>CM066333.1:65831773-67111773 GCA_033807585.1 Hydrophis major
TTTGGGGGCTCCATCACAGCCATAAGTCCAAGGATCCCCTTCATTTCCAGTGGCCAAAAAAGAGCGTAAGCTGATAAAAGTGAAGAGGCTGGGGTACCAAACGTCCCTCTGCCGTGTCTTTTTTTTTTTTTTTCCAAGCTACCAGCAAACAATCATTTATGACCGGTGTGGGCAATTATGGAGGACACAATGGCTTCAATAATAGATAGCAAACATCAATTATTCACACGGGGCGTCTACACAAGCTCAGCACCTTGGACGACTGAACTGAAAAAATAATGGCACCGACCGAAAACGGATTGGCTCCTGCAGGTCACATGACCAGGAAGTCCTGAGCAATTCTGGCAAGTTGTCCATGAGAAGAGAGAACTTCAGGATGACCATCACAAATATGCCACTCATCTATCTTTCCTTCTTTCTTCCTTCCTTTCCTTCCTTTCCTTCTTTTTTTCTCTTTCTTTCTTTTCTTTCTTTCTTTTCTTTTCTTTCCTTCTTTCTTTTTCTTTCTTTTCTTTTCTTTCTTTTTTCTTTCTTTCTTTTATCTTTCTTTCCTTCTTTCTTTCTTTCTCTTTCTCTTTCTTTTCTTTTCTTTCTTTCTTTTTTGGCCCTTCTGGCAACAAGTAGTTGGTGCATCAAGGCTTACAAGTTTGGATAGTCCTGGAGTTACAGTGGTTCATTTAGCAACCACATTACAGTTTCAGTCACCAAATTACCAAAAAAAGAGAGAGAGAGGTTGAGACTTTGGGGGAAAAAAGTGCAGAGAAGAGCAACTGATGTGATGAAGGGCCTGGAGTAAGGGGTGGGATCCTACAGTTCAGCCAGTTTGGGCAAAGTGGTAGCTCCAAGGATCAGCTGGAAGGAAAATGGTTTGGCTTGTTTTGACGATCAGCTGTTGGGCCCACTTGCCCGCCTGGACTCTAGGCTGTGTTTTAATATCCTGTTTTTCAAGCTCAGCGGATTTGCGCAGCATAGTGAGTTGCCCCCGCATGTTAGCTGTGTAACACACAGGGATTGCTGGAGAAGGTCAATAGCAAACACTCACCGAACCGGTTATTACGCCGGTTGAATCGCACCCCTGGCCTGGAGACAAAAACATGCGAAGAATGCAGGAATTCAGTATGCCTAGTCTAGAGCTAAGAAGGACGGGGGGGGAGGGGGGGGGGGACAGGATAGCAGTCTTCCAGCATTTGAGGGGCTGTCCCAAAGAAGATGGGGGATCAACTTATTCTCCAAAGCCCCTGAGGGCAGGACAAGAAGCAACGGATGGAAACTCATCAAGGAGAGAAGCAACCTGGAGTTAGGGAGAAACTATCTAGCAGGGAGGACAATTAACCAGTGAACAGCTTGCCACAAGAAATGGTGAGCAGGCGCTCCATAACTGGAGGTTTTTAAGAAGAGACTGGAACAGGGTTTCCTGCTAGTTAAGATTAGGCACAGTTCAGCGAACTGGCAAATCCCACCCACTGGCTGGCCTGCCTATTTTTGGTCTGTTTTGAGGGGTGTTTTCAGGCTGGTTTTTGGGCCATTTTTGGCCATTTTTCGGGCCAAACACGGCCTGAAAATGGCCCAAAAATGGTGGGTACAGGGCCAGCCAATGGTGGGATTAGCCCCAACCAGCTGAATCCCCCCTCTTCCTTCAAGGAGGGTGGCCAGGAGGCAGAGCTGGGTATGATGAATGACGTCTCCCACCCAGTCACAGGACCAACCAGCCACGCCTACCCAGCCAGAGAATTGGTCGCTTAAAAAAATCTGCAGTAGCCCACTATGGACCGCAACAATTGCAAATGACGAAAAATGAAGTTTCTTTTCCATTTCCTCTCACGGGCTACTTTAATGCCATAATAATGATCGACTTTGGCTTCATCTGACCCATACAACGGGTTTTTTGGGCTGAGGAGTTGCTGAGAATGCTGTGTCTGTCCTGTTGGGTTGCAGAGCCAACCAGACAGTTATAGAGGTGCAGATGACAGACTCCATCATTCCTCTGTAGAACTGGATCAGCAGCTCCTTGGGCAGTTTGAGCTTCTTGAGTTGGCGCAGGAAAAACATTCATCGTTGTCCTTGTTTTATGATGTTTTTGATGTTAGGTGTCCATGTTAGGTCATGTGATATAGTACAACGTAGAAATTTGAAGGTCTCTACTGTTGATACTGTGTTGTCTAGTATTGTAAGAGGTGGTAGTATGGGAGGGTTTCTCTTAAAGTCTACCACTATTTCTATGGTTTTGAGTGTGTTCATTCCAGATTCTTCTGGTTATACCACAAGGCAAGTTATACAACCTCCTGTCTGTATGCAGATTCAACGTTGTCTCAAATGAATAGAATAGAATAGAATAGAATAGAATAGAATAGAATAGAATAGAATAGAATAGAATAGAATACTTTATTGGCCAAATGTGGTCGGACACACAAAAATTTGTCTTGGTGTAAATACCCTCAGTATACATAAAAGAAAAGATACATTCATCAAGAGTCAAGAATCATCAGGTACTATACTTAATAATAGTCATAGGGTACAATAAGAATAGAATAGTATAGGTTAGGATAGGTTAGGATAGGATAGGATAGGATAGGATAGGATAGGATAGGATAGGATAGGATAGGATAGGATAGGATAGGATAGGATAGGATAGGATACTTTATTGGCAAATGTGGCTGGACACACAAGGAATTTGTCTTGGTGCAAATTCTCTCAGTGTCCATAAAAGAAAAGATACATTTGTCAAGAGTCAAGAATCATCAGATACAACACTTAATGATAGCCATAGGGTACAATAAAAATAAAATAGAGTTCTTTTATTGGCCAAGTGTGATTGGATATGCAAAGAATTTGTCTGGTGTAAATACTCTCAATATACATAAAAGAAAAGATACATTCATCAAGAATCATCAGATACACCACTTAATGATAGTCATAGGGTACAAATAAGCAATCAAATCATACTAGGACACAGTCAATATAGATCGTAAGGATACAAGCGATAAAGTTACAGTCATATAGTCACAAGTGGGAGGCGAGGGGTGATAAGGAGTGATGAGAAGATTAATGAGACCAATCACTGTTGTGTCATCTGCAAACTTCAGTATTTTAACAGAGGATCGTTTGAGATGCAGTCATTGGTTTTGGCTTCATCCGATCCGTACAATGGGGGTTTTTTTTGACCGAGGAGTGGCTGAGAATGAAAAAAACCGAAGCGGGCTGATGACTTCTTCTGAAAGTTCTTCTGCAAGTTCCTTGCAGACTTGCTCCTGTTCCCTTCTTGAAAGGATGTCTCCAAGGTTCGTGTCCATTAATCAGTCAGACTCCACACGTTTTGACAACCCGAATCAAACTAATGAACCCTCCAAAGTGACAGGCCTGCAAGTCTGTTAATATTAAGTTACTATGTCTTCCCTGAAACCTCCCATTAACGCTTCTTCCTACGGCTGCTAATGCCCGGATCACAGAGAGCGGCCAGACTTCCTGGCTCTGGCCATGGGCTGGGTGCTAAACCTCGGACCTGTTTCAGTTTCCAGCTGCACTTCGCTCTAAAACCACAAGGTTAGGCTGACCTTCTGGCCAGAGTCCATTTGGTGACTTTGCTGGGACCGAGCTTCTGCCAGGGACAAAATAACAAAACAACAACAACAACAACAACAACAACAACAACAATAATAATAATAATAATAATAATAATAATAATAATAATAATAATAATAATAATAATAATAATAATCTACGTAATATTATCGGAGCAAAGTAATCTGGATGGACACGTGCCATCTGTAATCCTTTAGCCATCACCCAGACAATGGGCCATTAAAATCGTATTTTGTACATACTATTGATTGGCGTCGTTTATAGCAATTACAGACACCGGATACTGTTCCACTGAAATCCAAGCATCCTATTCCCCATTTGCCATCTCTGAGTACTTTCTCTCTCTCTCTCTCTCTTCCCCCCACCCCTCCCCTTCTTCTTCAATAGCCCCTTGAGATGGGCAATATCTTCAAAAGACATTCAATCAAAGTTTTCTTTGAAGAGCTGGGAAATATTACAATGCGTCCCGCTGGCTTTTCTTTCTCTTCGCGTCCACGTGAACTTCTCCAAAAGCTAAAAGGGTGGAAGGAAAGAATTACTTTCAACGATTTGACAAGCGTCTCCTTTACCTCTGTTGTTTGGCATGATGGTATCTTGTGTGTATGGAAGGGTGTGGGGAGAGGGAGAGAAAGCAACAAGTAAGATAATGGGTTTTAGGAATACTATCTTGAGTACTTTGAGAGGTGTGCAACCACTTAACTTGGAGGCCCTTCCTGGACATTTCATAGGAAAAGAAATTGAGCTGATCACAACAGAACATCAAGACAAGACAAGACAAGACAAGACAAGATGGAGGAAGGAAGAAGGGTGGAAGGAAAAGAAAGGAAGGAAGAAAGATGATGGATGAGTGGGTGGGTGGGTGGGTGGGTGGATGAAGGAAGAAAGAAAGGTGGAAGGAAGGAAAAGAAGGAAGGAAGGAAGGAAGGAAGGAAGGAAAGAAAGAAAGAAAGAAAGAAAGAAAGAAAGAAAGAAAGAAAGAAAGAAAGAAAGAATGGATGATGGATGAGTGGGTGGGTGGAGGAAGGAATACACACACACACACACACACACACACACGTGTCTCAAATAGCAAATGAACTTCCTTCTCTTTGCAAACTGTGATTCATGTTCACCAGCAACTAATTCAGCTTCTAAGTGGAAGTGTTAATACCACCTTATAAGCCTTGCTAAGGCTACGCTGATTATATATGTAATATATACCATACAAATCCAGCCTTCTTTCTATCTATCAATCTTTCTTTTTTTTCCTTCCTTCTTCCTCCTTTCTTCCTTCCATCCTCCTTCCACCCATCCATCTTCCTTCTTTCTGTCCTTCCTTCTTTTCCTTCCTTCCACCCTTCTTCCTTCCTCCACCTACCCACTCATCCATCATCCTTTGTTTGTCTTTTTTCCTTCCTTCCTTTTTCCTTCCTTCTCCATCTATCCATTATCTTTCTTTCTTTCCTTCCTCCTTCCTTCCACCCTTCTCCTTCCTCATCCATCCATCATCTTTCTTTCTCTTTCATTCCTTTCTTTCTTTCCTTCCTTCCACCTTCTTCCTTCCTTCCACCCTTCTTTCATCTATCCATCCATCATCTTCCTTTCTCTTTCATTCCTTCCTTCCTTCTTTCCTTTCTTTCCTTCCACCCTGCTTCCTTCCTCCATCTATCCATCCATCATCTATCTTTCTCTTTCCTTCCTTCCACCCTTCTTTCTTCCTCCACCAACCCACTCATCCATCATCCTTCTTTTCCTTCCTTCCTTCTTCGTCCCATCCTTCCTTCCTCCATCTATCCATCCATCATCTTTCTTTCTTTCTTTTTCTTTCCTTCTTTTCCTTCCTTCCACCATTCTTCATCTATCCATTTCCTCCATCTAACAGTTCATTTAGTGACCATTTGAAGTTGAAGGTGATGGGGGACCACCTTTTACACTTAACGACCATTTGCAGCATCCCCAACAGACATGATCAAAATTCACACGCTTGGCAACAGACTCCTATTTATGATGAGTTGCGGCATTGAGGGGGGATGTTTATACAATCCCCTTTTGTGAACTTCTGGCCAGCCGAGTCAAGGGGGGGAGCCAGATTCGCTTAACAACTGGAGTGGGGAGGACTTGACTTTAACAGCTGCAGGGACTTACTTAACAACGGTGGCAAGAGAGGTTGAAAGATGGGGCAGACCTTCCATCACAGGTGTCTAATTATTTAGCAATCATCATTTGACTCTTGATTGCGGTCGTAAGTCAAGGAGTCCCTGTAACATGAGGAAGATGCAAATATGGGGGGGAGTGGAGGGGACCCGCCTTGTGGCCAGATCCTGGGTCATCTAGTCCTTCAATCCAAAGTTTTTCCCTTCTTTATCTGACCGGTCCTTCAAGAGGAATCGTCCGTTAGAGATAAATTCGGGGGTGGGGGAAATTACTGGAGCGGAGTCTTCATTTCAGAGGGACTGACCCAGAAGCAATTATATTTCCTGAACAATTGTCCATTCACCACAACACACGTCGCAAGCTGCAGGGTGTGTGTGTGCGGGGGGGGGGGATGTTTGGTGGATTTGAGAGAGAGGGAGAGAGACAGACAGAGAGAGAGAGACAAAGAGAGAGAGGCAGAGAGGCAGAGACAGACAGAGGCAGAGAGAGACAGAAAGAGAGAGACAGAGAGACAAACAGACAGACAGACAGAAACAAAGAGAGAGACAGAGAGACAAAGAGAGAGGCAGAGAGGCAGAAAGAGAGACAGACAGACAGACAAACAGAGAAAAAGAGAGAGGCAGAAAGAGAGAGACAGACAGACAGACAGAGACAAGGAAAGTCAGAGAGACAGAGACAGAGAGTCAGGGGGAGAGAGACAGACAGACAGACAGACAGAGTCAGAGAGAGTCAGAGAGAGTCAGAGAGACAGAGACAAAGACAGAGAGAGAAAGTCAGAAAGAGAGAGACAGAGACAGAGACAGACAGACAGACAGACACCAGGGGATTTGGATTGCATAAGGGAGGCTGGGAAAAGGCTGGGAGAAGCCGGGTCGCTCCCTGCCACCGGTTCCAGGAGATGCACAATATAGGTTACCCGTGAAAGAAAGGAAGGGGGGGAAGTAGGTCAGGCCCAGGACTCTCCTCTGTCAAATTGCTGTTGACAGGCTGGTCAACAGGAGGACGAATCGCACCAAAAGCCGCTTTCAAGTCGGTGCAGCCGAGGTCGTAATTGCTCATTATTTTTTTCTTTTCTTTTGCTGCTCTTCCTCTCCCTTCCCCCCCCCCCCCGCAGAATTAAAAACATCCTTCAGCAATTTCTGCAATTTTCTTTTCTTTTCCTCTCTTTTTTCTTTTCTTTTCTTTCCTTCCCTTCCCTTCATCCATTAGCTTCCATTCCTTTCTATTTTCCTTCCCTTCCCTTCATCCATTAACTTCCTTCCCTTTCTAATCTTTTCCTTTTTTATTTTAGATTTCCATCATCCGGGAGAGAAGGCGGCATTCGGTTTTTCTTTTCTATTAACCGCCCTTAATTTAGCCTCCATGCGGAAAGATGCACCAATGAACGCTCCCCCCCCCCCCACCCCCAAAACGACGCGTTTCTCTCTTGCACGGTTAAGTCGTCGTTTTAGTGGGATTCGCAGTGATGCCCTGGTTAGAAAGCGAAAGCCCTTCGCCTATCTCAAGCTCTCCGCATCACCCACGCACGTTCTACGCGTGCTTTTCGCCTCGCGTGTTGAGCTCTGGAGGTTGAGAGGGGTTCGACTCGTTGCTGGTCCCTTTTAACTTAGAAAGATGGATTTATTTCCCACGTTCGCCGCGTGGGCACGGATTTCAGAGTTGAAATCGGCCACGATCGCGCGCGGTGCTGCTCGGTGGGGGCGTCAAGAAGATCTTTAAGAAAAGGGAGGGGAAGAACCGGATGAAAAGGGGGAGGGCGGCTGGGTGTCCCTCGCAATCCGGATGATGTGTGGCTCACAAGGATCCGTGTGCAATGGGTTCTCTAGGAAAGATAACGTAAACCTTGCAGACCATGACCCAACTAGGGAACATCATCAGTGCTAGAAGGAAGTGGGGATTGTGGAAAGTAGAAGTAGTAGTAGTAGTAGTAGTAGTAGTAGTAGTAGTAGTAGTAGTAGCAGTAGCAGCAGGAGGAGGAGGAGGAGGAGGAGGAAGGAGGACTATGGGGTCCTTGGTGCTTTCTGAGTTTGGTGGTTTTCTTGCAAATGTTTCATGACCCAACTAGGTAACATCATCAGTGCTAGAAGGGAAGGGGGTCTGCAGAGAGGAGGAGGAGGAGGAGGAGGAGGAGGAGGAGGAGGAGGAGGAGGAGGAGGAGGAGGAGGAGGAGGAGGAGGAGGAGGAGGAGGAGGAGGACTGGGGGATACTTGGTACTCTCTGAGCTTGGTGGTTTTCTTGCAGATGTTTCATGACCCAACTAGGTAACATCATCAGTGCTAGAAGGGAAGGGGGTCTGCGGAGAGGAGGAGGAGGAGGAGGAGGAGGAGGAGGAGGAGAAGGAGGAGGAGGAGGAGGACTGGGGGATACTTGGTACTCTCTGAGCTTAGTGGTTTTCTTGCAGACGTTTCATGACCCAACTAGGTAACATCATCAGTACATACGCATTGCATATGCATTGACTAGCACTGATGGTGTTACCTAGTTGGGTCATGAAACATCTGCAAGAAAACCACCGATAAGTAATCATGGTGATGTTTCTATTGAAATGTGAAAACCTGGAACCATGTTGTTCACCTAAAGAGATCTTTCTTAAAATATAAAATAAAAAAATGTATTGCAAAAAGAAAAAAAAGACAAGAAAACTACCAAGCTCAGAGAGCACCCAGAACCCCTCCTGTGAACCTTGAGCTGCAAATATTCTCCTTATTAGTGACACAGGATGTGTTTGGCACCATATAGCCTTGGGCCCGCTCTCTCTAGCTTCCCAGCTAAGGCAGAACTAGAACCCACCGTCTCCCTACTTTTAGCCTGGTGTCTTAACCAAAGCACCAAATTTCTTGAATCCCAGGTACCAATTCACATTGATGATGTCTTTTTTCTTTTTTGGTGGATTTCAAAGCAGCTTTCAGCTCGAATTTCCAGATTCCCTTTTACCTAATAAAATGCAACTATTAATAAAAACCCTTTTTTCATATGTAAAGCATATGCATAACAACAACCATAGCCCTGCCAAATTTAATTATAACGCAAAAAGGATGAAATGAGGAAGTTCTGGGCTCCTGGTCCATTTAACCTCTGTCTCAACTCTCCAATTAAACCCCTGGAGGAGCTGCCTTTTGCTGCTTTAAATTGGATGGGAAATTATTGCCACTCAACTTAATCTGGGCAGCTGACATATTCTGTCCTTGTCCAGAAATGGGGGGGGGGGAAGAGGGGTGTGGGGGGGAACTACCAGGAAGGCTTTCCAAATCCTGTAATAATGCAGAGAGTGTTACCATAATAAAATGAAAGTTTTGAGGTTTTCCAACCGCACGAATATTCACAAAGGCTTATTTATAATCAATCCAGTTTTCCAGCCACATGAATATTTGCAAAGCCCTATTCAAAATCATTCCATTTTAATGCTTTGTGGTGTTGCAAGTACATCAGTTCAAAGCTGCATGGGGGTGGAAAACAGCTGCTTAAAAGTTCACCAGAGGGAGAATACAATTAGCAAGATCAAGAGCCCTTAAACTTATATACCGCTTTACAGTTCTCTGCTTGGTGATTCCAGGACTTACCTACCTACCTTCAAAGAGGGGAAACCAGATGAGGTGGGTAGCATTAGACCAGGGCCGTGAAACCATCAGGTGGATAATGGGGGGAAAAAACTCTGGAAGTAGTTGTTGGTTGGTCAATGTTGGGTCAGGAATCGACTTGGTCATATTAAGAATAAACCTTACAAACCCAGACTTTTTTCTTTCTTTTCTTTTTTTTCTTTCTTTTCTTTCTTTCTTTTCCTTCCATCCTTCTTCCTTCCTCCACCCATCCACCCACCCACCCAGCCATCATCTTTCTTTCTTTTCTTTTCTTTTCTTTTCTTTTCTTTTCTTTTCTTTTCTTTTCTTTTCTTTTCTTTTCTTTTCTTTTCTTTCTTTCTTTCTTTTCTTTCTTTCTTTTCTTTCCTTCCTTCCATCTTTCTTCCTTCCTCCATCTATCCATCCATCATCTTTCTTTCTTTCCTTCTTTTCCTTCCTTCCTTCCATCCTTCTTCCTTCCTTCCTCCACCCACCCACCCACCCATCATCTTTCTTTCTTTTATTTTCTTTTTTCTTTCTTTCTTTTCGTTCTTTCCTTCCATCCTTCTTCTTTCCTCCATCCATCCATCCATCCATCTTTCTTTCTTTTCCTTCCTTCCTTCCTTCTTCCTTCCTTCCTTCCTTCTTCCTTCCTTCCTTCCTTCCTACTTAGGAAGGAAGGTACTAATACCACTCACTAAAGCCTTAGTAAGACCACACCTAGAGTACTGCATCCAGTTTTGGTCACCACACTATAAAAAAGATGTTGAGACTCTAGAAAGAGTGCAGAGAAGAGCAACAAAGAGGATTAGGGGCCTAGAGGCTGAAACATGTGATGAACGGTTGCAGGAACTGGGCCTGGCTAGTCTAGGGAAGAGAAGGACCAGGGGAGACAGGAGAAAGTGTTCCCAATATTTGAGGGGCTGCCACAGAGAGGAGGAAGGGGTCAAGCTATTTTCCAAGACACCTGAAGGCCAGACAAGGAACAATGGATGAAAACTAATCAAGGAGAGATTCAACCTGGAAATAAGGAGAAACTTTCTGACAGTGAGAACAACCAATCAAGAGAACAGAAGTTGCCTTCGGAAGTTGTGGGAGCTTCATCACTTGAGACTTTCAAGAACAGACTGGGCTGCCCTCTGTCAGAAATGTTATAGGGTCTCCTGCTTGGGTGGGGTGAGGGTGGGGGGTGGACTAGATGACCTCCAAGGTCCCTCCCAACTCTGCTATCCTATATTCAATGGAAGAGAAATTGCCTTCAGAAGTTGTGGGAGCTTCATTCCTGGAGGCTTTCAAAGAGAGACTGGACTGCCCTCGGTCAGAAATGCTGTAAATTCCTTGGATTGTACGATGACTTGACTGCTCGGAATCTATCGGCGCCTGACTCCAGGGGTCTCCGGAACAAGACGGCGGGCCTTTCCAAGAAGGGGGAGGTGCGCCCTTCCTTTCGCGGCCCGCTGGGGACCAAGGAGATGCTTCCCGGCTCCGCTCCTTCCTCCCCAGCTTCAAACGAAAGAACGCACGGTCCGCCAGTGCCCGCTTGGGATAGCCCAGGCCGGGATCACCTGGAGGCGCCCTTTCCGTCTCCCGCGTTTGGGTTGCCCGGCGTAAGAACAGGAGCGAAGCCAAGAAAGGTTCCCCGGGATCCACGTACAACCTGAACCGGCCACCTAAGCCCTCGGCGGGCAGGGCGACGCGGGGTCTCCAGAAACCCTGCGCAGGCGAAGCGCGGAAGGACGGAGGGACAAGTCGCGTTCGGCTCAAGGCAGCTTTCCCAACCGCGGGAGGGGGGGAGGAGGAAGGGTCACCTTGGGGCACCTTTAAGAGAGGTGGGGGCTTCTCTCGAGGACGCCCAGGGCTTCTGAAGGGCAGCAGGTTAAGTCCCACTTCTGGGGGAGATTGGGGGCGGGGGAATCGCAGAGCCCTCCCGGCGCTTGCTCGCTCCTCCTCGCGCGCCCTAGGAAAGCCCGAACCGAAGCCCTCTGGTTGCCCCACCCCCCGCCCCCCAGACCCAGGCCGGGGGTCCCAGGCGGCTCTTTCTTTCCCCGAAATAGGGCCCAAAGCCCCGATGGCTGAGTTGGGAGGCTAATATCTCAATTTTAAAAAGGAAGGAAGGAAGGAAGGAGAGAGAGAGAGGAAGGAAGGAAGGAAGGAAGGAAGGAAGGAAGGAAGGAAGGAAGGAAGGAAGGAAGGAAGGAAGGAAGGAAAGAAATTAGGAAGGAAAGAAAGAAGGAAAGAAAGAAAGAAAGAAAAAGGAAGGAAGAGGGAGGGAGGGAGGGAGGGAGGGAGGAAGGAAAGAAGGAATGAGGGAGGGAGGAAGGAAGGAAGGAAAGAAGGAGGGAGGGAGGAAAGAAGGAAGGAGGGATGGAGAAGGAAGGAAAGAAAGGATAGAAGGAAAGAAGGGAAGGAAGGAAGGAAAGAAAGAAGGAAAGAAGAAAGAAAGAAAGAAAGAAAGAAAGAAAGAAAGAAAGAAAGAAAGAAAGAAAGAAAGAAAGAAAGAAAGAAAGAAAGAAAGAAAGAATCTACCTTCCCTGCTAACTTTGGTGGTCAAAAGTTCACAAAAGTTCTCATGCCACCGTCATAAATGTGAATCGATTGTGAAGCAGCAAGAATGTAAATCACACGGATCCTTCTTGGGGATGCTGAAGCAGCCGTAAGTGTGAAAAATGGTGGTGATAAGGAGTTAATTGAAAATAAAATTGATTTCATCCGGGAACTATTCCTCTTAGGAGTAATTCAAAGAAACTATAACAGAAAGATAAAACATCCCTCCACACTGTCCAACTATTTACAAAGTCTGCACTACTACTACTATTAATCTTCTCATCACTCCTTATCACCCCACCCCTCCTACTTGTGATTGTATGACTGTAACTTTGTCACTTGTATTCTTACAATTTATATTGACTGTTTCCTAGTATGATTTGATTGCTTATTGAACCCTATGACTTTCATTAAGTGTTGTTCCTGATGATTCTTGTCTCTTGATGAATGTATCTTTTATGTACACTGAGAGCATTAGTACCAAGACAAATTCCTTGTGTGTCCAATCACACTTGGCCAATAAAGAATTCTATTTCTATTCCATTCTATTCCATTCTGTTCCGTTCCGTTCCATTCTGATTTTGATTCTGATTCTGATTCTATTCTAATCCTATTCTATTCTATATCTTATATTACATGTAATAAAAGCAACTAGAATTTCCTACAACCCAGTACTGGAAGAAAAATGCCACACATCCTGAAGGTTCAATAATTTAAAAAATCTTCAAGTGCATGGAAATGGATAAATTAACTATGGCACTAAAAGGGAAAACTGACATGGAATACAATGCAATATGGGAAACATGGACTGACAACAGACATAAGAATAGAAAATGTAAATAATGTATATAAAAGTTATGAGGGTGTGGAAGTAGTTTGTATTGAAAGATTTGAGAGGATGTATAATACACACACACACGCACACACACACAGCTTTGTTCAGGTATTTTCCCACATCATTATAGTTGTGCTTTTAAAGTTGCAGCAACGTTTTGACAGAATCTCATCTGCCATCATCATTCTGCCAAAATGTTGCTACAACTTTAAAAGCACAACTATAATGACATGGGAAAATACCCGAACAAAGCTGAATACCATACATATAAGTACCTGTGAAAACTTAAGTATATATATATATATATATATATATATATATATATATATATATATATATATACACACACATACATACACACACACATACAGATGGCACACTAGGACACACCATATAGCAGAAGAAAACACACACCAACCGCTACCTCAATGCCCAATCCCACCACCACCCAGCACAGATAAACTCCGTGGCCAAAACATTAATTGCTAGAACCAAATGCCTGGCAGACAAGACACACATTAAGACTGAACTATGCACCCTGACTAAAGTACTGACGGCCAATGGCTTCCACAAAAGCAAACTCACCGGCTTGATCCACAAAAACACACTGAGACATAATGGAGACCAAGAAGATGAACAGACCTATGGAACAGCTGTCCTGCCCATAAGAGGTACTACAGACAAAATTAGTAAGATACTACACAGGCATCACATCAAGACTGCCTTCAAAACAGACAGAAAAATAGCAGCTATCCTTAGAAACCCCAAAGATAAAATTGACCTGGAAAACTAAGGCATATATGAAGTCCCCTGTGCATCATGCCCAGCCACATACATTGGACAGACCAATAGAAGAATAAGTACCCACCCGGATGAACACAAAAATGCAGTAAAAAAGCTGGAACACACTTCCTCACTAGTCCAACACATGAAAGCATCAAGAGCATCGACTTCAGTAGCACCAAAACCCTAGCCACTATAGAAAACCCCAGCCACAGAATTATCAGAGAAGCCATGGAGATTGAAAAAAAAGACCTGAAAGCACGAATAGAAGAGATGATTCCACCAGAGTGTTAATAATTTGGAAGCCTGCACTCACAAACAAAAAAAATATCCACACCACTAGCCAGGCAAACACCTGGGCACAAACAGATCCCCCCTGATACCTCCAGCTCAAACCAGGCACCCAGATGAAACCTAGCTTCCAAACAAATGATGGCCGTCCATTTACTCAGAGCCAACCTGCACTAAAAGCCTCCAATACAGGAACACAATGTTGCCAGCCAATCAAGGCACACAAAAAAGCCACAAAACAGACAGAAGATATTAGAAACACCAATCAAGCAGAACACAGCAAACTCCAAGACCAATAAACACAGACCAAGACTCCCAACCAATCAGGATGAAGAAAAAACCATTCTGGCACAGCAGTAGGCTAGCCCCAAATTTAAAACTGAAACCACTGTAAAAGTCTGACTCACAGAGGAACACCATACAGAAGCCTGATGATGGCAGATGAGATTCTGCCGAAACTGTTGCTACAACTTTAAAAGCACAACTATAATGACGTGGGAAAATACCTGAACAAAACTGAATACCATTCGGGTTTTCTCCCTTGTAAAATTCCGAGAAGGATAAAGCCGAAGATACAAGCCTGAAGATGATGAATGAGACTTCATCCAAATGTTGCCTAGATACTTCCAATTTTACGGGGGAGAAAAGCCAAAATAACCAAAGATCCGTATGTACGTATGTATGTATGTATGCATGTAGTCACAGTATTGTTCAGTTAATAATGGTATTATGTATAAACGGAAAAACCCAATAAAGTGTTGGAAAAAAAGAAAAGAAAAATGGTGGTGATAACTCATCATTCCTAACTTCCAACGGGTACCTCGCGAACCGTAGTAAGGAGGCTACCTGTGTTGGTTCGATATTAGTTTCACGCTTCGTCCCGTGGCGAGTGTGCCTGCGAGCATTCTCCAAGCCAACCTCGTGTGAGCCTGATCCAAAAGCGGCCGTGACTGCGCCAGCCTGGTTAAAGGGAAATTTGTGCTGTAAACTGGCCGGAATTTGTGGCCAGTTGAACAAACGGCGCAAAGTCTTTGGAAGTGGGCCGTTCCTATGGATCGCCCTGCGCTTGGGGGGCGGGGCGGGGGCAGAGGTTCCCCCTAGGGCAGGAAACGACGCTTGTTCCAAGAGGCCGGGAAGCACAAGGATGGCTTCGAGCGTCCGATCCAAGTTTACCCCTCGCGGCATGCAGAGCGGAAATTCCGGCCTAGAAGCGTTCGCCGGGCGCTCCCTCTCTCTCCTCTGGCTTTGACGACGGAGCGGATCGGCCTTTTGGGGGGGGCGGGGAATGGGTTTCCAGAAAGAAAGAAAAAAGGCGGCTCTTATACCTACAGACCCCTCACCTCCTACGGACATAAAGTGTTTCAATTTCTTCCCTCAAAACGACGCACAGCAGAACATCTAGACACAAGGGAAGTATCCCCCCCCCCCGCCCCGGCATGTCATCCCTCTGCTAAACACTTGGCCAATAAAGTATTGTATTGTATTGCATTGCATTGCATTGCATTGCATTGCATTGCATTGCATTGCATTGCATTGCATTGCATTGCATTGCATTGCATTGCATTGCATTGCATTGCATTGCATTCGATTCGATTCGATTCGATTCGATTCGATTCGATTCGATTCTGATTCTGATTCTATTCTATTGCACCCTATGACTATCATTAAGTGTTGTACCTGATGATTCTTGACTCTTGACAAATGTATCTTTTCTTTTATGTACACTGAGAGCATTTGCACCAAAGACAAATTCCTTATGTGTCCAATCACACTTGGCCAATAAAGAATTCTATTTCTTTTCTATTGCTGGAACCTTTCTTTAAATATTAAAATCAAAACCCAAAATAGCAAAGTGAGAGACGCAGGAAAGGAATACTCAAGCGCCATAAAATAAGTTTTTTTAAAAAATACTTTTGTGGCTAGAAACAGGAGAGCGATAGGGGGAGTGGGCAGAAAAGTCATGGGGGGATTGAGAATTAGCATCCCGGCTTTCAAAGCCGGAGGATCTGGGGCGCCAAGAGATCCAGGCGACGGAAAGCCTCGGATAGGGACTCCCTCTGATCGCATCCCCCGCGCAAGCACTTTGGAGCTGGAAAGGAGGGGGAGGGCTAAAGGGAGGAGGCGATAGAGAGAGACACAGAAAGAAAGAGAGAGAGAAAGAGAAACAGAGAGAGAGAGAAAGAAACAGAGAGAGACAGACAGAGACAGAGAGGAGAGAGAGAGAGAAACAGAGAGACAGACAGAGACAGAGAGACAGAGACAGAGAAACAGAGAGAGAAACAGAAAGACAGAGAGACAGAGAAACAGAGAGAAAGAAACAGAGAGACAGACAGAAACAGAAAGACAGAGAGAAACAGAGACAGAGAGAGAGAGAGAGAAACAGAAAGAGAGAAACAGAGAGAGAAGCAGAGAGAGGGAAAGACAAAGAGACAGAGAGAGAAACAGAGACAGAGAGACAAAGAGCCTTATCGAGCTTTACCAACGATTTTGCCATTCCGTTTTTTACTGCTGGTAATTTCTAACCAGAGGTGACCGGGGTTTCTTTTGTTTTGTTTTTGTTCCAAATATAAACAGGTTCCTTTAGAAAGAACAAACCGTTTTCAAGTGAATTTGGCGCCCTTAAAAAAACGGACTCGGGGGTTAACTATAAATAGTGTATCCGAATTTGTTCCCTTTCTCATCCGAATTTCCAACATAGCTGCCAATGTTAGGATTAATTTGATGGGTTTTTTTTAACCCATTAGCCCTTAAAAAGGAATATTTAAATGAACAAAATGTAAACATGCACAATATAGTCCCTATTTATACCGCACCCAAGAATCCAAATGGAAGTTTTTAACGCTAACATCAGTTGGACAGGATGTAGTTGGAAAGGAGGATTTCTCGATTCAAAACGGTCCACAATAATCGGGGAGAGGGGTACAAATTTATCTTCATCCGAGAATTAAAACAGAATTAAGCTATAGTAGGATACAGTATTATTTTAGGATAATTCGAATACAGCATTCAAGAACAATTCGGGATAAACCAAAATCCTTAATTCGCGTTGCTTTGCTTTTTTTTTCCAAACATACTTTTTGCATCATAAATTAACCACCACCCCAAAATAAAAAATAAAAATAAAAAATATCGCACATGCTTTGTTAAAGGGATGGCAGCCCTTCCCAACCGAAGCGAAGAGACAAACACGGGACGAACTACTATCCGTTCCGAAATTGTACTTTGAAGAGCGGGGTTCGTGGTCTGGGAAAAAGAACCGAGTCGGCCATTGGAAAGCAACTCCTTTGGCTGAAGTCTTAATTTCGCTTTTGTTAGTTAAAGGCTCGCCAGAGACAATTCCCCACAGGATAAAAGGCTGCAGTTAGAGAGTCTTCGCAGTGGGCAAGAGTTCAAAGGCAATTCTGGATGATTATTTCCCCCCCCCCCTCCAACCTTCTCGGCTCCGCCAAAACCACCGGCTGGAACAGCCCCCCTGAAATGGGATAGAGTCTCCGGCTTGAGTCGTGGGGTTGGACTAGATGACCTCCAAGCTCCCTTCCAGCTCGATTTTGGTTGGTTGATTGAACCAGTAGAATGAAGTTGTGGATGCTCCATCATCAATGGAGGTTTTAAAGACGAGACTGGACAATCGCTTGCCTGGAATCCTGTAGACTTCCTGCTTGAGCAAGGGGCTGGACTAGAAGATCTCCAGGGTCCCTTCCACAGCTCTCTTCGGATCAAAAGGGGCGGTTTTAAACCAGGCCGCTGACCGGCGCCCGCAAGAACGGGGCCGCCGCCGCTGCCGCTGCCGCCGCCGCCCCCGGGAAGGCGCTCAGCGGATAAGCCACCGCTCCCCCTGCAAGGCTGAGCAGCGGGGGCGGCGGGGGTGGCCCGTGGGGGGACAGCGGCAAGGCGGCCAAGGCGCCCCCCGTCAGCGAGCTGTCGTGGTACAAGACCGGGACGCGCACGATCCGCTGGGCAGTGGAAGGAGGCAGCTGCGCGGCTTCCAGATCAGCGGCCAGCTGGCGCTTCCATTTGTTGCGCCGGTTCTGGAACCAGATCTTGACCTGCGTTTCGGTCAGGCGCAGCGAGGCGGCCAAGCCGGCCCGCTCCGAGCTGCTCAGGTAGCGCTTCACGTCGAAGGTGGATTCCAGCTGGAACACCTGGCTTCGGCTGAAGACGGTGCGCGTTTTCTTCTTGCGCCCGCCACCGCCGCCGCCGCGCGCCTCGCCTCCCGCCGCCGCCTCCTCCGGCTCCTCCGGACGCCGCTTGCTCTCGCAGACGCCCCCACCAGATCCGGGACACCCCTGGCCCGGCTCTTCGCTCTCCTCGACGGGCTTAGGCTGGACTGTCCCGCGCTGCTGGCCGCTTGCCTTCGGCTGGGGAGCTCCTTCGGCGGTGATCTCCGGAGAGTCCCTGTCGCTGGCTGGTTGGGGAGGGGGGGCAAAGGGGGGCAGAGAGGGAGGGAAGAGGTCAGTCAGTCCGCAGTCGTCGGGGGGGGGAATCCACCCCCTTCAATTCACACCCGCCCCGTGCCCACAGCCCGACCCTCTCCAAACCCAAGTTGGGGTTGGCACCGGAGCAGGACCCCGCGGTGGGCGCTGCAGCTCCGTTCCCCCCCTCCCTAAAGAACCAGACTTCTCTTCCAAGCCAGCCCCGCAGAACCTTGGGCTGCGCTCCGGCACCGGGACCCCCGTTTTGGGTCTCCAGCGCTCCGGTCCCGCAAGCAGCCTGGACAAAGGGACCGGATTTGGATTGTCGGGCTGTGAGGAGGAGGCTGCAGGAAAAGACCCCGCTTTCCTACCCGCGAACTCTCTCCCACTCTCGGGAAGGCCCAGGCCCCCACGGAATGGAGCGGGAGACCGAACCGGGGGTCGCCTCTGCTCTTCGGCCCAACGACGGGGGCTTTTCAGCAGCGTCGGAAGGTGGGGAAGGGCGCAGATCTCGCCCGACCGAGCCCGGGGGGAACGGGAGACGGGGGCGCGGGGCGCGGGACTTACTTTCCGGACTGGCGCAGCTCCTAAACGCCTTGCGCGCCCGCCGGTACCACTCCAGGGCGTTTTCCCGCAGCGGCGAGCTCAGCTCCAGGCGGGGTCCCCCCGGGGTCCGGCAGCAGGCGAGGGAGCAGGGTCGGCCGGGTTGGGCGCGGGGCACCGCCGGGGTCTCCTCTGGGGCCTGGCCCGGTTCGGCCTCCTTCTCTTCGGCCGCCGCCTCTTCCTCCTCCTCCTCCTCCTCCTCCTCCTCCTCTTCCTCCTCGTTCTCTCGCCGCCGCCGTTTCGTTTGGGCCGCCAGCAGGTTGGCGATGAAAAACGAGGACACGCGAGCCGAGGCGGCTTGGACGTTTCCCGACGCTTGGTCCGGCATCCTGGAACGAGGATATGGGCAGCAGGAGCCGCTGCGCCGCGAGGCCGGCCGCTTTCAGGATACGGGAGCCCGGCCGAGAAGAGGAACCGTTCCGATGGATCGCATCGCCCTGACCTCAAGCCAGCCAGCCGGCCGGCCGGCCCGACTCGCCGCTTGGCCCCGAGGCACAAGCCAGCCCGAGAATGGGGCGCGCCGGGGCTGCCGCGCCCTCCCCCGCTCCCGCTTCGCCGATTTAGGTCAATTGGGCAGCCAGGCACCGGCGGGAGGCGCCACGCCGGGAGGTGGGGGGGGAAGGGAGGGGAGGGGGCCGGCCCTCGTCTGCCGCTCTCATTGGTCAATCGGGAGGTGGGGGTTGGAAGAAGACAGAGGGATCTGCCAAACCCGCCTCCCGCCCTGGGAAAAAATAAACTAAAATGAAATGAAAAGATGCGCCACACTCGCCACGCCCCTCCAGCCCTTTCCCTTGCTCTATTTCCCACCGGCCCTCCCCCACCGACCCCGGTTCTGCGACTGCCGCGCGCGTCAGGCGGCGGAGTGGGGGGCGAGCGACCTCCCCTCTCGGGCTCCGCAGCGGAGACAGCCCGTCGGGAGGGTTGGGAGACGCGGACGCGTCGTGGAGACCAGCCTGGGATCTTCCGCGGGGCCCGGCCACGGCGGGGGTGTCCCTGGGGGCAGGGGGGAAAGAGTGGGAGGGCGGCTCCCCCCCCTCCACTCTTCCTCCCTCTCCCCCAGGAACGGAGGCTGGAGATGGTGGGCGGGCAAGGAACGGAGCTCTCCGCGGGCGAGTGCTGGTCGGCTTCCCCAACGCCCACTTTGGGACGCCGGTGAGAGCCGCAGCTCGTCCTTGCTCTGTCCCGGCCCTTTCCCGGAGCCTGGGGCGGCCGGAGGGTCCGGCCAATGCCCAGAGGGCGTCCGCGGCCGGGCGGGTGGGAACGACGCCCTGTGGGGACCGGAGGCGTCTCTAAGGCGGCCCCGGGGAAGCCAGGTCCCGGCGCATCTTCCGAAGGACTAAGGACGTCTTTCGCCGCCTCCCTCGGTGATCCAGCTCCGAAGGGCGCTGGGGAGAAAGGCGGCCCACATGGGAAAGCCGGTTCCGAGTTTGTCGAAGGCGTCCTTACTCTTCCTCCTCTTCCCTGTCTCTGGACCAGCGACCTCCCGACCCTACCTCGGCTTCCAGGTAAGCCTGACAAAGAGACCGAGTTTTCCTTTGAAAGGAATCCCCTTTTTAAAAAAGAAAAGAAAAGAAAAGAAAAAAGAGGGAGACGTGCATTTTAAAATGAATGCATATATTGGGTTTTTTGCAAATATGCAGAGGGCAAAGGAAGGAAGCGAAGCGATTTTTGTCCAAAGGGGCCGCGTCGCTTTTCCCTGAGCTGCGACCGCTCCCATCCGAAGGCCGAGCGGAGCTGGATCGAGATCGGATTTTGACCAGAGCGAGGCGGGGAAGGGAAAGACAAGGAAGGATGACAAAGGTATCCAATTCATTCAGAATAGAATTGGAAGGGACGTTGGAGGTCTTCTAGTCCAGTCCCCTGCTTAAGTAGGAAACCCTATACCATTTCAGACAAGTGTCTGTCCAGTCTCTTCTTAAATTCCTCCAGTGATGAAGCACCTACAAGTTCTGGTGGCAACCCGTTCCACGGGTTAATTGTCCTCACTGCTGGGAAATTCCTCCTTCATTCCAGGTGGCTTCTCTCCTTGATCAGTTACCATCCATTGTTTCTTCTTCTTCTTCTTCTTCTTCTTCTTCTTCTTCTTCTTCTTCTTCTTCTTCTTCTTCTTCTTCCTCCTCCTCTTCATTTCCATCTGTTGTATCCTGTCCTGCCTTCAGATGCTTTGGAGAATAAATTGACCTCCCTCTTCTTCTTTGTGGCAGCCCCTCAAATACCGGAAAACTGCTATCATGTCACTGCTAATTCTTCTTTTCTCTAGATTAGCCAAACCCAAATCCTGCAATTGTTCTTTTCATATACTGGGATATTTATATTTATACACAGAAAGAGAGAGAGAGAGAGACAGACAGACAGACAGACAGACAGACAGACAGACAGACAGACAGAAAACGGTTGCAAGGATTTGGGTTTGGTGTGTGTGTGTGTGTGTTTGTCTCCAGGCCCTTAATCATCTTAAACATCTTCTTTTCTGCACTTTTTGTTTTTCAAATCGATTGACAAGTTTGTCCAAGCTGAAACCTTCTGAGATTCTTCCGAAATCCTTTCTCTCTTGAGCGCCAGTCCAGTCATGATGTTGCTTGGGGTCTCCTGAGTTTGTGGGAAGGTCTCACACCAAAATCACAACCAGTTTATTTTTTTCCCCATCCCTTAACAATTGTTCATTGGAAAGGGCCTCGTTATTCCTTGGTCTCCATTGGCTTTTCCCCACCAAGGCCAAGCCTCTGATGAGGGGGAAGATTTGGGTCCTAAATGGTGTTTTTTTAAAAAAATAAATAAATAAATAAATCTGGTCAATGGGGGGGGAGAATGCTGGGAGGCTCTTGCCTTTTTCCCAAATGCAGACTGAGGGGGCTCCTTCTTTGTCCCTTTATGTGCAAGGGTATCCCAGGGTCTTGTGAAAAAAAGCAAGATAAATATGTAAATAGAAATAATTGCCTTGTCTTCTTGATAAAGAAAAAAAGCCTTTATCAACCAGCGTTTTATTTTTCCTTAAAAAACAAAAAACCACGGAATGTTTCTGAAAGAATGGTAGGATAACGGCGAAGGATAGTGTGGTGCGAAGAAACAATGTCTAGAAATCCAAAAGAGTAATACACACACAATCACACACGCACACGCACACACAGGAAGTGGGAGCAGAGAGAGAGAGGGAGAGAAGAGAAAGACAGACAGACAGAGACAAACACACACACACACAGAGAGACAGAGAGAAAGAAAGAAAGAAAGAAAGAAAGAAAGAAAGAAAGAAAGAAAGAAAGAAAGAAAGAAAGAAAGGGAAAGAGAGAGAGAGACAGAGGGAAAGAAAGAAAGAAAGAGACAGAAAGAAAGAGACAGAAAGAACGGAACAGAAAGAGAGAGGGATAGAGACACAGAGAGAGAAAGCAGAGAGAGAGGGAAAGAAAGAAAAAGAAAGAGAAAAAAGAGAAAAGAGAGAGAAAGAAAGAAAGAAAGAGAGAGAGAGAGAGAGAGAGAGAGACTTTCTGATTTCTTTTAATTGCTTTTCCCTGCTCTTTTCTTTCGCTTTCCGAGCTGAGCGTCGGACTAACATTTTGCTCGGAAAGAATTAGGTTTCCAAAGTGGAAATGCAGGACACTCACCCGCCAAATAAAGAGATTTTCTAAGGAAACGTTGCATTTGGTCGGGGACCAAACACTTCCGCTTGATTTCCGCTGGGTTTTCCCTGCCCCAGGCAAGAAAAGGTTCTTGCAGGAAACAAAACGCGGAAGATTTTAAAAGCAAACCGAGAGAGGCAAATTCAGTTTAAGGGGCGGTATTTATTTTTAAAAAGCAGAAGCGGCCATTTAAAAAAAAAAAAAAAAAGGAACATTAGGGTGGACAGACGAGGAACCTGGGCGAATCTGTTGCGATATTTGAAATAGACAACTTTTGCAAATCCGTTCCAACCACCCATCCATCTAAATCTGCAGAGGATTTCTTTTTATCTCCTCTGCTTATTCTCATCTGATGGGGCACTGAGAAAAAGAAAGAAGAGAAAAATACTGCATGCCATTTAGAAAGCAAACCATTGTGGACTAAAATAACGCGAGCTGTTTTTAACTTTATACAAAATCCACTGGTGAAGTTTCAAGACTCTTGTACTTGACTCTGGATACTTTCCATTTTGTAAAAATATTTTTTCCAGCCCTAATATTTTGCAATAACTATTACACAGTAGTAAGAAGTGTTATCGTATTAATAATAGCGTGACGGCATCAAATGATATAATAACGACTATTGAATGTAACAAATAAATATTGGTAAAGATTAGCCTTCAATCGAATTGTACTACATTAATTATCTGTAACAATGACTTATGGGGAAAACTATCGTGCTTGGCACGCTATGCCGTATTTTCATAGCATGCAATATTATTATGTCAGTGGACAGAAAAGTGTAGACCTCTGCTTTCTTTCAGGTTCAGGAGAGTATAGAAGAATAGGATGAAAGCTATGACATTATAATCCATGTTTCAAGCAATTTTTTCCTGCTTCTGGTTGAGCAGAAAGCAAGTTCAGTAAAATAACAAGTGGGCGAAAAATAAGACTAAAATCAGAATGGGTGATTCTTTTATTGTGATATTGTTGGTTTGTGCATCGCAGGCAATCTTTTGCATGCCTGCGTTTTTATTTTTTTTGGGGGGGGGGGGATACATCTGATTAATTTGGTTTGGAGACTAAAAGTGGAAAGAAAGAAAGAAAAATGCATGGGCAGTTTATGTATGTGCAATAGTGCCACCTAGAGGAAAACGTTGATATCTTTTTATTACTTTATATAATAATAGAGTATAAAATATTTAAAAAAATACGAAAGAAAATAGCAGGAAAGGAAGGGAGGGAAAGGGTGAAGGGAAAAGCATGGGGCAAAGGAAAGAAAGAAAGAAAAGACATTGAACTCCCAACACCCTTTGGGGCAGTAGAATAAGATCATAGCATCAAACCTAAACTTTTACATGATAATATAAACTAGCCATTTCTATAACAACAAACCTATAAAACAGATGAGCAGCTCGCTGACCAGAGACAGGAGAAGCCCAGAGGCTTTGGGTGGAGAGGCCACACAATTGCAGCTGATCAATGGAGATGAAAATGGAATGGAATGAAGAATAGAACAGAATTAAGAATGGAATGGAACGGGACAGAACAGAACAGAATAATAGTAAAATGAATTTGGAATGGAATGGAATGGAATGGAATAGAATAGAATAGAATAGAATAGAATAGAATAGAATAGAATAGAATAGAATAGAATGAATTTGGAATGGAATGGAATAGAATAGAATAGAATGAATTTGGAATGGAATGGAATGGAATAGAATAGAATAGAACAGAACAGAACAGAACAATAGTAGAATGAATTAAGAATAGAATGGAGAATGGAATGGAACAGAATGGAACAGAACAGAATAACAAGTCTGGAAGGGACCTTGGAGGTCATCTAGTCCAACCCCCTGCTCAGGCAGGAAACCCTATACCCTTTCAGACAAAAGAAGAACTACCTCCTCCTCCAGATCTGAGAGCAGAGGGGGCTGAGAGGAGGTAGGCACAAAGAAGGTCAGCCAGGCTACTCTCAAGGAGGCAGCTTCAGCCCTCTTGATGAGCTGCACCAGGAAGCAGTTATTCAGCAAGGGGTGTGTGTGTGTGTGTGTGTTTGTGAAATGATGCTGGGAGAAGCACATCTCTGTTTCCTTGCTCTAAAAATGAAATGTGGATAAAATCAAATTAAAATTATTATTATTATTTGAAATAATTAAATTGAATTGTTGGATTGTCCCGCAACAAGTTGTCCCATAGCGAATGAGCCATATTGAGTTGGCCATGATGAGTTGGTCATGTTGTGTTGGCCATGTTGAGTTGGTCATGTTGAGTTGGCCATGTTAAGTTGTCCATGTTGAATGGGCCATGTTGAGTTGGCCATGTTGAATTGGCCATATTGAGTTGGCCATGTTGAGTTGATCATGCTGTATTGGCCATGTTGAGTTGATCATGTTGAGTTGGCCATGTTGAATTGGCTGCGTTGAGTTGACCATATTGAATTGGCTGTATTGAGTTGGCCATGCTGCGTTGGCCATGTTGAGTTGGCCTTAGTGAGTTGGCCCATATCGACCTCAGAGGCAGCATTGCAAGGGTCTCAGGACTCACCTCTCCAAATTGGCTGGGGTGGGACAAGCCGGGGGATGGGCAAAGAACCAGAGGAGGGGGTGCCCTTTCCCACACTCCTAAGGGAAGAAGCTCCGATGGAGAGCCAAGTGATTTTCACCAACTGTCGTCCCTTGAATAAACCCAAGGACGCAACTCGGGCCGAAGCAGGAGAGGAGCCCCAAACCTTTGGGGTAGTATTTCCCCCCCCTCAAAAAAACCCCTGGCATTTCCTTCCGAATTAGCTGCTTCCCTCAATTACATCCTTTCCTGAGCAAGGCAGGAAGAAACAACGGGCAATTAAGAAGAGGCTCTCTTGATCAACTTCCTTCACAAAGCGGCCCATTTGCTTAACCTTTCTTCCACCGCTTGACCTTGTCAGAAATGTTCAAATATTCAAAGGCCGAGGGGAGGGGAGGCCGAGGCTGAACTTCTGAGTCTTCCGGCTGAAATCACTTTGCCCCTTTAGTCCTTGCTGACCGACGTCTTGAAGTCAACATTGAGGCTACTGTGCCCCCTGGCTCTTTGGGGTGCATCGCGGTTGCCTTTGTACCCCAGGTAGAATCTTGGTAGGGCAAAGTCAGGGGTCCAGAGGGGACACGGGACACCCCTCGGATTGAGAGGGGGTATCCCATGGCCGTGAGGCTGAATATTCAGGACTTGGGAGAGCCACTGTGGCAAGACAAGTTGTAAAATGGGGCTGAACAAATATCTCCCTTCCAGAACTTCCAGGAGGCCCATTTTTCACCCTTCCCAGGCTCCGAAGGCTTTCCTCAAGCCTCCGGGAGGGCGAAAATAGCCTCCCCTGGCTCTGTAGGCCCTCTGGAGACTGGAAACAGGCTGGGTCTCCTTTGGTTGCCCTGCCCAGGAGAACGGAGCTGGAAAGCAAGTGAGTGGAGTGGGGAGGGAATGGGGATTTTGCAGTATCCTTCCCCTGCCACGCCCACCAAGCCACACCCACCAAGCCACGCCCACAGAACTGGTAGTTCAATTGTTTGAATCCCACCACTGCTGGGAAGGTCTTCTTCTCAGGAGGTTCTGGCTAAAACTTTCCGGGTTCCACTTTGGGTCTCTTTTCTGGGAAGAGAAGAGAGACACAAGGGAACTATGGATTCCGAAAAAGCAGGTGTGTGACTATTGGAATTGGCCACCCCTGGAAGAAGGGTAGGGAAAGGGGGGAAAGGCCCAGAGCTCTGTTTTCCTGGAAAGCTTTTGCTGTTAATGGTTGCAATATTGATCCTTTGTCAGGTAATGGCTGGTGTGCTCCAGACTGTGGATGTCACAGCCTACCTTTTAAAAGCAGACAATCTCAGAGAGATTCCACCAGTGGTGGAATTCAAAATATTTCAGTACCGGTTCTGTGGGCGCGCGCTTCATACATGCGTGGAGTGTTCTAAAATGGGCAATTTGAAGCATGAAAACTTACCTTACCCGGGGTGGACTGCTGGAGGTTTTCAGCGGTTCAGGAGAGCCCTTAGCTAAGATTCTGTGCAGTTTGAAGAACCCAAAATCTCACTCCTGGCTGGCTCCACCCATCCACCCCGCCCCTCCCAGGAGCCTCCAGGCGGGCTATTTTGGATGCCAGTAAGTGCAGGGCATGCACAAAGGCTCAGGGTGGGCAAAAAACGGGTCTCCCGGAAGTTTGAGAAGGCTGGAAATAGGCCTGTTTCTGGCTTCCAGAGAGCCTCCGGAGCCTGAGGAGGCCGTTTTCACCCTCCCGGAGGCTCAAGGAAAGCCTCCGGAGCCCAAGGGGGCAAAAAATGACCTTCCCCACTATGGGGAAGGCCAACTAGGCCACATCAATCATGGCCACACCCACCCAGCAACTAGGCAGAGAACCCTTTGCTAAAATTTTTGAATTTTTTGATCTTACCTTCAATGTTGGTGAATAAAACAGCTGAGGCGTGGCAATCCACTCGGCCGCACTAATCAACTGAGTTCCAAACAAAGGAAATATAGAACAGGAAAGGGTGGGGGCAGGTGAGCGGGCCCAACTTCCAACCAGTGCTACTGGATCGCTAGAACCGGTGGAAACCGGCATCATACCACCTCTGTTTTCCACTGAAAAGAGCAGCTCAGTCAGGTGTGAGCAGCTCTTGTCTCTGCCAGGGTTCTGGCTAACACACCCAACAGAATCAAAGCTGCAAGGCAGGTATGTTCCTCAAAGCATAGATTTATTAGGCTTGTTATATTGTCACATCTGGGGAAAACCCGACTCTGAAAGACTCAAGGTTTTCCCCACCCAAATCAAAAAACCCAAGTTCTTTCTCCCGGTTCTCTGACCCTAATGATTCCTTCCAACAACCAGTTCACCAAACTGCTCAGAAAGTTTAACAACCGATTTTCCCAAAGTGGTGCGAATCGGCTGAATCTGTCATGCCCCTGGTGGAGACTGACTCTGAAGGAGAGGAGGAACAGCCAACAGGGAGTGGAAGTGTGGCTCCGGAGGTTGTGGAGGAGGCTGGGGAAGGGCAGAGGGCAGCTGGGCAATTAGAGGAGGACCCAGGTCCATCCCCTCTCCATCCTAGGGCACGCAGGGAGCAGAGGATAAGGGAGAGATGTGGTCTACTTGGGAGGAGAGGGCCTTGATCCCCTTCATGGGCTGCAGATGTGACAACTGAATAAGAGGACGGACATGCATACGGGCAAACGCTGGAAACAAAGCGTGGAAATATCTCTAGTTTATGATTCCTCTCTGAGTTTGGCATCCTTCCCAGTGTGTGTTCTGTTATCTGTGGACATCTTCCAGCCCTTATCTTCCCTGATTTGTGCTGCTTTTTTCCTTCTTCTTGTAACCGTTTGTGTGGGAGTTTTTTGTTTTCCATTAGGAATATTCGGAGCTTGGAAGCAAAGTGAAGGAATAAAAGGGGCTTCACCTGTTTTCTGTGACTTTGTTTGTTCTGTATCCCACCTTGGGTCATCACACTCCCCCCCGTCACACATCCATCACCTGGTCCAACCAGATCACATCCTCCATCCTGGCTGGCTTTGGCCCATGCCTCTCCAACACTTGGTAGAGTGTCCCAAGGGAAAGAGTGTTGTTTCGGCTACACATCCCCCCAGCTATCTTTGTCTCCCCCCCCCCTTACATTCCCACAGCTCCAACTGGCCTGGCTGTGGCAGCCCTGAAGATGCTCCCAAAATGGCTCCTTACCTGGGTAGCCTCTACTCGCAGACAAAAGATGCGAAAGAAAGGAAAGGGAAGTTGAAGGCTGACATTAAATTTTCATGCTTAAAATTCCCCCTTTTCAAACGTTCCACACATGTGTGCAAAGCGCATGCGCACAGAATGGGTAGTAAAATATTTTGAATACCATCACTGTCTGGCTCCTCTTCTGGCTGCAATCACCCCAGTGTGCTTGGATCCCTTCCACAGATCTGGTAATCCTCTCTACTCCCTGATCACTTGGCCTTGGAAGTTTAGTGAACTTTTGAGGATCAGCTTTTTTTCAATGCACTGGCCCAATTTGTATTCCACCCCCCTGGCTCAAGTGAGGAGCCCATGGATGGTTCATCCGGCACCCCGTCCAGCTTGCAGGCTGAGCAAGATCTGCCAAGGAGGCCCCTTGAATTTTAAGCCATCTCCGTCTCCCAGGTAGCGGCTGCACGGTGCAGCTCAGCGGTGCCCCTCCAAGCGTCGGGGGGGAGGGGGGCTTTTTTCATAAATCTCCGAGAGGGTGACCTGAATTGAATGAGCCCAAGCAAAGGGAATGGCGCAAAGCCTGTCCTGAAATAAAAATCCATCTCGTATTCAAAGGTCACTTGTCACCCAAGCCGGCAACTCATTAAAAAGTTTCCATTCTTGTTACTTGAGACGCCCCTCGAGTATGGCTGGGCATGGCAAAAGAGGGAGGGGCAGGGAAACTCAGCTTCCCCTTCCCTAAAATAACAGGCTGGCTCTTTCCCCGTCTCCTTTCCAATCGCGACCTTCGCTGTCAGCTGAACTGCTTGCTTTGTTTCTCTTTTTTCCCCGCAGCTGCAGACAAGCGTTTTCTGCTCGAGGGGGCTGCTCTGGAAACCTGCAATGACAACCCTGGGAATGGGGGGGGGAGGAATGGAGAAGGGGGTGCCAGAGGCTTCCTGAGATGTTTTCAGGATGAGTGGGAACAGCAGTCTTCTAAAGACCCAGAGCAGAATGGGACAACTCACTGTGGCCAACTTGCCACAATGTGACTTGTCTTGGACAACTCGCTACGGCACAATTCAACAATTCAATTGAATGATTTAAAATAATCGTTAAAAGTCTTTTAATTGGTGTCATGCACATTTTATTTTGTCCCTCCTTCTCCTTAAAGAAGTCTGTTCCACTATGTCTTTGACATTAGTGTAACTCTTGTCCTATGGTGAGTTGGCTCGTAACCAGTTGGCTGTGGAGACTCTGCTGCAGAATTGGCCATGGTGAGTTGACCATGGTGAGTTGACCATGGTGAGTTGGCAGTGGAATGTTGGCCATGGTGATTTGGCGATGGAGTTGGCCATAGTAAGTTTACCATGGTGATTTGGCCACAGAGAGTTGGCCATAATGAGTTGAACATGGTGATTTGGCCACAGAGAGTTGGCCATAGTGAGTTGACCATGGTGATTTGGCCACAGAGAGTTGGCCATAATGAGTTGACCATGGTGATTTGGCCACAGAGAGTTGGCCATAGTGAGTTGACTATGGTGATTTGGCCACAGAGAGTTGGCCATAATGAGTTGACCATGGTGATTTGGCCACGGAGAGTTGGCCATAGTGAGTTGACCATGGTGATTTGGCCACGGAGAGTTGGCCATAGTGAGTTGACCATGGTGATTTGGCCACAGAGAGTTGGCCATAATGAGTTGACCATGGTGATTTGCCCACGGAGAGTTGGCCATAATGAGTTGACCATGGAGAGTTGGCTATGGCGAGTTGGCCTTGGCAAGTTGGCCATAGTGAGTTGTCATAGACCCGACCCAGAAACTATCAGGTTGGGGCTCCTGTGGCCTCAGTTTGGCTTGTGGGAAGGGACACTCACTTGGTGTGTGTAGGGAGTTGGGAATAATTGTGGATGGAATTGGCTATAATGCACGATGGCATTTGATGCCGCCACTTGTGATTCTGAAATAGCCAACCCTGCTGCATTGGTGCAGCCCTTACAAGCCTGGTGGCTCGACAAGATTTGTGCCCCTCTTCCCCTGCCTTTAGGGCCAAGGAAAAACTTTGGCTTGAAAATAAAAATTTGGAGAACACTACGTCTTTCTGAATGCATTCTCTGGATGGAAACCCTTTTGGAAGTCCGTAGGACCTCTGTGTCAGCTGATGTTATGAAGTTCTCGACACACTGTGCTTTCCATTGTGTAACTTCCTCATTCGTTCCGCCAAATAATCTGGTAGAAATAGCATACAGAAAGACACACACAAACGTCATTGAACAGACAATAATCACTATTTTACCTTTTTATTTCAGCATTTGAAGGACACTTCATAGGTACAATGCAAGCCCATGTTTCAAGAGGCCCCTCATTCTACACAGATGGTTCTGCCCATTGTTTGTCAAAAAGGTGAGGCTATTGCTCAAAGGCCGGACCAGAGTCTGAACTACGTACACGATGAAGTAAAATAAGGAAGTGGGGTGCCGAGAATCCCCATTTCTATAGGGGCAGGACATGGAACAAACCTCCCACCGTTGATGGGGTTCTGCTGGGCCCAAAGGAAACCAGGCCTCACGCAAGTTTTTTTTTTTCAAAACCCAAGTAGCTAAATAAACAACAAGCTATCGATCTGCACCATTTTGGTTATAGGTTCCATAATTTAACAGGTTTCTGCAGCATGGAACACCCTGGTCAGACCACAAGAGGTGGTTTCTGCTCTCCAAATTGTTCCTCCTCCTTCTAAATTTGGTTGGCTGGATGCCCCAAAACCAGCTGCAGAGGCACCCCACAATTATCTGCTGTAAGATGGGAACAACTGGTTTTCTTGTCCTTCGGCCACATGACCATATCCTGCCTCCATTTTGAGAGCTTCTTCGACCAGGAGAAGAGCTGTGGTGATGCAGTGGTTAGAAGGCAGTACTGCAGTTTTACTCTGCCGACTGCGAGCACTTCAATCCTGACAGGCTCATGGTTGACTCAGCCTTTCATCCTTCTGAGGTCTGTAAAATGAGGACCTGGATTGTTGGGGAGCAAGAGGCTGACTCTGTAAACAACTTAGAGGGGCTCTAAAGCACTGTGAAACAGTATATAACTCTAAGGGAAATTATCTTTTCCTTCCTTCCTTCCTTCCTTCCTTCCTTCCTTCCTTCCTTCCTTCCTTCCTTCCTTCCTTCCTTCCTTCCTTTCCTTCCCTCCCTCCCTCCCTCCCTCCCTCCTTCCTTCCTTTCCAGTGATTAGAATGCAGTATTGCAGGCCTATTCTGCTGACTGCCAGCAGTTCAATCCTGACCAGCTCAAGGTTGACTCATTCTTTCACCCCTCCAAGGTTGGTTAAATGAAGACCCAGATTGTTGGTGGGACAAGAGGCTAACTCTGTAAATTGCTTAGAGAGGGCTGTAAAAGCACTGTGAAGTGGTATATAAGTCTAAGTGCTATTGTTAGTAAGTCCTCCCTCCCTCCCTTCCCTCTCAGTGATTAGAATGCAGTATTGCTGGCTTACTCTGCTGACTGCCAGCAGTTCGATCCTGACTGGCTCGAGGTGGACTCTGCCTTCCATCCTTCCGAGGTGAGTAAAATGAGGCTCCAGATTGTTGGGGGGCAAAGGGCTGACTCCCAGACTTTGATTCCCACAACTCCTCAGCCAGTGTGGAGTTGAAGTCCACAGGTCTTAAAAGTGACCAAGTTCGGAGATCACTGCTTTCTACACACAGGAGCCCCAGCCAGAAGTGCCCAGTAACACAAGAAGGCAAAATTAAAAGTGGGTTTGTTTCATGCGGCTCACTCCTCATCCCATGGCCTGATCCTAATCACGCAGACGTGTCCTTTGGCTTTTTGAAAAAGAAATAATAATAATAATAACAACAACAACAACAATAACAACCCAAAGCCATTTTGCCTCTTAACAAAAGCAATCGGAACAATATGTACACTGTACAGACCTGTATTTTGTGCATATTTTTGTTCTAGTCACTTTTCTTGGACGCCGGAGTCCTCAAAATGCCTCGATTTAACCGTTTTTGGTACCTAATGCCTTGCGTGCCAAAGATCCCCCTTTTTTAGGGACAGAGAGAACTGCTGGTTTGGAAGAGGGGGTCAAAGAGGCCATCTGTATCGAAATTGACGGCCCTCCCTCAACACAGGGGGAAGGATATGACATCATCTATCTCCAATCTACAACACAGCTCCTTCCAGCAATTCCACCCCCATTTGCACCACTCAGGCGACTCTGAGGACACAGATCAACCTCCAAGTGGCTTCAACGACCCTCTCAAAGGATGCAAATGACCAGCTGTCTGCAAGGAGTATAAATCCTTCCATTCCCCGCCATCCAGTCGGAGCTGAAGAAGCTTCTTGGAGGAGAAGTGAAACATCTTCAAAGCAAGTCCAGTTGCCTCTTGGAAAAAAGCCCCCTTGGGACAAACCATGGACATGGATGACAGAGAATCGCCACAGACGTCGTGCCAACTTTGCAACCAGCGGCTTTGGCGCACACATCAGCCCTGCTGCCAGTTGTCCTGCTGGAAAGTGAGTCCATTGGAATGAATCTCGTCCTGATCTGAATGCAGGGACGGCATTTGGAAGGGCGAACGCAGGTAGGTGGCGAATTTCTGCTCCCCTTAGGAAGAACTGGGTGGTCCGCCGTCTTTCTTCTCCAGTTCCTTTTCTCGAAAGTGGGCGTGCTGGGTGCCTACCTTATGGGCCGTCTCCGTGGCGGTGATGTCAATCTGGGCGTATTTTGTGGTGTCACTGCCTGGGTATGAAAGCATTGCGTTGGCCACAGTGTATCCAGAGGTGGTATTCAGCTGGTTCACACCGGTTCTGGCATATCGGTTGCGGAAATTTTGACCAATTTTGGAGAACCACGAAATACCACTTCTGATCACCTTGTTGTTTTTTCACTCAGCTGATTGCCGCACGAAGCGGCACATAGAACCAGTAGGAAAAAATTTGGAAACCCACCACTGAGCGTATCTCACAACTGCAGAGTGGGAATCTTGATTCTGCGTGAGGACCGGTAAGGGGCCCTCCATTCTGGATCGCTGGAAGTTTCGGAGAGCAAACACAGGCAGTCCTCGATTTACAACATTTCATTTAGTGACCGTCCAAAGTTACAACGGTACTGAAAGATGTGAATTAGGGAAAATTTTCACACTTTGTGACCGTTGCAGCACCCCTGTGGCCACACAGTTAAAATTCAGATGCTTGGCAACTGACTCCTACTTATGACGGTTGCAGTGATGACTCTTTGCAACCCTCTGACATGCAAAGTCAGTGGGGAAGTTGGATTCACTTAACAACTACATTACTCACTTAACAAATGTCTCCATTAGCAACAGAAATTGTGGACGTAAACTGAGGACTACCTTAGATTGGCGCTTCTGGGAAGCCTCCCTCTTTTCCTGCCCCCACTAAAGCTGCCTGGAAGCCCCCTTCAGGTTATACAGGGAGGCCTCAACTTACGACCAGAATTGAGCCTGAAATTTACCTTGGTAACTGAAACATTTATCAAGTGAGTTTTGCAACAAATTTACAACAGTTCATTTACTGACTGTTTGAAGTTACGATGACACTGCAAGAGTGACGGGTGACCATTTTTCATGCTGACAGTCACATGATCAAAATTCGGGCGCTTGGCGACTGACTCACATGTATGACGGATGCAGTGTTCCCGGGGTCGTACGATCCCCTTTTGCAACCTTCCTCAATGGGGAAGCCAGCTCCCCCTACCAACCGCGTGACTTAACAACTGCAGGGATTCCTTGAACCAATGTGGCAAGAAAAGCTATTAAAAAAAACCACCTCACTTAACAAATGTCTCACTAAGTGACATAAATTTGGGGGGGGTGTCAATTCTAGTAGTAAGTCAAGGACTACCTATAACTGTAGATATTAAGCCAGATTTTTTGAGCGGGGGGGGGGGAGAAATGAGGAGAGAAGCTTTATATTCCAAAGGCTTATTGTGAATGTCACAGAAAAATTATCCTCTTGCCTGCTTGGCCATTTTTAGAGATTCTTACCTCGAATGTTCCTGCTGGGTTCCTGAAGCTCCACCTCCATGTAATGGAGTTGCTTCTTTGCTGTGGGACTTGTGGGGATATTCACGTAAGTTGCCATGTCACCATGCGATCGCTCCGAAAGTGGGAGTTCTGCAGAAAGAAACAGATTGCGAAGTCTGTGGGGATGACCTTGGAAGCGGAAGGAAGCCGAGCCTGCAGAAGGAATGTGGGCATGGCTTATGTCTCTCATGGGACCCCCCACCCCACCCCAGGGTCTAGGACTGTAAAGGTGTGGGAGGGAGAGAGATGTGTTTTCAGACTAGCCCAGGAGTGTCAAACTCAAGGCCCACGGGCCGGATCCAGCTGCGGGGTGATTAGATCTGGGACGCTGTGGAAACAACAAAGGACCAGTCCACTGTGCCTCTGCCAGTGAACACGGAGCTTGGGAGGGTTGCATGTTGTTCTCCCAGGGTCTCTTTTGGCCTCAATGGCCTCCTGCAGCCCTCTGACAGTGAAAACAAAGCTTTGTTTTCATTGGCAGAGGGCTGCAAGAGGCTATCATGGCCGAAAATGAAGCCTTGAAAAGAGACATCAAGGTGGCCACACTCTCCCCGGCCATGTCCATCCTCACCCACCCACCCCCCGAGGTCAAACACAACTGTGATGTGGCCCTCAATTAAATTGAGTTTGACACCCCTGGACTAGCCAAATTTCCTGTGTGTTTTTCTCTCTCCTTTTTTACAGCCCTTAAGTCGGGGTGACTGCCTGGAGCTGAGCATTTACTGGCCGGATGCCCTTCCTGATGCCTGTGTGGAATTCACAGTAGATATTTTCTCTTTGCTTCCTCAGGGAGGAAAACTACAAAATTTCATTTATTTATTTTCTTTGTCTTTCTATGCCCCTGTAGTCCCTTTAATTTGGGACTGACTGGAGCTGAGGCGTTTACTGGCCGGGTGCCCTTCCTGACCAGCAGTGGGATCCTAAATGTTCCACTACCGGATTGGTGATCACACGGACGCAGCTTTCCACACACCAGCCGAGACCTGAAGCACCAATCAACTAAGAGGGTAAAGAAGAGGAAGCACAGGGGCGGATGGTAGGGCGGATCCTGCGCTTTTCCTTTCTTTCTCCTCTCAGCTTTGTTCCTTCTCTCAATTGATCGATGGAGGCTTTTTTTTTTTTTTTTTTACAATTTTTATTACCAGTTCGGTTAAACCGGTCCAAACCGGTAGCATACCACCGTCCCTTTAATAATATTTCATTTCGGTTTTCCACATATTAAAAACATCTTCTTTTAGTGAACAGCATGATTCCAGGTGATCACAGTTCCATACAAACATGACTATAATTTCATACTCATCTTTCACATTTAATTTCATATCTTGCCACAACTTTACCTATTTTGTATTCTTTTGATCGGATACCTTCCTCCAGCTTACTTTATACATTTTTTCAATTCCTTACTTAACCTATCTTCTTAAACTTTAAATAACTCTCATATCTTTATACTCTATACTTCATACTTCCGTCTGTCAAGTTTGCAATTTCAGTGCACGTTCTTATTTCATCCTTCCAAAAATTCCATCTCAATGGAGTAGCATATCCCCGTTCCTGATGCCTACATGGAGTTTGCAGTAGGTATTTTCTCTTCGTGCTCTGAGAGAGAAACTACAACATTTCCTTTGTGTGTATGTGTTTTTTTTCTTTCTTTTTACGACCCTGTAAGTCCTGTAATTCAGGCTGAGGTCAAGGCCACTGGGTGGGAGTGAGCATTTACTGGCCAGATGCTCTTCCTGACGCCTAAGTGGAGTTCACAATAGGTATGTTCTCTTTGCGCCCGGAGACAAAAACTACGAAATTTCCTTTATGTAACCTTTGCAATAAAGGATAGCACTCTTGAGTAGGCAACCTTTGCAAGGGTGACAACAGACTTTTAAATGACAATCACTTAACGGAATACGTCTGGAGGAGTGAACAACCAAAACTAGAGTGGGAAACTTTTTTTCCTTCGGGCATGTGTGGGGTGGGAAATTCAAATCCATCCATGCTTCTTACCTAGATTGGGCGCGAACATTTGGGACGATAAAATTGAAGTCTCCTTTAAAAACACACAAACACACACATAGAGAGAATAGGCTGTATTAAAATACACTTCTTTCAAAACTAGGAGCACTAAAACAAACTGCTTTCTAGGGATCCCTTCAAAATACAGGTAGTCCTCAACTTATAACAGTTTGCTTAGTAACTGCTCAAAGTTACATGACGGCATTGGAAAAAAATGGACTCACGGCCGTTTTTCACACTTACGACCATTGCAGCACGCCCCAGGGTAACATTATTTACACACTCAGATGATGGGTAGCTGATTCACATTTATGACGGCTGCAGTGTCTGCCAGGGGTCCCCTTTTGTGACTTTCTGAAAAGCCAATCCACGGGGAAGGCAGATCCATTGAACAACAATTGGTACAACTTGTTTGACAATGGCAGGGATTGGCTTAATAAATGTGGCGAGAGAAAAGTCGTAAAACGGGGCAAAACTTGCTTGACAAAATTTAGCAACACAAATTTGTGGCTTGATGGTGCCCATAAGTTGAGAAATACTTGTATCTCTATAGAAACACATTAAGAAGGTTTAAAAAAACCCTGCCAGGAAGGCTTTTAAAGGTGATAAGCAGCACCTGGAAACACACAGTCAACCCATGCAGATCACAAATGCAGCTTACTGGTACTACATGGATCCAATATCTGACATTCTTTACCACCCGTGCAGCCTAATTCTGCACCAGTTGAAGTTTCCAAATGGTCTTCAAGGGCAACTCCTTGTAGAGAGCTTTGCAGTAGTCCAGACGAGAAGGCATTGGGGTGTGAGGGACTGTGAGCAACAATATTGTTAATTTCCTTTTCCAGTAAACCACAGGTTAGTCAAGGAATGAACAAAATCACTCTCACCAACATTAACAGAGCAAACTACTTGCATATAAACAGACAGCAAACCCCTACTAGCATTGATGATGGTACTTGGTTGGGTTGTGAAATGTCTGCAAGGAAGCGACCCAGCTCAGAGAGCCCCCAGGAGCCCCCAGTCAAACCCTGAGCTACAAATATTCCCTTCTATTTACTTCATGTTATAATCTTAAGAAGTTTTTTTATAAAATGATGCACACACCAGGCGGACAACAGCAGAAATACTTTCTAGAGCAGGGATGTCAACCTCAAGGCCCGCAGGCTGGATGCAGCTAGTGATGTGGTCAGATCCGGCCTGCAGGGCTGTCCTGGAAAATGTAAGGGGTCAGCCCGCGTGGCTTTGGCCTGGTCTACCCAGTGCCATGCCCACCCAGTTGGCCATGCCTACCCCAAGGTCAACCACAGCCCTGATGCAGCCCTCAATGAAATTGAGTTTGAGACCCCTGGTCTAGAGTGTATAAAGTTGCAGTGGAACCTTGGGTCACAACCGTAATCCATTCCAGGACTTTGGTGGCAACCTGATTTGGTCATGGCTGGAAGTACGACTGACTGTGCATGCAGGGACAAAAAAAAATTGGTGTTGAAGGAAAAATTGCCATGTCAGGGAAAATCACTGTGGCTGTGTTTGGTCGCCACCCAAAGATGTGTTCACAACCAGAAGCCAAACTTTTCCAAAAATTCTGGCCGTCACCTGATTTGGTCGTGGACAGAAGCATTCACAACCCGAGGTTCCACTATATAAAACGGCAGCCCCCAATATATAAAACACCAGGGACCGGTTCTGTGGAGAGGTTTGTCCGCGGACTGGAGCTGACATGATTTTAAAAGCTGCCTCCATCCCGCAGATGGCGGTTTGATTGTTTGTGCAGCCCAGTTTCTAGTATGTCCCGGCTGGGTACTGGTTCACAAACCTGCAGATAGGGAGCCCTGCGTTAAAGGGATGCTGGAAATCTGAAGAACCAGATGGGTCATTTTATCAGGGGTGGTTGATGCATAAGAAAGCTAAGAAGGTTTTGGATTCAAATACTGTTGTGGTTAGCCAGCAGCAGGTGCAGACGGCTGAGGAGAGTGAGGACTCAGATGAGGGGCCAGGACCATCAGGGAATGGACTGCTGCCTTCAGAGATTGTGGGGGCTGGCAGCAGTGATGAGGAGGTTCCTGAGGAGCCTGTGCCAAGTATGCATGTGCACAGGATTGTTTGTAGGAAAGAGCAGCTGCAGCAGCATGGATGACTCAGGAGTAAGGCTGCAAGATAATGGCCCCTCCTACAAGAAGATAGAAGCCAGCTGGGAAACGAACGTACTTTGCAGAAGGCAAAGACGTTTTGACTTCCAGTTTGGGTCTCTTCAACGACAGACCAAAATCCACGCTCGTGCGCAGTTTCAATCTGTGCTCGCCGCTGGAGTACCCCGATCCTTTGGAATCGGGGCTGAAGCCACCCTGTAGAGGTGGTGAAGAGGGAGGAGATTGCTAGCCGAGTGGAGGGGAGCCACATCTCTCCTCCTTGGCTGGTCTAAACTCCCTTCCCCGAAGACAGTTGCAGCGGTGGTCAGAAATGGCCACCTCAAAGAAGAACCCAACTGGATAAGACTGTGCAGGAGGAAGACAAAGAGGAAAGCAGGACAGACCGGGCTAAACAACAGAGAACATCTAAGCAAGGTGCCCTGAATCTAAAAGTACCTAGAGGGATAAAGAAGACCTAGAGGCTGAAAGAAGATCTTTAAGCAGCGAAGAGAGAGAAAAGGAGGTTAAAACCCCCTTTTTTAAACCTTTATATTCATAATTACAAATGGTATGGAAAGAAATTTATATTAATCTATTTTGACACTAATAGGCAACCTTAAGCTGAAATCTAAGTGTCAAAAGGAGAATAAAGATTTTTTTTCTTGATCATTTTAAAGCCCTAAAAAGAAGAGTGGAGGCAAAAGGGTGGGACTTGGAATAATGGAAAAATGGAGACCCACCTGGAAAAATAAAAAGGATTAACAGTGAAACTTTGAAAAGACTCCCGAGGATATATTGTAACTGAAATCTTATTAAAAGATACAGTAACCCACGGAAAGGAAAAGGAAAGGAAAGAAACAAGATGGAACAGTCTGGGATCATTTGGTGATTTTAAAAAAAAGTTTAGGGCATTGGTTTTTTCTTTCTTTTTCTGTTTTTACTTAAAGTCAATCGGGTGGTTGTTCAAAAGTGTTTAAAATGCCATCACTCCTAAAGGAATTGAAGACGAGTCTTAAAAAACAGAAAGAAGATGCAGAAAGGGGAGGAAGATCCTTTGGCTTCGTATTTGAATTTTTTGAAATGGAGATTCTGAATTATGAAAAGCAAAAGGAAAAGCTTTAAGAGCAAGAAGAAGAGTGGGACAAAGAAGAAGCCATTTTCAATGATCAAATAATGCAAAGTGTGGTAATAAGGGGAAAAAGGGGGAAAGGAGTTAAAAGTTTGAGATCAAAGGGAACAGCCAAAAGGAAAAATAGTCTGAAAAAGAAGTATAACAGCAAGGAGAAGCAGTAAAGAAAACTACAGAAGGGAAAATTAGAGAGAGAAGGGTATAAAAAGGGGGATGAGAAAAAGGGGGGGAAGATAGAAAGAGAAAGAACTTATGAGGGACAAAAACAGGAAATAAAGAAAAAGGGAAAACATACCAGGATTAAAGGTATTTGCTCAGCTAGAAAACAGAGACAATGGCTAAATTAAGTTAAAAGTGAGGATTCTGCAAAGGTACAATAGATAGTGTTGTGACAGTAGAATACTGTAATGAGTTAGAAATGAAATAAGTAAATAATCTAAGATAAAACTATTGTTATGTAATGGTATGTTTATTTATAATTAATGCAATAATAAAGAAGAGAGGGAAACATTGCAATTGTTTCTAAAGATTGATAAAATATTGAAAGGCAATGTGAAAGATTTATAGGGAAATTTATACCAGTTATTAGAATGAATCTGAATAATTATTTTGCTTATTAATAGTAAATAATTTACAAGATAAAACTGTATGACTATCTAATGGTATGCTTATATGTGTGTGTGTGTGTGTGTTTTCTTAAGTTTTCATGGGTACTTACATGTATGGCATTCAGCTTTGTTCGGGTATTTTCCCACATCATTGTAGTTGTGCTTTTAAAGTTGTAGCAATTCTGTTTCAGCAGAATCTCATCTGCCATCATCAGGCTTCTGTATATATACCAGATGAACACTATACAGAAGTCTGATGATGGTAGATTAGATTCTGCTGAAATGTTGCTACAACTTTAAAAGCACAACTACAATGACGTGGGAAAATACCCGAACAAAGCTGAATGCCATACATACATATACATATACATATACATATACAAAAACATATACATATACAAAAACATATACATACATATGCATATACATATACATATACATATACATACATACATACATACATACATACATACATACATACATACATACATATATATATATATATATATATATATATATATATATATATATATTTTGCTATGTTTTTTAGAATTTTTTTTTTTACATTTTCAAGGGGGAAGTACCAAGCAGAATCTGAATAATGAGATCTACATGATATAAAATAGATATTAGAAATTTGAATGTTATAATTTTAGAATGTACAAATTCAGTGTTTTATGAATTTCATATAATAATAATTAGATTTAAAGGTGTTGCACTTCGATTGGCAATCATAGAGGGAATTTTGCTTCTTAAGAATGTTGGAAGAGAACATATGAAATTGTAAACAAGACATACGAAAGTATAAGTACAATGAATAAAAAGATATAGAAATTTAGATAAAAGAAATACAATAGAATAAGAAAAAAATGAGATAACCATAAAAGAAAATTAAGAGAAGTAAAGGGAGAAATAGTGAGAAGTTGGGAAAAGAATAATAAGATATGAAGTTGAATACATAAGATGAATACGCATATGAAATTGTGTCTGTATGGAAATGTGATAACCCGGAACGATGCTGCACTTAAATAAGATGTTTTATTTGTTTTGTTAAAACTCAATAAAACTTTATTTTTTTTAAAAAAAAGATGTTTTGAACCTCCAGCCTCGTGGACATTCCAGTATCCTGAGTTTGTATTTGAACTTTTTTGTATTGCAAATTATTTCTTGTCTGTTATCTTTTGGCAAGTCTCGCACAGTTTGGCAAGGCTTGTGGTTATCACAGCTAATTATTTTGGTAAAATAATTAGATTTTTGTTCCTTTTGAATTGTGTTTGATTTGTCGGAAAAGGGCGTGGGTCAGAACAAATACACACACCGGTTGCACACAGATTCCAAACAAGATCAGGATGAGCTGCCGGCCACCGGTTTACCTGTATCCCACCACAGACTGAGCAAGCTGGGAAGAGAGCCAGTTTTGCCTCGGAAGGGGAGCTGCACAGCTCACAAGAACTGCTGGAGGCACACGGAGCAACCTCGGGCCCTTTCCAGTCCTGGCCCTGGACCAGCTCCCTGAGCTGTGTCTCTGGAAAGGAGCCTTTGGTACTTCCCAGTGGGAAGACGCCCTGCGGGTCCTTGTCTTGTCTTGGCCTGGAGGCGGCATCCCTCTCCAGATGTGGGGCTGGCCATTTCACGTCCCCTTTGGAGGTCTGGGCCTTGGACAGGCCGGTGTCCCCAGCAGAGGCGAGGATGCCTGTTGTAGATGCTGCGAGCAAACTTCGGGGTGTATCGTAGGTGTGCCGGAGCCAGCTGGGGGCCTGGTACTCTGGGCCGGGGCTCCTCCCCGGCTCCCCTGGCAGGCAGCTGCAAACATTCCGGTCAGAAGGGAAGCTGAGTGAGAGACTCAGCAGAGACCCAAACTCATCCCCGTGGCAAATGTCGAGGCTCCCCGCGTAGGAAGAGAAGCTTCCCGAATAAGAGGAGTGGCTGCCAGTTGCTATCCCGCTGTCAGAGGAGCTCTGCCGGCCAATTTCTTGGAGCTGCCTGGAGCGCAGAAGGCTGGGGGGTGGCTTGCCGGCCCCCTGGGCTCCATCTGGTTGCAGCTTCTCTGCTGCTGCTGCCGCCACTGGTCCACGAGACTCCTGGGAAGTGCCGGCAGATGACTGCTCGGGCCAGAGAGTCAACCTGCTCCCGAAGCTGGCATCAGAGTGGCTGGTGTCCGAGGATGCACTGGACAAGCTCCGGTCATCCCCTGGTTGAAGGAAAAAGGGACACAGGATTAATGTGACTCTACTCCTATTTTGGACCTGGCTCCTTCCTGCTTCTACTCCATGGCACAACCCAAATTCCTTCCCATCCTTGCCCAAGAACAAGCAGAAGTCTGGTGGCGTTTTCAAGACCAGCTAGGCACAGAGAGAGCAGTCATCTGAAGCACAGCTTCATTCTCCTTGCAAGGATGTGATTCAGCCGGTTCAGACTGATTCGAGTGAACCGGTAGTTCCGGCAATGAGTTGGCCCGCCTAACCGCCCCTGCTCTAGTCCAGGGGGCACCAAACTTTTGGACCTCAGGGACCACCAAACTCATAATTTTAAATCCCAGGGACCACGAACCGGTTATGTGGGTGTGGCCTAATTTGTGGGTGTTGCTTGGTGGTCCTGTGATTTGCTGGGCATGGCTTGTACGTAAATATTATATTTATATAAATATTGAATTTTTTATCAAAAAGAGCAACTTTTAGCCAAACTCAAGCAAAGCAGGCAGGCAAATTGAGTTGCTCACAGAATCATTCAGAGATCTATCTCTCTGCCATCGGCTAGCTCAGTCTGTCACATAAAATTTGTTTGCCGTGAGTCTGCACTGAATAATAGAACCTTCAGTCCTAAGTGGGGTTCGGCTGTGCTTAAAAGTAGAGCCGAAGATCTAAAGACTAGCTAGAAAGCAAGAAATCCAACCATTTCCTGCTTCTTAGCTAATCTAAATCTCCCGACATAGCAGAACAGCTGATGGTCAGAAAAAGGAAAAATAGCAACTTAGCAGACAAGTTTGCCGGGTAAAGGAGGGAGTGGACGGAGAGGGTTCCTGTGGGCCATGTGGGCTGAGCAGCCTTGTGTTTCTGCGCAGCCTGGATTAATTGCTTTGGGGGGATGCTCTGGGGGTGAGATTTCTCTGTGGCCCACCAAAATTTTCTCACGGCCCACCGGTTGGCGACCACTGGTCTAGCCTGTCCTATATGTCCACGTTTTGCAGGCCAGCTGATTCATGTGGCGCCTCAGCTGTTTTACTCACCGGGGTTGTAGCAGAAGGTAAGTTTTAGAGCCCCAAATGGGCGGTTTTCAAATGCTGTGCGCACACTCACCAAACCGGTTGTTACACCAGTTGAATCCCACCCCTGCCCTGAAGGATCCAGAGCAGCCAAGTGGTTCGGTTTCTCTGGCTCAGCTGTAAAGCAAATTCCTGGGATGGAGAAAGAAGGGCTGGGCAAGACATTACCTCCGCTGCCATGGCAGCCGCTGTGGGAGAGCAGGCTGAGGCGCTTCTCCAACTTGGAAGCCTCGTAGGCCACCCTTTCTTCTGTGCAGGTGGGACTCGGGTTGGGGTCTTCGAGAAGGGAGAAAGAGAGAGAGAGAGAAGTCAATCAGACAGGCTGGGATAAATCTTAACACACGGTCGAAGGGCAGCCTGGCAGGTCCAGCTCAGCTCTGGCTGATCCCAGGATGGCCAGAAGACCAAGCCCAAACTTGCTGAATGGAGTTAGTGGTATATCACAAAAGGGTGACATTTAGCTCTTACACCAGCCCCCCCCCCCAATCTCCGAGCCTTGGCCCATGACTGGGCCATGAACCATTCACAACTGGGCCCTGGAAGCAACAGGCATGTGTGTATGCATGCATCCCCACTGGCACGAGATGTGCATGCGTGGGCCCGCCACTCGCACAAATGGAGCTACATGCATAGAGTACTTGCCAACTACTCATGGGGAGCCATCCCCTCTCCCTCCCCCCCCTTCCCCATCAGTCCACAAAGCCGGAAAAATTTGGGAACACTGTCTTAAACCCTTGGGTTATAAACTGGACATTTTTAGAGTAGAGTAGAGTAGAGTAGAGTTGGAGTTGGAGTAGAGTAGAATAGAATGGAATAGGAGTAGAATACAACAGGAGTAGAGTAGAATACAAGTAGAGTAGAGTAGAGTAGAATAGGAGTAGAGTAGAATAGAATAGAATAACAGAGTTGGAAGGGATCTTGGAGGTCATCTAGTCCAGCCACCTGCCTAGGCAGGAAACCCTACACCATTTCAGACAAATGGTTGTCCAATCTCTTCTTAAAAATTTCCACTGTTGGAGCATTGACAGCTTCTGGAGGCAAGTCGTTCCTCTGGTTAATTGTTCTCACTGTCAGGAAATTCCTCCTTAGTTCTAAGTTGCTTCTCTCCTTGATTAGCTTCCACCCATTGCTTCTTGTTCTTCCCTTAGGTGATTTGGAGAATAGCTTGACTCCCTCTTCTTTGGGGCAGCCCCTGAGATATTGGAATATTCTGCTATGATGTCACCCTTGGTCCTTCTCTTCCCTAGACTAGCCATGCCCAGTTCCTGCAACTGTTCATCGTATCCTTTAGAGCCTCTAGCCTCCTAAACTCTTTCTAGAGTCTCAACATCTTTTTTTACACTATGGCAACCAAAACGGGGTGCAGTATTCCAAGAATGGCCTTACTAAAGCTTACTTTTATCCAGTGAGGTTCTCTTTTTTTCTCTTTCTAAATACCTAAATATCGGGGTTTAGTTATTTAGAGTGGACAAACTTGGCTTATCACCCCAAAGCATAGGAGTAGAGTAGGGTAGGGTAGGGAAGAGTAGGGTAGGGTAGATTAAGGTAGGGTAGGGTAGAGTAGGGTAGGGTAGGGTAGAATATAGAATAGAGTAGAGTAGGGTAGGGTAGGGTAGAATATAGAGTAGAGTAGAGTAGGGTAGGGTAGGGTAGAATATAGAGTAGAGTAGGGTAGGGTAGGGTAGAATATAGAGTAGAGTAGGGTAGGGTAGGGTAGAATATAGAGTAGAGTAGAGTAGGGTAGGGTAGGGTAGAATATAGAGTAGAGTAGAGTAGGGTAGGGTAGGGTAGAATATAGAGTAGAGTAGAGTAGGGTAGGGTAGGGTAGGGTAGGGTAGGGTAGAATATAGAGTAGAGTAGGGTAGGGTAGGGTAGGGTAGAATATAGAATAGAGTAGAGTAGGGTAGGGTAGGGTAGAATATAGAATAGAGTAGAGTAGGGTAGGGTAGGGTAGAATATAGAGTAGAGTAGGGTAGGGTAGGGTAGGGTAGAATATAGAGTAGAGTAGAGTAGGGTAGGGTAGGGTAGAATATAGAATAGAGTAGAGTAGGGTAGGGTAGGGTAGAATATAGAGTAGAGTAGAGTAGGGTAGGGTAGGGTAGGGTAGGGTAGGGTAGAATATAGAGTAGAGTAGGGTAGGGTAGGGTAGGGTAGGGTAGGGCAGGGCAGGGCAGGGCAGGGCAGGACAGGGTAGGGAAGACTAGGGTAGGGTAGGGTAGGGAAGATTAGGATAGGGTAGGGTAGGGTAGGGTAGGGTAGGGTAGGGTAGAGTAGAGTAGAGTAGAGTAGAGTAGAGTAGAGTAGAGTAGAGTAGAGTAGAATAGAATTAACAAGAGTTGGAAAGGTTCTTGGAGGTCTTCTAGTCCATCCCCTTACTCAGCTTTGCTTATCATCCCATCCCTGTGGGGGTTCCAAGTCTTAACCTGCTAGCGCACGCCGGAAGCCTTTGGTTGGAGAGATGCCGTGAACGATACAGTCGAAGAGAAAGCTGATTTTTTCTCCTTCCGTGCAAGAGAGGAAAAAGACTCCAGCCCCTGAAAAAGAGCAAAACGCTTACACTTGCTATGCATTCAGTGTTTGATTGATTGATTGATTGACTGCTTTATCAAATGTTGATCCTTTTTATTAGTTTACTAGCTCGATACCTGTGCTTCTCTGCGAAACTATGTGGTTGGGCTTAGTTTTTAGGGAGGAAAGTAAGGAGAAAAAAATTGTGCATCTGCTTACCAACATCCATCAGTATTTATCTGGCTAATGTCCTGTCAGTGTGTGGGAGAGTTGAGGGCTGTTTGGAAACTGAAACAGTATTTGCTGTGTGAGCAAGGAGACAGCAAGGAGCCTGGGCGTGGCTTAGTTCAACTGTTCTATATTAAAGCTGGTTGCTGCTGTGAAACTAAAACTAAAACTAAAACTGAAACTCCTCTCCTCTACATGTGTTTTGCATTTGGAACAGATTTCTTTTCAGGTGAGGAGGAGGAGAACTCCTTAGCATCAGAGCATGTTAATAATAATAATAATCTAATAATAACAATAATAATCAAGGAAATACTAATGCTCTGATGGTCATTTTGAAAAATCCTTTGTTAGTGAGCACCTAGAAGCCAAGAGGAACATATATGCCAAATTTCAAGTTTGTAGGCTTTACGATTCTGGAGATTTTGTGATGATGTGTGAATGGTATTTTGCTTATATAGATATAGATAATATATAATGCAATAATATAAAAGCGAATAATAGGAAAAACAGGGGAGGGTAAAGGGAAGGGAAAAGTGTAGAAAAGAAGGGAAAATGGAAATAAAAGTGTTGACTTCTGATTTATTCAGTAGAACAACATCAAACCTCACCTTTTTACTTTTACGTAATAGTATAGACTAGACATTTTTATAACAAAAGATCTATCAGATCGGTAAAACCCAAAATCAAACATTCATTTCCCCCCCACCTTAAGTACAAAGTCCAGAAGTGGTTTCCAAGGAGAAACAAAATTAATTGTGTGGGTTTTTTTCCCCTTTAGCCCTCTCTGCTAACTCCCACCAGCTTGGACAGCTGTTTGTCTATTATGGGAATCAAAGTGTCCTTCCATTTTTTGTGCATAAAGTAATCTAGCTGTCATCAAGCTATATAGCATTCATGTTCCAAATTGCCCCAAGTCTTTTTCCATAAAACCCAGAAGAAAAAAATTCTGGTTTTATCTTTATATTCACTTTCAAGAAACTGCTCCAATGTTTCTTTGTTTTATCGCATGTCTACCATAAATGATTTTTTAAAAATCCCTTCTTTATATTTGCAATTCCCTGCCATGCATTCAGCATTTGCACATTTAGATTATAATACTTCATATAACAAATCAAGCACATTCATTGATTTATTTACAAGGGGCTCCCATCATGGGACTCTAGGTGCCTAGAGTCTGTTTACTGAAATTGTTTAGGGTCTCCTGCTTGAGCAGGGGGTTGGACTAGATGACCTCCAAGGTCCCTTCCAACTCTACTCTGATTGACATCAGGGCTTCTCTCTTATGCGTGTTAGTCTACCGTGAATGTGCTGAAAGCTTGAAAAACATCGGGCGAAATATATTTACAGCATAATCAAATAATATATCTGTGTTTGGTTAGAAAAAAACAATGACACTCCTTACTTTAGGGCAGGGGTCTCAAACACAAATTACCTGGGGGCTGCTGGACGCCAAGTCTGGGTGAAGCTGGGCTGCATAATATTATACTTTATATTTATATTATACACTAATATTATACTTTCATATCACGGTGGGGGCCACAGGATATCGTCCTGCGGGCCGCAATTGGCCTGCGGGCCACAAGAATGAGACCTCTGCTTTAGGGGGATTAAAATAAACATAACATAAAAAAGGAAGAAATAAGAGGTTCCTACAGTATCAATGGGAAATCCAGCTTTGAAACTTCTCCTTCTGTTGAAACCAGCGAATGTCAACCTCCACAGCTTGAAGATGTGTGGACTTCAACTCCCCAAATCCCACGCTGTTCGGGGAACTCTGGGACTTGTAGTCTACCCTTCTTCATCAAGCTGGTATAAGACGAACAGAACTATCAAAATGCCAAGAAGAGAGAAAGCAGGCAGACCCCTCCAGAGCTGTTCCAGAGGATAGGAAGAGGAAGGAGGGATTTAAACGACATTGGTCCTGTTTTTCTCCAAAAATAAGACCTTATATATATTTTTTGCCACCAAAAAAAGGCACAAGGTCTTATTTTCGGGAGAGGACGTCATCCACTGATTAACTGCACGTGTTGCCCCCAGCCTCCTTTTGGCTGTCTGAGGTCTTCAAGAACTTCTTCTTCTGCAGCCGACGAGGCTTTCCTGAAGGCCTCTGCAGCCGATAATTGAGCTCTGGATCGATCCAGAGCTTTGTTATCAGCTACAGAGCAGTAATACTATTATTAAATTTGCAGATGATACAACAGCGGTGGGACTAATCTCCGAGGAAAGGATGAGTCTGCCTACTGAGATGAGATGGACCAACAGTTGCTTTTGTGGTGTGGAGACAATAACTTGGTCCTCAACTCCAATAAGACCAAGGAGCTGATAGTGGACTATTTTGAAGGAACAGATCAGACCTCCAGCCCTTGCTTATCAAGGGAGACTGAGGGGATCAAGTGGCCAGTTTTAAGTTGCTGGATGTTACCCTAAAAGAGGACCTTACCTGGGGTGCCCACATTGCAGCCCTGGTCAAAAGGACCCAGCAGAGATTATACTACTGAGGCTTCTCAGGAAACAACTGAATGAAAAACTGCTGGTGACCTTCTACTGCTGCTCCATAGAGAGTACCTTAACTTACAGCACCTCTGTTTGGTTTGCCAGTTGCACAGTGGCAGATAGGACAGCACTCCATAGGGTTAACATCATTGCCCAGAGCATCATTGGTTGCCCTCTCCCCTCTTTGGAAGAGCTTTAGAGCTCCCGCTGCCTTAAGAAAGTTCAAAACATTCTCAAAGATCCATCTCATCCTGGGCAACCTTTTTTTGAACTATTACCAACAGCTTCTATCCCAGGGCAAGTCACTCTATTGGATTCTACTGTATAATAGTGCAATATTCATGCAGTATCAGGTGTTTTCAATTCATGAATAGAATGTGAAGGATGCGTGTGTGTGTTTATTTTCATCATCATAATATACACTGAAGATGGTGCTTAATTTTGTTGTACGAGATGCAATAATAATAAAAGTAAAAGTAAAAGCAAGAGTAAAAGTAAAAGTAAAAAGAGGCCTTCAAGGAAGCCTGGCCAGCCTTGCTGGCTGCAGAAGAAATGGGCCGGCAAGGCAGGTGTCTGGGTGTGTGAGGCCTGGCTATACCTGTCCAAAGGTAAGTAGTAGGGCAGCTCCACCGCCACCCCATCCCCACTCTAACTTAATTTTTACCCATGCACTCTGGAGTGGGCGGGATCTTAATTAGGGCTTATTTTGGGGATAGGGCTTATATTGGGTACACATATAAAAATCAAGCTAGGACTTACTTTCAGGGTAGGACATATTTTTGGGGAAATAGGGTAGATATTAGATATTAGCCAAAAAAAAATTCCCAACAGGTAAGAATTGTTGAAAAGAGGGGCAGACTGCTTCAGGAGCTGAAGGATTCTCCATCACAATTACAGGTAGTCCTTGAGAGTGACCATTTAGTGACTCTTCAAAGTTACAGCAGCACTGAAAAAAGTGACTTATGATGGCTTTCCACAGTTACAACATTTGTAGCATCTTCATGGCCACCTGATCAAAATTCAGATGCTTGGCCACTGACTCATACTTACGACAGTGGCAAAGTCTTGGGGGGGAATCACACAATCCCCTTTTTGCAACCAACCAAGTTAATGGGAAAGCCAGATTCACTTAACAAATGGCGCTACTAACTGAACATCTGCAGTGATTCACTTAACAACAGGGGCAGGAAAAGCTGCAAAACAGGGCAAAACTCAATTAAGAAATGTCTCACTGAACAGTAGACATTTGGGGCTCTGTTATGGCCGTAAGTCAAGGAACAGCTGTGGTTTCCACAACTTCTAAATGAAAATGCCATTTGCATGCAAGATCTCTACTTGTTTTAATGGTGAAATCCAAACACTTTAAAAAAAACATTTTTTTTAAAGCTAGACTTTTCTTTACATTTTAAAATTAGGGCTGTTGAAAGGATGAAATTCCTCCATTGTTTTCTTTTGGCCACATTCTCTTGCTAGGGCTTCTCAGCAGTCCAGAAAAAACTTTCGTGGGCTGGCTTCTCTAACCTGTTGGATTCACTGTTCTTTTTTTCCTCTAGACTCAGAGTAAAAACAAATCCCATTTCCCCAAAAATATGACCTACCCTGAACGTAAGCCCTAGTTTGATTTTTTTACACGTGCGCTCAATATAAGCCCTCCCTTCCCCATAAGCCCTAATTAAGATCCTACCCACTCCAGAGTAGATGGGTAAAAATTAAGCTAGGATGGGGATGGGGGTGGAGCTGTCTTACTATTTACCTTTGGACATTTGTAGCCAGGCCTCGCACACCCCGAAACCTGCCATGCCGGCCCATTTCTTCTGCAGCTGGCAAGGCTGGCAAGGCTTTCTTGATGGCCTCTGGAGCTGATAACAAAAGCTCAAGATCAATCCAGAGCTCTCTTATTGGCTGCAGAGGCCTTCAGGAAAGCCTTGCCGGCCGCAGAAGTTCCTGAAGGCCTCTGACAGCGAAAAGGAGGTCGGGGGCAACACACGCAAGTGTGGTTAGTCAGTGGATGGCATCCTTCGAAAATAAGACCTGGTGCCTTTTTTTGGTGGCTAAAAAAATGTAAGACAGGGTCTTATTTTGGGGGGAACATGGTATCCTGGAATGGCGAATACTCACAGAAGCCGCATCGTGTCCCGCCTTCAAAAACAAATCCATTAGGAACGGCTCCATAGCGCCGAAGGTCCGAGAGCTTCCACTGTCCCATGATGACCGGTGGGACATCATTCACCAAGACCAGGATGTCGTTGCAGAAGTGAAGAGTGGCTGGGCCACTTTCTAGTTTGGTTCCAGGTGCTACCACGACATGAAATCGATGGACTGGTAGGAGGAATAAACCCAAGGGATTCAGCTTTTCATTGAAATACCTTTACTCTCCCTACTGCCCTTTGATTCAACCAGCATCTTTGCTTCTAACAGCATCATTCTAATCTGTAGATACCTGTAGGGAGCTGTGGTGGTGCAGTGGTTAGAATGTGGTATTGCAAGCTGACACTGGCCACAGCCAGGAGTTTGATCCAGACTGGCTCAAGGAAGTCTAAGTGCAATTGCCATCCTCCTCCTCCTCCTCCTCCACTTTTGCCTGCTCTTTTAATTTTTTAAGAGCTCGGTTGGCACAGGGGTTAGAATGCGGTATTGCAGGTAAACTCTGCCCACAGCCAGGAACTTCAATCCTGACTGGCTGAAGGTTGACTAAGCCTGCCCTCCTTCCTTCCTTCCTTCCTTCCTTCCTTCCTTCCTTCCTTCCTTCCTTCCTTCCTCCCTAGTGGCTAGAATGCAGTATTGCAGGCCAACTCTGCTGACTGCCAGCAGTTCAAGCCTGACCGCTCAAGGTTGACTCTGCCTTCCTCCCTCCCTCCCTCCCTCCCTAGTGGCTAGAATGCAGTATTGCAAGCCAACTCTGCTGACTGCCAGCAATTCGATCCTAACCAGCTCAAGGTGGACTCAGCCTTCCTCCCTCTCTCCCTAGTGTTAGAATGCATTATTGCAGGCTAATTCTGCCGACTGCCAGCAGTTCAATCCTGACCAGCTCATGATTGACTCAACCTTCCTTTCTCCCTCCCTCCCAATGGTTAGAATGCAGTATTGCAGGCTAACTCTGCCGATTGCCAGCAGTTTGATCCTGACTGGCTCAAGGTTGACTCCGCCTTCCATACTTCTGAGGTTGGTAAAATAGGGACCCAGATTGTTGAGGGCAAGTGGCTGACTCTGTAAACTGCTTAGAGAAGGCTGTTAAGCAGTGTGAAGCGGTGTATAAGTCTAAGTGCTACTGCTATTGCCTCCTCCCTCCCTCCCTTCCTTCTTCCCTATTAACTTACCTTCTCCTAAACTGTAGCGGATGTGCGCATCCCAGGTGTACATGGTTTCCTTGCTCTCAAAGCCCAGCATCACCACCTGGGTGAGGCAGATAATGCCCAGGGTGTGGGTCAGCCCCTCGTAGCAAAGCCCGGGGTCCAAGCCACAGATGTCCTCCAAGGTCACGCTGCTCCGCTCCTTCAGCCCTCGGAGACATTCAGACCTTTCCTTGTACACCAGGAGAAGCAAACAGTCTGGCAGAGAGAGAGAGGGGGGGGGGGGAGAGAAGAGAGGGGGGGAGAGAAGAGAGAAGGGGGGAGAGAAGAGAGAGAGAGGGGGAGAGAAGAGAGAGAGAGAGAGAGAGAACAGCCCTCAAACCCAACTCTGGAGCTCCAAGACCCGACCCAGAACCTTCCCCCTGCCCCTCAGCCATTCAGGTCATCTAGGGACCCCAGAATTCCTGCCTGCCCTGCCACCCAAATCCATCAGAGGCTCCTAACCTCTCTTGCTTGTCTGTTCCCCATCTCTCGCATCTGTTCCAGGAGTTGGATTCCGCCGGTTCAGACTGGTTCGAATGAACCGGTTGCTAAATTTACATCTGGTTTGCTGAACTGGTAGTTGAACCGACTGGCTGGCCCCACCCATCCCTCCCCTCCCGCGTCTCCACACAGCCCTTTTTGAATGCAAGTAAGTGCAGCGTCCGCGTAGAGGCTGGAAGGGCGAAGAATGGGCCTTCCAGAAGGGCCTGTTTCCGACTTCCAGAGGGCCTCTGAGTCCCGGGTGAGGCCGTTTTCACACTCCCAAAGGCCCAAGGGAAGCCTCCGGATTGTGGGGAAGGCAAAAAGCACACACCATGGCTATGCCACCCAGCGACCCATCCCTGATCTGTTCCCCTTGTCCCCTCCGAATGTTATGCCAACTTTTGTATTACAGAGACAAAAGGTGCATTTGGATATGCAATAAAATGCCTAGCCTTGTTCTTCTTTGTGAGACTTCACAGAATAACAAGAGTTGGAAGGGACCTTGGAGGTCTTCTAGTCCAACCCCCTGCTCAGGAAAATCGCTTGACTCCCTCTTCCTTGGGGCAGCTCCTCAAATATTGGAAGACTGTTATCATGTCACCTCTAATCCTTCTTTTCATTGAATTTGTTGTTGTAGTCGTGCCCGACCCATTGCGACTCCATGGACAACGTTCCTTCAGGCCTTCCTGTCCTCTACCATCTTCTGGAGCCCATTTAAGCTCACACTGACTGCTTCAGTGACTCCATCCAGCCTCCTCCTTCTCTGCCAACCCTTTATTCTATTGCCCCAATCTTTTCCAGCATTCGGCTCTTCTCCAAGGAGTCCTTTCTTCTCATGAGGTGGCCAAAGTCTGAGTTTCAACTTCAGGATCTGGCCTTCTCAAGAGCAGCCAGGGTTGATCTCCTCTAGGACTGACCGGTTGCATGGCCTTGCAGTCCAAGGGACTCACAGGAGTCTCCTCCTCCAGCACCTGAGTTCAAAGAACCTCCATTCTTTGGTAATCAGCCTTCCTTATAGTCCATCTTTCCCAGCCATACATTGCAACTGGGAAAACCATAGCCTTGACGCTACACACTTGTGTTGGTAGGGTGATGCCTCTGCTTTTTAGTGTGCAGTCTAGATTTGCCACTGGCAGCCAGTGCAGACGGTAGCGGAATCAGACAGTGGGAAAGAAAGGGGATCAGTCAGGGAATCTGGAGAGGACTCAGACGAGGGTTCTGCATCCAATGCAGAGATGGGACCGGGACCATCTGGGAGTGGGGTGCTGCCTCTGGAGCCTCCAGAGTCTGGCAGCAGCGAGGCAGAGGAACCAGGGGAGCCTGTTCTCAGTGAGCGCGTGTGCAGAGCTGCTAGAAGGCGAGAACAGCTGAGACAAAAGGGGTGACTCGGGAGTAAGGCTGGGAGGTGATTGTCCCTCCCATAAGGGTTAAAAGTCAGGCCAAGATGATGAAACCTGTGCAGGAAGCAAAGTAGTTTGCTTGGTTCCGAGTCCTCCGTGAAGCTATGTTTACTTCAGTTGGTTTCTTTTATAGTTCATTGGAAACTTCTGTTTTTAGCAGCATTCCACAGAACGGAAAGTTGGGTGCTTATCTCGGGGGACTGTTTGAGATTAATTCCGGCTGGGAATGGAAACAATTCCCAGCGTTGCAATAAAATAGGTTTTGCTTTTAAAACAAGTTTATGAATAATTACAACGGACGAAGCCTAGAACAGCTAGTTTTTCTCCCCAGGAGCAACAACCATTCTTTAAACAGTTAGAAGCATCTTTGAAATGTACGTCACATCACCTGGTTGTTATGGGAGATTTAGGCTTTGAGGATTCAGATTGTTATAGGACAGTAGTGGGGAACCTTTTTCAGCTCCCGTGCCGATAATTGTACATGCGCTCACTTGCGTGTGCTCGCGTGCCAGCACCCAGAAGGCAATGTGTGTTGAGCCCTCCACATGCAGAGTGCATCTGTGTATGTGCGCATGTCTCCCATGCACTCCCTCCTCTGCCTGCACATACGCGCCAGATACCCAACAAACAGCTGTTGGGCGGCAGTGCACGCACATGCACAGTGGGGCTCTTCAGGGCGACCACTTGCGTGCCGGGGGAAACGGCTCCATGTGCCACTTCCAGCATGCACGGCATAGGTTTGCCAACACGGTTATAGGAAATACAGAACAGCCTATCCATCAGCCCTGCGATATGCAATGAAAATAATCCAAATTAAAATAGGCACAGATAGTATCCCTTGCTCATACTACAGGCAGCCCTCGAGCTACAACGGGCCCAAGATTCAGGGTGCTTGAATGAAGCGTTTTGTTAAGCCAGCTTTGCCCACTTTACGACCTTTCACGCCACCGTTAAGGGAATCGCGACCGTGGTTTAAGGGAGCCGACCCAGTTGTTAAGGGAATGGGGCTTCCCCATTGATTTGGCTGCAACTGCGGCCGTCGTAGGTCCCAGTCGGTTACCGAGCGCCTAAATTTTGATTACACGATCACGGGGGAGGTCGTGATGGTTGTTAAGTGTGACAAATGGCCTCCAGTCATTTTTTCCTTGCAACTACAAATGGTCGCTAAATGAAACGCTGTAAGTCGAGGAGTACCTGGATTCATCTAATCATTTCAAGTATTGTGTGGGAGGGGATGGGGAGGTGGCGGGGTAAGCGGAGGGGCAGAATCCCACCCGTTGAGCCACATCCCTGCCCAACCAGGTCAGCCAAGGAGGGGAGTCCCCATGACCTCCCAGGGTCCCCCTCCTCCTGGAGATTCACCCCGCCAGGTGCAGGGACTGCATGGGTGCCCCTCCCACCCTCCGAGCCGGACCCTTGCTCCCCTCCCGCTCTCAGGCAGGCAGAAAAAAGGGGCCATCCAAAAGCTGCAGCCGCTGTTCCAGTCCTCCAGGGGAGGGTCTCACTTCTGCACGGGTAGCGAATGAGCGGAAGGTCGTGGGGATGGGAGGCCACCAGGAAAGCCCAGGAAAGCCCTTCCTTCCTTCCCCTTCCTTCCTTCTTTCCTTCCCCTATTCCTTCCTCTTTCTTTCTTCCCTCCTTCCTTCCCTCCTTCCTTCCTTCCACTTTCTTTTTTCTTCCTTCCTTCCTTCTCTTTCTTCCTTCCTTCCCCTTTCTTTCTTTCCTCCTTCCTTTCTTCACCCTCTTCCTTCCTTCCCCTCTTCCTTCCATCCCTTTTTCGTTCTTTCCTCCTTCCTTTCCTTCTTCCTTCCTTCCCCTTTTTTCTTTCTCTTCCTTCCTTCCTTCCTTCCCTCTTTCCTCCTCCTTCCTTTTCCTCTTCCTTCCTTCCCCTCTTTCTTTCTCTTTCTTTCTTCCCCTCTTTCTTTCTTTCTCTGCTTGGAGGGGACTCACCGGCCACAGGAGACGGCTTGCGCAGGACCAGCCACCGGCTCTTCCACTGGAGGGGGGGGGGAAACAGAGAGAGACATGGGGGGGTTAGCAGCGTCCCAGGGCGACCCCCCACCCCCTCCCTCCGCCCTCCCTTCCCCTCCCCCCTCCCGGGCACCTTCTTCCCCTCCCGCCACTTGAGCTGCCCCTCCAGCACCACCACGTCCGTCATCTTCGGGCATGGCTGCCGACAGCTGTTAAGGGGGCGGGGTGTGGGCGGGGCCAGAGAGAGAGCTCCCCGCCTCCTTTCTTCCCTCCCTCCCTCCCTCCGCCGCGTTGCAGGCCGGGAGCCGTAGTCCGCAGGCAGAGCGACGCTGCCACGCCAGCGGGGGGAGGCGGGGGGGGCGGGCCTGAGCGGGGCCCGGTGATTGACAGCGGCGGCGCGCGTCGCCTTGGCAACGGGGGCCGAAGGCGGCGGCGGCGGCGGCCTCGGCAACGGCGGCGGAGGTGAGCGGCGGCGGACAAAGGACGGGCGGGGGGCGAGGGAGACCCTCCTCCTCATGGGGAAGGAGCGCCGCTCCGGCCCCGGGGGGAGGGAGGGAGGGAGGCGCTGGGCGAGGGGGGAGCGACGGGAAGGGGTCGCGGTTGCTCCGCGGGGGGGAGCGTTTGGGGAAGGGGCGCTCCTCTGGCCTCCCCCGTGGGGGCTCTGCGAGGGCATCTGGCCCTTCCCTCCCGTCTCCTCTCTCTCTCTCTCTCTTTCTTTTTCTTTCCTCCTTCCCCTCTTTCTCCTTCCTTCTCCTCTTTCTTCCGTTCTTTTTCTTCCTTCCTCTCTCTTTCTTTCTTTTTCTTTTCTCATTCCCCTCTTTCTTTCCTTCCTTCTTTCTTTCTTTCTCTTTCCTCCTTCCCCTTTCTCCTTCCTTCCTTCTCCTCTTTCTTTCTTTTGTTCTTTTTCTTCCTTCCTTCCCCTCTTTCTTTCTTTTCTTTTCTCATTCCCCTCTTTCTCCTTCCCTTTCCTCTTTCTTTTGTTCTTTTTCTTCCCCTTCCCGTCTTTCTTTCTTTTTCTTTTCTCATCCCCCTCTTTCTTTCTTTCTTTCCTTTTCTTTCCTCCTTCCCCTTTTTCTTTTCTTCATTCTTTTCCTTCCTTCCTTCCTTCCTTCCTTCTTTCCTTCCTTCCTTTCTTTCTTTCTTCCTTTCTCCCTCCCTTCCCTTCCCTTCTTCATCCATTAATTTCCTTTCCTTCCTTCCCTTTCCCTCTTTCTTTCTTTCTTTCTTTCTTTCTTTCTTTCTTTCTTTCTTTCTTTTTCTTTCCTCCTTCCTTCCTTCCTCCCCTCCCTTCCCTTCCTTTTCTTTCTCCATCCATTAAGTTCCTTTCTTTCCTTTCCTTTCCCTCTTCCTCCCTTCCTTTCTCTTTTCTCCTTTTATCTCCCTTCCCCTCCCTTCTGTTCCCCTTCATTCTTTTATATACCTCCTTTTCCTCCTCCCCTTCCCTCCCCTTCTTCCTTTCCTCCCTTGCCCCTTCCCTTTCTTTCCCTCTCTCTCCTTCCTTCCCTCCCTTCTCCTTCCTTTTCTCCTTTCCCTGTCCTTTTGCTTCCCCTCTCTTCCCCCTTCCTCTCCCCTTCCTCCCCCTCCTTCCCCTACTCCTCCCCCTCTGCTCCTCTTTCCCCCCCTTTCCCCTCCTTTCTTTTTTCCTTTCTCTTCCCACTGAGCTTCAGTTTCTGGGCTAAGTTGGTGCCTCTCCTTCTCCTCCTCCTTCATCTGAAGTTATTATTCCCTGCTGGAGGATGGTCCTCAACTTTCACCTTCAAGGGAGCCCCAAAATTTCCATTGCTGAGCGAGAGATTTGTTTGAAGCAAGCTTTGCCCCCGTTTTACAACCTTTCTCACCCCCATTGTTAAGCGGATCCCTGCGGCCTGTTCCGTTAAGTCACAATGGTCATTAAGTGAATGTGGCCATTTCCCCAACCACCCACCCCGGTTGGGCTTTGCTCATCAAAAGGTCACCGAAAGGGATCAGGTGACACTGCCACTGTAGTAAATGTGAGCCACTGCCACCGTCGTAAATGTGAAGCCACTGCCACTGTCGTAGAGATGAGTCCATTGCCAATGCAATGGTCATAACAGTGAAAAATAAATCACTTTTTTCCCCTGCCGCTTTAACTCCAGACAGTCACTAAACAGAGTGTCGTAAGTCAAGAACTACCTGTCTTGCGAGGCCACCTGCCTGCCTAGCTACCTGTCTGCTTCCGAGAGCCTTTCCTAGTTTCTTGGGTTTTCTTCCCTGGGGCTTCCTTGGCTTCCTACCTTCCTGGATGGGCTGGTAATTTTGGTTGCCGGACGAAAACAAGAGCGAAATGACAGGCTGAATTTCATTCCGGGTCTCGCTTCAGGGGCTGGGAACCACTTGGATTTGCTTCTGGGTTTTTTTTTTCTTTTCTTTTTTCTTTCCCCCCTTCAATTATTAGCCTTTCCACGGGGCATCCGTCACAGCCTACATTTTAAGTGCTTAAATTCCTGGCCAAGCCTGAATTTTCCTGGGGTGACCCTGCTAAGTTATTTGGGAGACAGGAGCCCCCAACTGGGCATGATTTTACTGAGTTTAGTTTACTTGATTGTCCATGCACCTCATGCAATGAAATTAAACTCCACCTTCAGTGCACATCATAAGCATGAAAATAAACACAAACACACATCTTTCACACTCCGCACATTGAATTGAAAACCCGCAACACCAGGTTTTCTGGTGTTATTGTCCTGGGGGTAATAAGTGCTATTGCTAGCTTTCTTTCTTCCTTCCTTCCCTCCCTCCCTTCTATCTTTTCCTTCCTATCATTTTTTCCATCCTTCTGTTTTCCTTCCTTCCTCCCTTTTTCCTTCCTCCCTTCCTTTTTCCTTCCCTCCTTCCCTCCCTCCTTTCTGTCTTCTCCTTCCTACCATCTTTTCCTTCCGTTTTCCTTCCTTCCATTTTCCTTCCTTCCTTCTGTTTTCCTTCCTTTTTCCTTCCTTTCTTCCCTCCCCCTTCTATCTTTTCCTTCCTACCATCTTTTCCTTTCTTCCTTCCTTTTTCCTTCCCTCGCTCCCTCCTTCCTTTTTCCCCCTTCCCTTTTGTTCCTTCCTTTTTGTTTCCTCCCTCCTTCCCTCCTCCCTTCCTTTTTTCCTCTCTTCCTTGTGCTTAGAATGTAGCATTGCAGGCTAACTCTGTCCACAGCCAGTAGTTCAGTCCTGAGCAGCTCAAGGTTGATTCAGCCTTCTGTCCTTCCAAGGTCAGGAAAATGAGGACCCAGATTTTTGGGGTAGGGGCAAGTTTACAATTCTGTAAACTCCCCTACTAAACGGCTTGTAAAGCACTCTGAAGTGGTATAGAAGTCTAAGTGCTATTGCGAGTCCTCCCTCCCTCCCTCCCTCCCTTCCTCCCTTCCTTCCTTCCTTCCAGAATGTAGCATTGCAGGCTAACTCTGCTCATTGCCAGGAGTTCAATCCTGACTGGCTCCAGGTTGACTCAGCCTTCTGTCCTTCCGAGGTGGGTCAAATGAGGACCCAGATTTTGTGGGGCAAGAAGCTGACTCCATATACTGCTTAGAGAGGGCTGGAAAGCACTGTGAAGTGATATAGAAGTCTAGGTGCTCTTCCTTCTGCTCTTGCTATTATTCAAACTTGTCCTCATTCTTTGGTTTGGTGGTATAATAAATTATTTTTCCTTATACCAAGATCAGGAATACAGGGACTCCTCGCCGTATGATCACAGTTGAGCCCCATACTTACGTCCCCAAAGGCAGACCTTTGTTAAGTGAGTTTACGTTTGCCCCATTGTCGCAATTTTTCTTCCCGCCTTTGTTAAGTTAAATCCCGGTTGTGAAGAGAATCGGGCTTCCCTCATTGATTTTGCTCATCAGAAGGTCGCAAAAGGGGATCACATTTCACCCCATTCCTGAGACACTGCAACCGTCATAGATGTGAGCCAGCTGTCAATCAGCCGAATTTTGATCACACCACCATGCAGAAGTTTCAATGGTCATAAGCGGGGGGGGGGAATTTAGCTGGCCCCACCCACCCCACCCCACCCCTTTCAGGACTCTCCGTGTGGCCCGCATGGAGGGTGAAAAACCAGGCCTTCCAGAAGTCCAGAAACAGGCCTGTTTCTGGCTTCCGGAGCCCAGGAGAGGCTGTTTTCGGCTTCCCAGAGTCCCGAGGGAAGCCTCAGGACTCTGGGGAAGGTGAAAATCTGCCCTCCCGGAAGTCTGGTGGGCCCTGCCCGCCCGGCCCCTTTCAGGACTCTCCGTGTGGCCCGCATGGAGGGTGAAAAACCGGGCCTTCCAGAAGTCCAGAAACAGGCCTGTTTCTGGCTTCCGGAGCCCGGGAGAGGCTGTTTTCGGCTTCCCAGAGTCCCGAGAGAAGCCTCAGGACTCTGGGGAAGGTGAAAATCTGCTCTCCCGGAAGTCTGGTGGGCCTCGCCCCTTTCAGGAGTCTCTGTGTGGCCCACATGGAGTCTGGGAGGGTGAAAAACGAGCCTTCTGGAAGTCTTGAAACGGGCCTCTTCCAGGGGCCCTCTGGAGCCCGAGAGAGGCCATTTTCACCCTTCCAAAGTCCCGAGGTAAGCCTCCAGACTCTGAGGAAGGCGAAAAGTGGCTCTCTCGGAAGTTCCAGTGGGCTATGCCCACCATGGCCACGCCCACCCCGCAACCGGACAGCGAAATCGTTTGCTAGGATTTTTGAATCCCACCCCTGGTCGTAAGTAAAAAAAAATGGTTACTGAATTGCTTTTTTTTTTTTTTTCAAATGCCTTTGTAACTTCAGATGGTCACTAAGTGAACCGTTGTAAGTTGAGGATGACCTGTACTTTCTATCCTCTCTGTTATCTTTCTTTCATGATACCCTTCCTTGTGTTTGCAATTGTTCTTAATTAGTACTGTGGTCCTTCTCCGGAGCTGTCAGACTGATAACTAATCATTATCCTAGAATAATAGCTCTGTTCTAAAATGGCCTTTGATCTCGGTCTCCCTTTTCGCAATGCTCAAGAAAGCCCTCTGATAATTGCTCCCAGGTGTGGTGCCTTTCTTGAACCTGTTCCCCAAGTTTCACAAGTCTGGCTGGCCCAATTTGACCTGGCCAGGGGTAGACACAGCTCCAGGGCACCTCAGGGGCTGGAAGGTGGGTCGACTCCACTCTAAAATTGTGTGGGAGGGAGAGAGGGAAGAAGGGGGAGAGAGAAGGAAAGAGAGAAGGAAACAAAAGCGAGAAAGGGAAGGAAAGGAAAGAAAAAAGAACAGGATGGAAGGGAGGGAGGGAAGGAGGAGGGAGGCATTAGAGAGGGGAGGGAAAGGGAGGGAGAGTGAAAGAGAGAAGGAGAGAAAAGAGGGAAGGAAGGAAGGAAGGAAGGAAACAGGAAGGAAGAAGGGAGGGGTAGAAGGGGAAGGAAGGAAGGTAAAAGGAGAGAGCAAAAAAGAAATGGAGGGAAAAAAGAACAGGAGGAGGGAAGGGAGGGAGAGAAGGAAGTGAAAGGGAGGGGTAGAAAGGAAAGGAAGGAAGGAAAAAGGAATAGGAAAGAAAAGAGACGGAGGGAAGGAAGGGAAAAAGAGACGGAGGGAAGGAAGGACAGAAGGGAGGGAGGCAAGCGTAGAGAGAGGAGGAAGGAAAAGGGAGAGGGAGCGAAAGAAAGAAAAGTAGGAAAGGTGGAAGGAAGGAAAAAACAGGAAGGGAAGGAGGGGTAAAAAGGATGGGACGGAGGGAGGAGTTGGAAGGGAAGGAAGGAAGATAAAAGGAGGGAGAGCAAAAGACGAGGTAAGGAAGAACAGGAAGGGAGGGAGGGAAGTGAGAAGGAGGGGTAGTCAGGGAAGGAAGGAAGGAAAAGGGAGGGAGCAAAAGAAAGAAGGAAGGAAAGTGGGGAGACACCTCTCTCTCTCTCTCTCTCTCTCTCTCTCTTTCGGGATAACTGAGCCAATTCGCCAGCCCAGGGGTTTGCAGGAGAGGCAGTTCTGGACTTACAATGGTTTCATTTAGTGGCCGTTCAAAGTTATCTCGGCCCTGAAAAAGACAAGGTATGACCCTTTTTCAAACTTACGACCAGTGCGGCATTTTCCCCCAACCAAAGGTTGGGATCAAAATTTCAGACCCTTGATGACCAACTCATATTTATGATGATCCCGAGGTCCCTGGAGTCCTGTGATCTGCTTTGGCGACCTTCAGATCAGCAAAGTCCGCAGGGGGGAAGGAAAGTCGTAACAGGGGACAAAACTCACACGGATGTCTCCCTTAGCGACAGAAATGTTGAGCTCCATTAGGTTCGTAAGTTGAGCCCAGGGGAAAAGCCAAGTTTGCCCCACCAACAGGGCTACTAACTTGTCAGCTGCTGTGATTCACTTACCGACGGTGGCAAAGTTCGTAAAAGGTTCAGCAAAACTCAGCAAACGTGTCACTTAACGACAGAAATTGTGGGCTCGGTTGTAGCTGCCAAGTCAAGGACTGCCTATATTAAATGGCTGGAAAACCCATGGAACGTGGCTTAGGGAATTCTGAACAGTGAAGTCGACGGGGGAGTCCGGATTCGCTTAACAACCGAATGGGACCAATTTAACAACTGCAGTGAGTCTGTCAAAGCCCTGCCAGGTTTGCTGAAACCCAGTGATGGAGCACAACAGAATAACAGAGTGGGAAAGGACCTTGGAGGTTGTGATGACTCGGGGCATGTCACAAAAATAACCAAGTCACAAAAACAGAATAAATTCCCTTTAATGCCTTCAACTTGGCTCCCAATGTTCAATTATCCTCGGCTGGATATCAAACTCTTAAAGAAAACAGTTTACGAAGGGAGTAAATGCAGTCTGCACCCAAAGTAAAATTGATTCAAAATAAAAAACACAACACAAACCCCACTGAAGGAATTACTATGGCAGGCAAGGATGATAAATTGCAGACTTCTACCAGATAACGCAGCAAACACAGTTGGGAGGAAGCCAAAACCCAGATAAGCTCCAACAAGAATAATGCACCCTTTGCTTCCAGCAACTTTGCCATGCACAGTTTGTCCTTTTAAACAGTCCTCCCAGCTGCAGCCCATGAAGGGGATCAGGGCCCCTTCCTCCCCTGTAGACCACGCCACTCACATTTCTCCCTTATCCGCTCCTCCCTGCGTGCCCTAGGATGAAGAGGGGGTGGGCCTGGGTCTTCCTCTGAATGCCCATCTGGCCTGTGCCTTCCCCAGTTTCCTCCACAACCACCAGAGCCACACCCCCACTCCCTGTCAGCTGTTCCATCTCTCCCTTCTGTCCCAGACTCCATCTCTCCCAGACTCCAACAGGGGCATGACAGAGGTCTTCTAGTCCAACCCCCTGCTCAAACAGGAAGTCCTATCTAGACCATTCCAGGCAAGTGGCTGTCCAGTCCCTTCTTAAAAACCTCCAGTGATGGTGCATCCACAATATCTGAAGGCAACTTCTTGTTCCACTGGTTAATTGTGCTCACTATTAGGAAGTTTCCCCCTAATTCCAGGTAGCTTTTCTTCTTAATGAGTTTCTATCCATTGTTTCTTCTTTTGCTTTCTGGTGCTTTGAAAAATAAGTTGACCCCCTCCCCTTCTTTGGGGCAGCCCCTCAAATACTGGAAGATTGCTATCATATGTCCCCTGGTCCTTCTTTTCTCTAGACTGGCCAAACCCAAATCCTGCAACCCCTCTTCACATATTTTAGTCTCCAGGCCTTTAATCATCTCAGTTGCTCTTCTCTGCATTTTTTCTTCTTGTCCTTCCTACGACCTACTTTTCTACTTAACGACTATAAATTTGTTGCTTGTAATTTTACAATTTGTATTATTTTATTTAGTTTCCTACTACAGTTTACATTGATTGCTTATTTAGTATCCTATGGCTATTGCTAAGTATTGTATCTTATGATTTATGAGGAATGTATTTTTATGATGACTGTGATCATGATTTATCACTTGTAGCTTTTATGTACACTGAGAGCTTCTGCACCAGGGACAAATTCCTTGTGTGTGTCCAATCACACGTGGCCAATAAAGAATTTCTATTTATTTTTCCAAAGTCTCATCCTCTTTTTTGGATGTTCTTTTTCCTTTAGGACAAGGGAAGGGATAACCCACAAAAATGTAATTCCAGACAGAGGTTATTCTGCCCCGACCAAATGCCAGCATGTACAGGCTAGGAGAGAAACCCAAGCGTCGACTACGGGCTCACAGCTCCAGCATCCGAAACGTCGAAATTGCCCGAGGCAGAGCGGGATATGGCTTTACTCTTTCTGGCCAAGCTCCCTGCGTGTTGAATTCTGTTTTAAAAGGAAGTCCGGCCGATTACGTGGGACTGAAGGCAGGGGATAAAATATTTGCCATCAACGAAATCAATGTGAAAAGGGCCTCCCACGAAGATGTGGTGAAGCTGATAGGCAAATGCTCGGGGGTTTTGCACATGGTCATTGCCGAAGGATTCGGTCATGCAGAAGCTTGTTCCAGCGAGGAAGAAGAGGGCCTTTATGATGGAAAAGGGTGGCCAAAGACCATGCTTGACCTGAAAGGCCCGGGTATAAACCGGGCAGTGAAAGTGGTTGAGGAAATGCAATCCGGTGAAATTTTCAACATGATCTTCGAAAATTCTAATATTGGCCCAAGCGAGACACAGGTGCCAAAAAGAAAGGAAAAGTCCGTTCACGAGGTGGCCAAGTTGGAAACGGAATCTCCGCTGACAAACAATAAACCCCACATCCTGTACGATGAGCAAGCCCAGACCGCGAACCACAACTCGGTTTTTCAAGCTTGCCCGGAAGACCAGGAATGTGGTGGAATTGACGCCAGCATTTTGAACGTGGCCATGATTGTGGGATACCTGGGGTCCATCGAGCTCCCTTCTTCCAGCTCAAATCTGGAATACGACAGCTTGCAGGCCATCCGTGGTTGCATGCGCCGCCTTCGGGCCGAGCAACGCATCCATTCGTTAGTGGCCCTACGGATCATGCATGATGCCGTCCAGCTGTGCTCAAACCCGTCCATTGTGATTGCAACCTATCCAGCTGAGAAGCTGGCCTTCAGCGCGCTCTGTCCCGATGACAAGCGATTTTTTGGACTGGTCACAATGCAGAGCATCGAGGAGGCAAGCTTAGCTCCGGAGGATGACGCGCTCCTGAGGACGTCCTGTCACGTCTTTATGGTGGATCCCGAGCTCTTCAGTCATAAAATTCACCAGGGCATTGCCCGGCGGTTCGGATTGGAATGCACGGCCGATCCGGACACCAATGGCTGCCTCGAGTTCCCCTTGTCATCTTTCCCGGTCCTTCAGTTTGTCTCTGTCCTTTACAGGGACATGGGGGATTTCATTGATGGGGTGCGGGCCAGGGCCTTCCTAGACGGAGACGTGGATGCTCAGCGGAACAACAGCATGAGCAGTAACAGCGACAGCGGGATCGGGAACGTCAATCAGGAGGAAAAAAGTCGGGTTTTAGTGGTAGACTTAGGCAGCAACTCCAACAAACACCTGCTTAGCAATCTCCAGGGCAGTCCAATAAACAGAGCTCAGAATCCCCACTGGAGTTTTGGTCACGAACAAGAAAATGTAGGCTTAGTTCCCACGTTCCAGAACGACAAATCTCAAAACCTTAGTACGTTTCTGGCCTCTTCGGCTCACGTTGAAGTCCTGGGGCCTTTGTCCAAAGCCTCAGGTCAGAAGATCCCCGGGGACCATCAGAGGTGGTTGCCTGCCCACGTGCTGAAAGACTGGCAGCAGGGATGCCTGAGTGACCAAGAGTCATACACGGACTCTACCGACGGTTGGTCGAGTGTCAACTGCGGGACGCTTCCGCCTCCCATGAGCAAAATCCCAGCAGACAGATATAAGGTCAGCGGCGGCTTCACTCAGCCTCATCTCCTGTCCCCAAAGAAAGAGCCGGCGGAGAAAGAATTTCAGAGGGAGGATCGCTTGGATTCTCGACAGGGCTTCAGATCCCCCCAAGAAGACAAGAAGGTACGTCTGTTAATGAAATGCAGGTAGTCCTCAATATAAATGTGCTTTCTTTAATTGATTGATATAGATAGATAGATAGATAGATAGATAGATAGATAGATAGATAGATAGATAGATAGATAGATAGATAGAAATAGAGACAGACAGACAGATAGATCTGCTGGAAAAAAAACTTCTGCATTGGTGACAGGAAGGGCATCCGGCTAGTAAACACTCAGCTTCATGTAGTTGCCCAGATTCCACCATGCAAGGGATTATGAGGTCGTTAAAAGAAGATGAGGTATCTCTGTGTGTGTGTATGTGTGTGTGTTAGTGCAGGTTGTAAAGCACTGTGAATCAGTATATAAATCTTGTGCTACTGCTTTCTTTCTTCCTTCCTCCCTGCCTCCCTTCTTTTCTTCCTTCCTTCCAATATTACGTTCTAACTCTGTCCATTGCCAGCAGTTCGATTCTGACCAGCTCAAGGCTGACTCAGCCTTCCATCCTTCTGAGGTTCATAAAATGAGGACCCAGATTGTTGGGAAGTAAACTGCATAGAGAGGGCTGTAAAGCATGGTGAATCAATATATAAATCTTAAGCGCTACTGCTATTGACCTATCTTCCCTCCCTCCCTCCCTCTCTTCCAATACTACATTCTAACTCTATCCATTGTCAGCAATTCGATTCTGACCAGCCTTCCATCCATCTGAGGTTCATAAAATGAGGACCCAGATTGTTGGGGGCCAGAGGCCGACTTTGTAAACCGCTTAGAGAGGGCATTAAAGCACCGTGAAGCAGTATATAAATCTAAGTGTAATTGCTATTGTTATCGCTGGAGTAGGTCACCTGAGTAGTATTCCTGGCTCCTGTAGTCTGTAATTTTTTTCTCTGGAAATGCATTCCTACTCCTTTTGTCTACTTTTAGCTGTACAATTTGGGACGAACACCCTTTGAATGGTGTGAGAGTAAGAATGGATTTGCAGAAGAAAAAAATTGCAGTCTACAGGAACCAGGAGCCCCACTCAGGTGACCCTGAGGACACAGATAAACCTCCAAGTGGCCTCACCGGCTCTCTAAAAACAATGCAAATGACCAGCTGTCTGCAAGCTATATAAATCCTTCCCTTCCCCACCATCCAAGTCAGAGCTGAAGAAGCTTCTTGGATTTGAAGCGAAATGCCTTCAAAAGAAAAAAACAAGGAAGTCCAGTTGCCTCCCCCAAAAAAGCACCTTTGGGACAGTTTGTTCCCTACCAAATGTACAGGCCTAAATCTGGATCCACCCCTTTGCCTGCTCAGAGTTGCAGCGTGGAGACAGCACAATGGCGAGCGTTAACATTCCATGGGGACGTCGGAGGGAAGGAAAGCAGGGCTGCTATTTAAAGCGTTTACCCTTTCAGAAAATGGTTTCCTCCCCCTCAAATTCACAGCATCCCGTAACACGAACGTTTTTTGGATTCTATTGTTTAAAAATAGAACGAAACCCTGCAATTAAGAAAATTCACATTGCTGGTGTATGCAACACGAAATAAATCCCAGCTGCCGCTAATTTTGCTCGACAAAGAACTTGAAACCTTGCAAATGGAAACAAAGATCGGGCAGTATAATTACCTAACAAAAAATAACTTGATGTAGGGTTATGCAGTTTTGTGAGCATTGTTCGTGCATCTGGACTGTTTCATCAAATATCAGCTCCTCCTAATGAATTGGAATGACAGGTTTCTTGGGGTGAACGTGAGTGCAAGAAACGATTATTTTATCGAGTGTCTCCCAAATGCTAGAGCTAATCCTCCTCCTCCTCGTTTAACGACCTCATAATCCCTTGCAGGGTAACTGCAAGGAGCTGGGCAACTGAAAGGAGCTAGCGGAGTGTTTTACTGGCCGGATGCCCTTCCTGTCACCAATGCAGAGTGTTTTGTTTGGCAGATATAGTCTCATTCTGCCCAGAGAGAGCAATATTTGCCTCTACCTAGGATCGAACTCACAGCCTCCTGATTGTGGGAGCTCCACCTCTAGGTCACCTCACCACTCCAAGTGCTAGAGCTAATATTCTTCCAAAATAAATAGCCAAAAGTGATCCATCGATGCCTAGTAGTCCTCAACATACGACCACAGTCGAGCCCAAAATTTCTTGTTAAGTGAGATATTTGTGAAGGCAATTGGACTTTCTTGTTTGTTTTCCTTCTGAAGACATTTTGCTCCTCATCCAAAAAGCTTCTTCAGCTCTGACTGGATGGTAGGAAATGGAAGGATTTATACTCCTTGCAGACAGCTGGTCATTTGCATCCTTTTAGAGAGTTTTTGAGGCCACTTGGAGGCTTATCTGTGTCCTCAGGGTGCTTTTTTCAAGAAGGAACTGGACTTTCTTTGAAGAGGTTTCGCTTCTCACCCAAAAAGCTTCTTCAGCTCTGACTGGATGGTGGGAAATGGAAGGATTTATACTCCTTGCAGACAGCTGGTCATTTGCATCCTTTTAGAGAGCCATTGTGGCCACTTGGAGGTTTATTTGTGTCCTCAAGGTCATCTGAGGCTACAGGAACCAGGAGCAATACTCAGATGACTCTGAGGACACAGATAAACCTCCAAGTGTCCTCAACGACCCTCTAAAACAGGGGTCTCCAACCTTGGCTCCTGGAAGCCTGGCGGACTTCAACCCCCAGAGTTCCACAGCCAGCAAAGCTGGCTGTGGAATTCTGGGAGTTGAAGTCCGCCAGGCTTCCAGGAGCCAAGGTTGGAGACCCCTGCTCTAAAAGGTTGCAAGAACTAAAGCCTCCAAAACTAAGCCCAACCACATAGCTTTGTAGCGAAGCACGGGTATCGAGCTAGACTCCAATAAAATGGATCTTTGAGAAGATAACAGTCTCAGGAGTCTTTTAATTTGGAGGTCGTTACTTGGAACGCTGACACCTACATTCAGTGTCTGTTTTTGGCTGATTTAGGGCACAAAATTCGGACCTGCTTTTGGATTGGTGCAACTCTTCCATCCCTCTTCTTCGGCTCGGAGATCGTTTGGGCGCTCCAAGAAATTCAGCGTTACCCGTTCGCTCGAGGATCTTGAGGTAACTTGTGACTTTTGATGATTTGGAACGAAGACGGTCAATGACACAGTTCATTTTGACTCAGGAAAATTAATGATAAATATATTTCGGGTACTCTGTCTCGAAGTCACTTTCCCCTTCCCCAGTTCCTCATTTTTTGAGTCTTCAATTCGGCTTTTCTTAGCAACATTTAGTATTCATAACTGCAAAGGTTTTCTTATAGAGAGGGTGGCCGATTTAGACTTTGGGGCTGGTTGTGTGATCACTGAGTGGTGCGGTGGCTTAGAGGCGGAGCTCTCGCCTCACAGTCAGGAGGCTGTGAGTTCAATCCTAGGAAGAGGCAGATATTTCTCTCTCTCGACACGATGAGAAATATATTTGCTGAATATGACTCCACATTGGCAATAAGAAGGGCATTCAGCCAATAATCACTCGGCTCCATTCAGTTGCCCAGACTCCACCCCGCAAGAGATTATGAGGTCATTAAAAGATGATGATGATGGTTGTGTGATCCCCAAGGGCATAATAAAGCTTTGAGGCCACATCCTTCACATAGGATAGCTCCTCAGGTACCCTAGCATCAGTTGTTTCAATGCACAACCTCACACCTGTGGCCCTGGATCAGACGTAGCTGCTATAACCCAGATGCTGGCCCCCTATCCTTCAAGACCAGGGGTCTTCAAACTTGACAGCTTTAAGGCTTGTGGACTTCAACTCCCAGAATTCCTCCTCCAGTCATAGCTCAGGACTTCTGGGAGTTGAAGTCCACAAGTCTTAAAGTTGCCAAGTTTGAAGACCCTTATTCTATCTAGACCAAGGGTGTCCAACCTTGGCAACTTTAACATTTCTGGGCTTCAACCTGGTTCAATAGTAGTAATTGTGAGAGGGATCTTGGAGTCCTAGTGGACAATCACTTAAATATGGGCCAGCTATGTGTGGAAGCAGCCAAAAAAGCCAACACAGTCCTAGGCTGCATTAATAGAGGGATAGAATCAAGATCACATGAAATGTTAATACTACTTTATAAGGCCTTGGGAAGGCCACACTTGGAATACTGCATCCTGTTTTGGTCGCCACAATGTAAAAAAGATGTTGAGACTGCAAGGTTTTTCGAGTGCAGCTCAGAAGGACCGGGGAGTTACCAAAGGACTGGAAAAGAGCTAATGTGGTTCCCATCTTCAAAAAAGGGAAAAAAACAGACCCAAGAAACTATAGACCAATCAGCCTAACATCAATACCCGGGAAGATACTGAAAAAGGTAATAAAAAAGCAGATCTGCCAACATCTAGAAACAAGTAAAGTAACAACTAGCAGTCAGTATAGGTTTGTTAAGAACAGATCATGCCAAACCAATCTTATTTCATTCTTCAACATAGTGACTTAATTAGTAGACCAGCAAAATACTGTGGACATAATATATTTAGATTTCAGCAAGGCATTTGACAAAGTAGACCACAACCTACTTCTTAGTAAGCTAGAGAAAAGTGGAATAGATAGCACCACCACTAGATGGACTCGCAGCAATTGGCTGGCAAACCGTACTCAACGAGTAGTCCTTAATGTGTCTAAGTCTACATGGAGGGAAGTAAGCAGTGGGGTGCCACAAGGTTCCATCTTAGGCCCAGTACTCTTCAATATCTTCATTAACGACTTAGATGAGGGAATAGAAGGGGAACTTGCCAAATTTGCAGATGATACTAAGCTGGCAGGAATAGCTAACACCCAAGAAGATAGGCTCAAGATCCAGATGGATCTTAACAGACTCGAACACTGGGCCCTATCTAACAAAATGAAATTCAATGTAGAGAAAAGTAAAGTCGTACACTTAGGCAAGAAAAACCAAAAGTACACATATAGACTGGGTGAAACCAAGCTCAATAGCAGTAACTGTGAGAGGGATCTTGGAGTCTTAGTGGACAACCAACTAAATATGAGTCAGCAATGTGCAGCAGCAGCCAAAAAAGCTAATGCAATCCTAAATTGTATTAACAGAGGGATACAGTCAAGATCAAGGGAAGTACTAATACCACTCTGGGAAGCCTTAGTAAGACCACACCTAGAGTACTGCATCCAGTTTTGGTCACCACATTATAAAAAAGATGTTGAGACTCTAGAAAAAGTACAGAGAAGAGCAACCAGGAAGATGAAGGGACTGGAGGCTAAAACATACAATGAACAGTTGCAGGAACTGGGCTTGGCTAGTCTAGTAAAGAGAAGGACAAAGGGAGACATGATAGAGGTCTTCCAATATTTGACGGGCTGCCACAGGGAGGAGGGGGGTCAAGCTATTTTCTAAAGTGCCTGTAGGCCAGACAAGGAACAATGGATGAAAACTGAACAAGGAGAGATTTAACCTGGAAAGAAGGAGAAACTTTCTGACAGTGAGAACAATCAACCAATGGAACAGCTTCCCTTGGAAGTTGTGGGAGCTTCATCACTTGAGACTTTCAAGAAGAGATTGGACTGGACTGTCATTTGTCAGAAATGGTGTAGGGTCTCCCGCTTGGGCGGGGGGTTGGACTAGATGACCTACAAGGTCCCTTCCAACTCTGATTATCTGTTACGACATCTGTTAGGAATCTAATAAGTCCAATGAAACTCTGAACATGAGGCTACCAATAATCAGCTTTTATTTCTCTGATCAAGAAGCAAAAACTGGGTGACCTTTTAGTCTCCCACCTTAAACAGCAAGGCAGAGAGAGAAAAGCAAGTGCGTGCGCACAAAAACACTTTTTCTTGAATGTTCATTGATCACCCAGCTTGCAAAAACCCTCATTGCTACGGAAACATTATTTCATATCATATGCGCAGCTTGTTAAATTTTCTTGGTGCTTCTGCAAACAAAGGAACCTTTACTTAGATGGATTGGAAAGAAATACAGTTTCTCACATTTTAAGTTAGTTACTGCAAGCAGATAGATGCATTTTGCGTTTCTCAAGTAGTTACTTTGCTCGGCTAAGGTTGGCAGTTCGCCTAGAAGTTTTTATCTCTGCAGTTGGCTCAGCTCCCAGCTCAGCACAGGTTACCGTGGTGCTCAGCGAGGTCCAGCAAGGGAATCAAAAGTCAAGCCAAGTGCACTCTGTATATGCTCTAATCCTTTCAAGACTCTAGAAAGAATGCAGAGAAGAGCAACAAAGATGATTAAGGACTGGAGGCTAAAACATGCAATGAAGGTTGTGAGAATTGTGTATGTCTGGTCTAATGAAGAGAAGGACTAGGAGGGGACATGATAGCAGTCTTCTAATATTTGAAGGGCTGCCCCAAAGAAGAGGGGGTCAACTTATTCTCCAAAGCCCCTGAAGGCAGGACAAGAAGCAGCGGATGGAAACTCATCAAGGAGAGAAGCAACCTGGAACCAGGGAGAAATTTCCTGATAGTGAGAACAATTAGTCAGTGGAACAACATGCCTCCAGAAGTTGTCAATGCTCCAACACTGGAAGTTTTTAAGAAAACAGTCACTTGTCTGAAATTTGTCTGAAATGCTATACCCTTTCCTGCCTGAGCAGAGGGTAGGACTAGAAGACCTCCAAGGTCCCTTCCAACTCTGTTATTCTGTTCTGTAGTTAAGAGCAGATAGTTTCTCTCTTTGAAGCTTTGCAGTGGATCTGGTCACATCCAGATGATCCTGGGATAGAGCCAAGAAAGGTCCCAGAGGCTTCCATCTGCTCCCTCTTATTTTTCAGCATCTGGATCAATCTAATAACAGCAGTCATTTTTTTTTTTTTTGGCTTCTTATTGCTGGATTCTGAGGAAACAATGCAGTGGAATATTAACTGCACCATGGGAGGTATTGCAGATTTCCTAAAGCCCCTGAAATAATCTGACTTCAGAGCGTAACCTGAAAAAAAATCCGGAACCAAGTTCCGATCAACCTTGGTTTGCTTCCGTATGTGGATGAGTCCTTGTGAGCCCCCATGAAGGTTAGAAGCAAAGTTTGCTAAGTGACTTTTCTTGGCCCCATTTTACCATCTTTCTCACCGCCGTCGTTAACTGGATCACCACCATTGGGTAAGTTCAGCAAACGGATGTAAAGTCAAATCCCATTGATTTTGCTTGTCGGAAGTTGACCAAAAAAGGGATCGCATGACCCTGGGATGTTGCAGAGGTGGTACTCAAACGGTTTGGACCAGTTCTGGTGTACTGGTAGCAAAAAAATTTCCTAGTTCAGAGAACCGGCAAATACCACCTCTGGTTGGCCTCGCTCTCCTATATTCCCTTGTTTCTTAGCTCAGCTGATTCACATGGCAGAGTGGATTGCCACACCTCAGCTGAGCTAAAAAACAGCTCAGTTTACCAGCCTTGACAGAGGTCAGTCTGAACCCTCTGTGCGTGCACAAAACACGTTAGAACCGAGTGCATAGAACTTGTAGTGTGCATAGAACCGTGCATAGAACCAGGAGGATACAATTTGGAAATCCACCACTGGCTGCAACCATCATAAATAGGCCATACCAAGTGCCTGCATTTTGATCATATGGCCGCGGGGGGATCCTACGACGGTCGTGTGACAAGTGGCCGTAAGTCCCTTTTCTCAGTGACGTCATAACTTTGAATGGTCGCTAAAGGAGGGCAGTGCAAATCCAGGATTTGGCTGGGTGCTTTAATTGTTTTCTTTTTCTACATAAATTTCTGTTCAACCTTTTCGGAGCCTGCTGGTTTCAAACAAGAGGGTGTGGTATCCTTTTTTGGGTGGTGGTGGTGGAAATCTTGTTCTTCCTTTTGTTCAAAAGGAGCGAAGAACGAGCAAGTTGATTGGAGCAAGGCACAGATCCGACTTGCCGTGCGATTGTAACCATTCTGCGGACTTGCAGCTACATGCTAAGAAAGCAGCGAATGGCAAACAAGCTTTTACAGGACTGTTTGAATCCAGAGCTTTAAAGATTCAATTTGCCTAAAGGAGGAATTGAACTTCAAAACAAAACAAAATCATAGAAACCAGCATCAAAAAATTCTGGGTGAAAAATCTCGTACCGATAATCTACCAATATGCTCATTGCTGTGCAGAGGTTGTCACCCAAGAATTTAGAGCCCAGAATTTAGGCTGCTTCTCCATGTTGTAGCACGGTGACGAAGTCTACATTGAACCTGGGTGGGTCCCCACTTGGGAGGGGGAGAAAGGAGGGAAGGAAGGAAGAAGGGAAGATACTGCACACTCCCAGTTGTGACAGCGAGGAAGGAGCATGTCTCAGCGACCAGCCCGAGAATTTTACTTAAATGAAAGATAATAATTCCCAGAAGTCTGTCTGTTCATGGATAAAATTTGCAAAGCCAGTCGTGTAAGTTTACTTTTCTTAAAAAAGAGAGAGAGAGAGAGAGAGAAAGGGAGGAATTGGGTTTTAGGGGAAAATGTCTTTTTGTCTTTATTCTGCAGATTGATGATTTCTTTTCTATTGGTTATTTGTCAATGTCAATGAACAATACAATAGTTTCCTCGTATACTAATGCTAAATGTTGACTTTCCCATGTGAGTTTCCCAATCCATTTAAAATATTTTTGTCTTTTCCTTGATGTTTTTTTTTAGCTACTTTTTTGTTGGTTTATGGTGGTTCCACAACTATTTTGCGGCTCGTTCAAAATGTTAATCCTCTTGAGGGTTGCTTTGCTGTAGGTTTTTAATCTCTTTGGAATCGAGTGGAAGACAAATATTTCAAAAGATCGGGGTGGGATATTGAAAAATTCAGGGCAGATTGGATGGCAGAAAGAAGGTTTAAAAAGTTGGGTTATTTCTTAGGCACTTTTTAATCCCTGTTGGAGAGGGGAATGTTTTTGGAGGTACTCTGGATGGAGAAGAAAGCCACATAACACTAAACAGAGCTTCTGTCTTGGATTGCACGTTTTCCATGGGGATTTCACCCGGTTTGTCAATTTAACATCTGATAATTCAGACATTTATAACCTTCCCTTCCAAAAGGAAATGTTTTAATCTCGATTTGTTGTCTGACGTCAGGTACGGAAGCTATTTTATTTCTTCCCAGTAGGAACAGCTGTTGGCCAGGCATGAATTAGATGATGAGTTTTAGAAAAACTGAACGAAGCTCAGTCCGACATCATAGTGAACAAATCCTCAAGTACAGCTAGTCCTCGACTTACGATAGTTTGTTGAGTGACCATTCAAAGTGATAATGGCACTGGGAAAAAAGTCACTTAACGGCCATTTTTCACACTTATGACTGTCGTGACACCCCCACAGTCCCCTGATCCAAATTCAGATGGTGGGCATCTGGTTTCATAATTACAATGGTCGTGACGTCCTAGGCGTGGGTGTCCCCCAATCCCCTTTTTTGCGACTCTTCCTGACGAACTAACCATTGTCGCCAACTTAACGATTGCCACGATTCTCCAGGAGAAGCCGCAAAACAGGACCAAATCTCCATTTGACCGGCGTTTCACTAAAGTGAGGTAAATTCGGGGGCACCCACTATGGTTGTAAGTCAAGGCACACACCCCTCTGCACATGCAGCCAGCGAACTTCATTTGTGTATGCCTGCCTGTAATGACAATCTCCGTTCATAGGAATGGATGGATGAGATCAGGGGTCTCCAACCTTCGCAAATTTAAGACTTGTGGACAGTGATGTGATTCAGCCGGTTCGCACCAGTTCACAAGAACTGGTTGTGAAGTTTCTCAGCAGTTTAGTGAAATGGTGGTTGGAAGAAATTATTAAGGCAGAGAACTGGTGGTTAAATTATTGGAATCCCACTACTGCTTGTGAATTTCAACTCCAAGAATTTGTTGGCTGAGGAATTCTGGGACTTGAAGTCCACAAGTCTTAAAGTTGCCAAGGTTGGAGACCCCTGGATTAGATGGCAGACGGACAAATTTCCAGCAGGGTCTCACACTGGGGGGGGGGGGATTTTAGCAGGCTGAAAAGCTTGTCCTGATCACGCCCCTCTGCCTCCCCCCCCCAGAGCCTGCAGTTGGGTCGAGGGATCCCCCCATCTTCAATTTTTAGCTGCTTCAAGGATATTCTTGGGCTTCTACGCTCCAAATTGCACAAGCCCTTTTCTACCTTCTGGTTATGAAGGTTATGAAAAGTACTCTTGATGAGGTGTGGGGCGGGTGGGAAACTGGCTGAGACACACACACACACACAGGTCAACAAGGCAAAAATTGGGAGTGAAAAGTTAAAGTAATGAGTTGAAAGTTAGAAGAAGGGGGAAAAAAATCAGGTAGTTAAATATGTTGGAGTTAGAGATGGCAAGGCCATCCTGAGAAAACGACAAAACAACAATTTAGAATTCTTTGTTGGCCCAGTGTGATTGGACACACATAAGGAATTTGTCTCTTGGTGTACCTAAAAGCTATAACTGATAAATCCTGGTCATTGTAAAAATATGTTCATCATAAATCATAAGACACAACACTTAGTGATAGTGATGGGATACTAAATAAGCAATCAACATTGCTCATCAATGTCGATAACAGATTAACAGAATTGGAAGGGACCTTGTAGGTCATCTAGTCCAACCCCCCCACCCAAGCAATTAATAATTTGATAAGCAATCAACCTTCTGAAAAGTGACAAAAACAACAAGGCAGGCTGCCCCTTTGCTTGGCAGCTGTTTAATTCCGATTAATGCCCTAATTTTTCTGGCAGAGAACCACGTGCGGTGGACATCAGAAAAAAAAGGTTAAAATATGGGCTGTAAATAAATCAAAGACACCGTTGCCATTAAGGGAATTCCTTTTTGCAAAATTCAGTTCAGCAGAGACCAGGTTGCTGTTAACGAGACGCAGATCCCAGGAGCTCGGTCCCTGTTGCAGGAACGGTGTTGACTGTGGTTTTATTCAGGATTTTTCTGCCTTGCAGTGGCTTATTTTTCAATCCGATAAACAGCACGCTGGAAAATGAGAATACAATTAGAATTAGAATAATAGTAGAATGGATTAAGGATGGGATGGGATTGAATTAGAATTAGAATTAGCATTAAGAATAGAATAGAATAGAATGAATCAGGAATGGAATGGAATGGAATGGCTTAGCTTAAATGTTCTGTCCTAAAGCTGCTTGGTGCCATGAAAATGAAACTGAAACTCCTCTGCTTGTGTTTTGCATTTGGAAGCGATTTCTTTTCAGGTGGGGAGGGGGAATAGAACTCCTTAGCATCAGAGCATGTTAATAATAATCATATAGGAAATACTAATGCTCTGAGAGTCCTTTCAAAAAGTCCTTTCTTAGTGAGCCCCTAGAAGCCAAGAGGAACATAGGTGCCCAAATTTCAAGTTTGTAGGCTTTACGGTTCTGGAGATTTTGTGATGATGCGTAAGTGGTACTTTGCTTTTATAAATAAATATACTGTCTCCCTCCCTCTGAAATCAACTTTATTCATTCAAAACTTACCTTTATTTTCACCGGGAACATTTTGTTCTCATTAATGGACCGAATCAAATCACACTGAATGGGCTAACGGTTTGAAGGTTGGATCAAAGGGGTGCCTAAAAAATCTGGCTGAGATCTTAGAATTTTCCAGTTTTTGCATTCAAGACTGATCATCTCTCTCTCTCTTTTCTTCCCTTCTTTCCCTGCAGTCTACAACCGTGTCTGATGGAGGTAAGCTAAAGACTTCTATGAATATGAAAAGAACTGATATTTTTAGGCACTTTGACAATGAATGGAACTAGCACTGATGATGTTACCTAGTTGGGTCATGAAACATCTGCAGGAAAACAAGAAAGCTCAGAGAGCACCAACGAGTCCTCAGTGCTCCCTCCTCCTCCTCCTCCCCTCCTCCTCATTTTATTTTCCAAAGCACCGAAGGTAAGACAAGAAATAAGGGATGAAAACTAATCCAGGAGAGGAGCAACCCAGAATTAAGGAGAAACTTCCTAACAGTGAGGACAATTAACCAGTGGAATGGCTTGTCTCCTGAACTTGTGTTTGCTCTATCACTAGAAGTCTTTGAGAAGGGACTGGACAGTCTGAAATGGTATGGGGGTCTCCTGTTTGAGCAGGGGGGTGGACTAGAAGACCTCCAAGGTCCCTTCCAACTCTATTCTGATAGATTGATTGAACGGCAGGTTGGCCTGTAATAAGATCTCATCCAGAATCTGATCTTGAGTGAGCGGGGTCAACCTATTACAAGAACTGGCTGCAGGTGAGGAGGGTGACACTCTCCCAAAAGGTGCCTAGCCAGGTTTTGAATTTGTCACCAGCATGACCTGGGACAGAACCATAGGTAGCTCTGAAGTTGTGAAGGCACTCAGAGGTGGCACACAGAGCCCTCTCTCTGGGCACGCCGTTGCCCCAGCTCAGATCCGCCGCACATGCGTGCAACCGCCTCCATCGACCAGCTGGTCTCTGCCGTGCAGGTGCAGGGAACAGGGCGTGTGTGGGGATCGTGCACGCATGTGCAGGAGGTGAGGTGCATGTGTGGGGGTTGCACATGTGTGGGGGTGGGCTGCGTGTTGCATTTGGGGGATGTGCACGCGCACAGGTGCTTTTTTGCCCTTGGCGACGAAAAGGCCAGCCCTTCACTGCTGTAAAATTTCAGGAGACTCTGAAGGTTGATAGAGGGGCTGCTTGGTAGATAACTCACTGTGAATCCTTGCTGCTCCTTGTTACGGTTGCATTCTTCCTTTTCTTTTCTTCTCTCTCTCTCTTGAAATCTTACCACATACAGAAAATTGGGGACTCTTGGGGAGTGGACAGCAGCACAGAGGGGTGCAAAATGCCCCCGATTGCCAACCGTGGATCGGTTCAGCTTGGCTTGGCTTGTCCACCAGTGATGGGATTCAGATTTTTTTCACTACTGGTTCTGTGGGCGTGGCTTGATGGGCGTGGCAAGGGAAGGATATACTGTAAAATCCCCCTTCCCTCTTCACCCCACTAACCTGCTTTCCAGCTCCGTTCTCCTGTGCAGGGCAAGCAAAGAAGACCCAGCCAATCAGCTGCGACTCAATGGGAGGCAGAGAATGGAAATGGGCGGGGCCAGTCACAGGTGGGATTGACCAGTTCTCTAAACCACTCAACATTTCCGCTACTGGTTCTCCAGAACTGGTCCGAACCGGCTGAAGACCACCTCTGTTGTCCACTGTGAAGGAGAGCTTGTTGGTTTGGTTGGTTTTCAGTTTGACAAAGAAACAGAGCCAAACATATACAGGTAGATCTCGTCTTACCCCACAGTTCATTTAGTGACTGTTCAGAGTTATAACAGCACTCATGACCCGTTTTTCACACAATCATTGCAGCATCCCCACAGTCACATGATCGAAATTCAGCCACTTGGCCAGCAGTTCATATTTATGATGGTGGCCGTGTCTCTGGGGTCCCAGGATCCCTTTTTGTGACCTTCTTGCAAGCAAAGATATTGGCGAGTGCGGATTCACAGAACAGCTAGGTGACTCACTTAACAGCTGCAGGGATTCTGGGATTCACTGAACAACTGTGGCAAGGAGAGTCGCACAATAGGACAACATTCACGTAACACATGTTTCATTTAGCGGCAGAAAATTTGGTCTCGATTGGGATCGTAAGCCGAGGACTACCTGACCCTCCTTGAGCAACAACCTCCCAAGTTTTTAAGAGTTCATGTTCCTAAGATAATTTCCAGCCTTCCTTTTCTCAGCCGAATTTTTTTTTGATCCCTATCCAGCTGAGTGGTTGTGTTGATTCTGTGAGGGTTTTGCATGCGTTTATACTTTTCTATTTGTTTGACTATGATTCTGAGCTGTTCTTCCAGAGCTTAACATTACAGGGTAACAGGCTTTTTATACCAAGTGGTCCCCCAAAATAAAACCCAACCTAGGCCTTAAATAAGTCCTACCTTGATTTTTCTGGATGCTTGTACCCCAAAAATAAGCTCCAGTGACGATCGTGAGCCAGATGGATACATTTTAGTGTCGTATTTTCCTGAAAATAAGACCCAAACAGAAAATAAATCCTAGCTTTATTTTTCTGGATGCTCGTAATATAAACCCTACCCCAAAAATAAACTGCAATTAAGATCATCAACTAGATCAGGGGTCTCCAACCTTGGCTCCTGGAAGCCTGGCGGACTTCAACTCCCAGAGTTCCACAGCCAGCTGGCTGTGGAATTCTGGGAGTTGAAGTCCACCAGGCTTCCAGGGGCCAAGGTTGGAGACCCCTGAACTAGAATGGATGCATTTTAAGACCATATTTTCCTGAAAGTAAGACCTAACTGGAAAATAAGCCCTAATGCACATTTTGGAGCAAAAAATTAATATAAGACCCAGGTTTATTTTCAGGGAAACACGGGCAATCGCGTTTCTTAGAGTCAGCTCAATCCTGGCCAAGCAGTTTTCTAAAACATGTAGAACGAAAATCAGACCAGACCCAAAATTGTAGGATGAACTCTAGACAGTTTCTTGGCAGCTCATTCATTCAGCTTGTCCTGACTCAGCATCTCTGTGCATTCAAAGAATGTGAAATCGGTGTCCGTCAGCTGAGTGCATGGTTTCTGCAAGAAGAAAACAGCTGAAAGTTGGTTGGTTTCCTCTGGAATTCAGGGTTGTAAACATGAGTGGACTCCTTGGTCTGGACTTGTCCTATCAGTTTTGGGGGCCGAAAGGACCCCAAATGAATGGATGAATGTTTGTGCAGCATTGCTGTAGCCCCAACAATCAGGCATTGTGATCCTTGCATTCTGATCCACTGGAAGGAGACGGATTGGCCAAGGCCAATTTTAGGCTGGTGCCTCGGCATGCATATCTTCTAGTGAGACAGACCAAGACAGGAAGATCATTTCATTACAATATTTATCAGAATATTCAGACAAAAAGGGATTCCTCTCATTCAGTGAGAGAACCTGGATCCTTAGCTTACATCCAGTGGTGGGATTCAGCCGGTACGGACCGGTTCACGAGAACCGGTAGCACGCTCATCGAACCGGTTATGACACCGGTTGAATCGCACCACTGCTTATATCCCCTTTTATAGTTAACTCGACAAAAAGAAAAAAAGAAAGCTGATTGGAGAAGATAAAAGCAATCCCTCCTTTGCACTGTAAAGTAGCCACAAAGGTTGTTTGAAGTTAAGAAACATTTTTTTTCTGATCAGATGATAGGATCCAGCCATCTTTCTGTCACTTTATCTTTTCATTTTAAGGATGTCAGAAGCTCTCTAATTCAGGGGTCTCCAACCTTGGCAACTTTAAGACTTCAACTCCCAGAATTCCCCAGCCAGCTTTTTCTAGTGTTATTTTTATTTTATTTATTTTTGATTTGTCAATCACTTTCAAAATAATAGGTATAAGTATAAACTTGAGTAAGAATACAGAAAATAGGTACAATTAAACGGGGACAATAGGACAGAGAGGGGAGGCACAATGGTGCACTTATGCATGCCCCTTACAGACCTCTTAGGAATATCTTTATATTCCCTTTGGCTTTGAGAATCTTTTGTATTAAGATGTGAATCTTACTCCAATATTTTTTTGCTTTATCACATGTCCATCATAAATGATAAAAAGTCTTTTTTACATTTACATTTCCAATACCTTTATACATTCTTGACAATTTATTGGTCTTGTACACCAGGGATATATCATCTTATAAAAATTTTCTTTTGGAGTATAATTTAGTGTAAATTTTGAAGCACACATTCTCCCATTAGTCTGGCATTACATTATATCCAAAGTTACTTGAATCATACAAGGTTTTACATATTCACTCTCCAAATTTAAATCCAATGCACCTAGCCCACGACCACAACTGAGCCCGACCTTGATGTTGTTAAGTGAAAAAACAAATTGTCAAGTGAGTTGGTCCCATTTTATGACTTTTCTTGCCACATTTCATTAAGCGAATCGCTGCAGGTATTAAAAATTAGCAGTACGGTACGTCCAACAAATCTGGGTTCCCCATTGATTTTGTTTACCAGAAGGTCGCAAAAGTGAACCCTGAAGACTGCAAAAGTTATAAACGTGAGGCGGCTCTCCAGCAACCTGAATGTTAATCACCTGAATCCCAGGGAGGCTGCAATTAGTCCCATGCGTGGAAAAAAATGGCCGTGTAAGTCCTATGATCAGTGAAATTGTAATTTAGAACAGTCCCTAAATGAACTGTCGTAAGTCAAGGACTATCCTGTAACAATTTATAGCATGACAGGAAAGGGTGAGGGATATTTCCATTACTACTAGGTAGGAGTGGGATTCTATCGGTTCGGACCGGTTCAGGCAAACTGGTTGTTAAAGTTACATCTGGTTCACCAAACTGGCATGTCAACCCATCGGCTGGCCCCGCCCCGCCCCGCCCACCCCAACCCACCCCTCCTAAAAGTCTCCACATGGCCCATTTTCGATGGAGGTAGGTGCAGGGTCTGTGTGGAGGCTCTGGGAGGGGGAAAATGGGCCTTCTGGAAGTCCGGAAACGGGCCTGTTTCTGGCTCCTGGTGGGCCTCCAGAGTCCGGGGGATGCTCTTTTTGCCCTCCTAGAGGCCTGGGGGAAGCCTCCGGGCCCTTGGGAAGGCGAAAATGACCTCCCCCCAGGCTCTGGAAGTGCACCGGAAGCCGGTAACAGAAAGTTCCGGTAGACCACACCTACCCATCAACTGGGCAGTGAACCAGTTGATGGATTTTTGAATCCTGCCCCCGCCCTGCTACCATGTCATAGTCAAACTAGCTGTCGTGCAGTGTACTGGCATCAACAGAACTCTGTTGATTTTGGAAACGGAGCAAAGTAACAAGTGATGGGTCAGCTAAAAGAAACCCTCATATCCTGGTCTGGCTATACAATCTACAAACCCCATCCCCAACGAAGCCATTTTAAAAGTTTTAAACCTGACTCCCCGCCTTCTTCATTTTCTTTAGGGAGACAGGAAAGCCCAGGACGAAGCTGTTTGTGCGGAGGGCAAGGTGTGTGCACTGTGTGTGTGTGTGTGTGTGTGTGTGTGTGTGTGTGTGTGTTGCTTTTGGACTGGACACTCGGCTGTGGCCGCTCGAGCGCTTTCGCCCCTCCTTGCATCACAGTTGCAGGCTGAATAATTCATATCCCTTCGGCAACAGCCACGAAGGGCTTTTCTTCCCTCTTCAATTATTGATGTCGCACTGGATCAGCTTTTAAGTCGGGTGCACCAAGAGAGCATCTTTCAGGCTCTCGGGGGGGGGGGGATGGAGGGGCCGCCACTTGGAGGGAATGCTGTAAAATAGAGCTAAAGGAGCAGGGAGGAAGGATGCTTGCTGCGGCTAGGGTCGCCACCACAGGGAGGCCAGCCGGGCCTTCTCCGTGTCTTCGTCCCCTCTGCCGGGAATGGCTGCCGAAGGATGGCCTTCCCTGAGCGACTGGAGGTATCTGCTGAAGTGGCATCATACCAGGGGCTCCTACCAGCTTTATCCAGGTAATGCCTCGCAGATCCTGACTGGCCGGTTCCTTTTTTAAGAGAAGAGCAGAGTTGGAAGGGACCTTGGAGGTCTTCTAGTCCAATCCCTTGCTCAGGCAGGAAACCCTATACCAGGGGTCTCCAACCTTGGCTCCTGGAAGCCTGGCGGACTTCAACTCCCAGAGTTCCACAGCCAGCAAAGCTGGCTGTGGAATTCTGGGAGTTGAAGTCCGCCAGGCTTCCAGGGGCCAAGGTTGGAGACCCCTGCCCTATACCTTTTCAGAGGTGGCTGTCCAGTCTCTTCTTTAAAACCTCCCGTGTTGGAACATTCAGAACTTCTGGAGGCAAGTTATTACACTGATTAATTGTTGTAATTGTCAGGAAATTTCTCCTCAGTTCTAGGTTGCTTCTCTCCTTGATGAGTTTCCATCCGTCGCTTCTTGTCTTTTTTTTTTTTTTTTTTTTGGTGCTTTAGAAAATAGTTTGCCCCCATTTTCTTTGCAGTAGCCCTGTGATGGCAAACCTAGGCCATGCGTGCTGGAAGTGGCACGCAGAGCCATTTTCCCTGGCATGCGAGAGCTCGCCCGGAAGAGCCCCACTGCACATGTGCATGCGTGCCACTGCCCAACAGCTGATGGTTGGGTATCTGGTGCGCATACACGGGGAGGGCAGAGGGTGCGCGGGAGACATGCTCATGTGTAGAAATGCATGATGCGTGCTGGGGGAGCTGCTCTTCCAGTTTCCAGCACTCCCCCACATGAGCGCGTCCTCCCATTTCAGCACTCAATGTTGAAAAGGTTTGCCAACCCTGTCTTAGGCTGCGGCCTGTGTTGCCTCTGGTGGCTAAAACAGGGCACAGGGGTCCACCTGTGGCCCCCGCATGCCCTGTTTTTGGCCTAGACGGCCTCGTGCAGCAATTTGCTGGCCAAAGTGCTGCAGGAGGCTGTCCAGGCCGAATAGTCGCATGGGGATCAAGTGTGGCCCTCCCACGCCCCATTTTGGCTGTCTTCTCCCCCTCCCCCTCCCCCTGGGCAGCTGGCCTGCGGAGGAAAACTACAATGCTGATCCGGCCAATGAGTTGGCCATGGTGACTTGTCATAAACCCACCTGCAAAGCCTTGTCCTTTGCTGTGGTAGTCACCAGTGGTGGGTTTTTCCTACTGTTTCAGAGCACTTGCTTCGCTTGTGCATGCGCAGGGCTCAAACTCCGCCCTATGTATCAACACTGGTGAGCTGTGCTGTTTTTTAGCTCAGCTGAGACGTGGCAATCTGCTCTGCTGCGTGAATCAGCTGAGCTAATAAAAAACAGAATATAGAGGATTAAGAGTGGGGGCGGGAAGGTAGGGCCACCTGGAGGTATTATTTGCCGGTTCTCCGAACCAGTCAAAATTTTTCCTACTGTTATGCCAGGACCGGTCCGAACCAGCTGAACACCAGAACCGGCTGAATGGTCCTCACCTTTCCTCTGTAGCAAACGAGAAATTTCAGAGTTTTCTGTTCCGGAGAGGTTGACGCAGCCATCAGTTTATTGCCGGATTAATTTCTCTTTTGACATTACTACAGAGTTGAATCACAGTGACTTGAAAGATGGCACCAGCAACAGCAGCCTCAGCAGCAATGCCAGTCTGCCCAGTGTCCAGAGCTGCCAGCGACAACGTGACAGAAGAGTTGCCAGTTGGGCTGTTTCCTTTGAGCGCCTCCTTCAAGATCCCCTTGGTATTCGATATTTCTCTGTAAGCAATGGAGAATGATTAAGCCACGGTTTTGGTTTGGCGTTATCCCAAAACAGAGGGCCCTGAACAAGCGTCTAGCTGCAGCTGGCAACCAGATCCTGGTGGCATCTAAGAGAGCCTGGAACCTGAAATCTCCTGGACAAGCCCCCTAGGCTAGTCTTCCCTGACCTTGGCAAACACGGCAAGGCTGGAGTTGGAATAGCAGGCCTTAGGGAAGGCCTAAGGCTTCCTTTGAAGGAAGGAGAGAAGAGGCGGTGTGCCCAGGTGCTTATGGCCTTGGTTGGAAGAAGCACAGCTGTAGATGTCTAGGGAGTTTTTTAGTCCTTCAGGTCAAGGTTGTCCCAAAGGTGCTTTTTCAAGAGGCAACTGGACTTCCTTGGTTTTCCTTTGAAGATGTTTCACCCTCATCCAAGAAACAACTACTATTAGTATTACTACCGGTGGTACTACTACTGGTGGTGGTACTACTACTACTACTTTTTCTTCTTCTTTTTTTCCTCCTCTTCCCCCTCTTCCTCCTCATCTTCTTCTTCCCCTTCCTCTCCCCTTCCTGTTTTCCTCTTCTTCTCTTCCCCCTTCCTCCTCCTCCTTGTCTTCTTCACCTCCTTCCCCCCTTCCTTTCCTGTTCTTCTTCTCCTCCTCTTTCTTCTCCTCCTCCTCCTCCTTTCTTTCCTGTTCTCCTCCTCCTGTTCTCCTCCTCCTCCTTCCTTTCCTGTTCTTCTCCTCCTGTTCTTCTCCTCCTCCTCCTTCCTTTCCTGTTCTCCTCCTTTTCTTCTCCTCCTCCTCCTTCCTTTCCTGTTCTCCTCCTCCTGTTCTTCTCCTCCTCCTTCCCCTTCCTCCTCCTCCCCCTCTTCTCATCTTCTCTCCTCCTCCTCCTTTTTCTTTAAAGAAAAAACAGAAAGTCTCAGTTTGCCTCTTGAAATAAAAAAAAAAAGCAGCTTTGGGATGCCACCTGTAGGTTTGGGGGTGTTACATTCTTTTTGGCCCCAAATGCATGTAATAATTTTGAGTCACACTTTTTCTGGGCCATGTATGTGAACACGTGGGGCATCATAGCTTCAGGAATTTCTGGATGTGTCTGTCTGTCTGGATTTCTTTGGGGCAGGGGTCTCATTTGGAGAGAGAAACACATTTTGTGTGTGTGTGTGTGTGTGTGTCATCCCTCCAGCTGAATCCCTTGAGCCAGGAGAATGTCACCTCAAAATGTTCTTCCATTTTATGCCAGTACATGGGCCAGTAACATCGTTATCTCCTTCGGGGCCATCACAAGTAATGGTGGCCCCCATCATCCTTCTCCACAGCAGGGCTTACTTCGGTTGCTGTTGCAGCTCAGTTCACTTTCAAGACCCACCAGCCGTCTCCCCCAACCCAAGACAGACTTTGAAAGAGACACAAACATGTCCTTTCTGTCAAAGATGTTTCAGGTTTTGAGATCTGGTGGGTGTTCTGGCCTAGGCTTCCCAAAAGCACGAAGCCGACTCCTCGTCCTGATAAAACCCCTTTTATTTAGGTCAAAGGGAATTCCCCTCCAACAAAGTCCCGGCCATCAGTCTTTCATGAGATTTCACAACCACAGGCCTTTATCAGGCTTGGAGAGTTGCCAGGCCGATATCTTCCAAATGCCACTCTGTAGCAGCAATTACTTAGCAAGAAGTCAGGCACAGATCTTCACTCTCATGAATTGAACTAATTGTCTCCTGCAAACACCGCTCCCCTTTCACTCCTCTTTATTCCCTATGGGAGGGGCCATTCACCGTCCACCTGTGCCTTTACTCCCAAGTTGACACTTGTTCCTTAGCTATTCCTTCGCCTGACAGCTTTGTGCATGCACACACTGGGAACAGGCTCCAGCTGTTCTTCTTCCCCACTGATCTCCCACTGCGAAAATAGCTGAAAACTGTCGGACGGCCCCGGCCCCATCTCTGCCTCTGACGCAGAGCTGTCCCCCAAAACTTCCCCAGACTCCAGGACTGGCCCAGGTTCCTCCCCAATCTCCCCATTGTCCAAATCTGTTGCCAGCTCCTCTGGCCACTGGTGGGCCACAACAGTGGGCTTCAGAGGGTTCTTGGACACTTCCCCTCAGTGTGGTTTTTAATTCTTCTTTCCCAACTAGGATTTTTTACGGAAGGAGTTTAGTGAAGAAAACATTCTGTTTTGGCAAGCCTGCGACTATTTCAATCACATACCTGCTCACGACAAAAAGGAGGTAAGGATGTTGAACACCTTTCCTCCCCTCCCCCTGCTGCCCTTAATTTCTATTTATTTTGAAACAATAAATTCAGGCTGTTCAAACTCTTTGGAAAAGGTCTGAAGTGGAATGGAGGAGAAGCAGGGAGAAGAAAGGAGTCATTGCCCTGGGAAGGAGAAGATAGGTAGTCCTTGACTTACAACATGTGATGACTCAGGGCGTGACACAAAAATAACAAAGTCACAAAAGTAGAATAAATTCCCTTTAATGCCTTCAAGTTGGCCCCAATGTCCAATTATCCTCGGCTGGATATCAAACTCTTAAAGAAAACAGTTTACGAAGGGAGTAAATGCAGTCTGCATCCAAAGTAAAGTTAATTTCAAATAAAACCCCCAACACAAACCACACTGAAATAATTTACATTGCAGGCCAGGATAACACAGCAACCACAGTTGGGAGGACACCAAAGCCTTAACAAACTTAATGCACGCTTTGCTTCCAGCAAGGAGCTGTGTGCAAACGCCCCACTTATATCCTATTCTCCCAGCTGCAACTAATGAAAGGGATCAAGGCCTTTTTCTCTCCAGTAACCTAAGTTGCTCCCTTCTCCATTCCTCCCTGCGTGCCCTAGGATGAAGAGGGGGTGGCCCTGGGTCTTCCTCTGAATGCCCAGCCGGACTGTGTCTTTCCCCCATTTTTTCCACAGCCACCGGAGCCACACTCCCACTCCTTGTCAGATGCTCAATCTCCCCCTCAGAATCAGACTCCAACAAGCGCATGACACAACAGTTCATTTAGTGGCCATTGAAAGTTAACACCGCAGTTGACAAAAAAAGGGACTTGTGACCATTTTTCAGACTTACAATCTTTGTAGCATCCCCGTGACCATAGTTCAGGTGCTTAACTGAGTCGCTGCAGTTGTTAAGTTAGTAACCCAGTTGTTCAACAAATCAGGGCTTTCCCCACTAGCTTTGATTGTCAGAAGGCCACAAAAGGGGATCCCATATCCCCAAGACCATCATAAATGCAGGTAGTCCTCAACTTACAACCACATTTGAGCCCAACATTTCTGTGGTTAAGTGAGACATTCATTCAGTGAATTTCCCCTCCCCATTTTATGACCTTTCTTGCCACAGTCGCTATGTGAATCACTGCAGTTCTTCAATTAGTAACATGCTTGTTAAGCAAATCAGGGCTTCCCCATTGATTTTACTAGTCTGAAGGCTACAAAAGAGGATGACGTGACCCCGGGAACACTGCAACCATCATAAATATGAACCTCTTGACAAGCATCTACCAGCCACAGAGACGCTACGGAGGTCGTAAGCATGAAGAATGGTCCTACGTCTATTTTTTAGTGCCATTGTAACATTGAACAGTCACTAAGCAAATTGTTGTAAGTCAAGGATTGCCTGTATCTCATGGCCGCCGTAAGTCCTGCATACTTTTCTTTGTAATGTCATTTTTTTCTTGCTTCGCAGCTTTCCTTCAGAGCGCAGGAGATCTTTAATAAATATTTATGCAGCAAAGCTACGACTCCGGTCAATATTGACAGCCAAGTCCAGCTGGCAGACGACGTCCTGACCGCACCACATCCGAACATGTTCAAAGATCAGCAGCTTCAGGTACCGTCAGAAATCTGAAAGTTTTCCTTCTGCTGGTTATGGAAAAACACCCTTTGCGGAGAACTGCCACAACTACTGTTTCCCTGAAAAGATGAAACTGATGCATTATAGTAACGTATTTCCCCCAAAATAAGACCTAACCAGAAAAAAACTTCCACAACTACCATTTCTCCGCAAAGAGCCAATTGGAAAATAAGCCCTAGCTTGTATTTGCAGGATGCTCGTAATATAAACCCTGCCCCCAAAATAAGCCCCAGTTAAGAACATCAGCCAGACTGATGCATTATAGTAATGTATTTTCCCCAAAATAAGACCTTATGGGAAAATAAGCTCTAATCCATATTTTGGATAAAAAATTAATATAAGACCTGGTCTTATTTTTGAGGAAGCACGGGTTCAGCTAGTCCTCGGGTTACGACTCCAATTGAGACGGATATTTCGGTCGTTCAGCAAAACCTTTGTCAAATGGGTTCGCCCCATTGTATGAACCTTCCTTGCCACAGTGGTTAAGGGAATCGTTGCCCTTGTTAAGTTAGGAACACGGTTGTTAAAGTGAATTTGGATTCCCCATTGTCAGTAAAGGTTGCCAAAGGGGATCAGGAGACCTCCTGGGGGCAGCCCAACCATCATAAATATGAGACAGTCTCCAAGCGTCCGAATTCAGATTATGTGACCGCAGAGATGCTGCAATGATCGTACATGTGAAAAACAGTCATAAGTTGTTTTAGGGCCGTTGTAACTTTGAGTGGTGACTAAATGAACAGATGAGAGTAGAAGTTCCCTTAAATTTCTCTTAAATTCTCTTACCTGTAGCGTCTCTTTCAAACATTTCAAAAGGCCAAGTCATATTAGAAGAGGCAATTTAGTTAGAATTCTTTTCAACTTCCCCTTTAGCTACTCCAATTATTCCCCAAAGATATAAATAATAATAAATCTCTCTATATAAAAGCAAAATGCCACTCACGCATCATTGCAAAATCTCCAGAATCATAAAGCCTATAAACTTGAAATTTGGCACGTATGTTCCTCTTGGCTTCTAGGGGCTCGCTAAGAAAGGATTTTTTGAAATGACCATCAGAGCATTAGTATTTTGTATATTATTATTAACGCGCTCTGAGGCTAAAGAGTTCTACTCCCACTCCCCAGCTGAAAAAAAAAAAGAAATCTCTTTAAAATGCAAAACATGAGCGGAGGAGATGAGTTTCAGTTTCACAGCAGTACCAAGCAGCCTTAGTACAGAACAGTTGAGCTAAGCCATGCTCCGGCTCCTTGCTGTCTCCTTGTTCACACAGCAAATACGGTTTCAGTTTCCAAATAGCCCTCAACTCTCTCACACACTGATAGGACGCTAGGCAGGTGATGCTGGTAGGCAGAGGCAGAACTCCCCCCCCCCTTATTTTCCTTCCCAAAAACTAAGCCCGACCACATAGTTTCATAAGTGAAGCATGGGTATCCAGCTAGTTGATTTTAAAATGTTTTATTTTTTTCCCCGGAGACAAACTCTGCCACTTGTGAAACCCGTATTGAATTCTGTCTTAACAGGACTCTGTTTGGTCTTCTAGATTTTCAATTTGATGAAGTTTGACAGCTACGCACGCTTTCTGAAGTCTCCGTTTTACCAACAATGCGTTTTAGCCGAAGTGGAAGGCCGTCCGGTCCCCGATCCACAGTGGGTTCCAAACAGCCCTACTCTGAAGTCCAATTTCGGTCCTGACATGTTCAGTGTTTCCACTCCGAGAAAGGTATCTATCTTTTTAGGATGTACAGTTGAAACTTGCTGGTGTAGAATGGAATAAATAACTTTATTGTCACTTTGAATGTATACTAATCGGCATATATTAAAATTAAATTTTGTGGCGTGCAGTTCTCACCACCTCCAATGTACACGACATAAACATGACTATATATATATAAAAATAAAAGTGAAATACCACTACGCATGAGCACAATCTCCAGAACCGTAAAGCCTACAAACTTGAAATTTGGTACGTAAGTTCCTCTTGGCTTCTAGGTGCTCATTTAGAAAGGATTTTTCGAAAGGACCATCAGAGCATTTAGAGTATTTCCTATATGATTATTATTAACACGCTCTGATGCTAAGGAGTTCTACTCCCCCTCCCCACCTGGAAAGAAATCTCTTCCAAATGAAAAACACAAGCAGAGGAGAGGAGTTTCAGTTTCAGAGCACCAAGCAGCTCTAGTACAGAACAGTTGAGCTAAGCCATGCCCAGGCTCCTTGCTGTCTCCTTGCTCACACAGCAAATACTCTTTCAGTTTCTAAACCGCCCTCAACTCTCTCACACACTGACAGGAAGCTAGCCAGATGAATACCGATGGATTCTGCTGGTAGGCAGAGGCACAATCCCCCCGCCTTATTTTCCTCCCCCAAAACTAAGCCCGATCACATAGTTTTTGCAGCGAACCACAGGTATCCAGCTAAACAAGCAGAATAGACTTGGAAGGGACCTTGGAGGTCTTCTAGTCTAACTCCCTGCTCAACCAGGAGAACCTATCCAGCTAATAAGTAAATAAATGCAAAACGATGTATCTATCCACCTATGTTATATGACCTGGAGAAATAACACACCCTAGTTCAGATGTATACGAGTGAATGAATCCCCACAAGAGGCTTGTGAAGGAACCGGACCTGCTTTTGAGCCAAAATTGGGAAGGTGGTTCAAATTTAAAAAAAAAAAAAAAACAAGTAAAAATGCATTAGCTAAAATATTGGTACATACTAGTGTGGATGAAAAAAAAAAAAAAGATGTTGACATTCTAGCAAGAGTGCAGAGAAGAGCAACCAGGAGGATGAGGGGACTGGAGATTAAAACATACAAAGAACGGTTGCAGGAACTGGGCCTGGCCAGTCTAGGGAAGAGAAGGACCAGGGGAGACAGAAGAGCAGTCTTCCAGTATTTGAGGGCTGCCCCAAAGAAGAGGGAGTCAAGCTATTCTCCAAAGCCCCTGAAGGCAGGACAGGAAACAATGGATGGAAACTAACCAAGGAGAGATTCAACCTGGAAAGAAGGAGAAACTTTCTTACAGTGAGAACAATCCACCAATGGAACAGCTTGTCTTTAGAAGTTGTGAGTGCACTATCACTGGAGGTTTTCAAAGAGAGGTTAGACCGCCATTTGTCTGAAGTAGTATGGGGCTTCCTGCTTGAGCAGGGGATTGACTAGAAGACCTCTAAGATCCCTTCCAACTCTGTTATTCTGACAGCTACTTGTTTATCAAGAAGGCAATCAAGATGTGCCTAGTTCGTTTGTCTTGGCTGCAAGTGTGTAACAATGGGGCCTGTGCGTAGGATAGGCAGCAGAACGAGCCAATATGAGCACTAATTCTGAATGAAATAAACCACCCTTGCGGAAGTGGTTTTTTAAAAAATTGCACTTGTTGATAGTTAGGTGGAAAAGCCAAGTCTGGGCGTTCCTTAAATGAAGAATCTGGAGAAGAAGATGGCGAGAAAAAGAAAAAAGGGACTTTCTTTTCCTGGTCAAGAAGTAAGAGTTTGGGGAGGTCACAGAAGAAGAAGGAGAATGGCAATTGTCTCAAAGGTGAGTTTTAAAATCCAAAAATGAGGCCATGGGGGAGAGAGAGGGATAGATGGAGGGATAGATGGATGGATTCTGAGGGAGGGAGGAAGGGGGAAAGGAAGGAAGGAAGGAAGGAAGGAAGGAAGGAAGGAAGGAAGGAAGGAAGGAAGGAAGGAAGGAAGGAAGGAAGGAAGGAAGGAAGGAAGGAAGGAAAAGGAGGGAGGGACAGGGAGGAAGGAAGAAAAGAGAGGGAGGGAGGGAGGGGGAAAGGAAGGAGGGAGAGGGAAAGGGAGGGAGAGAGAGAGGGATGGAGGAAGGAAGAAAAGGGAGGGAGGGAGTGGAAAGGAAGGAAAGAAAGAAGAAAAGGGAGGGGAAGGAAGGTAGGAAGTAAAGGGAGGGAGAGGGAAGGAAGGAAGTAAAGGGAGGGAGGGAGAGGAAGGAAGAAGGAAAGAAAGGAAAAGGATGGATGGAATGATGAAAGGATTCTGAGCGAGGAAGGAAGGAAGGAAGGAAGGAAGGAAGGAAGGAAGGAAGGAAGGCGAAGAAAAGAGAAAGAAGGAGAGAGGAAGAAATGGATGGATGAAAGGAAGGAAGGAAGGAACCAGACCCGCTTTTGAGCCAACATTGGGAAGGTAGTTCAAACTTAAAAAAAAAAACCCACTCACCGAACATTCGAATATAAATCACACAACCGTAAAGATGCTGCGATGGTCATTAAGTGTGACAAATGGTCATAAGTCCCTTTTTTCAAGGCAGTTGTCCCTTCGAGCGGCCACTAAGCAAAGCGTTGTAAGTCGAGGACCACCCGTATACGGAGACAGAAGGGAGAGTTAGAAAACATCCGGAATGTCAGTCGCAGCCATATTGGTTCATTTTTTTAGGGAACAGACTCCTGATACTTCTGTATGATTAGAGAATTAAAACCGGTAGAGACTAGATTTCGTTCAGAGATTTAAGCGGAGAAATCTCGAAAGCTGATTCTCGACTGTTGAGGAAGATTGTGAGGTTTCAACCCCAGCTAATTGAGACTTTCTGACGGAATATTTCTCCCCAGAGCCTTCTCCGGCTGGTGAGCTCTCCTATAGACATCAATCACAAGATTCCTTGTCTTCAGCTGCGAGTCTGGAGATGGTAAGACTTGCCCTTTTTGGACTGAAAATGTGCATGAGGATGAACTATGATGATAACTATTGTCTAGCTCCATGATGGCGAACCTATGGCATGCATACCACAGGTGGCACACAGAGCCATTTGTACCAGCACACGAGCCGTGGGCAAACTTACCTCACTGTGCAGGCACGCGCCTCACAGCTGGCTTGAGGCCTTTTTCGGCCTCCCAGTGGCTTGAAAAAAAGCCTCTGCAGGCTTTGCAGGACGAATAATAGGCCCGTTTTGTTACTTCCTGTAATACCGGAAGTGACAAAACGGGCCTATTATTCGGTCTGCAAAGCCCGCAGAGGCTTTTTTTCAAGCCTCTGGGAGGCCGAAAAAGGCCTCAAACCGTCTGAAAATCAGCTGTGAGGTGCAGTGCAGGTAAGGGGGTAGAGGTAGGGGCAGCGGGGGGATTGTGCACTTATGCGCAGGGGTTGTGGGAGATGCACATTTCCTTCTAGGTGCTGGCACGCAAGCATGCGTGTACCAGCACACGCACAATTTTTGGCACAGGAGCCCAAAAAGGTTAGCCACCACTGGTCTAGCTTAAATAAAAGAAGGTCTAGGGGGGACATCATAGCAGTCTTCCAGCATTTGAGGCGCTGCCACAAAGAGTAGGAGGTCAAACTACCCTGTTTCCCCAAAAATACAACCTAGCCCCAAAGTAAGCCCTAGCTTGATTTTTTTTACACATGCGCCCAATATAAGCCTTACCCTCAAAATAAGCCTGATGAAGATCCCGTCCACTGCAGAGTGGACGGGTAAAAATTAAGCTAGGGTGGGGATGTGGAGGTAGAGCTGCCCTACTACTAATCTTTGGACAGGTGCAGCCAGGCCTTGCACATCCCGACACCTGCCTGGCCGGCCCATTTCTTCTGCAGCCAGCAAGGCTTTCCTGAAGGCCTCTGTAGCTGATAACAAAACTCTGGATCTGTAGCAGATAACAAAGCTCTGGATAACAAAGCTCTGTTATCAGCTGCAGAGGCCTTCAGGAAAGCCTTGCCGGGCGCAGAAGAAGAAGTTCCTAAAGGCCTCCGACAGCGAAAAGGAGGTTGGGGGTGATGTGCCCAAGTGAGGTTAGTCAGTAGATGACATTCTCCCCCCAAAAGAAGACCTGGTGCCTTTTTTGGTGGACATTTATAAGTAGGGATAGGGCAACCGTTGTCTGAAATGGTATGGGATCTCCTGCTCAAGCAAGAGGGCTGGACTAGAAGACCTCCGAAGTCCCTTCCAACTCTTGTTATTCCGTGTTCCGCGTTCTAAATGTGTTGCTGTTCGCTTTAAAAAAAACCCCACTTTGTTTAAATTCCCCGCTCGATTTACCAGTAACCCTTTCTCTCCGAAGGGTGAGCCCTGCCGAGCCTCAGGACCCCCCACCGTAAAAGAGAAGCCCCCTCAGGCTTGCCATGTCCACCTCCCAGATGGCTCCACTTCGGTCATGCCTGTCCGAGGTGGGGCCTCCATCAAAGAGGTGCTGTCCGGCTTCTGCGAAAGGCAGCGGATCAGCATGGCTGCCGTCGATCTCTTTTTAATTGGCGGGGACAAGGTACTGAATTATTATTTGTTATAATAATAATAATAATAATAATGATAATGATAATGATAATAATTCATTTTAAGCTACTTTTTTTCCAAGAGTGGTGCAGAGATTAGAGAGAGGAATAGCATTTGGGCTTATATACCACCCCAAGAGCACTTTAGAGCAGGGGTCTCCAACCTGGGCAACTTGATTGATTGATTGATTGATTGATTGAATGATTGATTGAAATTGTTTAGAGTCTCTTCCTTGAGTAAGGGTTGGACTAGAAGACCTCCAAAGTCCCTTCCAGCTCTATTCTAATTGGTTGATTGATTGATTGATTGACTGCCTGCCAACCTGATTCATTGATTGTGTGATTGATTGATTGATTGACTGACTGCCTGATTCATTGGTTGTGTGATTGATTTATTGACTGACTGACTAATTGATTGATTGATAGAAATTGTTTAGAGTCTCTTCCTTGAGCAAGGAGTTGGACTAGAAGACCTCCAAAGTCCCTTCCAGCTCTATTCCAATTGGTTGATTGATTGATTGATTGATTGACTGCCTGCCTGCCTGCCTGATTCATTGATTGTATGATTGATTGATTGACTGCCTGATTCATTGATTGTGTGATTGACTGATTGATTGACTACCTGATTCATTTATTTGATTGATTGATTGATTAATTGCCTGCCTGATTCATTGATTGATTAACTGTCTGCATGATTCATTGTTTGTTCGTTTGATAGATTGATTGATTGACTGACGGATTGATTGAAATTGTTTGGAGTCTCTTGATTGAGTAAGGGGTTGGATTAGAAGACTCCAGGGTCTAGAAAACTCTATTCTGATTAGTTGATTGATTGATTGACTGACTGACTGATTGATTGATTGAAATTATTTAGGGTTTCTTGCTTGAGCAGGGGATTGGACTAGTCCCTTCCAACTCTTTTCTGATTGATTGAAACTACGACCAAAATGCATTGTTCATTTTTGCAATAGTTTAATGGGCTTTAAATTCAATTGAAAGAAGGCAAACAGTGGTCAGGAATCTCTGCTTTAGGCCTCTCCAGATGCCTTCAGTGGAGAAAAAGTCTCACCTCTTCAGGAGCGACCTTGGAAGTTCTCAACTCCTTCAGCCTTTAAATGTGACGGCTTCTCTCCTTTTATGCCTGCAGCCACTCGTACTGCACCAGGACAGCAGCATTTTGGATTCTCAAACTCTCCGCTTAGAAAAAAGGACACTATTTCGGTAAGATTGGAAACCTGCTCTGATGCCCTTCTCTTATGTCCTCCTTTCACACTTACAACTGTTGCTGCATCCCCTTGGTCACGTGAAGAAAAGGACCAGGCGAGACAGGAGAACAGTGTTCCCAAGATTTGAGGAGCTGCCACAGAGAGGAGGAGGGGGTCAAGCTATTTTCCAAGGCATCCAAAGGCCAGAAAAGGAACAATGGATGGAAACTGACCAGGGAGAGATTCAACCTGGAAATAAGGAGAAACTTTCTGACAGTGAGAACAACCAACCCATGGAACAGAAGTTGCCCTCGGAAGTTGTGGGAGCTTCATCACTGGAGGCTTTCAAGAAGAGACTGGACTGCCCTCTGTCAGAAATGGGGCAGGGTCTCCTGCTTGAGTGGGGGTTGGTCTAGATGACCTATAAGGTCACTTCCAACTCTTATTCTGGTATCCTTCCTTCCATCCTTCCTTCCTTCCTTCCTTTCTTCCTTCCTTCCAATTCTGTTATTCTACTATTCTTTCTCCCTCTCTCCCACCTTCCTCCCTTCTTTCTCTTCTTCCTTCCTTCCTACCTTCTCTGTTATTCTACTATTCTTTCTCCCTCCCTCTTTCCTCCCTCCTTTCTCTCCTTCCTTCCTTCCTTCCTTCCTTCCTTCCTTCCTTCCTTCCTTCTAATTCTGTTATTCTACTATTCTTTCTCCCTCCCTCTTTCCTCCCTCCTTTCTCTCCTTCCTTCCTTCCTTCCTTCCTTCCTTCTAATTCTGTTATTCTACTATTCTTTCTCCCTCCCTCTTTTCTCCCTCCTTTCTCTCCTTCCTTCCTTCCTTCCTTCCTTCCTTCCTTCCTTCCTTCCTTCCTTCCTTCCTTCCTTCTTTCCTTCTAATTCTGTTATTCTACTATTCTTTCTCCCTCTCTCCCACCTTCCTCCCTTCTTTCTCTTCTTCCTTCCTTCCTACCTTCTCTGTTATTCTACTATTCTTTCTCCCTCCCTCTTTCCTCCCTCCTTTCTCTCCTTCCTTCCTTCCTTCCTTCCTTCTAATTCTGTTATTCTACTATTCTTTCTCCCTCCCTCTTTCCTCCCTCCTTTCTCTCCTTCCTTCCTTCCTTCCTTCCTTCCTTCCTTCCTTCTTTCCTTCTAATTCTGTTATTCTACTATTCTTTCTCCCTCTCTCCCACCTTCCTCCCTTCTTTCTCTTCTTCCTTCCTTCCTACCTTCTCTGTTATTCTACTATTCTTTCTCCCTCCCTCTTTCCTCCCTCCTTTCTCTCCTTCCTTCCTTCCTTCCTTCCTTCCTTCCTTCCTTCCTTCCTTCCTTCCTTCTAATTCTGTTATTCTACTATTCTTTCTCCCTCTCTCCCACCTTCCTCCCTTCTTTCTTCTTCCTTCCTTCCTACCTTCTCTGTTATTCTACTATTCTTTCTCCCTCCCTCTTTCCTCCCTCCTTCCTTCCTTCCTTCCTTCCTTCCTTCCTTCCTTCCTTCCTTCCTTCCTTCCTTCCTTCCTTTCTTCCTTCCTTCCTTCCTTCCTTCCTTCTAATTCTGTTATTCTACTATTCTTTCTCCCTCTCTCCCACCTTCCTCCATTCTTTCTCTTCTTCCTTCCTTCCTACCTACTCTGTTATTCTACTATTCTTTCTCCCTCCCTCTTTCCTCCCTCCTTTCTCTCCTTCCTTCCTTCCTTCCTTCCTTCCTTCTAATTCTGTTATTCTACTATTCTTTCTCCCTCTCTCCCATCTTCCTCCCTTCTTTCTCTTCTTCCTTCCTTCCTACCTTCTCTGTTATTCTACTATTCTTTCTCCCTCCCTCTTTCCTCCCTCCTTTCTCTCCTTCCTTCCTTCCTTCTAATTCTGTTATTCTACTATTCTTTCTCCCTCTCTCCCATTTTCCTCCCTTCTTTCTCTTCTTCCTTCCTTCCTACCTTCTCTGTTATTCTACTATTCTTTCTCCCTCCCTCTTTCCTCCCTCCTTTCTCTCCTTCCTTCCTTCCTTCCTTCCTTCTAATTCTGTTATTCTACTATTCTTTCTCCCTCCCTCTTTCTTTCCTTCCTTCCTTCCTTCCTTCCTTCCTTCCTTCCTTCCTTCCTTCCTTCCTTCCTTCCTTCCTTCCTTCCTTCCTTCCTTCCTTCTCCATCACTTGAGGTTTTCAAGAAGAGACTGGACAGTCACTTGTCAGAAATGACACAGGGTCTCCTGTTTGGGCGGGGTGGGTGGGGTTGGACTAGATGACCTCCAAGGTCCCTTCCAACTGTTATCGTATATTCAATGGAAGAAAAGTTGCCTTCAGAAGTTGTGGGAGCTTCAAGGCTGGAGGCTTTCAAAAAGAGACTGGACTGCCACCTGTCAGAGATGCTGTAGGATCTCTGTTAGGGCAGGGGTGGTAGTGGTTTGGACTAGATGGCTTCCAAAGTCCCTTTCAACTCTGTTAATCTGTAAGCAGATGCTTGGCAACTGGTTCACATTTACGACGGTGGCGGTATCCCTGGTGGTGGTCGTGGGCAGTTGCTAAGTGAGATTATCAGGATTCCAGCAGTCACCCCCATTCAAATCCTGAGTCTCAAGCCAAATTTCCAAAACTTCAAAAGGATTTATTGGGGAGTTAACATACCGGCACTGCCTGGGTGTATCCTAATTCCTATCCTCCAATGGGACACCTCCATAGCCCAAAGCCATCAATCGTGCTCTCCAGTTAGAATTTTGCACGGCAGAAACTTCGGTCACCTCGTTACTGTCTTTGAAATCATTTATGGAATGCAGTTTCGATTTCCAAGCTGTTGCACTGCTCCCCCCTCCCTTTCTGTTGGCAACTCTAAAAAGACCATAGAAATATTTTATGAGTTGACACACTCAGTCTATCTATCCATTGTAGGCTTGACCTGGTCCCTATAAACAGATCGGTCGGTTTAAAGGCTAAACCCACCAAGCCGGTCACGGAAGTCCTTCGTCCAGTCGTTGCAAAATATGGACTGAATCTTAATAACCTTGTGGCCAGACTAGTAAGTCATTTGTTAAACTAAAATAATGGGTTTTTTTAAAGTTTTCAATGCGTGGCATTTTTTTCTGTACAATAAATAAAACAATCTTAACCTCATTTGTTTTTTTAAAAGACAACACTAATCTCACCGATAGGATTTTAAAGCTGTTTTATTCTGAGTGCTTTCCTCTCTACATGTTCTATTTTATAGAGTTCCAGGCTCTACAGGTAAGTTTTATTTCTTCATATATATTTTTTTAAATTTGCATTGGTGTCTCCTGGATTCAGCAGCTCGCAATACATCGGGCAGTATAGAAACAATAGATTAAGAAGTAAAACCAAAACAAAATTGATATTCCTTTGTGTCCACTTTACTTGATTTCCCGTGAATTAAACGGCTATCTAGCAGGCCTTCCAGATTCTGTACAGCTTTGTTCCCTAGGCCATCTGTCTGGGAAACTCGCAAGATTTGTTTTTCTCGCCATGTGCAGATATACGCCTGAGCTAGGCTGTGTTGTTTCTCTGTGTCATATCAGATACGTGGGGATATGCATAAATTTTTATTTATTTATTCTGTCCTTGTTATGTAGTGTATATTGGAGGTGGTGACCTTTTGAGAGCCGTACGCAACAAAATGGCACTTTAATTTATGCCAATTAGTGTACATTCAAAGTCATAATAGAGTTTATTCTATTCTATTCTATATTCCATTCTATTCTATATTCTGTTTTATTCTATTTTATATTCTATTCTATATTCTATTCCATTCCATATTCTGTTCTATTCTATTCCATTCCATTCTCCAAATTGTACATTCCATTCCATTCTATTCTTCATTATTCAATTCTGTTCTGTTCTATTCTATTTTCTATTCTATTCTACATTCTATTCTAGATTCTGTTTTATTTTACTCTATTTTACTTTATTCTACTCTATATTCTATTTCATATTCTATTCTATTCCATTCTCCAAATTCTACATTTGATTCCATTCTATTTTATTTTATTGTACTTTATATTTTATTCTATTCTATATTCTATTCTGTATTCTATTCTATATTCTATTACTATTCTATTCTATATTTTATTCTATATTTTATTCCATTCCATTCTATTATCATTTACTACACCCATCTCATTATCAGGAAACAATGTTCTAACAGATCATAAGTTCAATCTAAATTGCTTCATTTGTCCTGTTACGGTAATTTAGTTCCTCTAAATAAATGCCATTTTTTTCTCCCATGGTGCTGAATTTGATGATAGAACAGCGAGCAAGATCCCTTAGACCTCGGGGCACCCATCTCCAGCCTTGATGGGCAGAGGGTGATTCTGGAAGACAAGATTTCGAAAAAGGGCAAAGGTAAGTGATGCTGAAAAGCATCTTGCTAAACCAGGATCCCGCATGCCGGATTCAGCCAAATAACTGACTGCTGTTCAGGACTATTAAGTAAAGCTTCCAAATACAGGCGTCCCTCGACTTATGCCACTACAATTGAACTCAACGTTCCTTGTTGTTAAGTGAGACGTGTGTTAAGTGAGCTTTAACACACATTACGGCCTTTCTTGCCTCCATTGTTAAGTGAGTCACTGCAGTCGCTAATTAGGAACACTCATGTTACGTGAATCACTGCGGTTGATAAGCTCGTAGCACAGTTTTAAGTGAATCTGCCTTCCCCATTGACTTTTGCTCGTCAGAAGGTCACAAAAGGGGGTGGAGTCTGGGCAACTGAATGGAGCTGACTCAGTTCCCTGGCTGGATGCCCTTCCTGTTGCCAGAGGGGAGTTTTGTTCGGCAGATATATCTTCATTGTGCCCAGAGAGAGAAATTTCTGCTTCTACCTAGGATCGAACTCACAGCCTCCTGATTGTGGGGCCAGAGCTCTGCCTCTAGGCCACCCCACTGCTTACCCTGGGACACAGCGAGGGTCCTAAATATGAACCAGTTGCCCAGGGTCTGAATTTGGATCACGTGAAACGTGGGGAGGCTGCAAAGGCTGTAACTGTGAAAAATGGCCCTCCGTCACATTTCTCTGGGCCGCCATGATTTTGAATGGTCACTGAATGAACTTTTGTAAGTCGAGGACTATCTGTGATCTTCCAGAGGCCGTTCCAGGGAGCCCAGGGGGGTGGCAGACGAGGGCATCAAAATGACTCTCAGTTGGCCATGTGCCCGTCGTGCAGTAGCCGTGACCGTTCTCGATCATTCACTTTTAAGAGTAAGCGTGTGAGCGGGAAACAGGGGGTTTTTGAAAAAAAAAAAGAATTAAATTTCTATTGTTCACAGACAAGGGGAAAGGATCATCCTTAAAACACAGTGCGACTGTAGCCACTAATGCAGGAAGCCAAGCACTCACAGTAAGTTCTCTTCGATTATTTGAAACTCCTGAGATTTCCCCTCCCCCACCCTGTACAACATTTCCTTCCCAAGAATTAAGAGGGTTGGATGAGTAGAGCCCCATATTTGCTTTGTGCTGGTCCTTTATTATTATGTTTGCATTTAACTGGCTCACCAGTTCACCCTTCGGTGTGCGACCTGATGGGTTCGTCAGGAGAGAGTTGCACAAAATCTGTCTTGCAGAATCCAGAAGAACAGAGTTGGAAGGGACCTCAGAGGTCTTCTAGTCCAACCTTCTGCTCAGGCAGGAAACCCTATACCCGTGATAGCGAACCTATGGCACATGTGCCACAGGTGGCATGCAGAGCCACTTGTGCCGGCACGCGAGCTGCAGGCAAACTTACCTCACTGGGCATGCGTGTACCTCACAGCTGATTTGAGGCCTTTTTCGGCCTCCCAGAAGCTTGAGGAAGGCTTCTGCAGGCTTTTCAGGCCGAAAACTAGCCCCATTTTGTCACTTCCTCTTTTTCCAAAAATACCGGAAGTGACAAAATGGGGCTAGTTTTCAGCCTGCAGAAGCCTTCCTGAAGCCTCTGGGAGGCCAAAAAAGGCCTCAAACTGGCCGAAAATCAGCTGTGAGGCATAATGCAGGTAAGACGACGGGGAGGGTGGGTGGGTGGGGATTGCATGTATATGCCTAGGGAGCATTATGTGGGATGCACATTGCCTATTGGGTGCTGGTGTGCGAGCACACAAACACACGCACAATTTTTGGCACAGAAGCCCAAAATGGTTAGCCACCACTGCCCTATACCATTTCAGCCAAAGTGGTTATCCAATCTCTTCTTAAAAATCTCCAGTGTTGCCGCGTTCACAACTTCTGGTGACACCGGTTAATTGTTATAACTGTCAGGAAATTCCTCCTTAGTTCTACGTTGCTTCTCTCCTTGATGAGTTTCTATCTTATTGCTTCTTGTCCTGCCCTCAGGGGCTTTGGAGAATAGCTTGACTCCCTCTTCTTTAGGGCAGACTCCCCTGAGATATTGGAAGACCGCTATCATGTCTCCCCTAGTCCTCCTTTTTCATTAAACTAGACACGTAATGGTGAACCTATGGCACGCATGCCGGAAGTGGCACGCAGAGCTATCTCTCCGGGAAGCCAGCAACCTTTGGCTGAAATTTTTTAAGCCCACCCCTGGATTCCCGGCAATTGTGCTTCCCGCTCCGGAGTCCTGCTCTCCGTTTGGGTTCATCAACCAAGGCTTTCCGCGGTAGGAGGTATGACTTGACGTCCCTGTTGGACAGCATAAAAGAGAGAAAAAGAGTTAACACAAGCATTTCCGTCCTTCGCAGAGTTTGGACTTTGCCAGAGTGGATCCTTCAGCCTGAGAAGAGCCCCCTCCTGCAGATATCCCACCCCCTACCCCAAAATTGGCACCAGAGCCCTCCGACAGTAGTTAACAAATTTGCAGTTTATTTATTTATTTCTTAATGTAAAGATAAAGGAAAACTTTAAATACAAGGCAGCCCCCGACTTGCAACGGTTCATTTAGTGGCCGTGCAAAGTTACAGCGGCATTGAAAAAAAAGTGGCTTACGACCATTTTTCACAGTTATGAGCTTTCCTCCATGAGCAAGTGAGCCGAATTCAGACACTTGGCCACTGACTCGTACTTATGATTGTCCCAGGATCACATGATCCATGGGTTACTAACTTATCAACTGTGGTGATTCACTTAACAATGGAGGCGAGAAAAGGTCGTAAAACAGGGGGGCAAAGTTCACTTCACAAAAGTCTCAGAAATTTTGGGGCTCCACGTAGGCTGTGTGTCGAGCCCTACCTCTGTTTCAATCCACCAGAGAATTGTTAGCTTTGCATAAAAATTCTTGTAATCTGTTTGACTTTTTTTCGCCCCCTCCCTTCCCATCAATCTAACTCTTGATTCAACGCATAGAAGCCGTGTAACTAAAGTGCAGGTAATTCTTGCCTGCACAAAAGGCTTGTCTCTGTAAGGACTCTTCTTGTGAATTTTCTTTCTTTTTTTTTTAACTTCCCGCAAAAGGGGAGTCTAAAATTCTTTTCAAGGAGAAAAAAAACAGATAAAACAGAAAATCAGAGTTGGAAGGGACTTTATGGGTCATCTAGTCCAACCCCTCCCCCCCACACTCAAGCAGGAGACCCTGCCCCATTTCTGAGAGAGGGCAGTCCAGTCTCTTCTTGAAAGCCTCCAGTGATGAAGCTCGCACAACTTCCGAGGGCAACTTCTGTTCCGTGGGTTGGTTGTTCTCCCTGTCAGAAAGTTTCTCCTTATTTCTAGGTTGAATCTCTTCTTGTTCAGTTTCCATCCATGAGTCCTTGTGTGGCCTTCAGGGACTTTGGAAAATAGCTTGACCTCTTCTTCCTCTCTGGCTCAGCCCCTCAAATATTGGGAACACTGTTTTCCTGTCTCCCCTGGTTCTTCTCTTCCCTAGACTAGCCAGGCCCAGTTCCTGCAATTGTTGTGGTTACTCTTCTCTTGAGATTCTTTCTAGAGTCTCAACCTCTTTTTTATAGTGTGGTGACCAAAACTGGACGCAGTACTCTAGGTGTGGCCTTACTAAGGCTTTATAGAGTGGTATTAGTGATCTTGATCTTGATTGTATGAAGCAAAAGGCTTGTGGATACTGAGACTACAGTCCAGTAATTTGTAGCGAATAAAGTCCCTTCTCTGTTTTTGGCATCTTGTGTCTTGGTCTCCTTCCAAAGTAAATTGTGATTGCAATAACAACATCATGTCCCTATCAAGTCTCAGCCCGGGCATTTTCTATGCCGGATCTAAAAACATGGAATTTCCTGCTCAGCTCTTTGATAAAGCCTTTTTTTTTTTTTTTTAATGATTCTCTGTTACACCTGCTGAAGTCCCAAATTAATCTCTCAACTGGAAAATACGGAATTTCCTGATTTTAAAAAATGGTTGGCATAAGGCTTGAGAACTCAAGGAAAAGGAAGAAAGAAAGAAGAAGGTCCCAGAGCAGGGGTCTCCAACCTTGGCTCCTGGAAGCCTGGCGGACTTCAACTCCCAGAGTTCCACAGCCAGCAAAGCTGGCTGTGGAATTCTGGGAGTTGAAGTCCGCCAGGCTTCCAGGAGCCAAGGTTGGAGACCCCTGTCCCAGAGTATCTCACGGAAGGAGGCAAAATGTGATTTTGCTTGGGATGCTAAGGCACTGAGAGCTGGCCCTGCCTTTGACCAGGGTGTCAGCATCTTTGTGAGCTTTTAGGAAGACCCTGCGGTCTCTGTGTTACTAGACTTTCATGTTGGGGCCCCAGGGTGAGATGGGGCATTTGCAGAGGCCCTATGTCATGCCCCTGAATCTGTTTCGGAGGAGGAGGCTGAGCATGAGTGGGAGTGTGGCTGTGTGGACTGGGGAAGAAACTGGGGAAGTCCGGCTGGGCAGAGCAGGGGAGAGGTAGAACAAGGCAGAGGGAATTCAGAGGAAGATCCAGGCCCATCCCCTCTTCATCCTAGGGCACGCACGGAGGCACGGAGAAGGGAGTAATGTGAGTTGTGTGGCTTACAGGGGAGGAAAGGGTCCTGATTCCCTTCATTAGTTGCAGCTGGAAACACAGCGTTTAAAAAGGGAAGTTGTGCACAGCAAACTGTTGAGAGCAAAACATGAATTATCTGGTATTGTTGAGGCTTATCTGGGTTCCTGGCATCTTCCCAACTGTGTGTGTTATGCTGGCCTTTGAAGTCTGCAATTCCTTCCCATGCCCTGTCCAGTTAATTGCTGCAGTGTGGTTTGTTTGGATTTTTAATTGCAGTTTGCATGTACTTTGTTTTGGGATTGAATTTCCTCCACTTAAAGACTTTTCTTGGGAGAGTTTTTTTCCTCCAGCTGAAGGTAACCTGGACATTGGGGGCAAAATTGGAGGTATTAGGTACCTCTGTGGTGCAGTGGTTAGAGTGCAATACTGCAAGCTACCTCTGCAGCCAGCTGTCTACAATTTGGCAGTTCAAATCCCACCAGGTTCAAGGTTGACTCAGCCTTCCATCCTTCCAAGGTGGGTAAAATGAGGACCCAAATTGTTGGGGGCAGAGACTGGCTCTGTAAACTGCTTAGAGAGGGTTGCAAAGCGCTATAAAACAGTATAGAAGTCTAAGTGCTATTGCTATTAAAGGGACTCTTCTTACTTATATGACTGTGTTCCCTTTGTGCCACACCTCCGGTCATCACAGCCTACAAGAAGATGGGGTGGTGGTGGAAATGATGGGAGCTTTGTCCTGGCCAACGGTCCCTTGAGACAGATTTGGCTCTTGCTCCTACATTGTTGTGTCAATGTAATTCGTGTTTCCTTTGGCTTCCCCTATAGGGTGAAGGAAGACCTGTTGGAAAGAACAATTCTTTTAAATTAAAAGGCGAGCCGGGGAAAAACTCCCGAGAAGCCCACCTGGCCCCAAAAGAAGCCCACCTTGCTCAGACTGAAAAAAACACACGCCAGCATTTGAATTTGGAAGAAGCAGAGGGTATGTCATTTTTAAAATATATGCAGTAGTGTGTGTGTCTCGTCTGCTGTGGCGACCCAAGCGGAGTGCAGTGATCCCTTCCGGCCATGTATATTGGCGGTGCAATAAACTTCATTCGCTCTGAAGTTACATTCCTGTATTGCTGGAAGTGTTTGGGACGAATGTGAAGGACGTCAGAGCTGAGCCCTGCCTGGTTCTTGGTGCTCATTGGCTTCGTCTCAAAGTGAACTCCTGCTCCACGCTGGGCAAGGGCTGGGGAGAAGAGAAGGAAGGGGGAATTCTGTGATCTACCCACAGGGTACCCGTGGTGTCATCGCCAGGTCACTCCGACCTCCTGAATCCTCAAATTTTCTTTGGAAAACAGCGGTTCATGATGGCTTTTCTTATCGATCCATCATTGGGTCTAGGACAACCTGCTGTGGCTATCTTGCCTCGGCCAACTCGCTGCCGAATGACTCACAGTAGGACAAGAAGTTATACTAAGATCGAAGAAATGGTGGAATAGAATCGTTAAAGAAAGGCTGCCAGAGGAGAGACCAAAGAATGAGACAAATTAATATATATATATTTATATTTGTTTTCTTAAGTTTTCGCGGGTACTTACATGTATGGCATTCAGCTTTGTTCGGGTATTTTCCCACGTCATAGTAGTGGTGCTTTTAAAGTTGTAGCAACGTTTCAGCAGAATCTCATCTGCCATCATCAGGCTTCTGTTTGTCTAGACAAACACCATACAGAAGCCTGATGATGGCAGATGAGATTCTGCTGAAACGTTGCTACAACTTTAAAAGCACCACTATTATGACGTGGGAAAATACCCGAACAAAGCTGAATGCCAGACATGTAAGTACCCGCGAAAACTTAAGAAAACACACACACACACACATATATATATATATATATATATATATATATATATATATATATATATATGTATGTATATATATATATATATAAATGATTTTAAATAATTAAACAGAATTGTTGGCTTGTGCTTAGTGGGTTGGCCAGGGCGAGGTGGCTTGCAGCGAGTTGGCCACAGCAAGTTATCCCATTGCATTGCTTATCAATCCATAGTTGATGTCTCCATCGCGGCTTCCACCAGCCCCGTCTTTCCGGAAGTTTCTGCTTTGGGTTAAGGAAACCTCCCTACCTCAGAAGCTTGAGCTGCTGCCTGATAGATCCATGTGACCCTCAAACTTGAGCAGTAGTGGGATCCTACCTTAATCGCTACCAATTTGGTGGGTGATTGTGCGTGCGTGTGCACGCCCCTACCGCGTGTGTACCTAACAAGACAATCAGCTGAGGGGATGAAGAAACGAAAAGCTAGGCCTCCCACTCCCGTGCGCTTTTCGGTCTTTTATGCACTCAGCTGATTGTCGGAGGGCTCTTTTTTACTCGGCCGAACCAGTAGTGATTTTTACTACCAGTTCAGCCAAACTGGGACGAACCAGTAGCATCCCACCACTGATCTGGAGAGGCCTGGGGTTAAGGGATCCTTTCCCCAGGCCCTCCCCGGCCCACCTCTGCTTTCCAACTTGCCACCATGGCTTCTTCCTTCTGGCGCATTAAAGACAACACTTGGCAGGCAACAAAGATTGAATCGCTTCTTCAAAAGTCAGGGGCGTGTTTTGCAAATTAGGGATATGCAAAATATTCCCACGCTTGAGACAGTTCTTTTACCTGTTGCGAGCTTAGGTGCCAGTGGAGGTAGTCCTCGGCATATGACCACAATCGAGCCCAAAATTTCTCGTTAAGCGAGACCTTTTTTAAGGGAGTTTCAGCCCATTTCCACCATCTTCCTCGCCCCCATTGTTCAGCGAAGCACTGCAGTTGCTAGGTTAGAAACATAGTTGTTAAGTGAATTGGATTCCTCCCCCCCCCCATCGTTTTTGAATGCTGCACGCGGGCGCTCACAGAACCAGTTGTTAAACCGATTGCAGCCCAGCACCAATCCTAGGCCAGCCTTGGGTATGTCTCACTCGCTGTGCCTTTCCCTGTTTTTCAAGTCCTTGTTTACTACACAAACACACCCCTTTTTTCCCAAAGCAGGCATTTCCCCTATAAAATTCCTATCGCCAAACCACCTTGGAAGAAACCAGGCTCCGAGAGATCACAAAGGATCTTGCGTTCACACTGGATTAGTAGCAGGCTCCCTGTGTCAGGATTCCGGCCGTTACCTCCCCATTCAAATGATGAGTCTCGAGCCAAACTTCCAAAACTTAAAAAAGATTTATTGGGGGTTAACATGCCAGCACTGCCTGGGTGCAGCTGGCTCTGACACACATCATTCCTTGTCACCCTTGACCCTGGTCTTCCCTCCACCCCCTGGGTGTATCGTAATTCATATTCTCCCATGGGACACGTCCATAGCCCAGAGTCATCAATCAGGCTCTCCAGTTAGAATTATGTGCGGGAGAAACTTTGTTCACCTAGTTACTATCTCTGAAAACATTTATGGAATGCATTTTCGGTTTTGCAAGCTGCTGCACTGCTCCCCCCTCCCTTTCTGTTGGCAGCTCTAAAAGACCATATAAATATTTTAAGAGTTGACACCCTGTTCCTATGGACTAGCCATGTTGGCACCAAGGGTCTCCTTGGAAGAGTCAGGATCAGACCAGGGTGGGGGGTGGGGGGGCAGAGATTCCCTAGCTGACACTTCTGGAATGAGGTGGGGCTGAGTGGTTCGGTCAGTCCCATCCTCTTGGGTGCAGTTTGGCTCCAAGGGTCAGGAGGTGGACACACAAAAGACTAAAAAGATGATAGGACCACCTTCGATGAAAGTCCAGGTGTCAGGGTTCCAGGTAATACACCCACAGCAAAGAGAACTACGAGGCAGGTGAATTCCTCAAAGAACAGGTTTATTGGATATATCATATTGGCACAGGCTGGTGAAAACTGACTCTGAATATTCTTGTGGTATTCACCTAATTAAAAGTAAAACTTTTGTCCTTCCCCCAAACAGTCACATGATCCAATCAAAGTGTCCTCCGGCTGCCTGGTGACTTCACTTCTCCCCTCTCTGACCATCGGTGGGAATGTCCTTGGTTCCCAGGAGAAAATATTTTGTTTTGACTACAAAACCCCAGCTATCTCTATTTTCCCCCTCCCTATCCTCTAGCTCCAGTGTGGCAACCCTGAAGCCTCAAAATGGCTTTGGTCAGGTCAGTTTCAGGGTTGACACCAAGCTGGTCTCAAGGACAGTGTCCGATGGGACATTTGATGGTTATGGGTGTCACCGCATTGCTTGCAACCCTTAACAAGGCATGATTTCTCCGCAGAGAGAAAGACCAGTGTTTTCCCACCCAAGGTGTTTAGTGTCTGCGCAGGCATCACCTTGGTATTGCCACAACTCTCCAGAGCATCGAACGAGCCACATCTTCAATTAGAATCATAGGGTCCTGGGGTTGGAAGGGACCAACCCCCTGCCCAAGGCAGGAATCTTCATACCATCCTAGACCAACGGCTGTCCAGTCTCTTCTTAGAAAACTACATCTGTGCAATTCAGTGATCGGTTCATTTTGTGGTTCAGAAAGCTCTTGGTGATAGGGCTGGAAGGGACCTTGGAGGTCTTCTAGTCCAACCCCCCTGCTCAAGGCAAGGAGACCTCGTGCCATTCCAGTCAAGTGGCAGCCCAATCTTTTCTTGAAGACCTCCAACGATGGGACACCCACAGATCTGGGAGGCAGGCTGTTCCATTGCTTCATTGCTCTCACTGTCAGGTGAGTTCAAGGCAGGACCTCTCTTTGAGGAACTTCTATTCATGAGTGGTGGGGCACCTGTCCCACCGAACAGCAAAGCCATGGCTTTGGTGGATAGCCCAGATGATGACTTTGGACAACCAACACGGTAGAGGACCTGACTCCCAGCACCTCTGTCCGACTACTTGTTCTAGGCTTCCCTTCTAGACCAAACACCTTCGGCAGGTAGGTGAAGCTTTCTCGGATCCTTTGCAGAGAGGGAGGTGTTGGGAAAAGCCTCCTAGCTTGGCCATTCAAGGGGATGGAAATAAAGAGAGGGCATCTAATGGTTTGCTGCAGTGGCAGGGGTTCAACACTTTTTCCTACTGGTTCAGTGTGAGCATTTGCAACTCCCCTTCTGCAGGCCCTGTGTGTAAAGGGTGGGAGGGCCCAGCAACTGATCATCGGAACTACCAGTTTGGCCGAACCGGGCTGAACCGGTAGCATACCATGAAATGCTTTTACTGGCATTTGAGCTCCTGGATGTCACCCAGGCAGGTCAAGGGGCGGGAAGCATAACTTGTATAGAAGCCTCAAAATGCAAAGGTTGAAGGGAACCCCCAGAGATCATGTAGTCCAGTCTCCTGCAGGAATCTCTTCCTGCAGCTTCTTCGATGGAGGAGCAATCAACTCTGTTGCTGGACAGGTGTCTTTTTAAATGATGATGATTAGGACAATCCTCCTTTTGTGGCTAGCCTGAATCACGAAGTCTTATCACAGCAGACTTTGCCTTCTGACTTGCCTTCCAGCTCATTAACCCCCACTGCACTCCCAGCCTAAACTTTTCTTACTATGTAGAGAGACGGTTGGGTCTAGTGGCCAAGGTGCCAGGCTAGAAACCTGGGAGACCAGGAATTCTAGTCCTGCCTTGGATCCAAAGCCTAAGGAAGGACCATAAGATCAGAGTGGCAGGTCTGGGATCCCACCACAATGCTGCATCTGTATTCCAGGCAATTTTGGACAGCTGGTCCTGAAAGATCCCCTGCTGGCCCACCGGCCAGGTAGGTACATTCCCCCCCCCCTTGTGAAATACTTTGCAAAGGAAAATTTCAAGTTTCATGACTTGTCCTGGGCTGCTTCTCTCTGCTTGTGGCAATGTGGCTCTATTTCACCAGAGGTCCCCAACTGCTCAATTGCTTGCTGCCAGCGTTCTGGCAATTGCCTCAATTAAAGCATGAGCCTCGGCCCAAGCTTCAAAAGAATTCAAAAGATTTATTAGGAGCAACATAGCAGCATTAATCGGTATGAAGCCAACTCTGGTGTACGTAATTTATAGTCACCTGTGACCCTCTTTCCTCCCCTCCCCTCTGGGTGTGTCATAAATCAGATTCTCCAACCGGGCTGCGTGTCATTAATCATGTTCTCCAATGAAGGAATTTCTTGGGCAGAAGATCCGGTAGGTTAGCTACAATCTTTTTAAGATCAGGATGGAATGGACTTCTTGTTTTAAACTGTCGCCCTGCTCTTTCAAATCCACCCCCCCTCATTGTTTATGGCAACTTGAAAGCATGCATAGGAATGTTTTATGAGTTGACACTCGATCCGTGGACCCACACAGGACCCACATCAGTAGTGGGATTCAGCCGGTTCGCACCACTTGAGGAGAACCGGTTGTTAACTTTCGGAGCACTTTGGCGAGCTGGTTGTTGGAAGAACTGATTAGGGCAAGAGAACCGGTTGTTAAATTATTTGAATCCTGGCCCACATGCCAGGAACCAGGCCACACAAACAAGCAAAGCCCCATCCACAAACCACGTCCCCTCCGATCCCTGGAAAAAACTCTTTCTCCGTGGAACCAGTACCCAAAAGATTGTGAGGGGCAGGGGTGGAATGCAAAAATTTTAACTACCGGTTCTGTGGGTGTGGCTAGGTGGGCATAGCCAGGTGGTCATGGGACTGGGTGGGCATGGGTGGTGTTTTTTGTTTTTCCCTACTGGGCCACAGGGAAGCTGCCTGAGAGCAAAAGGGGACACAGGGGCCCATGCAGCACACACACCCCACACCCCATTTTTTTGCCTACTGGGCCTCAGAACAACAGCGAGGATGGGGGGAATCAGCTGTGCCGTGTGATTTAGATTAGCTAGAAAACAAAAAATCCAATGATTTCTTGCTTTCTAGCTAATCTAAATCTCATGGCACAGCTGATCTTTGGAAAACAGCTGATCACTGGGTGGAAAAAAGGAAATACCTGGGTCTTCCGAGCGAGCCGGTTCGCTCCCAGCTGATCTTCAGAGCAACCGGTTCGCCTAAACCGGGCTGAACCGGTAGAATCCCAGATTCACACCAAGGCCAGTTGAGTTCTTATCAAGGTTACAGACTTCTTTTGTGGCTGTTTTACCACCTAATCATAGGTAGTCCTCGAGTTATGACAGGGCCCCACAGTTCCATCCTGAGGTAACAATATTCTCTTCTGTCATTTCCCCATTAACATTCAGACCGTTGACAGTCCACCAGCCGATTTAACAACAGTTCTTTGAGTGGCTGTTCAAAGTTACAATGGCACTGAGAAAAGAGACTTACGACCGTTTTTCACACTTACGGTCGTCACAGTGTCCCCCGTGATCAAAACCCAGACTCTTGTCAACTGACTCATGGTTATGACAGTCGCTGTGCCACCCAGGGAGCTAGGGGAGTGTTCCACAATCACAATTTTGCCGGCCTCCCACAAGCGAAGTCGATGGGGAAGCCCGATTCACTTTGCAACCACAGAGAGAAAAGTCATAAAGCGGGGCAGCCGCTCCCTTTAAACCAACATCTCCCTTTAGCAGCAGCAAATTTCAGGGCTTCATTGTGGTCGTAAGCCAAGGACTAGCTGTAGTAACATTATGATTTTGGCAAATTCGTTTCACAATTGTGGCAAGGAAGGCCGTAACGTGAGATCACAACTCATTTAACGTGCATTTCCCTTAACAACATAAACATTGGGCCCAATTGCAGTCATAAGTTGTGGACGAGCTGAATTTGATGTTCCATTCTTGATCTGGTTTTGTGGCTCTCCTCCCAGAACCCACAGGGCTAGTTTACACACAGGTTGCACGAGGGGGTAGCTGAGCTATTCCTTTGCTGAGCTGTTCCTTTGTCCTCTTATTGCTTTTCTTTGGTGATGTTAATGCTAGCCAGAGCCCGTGTTGTCTGCGGAAAACATATCCTGGGACATAAAATAGCCCGATTGCAATAGTAACTTGAGGACTACCTTACAGTAAATATTAGGGGGGGCAAAATTCCTCCATAAACTATGGCAGAGAAACTTCCGCTGGCATTTTGGAGTCTTAGTAGACAATCAGTTGAATAGGAGCCAGCCGTGTGCAGCAGCAGCCAAAAAAAGCCAATGCAATCCTAAATTGCATTAACTAGAGGGATTCAATCGAGATCAAGTGAGTTACCACTACCACTCTATAAAGCCTTAGTAAGGCCACACCTAGAGTACAGCATCCAGTTTTGGTCACCACACAAAAAAAAAGATATTTGAGACTCTAGAAAGAGTGCAGAGAAGAGCAACCAGGATGATGAGGGGACTGGAGATTAAAACATGCGGTGAACGGATGCGGGAACTGGGCATGGCCAGTCTAGGGAAGAGAAGGACCAGGGGAGACAGGAGAGCAGGGTTCCAATATTTGAGGGGCTGCCCCAGAGAGGAGGAAGGGGTCAAGCTATTTTCCAAGGCACCCAAAGGCCAGACAAGGAATAATGGATGGAAACTGAACAAGGAGAGAGTCAACCTGGAAATAAGGAGAAACTTTTCTGACAGTGAGAACAATCACCAATGGAACAGAAGTTGCCTTTGGAAATTGTGAGAGCTTCATCCCTGGAAGCTTACAAGAAGAGACTGGGCTGCCATTTGTCAAAAATGGTGTAGGGTCTGCATGGGCAGGGGGGTTGGACTAGATGATCTCCAAGGTCCTTTCCAACTCTGTTAAATCTGTTAATTCATTTACCATCCCTGGAGGCTTTCAAGAAGAGCCTGGACTGTCCTCTGTCAGAAATGATGTAAGGTCTCCTGCTTGGGCAGGTGGCGAGGGGTGGGGTGGATGGACTAGATGATCTCCAAGGTCCCTTCCAACTCTTGTTATTCTTCTTTGGCCATGAAACTCTTTTTGATTTGTAATTCAGATTCCAGAATGAGAGTACAAGGATTAAAAATGTTTGATCTTCAAGGCTGTCCATTCTGATGCTTGCTTAACTCCAAGCAGGACAGGCTTTGAAGCAGATAAAAAATTGGATCTCCCCGCATGGAGTTTAATTCCATGTTTGAAGAAAACCTTCAAGAGAGGAGGACAGTAGAGGTAGTTACAACCGTTTGTTCAGTGACCGCTCCAAAGTTACATTGGCCCTGAACCAAAGTGACTTGTGACCGTTTTTCAAACAACTGTTGTAGACTCCACATGCTCAACCGTGTTGCTAATGTAACAACTGCAGGCCTTCCCTTAGCCACGGGGGCAAGAAACAGGCTGTAAAATGGGGCAAGTTCACTTAACAACTGTCTCACTTAGCAACAGGAATTTTGAGCTCTTTTGCCATAAGTCAAAGACTGCAGATATAGGTTTATTTAATGACCATTTGAAGTTAAAGTGGTGGGCTTTTGTAATGCTGACTCTCAAACTTCTGGGTTTTTTGCCATAGAATTTTTCGAACTTGTATCCAAAGTCCAGAGCAACCGAGCTGACGACCAGCGAGGGTTGCTACGAAAAGAAGACCTGATTTTGCCCGACTTCCTTCAAATGCCCCCGTGCCAGGCAGGCATTTCCACATCTGTCCCCTGGGAATCTGTGGGCCCTTCCTCAAGAACGCCTCATCCTGACGGTCAGGAGGAAAGCAGCCCGGAGGACCGAAGTTGCCCGCAACCCCCAAGGGACTCGGTGGCTGGACAACGAGGTCCAGAAAAGGCCCTGGGGCTGCCCGTGGCCCTTGGTCAGGCGGCCGGTGAGGGACCCGTCTCTGCCACTTCTCTCCGCCCTCCGAATCTGCTTTTGCAGGGCAACCCGAGATGGAAAGAAGAGGTGGAGACGATGGAGGAAGAGGACGTGATCGTGGCAGACCTCAGCCTGGTGCCCAAGGGGGACATCGGCAGCCCCCCAAACCGCAAGCTGACCTTCTCTGAGACGGGAAGCCCCACTGAGTCCAAAATGGCCTCCGAGAAATTCAGACCAGGTATTTTCCGATGTTGAATGCCTTAGGAATCATTCCCTGTTATGCTTGTTGCACTGTTTGTTACACCGGCTTACACGCATTCAAAAAAAACCACACCCATTTGAGCCTCTATAGCAGTGATGGCGAAACTTTTTGTTGTGTGCTGAAGGTGCATGCACGTTCAATAGTGCGCATGCGTGCTGGCATCTACAATGCAATGTGCCTCACCCCCCTGTGCAGGTGCGTGCAACACCCCTGTCCCACCTCCTCACCTGCACTCCACATGCACGTGCCTCCCAGCTGATTTTCTGCCCGTTTGAGACCGTTTTCGCCCTCCCAGAGCTAGAGGGAAGCAAAGTCATTCTAAGGAAACAGAGGGAAAAAAAATAGCATCGCAACTGTGAAGGGGGATATAACACATCACAATGCGAAGCCCTGTCACCTTCCCTCTTCCCTTTTGCCTCTGTGTTCTAGGTCCGCTCCATAAGCCTAGAACCCAACCCCAAGAGAGTGAGGGAAGCCTCGAAGATCCAACCTGCCCAAACCCTCGTCGTGACGTCTACCCTGCCGGGATCAGGAAAGAAATTGGTAGACCTGAACTCCCAATCCACGGCGTCATCGATGTGGACAGCGTGACAACATCGCAAGGCCCACCGTGGTTTTGTCCTGAACCAGAGAGCCACGTCCTTTTCCACGGCGGTGTCTCAGAGTTCAGGGCCAGCCAGCCAAGAAGACCAACGAGAACTCAAAGGACATCCAACCTTCCCGCTTTCCCAGCTGCCGGGAGCGAGAAGAAAGAGGAGAATGAGGGCCCTTGTAAGGCCACTTTCGTTTGAACATCTGGACGCACAACTCGGGGGGCTTTGGCTCCCTGTGGCATTCACCTGTGGAGCCACAATGTGTGCAGTGGTTAGAGTGCGGTACTGCAGCCTACTTCTGCTGCCTGCCAACTGCCTGCAATTTGGCAGTTCAAATCTCACCCGGCTCAAGTTTGACTCTACCTTCTGTCCTTCTGAAGTAGATAAAATGAGGATCCAGATTGTTGGGGGGCAAGAGGCTGACTCTGTAAACCATTTAGAGAGGGATGGAAAGCACTGTGAAGTGGTACATAATTCTAAGCACTATCGCTAACTCTGCCATGATGGCACAGTGATGAGAATGCAGTATTGCAGGCTAACTCTGCTCACTGCCAGCAATTCGATCCTAACGAGCTCAAGGTTGATTCAGCCTTCTCTCCTTCCAAGGTTCATAAAATAAGGACCCAGATTGTTGGGACAAGAGGCTGACTCTATAAGCAGCTTAGAGAGGGCTGGAAAGCACTGGAAAGCGGTATATAAGTTTAAGTGCTACTGCTAAGTTGGAAGGCAAGAGGGAGGGGGGAAGAAAGGGAGGGAGGGAGGAAGGAAGGAAGAGCTGTGTCATTATTGTTAGAATGTAATATTGCACGCTGACTCTGCTCATTGCCAGCAGTTCGATCCTGACTGGCTCAAGGTGGACTCATCCTTCCATCCTTCCAAGGTGGGTCAAATGAGAACCCAGATTGTTGCGGGCAAGAGGTTGACTCTGTAAACTGCTTCAACAGGGCTATAAACACACTGTGAAAGGGGATATAAGTCTAAGTACTAGTCCTCCCTCCCTCCCTTCCTTCCCAGTGGTTAGAATGCAGTATTGCACGCTGACTGCTCATTTCTAGCAGTTCAAATCCCACCAGGCTGAAGGTTGACTCAGCCTTCCATCCTCCCGAGGTCGGTAAAATGAGGACCCAGATTGTTGGGGGCAAGAGACTGACTTTGTAAACCACTTAGACAGGGCTGTAAAAGAACCATGAAGCGGTATATAAGTCTAAGTGCTATAGCTACTCATGCAGTGAACACTCTGGGCAGAAGGGAATCTGGTGTTGCCCGTTTGAGAACACGGAAAAGATGACATCGTCCCAAGCCTACCACCATTGCTGCTCCCAGATCAGAAAAAGGCCAAGTGTCTCTGAATATTTTTCCCTGGATCCCATGACAACTCACCGCATATCCCAGCTTGCCACAGCTGGCTCACCGCGGGCAACTTTCCATGGAAAAACTCACCACCTTTTACACTAATTTTGAAGGAATGGTGGAATAGAATCGTTTTTTTAAAAAGGAAGGACAAAACGAAATGGGAATGACAACAATTAAAAGCATTTTTAAATTCTTTTAAACAATTTAATGGGATTGTCGAATTGTCCCATGCCGAATTGGCTGCATTGAGTTGTCCTGTTCCATTTGTCCCAGGGCAAGCTGGCCACTGTGAATTGGCCAGGACTACAGCGTGTTCTCCCATAATGTTTATCCCCAAGGAACAGCTGACAATCCTGTGATTGTTGGGGAAGCCACACTTCACACTTAGATGGAAGGACCCCTTGAATGTGGGCTCGGGGCCTACTTGTATGACACCACTTCTGTTTAATGGGAAGGATCACAACACTGGTAGTTGTGGTACTCATTTACAGCCACTCACGCACTGGTCGTTTGCAGCAAACCAGACGTTTCTGACATGTACTGGATCATGCCACCCCCGAAGTGGAATTCGAACTCTGTTCTGGTGGCCTAACATTCTGGAACGTTTGGTTTTGCCTGTACAGGGCTTTCTTTTGTCAACTGTGTGTAAATCATCATTTAATTTAAGAGTAAACTATCTTTTTGAAATTACGCCACGTCTTCAGGCTGCATCACTCAGTAGGGATCCTGGGAAGTTAAAAACCACATTATTTCAGGGCGTAACATTCAAAAGCAAAGCACAGCTGGTCCTCAACTTATGACCACAACTAAGCCCCCCCACTGATGCCTGTTGCTAAGTGAAACATCTGTTAAGTGAGCTTTGCCCCCATGTTACGATATTTGGCTTCCCTGTTGACCGGGGCACTGAGACCGTCATCAACATGAGTCTGTTTGCCAAGGGGGGGTGTTGCAAGGATCATGTTAAAAAACAAATCATCAGTCACTTTTTTCAGTGCCATTGTAACTTCGAACAGTCACTAAGCGAAGCGTAAGTCAAGAACTGCATTCTAAGGGGAATAAATAAACCCTACCCCCCTTTCTTTTCCTAGGCCACAGGAGATCTGGAGTCTACAATGTAGAAAGCATGTAGGCCCATGATGGTGAACCTATGGCATGTTTGTTACAGGTGGCACACAGAGCCATTTGTGTTGGCACACAAGTCGCAGGCAAACTTACCTCACTGCACATGCACGCACCTCACAGCTGATATTTGGCCGGTTTGAGGCCTTTTTCGGCCTCCCAGAGGCTTGAGGAAGGCCTCTGCAGGCTTTGCAGGATGAATAATAGCCCCATTTCATCACTTCCTGTATTTCTGGAAATACCGGAAGTGATGAAACGGGCCTATTATTCGGCCTCCAAAGCCTGCATGCAGAGGCTTTCCTCAACCCTCTAGGAGGCTGAAAAAGGCCTCTAAGCAGCCGAAAACCAGCTGAGGCACAGTGCAAGTAAGGGGGCGGGGAGGGGAATTTTGCGAGCATGTGCAGGGGTTGGACGTGTGCACATTGCCTTCTGGGTGCTGGCACGCGAGCACGCGATTGCAAGCGTGTGCACAATTTTTGGCACAGGAGCCCAAAAAGGTTAGCCACCACTGATATAAGCTGATCAGAGGGCTTTGTTCAGTAGTGGGATTCAGCTGGTTCACACCGGTTCAGGAGAACTGGTTGTTAACTTGCTGAGAAGTTTGGCAAACTGTTTGTTGGAAGAAATAATTAAGGGCAGAGAACCAGTGGTTAAATTATTGGAATCCCACCATTGGCTTTGTTGCATGCACCAGTTCAAAGGATTGTGGGAAGCTCCCCCCCATCCTAGAAGAATGAAATATTTTGGGTAATATTAAAAAGGCAGAATATTACATTTATTCCCTAAAGGAGAAATGGAGAAACATCGCTCTTAAAGACAGAAAGCAGCCCCCCCCCAAGTCTTCCTTAATAGCTCACAGTGGATGCCAGCACTTAAGAGATTAAGAGCTTATTGAAAGGGGAAGGTGTCTATCTAGATGGCTCTATTCATAAACAAAGCCTAAGCACCAGAGCTCACTGTAATAGCATTGCCAAAAAGGCACTAAGAGTTGTAAATCTAATCTTACGAAGCTTCTCCTCTGGAAATATTGAATTGCTAATTAGGGCATACAAAACTTTTGCTAGACTTGTACTCGAATATAGCTCATCAGTCTGGGATCCGTACTGTATATCAGACATTAAGACAATTGGAAGGCAGGTTGGTAGCAATTGCTATTTTCTGCAGTCCTAATTATCCATTGAAGTCGGAGGGATTGTTAATTCATTTTGAACAAGTGGAGTCTGGAAACGGATGCATTCTGCAAATATTGATCCTCCCCAATTCTCCGCAACCTTCCATTTCTCTCCCAACAATTGGTACATGGAGCAGGTGAATCATTAACCCTTGTGGAAGTCATTGCAGAAGTGAAACTCATCGTAAAATGAAGTAAATTCATTTTACAGCATGAGTCCCCATCTTGCTTTGAGTTCCCATTTGATCCTTCAGTCCTGAGATACAAAGACTCCAGGAAAAGCTCCCAAGGTTGTTTTGTATTTAAAAGAAAAGAAAAAGAAAGGGAAATGTGATGACCCAGGTGTACCACAAACATAATAAAATCCAAAATGTAAATAAATGTCCTTTAATGCCTCCAACTTGGCCCCACTGTTCAATAATACTCAGTTGGAGATAAAACGTACTCAAAAATAATCTTCAAAAGAAAGCAATACAGTCCAAATTTAATGAGCAGAGAGAGGTGAAATAAAAAAAAACTAAACAAACTACAATGACAAAATTTCCACAATGGAACAGGAGAAGTATTTACCAAATTCAAGGAGATAACAAGGCACAGTCTGTTGGAAGACACCCACCAAGATAACTTCAGACCAAAATAAAGCATATTTTGTGTCCAGCTTGCCAGTATGTAGGTCCAAATTCTTATGCTGTTGTCACACCTGCATCCCATGAAGAGGATCAAGGCCCTCTCATCCCAAGGAGACCACGTCTCTTCCTTATCCTCTCCTCCCTGTGTGCCCTAGGATAGATAGATGTGCCTGGGTCCTCCTCTGACTGCCCAGCTGGCCTCTGCCCTTCCCCAGCCTCCTCCACAACCTCCGGAGCCACACCTCCACTCCCTGTCATCTGTTTCTCCTCTGAGTCAGTCTCCACCAGAGGCATGATAGGAAATTAGTGAAAGAGAAGACAATGAAAATCTACATTTTTTCCATGACACTTGCTCTGGTTTTGGGTCTGAGGAATGCTACTACTGGGCTGGTAAGTGTATGTAATATCTGCTTGCTTTTCACATATTTGCTGGCTGAATCTGGAGTCCTAAAAAGGAGAAATTTGGGGAGGATAGCGGGAAGAGAAAAATGGCTTCCAAGAAATGCTGCTTGTGGCCCAGATTTTCTCCTTCTTACAGAGATCCAGATCTTTCTAACAGGAGTAGATAAAGGGTCATCCTCAACTTACAAATGCTTTATTTAGTGACCATTCAGTATACAGGACTGCTTAACCACGGTGGCAAGGAAGGTCATTAAGAAATGGGACAAAACTCAGGGTCTCCCTTGGCAACAGAAACGTTGGACTCGATGGCGGTTGTAAGTCAAGGACTGCCTTGGATTACAACCTGGAAATGGAGTCTACGGTAGGTAGACACATGGAGTCACATGTTAGGAAAGATTGGACGAAGCAGGTGGCTTGTATTGATGAAGCTGGTAAACACGCAGGTCTTCTCGTCTGCAGACCAAAATCCTTTCCTGAAGGAAATACAGGCAATCCTTAGCGTACAACAGAGTCCAAAATTTCCGTTGTTAAGTGAGAAGTTGCATTTTGACACCACCACCTCATTTGATTCCCTTCTCTTGCCTCCATTCTTAAGTGAATCCCTGCGGTGGCTAAGTTAAATCACCCGGTTGTTAAGCAAATCCAGCTTCCTCCATTGACTTTGCCGGTCAGAGGGTTGCCAAAGAGGATATCACATGACAACCCGCCCCCCAAGCACACTGCAAACTATTGTAAACACGAGTCAGATGCCCAGCCTCTGAATTTGGATTGTGTGACCATAGGGAAGGCTGCCAAAATGGTGTGAAAAACGGTCATAAGCAGGGGTTGGGCTGCAAAAAAATTAGCAATTGGTTCTCTGCCTGGTTGCTGGGTAGGCATGGTGGACATGGCCTAGTCAGCCTCCTGCACCATGGCACGAGACCTGTTTTTCACCCTCCCCGGGCTCCAGAGGCTTTCTTCGATCCTCCAGGAGGACAAAAACAGCCTCCCCTGGCTCCAGAGGCTCTCCGGAGGCTAGAAACAGACCCATTTCTGGCCTTCTGGAGATTCTGGGACAGCCATTTTTCGCCCTCCCTGATCCTCCACGCAGTCCCTGCACTTACCTGGGATCCAAAATGGGCCTCATTGAGACACCTGGGAGGGGAGGGGAAGGGTGGGGAGGGCCAGCCAGTCATTGCAACTCGGTGAACCCGATGTAAAAATTAACATCCAGTTCGCCTGAACCAGTGCGAGCCGTTAGCAGCCCCATTCCTGGTCATAAGTCAGTTTTATCAGCGCTGCTGTAACTTTGACCGGTCACTAGGTGAACCCATTGTAAGTCGAGGATTAACCTGAAGGCAATCCTGTGCCTGCCCCTCAGACCTTCTGGTTGGGGTTGCCTAGAAGAATGGGTTTCCTCATCCTTTGAACCTCTCCCTAAAAAGAGATTAAAAACAGGGGGGGGGGGAAATAAAACAAAAAAAGTTTGGCAAATTAGTTTCAAAATACAGGCCTTCTCCGGGAATTCCTCTCCCGCCCCTTCTGTCCCAATGGTTTTGATGATGACGTGACGGATGATTGATTGACCAACACGAGGAGAGCAAGGGAGGACACCGGCCTCGGAGAGAGACTGCAGGAACAAGTTGAAGGTTGATTTCTCTCTGCAACTTGCAGGAGACTTCCCCTCACTAGTCTCTGAAATCCCGAGTCCCTTTCACATAGAACCTTCTCTTTCTTCAACCCTCTTTTCTATTAAATGATAGATCATAGAATAGCAGAGTGGGAAGGGACCTTGGAGGTCATCAAGTCCAACCCCCTGCTCAAACAAGGCACCCTAGACTAGGGATGGTGAACCTTTTAGGCACTGAGTGTATGTGCATGAAGTGCTGGAAAACTGAAAACTAGCTTGCTGGTGCATGCATGTCTGGTTTTTTTGGCCATTTTCCGGGCTGTTTGGGGGCTGTTTTCCAAAACATGCACACCAGAAATCAGAAGAACAGTTGGAGACAGCATGAGTGCCCACTGAGAGGGATCTGCATGCCACCTCTGGCACATGTGCCAAAGGTTTGCCATCATGACCCTAGATCACTGGTGGCTAACCTTATTGGGCTCCTGTGCCAAACATTGTGCACACACTTGTAGACTTGCACTCGCGTGCCAGCACCCAGAAGGCAATGCATGCCCTCCATGCTCCCTATGCATGCACACGCAATCCCCACCTCCCACCCACCCCTTACCTGCACTGCGCCTCACAGCTGATTGTCACCAGTTTGAGGCCTTTTTCGGCCTCCCAGAGGCTTGAGGAAGGTTTCTGCAGGCTTCTGCAGGCTTTGCAGGACGAAAACTAGCCCCGTTTCGTCACTTCCAGAATTTTTGGAAAAACATTTTAGAGAGAGCAAGAGACAGAGGATCTGTTTATGCGGGGAAAAAGTCAACCAGTCACACAATTTACTCTGACAAATTGCTTCTTCAAAATAAATTTCCTAGGAGGAAATAAAAGCAGGCATTAAGACAACAGCCAACCCTCAGTATGAAGTCTATCAACACCAAGGCACCAAAAAGAATGACATGGAACAAGCCGGTCAGAATTTAATTCTTTATTTGCTTACACACAGCAGACAGAATCTTGCCAGACTAAACTCTTACTATTCTTATCCTGATAGATAGGAGACACTAACTAGGCAGTAGATATCCTAACTCTTTCCTCTGCCTCCTCTGCAGCTCTCTGCTGAGCTGCTTCTTTCCTCCTTCTTCCCTTTCCCCTTCCTGCTTTCTTTCCTTCCCTAACCTTCCCTTTCCCTTCCCTTTTCTTTCCCTTCCTTTCCCCCCTCTATCCTTCCTTTTCCTTACCTTTCCTTCCTTTCCCTTTCTCTTTCCCTTTCCTTACTTTCCCTTTCCCTTCCTTTCCCTTTTCCTTCCCTTCCTCTCCCCTTTATCCTACCTTTCCCTTCCCTTCCCTTCCCTTCCTTTTCCTTCCCTTCCCTTCCTTTTCCTTCCCTTCCCTTTCCCTTTCTCTTACTTTCCCTTCCCTTTTACTTTCTTTTCCCTTCCCCTTCCCCTTTCTATCCTACCTTTTCCCTTCCCTTCCCTCCTCCTTATTACCTTTCTTTATTCTTCTTTCATTCAAGATTTGTACAGTTTTTAGCTCTGTCAAAAAAACCTTCCTCAGTAAAAGTTATTTAAGAAAGAAGGAAGCGAGTTAGAATTGTCATGGCAAGGACACCCCTAAAGAGAAAACCGCCATGGGATCCACAGACAGAGGAGACCAATGCAGTGAATAACCACCCTAGAGGAGAATTCTCTACCTGGCCTCCAAGACCTAATCGTGGCTTGGTGTCGCCTAACAATCCTCTTTCCAATTGTGCTGTTCATTCATATACGGGGCCAATCCACTGCTGCCTTTCTTGATTTGCTCTTTGGCTGCTTTCTTGTGTAGATGTTTCCCATGACTGCAGACGTAACCCTTGTAGAAATGGTGGCACTTGTTTCAGGGAATGTGACCAATGTCCTCAACGCTGCATCTGCCCTGCAGAATTCATGGGGAAACAGTGTGAAGTTGGTAAGCTGAGTCTCAAAAATGGCTTTTGTTTTGAAAATTGCAACTGGGCTGGTTTTGTGAGAACGTTTCGCTTCCTATCCTGGAAACTTCCTCAGTTGTATTGCATGCTGTAGCAGATGGACATTCATGGATGCTTGGTTAGCTGAGATTCTCCACTGGGTCCATGACAATTCACTGCAGCCAACTCGCCAACTCACCATGGCCAACTTTGCCATGACCAACTCACCATAATCAATTAATTATGGCCAACTCACGGCCAACTCACGGCCAACTCACCATAATCAATTAATTATGGCCAACTAACAATGGCCAACTTGCCATGAACAACTCACCATGGCCAACTCACCACAGTCAATTAACCACAGTCAACTCATCACAGCCAACTTGCCATAGTCAATTCACAGTCAACTCATCATGCCATGGCCAAGTTGCCACAGTCAACTCGCTGTGGGACAAGAGTTACACTAATATCAAAGAAATAGAATCATTAAAGAAAGGATGAAAGAGTTGGGACAGAATGAAATGTGAATAATGAACATTAAGATATGTATTTATTTATTTTAAATCATGAAATTGAATTGTTAAATTGTCCCGCAACAAGTTGTCACGCAGTGAGTTGTCAGCGGTGAGTTGGCTGTGCCAAGTTCTCCCAAGATGTCTCCACCAACCATCCCTTCTGAAGGGTTCTTGACTAGCCTCCGTTACATCCCAGAAATGGTCCCGGAGGGAAGGTGAACTCAGCTCATTCACAGAACTCTTGCATATCCCAGTTCAAATGCCATCAGGAAACTGAGGCAGCTACCCCTACAACTTTCCCAGGCGATGCTGGGTCAGATACTGTTCTGACCCATGCCCTTTTCCAACAAATCAAATACAATCCAAAGGGAACAGAAACCTTTTAATACTTTTACCAAAATAATTAGCTGTGATAAGCACAAGCCTTGCCAAACTGTGCAAGACTTGCCAAAAGATAACAGACAAGAAATAATTTGCAATACAAGAATTTTCAAATACAAACTCAGAATAATGGAATGTCCACAAGGCTGGAGGTTCAAAACGTCTTTGCCTTCTGCAAAGTACCTTCATTTCACAGCTGGCTTTTTTCTTCTTGAAAGAGGGGCCATTACTTTGCAGCCTTACTCCTGAGCCGCCCGTGCTGCTGCAGCTTCTCTTTCCTGAAAGCAGCCCTGCATGCTCACGCACTTGGCACAGGTTCCTCAGGAACCTCCTCATTGCTGCTGCCAGCCCCCACAATCTCTGGAGGCAGCAGTCTACTCCCTGATGGTCCTGGCCCCTCATCTGAGTTCTCGCTCTCTTCAGCCATCCACACCTGCTGCCGGCCAACCATAACAGATACTGGTCTGCCACCAGTACCCTCTTTTGGTCCATTCTCTGAAGACAAGGTGTGTTCAGCCACCCTCTGATTTCTTACAAATGACCAGAAGTAAACCTGCTGCACGGTTGAAGCTGGGGGGGAAAGATGCTTCAGGATGAAAAAAACGATTTTACAGCTCTTGATTGAAGACACTGTGGTCCAGAGATTAAAGGCTTTTATGCTTCCCTCCATTGCAGCAAAATGCTTTGATGAGACTCTGCATGAATACTTTGAGATTGGAGACAGTTGGGCCAGAATCTACCAAGGCTCAATACAAGCATGCACCTGTGTTAACGGCAAAATAGACTGCCATCCAGAAATGTATACAGGTATTGTGGCTGGGGAAATGTTGATTAGAATGCTTCCTTTGATGCATTGCAAAGAGATCCATCAATCAGAATAGAGCTGGAAGGGACCCTGGAGGTTGTCTAGTCCAACCCCCTACTCAAGCAGAAGACCCTATACCATTTCAGACAAGTGACTGTCCAGTCTCTTCTTAAAGACCTCCAACCCACAACTTCTGGAGGCAACTTCTGTTCCACTGGTTAATTGTCCTCACTGTTAGGAAGTTTCTCCTCAATTCCAGGTTGCTAGAATTAGTTCCAGGTTGCTTCTCTCCTTGGTTAGTTTCCATCCCTTGTTTCTTGTCCTGCCTTCTGGAGCTTTGCAGAATAGCTTGACTCCCTCTTCTTTGGGGCAGCCCCTCAAGTACTAGAATGCTGCTATCATGTGTGTGTCCCCCCCCCCCAGTCCTTTTTATACCCAAACTGGCCAAGCCCAAATCCTGCAACCGTTCTTCATATGTTTTAGCCTCCAGGCCTTTAATCACCTTAGTTCCTCTTCTAAGCAAGTAAACGTTCTATGGTGAGTAACCCTTTCAGGAGGCATGAGTAGAGCAGGAGAGGTGCTGAGCTAAAAAGGGTTATGTGATTGGCTAGCATAAGAGGTAGAAGGAAGGAAGGAAAGAAAGAAAAGAAAGAAAGAAAGAAAGAAAGAAAGAAAGAAAGAAAGAAAGAAAGAAAGGAAGGAAGGAAGGAAGGAAGGAAGGAAGGAAGGAAGGAAGGAAGGAAGAAAGAAAGAAAGAAAGAAAGAAAGAAAGAAAGAAAGAAAGAAAGAAAGAAAGAAAGAAAGAAAGAAAGAGAGGGGGGAGGGAGGAACGGAAGAAGGAAGGAAGGAAAAGAGAAAGGAAAGGAGGGAAGAGGAAGGGGAGAGAGGGAGGAAAGAAGGAAAGGAATGGAAGGAAAGAAGACAAGAGAAAGAAAGAAGGGAGGAAAGGAATGGAAGGAAGGAAAGAAAAAAGAGAAAGAAAGGAAGGAGGAGGAAAGAAGGAGGGGGAGAGAGGGAGGAAGGAAGGAAGGAAAGGAGGGAAGGAAAAGAAGGAAACAGGAGAAATGACACATTTCACTATTGGCTGGCTGTTTCCCGATATTTAAAGTGAAAACACCTAAACCTGGTTCTGCAGGTGAGGATTCCTCAAAGGTTCCTTCCTGGTGGCTAGAGAAGTCTCAAAAACCCTCCACAGAAAAGCCAGTTCCAGGTGTAGCTTTCTCGGTGCTTTGTATTTTATGGGGGAAATGTCGGTTTTAAGGGGGCCCCTTTGGCCTGTGCTTGGCTCCCTCCCATTCCAGGCTGTCCCTCTGACCCCTGCCTGCTCCGGGGCAGCCGCTCCTGCAGGAGGACGCTCTTCTCGGACACCACCATCTGCACGTGCAGCCACCTCTACAGAGGGAGACACTGCAACCTGGGTGAGCCTAAGTCACATTTTTCAATGCCATTGTGGAACGGTCATTAAATGGAGCACTGTAAGTCGAGGGCTACCTCTACTATAAAAAAAGAGAGGATACAAACAATGCACGCATTCACACACATACACCCCACTTCTCTGTACCTTTTTTGCCTGAGAAACTCCGAAAGGGCAATCTTCCAAGTGAACATTTTATTTGAAGTTGGAACAATGGGTGGCATTCAACCGATGTACTCACCGGTTCGGTGAGCGCACGATCAATTTTTTTATTGATTTATTTTGGCCTGGACTTAAATCTTTTGCCTTTCCTTCTTCCATCAGTTCCAAGTCAAAGCTGTTATTTGGGTAATGCGACCAATTACCTGGGCCTGGCCAAGAAGACCATCTCTGGAGATGATTGCCTTCCATGGACCTCCGACCTCCTCGCCTACAATGACCCTCAAACAAACACGGTGCAGCTGGGATTGGGCTCCCATTCCTTCTGCCGGTAAGTCTCCAGAGATGTTCACTCCTTTGTAAGAACAGTTTGGAGTAGGTGTCAATCATCCAGGTCATGGCTTTTCTCAAAATTTAAGATCAAATCATCCATTGGGTCTCCACTGAATGCTAGTCCTATAAATTATAACGATTGTTCCTGTACATCTGACAAGCCAATTAAGTGTGATCATGAAAATAAAGTGTGAATATGCTGCACATGGGATGAGCAAATTGTCACGTTGATTAAATATCAAATATTTAAAGGGTTGCTGCAGAAAAGAAGAAATGGACTTATTCTTGATTGCCCCAAAATTAGAAGAAGCAAGTTAGTTCAGATTAAGATATCAGAATAATATTCCTGTCTAGACAGTCTTTGAGGGGCCCTGGTGCTCTCTGATTTTGCTTGTTTTCTTGTAGATGCTTCATTGCCCATGACTCATCTGTACTAGTTAGGAGTAGAGTTTGCTGTCAGTTTCTATTCTAGTGCAATGATGGTGAACCTTTTTTGTTGTGGTGTGCCAAAAGTGTGCATGTGAGCGATAGCGTGCGCGTGCATGTGACGGCACCCACAATGCAATGTGGCCCTCCCTGCACATGCACGCATAACACCTCTGCCCCACACCCCCTTACGTGCACTGTCCATGCGTGCGCCTCCCAGCTGATTTTCGGCCTGTTTGAGGAAAGCCTCTGCAGCCTCGGGAGGCTGGAAAATGGGCCTTCCGGAAATACCAGAAGTGCCTGTTCTCAGCCTCTGAAGGGCCTCTGCAGCCTAAGGGAGGCTGCTTTTGCCCTCCTAGGGGTTTGAGGGAAGCTTCTGCATTCTCGGGAGGCCGGAAAACGGGCCCGTTTTGGCACTTCTGGTATTTCCAGAACATCCGTTTTTCGGCCTCCCGAGTCTGCAGAGGCTTCCTTTGAGCCTCCGGGAGGACAAAAACGGCCTCAAGTGGGTTAAAAATCAGCTGGGAGGCACACACATGCCCAGTGCAGGTAAGTTTGGCTGGGACTTGTGTGCCCACGCAAATGGCTCTGCGTGCCACTTGTGGCACGCATGCCATAGGTTCGCCATCACAGGTCTACTGGCTTGCCTATCAGTATTACGGAGGAGCACCCCTTACTAGCCCTGATGATCCAAGAATGATAGCTTCTCATCCAAGCCAAGCCAAGTATTCTCAGCCAAGTGAAGCATGGCTGGCTGGGGGATTCTGGGAGTTGAAGTCCCAGACACCTCTGCTGTATACAGCATAATCGGTTCACAAACTCCCTAAATTGCTGACAAGACCATGGTCCAAGAAAGAGGATTGTGCCAAGTGAGGCAAAGAGTGAGAAAGCAAAGAGAAGATAGAATTGGCCTCAGTGACTTGAGATCCCAGGTACCACTTAGGATGGCCCTTGGAGGGAGGGAATTAGGAGGAGGGGGGGTCCCACAAAGCCACTCCAGATTTATTTATTTCATTTATTTATTTATTTTGTTTGTCAAACATGTACAAGATAACAAGTATGAACATATAAACAAGAACAAAGGAAGTAAATACAGATAAATGGGAAGAGTTAGACAGGGATGCTGGTGCACTTATGCTTGTCTCCTTTTTGGACCTCTTAGGAATGGGAGGTCCACGGTAGACAGTTTGAGGTTGAAGTTGTGAGGGGGTTGAGGCCGTAACAATGGAGTCTGATAGGGCATTCCAGGCATTGACCGTTCTCTGTGGCTGAATTGTATTTTCAGCAATCGAGTTTGGAGCAGTGTACCTTGAGTTTGCATTGGTTATTTGCCCATGTGTTACTGTGATTGAGGCTGAAGAAGTCCAGAGGTGGTATTCAGTTGGTACTGACCAGTTCTGGAGAACCAGTAGTGGAAATTTTGAGTAATTCGGAGAACTGACCAATCCCACCTCTGACTGGAGATGTTACAGTATCCTTCTCCTGCCATGCCCACCAAGCCACACCCACAGAACCAGTAGTAAAAAAATTTGAATCCCACCACTGTCGTTGACAGGCAAGATGTTATAGCAGACAATGATTCTTTCTCTTTTCTCAATTTATATGCTAACCATCTACCTGGTTTGTTTGCATCTTCAAAATAGTTCTGTTTAGCACCTCTAATTTTCTGTGCTCATTCTTCTTTCTCTATTTGACCCATTTTGTGTTTAATTATATCCATTTTTAGCTTGATGTCCTTTTTCTGTGGCGTTTTCTGTAGCTCTTTTTCAAGTCTTTTATGCTCATCTTCTAAAACTTTAGTGGCTTGCCTTTTCCTAATATTCCTTTTCCTTGTATAGTCTATTATCAAGCCTCTAGCGTATGCCTTCATTGTGTCCCATACATTCTGAATTGATGTATCTTCTTTTTTATTTTCTCTAAAGAAAACGGCCAATTCTTTCTCCACCCGCTGCGTAAAGTCTTTTTTCCTTTAAAATAGTATTATTTAACGTCCACCTCGGTCTTCTTTTTTGTCCTTTCCATTTAATTGTGATTGGGTTGTGGTCTGCCCAAGTACTTGTTTCAATATTTGTTTCTTGAATATTAGATATTAATTCTGTTGACATCCATATCATGTCTATTCTGGACCATGATAAATATCTATTTGAGAAAAAGGTATATTGTTCGGTTTTAGCATTTCTTTCTCTCCATATATCGCTCCATATATTTAATGACAAAGAGGTCCCTCACAGATAGCTGGGCATCTCCTAAACACCGAGGAGCCATCTTAAGAGTCCTTTCCCTTCCCTTCCCTCTGACAGCAAATTCTAAGTCAAATCCACATTTGAAGTGCGGGAACTCCTAACAGAACCAGAAGACATCCAGCCTGGAAGTCAACGGGTTACTCAAAGAGTTAATTCCTTCACTTTTTCCAATGCCTTAGAAGTCCAGATGAGGACGAGCAGCCATGGTGCTATTTCATTAAGGACGGCGGGCTGTCTTGGGGATACTGCAATGTGTCATCATGCCGTAAGTAACCTGTAAATCGCAGGATTCAACTTCCTCTCAGCTGATTGGTGCGGCAGAGCATATTGCTGCTCCTCCGCTGTGTTACTCCCCCGTAGTAGCATAGCAGGCAAGTTTTTTCATAAAGCAGTCCACACACATGCAGTCTGCGCGCGCACCCACAGTGCATGATCACTGAACCGGTTGTTACACCAGCAGCATCCCACCACTGGACAGATGTGTTCTTAAATGGTAATAACCATTTATGGTAATAACCATTTATGTAAGAAGGGACAGGAGACCAGGAATGATAAAGAGCTTGTTTATTTAGCATTTGCAAAGGCCGGGACCCCTTCTCCCTCGAATGAGAGACCCCTCCCACAGGCAGGTTGGAGATTTTTATACACTTCTGCATACAAGATTCTGTTAATCTTGTCGTCTTATCCTGTTTCCTACGGGTAATTTTCCAGGAATTGCCACCTACTCACTTATCTCGTTTCCAGATAACTCCATCTCTTATGGCATATCCCCATGATGGCAAACCTATGGCAGGTGTGCAGGAAGTGGCATGCAGAGCCATTTCCCCCAGCCTGTGAGAGCTCACCTGGAAGATCCCCACTGCACATGTGAATGCACCGCTGCCACCCGACAGACGATTGTCGGGTATCTGGTGTGCATGTGCGGGGGGCATGCGTGGGAGACACATGTGCATGTGCAGAGACATGCATTCGTGCGCTGGAGGTCGCACACACATGCGCAGGCATACAGCATGGGGGTGATCACGTGCATATGTGCAGAAGCGCGGTGCATGGAGGGGTGATTGTGCATGCATGTGCAGATGTGTGGTGCGTGAAGGGTGATCACACACACATGCACAGATGCATGGCACACAGCGGGGGAATCACGCATGCACGTGCAGATGCCCAGCGCACTGCAGGGGATCATGCATGCATGCGCAGATGTGCAGCATGTGGCAAGGGGATCACGTGCGCATGTGCGGGAGGGTGGGCCAGCACACATTACCTTCTGGGTGCTGGCATGCAAATGTAAGCACATGAGTACACATGCAATTATAGGCAAGGGAGCCAAAAAAGGTTTGCCACCACTGGCGTATCCTATATTCTGTTTGGCAGATTGTCTATTCTAGGATACTGGTATGAATATCAGCATTTCTTAATTTTAGCATACAATAACACATTAAACCGTGTGTACTGCCAGGTCTGTGACCTGCCAAAATTTGACATGTTCCAGAGTATGAAATAACCTTGTTTTTGTGATTAATACAACACTGATAGAATTGTTACTTAATATTCCAGTAATATTGCCATAGGTCATTGATAGGGTAAATATGGTGTTACTTATGCTTTCTTATTTTCACAGGTATAATGCTCAATATGTAATTTTACATATCATAGTAGACTTAAAAAAAAAAAAACCTACAGTTACCAATCAGTCAATATCACGTCAATATCAATCTTTGTGCCAATACCATCCCTCTGGTCAGTCTCTCCTCATTACAGGTAGTCCTCGACTTACGATCACAACTGAGCCTGAAATCTCTGTTGTTAAGTGAGACATTTGCCAAGTGAGTTTGGCCCCGTTTTACGACTTTTCTTGCCACCATGGTGATGTGGATCGTTGCATTTGTTAAATTAATAACATGGTTGTGAGGTTGTGAGCTCATGATAAAAAATAAAACAACAGGCTGTGATAATCAGAATCCGCAACAGGCTTTATTTGATATTGCAATATTGACCCCCAATCTCCCAGACCGCAGTTTGAGAGAAAGGAGGCACCCCCTTCCAGTAAATACATCCTTATATAGGATTATCACATTTAGAAGATTACATCACACTTCCCGTTTTGCACGTATAGAAATTATAGAGATTCTCATAAGAAATCCATGGAAATCCCCCAACTTTCTCCACTTCACCACTTATCATCAGATTTCCTGTTTTCTACTTAAAAGATTACACAAGAGATCATTAAGGACTCTTATAATGTCAAGGCAACCCTTTATGCAGCTCAGACCAAGCCGAGGACATAATATTTTGCAATTCTACATAACTTTAGCAGAATAAACACGTTCATAACAAGTTATATAAATGTTCTGATCTCTAAAGTTCAAATTAAGAGCAAACATGGAGTCTGTCTTGCTCTTTATATTCTTAGGTGTATAAGATAAATTTCCACATATAACAGAGGTGAATCTGGATTCCCCATTGACCAACCTGGTCAGAAGGCCATAAAAGGGGATCACTTGACCCCCCACCCAACCCCGGGGGGACACAGCAATCGTGATAAATCTGAACCAGTGGCCAAGCACCTGAATTTTGATCAGGTGACCAGGGGGATGCTGCAACCATCATATGTGTGAAAAAAAGGTGCTAAGTCTCTTTTTTTTTCAGTGCCGTGGTAACTTTGAGCAGTCACTAAATGAACTGCCGTACGTCAAGGACTGCCTGTATTACAGAAGGTTAGCAAGGACAGGTTCCTCTCTTCTAGAATAACAGTAAAAGATTCACTATCCAGTTGTGCCTGACTGTAGGACCCGGTGCTCATCTCCCATTTTTAGATGAAAGGGGCCAGAATTGTCCGAAGACCTTTCCATGGTCATGCGGCCATCATGGCTATATGTCAAATGCTCACAGAATGCTCTTATCTTCCCACCAAAGAGGTACCGATTGATCTACTCGCATTTGCATGCCTTTGAACTGCTAGTTGGGCTGGAGATGAGACAAGGACAGAGCTCACCCCGTCGCGCAGCACTCGGGTCTCGAACCCAGGCTATCAGCAGATAAGCTCAGCAACTTTAACCACTGAGCCGTCACACCCTCTCCCTCCTACAGCAGCATTCTGAAAAGCAAACCGAAGGAAAATCCAGTCAGGAAATAAGAGATTCCCTATCCTCACCCTTCTTTCAGGAAGCGGGCGCAGGCAGATGCCGCCGCCACCAAATTTTCTTCCAGAAGTTGTGGATGAGTTTGCCATGGTCAAGAAGTCGTGTGGGAGGAGGCACAAGAAGCAGAAGTTTGTAAGACCCAGAATTGTGGGAGGATCTTCTGCCTTGCCAGGATCCCACCCCTGGCTGGCCAGCATAAACGTCGGCAGGAATTTCTGTGCTGGAAGCCTTATTCGCTCTTGCTGGCTGGTCACATCGGCCCATTGTTTCGCTAACAGGTAATGCCACTGGCTTTGTGGATGGGTCTCAAACTCTGAATTTCTTTCAAAGTTCTTCCGGGAGCCAATTGGTGAGGGCCCAGTGAAAATGATTTCCCTGAGCTCCAAAATGGTCTAAGACCTTCCTGCACCTCCTTCTTTTTCTCCCCCTTCTTCCTCCTCCTCCTCTTCTTCTCCTTCTTCCTCCTCCTCCTCCTCTTCTTCCTCTTCCTCCTTCTTTCCCCCTCTTTCCATCTTCCTCCTCCTCCTCTTCTTCTCCTTCTTCTTCCTCCTCTTCCTTTCCCTTTTCTTCCTCCTCTTCCTTTAACCCATTCTTCCTCCTTCTCTTCCCCTTCCTTCTCTTCCTCTTCCTCATACTCATCTTCTCCTTCTCCTTCTTCTCCTCCTCTTCCTTTCCATCTTCCTCCTCCTCTTCTTCCTCTTCCTCCTTCTTTCCCCCTCTTTCCATCTTCCTCCTCCTCCTCCTTTCTCCCTCCTCTTCCTCCTCTTCTTCTCCTTCTTCTTCCTCCTCTTCCTTTCCCTTTTCTTCCTCCTCTTCCTTTAACCCATTCTTCCTCCTTCTCTTCCCCTTCCTTCTCTTCCTCTTCCTCATACTCATCTTCTCCTTCTCCTTCTCCTCCTCCTCCTCCTCCTCCTCCTTCTCTCTCTGCTCCTGCTGAGTTCCCAAGAATATCCTCCAGTTACCCCCACTGAGGGAAGAGTTGAATGCAGGAGGGTGACAGAAGAACCCCAGATGTCACCCCGAACCCCCAACCTCAACCCCTTTTTAACATGCGCTGCATGGCTGCGGTGGCCATCTTGACTTTCAGACCCCACCATATGGCCACTTCTGCTCGTATTCTTCTTTAGACCCCAGAGGACTGAAGCAAGGAGGAAGGAGAAGCATGGAGCCCCATCACTCAGCAGGCAGAGAAGCAGGAAGGGAAGGCTGCATCTTGGTACCTTCTGCCCAGGCAGAAAGCTTTGGATGTTGGAATTGGCATCCTTGCCTTCCTCACTTTGGCTCTGAGAAAGATTGGATCAGTGATCAACTGCCCATACAGTGGGGTGAAAGCTCAGGATAGGATGCCTGTCAACTCGTAAAGCATTCCTATGCCTGAGTTGCCATAAGAAGGAGGGGGAGAAACCTATACCAAAGAAAAAAACAACCCAGAAGCACATTCCACATTTGTCAAGATTTTATAAGACTTTAACTTATAAAGATTGTGTTATGGTTAGCCGGCAGCAGGTGCGGACGGCTGAGGAGAGCAAGGACTCAGATGAGGGGCCAGGACCATTAGGGAGTGGACTGCTGCCTTCAGAGATTGTGGGGGCTGGCAGCAGCGACGAGGAGGTTCCCGAGGAGCCTGTGCCAAGTGCATGTCCATGCAGGATTGCTCGGAGGAAAGAACAGTTACAACAGCATGGGTGACTCGGGAGTAAGGCTGCAAGGTAATGGCCCCTCCTTCAAGAAGAGAAAAGCCAACTGTGAAATGAATGTTCTTTGCAGAAGGCAAAGACATTTTGAACCTCCAGCCTTGTGGACATTCCAGTATCCTGAGTTTGTATTTGAAGATTCTTGTATTGCAAATTATTTCTTGTCTGTTATCTTTTGGCAAGTCTCACACGGTTTGGCAAGGCTTGTGCTTATCACAGCTAATTATTTTGCAGAAGCATTAAAAGGTTTCTGTTCCCTTAGGATTGTATTTGATTTTTTGGAAAAGGGCGTGGGTCAGAACAGATTGTAGCCTAGGCTACTGGATCTTCTGCCCTCGAAAATCCTTCATTGGAGAGTGTAATTGATGACACCCAGCCATGAATGTGTTTCATTGGAGAATCTGATTTAGGACACACCCTGGATGAGGTGAGGGAAAACAGGGTCTTAGGTGATAGTAAATTACGCATCTCAGAGTTGGCTTCATACGGGTTAGTGCCGGACACATTGCTCCTAATCAATCTTTTGGATTCTTTTGAAGTTTGGCTCGAGACTCATGATTTAATTAGGGCAATTGCTGGAACTCTGACAGTGCCATTAACAGGGCTTTTCTCATTTCTTTCAGCCCGCTGACGTCAACCATCCATGTTGTTTTGGGACAACATTTTTTCAACAAAACAACAGATGTCACTCAGGAATTTAAGATAGAGAAGTACATCATGCATCCTGATTACTCCGTATTCAACCCAACTGAAAACGATATTGGTGAGCTCTTTTTCTTGTCTTTACTGCCATGTAAAGCAATGGTCCCCAACCTTTTCGGGGATGGCTTCATGCACACACTGCTTTTCACAAACACCACTTCGCACGAGTGCACACATTCTCTTGCCTGTCACTTCTGCAATTCGGTTCCAAATGTGCTGCATGCCGACACTGGGCCATGGACTGGGAGTTGGATAACCATGATGTAAAGACTAAATTCCATTTATTGGATCAAGAATAGAGTAGAGTAGAGTAGAGTAGAGTAGAGTAGAGTAGAGTAGAGTGGAGTGGAGTGGAGTGGAGTGGAGTGGAGTGGAGTGGAGTGGAGTGGAGTGGAGTGGAGTAGAGTAAGGAATGGAATGGAATGGAATGGAATAGGGTAGGATAGGATAGATCTGAATATGAATAGAATATGAATGGAATAGAATAATTGTAGAATGAATTAAGAATGGAATAGAATACAATAGAATAAGAATAGAATAGAATAGAATAGAATAGAATAGAATAGAATAGATATTTGGATGAAGAATAGGATAGAATAAGAATAGAATATGAATAGAACAGAATATCAGAATAAAGAGTAGAGCAGAGTAGAATTAGAATAGAATAAGAACAGAACAGAACAGAACAGAACAGAACAGAACAGAACAGAACAGAACAGAACAGAATAGAATAGAATAGAATAGAATAGAATAGAATAGAATAGAATAGAATAGAATATCGGAATAAAGAATAGAATAAAGTAGAGTCGAATAAGAATTAGAATTAGAATTAGAATTAGAATTAGAATTAGAATTAGAATTAGAATTAGAATTAGAATTAGAATTAGAATTAGAATTAGAATTAGAATTAGAATTAGAATTAGAATTAGAATTAGAAGAGAACAGAAGAGAACAGAATATTGGAATAAAGAATAGAATACAGTAGAATTAGAATTAGGAAGGGAATAGAATAGAATAGAATACCACCTATTCTGCACCTGTGGATTTTGGTTTTTCTACTAGTTTCAGTGTAGAATAAGCACTAAGGCCATGGGGCAGAAGGCCATCTAATAATAATTCACTCCCTTCCACATTCATCCTATTCTTCCCCTCTCTTGCAGTTTTAATTAAGCTCAAGAAAGTCAACCAACGCTGTGCAGTGAAATCTCGATTTATTCAACCCATATGCCTGCCAGAAGCTTCCATTTCTTTCCCAGACCACTACAAATGCTACGTTGTCGGATGGGGATACTTGCATCAAAGTAAGAGTTGGAGTGCCTGATCACCCCCTTACAGCCAGGAGTTTCATCTGACTCCAGGACGAGCTTCATGGTGTCTGCCCATCACACTTGGTCTTTCTACAGTTGATTTTTCAATAGAGCGCTGGTGGCACAGTGGTTAGAATGCGGTATTGCAGGAAAACTCTTCCCACAGCCAGGAAGTTCAATCCTGAATCCGGAAGTGGGCAGATGCTGGAACAGCTCCCATGGCCCATGGGAATCCTTCTTCTAAATTCAAGGGGTCTTTCCCTGCCTTGGAGTTGTTGATGCACCTTTTGTCCTAGATAGGTTGAATAAACCCAGGATTCTCAAATGCTGTGGGGGGTTTCCAAAGATCTTTGTGGACCTCTGGCATTAGGAGCAGAATCTGCCCTCTTCCTCTTGATGACCCCTGTGGGTGCCAAGGAGCCTGGGCTTCTTTCTGGTTGTGCAGGGAACAGTCGAAGAGACCAAGGGATAGGTACAGTGGAAGTGTGAAAGATGTGCGTGCCGGTCACACTTTAGAACATGCAAGGGTGCCTACCAGAAAGTGGGAGGGGCATTACTAATGATTTTTTACTGAAACTCTTGTGGGGGGGTCTATGACAATTCATTATGGCCAACTTGCCATGGCCAACTGATCATGGCCTACTTGTCATGACCAACTCACCACAGCCAATTCTCCAAGGCCAACTCACCACAGTCAACTTGCCACAGCCAACTCACCACAGTCAACTTGTCACAGCCAACTCACCATAGCCAACTTACCATAGGCAACTTTCCATGGACAACTTGCCACAACAACTTGTCATGGCCAACTCACCATGGCCAATTTGTCACAGCCAACTCACCATGGCCAACTCATCACAGCCAACTTGCCATGGCCAACTCACCAGTCAACTTGCCACAGCCAACTCACTGGAGCCAATTTGCCATGGCCAACTCACCATGGCCAACTTACCATGGCCAACAAGCCATGGTCAGCTCACTATGGTCACCGCCAACTTGTTGTGGGATGACTCACTGTGGGGGAAGAGTTATACTAATCTCAAAGAAATGGTGGAATAAAATCATTAAAGAAGGGATGCAAAAGGAGGGACAAAATGAAATGTAAATGACAAAAATGAAAAGATTTTATTTTATTTCTTTTAAATAATTGATTTCTTAAATTGTCCTGCGTTGAGTTGGCTGTGGCAAGTGGGCAATGATGAGTTGGCAAAGGCGAGTTGTCCCATTCAGCTTGTGGGTGTCCTTTTTCCACTTTGTCACGGAACTAAAGCCCGTTTTTGGACTTATTTTCCTTCTCATCCTTTGAGCAGATTCATCCAGATACTCCAGTGTGGTGCAAGAAGCATTAATTCCGATTATCCCAGATTACAATTGTCAAAATGCAGACGTTTATGGAGCTGAAATCAGTGAAAATATGTTCTGCGCCGGTTACCTTGACGGCAGGTCAGACGCTTGCCAGGTAATCCTGTGGAGTTTCTGCAGAAATTAGCCGTGTGTGGAGTCTGGGCAACTGAATGGAGCTAGCAGAGTGTTTACTGGCCGGATGCCCTTCCTGTCACCAATGCGGAGTTTTGTTCGGCAGATATATTCTCATCGTACCCAGAGAGAGAAATATTTGCCTCTACCTAGGATCGTACTCACAGCCTTCTGATAGTGAGGTGACAGCTTCACCTCTAGGCTACCGCATCCCTCCATAGTACACATATATATAATATATATGGCTGTTGGTTATCTTGATGGCAGGTCAGACGCTTGCCAGGTAATCCTGTGGAGTTTCTACAGCAGGGGTCTCCAACCTTGGCTCCTGGAAGCCTGGCGGACTTCAACTCCCAGAGTTCCACAGCCAGCTGGCTGTGGAATTCTGGGAGTTGAAGTCCGCCAGGCTTCCAGGAGCCAAGGTTGGAGACCCCTGTTCTACAGGAATTAGCCGTGGATGTGACAGCATAAAATTGTGAGGCCATAGTATACACACACACACACACACACACACACACTTATACTTATATTCATCTTCTTTTAACAACCTCATATTCCCTTGCATGGTATATCTCAGCAATTGAATGGAGCTGAGTGTTTACTGGCCAGATGCCTTTCCTGTCGCCAGTGCAAAGTTATATTCAGCAGATATATTCCCAGTGTGCCCAGAGAGATAAAAATTTCTGCCTCTACCAAGAATCGAACTCAAAGCCTCCTGATTCTGAGGTGAGAGTTCCACCTCTAGGCCACTGCGCCCCACCATAGTACACACACACACACACACACACACACACATATGTTTTCTTAAGTTTTCGCGGGTACTTACATGTATGGTATTCAGCTTTGTTCGGGTATTTTCCCATGTCATTGTAGTTGTGCTTTTAAAGGCTGTGAAAGTCTGACTCACAGACAAACACAATACAGAAGCCTGATGATGGCAGATGAGATTCTGCCGAAACGTTGCTACAACTTTGAATTTCAGGTCCCTCCCTCCCTTTCTCCTTCCTTCTTTCCCTCCCTCCCTCCTTCCTTTCCCCTCCCTCCCTCCTTCCTTCCTTTCTTCCTCCCCCTTTTCCTTCCTTCCTTTCCCCTTCCTTCCTTCGCTCTGTCCCCTTCCCCTCCTTGATTCCTTCCTGTCTCCCTGTTTCCCTGCCTCCCTTTCTCCCTCCCTGCCTCCTTCCCTCCCCCTTTTCCTTCCTTCCCTCAATCCTTCCGTTCCTCTCCTTCCTTCCTCCCTTCTTTTCTCCCTTCCTTCGCTCCCTTCCCCTTTTCCTTCTCCTTCCTTCCCTCTTTCCTTCCCTCTCTCCTCCCTTTCCTTCATTCCTCCCCCCCTTCCTCCCTGCCTTTTTGTCTTCCCCTTTCTCTTTCCTCCCTTCCTTCCTTCCTCCCTCCCTCCCTTCTTTCTTTCTCTCTCCCTCCCCTTTCCCCTTCTTTCTTTCCTTCTTTCTTCCCTCCCTCTCTCTCATCTTCCTCCCTCCCTCCCCTTTCCCCTTCCTTCCTTCCTTCCCTCCTCCCTCCCTCCATTTCCTTCTTTCCTTCTCTCTCCCTCCCCTTTCCCCTTCTTTCTTTCCTTCTTTCTTCCCACCCTCCCTCTCATCTTCCTCCCTCCCTCCCTTTCCCCTTCCTTCCTCCCTCCCTCCCTCCCTTCCTTCCGTTCCTCTCCTTCCTCCCTTCCTCCCTTCTTTTTTCCTTTCCTTCGCTCCCTTCCCCTTTTCCTTCTCCTTCCTTCCCTCTTTCCTTCCCTCTCTCCTCCCTTTCCTTCATTCCTCCCCCCTTCCTCCCTGCCTCCTTCCCTCCCCTTTCTCTTTCCTCCCTTGCTTCCTTCCTTCCTCCCTCCCTTCTTGCTTTCTCTCTCCCTCCCCTTTCCCCTTCTTTCTTTCCTTCTTTCTTCCCTCCCTCCCTCTCATCTTCCTCCCTCCCTCCCCTTTCCCCTTCCTTCCTCCCTCCCTCCCTCCCTGCCTTCCTTCCTTCCTTCCTTTCTTCCTCCCTCCCTTCCTTCATTCCTCCCTCCCTCTCTTCCTTTCTCCTCCCTCCCTCCCTCCCTCCCTTCCTCCCTTCCTCCTCCCTTCCTTCATTCCTCCCTCCCTCCCTCTCTCCTCCCTCCCTTCCTTCCTCCCACCCTTCCTTCCTTTCTCCCTTCCTTCCTTCCTCCCTTCCTTCCTTCCTTCCTCCCTCCCTCCCTCCTCCTTCCTCCCTCCTCCCTCCCTCCCTCCCTCCTTCCTCCCTCCCTCCCTCCCTCCCTCCCTTCCTTTCTCCCTTCCTCCCTCCCTCCCTCCCTTGCTTTCTCCCTTCCTCCCTCCCTCCCTCCCTCCATTCCTTCCTTCCTTTCTCCCTTCCTCCCTCCATTCCTTCCTTCCTTTCTCCCTTCCTCCCACCCTTCCTTCCTTTCTCCCTTCCTTCCTTCCTCCCTTCCTTCCTTCCTTCCTCCCTCCCTCCCTCCTTCCTCCCTCCCTCCCTCCCTCCCTCCCTCCCTCCCTCCTCCCTCCCTTCCTTCCTCCCTCCTTTCCTCCCTCCCTTCCTCCCTCCCTCCCTCCCTTCCTTTCTCCCTTCCTCCCTCCTCCCTCCCTTCCTTTCTCCCTTCTTCCCTCCCTCCCTCCCTCCATTCCTTCCTTCCTTTCTCCTCCCTCGGGGGGGGGGCAAAAACGACTTCCCCAGGCTCCGGAGGCTCTCCAGAAGCCGGAATGGGCCCATTTTCAGCATTCACGAACTTCCTGGAGGCCCATTTTTCACCCTCCTTGTGCGCCAGAGGCTTCCTTTGGGCCTCCGGGAGGGTGAAAACAACCTTCCTGGGTTCTGGAGGCTTTTTGGAGGCCAGAAATGGGTCCATTTCCAGTGTTCTCCAACTTCTGAGAGGCCTTTTTTTTCCCCTCCCCATCCTCCACATACACCTGCACTCACCTTCATCCAAAACGGGCCATGTGGGGACTCCTGGGAGGGAAGGGGAGGGGAGGGATGGGCAGGTCCAGCCAGGAATGGGATTTGGGGGTTCGCTGGGGCTCCCCTGAACCCCTATGAACCCCCAGCAGCCTACCCCTATGAGGGGGGTGTCTATCCATCCATTTCCCCCTAACCAAAACGCAACTACCATTAGAAGTTACCCAAAAAGAAAACCTGGCTGGCTTAGATTTGTGACGTCGTGTAACTCTTCCATTTACCTTCACCTTCTCCTCTGTCTCCCAGGGTGATTCGGGGGGGCCCTTGGCCTGTGAAAGAGATGGTGCCTTTTACCTGTATGGCATCGTCAGCTGGGGTGACGGTTGTGGCAAGGCCAGGAAGCCGGGAGTCTACACCAAGGTGACAAATTACATCAATTGGATCGACCAGGTGATCCACCACCCACCCAAAGGATAATAAGGATGCCTTCGTAGTGGGAGCATCCACCTTCGCGGGGTGCACCAATGGTGCACTGCACACTCTTGAGAATAAACGCTCTTTCTACCAAACATTTTCTTTTTCTGGTGCTGACGGAACGAGAAGAAAAAAAGTGGGCTCCAAAATCAAGATGTCCTACAAGGAACTCAAGACTCATGCTTCCCTTGGGATTCCTGCCCAACGTCCGATTAACAGCGTAGGAGAGAGCAGATGGGTTGGTCTTCTTGCTGGACAGAGACCTTGGAGGTCATCTACTCCAGGGGCGGCCACCTTTGGACCTCAGGGACCACCAAACTCATAATTTCATATCATAAAAGGACTTCAGGTAACCACAAATGTGACCAGAGGTCCATTAGCACACAGTTCTGCTTCCGGGTGTCAAACAGGATTATTCTTGATTAAATCTCTGGCTCTTTGAGGGATTACACTGATTAAACCAGGGATTGCCGACCTTTTGGACGCCAAAAGGGACCACCAAACTCATAATTTTAAATCCCGTGGACCACTAATATGAATTTTGACTGATGGTGGCTTGCGGATGTTGGTGGGAATGTCGGTCCCCTATTCCAGAGCTGCAGTCATCACAGGACTGGCCCTTTGGTCATCCTGGAGCAACTGCTTCTCCACCTGGGTGCACCAGCCTGCCGTGGACTGGAGGAGCTGCTCCAGGATGACCAAAGGGCCAGTCCTGTGATGACTGCAGCTCTGGAACATGGAACCGACTTTCCCACCAACATCAGCAAGCCACACCCGGGGCGGATTTCTTCCCCCAGAATCGATCTCACCTTCCAGTTCCAGCTCATGTGGCTCTATTTAAGGTAAGATTTGTGCTTGGCCAAAGGGTGGGAGCCAGTGGGTGGGTGGGCCATGTGAGCAGCACAGCCTGCATTAATTGCTTTGGGAAGGGCACTTCTCTGCAGACCACCACATTTTCTGGAACCGGTGGTCCCAGGCCCAACAGTTTGCAACCCTTGTTTTAGTCCAACTCCTGCTCAGGGCAGAATACCCTATCCCATTTCAGACAAACAGCTGTCCAATCTTTTCTTAAAACTTTCCAGTGTTGGAGCATTCCACAGATTAATTGTTCACACTGTCAGGATAGCCGATCTCATTGTACGCATGTTGTACTCTGACAATAAAGGTAACAATAAGGAAATTTGTCCTTAGTTCTAGGCTGCTTCTCTCTCCTTGATGAGTTTCCATCTTTATTGCTTCTCCTGCCTTGTGGTGCTTTGGAGAATAACAGATAATCAGAGTTGGAAGGGACCTTGTAGGTCACCTAGTCCAACTCCCCACCCAAGCGGAAGACCCTATAGCATTTCTGACAAATGGCAGTCTAGTCTCTTCTTGAAAGCTTCCAAGGATGAAGCTCCCACAACTTCTGCTCCATGGTTGATTGTTCTCCCTGTCAGAAAGTTTCTCCTTATTTCCAGGTTGAATCTCTCCTTGGTCAGTTTCCATCCATTTTTCTTTGTCTGGCCTACAGGCTTGATCCCTTCCACTCTGTGGCAGCCCCTCCTCAAATATTGGAAGACTGCTATCCTGTCTCCCCTGGTCCTTCTCTTCACTAGACCAGCCAGTTCCTGCAACTGTTCATCGTATGTTTTTGTCACCTCCAGTCCCCTCATTATCCTGGTTTCTCTTCTCTGTACTCTTTCTAGCTTGAAAATAGCTTGACCCATTTCTTCTTTGGGGCAGCACCTGAGCTCTTGGAACACTGCTATCCTTTCCCCCCAGGTCCTTCTTTTCATTCAACTAGACATACCCAATGGATAAAACATAGAATAATAGAGTTGGAAGGGACCTTGGAGGACTTCTAATCCAACCCCCTGCCTGGGCAGGAAACCCTACACAACTTCAGATAAATGGTTATCCAATCTCTTCTTAAAACCTCCCGTGTTGGAGCATTTACAACTTCTGGAGGCAAGTTGATTCATTGATTAATTGTTCTGTCAGGAAATTTCTCCTTAGTTCTAAGTTGCTTCTCTCCCTGGTTAGTCAACTTAGGGACTCAGGCTAGAAGACACTCTTAACCCAACAGAGAAAACTCCAGGAACAAACTTATAAATTTAGGAGCATTGATGTATATAGATCAATGAAAAAGATAGGGTTGCTTGTTTTTTTTAATTAAAAGGGATATAACAAATACTCTACCGAGCCGTATTACAATTGAACCCATTTCAAATTTGAAAAGACATAAACATATAAAATCATATTTGAAAAAGACAGTTTACAAACATTTTTTTTTTAAAAAAAGAAAGAAAAACCTCATATTTGCCTCAAAGAAGGATAGTTAGATTCAAAAAATCGTCCATTTCAGGTGGGAAATTTCTCCAGCAACAAATGGTGTTCTGGATTACTTTGAGCTGTGCCGTTCCTTGGGAATATGATCATTTATTGCAAAAACCCTACTGATAAACAATCAACAGGGTGGAGAGCTTTTTTCTCACGATTGCATGTTTCTTTCTTCTCTCTTTTGGGCTCCGATGTCCTACATGCAACCCTATTCTTTTTTTTAACGTTGTTTGAAAAAAGTTTTAACCCGCTCTGGCACCTACCACATACCCTGGGCCTGGATTACAGAAACTGAACAATCCTTTCTTGCGATTTGTCTTGGGGTCACCCCCATGGGCAAGCCAGATCCGCTTAAGAACCTGCGGTGATTCATTTAACCATGATGGCAAGGAAAGTCGCAGAACAGGGCAAGACTCACTAAATGAAAGTTTCATTGAGCCACAGAAATTGTGGTCAAGAACTGCCAGCCTGTTTTTATCATGCTGATTTCTCGCAGTTGCTTTCTACGTGCGACCTGCATTTTATGATTCTACTGGGTGAACATTAAGTCCTTTGGAAAAACTGGGGTCGTGTTAAAATCCCCTCATGCAGTAGAATCTCTGGTCTGGAACACTTAGGACCACCACCAAATCGGGTTCCGACTAAAAAATTCACATTTTTCCAAAGCTGATTTCCCCTTCCATGCCATTTTATTTTTGTAAGCACCAAATTTCCAAAATTAGGTTCAGATCACGACCAAATCGGGTTGCAACCAAAGTTATGGAATGAATTATGGTGGTCACCAGAGGTTCTATTGTATGTACATTCTGTGTATATATTAGGGGATATATCCTACATCCCCGACATTCATTATGAGGGAACACATTTTTAGTTGACAGGATGAGAACTAAAAAATACACAAGAGGCCTTTTCAAACTCTTTAGCTCAGTGGGAACATCCACCTCCTGGTATCCAGAAATTACCCTGTTTCCCCAAAAATACATCCTACCCTGAAAGTAAGTCCTAGCTTGATTTTAACACTTGCACCCAATATAAGTCCTACTCCCAAAATGAGCCCTAATTAAGATCCCGCCCACTCCAGAGTGCACAGGTAAAAATTAAGCGAGGATGGGGATGGGAGGGTAGAGTTGCCCTCCCATCCTTTGGACGGTTGTAGCCAGGCCTCACATACCAGCCTTGCTTGCCCATTTCTTCTGCGGCCAGCAAGGCTGGCAAACCTTTCCTGAAGGCCTCTGTAGCCGATAACAAAGCTCTGGATCGATCCTAATCTCAATTATCAGCTGCAGAGGCCTTCAGGAAAGCCTTGCCGGCTGCTGAAGAAGAACTTCCTGAAGGCCTCTGACAGCAAAAAGGAGGCCGGGGCGACACACACAAGTGAGGTTAGTCAGTCCACCCCCAAAACAAAACCTAGCTTGGTGTCCCTTCTGGCTGGGTTACCTCCTGCTCCTTAAAATCCAGCCAAAGCTGGACTTCTGGTTCTCTCTCCCCAAACTGAGGCACAAATACAGCTTCCTTTTCTGTATGTTCTGAGATAAATACTCCACCCATCCACGCATCCATCCATCCATCTATCTATCCATTCATCTCCATGCCCTCCATTCTCTTACCGGGATTCTACTTGGCTTCCCTTCACTATGTTTACTTAACTTATGCCCTATCTATGAAGACCATATCTTCTTCTTCTTCTTCTTCTCCTTCTCTTCCTCCTTTCTTCTTCCATCATGACCTGGGCTTTCAACTCAAACTGTCTTGGCCCTGAGCAGACAGAGTTAGGGTGTGTCACCACATTCCATCCTCAACAACCGAGTTTCTTTTGATATTTCTGCAATAACGTCAATTGGGTGCCAGCCTTCCAAATTCCATCCAGACCCTTTTCTTCGCCCAAATCCGAGTATAAAATCGAACTCTAGGATTTTTAGGATTCAGCCTAAAAGCTGAAGGTTTAATATCTGTTTCCCTCATGGTTGTCACTGCTTTCTGATGTGATCCCAGAATATTATTATTCCATACATACACACCCCATAAGGAAGGAGAAAGAAAATGTATAATTTTGGAATAGAATTGCTAGGCCTTTGTGTTATATTTAAAATATAAATAACATTTTCTGTCTCTCTTAAATGTCTTTTAAAACTAACCCTATTTTAGCACATATCCTCTGGAAAAGAACTATGCTTTGTAGAATGGAACATAATAAATAAATTAGGAGGCACACAATCCTTCTTGTGTAGTTTTTCCCCACCCCGCATTATTTGCAAGTAGAAGAGTTCTTTCTGAATTTCCCCGATGTAGGTGATCATTGAGTGTATTTGAATTATCCTCAAGATATTCTGGAGTCTCCGATGAGAGAGAAGAAAGATGAGGAGGAGGAGGAGGAAGATCTGGATTAATGGCAAAGGGGAATCCAGCCAACCTGGTCAGCCATTCATTCCCTGATCTTTTTGGGGTGAGGGTGGGATTTCTAGGGACTTCCTGCAGGGACCGTCCCCGTGTCTTTCTTCCCAGCTTCTGTTTTCCTGCCTCCTGTTCAGCACAGTGTCCCCACAGCCTCTTCCTGATTTGCCTGGCTCCTCTTTCCTCTCTGTGGTCTTGGACCGAAGGTTTGAATTTTGCAGCCATGACTCCATCTTTTGGGCCTGTAATCCTTCCGGAGATGGCTTCTCATCACTTGCCTTTCCCCCCCCCCTTCAGCGCCATTAAGATTGGCGCTGTTTCTCGAGCAGGAAACCAAATGTGTCAAAGCGTAGAAAGGAGATTCTCGGAGATCAGGGTTGGATTTAAATTTTGTGAACTGTCAATCAGAAACAGAAAGAGAAGAAGGCTGAATGGATTAAGCAGACTCTGAGCAACGGCCTTTGCTTCCTCTATCTCATCCCATTCAAGGTCCCCCCCCCACCGGTTCCACAAAACATCTCGCCTTGAATTCAACAATACAAGGCGAAAGCTCTCGCCTGCCAAAATCATCATCTTTTAACCCATAACCCCTTGTAGGGTGGAGTCTGGGCAACTGAATAGAGCTTTACTGGTCAGATGCCCTTCCTATCTCCAATGCGGAGTTTTGTTCAGTGGATATATTTTCATTGTCCCCTGAGAGAGAAATAGCTGCCTCTCCCTAGGATCGACCTCACAGCCTCCTGATTGTGAGGTGAGAGCTCCACCTCTAAGGCCCAAGCACACCACTCCCCTCGCTTGCCAAAAAGGCAGGCCTAGAAAACAGGGGATGGCCCTAGTTGACCCTCCTGTTTTGAAGCAAAACAGCTTCCTGGGCCTCAGGAGAGAGCAGAGAGCAAGGACAGCCCTGGTGTCAATCGTTGGATGACAGCCCAGGTCTACGTGGAGCAATGGGTCCCCAACGTGAAAGTCCACCCCCCCACAGCCCTGCTTTTTGGGTTTCTTGTGACCCCCTTCAGGAACACCACTGATGATCAGCCTTGACTCCAAAAGAGAGGTGGTTCCTGGGTTCTCCAGAACCAGTCCAAACTGGCTGACTACCACCTCTAATCGGATTCCCCAATGTAGCTTTGCCCTCCCTGCCATTCCTCCCCCACCAAATAAACTCCTGTTATCAAGCCCCAATTTTATTTGCTAAAGAATTATTCCTGCAAGGAGGGGAAGCTGTTTCTTTAACCGTTTCGATTTACCTGGAAGGAAGAAGTTATCCTAGGGATATGAAATAAGCCATTTCTATCAAAACAGGTTAATTTTGCTTCCTTTTTCTTTTTCTTTTTCCCCTCCAGGTAGAAATTTAAACATTGGCTTTGGTGATCATCTTCTCCAGTAAATTCATCATTCGTTCCTGCAGCTGCAGGCTCTGGACCTGGATAATGTTTTGCTGGTCCAGAGTCCTTCGCACTTCGCGACACGTTTCCTCCATGGCCCTGCTCAACTTCTTCTGCTCTTCCAGCATGGCCTCCATCAGCTTCAATTTCTTCTTCTGAAAACTGCAGCTCTGCACTTTTCTTTTCTTCACCGGTCGCTCTTCTGTTCTGAAACGGGAAAGCTTCGGCATTAAAAAAAAAAAAAAAAACACCCATCGCTGGCACTTACTGCCAGAGAGATTAGCCAAGATGTTCCCCAGTATGACACCAAACTGCTGGAAGTGCAACTACATTCAAGGAACATATTTCCACATGTGGTGGGCTTGTCCATGTGCACAGAAATTTTGGCAAAAAGATTAGAATCTGGATATTAGAAATAACAAAACAGAAATTAAAATCTGAACCTGAAATCTTTTTATTAGGCACGATAGAACTAAATCTGAAAAAGAAACACCAATACCTGATTTTGCATATCTTAACTGCAGCCAGATTAAGCTTCGCCCAAAATTGGAAACTTGCTATGACCCCCTCAGAAAGCATGGTAATTAATAAAATACCTGAGTCTGCTGAGATGGATAGACTAACTAAATTCTTAAAAAATAATCAAAATAGTGACTATTACAAAGTATGGGATATCCGGTATGATTGGTTAAAGAAAAGGAGAAATCTGATAATCTGACAATATATTGGAAACAAGGGTGACATGTAACTAATTGTAAATTTATACATATATAATTAAAGACATGAAAAGAACAAAGAAGTTATTGTAACAAGGTATAACATGTCAATAATGGAAATGTATAAGTATAACTACTGCTCAAAACCTGCTACAAAATGTATATATGTTTGTCTGTTTTTAACTTTATAAATGTTGAATAAAAACTTTACAAAAAAGAAAACACTGCTTCGTGCGTTGTGATCGTTTTTGCAATGTTATAATATCAAAATAATTCAAGGACGCATCCCATCCCCGCTTAATAACGATAGGAGGTAATACAGAAGAATAAAAAGAAAGAGAAAAGCTTGAAAAATTATAGAAGCAAGAGATTTCATGGACTTTGGAATAATTGTTCAAACATGAGCCAGCTGTGTGCATCAGTAGCCAAAAAAGCTAATGCAATCTTTGCTTGGATAAACAGAGGCCTGGAATCAAAATCACGCAAACTATTAGTATTGCTTTATAAAATTCTTACTAAGACCACACCTGTAATACCACATCCAGTTTTGGTCATCACATTACAAAAAAAAATATTGAGACTTTGGAAAAAGAGCAGAGAAGAGCAACAGAGATGATTAAAGGCCTGGAGACTAAAACATATGATGAACAGTTGTAGGATCTGAGTTTGGCTAGTCTTAGAGAAAAGGACTGGGGGGGATATGATAACAATATTCCAGTATTTGAGATGCTGCCACAAAGAAGAGAGGGACAAATTATTCTCCAAAGCACCTGAAGGCTAGACAGGAAACAATGGATGGAAACGAATCAAGGAGAGAAACAACCTGGAATTAAGGAGAATAACAGGGAGATCAATTTACCAGTGGAATGGCTTTGCCTTCAGATGTTATGGGTGCTTCATCACTGGAGGGTTTTAAGAAGAGACTGGACAGTCACTTGTCTGAAATGGTCTAGGGTCTCTTGCTTGAGCAGAGGGCTGGACTAGAAGACCTCCCAGGTCCCCTTCCAGTTCTATTCTGATTGAATGGATGGGAACTCATCAAGGAGAGAAGCAACCTGGAATTAGGGAGAAATTTCCTAGCAGTGAGAACAATCAACCAGTGGAACAGAAGTTGCCTTCAGAAGTTGTGGGTGCTCCAACAGTGGAGGATTTTAGGACGAGACTGGACAGCCACTTGATCACAGGGTTGGACTAGAAGATCTCCAAGGTTCCCTTCCAACTCTATTCTGATTCAGTGGGTGGAAACTCATCAAGGAGAGAAGCAGAGGTGGGACTCTACCGGTTCTGTCCAGCTCTGTAGAACCGGTAGCTCTGAAGAGCAGCAGACACAGAACCGGTTCTATGTCTGCTACTGTTTTGGCCCACCTGCTTGCCTGGGTTCTTACCTGTCCTTTATTTCCTGCTTTTTCAACCTCAGCTGCTTTGCGTGGCACAGCTACGGTTGAAAAAGCATGGGAAAAAAGTGCTTTTTCAAACGCTGCTTCCCTGCACGCAGCGCTGCTCAGCTGTCCAGGCAGCAAGCTGACAATGTTCCACACTCATGCGCAGTGTGCGTCAGGCGTGCATGCGTGTGAAGCAAAACATAAATCACCGAACCGGTAGTTACACCGGTTGGATCCCATCCCTGGAGAGAAGCAACATGGAATTAAGGAGAGACTTCCTAACAATCAGGACAATTAACCAGTGGAACAAGAAGTTGCTTTCAGAAGTTGCTTCATCAATGGAGATTTTTAGGACAAGACTAGCCAGTCCCTCGTCTGAGATTATATAGGGTTCCTGCTTGAGCAGGGGGCTGGACTAGAAGACCTCTAAGGTCCCTTCCACTTTTATTCTGATTCAACAGATGGAAACTAACCAAGGAGAGAAGCAACCTGGAATTAAGAAGAAACTTCCCAACAGGGAGGACAATTAACCAGTGGAACAGAAATTGCCTGCAGAAGTTGTGGGTGCTTCATCGCTGAAGAGACCGGGAAGTCACTTGTCTGAGATTGTATAGGTTCTCCTGCTTAAGCAGTGGGCTGGACTAGAAGACCTCCAAGGTCCCTTCTAGCTCTCCTCTGATCGACAGCATTGCTTGAAATTTTCCTTTCCCCGTCTCACCTTAAGGCAAAAGTTGATCGGAACGGTCCATTGGTACAAAGGTGGTGCAGATTTCTCTTTTTTCTCTTAAACCCCTCAGCTGTTTCCTTCTGACTTCCCCCCAACCCCACCATCACCTTTGAAAGTAAAAATGTGGGGTGTTTTACCTTAATTTATACGAAATTAGGCTGGAGGAGCTGTCCGAATGCGCGTCTTCGAAGAATTCATCTCGTCCTTCGTACGGGAACTGGTTATAGGGCAAATAGAGAGGTGCTGATTTGGTGGAGGGTGACTGGGAGGCTTCAGTCTGTGAGGTGGAAGGGCCTGGTTGCTGGCTATCGTGAATCTTGACATCGTTGTGCTCCGAAACTTTAGATAATATTCTATCAATGGTTTTGAAATAAGGCCAATCGGGCGCCAAAGTTTCACTATCGGTCATGCATTTTAATTTCCTGGGATGACAAAAAACACAATCAGATAGGCAAAAGTGTGTCACACCCATGGAAATAAGAGAGATTCACCACAAAATAGAGCATCTAGTAGCTGACAATAGAATAAGGATAGGATAGGATAGAATGGAATAGAAGTAAAATAGAATAGAATAAGTATAGAATAGAATAGGAATAGAATAAGAATAGAATAGAATAGAATAGAATAGAATAGAATAGAATAGAATAGAATAGAATAGAATAGAATAGAATCCTCCCACCCCAGAGAAGATCACCAAAGACATCTGCAAGGACCCCAGGTTAGGTTCTATGACAATTCACCATGGCCAGGTCTCATGGCCAACTTGCCACAGCCAACTCTCTACAGCCAAGTCTCCATGGCCAACTTGCCACAGCCAATTCACCATGGCCAACTTATCACATCCAACTCACCATGGCCAACTTGCTATGACCAACTCATCATGGCCAACTCTCCACTCCCCATGGCCAACTTGCCACACCCAACTCACCATGGCCAATTCGCCATGACCAAGTCATCATGGCCAACTTGTCTCAGCCAACTCACTATGGCCAACTCGCCATGACCAAGTCACCATGGCCAACTTGTCTCAGCCAACTCACCATGGCCAATTTGCCACAGCCAACTCACCATGGTTAACTAACCACAGACAACTCACTATGGCCAACTTGCCATGACCAACTCTCCACGGCCAAGTTTCCATGGCCAACTTGCCACAGCCAATTCACCATGGCCAACTTGCTATGACCAACTCTTCATGGCCAACTTGCTATGACCAACTTTTCATGGCCAACTTGCCACAGGCAGCTCACCATGGCTAACTTGCCATGGCCAACTCTCCACAGCCAAGTCTTCATGGCCAACTTGCCACACTCAACTCACCTTGGCCAACTTGCCATGACCAATTCATCATGGCCAACTTGCTATTGAAAACTCATCATGGCTAACTTGCCACAGCCAACTCTCTACAGCCAAGTCTCCATGGCCAACTTGCCACAGCCAACTCGCTATGTCCAAGTCTCTATGGTCACTTGCCACAGAGATCTCCCCATGGCCAACTTGCCATGACCAACTCACCATGGCTAACCTGTGACAACCAATTCACCATGGCCAACTATGACTAATTCACCATGGCCAACTTGCCACAGCCAACTCTCCATGGTCAAGTCTCCATGGCCAACTTGCCACAGCCAACTCACTATGGCTAACTTGCCATGACCAATTCACCACAGCCAACTCACAATTAAACAATTCAATTTAATTATTTAAAATAATTATAAAAGTTATTTTAATTGTTGTGGTGCACATTTCATTTTGTCCTTCCTTCGGCATCCTTTCTTTCGTGATTCTAGTCCATGATTTCTTCAATATTAGTGTAGCTCTTGTCCCATGGCAAGTTGGCAACACTTAATTAAAAGCATTTCTCCCTCCTTTCCATCTCTCTCCTCTCTTTTTGACTCTGAAGAAAAAAATTCAGAGCACAAAGACTGGGATAAATTCATACCAGTAGAGCATTCTCAGCTTCTTTGATTTTCCCAATTCGTTCCTGCAATCTCTCCAGGCCATCAGTCCCGAAACACATCACATTTCTGCTCTCTGCCTACACAGAAACTTGTTGGGGACAATTTCCCTGTGGTGAAAATTAAAACTGATCGAAGAGGATGCAAAATAATCGAGATGGCCACCCCTGCTGCCATGTGGGAGGAGCCCTTGCCCTACCTTTGGGGTACAGGCACTCCAGATCAAAAAAGACAAACAAAAGCCCTTCACATCCTAAAATGCTTTCAGGGCTCTTTGGAGTTGCCCTCCGTTGACCGAGGGAGGACTGGGTGAATCTTTTAACTCAAGCAAGCAGGCCAAAGTGGATGTACTTCTGAACACCTTTGGCGCCCTGGCATTGGGGAAAGGGCATAGCAAAAGCTTCCAGGTGGCCAGGCAGGCATTCAATACCCTCCAAGAACAGATCGGGGCAGTCAAATAGGAACCATGCCTGCTGCTCCCCCTTTCTTTTCTCCCTTTGGACGGGCACGGATGGCATTTCCTAGGTCTGGACGGCAACAATAGCAAGTGCTGCTGTCTGGAGAGGCCAGCTGTCTTGGTTCAGGGACAAGAGGGACCAAGATTGGCACAGAGCAGTGGTTGCCAACCAGTGGGCCATGGACCACTGGCAGTTTGGGAGAAAATTTTGGTGGTCCGCAAAGAAATGTCCCCCCCCCAAAACAATTAATCCAGGCTGTGCAGGAACACAAGGCTGTGCTGTCCACATGGCCCCCACCCTTCAGCTGAGTGCAAACCTTACCTTGAGTAGAGCAATGCGAGCCGAACTGGAAGGTAAGACCAACGGTGGAGAAGGGAAATCCACCCCGGGGTGGCTTGCTGACGTTGGTGGGAAAGTCAGTCCCATATTCCAGAGCTGCAGGAGTCCCAGGACTGGCCCTTTGGTCATCCTGGAGCAGCTCCTCCAGTCCATGTCAGGCCGGTGCACCCAGGTGGAGGAGCAGCTGCTCTGAGATGACCAAAGGGCCAGTCCTGTGACTACAGCAGCTCTGGAACATGGGACCGACTTTGCCACCAACATCCGCAAGCCACCGTCAGTTAAAATTCATATTAGTGGTCCACGGGATTTAAAATTACGAGTTTGATGGTCCCTGAGGTCCAAAAGGTTGGCAATCCCTGGTTTAGTCAGTGTAATCCCTGAAAGAGCCACAGATTTAACCAGGAATAATCCTGGTTGACAGCCAGAAGCAGAACTGTAATGTTTATGAATCTCTGGCTACATTTGTGGTTACCCGAAGTCTTTTTAGGATTTGAAATTATGAGTTTGGTGGTCCCTGAGGTCCAAAAGGTTGGTGGCCCCTGGCACAGAGGTTCCCTGGGAAAGGTTGATTTGGCTTGGCCGACTGTTACCCCTGTGGAATCCAGTGGTGCCACCCTGGCACCTCTGGCTCCTTCCCGTGCCCACTGGCTCTCGGGCTGCCCTCTCTTGTTTCCCAGTAAGGCTGCTGGGACATTGGTGGCTAGCAAGGGAGCCACCCCTGGGCTACAAGGATCCACGGAGCAGGCTTTGAGATACCCCGGGCATCTCCCAGTATCCTCCTCCACCTCCTCCACCTCACCTGTACTGGAAAGTCATGTTGGTGATTTTGATCTTGATCTCTTCTCCATGCCGGATCTCACCCGTCATTTCGAAGAGTTTGTTGGCCATTTTCTCGTAAACTTTGGCATTCCTCTTGGTCTGCTTGAGCTCCTCAAAGAATTCCTCCCAGACCAGCATCAGGCCTCGCATCTCGGCTTCGGTCCAGTTGCGTGCCCGGCGGTGCTTCTCGCTCTGGACGGAGAGCAAGCAGGCAGGGGTCGGGGTGGCAGCCATGGCAGCTGCCGCCCATGGGCGGCTCTCCGGCACAGCCGTGGCTGGCAGCAGAAGATGGGGCCTAGCACATCTGACAGGCTGGAATTTAGCTAAAAGCTTTTAAACAGAGGGACGTCATTTCGATGTCACGTTCCCATAGCAACGGAGCCACTGCATAAGCTACAACAACAAAAACCTTTTAACTGAAAGGCAAAGAATCGGGACAAAGTTGACAGGCCATCAATATTAAAGCTTTTAACCACATTAGGCTTAACTAAGCTGCACACTCGCTCTCCCCGGGCACACAAACACACACATGCACATACCACACAGAGGCAGGCTGGCCTCCTCCATCTCTCTCTCCCCCCTTCTTCTCCCATCACAGCAACATCTCAAGCCGGAAGCAGCTAAAAAGGCCTTTCCTTCAAAAGGGCCGTGGATTCCATCGAACGGGATAACAGTTTGGAAGGGAGCCTTGGAGGTCACCTAGTCCAACCCCCCACCCTAGACCATTTCAGACAGGTGGCTGTCCGATCTCTTCTTGAAAGCCTCCAGGGATGAAGCTCCCACAACTTCCGAAGGCAACTTCTGTTCCATTGAATATAGGTTAACAGTTTAGAAAGTCCCTTGGAGGTCATCTAGACCAACCCCCACCCAAGCAGGAGACGCTACCCCCATTTCTGACAGAGGGCAATCCAATCTCTTCTTGAAAACCTCCAGGGATGAAGCTCCCACAACTTCAGAAGGCAACTTCTGTTCCAAGGGTTGGTTGTTCTTACTGTCAGAAAAAAAAAAAAAATCTCATTTCCAGGTTGAATCTCTCCTTGATCAGTTTCCATCCATTGTTCCTTGTCTGGCCTTTGGGTGCCTTGAAGAATTCCTTGCCTTGCAAGCTTTACGACCAGGGTCAGGAGGTCTCTCTGGGGAGCCCCCTTCCCCGCTGCAGCCTGTGGCTCTGGCAAAGCCAGGAGGGAACCTTCAGATCACTGGAAGCTTTCAAGTCGACTGCCATCTCTCAGAAATGGTGTAGGGTCTCTTGTTTGGGCGGGTGGGGTGGGTTGGACTAGATCAGGGGTCTCCAACCTTGGCTCCTGGAAGCCTGGCGGACTTCAACTCCCAGAGTTCCACAGCCAGCAAAGCTGGCTGTGGGATTCTGGGAGTTGAAGTCCGCCAGGCTTCCAGGGGCCAAGGTTGGAGACCCCTGGACTAGATGAACTACAAGGTCCCTCCCTACTCTGTTAATGTGTAAGTAGATCCGAGGCTCAGTTGCTGCAGGGCAAGAGTCTGCTTGGGCCAGAGAAGGTGGGGGATTTCTTAGACCCGAACACGTCAAGACCTGCACGAAGCCCAAACCACCAGCCTGAAGATGGTGAGTAGGGCCTCGTTGAAATGTTGCCACAATACTCTCAATCTTACACGGGAAGAGACCCGAACATGTCAAGACCTGCATCTGTACCCATGGAAATCTACAAATATATTTATATAAATATATATACACCCTATATCCCACATGGGCATGGCTAGTCTAGAGAAAAGAAGGACTAAGGGGTAAGGAACGTTGGCTCTTTTATCACTTATGGACTTCAACTCCCAGAATTCCTGAGGGAGCCATAAAAGGTTCCCCATCCCTGGCCTACTGGTTTTTTCAGTTGTGAGGGAAATCAATTTTTGACTTGAATGGGACTGTTTAATATACAAATGTAGGACATACAAAGAATATATATAAAAATAGGCCCTAAGTGGTGACAGGATAGCAGTTTTCCAGTATTTGAGGGCCTGCCCCAAGGAAGAAGGTGTCAAGCTATTCTCCAAAGCTCCTGAAAGCAGGACAAGAAGCAACAGATGCAAAATGATCCAAAAGGGGAGAACTAATTTGAGCAACCTTTCTAGTGAAATCTTTTCTTAGTGAGCACTTAGAGGCCAAGAGGAACCTAGGTGCCAAATTTCAAGTTTGCAGGCTTTTTATGGTTCTGATGGTGCGTGAATGGGTCGTTCGCTTTTATATATATCTAATGAGCATTTATTCCCCTCCCCCAAAACAAAATCCAGATACCTACAAGCAGGCTCACTGGAAATTTGAGCACAAAAAAGTAACAGCTCTCTCTCTTTTTCTTCTTTCCCCCTCCTGCCTTTTGATTTTGCACCCATGAAAAATAATTTCCTATTTGGAGCCATTTCTTTAAAATGAACTAAATAACACAGATATTACAAAACCACAGCTGGCCCGCAAGCCGAAAGTAGTTTAAACTCTGTTTAATAAATAATTTGTATGCATACATCCAACGCAGTTGCATATATTTTTACGTACATTATGTACACCAATGCAGTTCTGATAAAATTTCACTCTTGTGAGCAAGGGAGAAAGGAAACGGGGGAGACGAATTCTATAACGGGGAACATTGCAAAAACAAAACACAAAAAAATAAATTCAAAAGGCTGAACGCACCAACCTGATTTGGTCTCAGAAGGAAGCACCCAAAGCTCCACGAGGGAAAAGCACAGGGTCCTGCAATCCCCAGCTCAGGATGATGGGCCTCTGGGGCGTGCACCGGAGGCCCGATTGGGCTGGGGAGGAAAAGGTTTGGAAGAGCTTCTGTGGGGCTGGAAGAAGCCCCATTTTTCTCTCGGATTGCCCCCGGGCAGCCTTCACAGTTGGCACCCTTGCTGGGCAGAGAACAAAAAGGCTCTTTGAGGTGAGCCCTGCTTTGCCCGGGGCCAGCCCAGCCCAGCCTCTTGCCGGCTGCTTTCCTTGATGGAGGGATCCGAAAAAGAATCCCCTTTGGATCTGGGAAAGAAGGGAAGGGTCAGTCACATTTCGGTAGGCGAGGGAAGAGAGGAAAGCAGCCCCCCCCCCCAAAACACTAGAATTTTTTTAAAAAAAGGGACTGTGAAATGGAAGTCATGAAGAGAAAGCAGGAAGTGTGGGATTGAAGTTGGGCATTTGTGTGAGTGTGTGAGAGAGAAACAAGGGCCGTGTCCTTGGCAGCTTTTGTGAACGAGTCTGTCCAGTTTTGAACTACAGATCCTGAACTGCTGCCCCTCCCTAAAATAATATTTGTCTGGTTTTCCAAATCCTCTCTAAAGAGTCACCGGAGTTCACAAGAATCAGGATTTTTTTTTCTCAGTTGCTTTGGGGAGTTTCCTTAATCGGAAGCAACTGCTTGATTCCTTCCAAAATGCTTCTAATGGGATTTCCTAACATGTTCACCCTTCAAAGGGTTTCACAGAGCGTCCAGTTCCTTTCCTCCTCCCCTTCCCCAATTGCTTATCCAGTAAATCCAAATCCTCTCTTTTTTTTAAAGGTCCAAAACTTAAACTCATTGCTATATTTTAAACTTTTTCAACGAGCAGCATACAAAAGATGAAACAAAAAAAAGAGTTTAAAAGGTGAGCTGAGGGTGCATTAAAAAAATAGACCTAAAGGACATATGATAGGAAAACAGTCAATGCGCTATATTCAACATACGGGGCAAATATTTCTTTTTTAACCATGTTAAGTGCTTCCCCAGCCTCCACACCTTTCCTGTTCTCTTAACATATTATACACCATTTTAGAACTATTTACACATTGGCTATTTTTAAAACCCAGGAATCGATCCGACTTTGAAATCTTAGAGGTATAAAAGAAAACTATCTCTTCATAGGTCTAATTTCCCCACTTTTAATACATCAAAATACATTGGAGTGTGTGTGTGTGCATGAATTTTCAGTGTGTTTACAAGTCTTTTTCCCTTTTTTCCTCTCTGTCACATTAGGAAAGAACTACAAATTGCAACAGAACTCTTGTAGCTAGATGAAACTAAAGGCTTTTTAAATGCCTGTGGAGCCGACACTGCAGAATTCACGAGGTTCAGCATGGACAATATATAAAATGAAGCCAGGATGAGCTATTTGTTTTGCATCCATCTCTCTCTCTCTTTTTTTCCCCTTCCCAAATACCCAGGAGTTGTGGTGCATGGCCCAGCCACCGTAACCTTCTACGGAGTAGTTTGGGTTGGGAAAAATGGAATAAAACGATTGCAGAGGATTGGGGATGGGGGGAGCTCTGTGGCGTTGAAGGTTCAACTTTTCCAGGCTTTTCCGTACTTCCCCTGCCCTCTTTTTTTTTTTTTTTTTTCAACACGGGGTGATCTTGTGAACGCTCTGTAAGCAGGTCAGCAAACGGTGGTACGGATTTCCTGGGGAAGAGACCACTTCGAAAATCGACTGAAAGGCTCGGCGATCCAATTCCTCGTCGATCTGATGCCGGTAAAAATCAATGGCCACCAGGCAGAACAAATTGAGGTCGACTTGTTCTGATTTTCCCATTCGGCTGATAATATGCGGGAGACTTCCAGGATGGGGAAAAAAAAGAGTCAAGAATATATAACAAAGACGCACCTGGTTAAAACATCACATAAAGCAGGGATTGCCAACCTTTTGGATCTCAGGGACCACCAAACTCATAATTTTAAATCCCATGGACCAGAGACCCTGGGAAAATCCCCCAAAAGACTCTGCAGGAAAATTTCCTACCCTGTTTTCCTACCAATCAATCATACTTTATTAGGGATCTCAGGATACCGTCTCCAGCTCCATTCTCGGGTGGGGTGGGGAGAGAGAGAGAGAGAGACTTTTGGCTTCATGCAAGGAAAGCAGCAGAAGCAGCAAAAATCTTTCTTTCTCTCCTCCAAACACCGCCAGAAATGAGTCTTTGTGAGACTTGTTGTGCCGGCACAGCCTCTTGGAGCAGGAGGCCTTGCGGAGTCCCAAAGACTCATTTCTGGCAGAGTTTGGGGGAGAGAAAGAAAGACTTTGGCTGCTTTCCTTGTGTGCAGCCAAAAGCAGAGAAAGAAGCGGAAAGAAGCATCCTGGTGGCCAGGCCAGTCGCGTGGGGTGAGTGGGGCAAGTTTCCCCCCTCTGCCCTTCCCCCCCTCCCCTCACTACCTCGTGTTGTTCACAATGCAAGCAACGCAAGCCTTGTGTTCCCATGGGCCATGTGGGTGGCGCAGACTTCTGTTCCCGCGCAGCCTGGATTAATTGCTTTGGGGGTAACATTTCTCTGCAGACCACCAAAATTTTCTCGCGGACCCTCAGTGGTCCCCGGGCCCACTGGTTGGCGACCACTGACATAAAGTATTATGAACTTTTAACTCTACTCTATTCCTCAGCGCGACTAATAGAGGTGGCCCTCGACTTACAACAGTTCATTTAGTGACGGGTCAAAGTCACAATGGCCCTGGAAAAAAGTGACTGATGACGAGTGGTGGGATTCTACTGGTTTGCAACGGTTCGAGCGAACCGGTAGTTCTGGTGAGCAGTTGGCCTCTCTCACCCGCCCCTGCCTTTTCCTGTCCTATATCTCCCTGTTTTTTAGCCCAGCTGATTCGCACAGCACAGTGGATTGCCAGGCATCAGCTATATCAACTCAAAAATATTTCTCTGGTTTTTTAAGAGTTGTCAGCAGAAAGGGAGTGGGGGAAGCAAAGCATACCTTAAATATTTTCAGAAGATAATTGCTAGGTGGCCGAAGCTGTTGGCGTGCATGATTGAGGACTTTTGGCTATGGATGTGTCCCATTGGAGAATATACATCCAGGGGGCAGGGGGAAGACCAGAGTCAAGGGGGAAATGAATGGTGTATTTTAGTGTCAGCTGCCCCCAGCTAACGCCAACATGGTCAGTCCTAATAAATGAGGCAGCTAGAGATTCAGAATTTGAATGGTTTACTCACCAGTGCTGACATAGAAGGTAATTTTTTAAGCTTAAAATGGGCAGCTCACCGAACCAGTTGTTAAAGCGGCTGCATCCCACCACTGCCTACGACTGTCTTTCAGATGTACGATCGGCTGCAGCCTCCCCTGTGGTCCCGTGATCCAAATTCAGGCGCTTGGCAACCGACTCGTATTTATGACAGTGGCATTGGTCATGTGATCCACTTTTGCGACCTTCTGACAGGGGAAGCCAGATTAACTCAACAACGGTGTCCCTAACTTAACGACAGCGGTGATTCTATCGAAACCATGACGGCAAGAAAAGTCGGGCCAAACGGGGCAGAGCTCACTTGAGCAACATGCGTCTCACTTAGCAACTCGCCTGCTTTTGTGACCTTCTGGCAAGCAAAGTCAAGGAATTCGCTTAACCAAGCGGGCTGCTGACTTAACCACTGCAGCCATTCGCTTAATAACGGGGACAAGGAAGATGGTTCAATGGGGCGAAACTTGCTTAACACGCATCTCACTCAACAACGTAACTTTCGGTGGTGGTCATAAGTCAAGGACTACCTGTATTTCTCTACCCACTCCCTCGGGTTCTCCCCTGGAAACCAAAGGGCTACTCTTCCCTTCCAAAGAAGAATCTGCATACCAAACAAGCCTGTCAGAGGATGTCCCAAAGGTGCTTTTTTTTCAAGAAGCAACTGGATTTACTTATTTTTCCTTGAGGACGTTTCACTTCTCATCCCAGAAGCTTCTTCAGTTCTGACCGGATAGAGGGGAACAGAAGGGTTTATAGTCCTTGCAGACAAGCTGGTCATTTGCATCCTTTGAGAGTGTCGTTGAGGCCGCCTGGAGGTTTGTCTGCATCCTCAGGGTCACCTGAGTGGTGCCAATGAGGGTGGAGCCTTCTTGGAACTGATGAAAGGATGCTGTTGTGGACTCCACACCCATTTGCACCTCTCAGGTGTCTCCGAGGACACAGATAAACCTCCAAGTGGCCTCAACGGCTCTCTATAAAGGATGCAAATGATCAGCTGGTCTGCAAGGAGTATAAATCCTTCCCTTCCCCACCATCCTGAAGAAGCTTCTTCAGGATGAGAAGTGAAACATCGTCAGAGAAAAACCAAGAAAGCCCAGTGGCCTCTTGAAAAAAAAAAAGCACCTCGGGGACATTGGTGACCTGGAGGATGCGAATCTCCAGAGACTCCTGTTGGAGGATACATTCCTGAAATCCAGTGGCTGGTGGAAGCGCTGACGAAGAAACAGGAAAGGCTCCACATCGCCATGGCGATTGGCGTCCGTTGTGTGAAGTTGGAGAGCGACAACATTACCCAGTCCCGGACCATGGAGGACTGTCCTGTCGTATGCAAGGACTGGAAGACCTGGAGAAATCAAAGAGCCATCATCGTTCATCCTCCAGAGGCCTTGAAAAAGTCATTTGGATATCATGCGACAAATATCTAAAACGCTATTATTTCGAGGTGTGCTGATCGCGTCCTGCAACCAGTAAGGGTTTTTAGGTGTCATTTTTTTAAAAAAATAAATCTTAAGAATACAGGATCCTTAGTCTCCTATAAGGAGAATATTTATAAAATGTTTTATCGGTGGCACTTCCCACCAGCAAGACTAGCCAGAATGTTTCCCAACCTATCAGCGAAATGTTGCAAGTGCAACCATAGCCAGGGAATGTATTTTCACATGTGGTGGACGTGTCCCCAAGCGCAAAAGTATTGGCTTAAAATCCAAGCATGGTTAGAGGAGTTAACAAAGCAAAAGATCAAGTTCAAACCGAGATGTTTTTACTCGGTATGCTAGAACCGACATGGGAGAAGACACCTAAGACGACATAGTATAACCGCTGCAAGAATTTCTCTCGTTCAAAACTGGAAACTCAACACAACACCCACAGATCGAGGAGTCATTAACAAGATGCATCAGTGTGCAGAAATGGTTAGGCTAACATTATTAAAAAACAGGGAAGAAGAAGAGCATTTTATGATATGGAATATATGGTGTAAAGAGTTAAGAAAAAGGAGCAAAGAGGTTTGTGAAAGTGACTAATGAAATTTTAAAGATGAATATATGATTCATATGCATATGTGCAAAGTAATGTAGATAAGTAAGTATTGTAATCTAATAGTACTATAGTAACCAAGGAATGAGTAAATAAGTTACAGATATACCGATGGCAAACGAATCTTAATTGTTATTAAAAATTAACATACACTGCTATGATATCACTGTAAAATGTGAGAACTTGTTTCTCCTTTTTAAATTTTTAAAATTTTGAATAAATAAACTTCAAAAGAAAAGAATACAGGAAGTCCTCGACTTACAGCAATTCTTTTGTTGGCCACTCAAACTTGCGTCACTGAAAAAAAGCGGTTATAATATGTAGTATTACGAGGAGACTTCCGGTTTGCGTGGCTTCGGGGCAGCAGGAATTCGCGACAGCTCGCGATTCCTGCTGTGCTAGCCGTCGAGGTACCCCCGATCCAGATGGGTCAGGGGGATATGGCTGCCCTGTAAGGACAGCTGAAGATAGAGGGGAGTCGGAAAGGGAGGTGGGGGCATCGCAGACCCCCCCTTTCTCCGGGAAAACCCCTTTTTCCCAAGGCGGTGGAGCGGCGGTCAGCAATGGCCGCCACGAAGAAGCCAGCAACCGGGTAAGAACTGTGCTGGAGGAAGTGTGAAGAGTGAAAGTTCTGTCTGAGCCGGGTCAAGTAACACCTTTTAAATTGCCTGGAATTGAGCTGTTTGTTGCTGGAGGATACATTGTATCCCTAAGAAGAGCGAAAAGCGGCGGAGAAGCTGTTAAAGGGAATTTTTTTTTTTTTTTTTTACTCTCCCACCCCACGGAAAAAGCAGAAATATTTGGATATATTAGACATTGAAAGTGGATTGTTTTGAAAGCTAAGATAAGAGACAAAGGGATTTTTGGACATTGAAAAATGTGAGAAATTGGAAAATCTCTGCTGGAGGTATGGATTTTTGATTATTAAAATTCTCATTGCAAGTGGGAAGGGAGAAAAAAAAAAAAAATTGGAGCAGAAGCTGAAAAAGGAGGAGATTGATTAGAAGTCTTTGTGGATCCCAAAAGAAGATATATGGTAATTGGACCTCTTTGATTAAAAATTAATTCAGAAAGAGAAAGAGAAGAAGGAAGAAAAGTATTAACTTTTGGAATTTTTTTTCTTTTTTTAATTGCTTTTGATTGTCTTTGATTAAAAATTCTTGTGGTTGTTTTGGAAAAAGTTTCTCTTTTCATAATGGCATCGTCTGTGGATGAACTAGAGATTGAATATCAAAAATATAAAAAAGAAGATACTTTGGGCGCTTTGTTTCAATTCTTAGAAATGGCGTTATGTTCCTTTGAAAAGTTGATTACGCAGCAGAAGGACTGGGACAAGGAAGAAGAGGAAGAAGAAGCCATCTTTGATGAACAATGGGTCCCTTCTGGAGAGGAGGACAAAAAGGATAAGAAAAAGGGGATTTTAAGAATTATAAAAACAACCAAAAGAGAGAAAAATGAGCGAAAAGATGGAGGCAAGGTTAGAAAGCAAAGGAAAAGGAGCAAGAAAAGCGAAGAGAAAAAACAAAGGGGTAGAAAGGGCAAGGAGAAGAATAAGCAAGAGAGAAAGGGGGGGAGGAGAAGCCTTAATGTGGGGAAGCAAGACCTAAGGAAAAAAAGTTTATTTAGAGATAATGGGTGAATTTAATTTAGATTAAAAGAGGGATTCTGGAGGGTATATAAGAGTGTGTTTTTATATGTATATTTAGAATATAAAATTTATTATGTAATTTTAGAATTTTTTTTTAAACAGAATCCCAAGAAAGATTGCTATATGTAGTATTTCTAAGTTAGGGTAATGAGTTATAGATGTTACTCCAATTGGTGTACAGGAGAAGTATAGTAAAAGAAAAAAAAGATGAATGGATAATTGGAAATAGAACAGACAAAGAATATTATTGAAAATGGTAATAAGATATGGAAGGATATATATGTTTTTTTTTTTTTGGATTTTGTGTATTGATAAAAGGCAATAAAATTTTAATTAATAAATAATTTGGATGGAAAAGAGAAGTAGGGACAAGATATGAAGTTAATATTATATGAAATATTGATATTATAATCTGGAAATGTTATGCTTTATTGGTCTATTATTATTATTTTTTCTTAGAAAAGAATTTATAAGCTGCTATGCCTTGATTTTTTGTGCATTGTTTTTATAAAATTGATAAAAATGGTTTTTATATATATATATAAAAAAGAAAATGATAATAAGATTTGGAAGGAGATATGGGTTGAATATGACGTTTGAATTTGTGTCTGTGTAAAGAGTTTTAACCCGGGAACAGACAACCTTCAGAAAAGATCTTTTAGTTTTGTTTATGTTTTGTGTTTGTATGTTTGTGTATTGTGCTTATGATAAAACTAACAAAATTTGTTTTTTATAAAAAAAAAAAAGGAAAGAATCAATAAAACCTTGGAGGAATGCTAGACGAGAATAATTTATACAAGCCAGAAAGAAAAGAATATGTGACTATAAAATGAATAAATATGGAAGAGAAATGAAATTGAATAGGAGTAAAGAGAAAAAATGAGAAACTTGCTGAAAGATGTTTGTGTGTCCATATGGAGATGGGGATAAATTGGAATTATGCTGTATAAAAATGATGTTTTGTTTGACTTGTAAGGATTTACAATGTTAAGAGGTTTTATGTGTTTATGTATTTAATGGTTAATGATGTGTTGTTTTATCTTTAAAATTAATAAAAATTTGTTTCAAAAAAAAAATATGTAGTATTACGTGTCTTATCCTATTTGTCATACTTAGGACCATTGAAGCATCTCCAAGGTCAACGTGATCCAAATTTGGATGCTTTGGCAACTGGCTCGTATTTACGACGGTTGCAGCGTCCCTGGGGTTCACGAGGTCCCCTTTTTTGCGACCTGACAAGCAAAGTCAACGGGGACGAAGCCAGATTCACTTAACAACCGGGTTACTAATTTAACAATGGCGGGGATTCACTTTTGACAATTGTGGCAGGAAAAGTTGTAAAATAGGAAAGGGAAGGGGGAGGGAGTAGCCATAGCACTTATATACTTCTTCACCGTGCTCTAGCAGCTCTCTCCAAGCACTTTACAGAGTCAGCCTCTTTGCCCCCAACAATCTGGGTCCTCATTTTACCCACCTTGGATGGATGGAAGGCTGAGTCAACCATGAACTGATCAGGATCGAACTGCTGGCAGTGGGCAGAGTCAACCTGCAATACTGCATTCTAACCACTGTGCAAGGAAGGAAGGAAGGGAAGGGAAGGGAAGGGAAGGAAGGGAAAGGAAAGGAAAGGAAGGAACGGGAAGGGAAGGAAAGGAAAGGAAGGGAAGGGAAGGGAAGGGAAAGGAAGGAAAGGAAGGGAAGGGAAGGGAAGGGAAAGGAAGGAAAGGAAAGGAAGGGAAGGGAAGGGAAGGGAAAGGAAGGAAAGGAAAGGAAGGGAAGGGAAGGGAAGGGAAGGGAAGGGAAGGGAAGGGAAGGGAAGGGAAGGGAAGGAAAGGAAAGGAAGGGAAGGGAAGGGAAGGGAAGGAAAGGAAAGGAAAGGAAAGGAAAGGAAGGGGAAGGAAAGGAAAGGAAGGAAGGAAGGAAAGGGAAGGAAAGGAAAGGAAAGGAAAGGAAGGAAAAGAAAGGAAGGAAGGGGAAGGAAAGGAAAGGAAGGAAAGGAAAGGAAAGGAAGGAAGGAAGGGGAAGGAAAGGAAAGGAAAGGAAGGAAGGAAGGGGAAGGGGAAGGGAAGGGAAGGAAAGGAAAGAAAGGAAGGAAGGGGAAGGAAAGGAAAGGAAAGGAAGGGAGGGGAAGGAAAGGAAAGGAAAGGAAAGGAAGGGAAGTAAAGGGAAGGATGGAAGGAAGGGGAAGGAAAGGAAAGGAAAGGAAGGGAAGGGAAGGGAAGGGAAGGGAAGGGAAGGGAAGGGAAGGGAAGGAAAGAAGAAAGGGAAGGGAAAGGAAAGGAAAGGAAAGGAAGGAAGGAAAGGAAAGGAAGGAAGGGAAAGGAAAGGAAAGGAAGGAAAGGGAAGGAAGGAAAGGAAAGGAAAGGAAAGGAAAGAAGGGAACGGGAAAGGGAAGGGAAGGGAAGGGAAGGGAAGGAAAGGAAGGGGAAGGGAAGGAAAGGAAAGGAAAGGAAGGAAGGGAAGGAAAGGAAGGAAGGGAAAGGAAAGGAAAGGAAAGGAAAGGAAAGAAAGGAAAGGAAAGGAAGGAAAGGGAAGAGAAGGAAGGGAAGGAAAGGAAAGGGAAGGGAAGGAAAGGAAAGGAAGGAAGGAAGGGGAAGGGAAGGGAAGGGAAGGAAAGGAAAGGAAGGAAGGAAGGGAAGGAAAGGAAAAGAAAGGAAGGAAGGAAAGGGAAGGGAAGGGAAGGAAGGAAGGGGAAGGAAAGGAAGGAAGGGGAAAGAAAGGAAAGGGAAGGAAAGGAAGGAAGGGAAAGGAAAGGAAAGGAAAGGAAAGGAAAGCAAAGGGAAGGGAAGGAAAGGAAAGGAAAGGAAAGGAAGGAAAGGAAGGAAAGGAAAGGAAGGAAGGGGAAGGAAAGGAAAGGAAAGGAAGGAAAGGAAAGGAAAGGAAAGGAAGGAAGGAAGGGGAAGGGAAGGGAAGGGAAGGAAAGGAAAGGAAGGGGAAGGGGAAGGGAAGGGAAGGAAAGGAAAGGAAAGAAAGGAAGGAAGGGGAAGGAAAGGAAAGGAAAGGAAAGGAAGGGAGGGAAGGGAAAGGAAAGGAAGGGAAGGGAAAGAAAGGAAAGGAAAGGAAGAAAAGGAAAGGAAGGAAGGGGAAGGGAAAGGAAAGGAAAGGAAAGGAAAGGAAAGGAAAGGAAAGGAAAGGAAAGGAAGTAAAGGGAAGGATGGAAGGAAAGGAAAGGAAAGGAAGGAAGGGGAAGGAAAGGAAAGGAAAGGAAAGGAAAGGAAAGGAAAGGAAGGGGAAGGGAAGGAAAGGAAAGGAAAGGAAAGGAAGGAAGGAAGGGGAAGGGAAGGAAAGGAAAGGAAAGGAAGGGAGGGGAAGGGAAAGGAAAGGAAGGGAAGGGAAGGGAAGGAAAGGAAAGGAAAGGAAAGGAAAGGAAAGGAAGGAAGGGGAAGAAAGGAAAGGGAAGGAAAGGAAGGAAGGGAAAGGAAAGGAAAGGAAAGGAAAGGGAAGGGAAGGAAAGGAAAGGAAAGGAAAGGAAGGAAAGGAAGGAAAGGAAGGAAAGGAAAGGAAGGAAGGGAAGGAAAGGAAAGGAAAGGAAAGGAAGGAAAGGAAAGGAAAGGAAAGGAAAGGAAGGAAGGAAGGGGAAGGGAAGGGAAGGGAAGGAAAGGAAAGGAAAGGAAGGAAGGAAGGGGAAGGGGAAGGGAAGGGAAGGAAAGGAAAGGAAAGAAAGGAAGGAAGGGGAAGGAAAGGAAAGGAAAGGAAAGGAAAGGAAAGGAAAGGAAAGGAAAGGAAAGGAAAGGAAAGGAAAGGAAAGAAGGGAGTAGCAATAGACTTATATCCTGCTTCACAGTGCTTTCCAGCCTTCTCTAAGCAGTTTTACAGAGTCAGCCTCTTGCCCCCAACAATCTGGCTCCTCATTTTACCCACCTCGGAAGGTTGGAAGGCTGAGCCAACCTTGAGGCGGTCAGGATCGAACTGCCAAATTGCAGGCAGCCAACCGTCAGCAGAAGTAGCCTGCAGTACCGCACACTCACCACTGTGCCACTGAGGCTTACCTTGTGCTGCAAAAACCTTACCTTGTACAGCACTTTCGCCATGAATTGTGGGTAGGGTTGCTGGTTGGATAAAAATTCTCCAATCACTTTATTCATCACGTCTTGCGGAGGGAAAAAGTCATCCAGGAACTGAGGGAGGATCCGCGTTACCACCCGGGCTTCAAAGGGGAATCCTTTCCGGACCCTGTGGAGAGAAGAGAGCCCGGCCATCAGTCTCCAGGGCTGGCCAGCCAGCGCCTCCTTCCAAGGTTGTCTTCAGGGGACCCCAATGGCAGAACTGCCATTGTATGCTTGTGCTTTGCCTTGGCTAGCTGCCAGTCTGCCATGACGGGAGGGAGGGGAAGGCTAACTATTCATCGTACCATCCCAAGACACAAGCTTAAGGTCAAAGAGTTGGAAATGGAAGGGCTCACCAGAGACAGTTCCCAAAACAATTTATTTGAATACTAGCTCGATCTCCGTGCTTCGCTATGAAACTATGAAGTTGGGCTTAGTTTTTGAGAAGGAAAATAAGGGGTGGGTGGGGAATTCTGCCTCTGCCTACCAGCATCCATCGGGAGTCCTCTGGCTAGGGTCCTGTCAGTGTGTGAAAGAGTTGAGGGCTGTTTGGAAATTGAAACAGTATTTGCTGTGTGAGCAAGAAGGAGATAGCAAGGAGCCTGAGCGTGGCTTAGCTCAACTGTCCTGTACTAAAGCTGCTTGGTGCTGCTTTGAAACTGAAACTGAAATTCCTCTCCTCTGCTTGTGTTTTGTCTTTGGAAGAGATTTCTTTTCAGGTGGGGAGGGGGAGTAGAACTCCTTAGCATCAGAGCCTGTTAATAATAATAATAATAATAATAATAATAATAATAATAATAATAATAATAATAATAATAATAATAATATAGGAAATACTCTAAATGCTCTGATGGTTATTTGGAAAAATCCTTTCTTATTGAGCCGATAGAAGCCAAGAGGAACATAAGTGCCAAGGACAAATTTTTCCTGGCTTTCTGTTCTTACCGGTCAAAGAGGACAGATATTCGCTCCATTGCCACGATGACCGATTCGCTATCCGGAGCTGCCGACTGAGGATCTGAGCTTCGTCCGGGACTGACTTTCTCTTTTCCTACAGCCGCAATTGGAGGGAAGGTGTGATAAAGATAAGAATCATTACTACACTCTTCAGAGATTGACTAAAGGGAATTGACAAGAAAGGATGATTGATAGAACGCAGGCCATTCGCCTATACCGGGGGCGGGGGGGGGGAGGAATCAAATTTGATTTCATTGAGGGGCTGCATCAGGGTTGTATTTGACGTTGGGGGACCGGAGGGGTGTGGCCAGCTCGATATCACTCATGTCTGGGAGATGGGGGGGGGGGGGGGCTGTGACAGCCAGAGTTCTCTGCCAGCGAAAATGCCCCCCCCCTCTCTTTTTAAAAAATATTTTATTCATAAGCATTTTTTGAATACAGAGTCTTGTCCGGGTATATGATTTACCCAAAAAAAACGTATCTAATACTGTAATACACACACAGACAAACACACACACATCCATCCATCCCTGTTTTTAATAAGATTGTTCGTTTAACTTCCTCTGACTTCTACCCCTTGTTTTAAACCACTCGTAAAAACTATTCCATGTCAGATAGTAATCTGAGCCTTCTTTTTCTTTTCTTTTTTTTAAGTTACTGTCCATCTCAGCACATTCTAGGATTTTCCTGATTACCTCCTCATCTGGTGGGGTGTTCTCATTTTCCCAGAATTTTGCATTAGCTAATCTTTGTTGCTGTCAGTATATGTAAAACTAAACAAGTAGTTCCTTTATCATAATCTTCTGGGATTATACCCAGCAAATATACATCTGGTTTCCAGTCTATCCTCTGTTCCAGCCAACTCTTTTATTTTCTCCCAATATTGTTTCCTTAGCTCTGTTTTTGGCTGCGATAGCCTCCTGCAATCAGTTTTGACTGAGGCTTCTTAAACCATAATCACGCACGCACTTAGTTTAAAAACAAGACTTGTTTATTGCAACACTGGGAATTGTTTTCATTCCCAGCTGGAATTAAGCTCAAATAGTCCCCTGAGATAAGCACCCACCTTTCAGTTCTGTGAAGTGCTGCCAAAAACAGAAGTAGCAAATGAACTAGAAAAGAAACCAACCGAAGTACTGTTCCTTTCCCACCAAAGGGGTCTCTATTTTTATACTTGCATATTTTTTTTTACTTTCGGACTGCTAGTTTGGCAAAAGCTGGGACAAGCTACAGGAGGTCCCTCCGTGATGCGGTGCTAGGGATTCGAACTGCCAACCTTTCTGATCGACAAGCTGAGCGTCTTTGCCTCTGAGCCACCACATCCATGTCCACCGAGTCAGTGGACCATCGCCTAAATAACAAGTCACGGAGGAGGGCAAGGAAATGACAATAGGCACTTTTACCTGTGTACATGCAGCTCAGCATGAGCCCCAAGGCAGCCATGGCTCTGTGTGGACTGAGGACATTCACGCGGTCCACACTCAGTTTCACCAGCGCTTCGCAGTCCGGCTGGGAGAGCTGCTCCGAAAGCAGGAGCCTTTCCAGACCCCTCAGCACACAGTGGTAGATGACCGACGGAGTGGATCCCTCATTTTCGGATAGCATCAGTCCACACATCTGGAAGAAGAGACAAGAAAGGGTCAAGATCTGCCATCACGTCGCACCAGGCCTAGTTCAATTTGAGAGTGGCCTGTCCTGAAATGTGGGGTGGAGAGAATAGAGGGACATAGGGTTGATAGGAACCAGAGGTGCCAACCAGACAGAATGGTTGAACAACCCAAAGACACAGGTGTGAGAATGGCATGCAAATGCACACCAAAAAGCACCAAACATTAGTGTCAGCTGTCAGGATTCCGGCAGTCACTCCAATTAAATCATGAGCCTCGAGCTACTCCCAAAACTAAAATGGATTTATTTGAAGTTAACATTCTACATCTGGCATTTACCTGGGCTTAGCCAACTCTGAGATATGTAATTCATTGTCACCCTTGATCTTGCTTCCCCCCCCCATCCCTCTGGGTGTATCATCCAACGAAAAAACATCCATAGTCAAGAGTCATCAATCATGCTCTCCAATTAGATTTTTGCGTGGCAGAAGCTTCAGTCATTTAATCAGTCTTTGAAGAAAACATGAATGGAATGTACTTTCGATTCCACACTGCCGCCTGCTCTTTGAAACTCCCCCCCACTTCTTTCTGTCGTCAACTATGAAACATGTATACAAAATGTTTTATGAGTTGACATCAGGGTTCCGATGATTGCCCTAATTCCGTGATGGTGAACCTATGGCACGCGTGCCGGAGAGCCACTTTTGCAGGCCCGTGAGAGAGGTCGCTCGGAAGAGCCCCCTGTGCATGTGCATGCCCCTTGCCAGCCAGCTGATTGTAGGGTATCTGCCGCAGATGTGCAAAGGTGTGCGGCGTGCGTGGGGGGTTGCGTGCGAATGCGCAGAGGCGTGCTCGGGAGGATGGGGGGAGGTGTGCATGCATTGCATCATGGGTGGAGTGCACCCACAAGTGTGCAATTTTGACACGCAATGTGGAAAAGGTTAGCCATCACTGCCCTAATTAAATCATGAGCCTTGTTCTGACCTCGGCTTCCCCCAAAAGCACTAAGCAGATTTTTTTTATCCCGGCAACATCCCTTTAATTAAACGAAGGTGAATTACTTGCATTCTCATTTAGCCAAAGGCCTGGCAAACAGTCTTTCAAGGGTGTAATTAGGAGCACAGGCCTTATCTAGCCTAGAGAGCTGCCAAGTAGCTATTTCCAAAAGCAGTGCTGACAAGGAAGGACTCGGCACGGAGTCCTTCACACTGCTGCAACAAATGAATTGTTTGCTGCAAAAGCCCCCTCCCCTTTTGCTCTTCTTTTAATCTCCATGAGAGGGGCCATTCACCATCCATCTGTGACCCTACTCCCATGTCGACCCTTAGTTCGTAATTGTTCCCTTCTTCTGACAGTTCTGTGCATATGCACACTGGGAACAGGCTCCAGCTGTTCTTCTTCCCCACTCATCTCCGACTCCGAAGGCAGCTGATAACTGTCGGACAGCCCTGGCCCAATCTCTGCCTCTGATGCAGAGCCCTCATCCAAGTCTTCCTCAGCCCCCAGGACTGGCCCAGGTTCTTCCCTAATCTCCTCATTGTCCGACTGTACCGCCAGCTCTGCCGGCCGCCGGCAGGCCACAACAACCCTTTCCATGTGGGAAACTCTTTGGAGGCTTCAACCGTACCTGAATAATTCCTGAAGAAAATTCGGGTCCAACGTCAGCAGGGTAATTTTCGATTAAGTAGAAGGCCACTGCGCACATGACCAAGATGTGTTGCTGGTTGTGGAGGTTCACACAGCTGTTAAGAGGGACAAAAAAAGGGGGGGGGTGTTTCTCAACATATGACAGAGATCGGCATTAAAAACAAATACTCTCTTCTTTGATTTTTCTATGGAAGAAATATAAGAGGACTAAATCACTCCTGGGCGGCCTTAGAAGAAGCAATTATAGGTAGCCCTCGACTTATAACAGTTCATTTAGTGACTGTCCAAAATTACAACGGCACTGAAAGGCGTGACTTATGACTATTTTTCAAAGTTACGACCTTTGCAGCATCCCCACAATCACACAATCAAAATTCAGACGCTCGGTAACTTGACTCGGGCTCAAATTGTGGTTTTAAGTCGAGGAGTAGCTATATAAATAAAACCATAGCTAAAAGAAGTAACCAACATCCCAATCAAGGAACTGCTGAAGAACTTATAGTAAACAACCTGACCAAAGACTCATTCCCGCCAACATTCACAGGGCTAGCCACTAGAGTATCAATTGAGAGCACTGCTCTTCCTCTTAGCACTGATGAGGTTACCTAGTTAGCTCACAAAACATCTGCAAGAAAACTACCAAGCTCGGAGAGCGCCAAGGACACCACAATCCTCCTCCTCTTCCTCCCTGCAAATCCCACTTCCTTCTAGCACTGATGATATTACCTAGTTGGGTCATGAAACGTCTGGAAGAAAACTAGCAAGCTCAGAGAGCACCAAGGATCCTTTGTGTCAAACCCGAGCTACAAATATCCTCCTTCATCAGTAACGAAAGATTCTCAGGGCTGTTTTAGCATTTCAGTAAAACACCTTTCCCACCACTCCAAAGTAAATAACCATGTTAGGTTTTGATGCGTGGTTTGTTTTTTTTTCCTCCTCCACAATTCCATTTCCCCCCCCCCTTCCTCCAGTCGGATGATTCAGTTTAGCCAGGAGTTACTTCTACCAGGACCTACTGGGCTATGCCACGCAGGTTGGACAGCAGGTATTCGGTGATGACTGGAATCAGTTGCTTTGCCGTCTCGTCCAGGAGATCGCACTCCAAAATGTACAGGATGCCATGCAGCGCGCCAATTCGGCTCGGCATGTGCGTGCTGCGGAGCGTCGATTCGAGCAGGCGGCTGACGGGTTCTGCCACAGCTTTATCCTGATGGATGCAAAGAAGACACAGGGATGGGGGTGGGGGGGGGTCAGGTTTGTTGTGGTTCGCCGGCAGCCTGTACAGACGGCAGAGGAATCTGACAGTGGGGAAGAACGGGGACCCGTCAGGGGGTCTGGAGAAGACTCAGAAGAGGGTCCTGCATCCGATGCAGAGATGGGGCCAGGACCATCTGGGAATGGGGTGCTGACTTCGGAGTCTCCGGAGTCTGGCAGCAGCGAGGCAGAGGAACAGGGGGAGCCTGTTTCCAGTGTGTGTATATGCAGAGCTGCTAGAAGGCAAGAGCAGCTGAGACAAAAGGGGCGACTCGGGAGTAAGACTGGGAAGTAATTACCCCTCCTCAAGGTATAAAGGAAGTGCAAAGGTAGAGAAACCTTTGCAGGAAGCAAAGTCGTTCATTCTGTTCAGATTAATCCTTGAAGCTCTGTGTGGACTTTGTACTTCGGTTGGGTTTTTTTATAGTTCATTTGGCACTTCAGTTATTGGCAGCAATCCAAAGGAGAGAAAGGTGGGTGCTTTTCTCAAGGAACTGTTTGGGACTCAATATATAGGCTGGGAATGAACATAATTCCCAGCGCTGCAATAAAACAAAGAGTTGTTTTAACTAAGTGTGTGCTTACAGTCTTGAAAGCCTTAGTCAGAACAAGGTTGAATTTAGCAGCTGCGGGGGGAAAAGCTTTGCCCCGCGTGGATCTAATACAGGTAGTCCTTGACTTACAACAGTTCACTCAGTGACTGTTCAAAGTTACAACACCACTGAAAAAAAGAGATTCTGGTGCATTTTTCACCCCTGCAACATCCCTACGGTCACGTGATCTAAATTCGGAGGCTTGGCAACTGGCTCCTATTTATGACGGTCGCAGTGTCCCGGGGTCACGTGATTCCCCTTTTTGCAACCTTTGGACAAGCGCAGTCAATGGGGAAGCCGGTATTTGTGTCCCGCCAGCTGCTAGCAGAGCTGGTGGCAGACTCGGATGAGGTTAGGAGCCATCTGGGCCAATCCTGGAGTCTGGGGAAGGCTCTGATGGATGCTCTGTAGCGGAAGCAGAGATAGTGCCAGGGCTGTCTGACATTTCCCAGCTGCCTATGGAGTCACAGATAAGTGGGGAAGAGGAACATCTGGAGCATGCACAGAGCTGTCAGGAGAGAACAACTAAGGAACAGGGGACAACTTGGAAGGAAGGCACATGTGGACGCTGAATGGCTCCTCCCTGGGGAATAAATAGAAGCAAAAGGGGAGTGGTGGTGGCAGGAGACAATTAGTTCACTTATTATTATGATGAGGTGTTGCTTATCCTGGAAGCTCTCAGCCTGGCAACTCTCCAGGGACTGATATGGTCTGTTCTTGCAATTCACCCTCGGAAGGATTATGGCCGGGACTTTCCTGTGTGTGAATGCCTTGAATTCACAGTAACTAAATAAAGAGGGATTTTGGGGGGGGTCAAGGAGTCCGTTTCTTGGTTCTGCTAAGCCTGGATCAGAACAAATGGGACAAAGCTCACGTCAGAGATGTCTCGCTTAGCAACGGGAAATGTTGAGCTCAATTGTGGTCCTATGTTGAAGACTACCTGCATTCTGGCATGCAGTGAATGGTCCTGTTGAGGGAGAACCAACTTCTGCTGCCCACTATCTGTTTTGACCACACCGGGGTCCTCATTCGGGACCCCTGCCTTTCCTGATCAAGGTTGTTCCCCAAAACTCTCAGCCAGGGCTGGGAATATTTCTAGTTTTGCTTTGAAAACCACAGAAGAAAGGAAGCAGCTCTAATAAGAGTGTTTTTAATTTGTGGCTACCTAGATTTGATATTTATGTAATATGTAGGGTTGAATATGTGTGTGTGTGTCACATGATTGTCTTTTGCCACATTAATCCTCTTTTAACGACCCCATAATTCCTTGCAGGGTGGAGTCTGGGCAACTGATTTTAAGCTGAGTTTACTGGCCGGATGCCCTTCCTGTTGCCAGTGCGGAATTTTGTTCGGCAGATATGTTCTCATCATGCTGAGAGAGAGAGAAATATCCACCTCTACCAAGGATCGAACTCACAGCCTCCTGTCTGTGAGGCGAGAGCTCCACCTCTAGGCCACCACACCACTGTCTTTTGCCACATTTCGACGAGCAAAGTCAAAGGGGAAGCCAGATTCACGTAACAACTTCACAATTTGCTTAGCAACGGCCGCAATTTTCTTAATTATAGCAGGAAGGGTGGCAAAAAAGGGGCGCCCCTCACTCAACAATGGAAGTTTTAGACTCTGTTGTTGGTCGTAAGTCAAGGACTGCCTGTCAGGGTTCTGGCATACTCCAATTAAATCATGAGCCTCAAGCCACACTCCCAAAACTAAAGAGGATTTATTTGAAGCTACCATTCTACGTCCAGCACTAACCTGGGCTTAGCCAACTCTGAGATATGTAATTCATTGTCACCCTTGATCTTGCTTTCCCCCCCATCCCTCTGGGTGTATCATCCAATGAAAAACATCCATACTCAAGAGTCATCAATCATGCTCTCCAATTAGATTTTTTTGTGGCAGAAGCTCCAGTCATTTAATCAGTCTTTGAAGAAAATATGAATGGAATGTACTTTCGATTCCACACTGCCGCCTGCTCTTTCAAACTCCCCCCACTTCTTTCTCTTGTCAACGTGTATACAAAATGTTTTATGAGATGACACTGCCCGTGATAATCCAAGTATCTTTACCATGCCAAGGACAGCCGCTGCTTTGCATATAGCAGGGACCAAATACTGAAGAAGGATCTCGTCTTCCGATGGATGCACCTTCCGCAGTTCAGTTAAGGTTGTGTACATCATTTCAAACTGATTTCTTTCCGTGAATAAGTCAGAGACAGCTAAAAGCTGCAAAGACATAAGCCGGAAAACGTGTGAAGACAAGCAAACTTTTAATGTTGTACATCTTACGCATTTGCGTAGAGTTTGGGCAGCATGTTGATACAATAATAATAATATTTTACTTATGTACTTTAATAAAATCTCCTTTGTAACATTGGACCTTTTTGTATCCCCATGTTTCTAACTTCTGTTTTTATTATCTAACCATTGGCAAAATAAATCCCATGTCAATAAATATTCAATTCCTTCCTTTTCCTGAATTGTAAGTCTTAAATCTGTCCATTTCTGCACATTCTAATATTTGTTTAATTAACACTCTCATCTGTCAGGATCTGTTCGCTTTTCCATTGTTGTGCAAATACGAACCTGGCTGCAGTTAGTACAGTGATGACTAACCTTTCCATTGTCGCATGCCAAAAGTGTGCATGCATGCGCATTCATGGCTGCCTGCACCCATAATGCAACACACGCGTGACCCCCTGCTCCCCCTGCACATGTGAACCCCCCTGCCCACATGCATGCGCATGCAACCCTCCACGCTACCACGCGCCTTGTGCATGCGTGCGTGACCCCCTTCCCCTGTACACACATCTCCCGATGCATCCCACCCTGCGCATATGCGCGGCAGATCCCCAACAATCAGCTGGCTGGCAGGAGCCACGCACGCATGCCCAGTGGAATTGATCTGGGGATGATGGCTCGTGTGCTGGCAGAGATGGATCTGCATGCCACTTCCGGCATGCGTGCCATGGGTTTGCCATTACTAAGTTAGTACATGTAAAATCAAATATATATTCCCTTTACCATACTTTTGCCCAACAAAAATGTGTAAATACAGGTATTTAATACGGATTTACAACAGTTCCTTTAGTGACTGTTCAAAGTTACAACATCACTGGGGGAAAAAAGTGACCAGTGGCCAGTTTTCACACTTAACGACCATTGCTGCATGGGCACAGGATCAACATTCAGATGCTTGGCTATTGACTTGTATTTATGACAACTGCATCCCCTTTTAGTGACCATCTGATAAGTTGATAGGAAAACCGATTTCACTTAATGTAACCATGGGGGAAGCTTCAATGGCTGTTGAATGTGTAAAATGGTCACTGGTCACTTTTTTCACTGCGGCTGTTAATTTGGAACAGTCACGAAAGGATCTGTTGTAAGTCAAGGACTATTTGTCTTAGGGCATTAAGATGGCAAACCTATGGCATGGTTACCAGAAGTGGCACGCAGAGCCATTACTGTCGGCATGCAAGCCCTCGCCCCAAGGGGGTCTACTGCACATGCGTGTGTGCACCGCCCGCCTGACTGATAGTTGGTTATTGGGTGCACATATTCGGGGGCCAGGAGAAATGCACGTGCATGCACAGATGAATGGCGCACTGGGGGGGCTCTCACGCATGCACAGAGATGCACAAGGAGTAGCGTCCCCATGCACAGATGTGCGGTGCGCACAGGGGGTAGTGCATTCATGTGCAGGGGCTGTAGGGGGGATCCGTGAGCGCATTGCCTTCTGGGTGCTGGCATGCGAGCAAGCAATTATCGGCATAGGAGCCCAAAAAGATTAGCCGCCACTGAACTAAGATCAGTGGTGGGATTCTCACTGGTTCGCAACGGTTCTAACAAACCGGTAGTTCCGGTGAGCAGTTGGCCTCGCCCACTCACCCCTGCACTTTCCTGTCCTATATTTCCCTGGTTTTTTTTAACATTTAAAATGGTTTTGAACACTGTGCATGCACGAAAAGCACGTGCTCACCGAACCGACTGTTAAACCAGTTGCATCCCACCATTGACTTAAGATGTCAGATGCTCAGATTTGGAGAGATTTATGAACCAGGTACATAAAGAAAAAAAGCTTAAAATATGCAGAAACACGGCGATGATTAATTGTATCAATGAAAATATTTCTTTGCTGCTGAGCTCATCTGTACCGTCAACAATTCAAAGCATGATTTATGAGAAGGAAAACACCGGAAAGCTTACAGATCGGACCACTTCACTGATCAGGGTAACTGGTGTCTTCTTGTTTGGGCTGGACGGCAGAATCCATTGACTGTATAATTCCAGCAGGAACTGAGAACACGAATGAATGTCTACCCCAGCACGATGCTTCCTACAAGCCAAGAGAAGTTAGTAAGTCGACAGAAATCCACAGTTAAATATTACACCTCCAAGGGTGGCAAATATTTGTAATTCGGATATAGGATGGGGGTTAGCGATACGTTCTCCAAGCTTGTGGGTTGGTTTCCAAACATTCCTGCAAGTCAAGAGAAGTTAATACACCCACAAAAATTCCACTGTAAATATTATGGTGCAAATATAGCCTGTGTCCCTGAAAATATGACCTACCTGGAAAGTAAGTCTTAAGATTGATTTTTTTTAGAGGTGTGCTAAATATAAGCCCTACTTCCAAAATAAGCCCTAATTAAGATCCCGCCCACTCCAGAGTGCATGGGTAAAAATTAAGCTATGGTGGGGATGGAGGGGGTGCTGTAGCTGCCCTACTACTTACCTTTGGACAGTTTTAGCCACGTGTGGGCACGTGAGCCCCAGCCAAACTTACTTGCACTGCACATGCGCATGCCTCCCAGCTGATTTTCGGTCCTTTTGAGGCCCTTTTCGCCCTCCCGAAGGCTCGAGGAAAGCCTCGGCAGGATGAAAAATGGGCCTTCCGGAAATACCGGAAGTGCCGAAACGGGCCCGTATTTCGGCCTCCCGAGGGTGCAGAGGCTTTCCTTGAGCCTCCCGGAGGGCAAAAACAGCCTTAAATGGGCTGAAAATCAGCTGGGAGGCACACACATCCACAGTGCAGATAAGGGGACGGGGGGAGTGTTACGCGTGCATGCGGCAGGGCGCATTGCATTGTGGGTGCCGGCACGGACACATGCTTTCAGTACAGCACAACCAAAAGGTTCTTCATCACTGCCCTATGCTATTCCCAACAAACATATTCATTCATCTTCCATTCAGAGAGTAAATTTTTTTTTTAAAAAAAAGACACACCTGGAATTGACAGGTGAGGAGGGAGGAGAAGTAAGGGCAGGCATGTCGCTCTCATCATCTTCATCTTCGCCCCATTCTTCTTCCCGCAATGGGGTAATGCTATTTCCCAACCACACAGAATGGATGGAGACCTGCGGGTCAAAAAAAATAACAATAAAGAAAAAATAAAGATTGAAAACAATTCTTGAGCCCCTTAAAGGCCCACCTCAACGTAACAAAACATCACCCAGTGAATTAAGGCATAAATCAAGTCATGAAGATGCCAAAAGGCCGTTATGAGTAGTTCTTGATGTACAACCAAAACCGAGGCTCAACATTTTGGTGGGCGCAATGGTTAAAAATCGATTTCACAACCTTTCTTGCTGTTAAGCAAGTTGCTGAAGTTGTTGGAAGGTCGCAAACAGGGATTTGCATGACCCTGGGATGTTGCGACCGTCATTAAGTAGGAGTCGGTGGCCAAACAGCCGAGTATCAATCACATGATCACGGGGGAATGCTGCAATGGTCATAAAGGTGGAAAATGGTCGGGGATCCCCTTTTGCTCAGTGCCGTTGTAACTTTGAATGGTCCCTAAATGAATGGCTGTATGTCAATGACTGTGTTGTAGTTCACCGGCAGCCGGTGCAGCCGGCAGCAGAATCAGACAGTGAGGAAGAAAGGGGGCCAGTTAGGGAGTCTGGAGAGGACCCGGATGAAGGTCCTGCATCCAGTACAGAAATGAAGCCAGGACCATCTGGGAATGGGGGTGCTGCCTCCAGAGTCTGGCAGCAGCAAGGCAGAGGAACAAAGGGAGCCTGTTCTCAGTGTATGCGCAGAGTTGCCAGAAGGCAAGAACAGCTGAAACAAAGGGGCGACTGGGGAGTAAGGCTGGGAAGTGATTGCCCCTCCCATAAGGGATAAAAGTGAAACCTAAATGACGAAAGCTTTGCAGGAAGCAAAGTAGTTCAATCAGTTCTGAATCATCCTTAAGTTCTGTGTACTTGGGTTTTTCTTGTACTTTGGTTGGTTTCTTTTATAGTTAAGTGGATACTTCTGTTTCTGGCAGCACTCCACAGAAGTGAAAGGTGTGTGCTTATCTTGGGGAACTGCTTAAGATTAGTTCTGGCTGGCAATGAAAGCAATTCCCAGCGTTGCAATAAAATAGGTATTGCTTTTAAAACAAGTTTGTGATTAATTACAACTGACGAAGCCTGGTTCAGAACAGACTGCCTGGGTTTTAGGGATCCAAAAATGGCTCTTTTTTTTCTTAACAGGCATTTGAACCAACCTGTCCTAGTTTGTATCGCATATTCCCCATTTCACGCTCGGTATTGATCTGCAGCAGCAGCTTCTCGTGGCTGATGAGGGCACCTGAAATTTAAAAAAGGAAACGTGATTAGGAGGGCCAGAGTTTCAATTTATTTATCTGTTAGACCAGGGATTGCCAACCTTTTGGACCGCAGGGACCACCAAACTCATAATTTGAAATCCCGCGGACCACTTATATGAATTTTGACTTGACGGTGGCTTGCGGATGTTGGTAGGAAAGTTGGTCCCCTATTCCAGAGCTGCAATAGTCACAGGACTGGCCCTTTGGTCATCCTGGAGTAGCTGCTCCTCCACCCGGGTGCACCAGTCTGCCATGGACTGGGGGAGCTGCTCCAGGGTGACCAAAGGGCCAATCCTGGGACTCCTGCAGCTCTGGAATATGAGACTGACTTTCCCATCAATGTCAGCCAGCCACCTGGGGCGGATTTCCCTCCCCCGCTATTGGTCTTACCTTCCAGTTCCGGCTCGTGAGGGTCTACTCCAGGTAAGGTTTGCGCTCGGCTGAAGGGTGGGGGCCAGTGGGTGGGTGGGCCATGTGGGCGGTGCAGCCTTGTTTTCCCATGCAGCCTGGATTAATTGCTTTTTGGCGGTGCTTTGTGTGGGACATTTCTCTGTGGACCACCAAAATTTTCTCGCTGATCACCAGTGGTCTCCGGCCCACCGGTTGGCGACTAAGGCTGATAAAGGAGCCAAAGGAAGGTGAAACCCCAGAAATTGCCAGACCCTGATCTGGAGGAGATGGGGTGTCATGGCCCCGGCAGAGCCTGAATCTGGGGCGGCGGGGGGGGGGAGGAGATGAGAAGAACTGAGTGGGAGATGGAGGGGAAGGCTTCATTGGAATGTGGGGAGGAGCAGGCTGAGTCAGGCCAGAGCCTTTCAGGATTGGGACGGCTTGTAAGCAGGGAGGAAGGAGGGCAGGATGACCGAGAGAAGCTAAGCAGGGAACATGAGAGACAGAGCTCAGGCGATGAGCAAGGACAGCCCCCTCCTGATCCCTGAGCACGGAGAGTGGAGCGAAGGCGAGAACAGCGCAGACTGATCTGGCTACTCGGGAGGAGAGCCCCCCGCCCCTCTTCACAAGGTACACCTGGGAACTGAGACTTTAGGAGAACGCTGTGAGGAGGGACATTTGTCGGGAACAAACGCTGAATTCACGGAGTGCCGAGTGCTGACGTTTCCTGGATTCCTTGCGTTTTTTTTCTGGATTTCTTGCCTTGCTCCTTTGATTCTTGGACTCCTCAACTTGCCCTGCTGGATTTATTGCTGTGCAGTGTACGTAGCACTGGGCTGGACTACTTGCAGCCAGAGACTGCTGGAGGTGTGGTGTATGCGTGTGTGACCACTTTGCTCTGGGACTTGCCAGAAACATGGGAGCGTTTGGGGAAATTTGGAGCTGCCTGTGTTGACTCTGCGCTGTGCCCTGCGTCATCACGCAGGGATTCAGTGAACAACTGTGGCAAGAACTCACTTAACAAATGTCTCACTTAACCACAGAACATTTGTGGCTCAATTGTGGCCACAAGTCAAGTAAATTGTCCCTGGTTAAAAATGCAGGATCAGCTGTAGGCTTTTAATGTTGAGCAATATTTGATTTCTCTTCCTGAATCCAAGCGCACATAGCGTGGGGCAGCTCTCTGTGTGCTTGTGCATGTGGTGCATTGATTGTTGAGATACTGACAAATATGTAAATCACTGTTTACCTGTAGTAGAGGGGGCCAGGGAGGGAACAGGGTCCCACACCTGGTATAAGTGATGGCAAGCAACGTTGTCTCTCTTAGAGGCCATTTCTTGGATCTCTTGCTCGACAATTCCTCGGATAATGTTCAATTTTCTCCCGAACCTGATATTCAGCAGAAAAAATGCATTGTTTTGAATCTTCTATATATATATAAAATATAAAAGCAAAACACCCCTCACAAATCATCACAAAATCTCCAGAACCATAAAGCCTACAAACTTGAAATTTGGCATGTAGGTTCCTCTTGGCTTCTAGGTGCTTACTAAGAAAGGGTTTTTCAAAAGGACCATCAGAGCATTTACAATATTTCCTATATTGTTATTATTATTAACACGCTCTGATGCTAAGGAGTTCTACTCCCCCTCCCCACCTGAAAAGAAATCTCTTCCAAATGCAAAACACAAGCAGAGGAGTTTCAGTTTTAGTTGAACACCAAGCAGCTTTAGTACAGAACAGTTGAGCTAAGCCACGCCCAGGCTCCTTGCTGTCTTCTCCTTGCTCACACAGCAAATACTCTTTCAGTTCCTAAACAACTCTCCACTCTCTCACACACTGACAGGACACTAGCCAGATGAATACCGATGGGTGCTGGTAGGCAGAGGCAGAATTTTTTCCCCCTTATTTTCCTCCCCCAAATCTAAGCCCGACCACATAGTTTCGTAGCAAAGCATGGGTATCCAGCTAGTAATAACATATAGAGAGAAATTATCAATTCAGTGAGGCGTTTTAAAACACATGTTCGTTTTTTTTTTCTTTTTTTTTCTTGAAAGTACATGACATTTATAACTGAAATGGGCTACGGGGAAGTCCCCGACTTACGACCATTCATAGTGGCCGTTCAAAGTTGCAATTTTGGAAGTTAAGATTTAAACCATAACAGTTCTTCAAGCCTTGGGGAGTCCCCTGTGATGACATCCTGCCCCCCACCCCCACCCAGCGTTCTGTGTACTGCAGGTTGCGGGGCGCTGTCTTAAATCAAAGATAAATGGAACGACACAGAGTCGAATGAAGAGAGAGCAAGAGCAAGGGAGAAAATAAAGGAAAGGAACTGCTTTTTAATCCTTCTCAAGCGCTTGTTGGGATTAGAAAGGATTCATCCATGGTTGAGCTCCCTGTACTTAAGTAGTCATGATGTAAAAAAGGATGTTGAGCCTCTACAAAGAGTGCAGAGAAGAGCAACCAAGAGGATTAAGGGACTGGAGGCTAAAATACAGGAAGAACTGTCGCTGGAATTGGGTATGTCTAATTTAATGAAAAGAAGGTCCAGTGATCCAATATCTAAGGGGCTGCCCCAAAGAAGACGGGATCAACCTATTCTCCAAAGCTCCAGAAGGCAGGACAAGAAACCATGGATGGAAATGAACCAAGGAGAGAAGCAACCTGGAATGAAGGAGAAGCTTCCAACAGTCAAGACAATCAACCAGTGGAACAGAAGTTGCCCTCAGACGTTGTGGGTGCTTCCATCACTGGAGGGTTTTAAGAAGAGACTGGACAGTCACTTGTCTGGAATGGTCTAGGGTCTCCTGCTTGAGCAGGGGGCTGGACTAGAAGACCTCCAAGGTCCCTTCCAACAGTTCTGTTCTCTTTTCTCTTCATTATTCTCTTCTCTTCCTCTTTCCTATTCTACTCTACTCTACTCTATTTTTTTTTATTCCGATATTCTATTCTGTTCTATTCTACTCTACTCTAAACTTCATTCTATTCTATTTTCTCTTCTACTCTCTCTCCTCTGCTCTCCTCTCTATTCTCTTCTCTCCTCTCCTCTCTTCCCTATTCTATTTTCTCCTCTCTTCTCTCCTCTCTCCTATCCTCTCCTCTATTCTATATTTTAATCTATCCGCTCTTCTCTTCTCTTTTCTCTCCTCTCCTCTCCATTCCATTTTCTTTCTCCCCTCTGTTCTCCTCTCTATTTTCTCTCCTCTCTTCCCTATTCTATTCTCTCCTCTCCTCTCTTCTATCCTCTCCTCTCTTCTATATTTTAATCTATCCGCTCTTCTCTTCTCTTTTCTCTCCTCTCCATTCCATTCCATTCCATTTTCTCTCTCCCCTCTGCTCTCCTATTTTCTCTCCTCTCTTCCCTATTCTATTCTCTCCTCTCCTCTCTTCTATCCTCTCCTCTCTTCTATATTTTAATCTATCCGCTCTTCTCTTCTCTTTTCTCTCCTCTCCATTCCATTCCATTCCATTTTCTCTCTCCCCTCTGCTCTCCTATTTTCTCTCCTCTCTTCCCTATTCTATTCTCTCCTCTCCTCTCTTCTATCCTCTCCTCTCTTCTATATTTTAATCTATCCGCTCTTCTCTTCTCTTTTCTCTCCTCTCCATTCCATTCCATTCCATTTTCTCTCTCCCCTCTGCTCTCCTATTTTCTCTCCTCTCTTCCCTATTCTATTCTCTCCTCTCCTCTCTTCTATCCTCTCCTCTCTTCTATATTTTAATCTATCCGCTCTTCTCTTCTCTTTTCTCTCCTCTCCATTCCATTCCATTCCATTTTCTCTCTCCCCTCTGCTCTCCTATTTTCTCTCCTCTCTTCCCTATTCTCTGCTCTCCTCTCTTCCCTATTCTATTCTATCCTCTCTTCTCTTCTCTCCTCTCTTCTATTCTCTCCTCTCCTCTCTTCTATATTTTAATCTATCCGCTCTTCTCTTCTCTTTTCTCTCCTCTCCATTCCATTCCATTTTCTCTCTCCCCTCTGCTCTCCTATTTTCTCTCCTCTCTTCCCTATTCTATTCTCTCCTCTCCTCTCTTCTCTTCTATATTTTAATCTATCCGCTCTTCTCTTCTCTTTTCTCTCCTCTCCATTCCATTCCATTCCATTTTCTCTCTCCCCTCTGCTCTCCTATTTTCTCTCCTCTCTTCCCTATTCTCTGCTCTCCTCTCTTCCCTATTCTATTCTCTCCTCTCTTCTCTCCTCTCTTCTCTTCTATATTTTAATCTATCCGCTCTTCTCTTCTCTTTTCTCTCCTCTCCTCTCCTCTCCATTTCATTCCATTTTCTCTCTCTCCTCTGCTCTCCTCTCTATTCTCTTCTCTCTTCCCATTTTCTCTCTCTCCTTTGCTCTCCTCTCTATTCTATTCTCTCCTCTCTTCCCTATTCTCTCCTCTCCTCTCTTCTATATTTTAATCTATCTCCTCTCCTCTCCATTCCATTCCATTCCATTCCATTTTCTCTCCTCTCCTCTCCTCTCCTCTCTCCTCTATTCTATCCTCTATCCTCTCCTCTCCAATTTTTCCTCTTCTCTTCTCTTCTCTTCTCTTCTGCCACCAGGAAGTCTGTGACTGACTCAGGGGTTTTCTCCTGGAGGATTTCTCTTGTTTCTGGTTACAAAGGAAGCAAAATACCTGGTGTCAAGAGCTTTCAAGGTTTTGTTTCGAGGCTGCTGCTCCAAACAGCTCACGGCTGGATTGCCGGCCAGCGGGATGGTCATTGCGCTCAGCACCAAGGAGGTGATTGCCTGAACAGCCAGAACGTTGATCTGGGTTCTTTCCATGTCTTCCTGGAAACAAAGAAAAGGACACAGGTGTCAAGTCTAATGTAGGTGGGAGGGTGGGAAATGGGGAGTGAGGGGGGAAAGAATCATATGTTTAGACCTATCTAGAAAAAAATGGATTGCTACAAAGAGAGAGTGAGAGAGAGGGGGAGAGGGAGACACACACACACACACACACACAGAGACAGTCAGAGAGAGACAGAGAGGGAGAGAGACAGAGAGAAACAGAGAGACAGAGAGAGAGACAGAGAGGGAGAGAGAAACAGAGAGGGAGAGAGAGAGACAGAGAGAGAGAGAGAAACAGAGACAGTCAGAGAGAGACAGAGAGGGAGAGAGACAGAGAGAAACAGAGAGGGAGAGAGAGAGACAGAGAGGGAGAGAGAAACAGAGAGGGAGAGAGAGAGACAGAGAGAGAGAGAGAAACAGAGAGGGAGAGAGAGAGAGAGAGAAACAGAGAGAGAGAGAGAGAGACAGAGAGGGAGAGAGAAACAGAGAGGGAGAGAGAGAGAGAGAAACAGAGAGGGAGAGAGAGAGACAGAGAGAGAGAGAGAGACAGAGAGGGAGAGAGAAACAGAGAGGGAGAGAGAGAGACAGAGAGGGAGAGAGAAACAGAGAGGGAGAGAGAGAGACAGAGAGAGAGAGAAACAGAGAGGGAGAGAGAGAGACAGAGAGGGAGAGAGAAACAGAGAGGGAGAGAGAGAGACAGAGAGGGAGAGAGAAACAGAGAGGGAGAGAGAGAGACAGAGAGAGAGAGAAACAGAGAGGGAGAGAGAGAGACAGAGAGAGAGAGAGAGAGAGAGAGAAACAGAGAGGGAGAGAGAAAGACAGAGAGAGAGAGAGAAACAGAGAGGGAGAGAGAGAGACAGAGAGGGAGAGAGACAGAGAGAAACAGAGAGGGAGAGAGAGAGACAGAGAGAGAGAGAGAAACAGAGAGGGAGAGAGAGAGACAGGGAGAGAGAAACAGAGAGGGAGAGAGACACAGAGAGAGAGAGAAACAGAGAGAGAGAGAAACAGAGAGGGAGAGAGAGAGACAGAGAGGGAGAGAGACAGAGAGAAACAGAGAGGGAGAGAGAAACAGAGACAGTCAGAGAGAGGGAGAGAGAAACAGAGAGGGAGAGAGACACAGAGAGAGAGAGAGACAGAGAGAGAGAGAAACAGAGAGGGAGAGAGAGAGACAGAGAGGGAGAGAGACAGAGAGAAACAGAGAGGGAGAGAGAAACAGAGACAGTCAGAGAGAGGGAGAGAGAAACAAAGAGGGAGAGAGAGAGACAGAGAGAGAGAGAGAAACAGAGAGGGAGAGAGAGAGACAGGGAGAGAGAAACAGAGAGGGAGAGAGAGAGACAGAGAGAGAGAGAGAAACAGAGAGAGAGACACATAGAGACAGAGAGATAGAAACGCACAAATACACAGAGAAAGAGAGGGAGACGCAGAGTGAGAGAGGGGGAGAGAGAGAGAGAGAGACCACGGCCAGAGGGCACCAAGGACACCTGATTATTTTACCTCTTGCTGGTTTTCCTCCTGATCCATGACGATCGGCTGGGTCACAAGAACTCCCAGGAGGCTGGCCCAGGTTTCCTCAAACTGCATGCGGTTTGTCCACCCTACAGGTAAAAATCACAGACTTGGTGTGAGATGGGCAGCTTTAGAAATACGACACATCAATCAATATTTAGCCTTCCGGAATCCAGAGCCTCTCAGGCTCCTTTATTTAAAACCGGAAGGACAGCAAAATAATGAGAAATAAATATCACAAGGGTCTTTAGAGATGACCTGTGCTCTCTTCAACTCTGAATCAAGAGGAGATGTAAACTGACCCCCTGGACTGGACAGAATAGGGCAATGGTGGCGCAGTGGTTAGAATGCAGTATTGCAGGCTGACGCTGCCCACTGCCAGGAGTTTGATCCTGCCCAGCTCAAGGTTGATTCAGCCTTCCATCCTTCTGAGGTCATTAAAATGGGGACCGAGATGGTTGGGGGCAAGAGGATGACTCTGTAAACCACTTAGAGAGGGCTATAAAGCACTGTGAAGTGGGATATAAGTCTAAGAGCTGTTGTTATTGCTATCTTTATGTCCCTGTTCTTGTGATGACCCAGGGCGTGGCACGAAGGCAACACCGCTGGAGAACAGGTATGAGTCCCTTTATTTGCTCCAACTTTTCCCCCAACGTCCTGCTTACTCTCCGACCTGGAGAAAAACTCTCTCACAAACCTGCAACAGCCTCTGGCTGCAGAGACTCTAGTCCAAAAGTTGTAGGCAGAATGAATGCAATGAATCACTCCAGCAGGACAAGATAATGAGTCCAATAATTCCAGCAAAGCAAGATAAGCACACAGAAGCACAGCAGTCAGGAGGAATGCCAGGAATGCAGAACACAACTCTCCACACTAGATGAATTCAGTGTTTGTTCCTGACAAACACCCCTCCCAACTGCCTTTCCTTTAAACTCCCTCCCCAGACATGCCTTGTGAAGGGAATCGCAGCCCTTTCCTTTCTCATAAGCCACGCTACCCATGTTGCTCTCTTCTGCCTTCTTCCCTAGGATGAGGAGGCAGTGGGCCTTGGTCTTCCTCTGAACCCCCCTCTCCCTTGTTGTACGTCTCCCCTGTTCTGCCCAGCCTGACTGTAATGACCCAGGGTAGGATACAAAATAAACACAGTCACAAAAACAGGTGCTTTTATTCCTTCACTTTGCTTCAAAGCTCCAAATATCCTTGACTGGAGATAAAAAAACTCCCCCACAAGCAGTTACGAAAAGGAGGAAATGCCGTTTAAACTAAAAATGCCTATCAATTATAAAGAGTAAAAACAACACAAACCACACCGAAACAATTAAGGGAACCAGGCAAGATATAAGGGCTTGAAGACATCCACAGATATCGGAAGACCCACTGGGAAGGACACCAAACTCAGAGAGGAACGACAGACTAGAGATATTTCCATGCTTTGTTTCCAGCACTGGCCCATACGCATGTCCGTCCTTTTAATCAGTTCTCACAGTGGCAGCCCATGAAGAGGATCAAGACCCTTTCCTCCCCCGTAGACCATGTCATTCATGTCTCTCCCTTATCCTCTCCTCCCTGCATGACCCTAGGATGGAGAGGGGATGGGCCTGGGTCTTCCTCTGACTGCCCAGCCAGCCTCTGCCCTTCCCCAGCCTCCTCTACAACCACACTTCCACTCCCTGTTGGCTGTTCCTTCTCTCCCTTGGAATCAATCTCCAACAGGGGCGTGACACTGAGTTTGTTCTTCCTTAGTTTCCTCCACAGCCAACAGAGCCACTTTCCTGCTGTCAGCTGTCTATCTTCTGTCTCAGATTCAGACTCTGCCGGAGCATAACTAATCTCAGGAATTCTGCCTGGTTTGGTTCTTCAGTCCTACAATGACTATTTAGGATGGCAGAGAATTCAGGCAAATTCACCCAGAATTAAACCTTCTTAACAGGGATTTTTAAATGTTCACCTGTATCAAAAGCCTTCAGCTTTCATGACTGAAACTCATTTCCAGTCGCCGGGACTTACCCAGGGTGTTAATTCGATAGATAAATTCTTTGAAGATTTCTCTCTCTTGGAGAAATTCCACAGGAATTTCGGGAAATGTCGTGCCGAATTCACCTGTCGGCTTGGGGGACCAGCCCAATTTCCAGACCTATCGCAAACATAGAAGGGTGGAGAAATAGTTAAGTAGTCCTTGACTTACAACAGTCCACCTAGTGCCTGTTCAAAGTTACAACATCACTGAAAAAAATAATCACAACTGTGGCAAGAAAAGCAATAAAATGGAGCAAAACTCACTTAACAAGTGTCTCATTTAGCCATATAAATTTTGGGCTCCATTGCGGTTGTATGTTGAGGGCTACTTGTACACTAATACTACCCTGTTTCCCCAAAAATACGACCTAACCTGAAAATAAGTCCTAGTTTAAATTTTTACACATGCGCCAAATATAAGCCCTACCCCCCAAAATAAGCCCTAATTAAGATCCTGCCCACTCCAGAGTGGACGGGTAAAAATTAAGCTAGAGTGGGGATGGGATGGGAGGTGGAGCTGCCCTGCTACTTACCTTTGGACAGGTGTACCCAGGCCTCGCACATCCCAACACCTGCTTTGCCAGCCCATTTCTTCTGCAGCCAGCAAGGATGGCCAGGCTTTCCTGAAGGCCTCTGGAGCTGAGAACAAAGCTCTGGATTGATCCAGAGCTCCGTTATGGGCTGCAAAGGCCTTCAGGAAAGCCTTGCCAGTCGCAGAAGTTCCTGAAGGCCTCTGATGGTGACAAGGAGGCCAGGGGGCGACGCACACAAGTGAGGTTAGAAAGTGGAGGACATCCCCCCAAAATAAGACCTAGTGCCTTTTTTTTGGTGGCAAAAATATATATATAAGACAGAGCCTTATTTTGGGGGAAACACGGTAGCAATTTGGAAGCTCTGCTTTGGGGGCATTTTGTTCCTGAATAAAGACCGAGAATAAAAAGGAGGCATTTGCAACAATAAATATAGGTTATCTCAAAATACAAAACCTGGGGTTTCGCTCCTCTGAAAACAAGAACAGGCTAAGCAGGAAAAAAAAAAAACACTGCAGCTTCTCAGGTTCAATACATACCAGGAGGGGAACCCGGGCATAGCTATTGACGAGTGGCAGCCGGGACAGGCTGATGATGATGTTCCTCAAAACGGGGGTCAGGAATGCAGGGATGGGACTGTTCTTCTTGTGCCCCAGAGCCAAGACAGACTGCAGGCATTCCACCAACTCAGCTACCACTTCACAAGTTGCTGTAATGTTCTCAGAATCTTAAGTGGACAAAAAAGCAAACATTTATTACAGTAAATTAAGTGGAAAGACTGGGAGGGTCTGTTGGTCTGTCTGTTTATCTATCTATCCATCCATCATGTATCCTATCCATTCATTCATGCATTTAACTATGTCCATCAAGTATCCTATCCTGTGTCCATCCATCCATCCATCCATTTCTTCCTCTCTCCTTCATTTTCCTTCCTTCTTTTTTCTCTCAGAAACCTTCCTGCCTTCCATCCCTTCTTTTCTCTCCCCCTCCTTTTCTTTTCTTTGTCAACATTCCTCCTTTCCTTTTTTCCTCTCAAAATCCTTCCTTCCTTCCATCCATCCTTTCCTTCCTTCCTTCCTTGCTTTTAAAATCCATCCATCCATCATGTCTATTATGTATCCTATCTTATCCATGCATCCATCCATTTATCTAGCATGTATCCTATCCTATCCTATCCTATCCGTCCGTCCATCCATTTATCTATCATTTATCCTATCTTATACATCCATTTAGCTATGTCTATCATGCACCCTATCCTAACCTGTCTGTCCGTCCGTCCATCCATCCATCCATGCATCCACCCAGTTTGATATTAAATGCATTAAAATATCTTGGATGCGTGTATGTTTTCTGATTTCCCAAGAATAGCCACCAAAGGGAAACTGAGGCTGGAGAAGACATGATAGGGGGATAATCCTTTCTCAACCTTTCTCTTACAGCCTCAACTCCAACTACCATCTTGGTAAAGATCACCTCCTCCTAGTAAATTTTACCCTGAAGTCTTCAGAGACATTTCCTATACGTAAACCTAAAGTGAAATCCACATCTAATTTAGTTGCAAAGCATTTGCATCCACCATTAGTTCCCATACAAGTAGGTACAGCTCTACCTTTAAGCTTAGGTAGAATTGTGACATATAACTGTACACCTATGGCTTATATCAAAACACAACTTCATGCATAGCAAGAGTTTGTTTTATCCTTACTTGGTGTTTGTGAACTCTTTTCATTCTCACTGGCTGCCTTCTGAATCTTTTTCCTTTTCTCTGGACTCAGGAGGCGATTTCCCGGTTCAATGGCCACTAAATCAGATGGAAGCAACATGTATTTTTCAAAACGGATCCTTCAAAGATCTCCAAATGTACATGTGTCCAGCAAAGTTTCCGAAGAAACTTCAGACTAGACTCGCTTCAACTCCTAAAGTTTCTTTTTTTGTTTTTGCCTCATGCCTGGAGAGAGTGAGTGGATTTCCCCCCCCCCAAACTTCCCTCACTCCATTGGCATTCATTTTGTTTGACAGGGAGAGCAATCTGGTGCAGGGGTCAAAGACCCCACTGGACTGGAGGCCAGGAAGGAACCATCTGGAGCAAACCACCTGTGGAAATATTTTCTCCCAACCCTGCAAGAAATTGCCTGGGTGATACCCTGGAATCAAGACTGACTTGAAGGCATAAAAAATATTGTATTGTGTTATGTTGCGTTGCATTGTATTGAATTGCACTGCACTGCACTGCACTGCACTGCACTGTATATTATATTATGTTGTAACTATGTATCATTCATGTGTTTGCAACATTGTATCATTCATGTGTAATCATTAACTTCTGTCTCTTCAGTGACCTTTGCAAGGCACGTACAAGGGGCAAGGAGCTAGACGGTTGTTAATAAGCTTATCCACACTGTAAATGATCTGTCCGGTATGCAGCTTTGTAAACATGCACATCCTGATGAGATTATCATGTTTGACTTGAGCTTTGATTAAATCATTTTCTTGTAAAAAAGCACAATAAAAGAGCGTGTGCCAAGACATTCGGGGCGCGCTCATCCCGAGGAAACCTCGCTTCCTGTCGTTTCTCTCTCCTTCGCTCCCTTTCATGAGCCGCCCATCAGATGCGGGATAGCAGATACCGCAATATTATATTATATATATAATATAATAAATATATTATTATATTGTATTATAATAAAATACATATAACATATCATTATATCACACTATAACATAATATAGTACATATAATAACATATAATAAAATATATTATTATATTGTATTATATAATAAATATAATATTATAAAATATAATGAATACAATTCATATATAACATAATAAATATAATATATTGTATTATAATATAATAAATATAATATATAATAAAATATAAAATAATAAAATGTAATACATGTAATACGTATAGCATAATAAATATATTATATTGTACTATAATATAATGAATATGATATAATATATAATAAAATATAAAATATAAAATAACATTTGACAGTAGCCTCTCATTCTCAGCTGCGGAAGGTGATAAAATGATTGAAAAAAAATCAGAAATTCAGGCAAACCAGGCGATTCCTTCCGTGGGAGCTGATTGACTGGATGGAAGCGAAAACATTTAGAAAGGACTGAAGGGAAAGATTAGGGAAGGGATCAAATCTGGGGTGGGGCTCACCTGCTACCAGGATGAATCGGGTGCAGTGGATGAGCGAGGAGGCCTGGCTGGAATTCTCTGTGGAGGCCCAGAGATTCCACAGCTCCGTCTGTTGCAATGCCAGACAACAGCAATCCAGCACAGCCTGGAGATCCATACTTAGGGGCACCTGCTTGCGTGCTAAGTGCCAAGAGAAGATCTGTTAGGACAAAAGAGAAATGGGCAGAGCTGGGAGGGACCTTGGAGGTCCTCTAGTCCAGCCCCCTGCTCAAGCAGGAGATCCTATAGTACCCTTTCAGACAAGTGGCTGTCCAGTCTCTTCTTCAAAGCCTCCAGTGATGGAGCCTTCAAAACTTCTGGAGGCCAGGTGTTCCACTGATTAACTGTTCTCACTGTCAGGAAATTCCTCCTTAGTTCTAGGTTGTTTCTCTCCTTGATGAGTTTCCATCCATTGCTTCTTTTCTTCTCCTGCCTTCAGGTGCTTTGACCCCCCTCTTCCTTGTGGCAGCCCCTCAAATATTGGAAGACTCTACTATCATGTCCTTCTTTTCATTCATGTAGACATACCCAATTCCTGCAACCGTTCTTTGTATGTTTTAGCCTTCGGTTCTCTAATTATCTTTATTGCTCTCTACTTTTTCCAGAGTCTCAACATCTTTATTCTATGATGGGTGACCAAAACTGAATGTAATATTCCAAGTGTGGTCTTACCAAGGCACCAATTATGTATTATGTATTATGTATTATTATTATTATTATTATTATTATTATTATTATTATTATTATTATTATTATTGTTGTTGTTGTTGTTGTTGTTGTTGTTGTTGTTGTTTAAAAGCACCATCATCTGATCAGGAAAAGCTTTAAGGGGGCTGATATTTCCAACAAGCTTTGTAATTTCAAATCATGTAAACCAAATAAACAATCAGCAACAACATTCAGGAAGTTGAACAGTACTTTGCAATGAATCAATTGCAAGAAACAGTCATCCATGTCTACTCTTTGTGATTTCTTCTTCTCTCTTCATTCGTTCTCCCAGGTCACCTGCTCGTTCTCAGAATTTCAAATCCATCTATCAAAATTATGCATAACTAGCGAAAATGTTTAAAGATAAATCAACTAAATGCTGAAAGTGTCATCAAACACCAAGAACATATTCCTATATGTGGTGGCCTTGCATAGAAGCTAAAAGATATTGGACTAAAATACACACATGGTTGGAAAAAATGTTTAAACCACGTATAGATTTGAAACCTGAATTTTTTTTATTGGGAATGGTACCTGAAGGTTATAGTAAAGAAAAAGCATACTTAATCATACATGTCTTAACAGTAGCTAGAATTGTATTTGCTCAGAATTGGAAAAGTGATAAGATACTGATAGAGGGAAAAGTAATCGAAAACATATTTGAATGTGCAGAAATGAATAGATTAACATTAGAAATTAAAGAAAAGGAAGAATCTGAATATTACGTGGTATGGGGTTTGTTTTATCAATAATTAGAAAATAAAATAAATTAAAATGGAGTTGATATAGTTATAAAGCAATAAGAGAAATTGGTGAAATGGATATATTGGATAGTACTTATATTATTCATACGGGAATGTGATTATTGTTATATTGATAAGAAATTATTATTAACTGTAAGCACATGAAATATGTACCTAATTAATACATGATTGAAATGGAATGGATTTATTGTATGTAAAAAAAATTTAAAAATGAGAAAAAATTATGCATAATTTAGTGGTTAACACCAAAAAGCATCACTCTTCCCTGACCTGTTCTGTGAATTACAATATAGTTTCAATTAGTTTTTCTTTATTTTTCTTTTTTTTTAAAACGGTAGGCAGTGTTTATATTTGTGGTTCTGTTAATTCAAACCTGTGGATTTGTACGAACCTTCTGAAATTTAAAAGAGAAATGTGAAAATAAGTTGAGACAGGCAGAATTTTCTCTAGTAGCCAATCAGGTTTAGGCATTCTGGTCTGGAATAAACCTACCGCTTCCTTTATGGGAAATTATCCAGAAGCACAAATAAGCCACAGCTATATGAATCATAAAAAGGCCAACTCAACAAGGGATTTCAAATATTTTTTCCAGATAACACCATCACAGCAGAATTGTGGCACAATAATAACCCGCGAGACTGCAAGTTTCTCTACGGTTTGTCACTTTTTAGAAGGCAGCATCATCAAATTTAAAAATATACATTATTGTTTTCCAATATCGTGACCGCCCTTACCTCTAGCAGCATCACAATGAACTTCACAATGTCATTTTCCTTCTCCGGAGGGATGCGCAGAGAAGCGGGCAGTTTGGAAAGCAACACCAGATACTGACTTAAAGCCTGAGCCAAAACCATTGTGAATTGAAACATTTCTGGGTCTCCTATGGGAAAAACAACAACAACACAACCACAACGTCATATAACACAAAAATGCATTGTGATTCGGTCTCCTTTTTCAAATTTCTGAGGACCCAAGCAAACAGATCAGGCACCAAAAAGGATTCTTTCTTGAAAATGGGCAAGATCATTCTGTCCCACTCCAGGAACCCTTAGGGAACTATTTCTCCACCTACCCCCTCACACACATTGTTTTTCTCCCATCAGCAAGAGCCGACAGCTGCTGGAAGGAAAACCCACTCCGGTTCCAAGCCGGGGAGAAAGATGCTGAAAACAAAATGGAGGCAACCGCATGGAAAGAAGGTCTGTTTTATTTGGATGCTAGACACCTCAGTGACAGCAGAAAATGGGGACCAGTTGGCTGAGTGAGTGGATGGATTTTTATAGGGTTCTGGGGATTTACTGATTGAGATGCTCTAGGGGGGTTGTGCAATGTAGTGAGCCTTGTGTCTTTTACTATTCCAACGGTGGTGGGTTAATCCTATTACGTCCTAAAGGTCATGTCCTGTCCTTAGAATTTGGGTGGAGGAATGGAAATTTTTAATCCAGGAGTGGAGTGGTGGCTTAGAGGTGAAGTTCTCACCTCATGATCAGGAGGCTATGAGTTCGATTCTAGGTAGAGGCAGATAGTTCTCTCTCTGGGCACAATGAGAATATATCTGCTGAATATAACTCTGCATTGGTGACAGGAAAGGTATCCGGGCAGGAAACACTCAAGCTCTATTCAGTTACCCAGATTCCACCTCACAAGGGATTATGGGGTCGTTAAAAGATGATGATGATGAATGTAAATTCTTAATCCCATCAGCTCCAGCCTCCTGTGGGAGATGTGGCTGAAGATGTTTTGTTTATGAAGAGGATGACCTGGCTTTCGTCATAGGTACAAAATATCTACTTCTAAAGACTGGAAGCTTCTGCTTGAGGTTATGGCAGGAAGACTGGAGCTGCTTTCTGCCTTTGTTAAGTTTTTTTTTTCCTCCATTTCTCCTTTTTGGGAAACACAGACTCTACAAGAAACCTGTTGCAATAATCCCTCCTCTCAAATACAAGAAAAGCAACCCAACACTCATGATTAGGTCACGAGTAAACCAAGACACAACTGGCGAGAGATGCCGTCTTCGCAAAAAGCCCACCAGAGGCAGACATCCTGACAGCACAGGCCACAAAAGCCACAAAAGCCTTCCCTTCGGCCTGCACTTCCAGTTGTGAGGAGTTGCCAGATCCTGTCATGCCCCTGTCGGAGTCTGAATCCGAGGAGGAAGACAAACAGCCTTCAGGGAGAGAGAGTGGCTCCATTGGCTGTGGAGGAAAGTGGGGAAGGGCAAAGTCCGGCTGGGTAGAGCAGGGAAGAGGTAGAACAAGGGAGAGGGAGTCCAGTGGAAGACCCAGGCCCACCCCCTCTTCATCCTAGGGCACGCAGGGAGGAACGGAGAAGAGAGCAACGTGGGTTGCTTGGCTTACGAGGAAGGAAAGGGCCCTGATTCCCTTCACAAGGCACAAGGCCCGGGGAGGGAGTTTAAAAGAGAGGAAGTTTGGGAGGGGCGTTTGTTGCGAACAAACGTTGAGTTGATCTAATGTTGGCTGCTGTTATTGAAGTTCCTGGCATCCTCCCAACTGGTTGGATTTACTGCCGGGTTACTTCACTTCTGAAACTCCTTATCGTGCCCTGCCGGATTTATTGCTTTATCTTGCTTTGTTGGAATTATAGTTGAAAGTTTTCTGTTTACACCGTTTTGAATTGAAATGTCTGCAGCCAGAGGCTGCTGCAGGTTCCAGGGAGAGTTTTTCTCCAGACTGGAAGGTACCAGGATATTGCGGGCAAAGTTGGAGCTAATAAAGAGACCTCTACTTATTATCTGGTTGGGTTGTCTTTGTGCCACATCCCTTTGGGTCATCAGAGCACTGATGGGGAAGCCTTGCAGAGGCCATATAACCCTCTATTCCATATCTCACCATAAATATTGCTGAGTTTGTTCCAGTACGGGGACGATCCCATCGGCTGCATCGGCTGGAAGACTTGATGGCCAGTGGGTAGCTTGTTCACCACTTCTGTCACGTGGTGCAGCGTGACCAGGCGAGCAGCTTCAAAATGGCTCCTCAGCCCTCGGGACAGTTCCTGCCCACCCAGGCTCAAACACGGGGCGAGGAGGCTGATGTTGAAATCCTGAAAAGACCCAAGCAGCAGGAAGCAGTTTTCACACGTTTCTGACTTGAGCTACAGAATTGAAAAGATTTCTTGTTTCCAGGCTAAAGTGGGCCGTTCGATCTGCCATAAACAAACGGGCAATTTCACACCCTCCATTTAATGTTGGCTCCAATTTGTGCTGAGACCCATACCCCCTGGGGGTCAAATACTACTAGGTGTCAGCATTCTAGCAACCCTCCATTCTGCCCAATAACTCCAAGACTTCTCAAAAGTTCCTTTTATTTGGACAGTAACTGGCACAACTGTGGAATCCCGAATCTGAAAGTTCTGGGCTTCCTTACAATAAGTAAAAACTACAAAACCCATCCCCTGCACCCATCATCACATCACATGGCCCAATCACCACCCGTCCCAACTTGAGACTTCCCTTCACTTATACGCAACACAACCTGACCTTGAATCAGAAAAAGAATGTTATTATGTCCAACTAGATCTACTCCAATAAATTCCCCCCTCCCACTTTCCCAGGCTCAGATGTGGCAGTGTGGAAGCATCTGGTCTCAATGTGGCTTCCAAAGCTGACACTAGGTGGAGGATATTGTAATATATTAAACATATTCAGAAGATAAAGGCACAAACATATGAAAAAACATACTAAATGAAGGACACCTGCATTTAAATGAAATATGTAGAATTAGACAGAAGATCCAGGGAAAAGAAAATCTGGCAATCGCTGTGTCACATTCACAAGTTTGAAAGAATATTAAATATTTTCCACAGAGCGCTATTTGGTAAGGAAACAGGAAGAAATGTTGCTAGTGTTCAACTAGGGGATGTTGAACTGTGAAACTCCCACTCAGGCTAACATTCCAACTTCTGACAAGCGACTGCAGCAAAAAAAAAAAAAAAAGCTGTAAAATTAGGCGTGACTCTCTCACTGTCCACCTTGCTTAGTAACAGAAGTTCTGGTCCCATCTGTGACCCTAAGTCAATGCTACCTAAAGAGCTCTGGTGGTGCAGTGATTAGAATGCAGGATTGCAGGCTGACTCTGCCCACTGCCAGCAGTTCGACTCTGTCTGGCTCAAGGTTTACTCAGCCTTCAGTCCTTCCTAAGTCAGTCAAAGAAGGACCCAGATTCCTGGGGCCAAGAAGTTGACTCTGTAAACCACTTTGGGATGTTAAGCGGTATATAAGTCTAAGGGCTATTGCTAATCCATCCTTCCTTCCTTCTTTTCCTTCCTTCCAGTTAGAATGCAGTATTGCAGGCTAACTCTGCCAACTGCCAGCAGTTCGATCCTGACCAGCTGAAGGTTGACTCAGCCTTCCATCCTTCTGAGGTCGGTCAAATGAGGAGCCAGATTATTGGGGGGCAAGAGGCTGACTCTGTAAACCGCTTAGAGAGGGCGGTAAAAGCACTGTGAAGCAGTATAGAAGTGCTATTGCTATTCCTACCTGCCACTGTAACATAAAGGAGGGTTTTTCCCTCCTTCTTGGGACCACCTGTGCATTACCTGATGCATCATGAAAGGCAACAATTCCTGTTCAGGAAGCCGATACATCAATTCGGCACCTTCCGGAAGAGCAAACGCTGATTTTGTGTAGCACTGGGACCTCACGAGTGAACAAAACCAATCCTTGCAGGGAAACAAAAAAGAGATGATTCAACAGGATGTTTGTGTGATGACATGGCTGGCTACAAATCAACTATTCTGAATTTAAAACGCTTATTCAGTAAGTATTATCAACCAGCCTGACTTAGTGTTGTGGTTCGCCGGCAGCCTGTGCGGATGGCAGTGGAATCGGACAGTGGGGAAGAACGGGGACCAGTCTGAGAGTTTGAAATGATTTAAAAAGAGTAAAAACTGTTGATTGATAATAAATGGCTTCAACCAACCAGTAACCATGAGTGAAAGAAAAGTTTTTGTGTTATCGTTCATCTTCTCTGATAAATGGCCAAGAAATCAAAAATTCTGCCAGGGTATGTAAACTTATGAGCACAACTGTAGAAAGGTAGGTAGGTAGGTAGAGATATAGATATATATAGGTAGAGATAGATAGATAGATAGATAGATAGATAGATAGATAGATAGATAGATAGATAGACAGACAGATAGATAAGGTAGATAGCTAAGATAGATAGATAGATAGATAGATAGATAGATAGATAGATAGATAGATAGATAGATAGATGGATGGATAGATAAAGGTAGATAGCTAAGATAGATAGATAGATAGATAGATAGATAGATAGATAGATAGATAGATAGATAGATAGACAGACAGATAGATAGATAGATAAGGTAGATAGCTAAGATAGATAGATGGATGGATGGATGGATGGATAGATAGATAGATAAGGTAGATAGCTAAGATAGATAGATAGATAGATAGATAGATAGATAGATAGATAGATAGATAGATAGATAGATAGATAGATAGATTAGATAGATAGATAGATAGATAGATAGATAGATAGATAGATAGATAGATTGCTAAGATAGATATAGATAGATAGATAAGGTAGATAGCTAAGATAGATAGATAGATAGATAGATAGATAGATAGATAGATAGATAGATAGATAGATAGATAGATAGATTGCTAAGATAGATATAGATAGATAGATAAGGTAGATAGCTAAGATAGATAGATAGATAGATAGATAGATAGATAGATAGATAGATAGATAGATAGATAGATAGATTGCTAAGATAGATATAGATAGATAGATAAGGTAGATAGCTAAGATAGATAGATAGATAGATAGATAGATAGATAGATAGATAGATAGATAGATAGATAGATAGATAGATTGCTAAGATAGATATAGATAGATAGATAAGGTAGATAGCTAAGATAGATAGATAGATAGATAGATAGATAGATAGATAGATAGATAGATAGATAGATAGATAGATAGATAGATAGATAAGGTAGATAGCTAAGATAGATAGATAGATAGATAGATAGATAGATAGATAGATAGATAGATAGATAGATTGCTAAGATAGATATAGATAGATAGATAAGGTAGATAGCTAAGATAGATAGATAGATAGATAGATAGATAGATAGATAGATAGATAGATAGATAGATAGATAGATAGATAGATAGATAGATAGATTGCTAAGATAGATATAGATAGATAGATAAGGTAGATAGCTAAGATAGATAGATAGATAGATAGATAGATAGATAGATAGATAGATAGATAGATAAGATAGATAGATAAGGTAGATAGCTAAGATAGATAGATAGATAGATAGATAGATAGATAGATAGATTGCTAAGATAGATATAGATAGATAGATAAGGTAGATAGCTAAGATAGATAGATAGATAGATAGATAGATAGATAGATAGATAGATAGATAGATAGATAGATGATAGATAGATTAGATAGATAGATAGATAGATAGATAGATAGATAGATAGATAGATAGATAGATAGATAGATTGCTAAGATAGATATAGATAGATAGATAAGGTAGATAGCTAAGATAGATAGATAGATAGATAGATAGATAGATAGATAGATAGATAGATAGATAGATAGATAGATAGATAAGGTAGATAGCTAAGATAGATAGATAGATAGATAGATAGATAGATAGATAGATAGATAGATAGATAGATAGATAGATAGATAGATAGATAGATTAGATAGATAGATAGATAGATAGATAGATAGATAGATAGCTAAGATAGATATAGATAGATAGATAAGGTAGATAGCTAAGATAGATAGATAGATAGATAGATAGATAGATAGATAGATAGATAGATAGATAGATAGATAAGGTAGATAGCTAAGATAGATAGATAGATTAGATAGATAGATAGATAGATAGATAGATAGATAGATAGATAGATAGATTGCTAAGATAGATATAGATAGATAGATAAGGTAGATAGCTAAGATAGCTAGCTAGCTAAGATAGATAGAATCAAGAGTCAATTTAAAAGGGGAGCGGATTAACAGGAAACCAATTGAGCCTTACTTTGTCTGGAATTAAAGTTTCTAGAGCAGGGTGATTCCCCCCATCCAGGGGGTGGGCCGTAACCAAAGGTGAAGGGCTAATGGTTTCCGGAGCCACCGTTAGACGAAACCGGTCCAAGAGTGAGTAGAGTCTTTGATGTCTTTAAAACAAACAAACAAGCAAATGACTAACTGTCTGCAAGGAATATAAATCCTTCCACTTCCCAACCATCCAGTCAGAGCTGAAGAAGCTTCTTGGAGGAGAAGCGAAACGTTTTCAAAATAAAAAAAACCAAAAAAGTCCAGTTGCCTCCTGCAAAAAGCACCTTTGGGACAACCATGGCCTGGAGGACTGATGATCTCTAGAGACTTTTAGTTTTACAATTTGGGACGAACATCCTTGGGGTGGTGTGAGAGTAGGGATGGATTTCCAGAGGGGAAAAATTTCAGGCTACAAGAACCAGGAGCACCACTCCAAGCAGCCTCAATGGCTCTCTAAAAGGATGCAAGGAATATACATCTCTCGAGACTTTTAGCTATACAATCTGGAATGAACACCCTTGGGAGTAGGAATGGATTTCCAGAGGGGAAAAATTTCAGGCTACCATGACCTGGCTGATTTGAACATCTTTACAGAGTCACCCAACAATGAAACAGAAATGACCAGCACCCTCTAAAGTCAGTGATGGCTAGTGGAGTAAAATCCACAGGGGCTCCTTAGCCTTTTAGAGAAGGATTGAACACAGGGATTCATTTTCAGAAAGTGAGGGAGGATAAAACTTGACAAATATTTGGCCACTTTCCATGCTGCAACAATCCGTTGGGCATCACCTGTGGGCTAATCCGGCATTCTGCAGATATTCCTGGATTCGGTCCAGCTCTTCAACTGGCAACTGAGCCGTGCTGTTCTGCATTGAAAAACAAAAAACGGCAGAAATGAAATGAGAATGAAAAGCCGAAGTTGCCAACACTAGCCGTAAAATATACCTTAACTTGAAGAAAAGACAGAATTTAAAACAACTCAGCTCGTTTTTGCTGCGGGACAAGTCACACCAGTATCAAAGAAATGGTGGAGCAGAGTCGTTAAAGAAAGAACAGAAAATGAAAACAATCTTTACATTTATTTCAAATCGTTAAGATAGAATTGTTAAATTGTCCTACAGCGAGTTGTCCCTCAGTGAGTTGGCCAATTCTGCCAGGAAGAGGACTCTATGCCAGACCAACAGTCCTTCTCCCCACTTTGAAATCGAATGTTGTGGCTGACCAACGGCCAGCAGAGCTGGCAGCAGACTCAGACAGTGAGGAGGTTGGGAAGGAACCAACCTCAGTCTTGGAGTCTGGGGAAGGCTCGGACGAGGGCTCTGCATCGGAGGCAGAGATGAGGCCAGGGCCGTCCGACAATTATTAGCTGCCTTCGGAGTCAGAGATAAGTGGGGAAGAAGAACAGCTGGAGCCTGTTTCCAGCATGCACATGCACAGAGCTGCCAGAAGAACGGAATAGTTAAGGAACAAGGGTCGACTTGGGAGTAAAGGCACAGGTGGACGGTGAATGGCCCCTCCCATAGGGAATAAAGAGGAGCTCCTGAGCTGAAGAAGCTTCTTGGATGAGAAACGAAACGTCTTCAAAAGAAAAAATACAAGAAAGTCCAGTTGCCTTTTGAAAAAAAAAAAAAACACTTTTGGAGCAACCATGACCTGGAGGACGGAGCATCTCCATAGACATGAGAGGTGTGTGGTTTTCAGCACTCCCCCATCAGACCGAGATGTGCATTTGGCCAGGTGGTGATGGGCATCCATTAGATTTATACCCTATCCCACCTCCAGGAGCACAAAACAAAGTGGTGAGTTTAATTCCGCTTTTATGACTATTATTGTAAAACTCCTCATGGGTGACAGGAAGAGCATCCGGCCCGTAAACTCTCAGCTCCATTCAGTTGCCCAGACTTTACCCCACAAGGGATTATGAGGTCATTAAAAGAAGATGATGATTGTATTTTTCATTTTACTTATCCCTGCAGACCCAAAGGTGCTTTTTCTGAGAATAACTGGGAGTCTCCACAGCCATTATGGCTGTCAGCCACCCAGAATTATGAGCAGCGTACAAATCCCATCCCCCACTGGTCATTGAGGTGGGTTAGGCTGAGAGATAATGTCTGATGACTCAAAGCCCCATCAGGGCTGTAAGGAGGCAGATTAAATCTTGGCCTTCCCTGTCGCTGGCCCAGCACTTACCCAGACGACGCCACGGGTTACCTGTACAGATGCCGCTAGAAGCATTTCCACACGACGGCAAGCCAGGGTGTCCACCATGTGAGCCAGCACACGGAAGGGAGTTGAGAGAAGCTTGTCCACATACAAGACCAGCACAGCCCCTGACTGGCTCAGATGGATGCCCTCCAAACACTGCAGGGTCTTCTTCACTGCTGTCGGCTGAACCAGGGAGAAAAACCTCCTTTAGAGTCTTTTGTTTTCCAGACTAATCAAAGTATAAAAACATCTTAGTTTATATATAAATTTATATGCAGATAAAAGTGTCATGCCCCTATCAGAGTCTGAATCCAAGGAGGAAGACGAACAGCTGACAGGGAGTGGGAGTGTGGCTCTGTTGGCTGTGGAGGAAACTGGGGAAGGGCAAAGTCCAGCTGGGCAGAGCAGGGGAGAGATAGAACAAGAGAGAGGGAGTTCAGTGGAAGACCCAGGCCTACCCCCTCTTCATCTGAGGGAACGCAAGGAGGAACAGAGAAGGGAGCAACATCAGTTACATGGCTTACGGGGAAGGAAAGGGTCCTGATTCCCTTCATTAGCCACATGTGGGAATGAGAGTTTAAAAGAGACACAAGCTGAGTGCAGTGTCTGCTGGGAGCAAATGTGACTTGTGTTGACTTTGGTTATCTTTGTTCCTGACATCATCCCAACCGGGTTGAATTACTGCCATTCCTTCACATCTGGAATTCCTTCTCTTGCCCTGTCAAATTAATTACCTCAATTTGCCCTGATTGGACTTAAAAGTTACAGTTTTTGTTGACCATGTTTTGGACTTGATTCTCTTGCAGTCAAAGGCTGTTCCTGGGAGAGATTTTCTCCAGCCCAGGAAGTAACCAGGACACTGGGGGCAAAGCTGGAGCTAATAAAGGGACTCCTACTGATTATCTGACTGTGTTGCCTTCATGCCACGTCCTGGGTCATCACATAAAAGTATAAAGGCACCTCAATTTCTAGCCAACTGCCTTAACCAGGATAGTTGATCGACTCATTTGCAATGGCCAAACGATTAACAGACATTATCTCCTGCTTTGGTAGCCTCAATATTTGAAGGGCGCCATTACCTTTAAAGACGAACCTCTTTATTTTTTTTACTGCAGAAAAATGAGGTGTGCTAAGCAGGAGAAAAACCACTGGAGAAGAGAAATCTCGAGAACCAAAGTGAAGAACTTACGGAGGCAAAATTCTCACATCGGGACTGAATCGCCTGGATGAAAAGGCCACTCGCTGCCGAGTTTCGGTGAATGGCACTGATGAAATCCTGGACGGGAGGTTCATGAGACAGGCTGATAAGTTCTTGGACATGATTTACGGTCAGCCAGGTCAAGTGCTCCGAGTCGTGCAGGTTTTGGCACTGTGGTAAGAAATGGAATGGGTTCGCTCGAGCGGAAGAGAAGCAACAGGTGGAAGCCAATCAAGGAGAGAGTAGCAACCGAGAACGAAGGAGAAATTTCCTAACAATTAACCCGCGGAACACCTTACCCCCAGAAGTTGTAGGTGCTCCATCCCGGGGGGGGGGGTTAAGAAGAGAATGGACAACCCTTTGTGTGAGATGGTATGTCTCCTGCTCCAGCAGGGGGGTTGACTGGAGGACCTCCAAGGTCCCTTCCAATTCTCTTATTTTTGTTGTGGCCCACCAGCAGCCTGTGCAGACGGCAGTGGAATCGGACAGTGGGGAAGAACGAGGACCAGTCTGGGAGTCTGGGGAGGACTTGGACGAGGGTCCTGCTTCTGATGCAGAGATGGGGCCAGGGCCATCTGGGAGTGGGGTGCTGACTCTGGAGCCCCTGGAGTCTGGCAGCAGCGAGGCAGAGGAACCAGGGGAGCCACTTCCCAGTGTGCATATGCACAGAGCTGCTGGAAGGCGAGAGCAGCGGAAACAAAAGGGGCGACTGGGGAGTAACGCTGAGAGGTGATGGCCCCTCCCATAAGGGATAAAAATCAGGCCAAGATGACGAAGTCTTTGCAGGAAGCAAAGTCGTTCGATGAGTTCAGAGTCATCCTTGAAGCTTTTTATACTTTGGTTGGGTTTTTTTCTAGTTCATTGGACACTTCTGTTTTTGGCAGCACTTCACAGAAAAGAAAGGTGGGTGCTTATCTCGAGGGATTGTTTGAGATTCATTACCAGCTGCGAATGAAAACAATTCCCAGCATTGCAATAAAATAAGTCTTGTTTTTAAAAGAAGTGTGTGCGTAATTATGGTTTAGGAAGCCTTGGTCAGAACAGAACATGAGCCAGTCCTGGAGTCTGGGGAAGGCTTGGATGAGAGCTCTGCATCGGAGGCAGAGATGGGAGCCAGGGCTGCAATCGAGACTCATGATTTAATTGGGGCAACGGCCGGAATCCTGACACAAAGCTTACCACGTAGTCACAGAAAAGGATGAGGGATCCTTTCCGCACGATCTCGCGATTGCAGATGCTAAGTTTGGAGCCCCCGTCTTCATCATGGGGATCTCCGCTGGGTTGAGGGCTGAGCAATTTAGCACTTGAGAGACTCTGCCTTCTGGAAGAGAAGGAAAGTGGTTTTAAAAAACTCCAAAAACTACAAAATCCAGGAGTCAAGTTGCCAGAAAGAAAGAAATAAGAAACAGATAGATGAATTTGCCAGGATAAATGCAGCTGACTAGTAAAAAGCTGGTCCAGCAGCCAAGAACAGAACCAAAGGATGATTGGCTGGCCTAAGCTCAGCAGTGTCTCAAGGTTACATGATCCCCTTTTATAACCTTCTGACAAGCAAAGTCAAAGGGGAAGCCACATTCACTTTACAACTAATAGAGTCGGCGTATCAGTGAGGTGGGAGGCATAGAGATTTAATTAAATAAATTTAAATAAAAACATACATACATTCACCCAGGTGATCATCTTCTTTTAACGACCCCATAATCCCTTGTGGGGCGGAGTCTGGGCAACTGAATGGAGCTAGCAGAGTGTCTACTGACCGGATGCCCTTCCTGTCGCCAATGCGGAGTTTTGTTCAGCAGATATGATCTCATTGTGCCCGGAGAGAGAAATATTTGCTGCTACCTAGGATTGAACTCACAGCCTCCTCATTGTGAGGTGAGAACTCCACCTTTAGGCCACTCTACATACACCTGGGCGATGCCATGGCCTAATTCTCAATCCATCCTACAGCATTGAACTAATACATTCTAGAATTTAGGAGTTGACAAAAGAAAAAAAAACTTGAGTGGTCTATATTTTGTACCAAACACCCCTCTGGAAACAAATTCTGCTGAACAATATAAATGAATCCCAAATGTCCATCCAGCCTCTACCCGAATGACACCTTGGCCAAAATGCCCAGCCTGGCTATAGCAAAGAAGACACCATGGGTGGGAAAACTGCCCCCCAGGAACCTTGGGGTTCCTCCCAATGAGACTTTCTAGATGATCCAGTTCTTAAGCAAGGAAGGTGAATTTTGAAAGGCGAAGCCAGAAAACAAGACATTTTTGAAGTAGCTGCTAAAATCGGAATTGGAGAAAGCTTTCAGGAGGGAAAGAATTTTTGAAAAGGAGGAATGTTTATACAAGAATATGGAAAGCAAGGGGCAGCATTTGAAATCACAAAGAAAACATTCACACTGCAGTGGCCCATCAGTGGCCAGCAAAGGTGGTGGCAGATTCAGACGGTGAGGAAGTTGGGGAGGACCATGGGCCAGTCCTGGAGTCTGAGGAAGGCTCTGACAAGGGCTCTGCATCAGAAGCAGAGATGGGGCCAGGGCTGTCTGACAGTTATCAGCTGCCTTCGGAGTCGGTGATCAGTAGGGAAGAAGAACAGCTGGAGCCTGTTCCCAGAGTGCTCATGCGCAGAGATGCCAGATGAAGGGAACAACTAAGGAACAAGGGCTGATCTGGAGTAAGGGCACAGGTGGATGGTAAATGGACCCTCCCATAGGGAATAAAGAGGAGTGAAAGAGGAGTGGTGTTTGCAGGAGACAATTAGTTCAATTCATTAGGGTGAAGATCTGTTCCTGATTTCTTGCCAAGTAACTGCTGCTACAGCATGGCGTTTGGAAGCTATCAGCCTGGCAGCTCTCCCAGCCTGATAAAGATATGTCATTGTGAAATCTCATGAAAGATTATTTGCCGGGACTTTGCTGGAGAGGAATTCCCTTTAACCTCGATAAAAGGGGTTTTATCGGGACGAGGAGTCAGGCTTCGTGATCCTGGGAAACCTAGGTCAGAACACACACACAGGACAGAGAAGACCTGAAGAAGAGCTTAAAAACAGACTTACTTGGGGGTCTGATGAACTTCAGACCACCAGCAGGGACTGGTGTAGTTAACCAGCAGCAAGATTTGACACCAGAGGAGAACCAGGGATGGGTGGGTGGCTATCATGGACTTGACAAGATCATTCAGTCTTTCGAGGGTGTAGAAATGAGGACCGTGTGGTCCACTCTCGGTAAAAAGCTTGGTTGCTGCCACTGTGATTCTTCGGAACATCCCTGAAACAACAAAAGCATGGGAAAAACATTGTTACCAATCAGTCCCAATAGAGACCTTGGGGGTTCCCACTGAAATATTATACGTCGTCCTCAAATTACGACCACAAAAATCGGAGCCCCCCATTTTCTGTCGCTGGCTGAGACAGCGGTTTAGTGAATTTTCCTCCGTTTTATGGCCTCTCGCTGCAGCTGCCAAGTGAACCCCTGCAATTCGTTCTTTTTTTGTAAAAAGTTTTTTATTTTTTCACATTTCAAAAACATCTTTTCTAGTGAACAGCATGATTCCAGGTTTTCACATTTCCACACAAACATGACCTTGGTTGCATATCCATCTTTCATATTTGATTTCATATCCTATCATTACATTACATATTTTCTATAAATTTTCTCAAGTACTCTAATATTCTTCCAACTTATTTTATATATTTTCTATTCATTTCTTATTTCTTTTTAAATAATTCTCATATCTTCATATTCATTATACTTTATAATTTTATCTGTCACATTTGCAATTTCATCACATATCCTTATTTCATGATTCCAAAAGTTCCATCCTAATTCAAAAAATTTCCCAATTTGGGAAATTACCAATTTGAGTGGACCATCCCTTTACCCTATACATCATTTAATTAACTCCTCTTTAATTCATAATAATAATTTATCACAATATAGCCACTTCTTAGTTGTCACCTTAAAAGTTAATAATAATAATCTCCTAACAACTACGTAACACATATATATTTTAGGCCAGATTCTGCATGGTATTTTCCCCTTCAGTTACATTAAATCATTTATACTTTCAAATAAACTAATCTATGCAATTGATCATAAAAACTGATGTTGATCTTTTTATAACAATTCTCATGTTTCCCCTGCAACCATCACAAATATGAGTCTGTTGCCAAAGGGTCCAAATTTTGGTGGCAAGAAGGGAAGTGTCATGCCCTTGGTAGAGTCGGATTCTGAGGGAGAGGAGGAACAGCCAACAGGGAGTGAAGGTGTGGCTCCGGAGGTTGTGGGGGAGGCTGGGGAAGGGTAGAGGCCGGCTGGGCAGTCACCAGGCCCCTCCCCTGTGCATCCTAGAACATGCAGGGAGGGAGAAGGGCTTGGCTTACGGGAGAGGAAGCGGCCATGATCCCCCTTCATTAGTTGCAGCTGGGGAGAATAGTATATAAGAGAGATGGTTAAAACACAGCATTGCCAGAAGCAAAGCGTGTGTTAATTTGGGCTAAAGTTATCTTGGCTGGCATCCTTCCAACAGACTGTGCCTTGTTATCTCCTTGAATTTGGTAATTACTTATCCTGGTCCGTTGTGGAAATTTCTTCATTGTAGTTTGGTTTTGTTATTTCACTTCTCATTAAGCTCATTAAGTTCGGACTGTATTGCTTTCTTCTGAAGACTACTTTTGAGTACATATTATCTCCAACTGAGAATAATTGAACAGTGGGGCCAAGTTGGAGGCATTAAAGGACATTTATTTACATTTTGGATTTTGTTACGTTTGTGTTTGGGTCATCACAGGAGGTGAGCAGTACCTGATTTGAAGGTATGAATTAAGCACATGAGAAGGGTGCCCAGTTCCTGGCAGTAGAAGGTGTGTTGCTGTTCGCTCATCTCCACGTTCAATTGTTTGCTGGAAATATCTTCCAGAAGAATCCCCACCAGCTGCATTAGGAATCTAGAGAGAAAAAGAGGTGTTTAGAGGCCAGGCACGAAGCACAGAAAAATAAGATAAAGGTTCCCCTCCTGGCATATCTTTTCTAGTTATTTCCAACTCTAGGGGGGCAGTGCTCATCTCCGTTTCAAAGCTGAAGAGCCAGCACTGTCTGAAGACGTTTCCGTGGTCATGTGGCTAGCATGACTCAACGCCTTCAAAGACACATAGAACACTGTTCCTTTCCCACCAAAGGGGTCCCTATTTTTCTACTGGCATTTGTTACATGCTTTCAAACTGCTAGGTTGGCAGAAGCTGGAACAAGTCCTGGGAGCTCCCTCCATGACTCAGCGCTGGGGATTCGAACTGCCGAATTGTCAACCTTTCCAATTGAAAAGTTCAGCATCTTAACCACCAAGCCACCACGTCTCCGATAGAAAAATAGGACTTTACAAAAAAAAAGAGAGAGGGGGAAAAAAAAAAAAACCACCAATATGCATAGCCAGCCCTGTGGTTACATCTATCTCCTTTGCCTTCTTCAAGGTTACAATGAGGATACAAGTAATCCTTGATTTACAACAGTTTGCTTAGTGACTGTCCAAAGTGACAGTGGTGCTGAAAAAAAAAATAAAAGTGACGTAGGGCCATTTTTCACATGGATGGCCTTCACGCCACGCCCCGTTGGTCAGGTGTTCCAAATGAATTTTTCACACTTCATGGCCATTGCAGCATCCCCACACTCATGGGATTTACATTTGGATGCTCGGCGAGCGGTTCACATTTACGACAGTCACAGTATCCCAGGGTGGGGGGTGTCAAGTGATCCAGTGGTGGGATTCTATCAGTTTCCGTACCAGTTCGGTGATCATGGACTAACACATGGAGAACTTCTGCATTGAATACTGGTCACAAGGAAAAAGAACCATGCCCTCTAATGGCTGCCTTTTATATACACACCTCTTAAGGGGAATTTTACTCTCCCACCTTAAAGGGAAATACCCATATTCTGCTGAATCATTCTTCTTATCTCAGCCAGACTTACATCAGCTTCACAGCATCGTGCAGGTAATCACTGCTGGCCAGTTCTTAACTCCTAATACCTTAACATGCGCAGCTTTCCAAACACCAGCTGAGGCTCTGCCACACCAATCAGCTGAAAGGATAAAGAAGACGCAGGGGCAGGTGGGAGGGCCCATCCAGTGCATTTCTCTTCTTTCTCCTCACAGCTGATCGTCGGAGCTAACGGGTAGCAATTTTTGCTACCGGTTCAGCCAAACTGGTAGCATTTTACCACTGACGTGATCCACTTTGGCAACCGTCTGACCAGTAAAGTCAATGGGGAAGCCCCATTTGCTTAACAAACCGTGTTACTAATTTGTGATGACCCGGGGTGGGATACAAAACAAACACAGTCACAGAAAACAGGTGAAGCCCCTTTTATTCCTTCACTTTGCTTCCAAGCTCCGAATATCTTTGATGGAAGACAAAAAAACTCCCACAGAGTTACATGAAGAAGGAAAAAAGCAACACAAACCAGGCAAGATAAGGGCTGGAGGACGTCCACAGATAACACACACTGGGAAGGACGTCAAACTCAGAGAGGAACTATAAAGATATTTACATCATTTGTTTCCTGCATTTGCCAGTACGCAGGTCCAAACTCTTATTCAGTTGTCACAGCTGCAGCCCATGAAGAGGATCAAAGCCCTCTCATCCTGAATAGACCATGTCTCTCCCTTATCCTCTCCTGTGTGCCCTAGGATGGAGAGGGAATGGGCCTGAGTCCTCCTCTGACTGCCCAGCCAGCCTCTGCCCTTCCCCAGCCTCCTCCACAACCTCCGGAGCCACACTTCCACTCACTGTTGACTGTTCCTCCTCTCCCTCAGAGTTAGTCTCCACCAGGGGCATGACATAATTTGACATTTGCAGCTATTCACTTAACAACCATGACAAAAAAGTGTTGTGGTCTGCCGGCAGCCTGCGGAGATGGCAGCAGAATCAGACAGTGGGGAGGAACAGGGGCAAGTCCGGTAATCTGGGGATGAGGGTCCTACATCTGATGCAGAGATGGGGCCAGGGCCATCTGGGAGATGTGCTGACTCCAGAGCCTCCAGAATCTAGCAGCAGCGAGGCAGAGGAACAAGGGGAGGCTGTTCCCAGTGCGTGCATGTGCAGAGCTGCCAGAAGGCAAGAACAGTTAAAACAAAAGGAGTTAAAACTCAGGAGTAAGGCTTGGAGGTGATTTTCCCCTCCTATAAGACATAAAGGAGGAACAAAGGGACAGGAGCCTTTGCAGGAAGCAACTTTGTTTGTACTGGTTGGTTTGAAGCTGTGTTGAATTTGTGCTCTGTTTGGCCTCGAATAACTAATTGGACACTTCGTTGTTGGTAGCATTTCAAGGGAGATAAAGGTGCGTGCTGATCAGACTTATTCTGAAGGATTTTGGCAGACTTCCCTGGGACTATTTACAAACTGTTTCAGACTCATTACGGGCTGTGAATGATTAAAATTCACAGCCGTTGAAATAAATAAAAAAGGGTTTGGGGACTAATGTGGGTTTGTTAGTGTCTCCAACTTGGTCAAAACAGTAAGGCTGTAGAATGGGGCTCAGCTGTGGTTGTGTGTCGAGGGCAACCTGTATATATTATCCTCCATTCCTTATCTCAAAGTCTTTATCTTCGTTTTGTTTTAATGGTTGTTTTTAAAAAGAAAAAAAAACAAAAGCAAATAGCAGCAGCTTATGATTAACAACCTATACCTAGAAAAGGTCTCCTCAGGCAGGAACCGATCCTGCTCATCCATGGGGATCTCCTGAGTGGGAGGAATCTTATTTCCGCCGTTTCGCAGCCGATGGATCGTTTGACAAGAGATTAGGTGTGGGGAAAAGGAGAGCTCCTGAATGCGGGAGAGGACAATGTCTTCGGTCGACTGGGAAATCAAGACCCGAAGGATTGCGAGAATGCCAGAGACCCATAACTGAACGGTGCTCACGGAAGCCTATTGAAAGAGAGAGAGAGGGGGAGAACCCCACAAAATACTCATTACAGAAATGAATTATATAAACACTATATAAATATTCCTTCTTCCCCTCCCTTCCTCTCCCCCTTCCTTTCCTTGCCTCCCCTTCCCACTCTCCTCTTCCTTCCCTTCCTTCCCCCTTCCCTTCCTTTTACGCTCCCTTCTCCTTCCCTTCCCTTTCTCTTCCTCCCCTTCCCTTCCTCCCCCTTCCTTTTTCACTCCTCTCCTTCCTTTTCCTTTTCCCTCTCCTTCCCTTCCCTCTCTCCCCTTCCCTTTCCTTCCCCTTCCGTTCCTTTCCCTCCCCTTCATTCCCTTCCACTCCCCTTCCCTTCCTTCCCCTTCCCTTTTTTTTACTCCCCTCTTCCTTCCCTTCCTCACCCCTTCCCTTATGTTCATTTGCCAGAAAGAACACAGTTTCTCTGTAACGCCCCTTGGGTGAGTGACAAATCCAAACCCATGGCATATCCCACCCCCCACCTCTACCTACAAAGCCCAGGGGGCTTGCAGCCAAGACCCCTTTCTAGAGCAGAGGAGAAGGAGCTTTGCTGCTAAGCACGTGGGCAACTATGACTGACCAGATTGATACCCCACTTCTCAGCAGGAGCTGAAGGTGCCATGAAGGCTGGTTTTGTCCTCCCCACAACATCCTTGCAAAGAGAAGGACGGGCGCAAAGGGCTGAGGGGAAGGGCACACACCCAAATCCTTAACCCTGGACACCCCAGGAAAGGAAAATGGGCACCTGGGTTCGTGTTCTGACCTAGGCTTCCCCAATAGCGCGAAGCCAAGTCCTCGTCCCGATAAACCCCTTTTATTTACTTTAGAATTAATTTCCTCTCCAACAAAATCCCGGCCAACCATCTTTCAAGATAGTGCCCAATTACAGACCTTTTGTCAGGCTTGGAGAGTGGCCAGGCTGATATCTTTCAGATGCCACAATGCTTGGCAAGCATGCCGGAGTGAACTAATCGTCTCCTGCAAAACCCCACTCCCCCTTCGCTCCTCTTTTATTCCCTATGGGAGGGGCCATTCACCGTCCACCTGTGCCTTTACTCCCAAGTCGACCCTTGTTCCTTAGCTGTTCCCTTCTCCTGGCAGTTCCGTGAATGTGCACACTGGGAATGGGCTCCAGCTGTTCTTCCCCCTGATCTCTGAAGGCAGCTGATAACTGTCAGACAGCCCTGGCCCCATCTCTGTCTCTGATGCAGAGCCCTCGTCAGAGCTTTCCCCAGACTCCAGGACGAGCCCCATGTTCCTCCCCAACCTCCTCACTGTCCGAGCCTGTCACTAATTTCACTGGCCACTGTTGGGCCACCATAGTATATCCTGAGCCCGGACCGAGGGCAGCAAGGTCCCTCTCGCTAAACGGTTTCTTGGCCAGATGTCCCCTCCTTACCATGGTATTAGGCGTCACAAACATGCTCCTCAGCAGCATGTCCACTGGGCGCAGAGCGGAAGGAGCCAGGATCTCAAACAGAGTGTTCAATATCCCCAGGGCTTCATGGGAATCTATCTGCATCTGGGGCGGTTGGGGAGGAAAAGAACCAACAGACAGAATGGGATCAACAATGGCTGCAAATCAGCACAAGGAAAGGAGAAGTGAAAAAGAGAACTGTGTTTCACCGTACAGGCGGTCCCCGAATTAAGACCACAGTCAAGACCACAAGATGTACGTTGCTAATTGAAACGCTGATTAAACGAGTCCCTACCCGTTTTACAACTCTCCTTGCCAGAGTTCATAAAACAGACAGGTGGGTCCTCCAGTTATGGCCACAATGGAGCCCAATAGCAACAGCACTTAGACCAGTGGTTCCCAACCTTTTTTTCGCCCCGCACCCCTAAAGAAATTTTACTCGAACCTCGCACCCCCTGAAATTTAGACTTTAGGAACTACTGAACGCGTTAAATATATGGTAGGATTGAATCTCTTCAGCTATGTATGTGATGGCCACTAAATAACGATACTTAACTCTAAAATGAAAACAAAGTTAATCCATTGCATAATAAATGAAAATGCCAACATGTAGCCAATATCCTATTATTTACTTGGACTTTTCTCGCACCCCCTGGAATATCGTTTTGCACCCCCAGGGGGTGCAAGCACCCCAGGTTGGGAACCCCTGACTTAGACTTATATACCGCTTCAGGTACTTTCAAGCCCTCTCTAAGGAGTTTACAGAGTCAGCCTCTTGCCTCCACAACAATCTGGGTCTTCATTTGATCAAATTTGGAAGGACGGAAGGCTGAGTCAACCTTCAGCTGGTCAGGATTGAACTTTCTGGTTGTGGGCAGAGTTAGCCTGCAATACTGCATTCTAATTACTGGGAGGGAAGGAAGGAAGGAAGGGACTAGCAATAGCACTTAGACTTATATACCGCTTAACAGCCCTAAGCGGTTTACAAAATGAGCTTCTTTCCCCCAACAATCTGGGTCCTCATTTTACCCACCTCGGAAGGACAGAAGGCTGAGTCAACCTTGAGCCTGGTGGGATTTGAACTGCCAAATTGCAGGCAGCCGGTAGTCAGCAATAGTAGCTTGCAATACGGTACTCTCACTACTGCGCCACTGCGGCTCAAAATGTTTGTTGCTAAATGAAGCATTTGTTAAGTGAGTCGCTTCCCCCACTGTACCACTTTTCTGGCCACCGTTCATAGTCCTCAACTTACAAAAGTTTCACTTACTGACCGTTCGAAGTTACAATGGTGCTGAAATAAGGGACTTATGACCGTTTTCCAACATGACTTCTGCAAACTTTCCCCACAGAGTCACGGGATCAAAATTCAAAACACTTGGCAACGGACTCGTGTTTTATGACGGGTCACAGTGTCGCCAGGAGTCTTGTGATTCGATGGGGAAGCTGGATTCATTTAACAACCAGGTGATTCACTTAACAAATGGGGTGAGAGAATTTGTAAAACGGGGCAAAACTTCACCATTTTTGCTGTGTACAGAAAGAGGGAATGTCTTCGTCAAGGGCTATTTGTGACCCTTACCTGTTGCTTGGCCAGCATGGGCAGGATGATGTCGGCTACCTGCCGTGACAGCCTCTTCCACTTCTCTTCGTTCTCTCGGTGACACTGTTGCAGCACAAGGATGAACATCTCCAGCACCTGCCAGCAAAGAGCAATAGCCATAGCCATGGCACTTACACTGCTATACAACTTCACGGTGCTTTCCATCCCTCTCTAAGCAGTTTATAGAGTCAGCCTCTTTTCCCCAACAATCTGGGTCCTCGTTTTACCGACCTTGGAAGGATGGGAGGCTGAGTCAACCTTGAGCAGGTTAGGATCAAACTGCTGGTAACCGGCAGAGTTAGCCTGCAATACTGCATTCTAACCACTGGTGAAGGAAGGAAGGAAGGAAGGAAGGAAGGAAGGAAGGAAGGAAGGAAGGAAGGAAGGAAGGAAGGAAGGAAGGAAGGAAGGAAGGAAGGAAGGAAAGGAAGGAAGGAAGGAAGGAAGGAAGGAAGGAAGGAAGGAAGGAAGGAAGGAAGGAAGGAAGGAAGGAAGGAAAATAGCCATAGTCCTTAAGACTTATATACCGCTTCATAGTGCTTTTACAGGCCTGATTTATATATCGCTTTATGGAGCTGGGTCAGAACATCTCCTGTTCAATCATTCAGGCATGCAGGCTTGGCGTGCTTGCAACAAATCCGCTGCCTGGAGTTGTGAGCATGTTCAGAGACACAGGTTAAGTTACTGGGGGATTTTACCTGGTGATACTGGATCAGCCTCAACAACATTGAGACTACGACTTCCTTCTGGGTTTCTAGTTCTTTCCCGGCATCAGCTTTATTAGCTCCTCTTAAGATGAAGAGGTCATGGACGATGGGCTGCAGAGCCGGGATTGCTAAAGAAAAACAGAGGGTCGTTAGGACCAAAGACACCAGCTATCCCCATTCCTCATCCACAGATTCTCTTGGGCCCAAAACTTAGTTTTAATTAACTCCCAAAGGTTATCCTGAAGCTGGAAGGATCTACTTTGGAAAACAAAGAGCAGAGGTAGTATTCAGCTGGTTTGGACCGGTTCTCTAGAACCGGTAGCAGAAATTTTGAGTTGCCAATCCACCTCTGACTGGCCTGCCCCCATCTCTTCTCCGCCTCCCATTGAGTCCCAGCTGATTGGCTGGGTCTTCTTTGGTTGCCCTGCACAGGAGAACGGAGCTGGAAAGCAGGTCAGTGGTGGTAGGGAGGGAATGGGACTTTGAGAGAGAGGGAAAGAGAGAGGGAGAGAGACAGAGAGAGAGAGGAGACACACACACACATAGAGAGAAAGAGAGACAGGGAGAAAGAGAGAGAGGAAGAGAGACAGAGACAGAGACGGAGAAAGAGGGAGAGAGACAGAGAGAGGGAGACAGAGAGAAGAGAGAGAGAGGGAGACACACACACACACACACAGAGAGAAAGAGAGACAGGGAGAAAGAGAGAGACAGAGAAAGAGAGACAGGAAGAAAGAGAAAGAGGAAGAGAGACAGAGACAGAGAGAGAGAGGGAGAAAGAGGGAGAGAGAGAGGGAGACACACACACACACACAGAGAAAGAGAGACAGGGAGAAAAGAGAGCGAGGAAGAGAGACAGAGAGAGACAGAGACAGAGAAAGAGAGGGAGAAAGAGGGAGAGAGACAGAGAGAAGGAGACACAGAGAGGATAGAGAGAGAGAGAGAGAGAGAGAGAGAGATCCAGCAAAGTTGCAGCAGGACAATACATTTTGTTTTAAATTTTAAGTGCCTGCCATATTTAGCAACTCCTAGTGCGTGGAGTTCAGTTCTATGACTTCTGATTTCCCGTTACCGTGTGTCACTGCTTTCCTTCCGCTGGCCATGATCCCATCACACAGCTGAATAATTTTAGGATTCCAATTATCTGCTTGGAGTGGTAGCGCTCATACGACAACAACACCAGGAAGAAAAAGACGCTAGGAATAATGGGCTTCTGATTCCCTGGTGGGGGAAAGAAAAAGGAAAGAGACACATTAGACTTCATCCTCAGCATCAGACGGGAGTATGAGTCATTCAGAGGACACACTGGTTAGTTTGATCCTGACCGGCTCAAGGTTGACTTCAACCTTCCCTCCTTTCCAAGATCAGTAAAATGAAGACCCAGATTGTTGGGGGCAAAAGGCTGACTCTGTAAGCTACTTGGAGAGGGCAGTAAAAGCACTGTGAAGTGGTATATATGTCTAAGTGCTATTCCTTCCTTTCTTCTTTCCTTCCTTCCTTCCTTCCTTTCATTTCCATCTTCCTTCTCATTTCCTCTTTCCTTCCTTCATTTCCATCCTTTTTCCTTCCTTCTTTTCATTTCCACCCTCCTTCCTTCATTTCCATCCTTTTTCCTTCCTTCTTTTCATTTCCGTCCTCCTTCCTTCATTTCCATCCTTTTTCCTTCCTCCCTTCCTTTTCATTTCCATCCTTTTTCCTTCCTTTTCATTTTCTCCTTCCTTCCTTCCGTGGTGGCGCAGTGGTTGGAATGCGATCAGTAAAATGAAGACCCAGATTGTTGGGGGCAAATAGGCTGACTGTAAACTGCCTAGGGAGGGCTGGAAAGCACTGTGAAGCAGGATATAAGTCTAAGTGCTATTGCTATATAAGTCTAAATTCTATTGCTATTGCCCTCCCTCCCTGTCTCCCTTCCTTTTTGATGATGATGATAAAGAAAAAGAAACAAGGCTCAGAATCACCTGTTAGTGTTAAGCCTCCATTTCGCATAAATATATATAAGGAAACATGCCTATGCTGGAACTTGTACCTGAATTGGCCGACTTCAATGTATTCAAACTGCTTTAGCACAAATCCAATAAATACCTGGAAGCCAAAAGAAACACCTGGATTAATTTCGGCAAACATCGGTGGGTATATTCTTATATTATCTCCATATAAAATTGGAATAAAACAGACCGTGACATCCGATGGGAAGAATAAACAGCTCTTAACTGGGTGTTTCATAACTGCCACGTATACTTATGTCAAAGACAACAAAGCACAAAAACAAACAAACAGGACTTCAATTGTCAAATGTCTTGTTTAGATAAGGATGGAGACAAACCCTCTTAGGTTTGAAGAGAAAAATATTTCTGCTTGCACAAATTTCCTTCCATTGGGAAAGAGAAAGAATAGGAAAGGAAAGGAAAGGAAAGGAAAGGAAAGGAAAGGAAAGGAAAGGAGAAGAGAGGAAAGGGAAGGGAAGGGAAGGGAAGGGAAGGGAAGGGAAGGGAAGGGAAGGGAAGGGAAGGGAAGGGAAGGGAAGGAAGGGAAGGGAAGGGAAAGCAAAGCAAAGCAAAGCAAAGCAAAGCAAAGCAAAGCAAAGGAAAAGAGGGAAGGGAAGGGAAGGGAAGGGAAGGGAAGGGAAGGGAAGGGAAGGGAAGGGAAGGAAAGGAAAGGAAAGGAAAGGAAAGGAAGGGAAGGGAAGGGAAGGGAAGGGAAGGGAAGGGAAGGGAAAGGAAAGGAAGGGAAGGGAAGGGAAGGAAAGGGAAAGGGAAAGGAAAAGAAGGGAAGGGAAGGGAAGGGAAGGGAAGGGAAGGGAAGGGAAGGAAAGGAAAGGAAAGGAAAGGAAAGGAAAGGAAAGGAAAGGAAAGGAAAGGAAAGGAAAGGAAAGGAAAGGAAAGGAAAGGAAGGGAAGGGAAGGGAAGGGAAGGGAAGGGAAGGGAAGGGAAGGGAAGGGAAAGGAAAGGAAGGGAAGGGAAGGAAAGGAAAAGAAGGGAAGGGAAGGGAAGGGAAGGGAAGGGAAGGAAAGGGAGGGGAAGGGAGGGAAGGGAAGGGAAAGGGAAAGGGAAGGGAAGGAAAGGAAAGGGAGGGGAGGGGAGGGGAGGGGAGGGAAGGGAAGGGAAAGGAAAGGAAAGGAAGGGAAAGGAAAGGAAAGGAAAGGAAAGGAAAGGAGAAGGGAAGGGAAGGGAAGGGAAGGGAAGGGAAGGGAAGGAAAGGAAAGGAAAGGAAAGGAAAGGAAAGGAAAGGAAAGGAAAGGAAAGGAAAGGAAAGGAAAGGAAAGGAAAGGAAAGGAAAGGAAAGGAAAGGAAAGGAAAGGAAAGGAAAGGAAAGGAAGAAGGAAAGGAGATGAGGGAAGGGATCTTCCCAGGGTCTTTGGTCCATGGGATTTAAAATTATGAGTTTGGTGGTCCCTGAGGTCCAAAAGGTTGGTGACCCCTGATCCAGAGCACGGAAGGGGGGGGGACTGGCTGCAAAAGACCAGCTGCACTCTTGTTCTGAAGTAACAAGAGTCCGAATACTCACTTGGTCAGAGTCCAGAAGACAGTAGTTGACCCGCAGCTGGACCAGCTGTGCGAGAAGGTCCAAGACTTGTCTCTGCAGTTGGACAGAGGTGGTGGTGGTGTATTGCTTCAGCGCTTTGATGACCAGAGGTTCAAATAGACGGATGTGATTGTGGATGATATTCTTAAAAGGAGAAAGAGAAGAGCAGTGGGAGTAAGGGCAAAAAGAAAAGCAGGAAAGAATTGGCCTCCCGTCTTCAAAGCTCCCAGAGGATCAGCCCACCACTTTAACAGCAGAAAGATCTAACAGACTCATGGGAACCTCTGCGGGGGCCACCCTGTGATGACCCGGGGCATGACACAAAAACAACCAAGTCACAAAGATAGAATAAAGTTCCTTTAATGCCTCCAACTTGGCCCCAATGTCCAATTATCCTCGGCTGGAAATCAAACTCTTAAAGAAAACAGTCTAAGGAGGGAGTAAATGCAGTCCAAACTTCAAGTAAAGTTAATTCAAAATAAAAACAAACAAACACAAACTACACTGAAGGAATTACTACAGCAGGCACAGATGATTAATTGCGGACTTCTGCCAGATAACGCAGCCAACCCAGTCGGGAGGAAACACAGGTAAGCTCCGACAAGGATAAAACACTGGGCCATGCTCAGTTTGTCCTTATAAACAGTCCTCACAGCTGCAGCCCATGAAGGGGATCAGGGCCCCTTCCTCCCCGTAGAGCACGCCATTCATGTCTCTCCCTTATCCTCTCCACCCTACATGCCCTAGGCTGGAGAGGGCCTGGGCCTGGGTCTTCCTCTGACTGCCCAGCCGTCCTGTGCCCTTCCCTTCTCCAGCTTCCTCCACAACCTCCGGAGCCAGACTTCCACTCCCTGTCGGCTGTTCCTCCTCTCCCTCGGAGTCAGTCTCCAACAGGGGCATGACACACCTTGTTTTTTAAAGTGGCACCTTTCTTATTTAGATCAGAGGTAGTATTCAGCTGGTTTGGACTGGTTCTGGAGAACCATTAGTGGAAATTTTGAGTAGTTCAGAGAACCGGCAAATACCCCCTCTGACTGGCCCTGCTAACCCCATCTCTTCTCTGCCTCCCATTGAGTCCCAGCTGATCGGCTGGATCTCCTTGGGTTGCTCTGTACAGGAGAATCGAGCTGGAAAGCAGGTTAGTGGGGTGGTGAGGGAATAGGGATTTTGCAGTATCCTTCCCCTGCCACACCCACCAAGCCATGCCCACAGAACCAGTACTAAAATTTTTTGAATCCCACCACTGATTTAGACTTCTTACACAGGTAGTCCAGAAGACAAAAAATTACCTGCAAGATCTTGTAGTTTTGCCAGATATTAACAGAATAATAGAGTTGGGGGACCTTGGAGGTTTTCTAGTCCAACCCCCTGCTCGGGCAGGAAAACCTAAACCATTTCAGACAATCTCTTCTTAAAAACTTCCAGTCTTGGAGCATTCACAATGTCTGAAGGCAAGTCGTTCCATTCATTTAACTATTCTAACTGTCAGGCAATTTCTCCTTAGTTCTAGATAGCTTAGATTGGAGGAAACCCCTTTGAGGTGGAAAATGGGAGATGCCCAGAGAAAGATACAGGAATTCTACCCTCAGTTGCATGGACAATATTTAGTGGTGAGATTCACAATTATTTATTTCAAGATTCTAGACCAGGGGGTCTTCAAACCTGGTAGCTTTTAAGACTCGTGGATTTCAACTCCCCTGTCCCAGAATTCCCCAGCCAGTTTAACCATTATAGCTGGCTGGGGAATTCTGGGAGTTGAAGTCCATGTCATGCCTCTGGTGGAGACTGACTCTGAGGGAGACGAGGAACAGCCGACTGGGCGTGGAAGTGTGGCTCTGGAGATTGTGGAGAAGGCTGGGGAAGGGCAGAGGCCGGCTGAGCAGTCAGAGGAGGACCCAGGCCCACCCCCTCTCCATCCTAGGACACACAGGAGAGGATAAAGGAGAGAGGTGGTCTCCTCTGGAGAAGAGGGCCTTAATCCTCTTCATGGGCTGCAGCTGTGACAACTGAATAAGAGTTTGGACCTGCGTACTGGCAAACGCTGGAAACAAAGCACAGAAATATCTCTAGTTTACAGTTCCTCTCTTGAGTTTGGTGGTTCTTCCCAGTGTGTAGTATCTGTGGACATCCTCCAGCCCTTATCTTGCCTGGTTTGTGTTGCTTTTTTCCTTCTTTGTGTAACTGTTTGTGTGGGAGTGTTTTTGTCTTCCGTCAAAGATATTCGGAGCTTGGAAGCAAAGTGAAGGAATAAAAGGGGCTTCACCTGTTTTTGTGACTGGGTTTGTTTTGTATCCCACCTAGGTAATCACAGTCCATAAGTCTTAAAACTGCTGAGTTTGGAGACCCCCTGGCCTACTTTTAAAGAAAATATACCCTGCCCCAGATAAATATTTGATGTATTTCTCTTACAGTTATCTTTAAAAAAACAAACACACACACACACAGCAAGCAACATGTGCTTTGGGTTTGTACCTTGTCAGCACGGTGTTTGGCCATATTCGTGGTACCAGTTTTCAGCTGCGCGGAAACTTTTTGCAGTATGTCAAACCAGCTATGAAAGCAAACATTAATACAGGGTTAGGATTAAACGTCCATGATTCACACAACAAAAGCAATTTAACGGGAACTGAGCTAACAGGAGCAGCTCCTGCCAGGTGTGAGACAAGCTTGGGCTTGTAAAGCAATTTTGGGCGATGTCTGTTTTTATTTATTATTTATTTGTACTGCCTATTTCCTAACTGATGTCTCCCTTGATTTTCCCCATTCTGAGCACATCCCTGAAAAAAGCCTCACCCTGGCTAGGTTAATAATCCCCACCATTTTTTCCCCATTTCATTTCGTTTATTCTGTTATCAATGAATCTTACAATCCTCAGAAACAGATTAAATGAATAAATGCAACAGGTCCAGCAACTTAATGCAATTTAAGATATGCTTTTAAGATGAATGTAGAAATAAAGTAGCATTTGTACGCCGCTTTCCCAAAAAAGCCTCTAGGTCACTGGTGGGATTCAAAAAAAATTGTTTTTACTACCGGTTCGGCCGAACTGGGCTGACTTGGTAGAATACCACCACTGCTCTAGGAATCTTAAAACTCTTGGCATACAAACAGCCATAAAACCTTTATAATCCCAACATCTTAAAAGTCTAGGGCAGTGAAGAGACTTTGCAATTTTTAATTTTTGCTTCCCTGAAAAGGGCTCCTTTTCCTTTCAAAATAGAAAATTATTTGGCAACTGCTTTTGGCATACGTTAAAATTTAACTGGATCAGGCTCTGGTATTTTAGTTACAATCTTTTAAAGAGAAGAGTTGGAACGTACTTCCCCTTTCAACTGCTCTTCCAGATTTCCTTCCTCCCCCCCCCTTCCCTATGGCAACTACTAAAAACAGGCATAGGAATGTTTTATGAGTTAACACACTAAGTAAACCATTGCAAATCGAGGACCACCTGCATCTCAACCATTCTAAGCACGATGGCAAAGCAAGCGGCTGGTTCTGGAAGGAAGTGTCTCTTCTCACCCCGAGGTGTCGCGTTCCTGCTCGGCCTGCATCATATTCCGCAAACTGGCATCAGCCAGGGCCTGGGTGAACTGCGTGTACGGAGCCATGAAGCAGCAGTGGTAAAGGCCTGGGCGCAAACTGGAAGAGCCCAAGCGCTGGCATTTGCCCTGAGCTCGGCAGGAGTTGGAAGACCAGCTGTCAAACTGAGAGGCCAGGTTGGTGCCGAACAAGGTCTTGAGTAACTGGGGAAAGGGAGGGAAGCAGCAGCTTCGTGAAAATCAAGTCCCAACCAAGAAAGAAAGAAAGAGAGAGAGAGAGAGAGAGAGGAAGAGATGGAGGAGGAGAAAAAGAGATGGAGGAGGAGCTGACTCAAGGGAGAACGCTTCCCTGAGAAAGGTGCAACCACACCTGTTTTAAATATTGTTACCTGCTGAACACACACAGTTGCCATGACTGGCTCTTTGTTGAAACAGGATTTCAGGTAACAGAGAATTTCTTCCACGTACTGAAAACAGAAAGACAGAATTAGGTGAGAATTAGCACTGAGAGCATGCTGCAGAACAAAACGAATAGTAAAGGACGTGAAGTTTCTTGAAGGAGGACGGTTCCAGGCATGTCCTATTTTTCCTACTGCTGCAACCCTGTGAGCTGAATTCAAAGCTCTAAACTAGATTAATTATTAATCTATCTATATAAAAGCGAAAGACCACCTCAGGCATCATTACAAAATCTCCAGAACCGTAAAGCCTACAAACTTGAAATCGGGCACATATTTTCATCTTGGCTTCTAGGGGCTCACTAAGAAAGGATTTTTCCAAATGACCCTCAGAGCATTAATATTTCCTATATGATTATTATTAACATGCTCTGATGCTAAGGAGTTCTACTCCCCCTCCCCACCTGGAAAGAAATCTCTTCCAAATGCAAAACACAAGCTGAGGAGAGGAGTTTCAGTTTTAGTTTCACAGCACCGAGCAGCTTTAGTACAGAACAGGTGAGCTAAGCCACGCGCAGGCTCCTTGCTGTCTCCTTCTTGCTCACAAAGCAAATACCGTTTCAGTTTCCAAATAGCCCTCAACTCTCACACACTGACAGGATGCTAGCCAGAGGAATACCGATGGATGCTGATAGGCAGAGGCAGAATCCCCCCCCCCCATTTTCTTCCCCAAAAACTAAGCCCAACCACATAGCTTTGTAGCAAAGCATGGGTATCCAGCTGGTTAACATTAAATTATGCTTTCGTATGTTCCTCTAATTGATCCGGCTTAAGAGACATTTAAAAACACCGTAAGCCAACATGAACCCACCTTTCCAATGTCTTGTAGAGTTGCCAGTTCTAAGATCTGAGACAGAACGTCCAAAGCTGACCTCAGGAAGGCACCAAACTTTTCATTGACGTTTTGGAGATCGAGTGTAACCTTACCAAATAAAGGAAAAAAGAAAGAATGAAAGTTCTTTTGTGGGCCAAGGGTGATTGAAGACGCAAGGATTTTAATCCTCCGGTGCAGAAGCTCTCAGCGTACATACAAACAATAAAGTGATAGGCCATATTACCATAGTTACAATCATTAATCATAAGATACAACAAGAAGGACAGGGGATAAGCAACCCACAGCTCTGAAGCTACATGTGGCTCTTTCACGCCTCTGCTGCGGCTCCATTGCTCAAAATATGCGTCACAACCGTCAATGTGTGTGACACCCACTAGCACACGATTTATTGAGCTTTTCGACTCGTGGTAGGCCAACCCATGGATAAATCCAAGAAAAGGAAAGTTTCAGAAGAAAACAGAACATTTAGTTAAACTATATATGCTAGTTTTGTGGCCGCTCAGGAAATAGGCACAGGAAGTGTTTTGCGCCCAATGTAGAATAGAGTCAAGTCGAATAGAATCAAATAGAATTCTTTATTGGCCAAGTGTGATTGGACACACAAGGAATTTGTCTTGGTGCATAAGCTCTCAGTATACACAAGAAAAGATACATTCGTCAAGAGTCCAGAATCATCAGGTACAACACTTAATGATAGTCATAGGGAGCAATAAGCAATCAATATAAGCCCTACCCCCCAAAATAAGCCCTAATTAAGACCCCACCCACTCCAGAGTACACAGGTAAAAATTAAGCTGTGGTTGGGATGGAGGAGTGGAACCACCCTAGTGCTTACACCTTTGGACAATTGTAGCCAGGCCTCACACACCCTGACACCTGCCTTGCCAGCCCATTTCTTCTGCAGCCAGCAAGGCTTTCCTGAAGGCCTCTGTAGCTGATAACAAAACTCTGGATCTGTAACAGATAATAAAGCTCTGGATAACAAAGCTCTGTTATCAGCTGCAGAGGCCTTCAGGAAAGCCTTGCCGGGCACAGAAGGAGGAGTTCCTGAAGTCCCCTTAGAGTGAAAAGGAGACCAGGGGCAACAGCGCAAGTAAGGCTAGTCAGTGGAGGACATCCCACGAAAATAAGATCTGGTGGCTTTTTTGGTGACAAAAAAATAAATAAAAAACAAGACAGGATCTTATTTTCGGGGAAGCACAGTAACAAGGCAGGTTTCTTCCAAGTGGCAAAAGGAAAAGGTTCACAAACTTTAAAATGATTTATTTGCTTGACTGTAGGGCCAGGGCAGAGAGTTGGCTCCAGATTTTTCAAAACATATAAAAAGAACCAGAACCACGGGTTGACAAGCCAGGAAGGTCTCCACAATTGGTTAACGGGCGGCAGGGATTGCCCAGGAAACGTAGTTCGGTACAAATACCTTATAGTTGGCATAGGTCGCCTTCAGGACGTCGTAGAGCTTGAGATACGATGGGAGATGATAGAAGTTGCCCAGCGTGGAGGAGGATTTACTTGGGGGAGCGGAACTCGAAGTATCACTTGGCCTGGGAGCTTATGAATCAAAAGCAGAGAGAGGAGAAAATTCTTTCACAACGTTAAGCCCTCGAGAGCTTCTCTATTCAGGGAGTCCTTGACTTATGACTTGAGCCCTCCCAATTTATGCTGTTAAGCGAGTTATTTGCGAAGTGAGACATTGGCCACCTATTTTACCGCCTCCCTTGCCACCATCGTTAAAAGTGAATCACTGCAGTTGTCAAATCAGCAACCCCGTGACGTTAGGTAAATCTTGGGCTTTTTAAAATTGTCATTAAGCGAGCCACCATTCATTAAGTAAATCGTAAGTCCAAATCCAACTCATCCTAGGGCTGTGGTTTTTTGGTTTTTTTTGCCCAGTTCAGGCCAAGCACCTGTACGGCCTTAGAAAAGGGGAAGAGGGCCAAATCACTCTTCTCAAAGGGTCATTTTTAATTTTATGGTCCTTTTGCTTTTCCAAAGCCAAGCGTTTTAGTTTAATTTACTTTACTGTCATTGCACATGATACAACGAAATTAAATACCATCTTAAGTGTACTATATGGTAGAATTCAAGAGTTCCTGCCCTGGGATAGAAGCTGTTTTTCAGCCTATTTGTCCTTGTTTTTATTCTCCTGTACCGTCTGCCAGATGGTAATAAGTTAAAAAAAAAAGGGGGGGGGTTCCTTTTGAACTTTCTTAAGGCAATGGGAACTATAAGAGGGGAGAGGGCAACCCATGATCCTCTGGGCAATGGCGTTCACCCTCTGGAATGCCATCCTATCTGCCCTGATGCAATTGGCAAAGCAGACGCAGGTGCAGTAAGTTAAAATATTCTCTCTGGTGCAGCGGTAGAAGGTCACCAGCAGTTTTTCATTCAGTTGTTGCTTCCTGAAAAGTCTCAAGTAATATATAATCTCTGCTGGGCCCTTTTGACCAGGGCTGCAATGTGAGCAACCCAGGTCAGGTCCTCTTTTAGGGTAACACCCAGAAACTTAAAACTGGCCACTTGCTCCACTCGGTCTCCATTGATAAGCAAGGGCTGGAGGTCTGATCTGTTCCTTCTATATAGTCCACTATAAGCTCCTTAGGTATTATTGGTGTTGAGGACCAAGTTATTTTCTCCGCAGCACGAAAGCAACCATTGGTCCACCTCATCTCGGTAGGCAGACTTACCCTCCTCCCCCCGGGAGATGAGTCCCACCATTGATAGCATCTGCAATATTAGTAATAGCTGTCAGGGCTTCAACAACTCCAACCCCATTCAAATTGTAAGTCTCTAGCCACATCTCTCAGAGAAAAAAAAATGATTTATTAGAAGTGACCATGTTGGTGTTAGCTGGATTGATAGCTGCCCTGGGTTAAGACTGTTTTTCGCCTTATTTGTCCTTGTTTTAATTATCCTGTACCATCTGCCAGATGGTAATAGTTCAAAAAAAGGGTTCCCAGGATGAGATGGATCTTTGAGAATGTTTTGAACTTTCTTGAGGCAGCAGGAGCCATAAAGCTCTTCCAAAGAGGGGAGAGGGCAACCAATGATCCTCTGGATAATGACGTTAACCTTCTGGAGTGCTTCCTATCTGCCCCGGTGCAATTGGCAAACCAATTTTAACTCTTAAAAAGGAATGGTTCTGAAGAGCCTTCTATTAATAGTTGATTTCTTCTTCTTCTTTTAATCAATTCGATTTTATCCCATCGTTCTCCTTACCTGGGCTGTTTTCACTCGTCTTTTTAGGGCTTATGGCTACCATGGTTTGCTCCACAACTTCTTTTTCTTTCGTTTTGCGTCGGATTGGACTCAGCGAAGGTGGATTGGTGAGAGACGGTAACGTTGCCTGGAAAACAAGAAAATTTAAAAAAAAAAATCATCATCATCCTCACTGCCTTCGAGATAATCAGCTTTGGGCAAGGACAAAGTCTGGAAGTTGTAATGTAGGTGCTTCCATCACTGGAGGTTTTGTAAGAAGAGACGGGACAGCCTCCTGTCTGAAATTGCATAGAGTCTCCTCCTTGAGCAGGGGGCTGGACTAGAAGACCTCCAAGGTCCCTTCCAACTCTTGTTATTCTGTAATTCTGCTAGCCTTCCTTCCTTTCCCCCTTCCCTCCCTCCCCTTTCGCTCCCTCCTTCCTTCCTTTCCCCCTTCCTCTCTCCCTCCCCTTTCCTTCCTTTTTTCCCTCCCCTCCTTCCCTTTCCCTCCTTGCCTCCTTCCTTCCTTTCCACCTTCCCTTCCTTCCCTCCCTCTCCTTTCCTTCCTTCTTTCCCTCCCTCCTTACCTCCTTCCTTACTTTCCCCCTTCCCTTCCTTCCCTCCCTCCCCTTTCCTTTCTTCGTTCCCTCCCTCCCTCCTCTTTCTGCTGCAACGGTCGTAAGCGCGGGGAGGAAAAATGGTCGTAAGTCGCTTTTTTCAGCCCCATTTCAACTCCAGTCACTAAACCAACCGTTGTTAAGTCGAGGGCTACCTGTGTAACAAAGTCTTATGTTCCCCTTGCTTAAAAATTGTCAGTGTATAAGAATTCATGAACTGGAATAGCCATGGCAACAAGTCAGCCAATGAGGATTGTTTGGTAACTGAGATACAGGATTTGTTGTGTGAGACTTTGAGGCAGCTTGGAACCTCGGCATGGCTTACCTTAGCTGTTTGTATAAGAGAGTTTGTTTGTCTTTGCTTGAGAGTACTTGTAGTACGTTGCGAGAGCTGCATGGGTATTGTATACATGCATCATGTTTTGAATAATTGTATATAAAGAAGTTTCTTCTATGTTATGAATCCTGCTGAATTATTTGCTTGTGTGCTGGCTGGATCGCTACAAACTTTGCGAGAGCTGCATGGGTATTGTATACATGCATCATGTTTTGTATTATTGTATATAAAGAAGTTTCTTCTATGTTATGAATCCTGTTGAATTATTTCCTTGTATGCTGGGTGGATCGCTACAAACTCTGACAAAAATAAGCCAGCAATGTCACCGACAGGCAAGGAACATACCTTGAGTGTCGGGCCAGGAACGACATCATCCAGTATGTGGGAACAGATGTTTATGATCTTCAGCAAATGAGAAAAGAGGTGATCGACTAACAGGGCAAGCGTCCGATCAGCCAGGGCTGCCCACGATTCCTCTTGTTTAGTGGCAGGAACGCTGGCTTCATCCTCGTTTTGCGTCCAAGGGTTTTGCAAAGATTTGGAGGCAGTGGCTGAAAGCACAATAGGCACTTAAAAACCCAAATAAATAAACTTTGATTTGGGGTTTTAGCAACAGTTAGGTAGATTTCTTGTTTATACAAATGGCCGGAATAGAAATCACAGAGTTGGAAGGGACCTTCGAGGTGTTCGAGTCCAACCCCCTGCTTAAGCAGGAAACCCTAAAGTGTTTCAGTTGATATTAAAAGAGTAAAAAAGCTGAGTTTATACGATTATAAAATAATAGGGTTTTTTATGATGATGTCAAAATAAAAAGCTGAGGTTAGATGTTAATGTCTTATATTACTGCATCGAAGGAGTCGGAAGCCAATGCCTTTTTTTTGCTTTTACCCCCCCTTTTCCTTTCCCTTCTAAAGCACCCGGAGGCCAGACAAGGAATAATGGATGGAAATTGACCAAGGAGAGATTCAACCTGGAAATAAGGAGAAACTTTCTGACAGTGAGAACCATCAACCCATGGGATAGAAGTTGCCTTCAGAAGTTGTGGGAGTGCCATCACTTTTAGACCTCAGGGACCACCAAACTCATAATTTTAAATCCCGCGGAGCAGAGATCCTGGGAAAATCCCCAAAAAAGTCTGCAGGAAAATTCCCCATCCCATTTTCCTACCGATCGATCGTTCTTTATTTGGGATCGCAGGATACTGTCTCCAGCTCCGTTCTCAGGGGGAGAGAGGGAGACAGAGGGAAAGGGAGAGAGAGACTTTTGGCTTCATGCAAGGAAAGCAGCAGAAGCAGAAGTCTTTATTTCTCTCCCCCAAACTCCACCAGGAATGAGTCTTTGCTGGCACAGCCTCTTGCAGGAGGATGCCTTGCAGGGTCCCAAAGACTCATTTCTGGCGGAGTTTGGGAGAGAGAAAGAAAGACTTTGGCTGCTTTCCTTGCGTGCAGCCAAAAGCGGAAACGGAAAGAAGCAGCTCAGTGGCCAGGCCAGGTGCGTGGGCCACATGGGGCAAGTTCCCCACCTCCATCCTTTGCCCCCTCCCCTCACTACCTCATGTTGTTTGCAATGCAAGCGACGCAAGCCTTGTGTTCCCACGCAGCCTGGATTAATTGCTTCGGGAGGGACATTTCTCTGCGGACCACCAAAATTTTCTCATGGACCAGCAGTGGTCCCTGGCCCACTGGTTGGCGACCACTGGACTAGAAGACCTCCAAGGTCCCTTCCAACTCTTATTCTGATTGATTTGAGGACTACCTGTATCCCAAAAAGTCTATTCCCAATCAGAATTTGTATCCGTCTTGCTGGATTGTAACATGGTTCTTTTCTTGAGACCGCAACCATTCATAGACAAATAAAGCTTGTCAGTATTTTAAAAACCTTCAAGGGAAGATTAAAAATATTTTTCTTACCTGCCAGCAAATTCCCAGCCAGGATTAAGGCGTCTTGGTGGGCAGAGAGATCCAGAGGGAAGGAAATAGAGGAAAGGAAAGACAGCAGCAAGCCAACCATCCCCATTGCACTCTTCTCCTGAGACTCTTCCATGCCTCCCACGTGAGAAAAACTGGAATGCCAATTTGAAATCGTCAGTTTCCACCGCAGGAGGAATAAATGCCAAAGTGTTGTGGTTCGCCGGCTTGCGCAGACGGCAGTGGAATCAGACTGTGGGAAAGAACGGGGACCAGTCTGGGAGTCTGGAGAGGACTCGGGTCCTGCGTCCAATGCAGGGATGGGGCCAGGACCATCTGGGAATGGGGTGCTGACTTCGGAGCCTCCAGGGTCTGGCAGCAGCAAGGCAGAGGAACAAGGGGAACCTGTTCCCAGTGTGCATATGCACAGAGCTGCCAGAAGGCGAGAGCAGCTGAGGCAAAAGGGGCAACTCGGGAGTAAGGCTGGGAAGTGATTGCCCCTCTCATAAGGAATGAAAAGTCAGGCAAAGGTGATGAAACCTTTGCAGGAAGCAAAATCATTCAATCTGTTCGGATTCATCCTTGAAGCTCTGTGTGGACTTTGTACTTGGGTTGTTTTTTTTTTATAATTCATTTGGCACTTGAGTTGTTGGCAGCAATTCAAAGGAGAGAAAGGTGGGTGCTTATCTCAAGGAACTGTCTCAAGGTTCTCATTACTGGCTGGGATTGCACATAATTCCCAGCGTTGCAATAAAACAAAGAGTTGTTTTAACTAAGCATGTGCTTAATTACGGTCTCGGGAAGACTTGGTCAGAACAGCTGGTGCAGAGCCAATGCAAGCAAGTGGAGTGTCCATGGAGATTTTCCGTCATCCAGGTTAGGGTTGTTCCCCCAAAGGTGTTTTATTTTTCCAAGAGGCAACTGGACTTCCTTGGTTTTTCTTTGAAGACATTTCACTTCTCAGTGAAATGAAGAAGATTCTTCTGCGCTGACTGGATGGTGGGGAATGGAAGGATTTATACTCCTTGCAGACAGCTAGTCATTTGCATCTTTTTTAAAGTCTTGTTGAGACCGCCTGGAGGTTTATCAATGTCAAAATTCAACAGCCCTCTCTCAACAGAGGAAGAAGCATACGACATCATCCATCTCCAGTCTACAACACAGATCCTTTCAGCAGTTCCAAGAAGGCTCTACCCCATTTGCACAACTCAGGAGACCCTGGGGACACAGATAAGCCTCCAAGCGGCCTCAATGACCCTCTAAAAAGGATGCAAATGACCAGCTCTCTGCAAGAAGTATAAATCCTTCCATTCCCCACTATCCCATTCCGAGCCAAAGAAGCTTCTTGGAGGAGAAGCAAAATATCCTCAAAGAAAAACCAGAATGTCCAGTGGCATCTTGGAAAAACCACCTAGTAGAGATTACTTTGTTGTTAATTTGGGACGACGAACATTCATCCCACAACCAAGGTGCATCCTTGCCATCCTGTTGGTGTGAGGTTTTGGGTTAGGCAAGACTCTACGTGGGCCAGCCCGCTTGTGTCTTCCCTCCTAAAAAATTGTTCTTATGGGACACACCATCCCTGGGGACAGAATAATTCATCGGACTGGGTATAACTGTGGTAAAGGACCAAAACCAGCAGGTCATAAAAATGTTCTGCAAATCAGTTCCAGAACTGTCCAGCCAGCATGGGAGTTGTAAGTCCGCAACTCTTACAAGTGGCCATGGTTGGAGACCTCCCTCCTCCGGACTCCCTTCCCAGAAAGCCAAGGGGAATGAGTTGCAACTTACCTGCAGTGCCATCCCACATTCCAGGTGCAGACCGGAAAGGATGAGGACAAAAGACACAATGCTTCACAGCAGCCAAACTGGGGGAGGGGAAATATTACGATCAGGAACAGAGGGAAATGTGCAGCAAGTTCCAACAGAGAAATGGCACAGTTAAGATGCGAGAAAGGAGCACAATGCTAAAAAAGTAACAACACTCCAACTGGGGAAATAGAGGTAGCTCCTCAACTTATGACCATAATTTGAGCTCAACATTTCTGTCGCTGAGCGAGACAAGTCAGCTCCACCTCCATTTTACAAGCTTTCTTCTTCCCACATTGGCAGTCGTCAAGGGAAGGGACAACAGTTGTGAACACGGCTTCCCCCGTTGATTTTGCAAATGTCTCGCTTAACAACATAAATGTTGGGCTCAATTGTGGACAGAGGGTGTGAACTACAAAAGAAAAGAAAAAGAGGAAAAATGGACCAAATAAATGTAACATTTAACACGTAGAGATTAGTTTGTTGTTAATTTGGGATGACAATACCCTGGCTGGGTACTGAAAAAACAACAGAAAATGCAATAAATTCTCCTCCCCTTTTACATGTACATGCACACTCACACACACGTGTGTGTTTGTGTGTGTGCATGTATGTGTGTGTGTATGTGTGATTGTGTATATATGCACACATTACACACACATCCATATATATACATACACACACACACACACACACACACATATATATATATCCATATACACACACACACATGTACATATATGTATGCTTGTTGTTAAGCGAATCCCTGCAATTGTTAAATGAGTTACACAGTCGTTAAGTGAATCCAGCTTCTCTGTTGACTTTGCTGGTCCGAAGGTCGCAAAAGGGGATCGCGTGACCTGGGGGGGTGGATGTTGTGACCATCATAAACACGAGTTGGTTGCTGAGCGTCTGAATTTGGATCATGCGACCACAGAGAGTGTGAAAAACCACGAGTCACCCCTTTTCAGAGACGTCCGCACTTCGAATATCCACTAAACGAGTTGCTATAAGTGAAGGACAACCTGCACTGACATCACGGGCCCCCACAATCAAAACTCACTGTCAGAGATCTGGAGGGCGAAGTCGTCAGCGCGTGGGACACGGCCGAGACGACTCTGGAAAGGTTGTTCTCCACCGTCATGTCGGCTGGGCTTGGCACCAGATTGTATCCTCTGTATGTTCTAGAACAACACCAACGCATCTCATTCAACTTTTCGTACCAAACATGACTAGTTAACTGAGGGTTACGTGTCCCTTTTACTGAAGGCTTTATCCTACTCCACGAGTAAAGGATGAAGTGAATTAGGCCGTATTTTTCGGGGTGTCGCATCACGTGTCCGAAATAGTTTACCTTTTGCTCTTTTTTTTTTATGGTTTCAATGGCTTCCTCAAGTGGCTTATCCCCTCCTTTCTGATTTCATCCACCCAACTCTTACTTAACGGCCACCTGTAAATCCACATTTCAAATGCTGCTAAGCCCGTGATGGTGAACCTATGGCACGTGTGCCACAGGTGGCACGCAGAGCCATTGGTGCCAGCACTCTAGCTGCAGGCAAACTTACCTCACTGGGCATGTGTGCACCTCACAGCTGGTTTTTGGCCGCTTTGAGGCTTTTTTCGGCGTTCCAAAGGCTTGAGGAAGGCTTCTGCAGGCTTTGCAGGCCGAAAACTAGCGCTGTTTTGTCACTTCCTGTTTTTCCGAAAATAACGGAAGTGACATAACGGGCCTAGTTTTTGGCCTGCAAAGCCTGCAGAAGCCTTTCTCAAGCCTTTGGGAGGTCAAAGAAGGCCTCAAACCAGACAAAAATTAGCTGTGAGGCGCAGTGCCGATAAGGAGGCAGCGGGGGTGGAGGCGTGAATGCCTTCTGGGTGCTGGCACATGAGTGCCAGCATACAAGCGTGTACACAATTTTTGGCACAGGAGCCCAAAAAGGTTAGGCCCCACTGCCCTAGGCGTTTTTTTTATTATTGCCTGCTAAATGCAGCCCTACCTGGTGATGGTGCTCACTGCAAACTGGGAAGCGGGCGGGGTTTCGTGCATCAGAAGCTTCAGGTATATGCTGCTTTGCTCCTTGGCCAGAGCTACGACCGGATCGGCCTGCCCTGCATCGCAACTTGAGTACAGCTTTGGAACCAGCCTGTGAGGAAGAACAAGAGAGACAAAACGAGAAGGGCCTTTTTCATTAAGAGGGAAAAAGAAAAGAAAAAAAAAAGAGAAGAAAACCAGGAGCACCCTGGGCAAGTTCCATCCAGTGTCCAAGCATCCTTTTCGTGGAAACGTGGTGGAGAAAAATGGTCACATGCAGGTGGTCAAACACACAGGCCCTGAATGAAGCAGATTATCTCTGTTCTGACCCAGCTCCCCAATAGCGATAAAACCTCTGTAATCAATCAATGATTCCGTTATTAGGAGTGCTGCAGCCCCGGCAAAGTTTCTCTCTCACCGCAGGCAAAGAAGTCTCTTTGGCAGGGAGATGAACAGTTGTCTGCCACATCTATTCATTTCCGCCCCCTGCCTTTTATCCCCAGAGGTCGGGTGGGGCTTCGCTAGCAGCAGTAACTCTTCTGTCCCAAGGACCAGCTCATAGATTTCCATTGCTCTCCTCTCCTCTGCCTTCTACACATTAGTCACTGGATCCAGCTGTTCCTCCTCTTCTTCATCAGCCACCTCCAGAACTGGGGGCTGTTGACTCTTTATCTGAGGGCTGACGGACAGCCCAGACACACACACACACACTCTCTCTCTCTCTCTCTCCCTCCCTCCCTCTCTACCAACTACATTCCCTCTTCGCCCTCGGAGCTCCCAGGTTGCCTTGATGCTGGCCCTGACTATCCCACACCTCCTCCTCCTCTGATCCAGCTACCGGAGGGGCCGGCAGCTTACAGGCCACAACAATCTCCTTCCAGTCTGGCTTCAGGCCTGGACATGAGATGTTGGGCGATGGCACTGGCCATCCTTCTGGCTGATCTCTAGTAGGAGTGGAATGGGAGTTGAACATGTGTCCTGGGTCTGCTTGATCTCTCAGTGGCCTTTGGTATAACCAATCATGGCATCCTTCTGGACTAGTTCTAAGGGGACTGGAAGTGGCTGGGACTGTATTGTGCTGGTTCTCCTCCTTTTTCAGGGACCAAGACCAGCTGGGGTTGACCGGGAGGGAGAATCCCATCCTCGACCCCTACTTCAGAGGGTGCTGCCAGGTTTGGGGCTTTTCCCATTCAACATCTACATCAATCTGTGGGTCACGGGCTGATCACCACTGAATGTCAACCCTACAGCTGGTCTGACTGTGGCCATTTTAAGTCTTCAGAGTTGACACACCAGGGAAGAGGGAAAGGAAGAGAGATAGCTGGAGTGTTGTAGCCAAAACAAAACACTTTCTTGTGGGAACCAAGGACATTCCTGCAGGTGCTCGGAAGGAGGGAACTGGAGTCCCCTAGCAACTGCACAGCATCCTGATTGGACCACATGACTGATTGTTTTGACAAACGTTCACTTTTAATCAGGTGAAAACCACAGGAATATTCAGTCAGTTTTCACCAGCTTGTGCCAATATGACATATATCCAATAAATCTGTTCTTTGAGGAATTTGCCTGCCTCGGAGTTTTGTTTGCTGTGGGTATGTTAATGGGACTCCTGATACCAGGCAGCCAGTGATTTACTTAACAACCGTGGCAAGAAAAGTTGTAAAATGGGGCAAAACTCACTTAACAACATAAACTTTGGGCTCAATTGTGGTCGTTAAGTTGAGAGCTACCTATAAGGCATTTAATTTCCCTTTCTTTATAGTAATAAGCAATATTCCACTTTTGTCACCAAAACACCCCAAATCTTTCCGCAGATGAGAATATAAACTTTCTGTCAGGATTCCGGCATTTACTCCAATTAAATCATCAGCCTCGAGCCACACTCCCAAAACTAAAAAATATTTGAAGATATCATTCTACATCTGGCATTCACTTGAGCGTAGCCAATTTTGAAATGCGTAATTCACTGTCACCCTTAATCCTGCTTTCCCTCCCACCCCTCTGGGTGCATCATCCAACGAAACACGTCCATAGCCAAGAATCATCAATCATGCTCCCCAATTAGATTTTTGCGCAGCAGAAGCTTCAGTCATCTAATCAGTCTTTGAAGAAAATATGAATGGAATGTACTTTCGATTCCACACTGCTGCCTGCTCTTTGAAACTCCCCCCCCCCCACTTCTTTCTCTTGTCAACTATAAAGCATGTATACAAAATGTTTTAGGAGTTGACATTTTCTACTTTTGGGAGCTCCGAGATAAATGTGATTTGGAATGCACCTGCCGTCTTTCCATGATATGTATTCCGTATTAAATCCTGCCTGTTGACAATTATTATTCCCAAAGCGTAATTCCAATTATGCGCCGGGTTGACAGTATATGCCAGAGACGGCTAACCTTTTTGTCGCATATCTAAAGTCCGCGCACGTGTGCCTGAACCCATAATGCAATGTGCGTGAGACCCCCCCCTGCCCCTATGCATGCGTGCATGACACACCACCTAGTCCATGCGCACGCAACCCCCCACATTCACCCCACGCTTCTATGCATGCATGCGCACCTCCCACATGCACCCCGCCTATCGCACATGCATAGCAGATACCCAACAATCATCTGGCTGGCAGGAGGCGGGTGCGCAAGTGCAGTGGACATGATCTGGGGTGATGGCTTGCATGCCATAGGTTCGCCATCACGGGTATATGCTACCTTTCTGCGCAAAATATAAGCCTGGTCAAAACAGGGCAACAGCAGAAAAATAGAAGGTTCATTGAACGAATACCTTACTAAAGCAGCTGCGGCCACACGCCTCACTCTGGGATCTTCATCGCCCAGGAGAGAAATGACCACTTCCTTTAGAACCCGATCCTGCAGTTTTAACAGCTGTGGGAGGGGAAAAAAGCTATTTTAAGGGGCTCATAGACTGCACCTATAATATTCAAAATAACATGTTAATAAGACAGATTGAGGGGCGCCGGTGGCTCAGAGGCTAAGACGCTGAGCTTGTTGATCAGAAAAATCGGCAGTTTGGTGGTTCGAATCCCTAGCGTCGTGTGATGGAGGGAGCTCCCGTTCCTTGTCCCAGCTTCTGCTAACCTAGCAGTTTGAAAGTATGTAAAAATGCAAGTAGAAAAATAGGGGCCACTTTGGTGGGAAGGGAACAGCGCTCCGTGCGCCTTCGAAGGAGTTGAGTCATACCACATGGCCACTTGACCACAGAGACGTCTTCGGACAGCGCTGGCTCTTCAGCTTTGTGACGGAGACGAGCACCACCCCCTAGAGTTGGAAACGACTAGTACATATGTGCAAGGGCAGCCCTTTAACTTTACCTAAGACAGACAGAAGTCCATTGTTGGGTTCCGTCTTAAAAGATGCCAAAACCCAAGAAGGACATTCTGAGATTCTTCTAAGCAGTGTTCTTTGTTCTTCCTCGCCCACAGGCAAAAATCTTGCCGAGGTAAAGGAGACTATTTCAAACATTAAAGGTACACAGGCAGTCCTCGACTTACAACAGTTCGCTCAGTGACCTTTTCAAAGTCACAGCGGCCCTGAAAAAAAGTGTCATGCCCCTGGTGGAGACTGACTCTGAGGGAGAGGAGGAACAGCCGACAGGGAGGGAAGTGGGACTCTGGAAGTTGTGGAAGAGGCTGGGGAAGGGCAGCGACCGGCTGAAGAGTCAGAGGAGGACCCAGGCCCATCCCCTCGCCATCCTAGGGCATGCAGGGAGAAGAGGATAAGAGAGAGATGGGGTCTACTGGGGAGGAAAGGGCCTTGATCCTCTTCATGGGCTGCAGCTGTGACAACTGGATCAGAGGACGGACATGCGTATGGGTGAGTGCTGGAAACAAAGCTTGGAAATATCTCTAGTTTATGGTTCCTCTCTGAGTTTGACATCCTTCCCAGTGTGTGTTCTGTTTTCTGTGGACATCCTCCAGCCCTTATCTTGCCTGGTTTGTGTTGTTTTTTATTCTTTATAATTTAAATGGCATTTCCTCCTTCTGGTAACTGCTTGTGTGGGAGTTTTTTTGTCTCCAGTCAAGGATATTTGGAGCTTGGAAGTAAAGTGAAGGAATAAAAGGGGCTTCACCTGTTTTTTGTAACTGTGTTTATTTTGTATCCCACCCTGGGTCATCACAAAAAATGACTTATGATTGCTTTTCATTCTTATGACCGTTGCAGCCTCCCTATGGTCACGTGAACAACATTCAGACACTCAGCAACTGGTTCATACTTATGACTGTTGCAGTGATCCCCTTTTGCGACCTTCTAATGAGCAAAGCTGAGGGAGAAGCCAGATTCACTTAACAACCAGGTTACTAACTTATGCACTGCAGGGATTCACTGAACAAATGTTGCAAGAAAGGTTGTAAAATGAGTCAAAGCTCACTTTAACAGATGTCTCGCTGAACAATAGAAATGTTGGGCTCAATCGTGGTCGTTCAGCCAAGGACTACCTGTATTCTGGGAACAATTAGGGAGGATCTGACTTCACCCTCTTTCTCTCACGCACTGTCATGTCCCTGTTGGAGACTGACTCCAAGGGAGAGGAGGAACAGCCGACAGGGAGTGGAAGTGTGGCTCCGAAGGTTGTGGAGGAGCCTGGGGAAGGACAGCGGTTGTCTGGGCAGTCAGAGGAAGAACCAGGCCCATCCCCTATCCATCCTAGGGCATGCAGGAAGGAAAGGATAAGGGAGAGACGTGAATGGTGTGGTCTACGGGGGAGGAAAGGGCTTTGATCCTCCTCATGGGCTGCAGCTGTGAGAACTGGTTAAAAGGACGGACATGCGTATGGGCCAGTGCTGGAAACAAAGCGTGGAAATATCTCTAGTCTGTCGTTCCTCTCTGAGTTTGGAGTCCTTCCCAGTGGGTGTTCCGATATCTGTGGACATCTTCAAGCCCTTATCTTGCCTGGCTCCCTTAATTGTTTCGGTGTGGTTTGTGTTGTTTTTACTCTTTATAATTTATAGGCATTTTTAGTTTAAACGGCATTTCCTCCTTTTCATAAGTGCTTTTGGGGGAGTTTCTCCAGTCAAAGATATTTGGAGCTTTGAAGCAAAATGAAGGAATAAAAGGGGCTTCACCTGTTTTTGTGACTTTGTTTATTTTGCATCCCACCCTGGGTCGTCACACGCACACCATCTGAACTGAGTTGCCTTTTGCTCCTCTGGAGGGCAGCCCTCCCTCCTGGTAATCCAGACTACATTCCATCACACTGACTCTCAGATAAACTTTACAGGAAGGAGAACAAGTTGGAAGAGAAGCTCCCTTTGAATGCATTCATAACTATTTTCGGTCATTCTGAGAAGCTGTGAAACGAGGCATGCAAACCCTATCCACATTGCTTCAGCCCGAACCGGATAAGTTACTCACCCCCATGTAATGATGATCCCCTCTGTGCAGGTTGCTGTCCCTTTCTTCCAAAAATTGGATTAGCCTTAGCAGCAAAAGGAGATAAAGGTACTGCTATGATTAAGCATAACATCAGATCATCATCTTGCGGGGTGGAGTCTAGACAACTGAATGGAGCTAGCCGAGTGTTTTAATGGCCAGATACCTTTCCTGTTGCCAATGCGGAGTTTTGTTCGGCAGATATATTCTCATTGTGCTGAGAGAGAGAAATAGCTGCCTCTACCTAGGATCAAACTCACAGCCTCCTGATTGTTTAGGTAAGAGCTCCACCTCTAGGCCATCACACCACTCTAAGCATAACATTAGATTTTAAATTTGTCAGTGTGGGGTGGGGAAGTAACGTACGGCTACTTACCGAAAATCTATTTCAGCCACCGTTTCCAGAAGCTCCGTCCTAACCAGCCAGTAAGCACTGTTTCTCAAGAGAAGGAGATCAACCAGTAGTTGCAACCCCAAGGAACTATGGTTGCTCCCGCACAAGCTCATGATGCAGTGCTGAAAATAGAAAGGTTTAATTCCTTTCAACAATACAGTAAATCAGGGTTTAATCGACTTGATCCTGAATGCATTGAGGTCACTATAAAAGGAAACAAAAAATGACATTGCCATCGGGGGATACTACAGGCCGACGAAACAGAAGAAACAAATGCTGGTCAATTAGCCATGGTATGTAGGAAGCACACCACAGTAATGGGGAGACCTTACCTACCTCGACCTCAAACTCTGCACCTACTGGAAAGTCAAACAGATTCCTGACAAACCTAGCTGACAACTTGATCTCCGAAAAAGCAAAGAAGGGAACCAGAGGGTCAGCCCTACTGGACTGCATTCTTGCTTACGGGGTTGAAATGACTCAAAGGCCTTGAACTAACAGGAACGGTTGTGGCTGGCCAGTGGCCAGCAGAGCTGGTGGCAGACTCGGACAGGGTGGAGATTGGGAGAAACATGGGCCAGTCATGGACTCTGGGCAAGGCTCTGACGAGGGCTTTGTGTCGGAGACAGAGATGGGGCTAGGACTGTCTGACAGTTATCAGCTGCCTTCAGAGTTGGAGATCAGTGAGGCCGAAGAACAGCTGGAACCTGTTCCCAGTGTGCACATGCACAGAGCTGCCAGGAGAAGGGAACAGCTAAGGAACAAGAGTCAACATGGGAGTAAAGGCACAGGTGGATGGTGAATGGTCCCTCCCATAGGCAATAAAGAGGAACAAAAGGGGAATGGGGTTTGCAGGATACAATTAGTTCATTTAATGAGGGTGAAGATCTGTGCCTGACTTCTTGCCAATTATTGACTGCTAAAGCATGGCGCATGGAAGCTATCGGCCTGGCAATTCTCCAAGCCTGATAAAATTCCGTAGTTGTGAAATCTCATGAAAGACCGGGACTTTGCTGGAGAGGAATTCCCTTTAACCTCAATAAAAGGGGTTTTATCGGGACGAGGCGTTGGCTTCATGATCTTGGGAAGCCTTAGGTGAGAACAGGAACCTTGGAAGGAAGTGACCGTGTATTACTGGAATTCAACACTGTGACAAGCTCATGCGATGGAACATCCTGTCTGAGGAGGAAGTTGGGACTAGAACAGCGGGCCCCCAATTTTTCTTGCTTGGTGGCCCAGCAGGGGAAGAGAGGTACATGGGCAACTGCAAGACGGCTGCTGCACACGAGGAGTGGGCCACAGTCTGGCAGGTTGGGACCGCTGGAGTAGAAGACTTCCTAGGTCCCTTCAACTCTGTTATTCTGTTGATTAGAGCTTCTCTTGCTGAAGTAGACCGAGGTCCTGGCTTCCAAATTTGAAGCCTGCAAATGTGAGGTGCAATTTGAATGAACTTAGTAGGTCAACCTATGACAGAGACAACGGAGAGATTTTTTTCCGCGGATAGATCACTCCGAATGTTCACATATAAAGAGTGGGAGCAGAAAGGGAAGAGCAGATTCCCCCAGGTGGAAGTGGGGAATCTTTATCTTTAATTCAAATTAAAAAAAAAAACTTATTTTAAATGGTTCCTTTATGGAGGGGGAAGATCCAGGGTTTCTCTGAAAGTTCCTAGTTATCATAAGAACGGAATGGGACCATTTGCCACAACCAATTCACTCCAGCCAACTTGCTGATCTACTCACCATGGTCTACTTGCCATGGTCTACTCACCACGGTCAACTCTTCATGGTCAACTTGCCGTCGCCAACTCGCCATGATCTACTCACCATGGTCTACTCGCCACAACCAACTTGCCGTGGTCTACTCCCCATGGCCAACTCCCCATGGCTTACTTGCCGTGGCCAAATCACCACAACCAACTTGCTGCAGGACAACTCGCCGAGGCCAACTAGCCACAGGACAACCCATTAACAAATCTATTTAATGATTTAAAATAAATGTAAAAATTAATTTAATTTTTGCCATTCACCTTTCATTCTGCTCCTCCTTTAGGCATCATTTTTTAAATGATTCTATTCCACTATTTCTTTGGCATTGGTGGAACTCTGCTCCCACACCAAGTTGTCCTGCAGTGAATTGCCCGTGGCAAGTTGGCATGGCACGTTGCCCATGGCGAATTGTCACAGACCCTCACAAGACCCCCTGACACCCTCTTGGTGGGCCCTCAGGAAAGAAATAACCAACACACGTTATGTTTTAACGGTTATTTGCTTACCCTCACAGCTATGCAAGCCAGTTTGCACGTGACCGAAGACTCGTCTTTCAGGCTCTTTTGGAGCAAGGAGACACACTCCACCAGCGTATCTGAAGAGAAAGAAGAGCAGAGGTCATGCCACCCTTCATCTGAACCAGGAGCCAGCAACCTGTGGCTCTGGAGCCGCATGTGGCTCTTTCATCCCTCTGTTGTGACTCCTGGTTGCTGGCCAGCAAAAGGGAAAAGGACGCTGCATTAGATGGAGACTCTATGATGGGGGGGACTGGACTTCCGGTCGGCTCCAAAATTGAATGGGAAGTTTCTAGTTAGGACAGTGATAGCTAACCTTTTTGGGCTCCCGTGCTGAAAATTCTCGCGTGCCAGCACCCAGAAGGCAATGCGCGCACCCACCACACCCCCTGCGCATGGGGCACCCCACATGCTGCACATCTCTACGCATGCACATGAGACTCCCCCAGGCACTGGTGTCTCTGTGCGTGCACGCGCATCTCCCACGCACCCCCATCCTCTGAGCATGCACGCCAGATACCCGACAATCAGCAGGTGGGTGGGCGGTGCGCACGCATGTGCAGTAGGGCTCTTCTGGGTGACCTCTCACATGCTCTGTGTGCCACTTTCAGCATACATGCCATAGGTTCACCATCACAGGGTTAGGATTTTTGTGACTCTAAGTATTTAAGGTTGCCGACCTTTGATCCGAATGCTTTTGGGCGCAAAATCTAGGCTTCCAACCCACATTACCTGTTGAGGCTTTTATATTTTCCAGCCAGCTCTCCACACTGAAGCAAGATTGGACGAGGATGGAGTAAATAATGGTCCCGCATAAAATTGCGGTTGTCCCTCTGATCTGGGGGTCTCCGTGGTTGATATAATTCACAATGTCCTTCACGGACTGCTCTTCTAAAAAAAATAAATCGGGCATCAACAAAGAAAAAAATCCACACACAGATGTACCATATTTTTCAGAGTTACAAGACACTCCGGAGCATAAGACAAAAATCACCATTGGTCAATGGCAAAAAAAGCAGCTTTACATGGAATAGATTACTGTGATATGTGAAAATTTGCATGATACACCTAAGAATGTATAAACCAAAGAGACTCCATATTTGTTCTTAATCTGACCTTTTAGATATCAGAACATTTATACAACTTGTTATTTTGCTAAAGTTCTGCAAAGTTACAAAATATTGTGTCCTTGGCTTGATTTGAGAATTCATACTAGGTCGCCCTGACATTAGAGGAAGTTTATTAATGATCTATTGTGTAATCTTTTAAATGAAAAACAGGAAATCTGATGATGATGATAATGATGAAGATGAAGATGAGAGCTGGGGGATTTCCATGGAAGGAGTCTGGGAGGAGTTATGGAAAAACACCCAGGACTACCCATTTCTTTCTTATGAAAGTCCCTATAACTCCTATGTGTAAAAAACTAGAAGTATTATGTAATCTTTTAAATGTGATATCTTATATAAGGCTCTAAATACTCTAAGGGGGGTGTCTCCTTCCCCTAATCTGCTATTGGGAGTTGGGTCCAGTATTTGCAAATACCTTGCAATAAGGACTTCTACGGATCTTGGTTGTCACAGTCTGTTATTATTTTTATTTTATTCTCTCAATTACAGATTAATAAAGTTGGAAGGGACCTTCTAGGTCATCTAGTCCACCACCCCCGACTCTGCCACTCCGCCTCCTACAGAACCTGCACCTACAGAGCTGTTGTGGCCTGTTGACCACCGGCCCCTCCAGCAGCCAAATTGGAGGAGGAGGAGGCAGCGTGCGAGTAGTCAGAATCAGCATCAAGGCAACCTGAGAGCTCCAATGGGGATGAGGAAATGGAGCTGTCAGAGAGAGAGAGAGAGAGTTAGAGCCTGGGCCATTCATCAGCCCTCAGATGAAGAGTCAACAGCCCCCAGGTCTGGAGATGGCTGATGAGGAAGAGGAGGAACAGCTGGGTCCAGTGCCTGAGGCATGGATGCGCAGAAGGGAGAGGAGAGCAGTGAAAATCTATGAGCCATTCCTTGAAACAGAAGAAGTTGGATGATGAGGAAGAGGAGGAACAGCTGGGTCTAGTGCCTGATACATGGATGCGCAGAAGGGAGAGGAGAGCAGTGGAAATCTAATGGGCTGTTCCTTGGGACAGAAGAAGGTGGCTGATGAGGAAGAGGAGAGCAATGGAAATCTATGAGCTGGTCCTAGGGACGAAAAAGTCACCACTGCCAGCGAATAGTAGCAGGCAACTATTCATTTCCCCTGCCAGACGGACTTGTTAGCCTGTGAGCAAGAAACATTTTGCTGCGGCTGGCGGCACTCCGAATAAAGGAATCTTTGAATTAACATCAGAGGTTCTGCTGTTTTTGGGGAGCCGGGTGAGAACACACCTGTTTTAAACCAAGGTAAAAATAAAGTTTTTTGTTTTTTTTTAAAAGAAATCCACCAAACACACCTACCTCTTTCTTCTTTGTTACTTTCAGTGGGCATTTTGTAGAGTTTGCTGAAGAAAGCTTCCGGGTGCAAGGCCACGGCTGCCCCCACACAGCTGATGGCCAAGGCTTTCACGCTGACCCTGACATCTTTATCCGGCACCAGAGCTAGAAGAAGGGAACAGAAAAATTCAGGTGGCTGGCTCCATACAGGTGTCATCTCATAAAACATCCCTGTGCCTGTTTTAGTAGTTGCCATAAAAAAAGAGAGGGGAAGGAAGGAAATCTGGAAGAGCAGTTGAAAGCAAAAGTACATTCTAACTCTTAAAAGATTGTAACTAAAATACCAGCACTTTTGCTGCAAAAATATTGAATTGGAGAACGTGATTGATGACACCCAGCCTGTGAAGGTGGCTCAGTTGGAGAATCTGATTTATAACACACCCAGGGTCACAGGTAACTGTAAATGACATATGACAAAGTTGACTTCATACAAGACAGGGCCAGAATGTCACCTCTAATGAATCCTTTGAGGTTTTTTGAAGTTTGGCTCGAGAATCATGATTTCATGAGGGCGATTGCTGGAAACCTGACAACAGGTAGTCCTTGACTTACAACAGTCCATTTAGCAACCATTCAAAGTCACGATGACATGGAAAAAAGTGATTTGGGAACGTTTTTCCACACAGACAACCGTTGCAGTGTCCCTGAGGTCACAAGGATTTCCATTCTGATGCTGGAAAACTGACTCATATTTATGACGGTTGCAGGGTCCCAGGGTCATGTGATTTCCCCCAAAGGGGCTTCTATGGCCAGCTCAATGTCACTCATCAAACTGGAAGCAAAGTGTGCATTATCTGGGTTTGGCATCCTCCCAATTGTGGGTACTGCGTTATCCTTTGAAAGTCTGCAATTTATCATCCTGGCCTGCCATGTTAATTACTGCAGTGTGGTTTGTGTTGGTTTTTTTTAATTTCTAATTATCTTTACTTTGGGTTCGGGCTGCATTTCTGCCCTTCGTAGATTGTTTTTCAAAGAGTTTGTTATTCAGCCGAGGATAATTGGATATTGGGGCCAAGTTGGAGGGATTAAAGGGAATTTATTCTACTTTTGTGACTTTATTTTTGTGTCACGCCCCAGGTCCTCACAGAAAGTTGGGAACGCTGCTCTAAGCCAAGGTGTCCTAATTTAGCATCGGCCTATTTTCAAAATCTTTTATTCCTTTTAAATTCTTAATTGTCTTGAGTGCAAAGGTATTGACGGGTTCGTTCTTTCTCTGCAGGGACTCCGTGGGGCTCGACTCACCCCCTTTCTCTCCTGTGAGCAGAAAAGAGGCCGACAGGAGGCGAACGCAGTGGACTAACGGTGCAGCACTTCCGTCCTCGTAGCCCCCGATATCACCTTTCATTCTGGAAAGCTGTTGTTAAGAAAATAAAAGATAAAAATCCTATTACAATTTTATTGGAGAGATCAAAATACACCAGTCCAGGGCTGGGATTCTGCCAGTTTGGAACAGTTCAGGCAAATTGGTAGTTCGGCGATGTCTGCCCTTTATTTCCGTGTTTTGCAGTTCAGCTGATTCACACGCTCACCAAACCACGGTCAAAATTGAAGGGGCTTGACAAGCAATTGCAGTTCCCGACTTAACAACTGCAGTGATTCCCTTAACAACTGTAGCAAGGAAAGTCATAAAATGGGGCAAAACCCAACTGTCTCGCTTAACAATATAAATGCTGCACGGGGGGGGGGAGTTGATTGTGGTTGTAAGTTGAGGACTAGTTACTATAATTATCCACCCCTGCCAGAGAAGATACTTAGGTGAGATTGTTTGGTCTCCCAAACCCTGAACATTTTGGAGTTGTGAGTCAGAGCCTCTCTGCTCCCACTAAGAGGGTCTCCCTTCTGGCTAACTGGGGGGAGGGGAGGGGGGGGAGCAACCCCAGGCCCTACTGCTTTCCCCCATCAGACTGACCTTACTTCCATAGTCAGCTAGCTCAGTTTCTTCCTTAGGCCCAAACTTCTCCATGCTGCCATTGGAAGGCTCCCTCCTGTGGCTCACACTTTTTGCTAAATGGGATCGCTGAAGCTCTTTAAAATAATAACAACAACAACAATAATGATAATGATGGAAGAGTAGAAGGAGGAACAGAAATCTGGTGCTTGGTTGGGGGAGGTCATAAATTGAGGATTATCCGCATTTGCTTCCACAAAGCATCAACGTACCGAGGCATGAATTTCGGAACGGATCCATCGCCTCGTGTAGAATGCTTGTCGTTTCGTCTTCCTCCTCCTGCAGCTGTCCAATTTGCATTCCAGAGTATTGGTTCTCCCCACCTTCTAGAATCTAAATTTTACACACAGAATAGTTTAGTTTCCTTTGTCATTGCACCTCGTACAATGAAATGAGATACCGTCTTCAGTATACATCATGACAATGAAAATAAATACAAACACACATCATTCGCATTCTATACGTTGAATGTGAAAACCCCTGATATTGCATTAATATTACACTATACAGTAGAATCCAACAGAGCTACTTGCCCTGGGATAGAAGCTGTTTTTCAGCCTGTTTGTCCTTGTTTTTATTATTGCCCTGTACCTTCTGCCAGATGGCAATAGTTCAAAAAAAAAAAAGGCGGGTGCCCAGGATGAGATGGATCTTTCAGGATGTTTTGAACTTTCTTAAGGCAGCAGGAGCTCTAAAGCCCTTCCAAAAAGGGGAGAGGGCAACCCATGATCCTCTGGGCAATGATGTTAACCCTCTGGAGTGCTGTCCTATCTGCCACTGTGCAATTGGCAAATCAAACACAGAACAACAGGTATTCTCATATTATTCTCACAATATTCTCTGATGCAGCAGTAGAATAAACTTTCAAAGCGGTTTGGATCAGGTGGCCCTGGCCCCCACAAAAAACCTAATAACTTTTTAAAGACTTGTGTAAACACTTCAACTCACAGAGTGCCTGGTTGGCTCAAAAATTCTGGGAGTTGAAGTCCACGTCTGAACGCTGCGAATTTTGGAAACCCTTGGTTTTAGATGGAAACATAAATTTTAAAATGAGCTTTACCAACATTCTGTGTGTGTATGTGTGTGCATGTGTAAAAGAAGAAACAGACATCTTGCAATCTCCAGAACAAAAATTATATTTATTATACTTCCTAAACTTTCGTCAGCCTCTGCTGACATCGTCAGAGTATCGTCAAAGTTAATTACAGGTAGAAGGTGGTTGGAAGGGCCTATTACGCACGCAAGGTCTAAATTGATTAATGATATATAAAGGCATAGATCTCTAGTTTAATATTCTGATGATGTCAGCAGAGGCTGACGAAAGCTTAGTAAGTATAATAAATATAGTTTCAGTTCTGGAGATTGCAAGATGTCTGTTTCTTCTTTTACAAGTATACTTGGAACTCATATTTTTGGAATAGTTTGTGTTATATACATGTTGTCTTTTATATATAGATGCTGAGTTAGGAGAATGTAAGTTATTTCCATGTTCTTTGTGTGTCATCCTTCCTTCCCCACCCCACCCCAAAAAATTATCAGTCAAGTCAGTGTCCAGTGCCTGATGTGCGGATGCAAAGAAGGCAGAGGAGAGGAGAGCAGTGGAAATCTATGGGCCGGTCCTTGGGACGGAAGAGCCACCGCTGCTAGTGAAGCCCCATCCTAGCTCCGGGGATAGAAGGCAGAGGGGAGACAACTATTCATCTTCCAGCTGGACAGACTTATTAGCCTGCGAGAGAAACTTTTTGCTGGGGCTGTTGGCATTCCTAATAAAGGAATTGTCAACTCCTAAAATATTTCTATGGTCTTTTTAGAGTTGCCAACAGAAAGGGAGGGGGAGCAGTGAGGCAGCTTGCAAACCAAAAGTGCATTCCATAAATGTTTTTCAAAGATAGTAACTAGGTGACCGAAGTTTCTGCCGTGCAAAATTCTAATTGGAGAGCATGATGGATGACTCTGGGCTATGGATGTGTCCCATTGGAGAATATGAATTACGATACACCCAGGGGGTGGAGGAGAAAGAAAACCAGGGTCAAGGGTTACAATGAATGATGTATCTCAGAGTTGGCTGCACCCAGGCAGTGGCGGACATGTTAACTCCCAATAAATCCTTTTGAAGTTTTGGAAATTTGGTTCGAGACTCATGATTTAATTGGCGGTAACTGCCGGCATCCTGACAGGAATCTTTTGAGTTCACATCAGAGTGTTTGTCGTGTTTGGGGAGCTAACCCTTAGGAACCACTTTTTACCATTTCAGAGAAATCGGACGGGGTCACAGCCGAGTCCGGCCCTTCTGTGGTGGTCTGAGAGCTGTCGCTGATGGGCGACGAGGTGCCGTCATTCATGTCGGACTGGATGGCGCTGATCTGGCTGGAGCTCCTGCTCAGGATGTCATCATCTGTATCGGCTTTTGAGGTCGCGCCCGTCAAATCACAAGCAGAGATCTCTGACTCGGACTGCAAGATGTGCTGAGAACGGGGTTGCTCCGTGATGATGTCACAAACTGGAGGATCAGAGGCCGAGCTGGCCACAGGAGAGATGCCCGACGTGGACGTCAATTCACTGTTTAGCTCGCTTTTCACAGACCCTAAAAGGAGAAAGGAAGATTTTATTATGTAATACACGCAGCTCCCTTTTTTTTCTTTTTAAGAAGGCAGTAAAATCACGAGTCAAGAAAAATGACAATAGCATAGATTTCAGTCACTCTCACAAGAATTGAGAAAGCCGACCTACCTGCAAAGCCCATCTGGCTGGTTTCAGATTTGGCTTCAGAATCATCTTCCAGACTTTCTTCTCCTGAAAGTACTTTGGCTGACAAATCAGTGCAAGATTTAAAGATAAATAATTAAATAAAATTCTGACAACTTTATCATACACTCCGTGCAACAATTTGATTGTCTTTTTGCAAAGTTGTTGTTCCTTTTAATTTTTCGAGTTACACTTTCTTGCCTGCCGTTTCCTCCGTGAGCTCAAAGCCATCTAACGGATGCTCTACCCAGCTCCCAACGTTCTTCTTTGGAAGGTATGGAGGACTCAAATTATCCAGCCAGCTCTAATCATTAACCCTGTTTTTAAAATTTGGGCTAAAAATCTGGAAGGTCCCCATCGCCTCGTTTTGCAGGAGGTGATAGGCAATGGTTTAAATCAGAGGTGGTATGCTCCCGGTTTGGCCCAGTTCAGCCGAACCGGTAGTAAAAATAACTACTGGTCCGACGATTAGCTGAGAGGATAAAACAAGCAACAAGTGACTCCTAACTTTTCATTTCTTCATCCTCTCAGCTGATTGGCGCGTGCATGTGTGTCAGGGATGCGTGCACAAAAGAGCGACCACCCATCGGACCGGTAGTGAACAAGGTAGGAACCCACTGGTTTAAATGGTTTTAAATTAAGGGCAGGCAGGCCATTCCACAAAGAAAGGGGGCTGTCCAAATCATGGATTTCTCAGATCAGGCCTCGTGTGACTTAGGATAATTAAGGGATTCCCTCAAACTATGGGTATACTGCAGCACAATTACGCAGAACTCAAGACAAGAGACTGCCTCGCTCACAAAACAGAGCACTCTTCAAACAGCTTTTCAGCATTGCTGCTTCTTGAAGTGGCCCTTTGGAAAATAGAGAATGTGCGCTTGAGTGTGCGATGTTAATACAATGAAGCGAGTGCATTGGAGCCCAAAAGGAAACCTGAGGGAAACAAACAAGATTCAGGTATGTTTGACTCTAAAAAGGGACTCACATTAGGAATGATCCCTGCTTGTCTTGTGGAACGCCAAAGAGGCAGACGGTCAGCAGGGCAAAGCGGAATGGGACAACATGCCATGGTCAATTTGCCATGGCCAACTTGACCAAGGGACAACTCACCGTAGCCAACTCACCACTGGATATTAGCCATAGCACTTAAGATTTATATATCACTTTGCAGTGCTTTATGGCCCGCTCTCAGCGGTTTACAGAGTCAGCCTCTTGCCCCCAATCATCTGGCTCCTCATTTTGCCAACCTCAGAAGGACGGAAGGCTGAATCAACCTCGAGCCGGTCAGGATTGAACTGCTGGCAGTTGCCAGAGTTAGCCCTGCAATACTTAGCAACAACAATGTCGGGCTCAATTGTGATCATAATTCAAGAACTACCTGTATCTATATCTCAATTTTTATCTCCATCGCCATCTTTCTCTCTCTCGCTACCTACCTATTTATAATTTAGTTCAACATAATATAGGTAAAAGTTCGCCTCCTTGCACATCCGTGCTAGTCATTTCCGGCTCTAGGGGCCGTTGCTTTTCTCTGTTACAAAGCCGAAGAGCCAGCACTGTCTGAAGATGTCTCTGTGGTCATGTGGCTGGCATGACTAAACACCTTCAAAGGTGCACAAAATGCTGTTCCCTTCCCACCAAAGGGTTCCCTATTTTTCTACTTGCATTGTTTACGTTCTTTCAAACTGCTAGGTTGGTAGAAGCTGGGACAAGAAATGGGAGCTCATTCCGTGACGTGGCGCTAGGGATTCGAACCGCCAAACTGTTGACCTTTCTGATCAACAAGCTCAGCAACTTAGCCACTGAGCTACCACATTCCAGGCACAACATAGCAGTGCATTATTAGGGAAATGCCACAAAAATTCAAATCAAAGGAAATACAATTCACTCAAAAGCAGTCTCTTTTTAAAGAAACAAAAGGAATATACTTTGTTGAAACAAAGTATTGCATTAAAAGGAGTATTCTAATCTTTTAGACATTTAACCAAATCAATTCATTTTGATTGCTTATGTGCCATCAAGTCAACTACTGATTATTTGCAACCCCATCGGTAAGACTTCCTTATGATACCTTCTATAATTTTAACAAGAGCAAAAAGCAAAGAATGAAACATAAACTATGATTCTTTTAAAGATCAGCAATAATATATGACAAAAGGAGAAAAAAAAAAAATGAAGGACCAAGAACCAACCAAAGTTTTCCAAGTCAAAGTAACGAAAATAGATAGCAAAATAGAAGACCAGGCACAGATTTCATAGATATAATCACCTTTTTGTTTTCTGGAAAAAACAGGGCTGCAGGAAGACCCACTTCCAGCTGCAAATTACAGAAAGAAATCAAGGAAGAGATAAAACTAAACATTAAAAAGAAATCATAATAATCTCTGAGAAAAGCAGCAACAGTGAATTTGAAGTCAATCTTTTAAAGGAATTGTTTTCAGCAACTGACTATTTTGGAAAATCAGTTGCTTTGTCTCCCGTCGAGCACAAATCAATTCCTTTTTCTCAACAATGGAAAAGGGGAAAAAAAGTAAAAAGTCAATTTTGTAAGATACCATCAATTAGAGAAATAAAGACTTTATTCCAATTTGATGCAAATTTTAGCATGCAGAGAAATAAAATTGCTTAAAAAGGAAATACCTAAAACAATGCCGGATAAAATCCACAAAGCCATTTTAAATCTTTGGAAGCGTTTTGCTTTCTGCAGTGGAACTCTTCAGGGAAAAAAATTGCATGTTGCATTTCTTGCGGTCTCCATTTCCAACCCGTAGGAAACACTGCTTACCTATCAGTTCCACAATGCTGTCGCTCCGGCTGCGGCTCACAATCTCATCTTTGGCTGCACAGGCATGCAAAAGCCCCCCACGCATTGTGAGGGCCAAGAGCAGGTTGGGGGGAGGCGTCCTGAGGAGCTGCTGCAACAATTCCAGGGATCCGGTCACCACGTTGTGGTCCCGGTGCTGAGTGTAATGGAGGCTCAGTTCGTATACCTGGAACGGGGAGGGAGCACATTTGAGATTCCCACTTTAGCAGCCTTCCGTGACCTGCACTGGAAACATTTCCCTATATTTGGGGAAAGGGAGAGAAACCCTACTTTCAGCAGCACTGCAAGAGAATAAGTAATAGGAATCGCAATAAGACTTATATCCCACTTCACAGTGCTTTGCAGCCCTCTTTAAGCGGTTTTACAGTGTCAGCCTCTTGACCCCAACAATCTGGATCCTCATTTGACCCACCTTGGAAGGACAGAAGACTTGAGTCAAGGATTGAACTTCTGGCAATGAGCAGAGTTAGCCTGCAATACTGCATTCTTAACCACTATGCCACCATGCTCTTAGATAGAGATGGATGGATGGATGTAGATAGATAGGTAGATAGATAGATAGATAGATAGCAATAGCCCTTAGATTTATATACCACTTCATAGTGCTTTCCAGTCCTCTTCAAGAGATTTACAGAGTCAGCCTCTTGCTCCCCCCCCCCCCCGACACTCTGGGTCCTCATTTGACCAATCTCAGAAGGACAGAAGGCTGAGTCAACCTTGAGCCGGTCAGGATCAAACTCCTGGCAGTCGGCAGAATCAGCCTATAATATTGTATTCTAATCACAAGGACGGACTAGATGGATGGATGGAAGGAAATGAAACAAAAAGGGAGGGAGGGAGGAAAATAGCAATAGCACTTAAGAGTTATATACCGCTTCATAATGCTTTAGAGCCCTCTCTAAGCAGTTTACAGAGTCAGCCTCTTGCCCCCGCAACAATTTGGGTCCTCATTTTATGAACCTTGGAAGGATGAATCAATCTTGAGCCAGTCAGGATCAAACTCCTGGCAGTCGGCAGAATCAGCCCGTAATACTGCATACTAACCACTGTGCCACCATGGGTCATGGACGGACAGATAGATAGAAGGAAAGAAGGAAAAGCACTGGCCTTTCTAGCACTTAGACTAATATGCCGCTTCAGAGTGCTCTATGCCCTTTCTAAGAGGTTTATAGAGTCAGCTATTGCTCCCCCAACAATCTGGGTATTACCCATCTTGGAAGGACGGAAGGCTGAGTCAACCTTGAGACAGTCAGGATCGAACTGTGAGCAGAGTCAGCCTGCAATACCGCCTTCTAACCACTGTGCCACGGGGGGGCTCTTGAGCGAATCAATACCTGTATGAGTTGATCCAAGGAAGGCGAAATCTCGGTTTCTTTCTGGATCACCCCAAAGCTGCCCTTCAGGCTGGTGTCCTTCACCTCCTGCTGCAGCAACGGGATCAGGTACCTCAAGGTGAGCAGCACCCCAAGAATCAAGACACTGGGATGCTCTTCTTCCTTGGGACACAACAGCCCTGTGAAGATGATTGGAACAACTGAAAAAAAAACAAAAAACAAGGCTGCTCTCCAGCCCCTCGCAAGGCCCGCTAACATCCCCTACCCCGGATCCAGGGAACTCCAGTGATGGGATTCAACCGGTATAACAACCAGTTTGGTGAGCGTGCGATTCGCATTCGTGCAAAGCATCTGAAACCCCCCCCCGCCCCTTTACAGCTCTAAAACTCACCTTCTACTGCAGCCCCGTGAGTACAACAGCTGATTCGCGTGGCAATTTGCTATGTCGCACGAATCAGCTGAGTGGCAAAACACAGAAATATAGAACAGACTAGGGCCGTGATGGCATTACTGCGGTCACACGAGCCCAAGCCTAGAGCAGGTCTGCTGCGCTTGTGTGCACCACTCGACAGCTAATTGTTGGGTATCAGGCACACATGCGTGGGGGGCATGGGAAATGCACATAGAGATGCATGGCACGCTGGGGGGGGTGTCGTTCGTGCCTGCGCAGATGTGTGGCATGCATGGGGGTGTTGCGGGCGTATGCGCGGGGGGGGGCCTCCCCGCACGCATTGCCTTCTGGGTGCTGCACACGCAAGTGTGCATGCAATTATCAACACAGGAGCCCAAAAAGGTTAGCCACCCCTGGACTAGGCCATGGGCAGATGGCTGGGGCCAATTGATCGCTGGCATTACCGGTTCGTTTGAACCGGGACAAACCGGTAGTAGCCCGTCCCTGGGGGAACTCCCTTGTCAGTCCCCAGGTATCCCACTTTTCGGCAGCAGGTATCTAGAGGCAAGTCCTGTGAACGTAGCTGCAGCGCACAGTGGTCCTTTCGAGTGGGAGTCTCCAACCTTGGCAACTTTAAGACTTGTGGACTTCAACTCCCAGCAAAGCTGCTTTAGAGCAGGAGTTACCAACCTTTTGGACCTCACAGACCCCCAAACTCCTAATTTTAAATCCCAGGGACCACTCATATGAATTTTGAATGGCGGTGGCTTGCTGACGTTGGTGGGAGAGAAAGAGAGATCTGATTGACTCTCTCTGTCACCCTCTTACACACACACACACACACAGAGGCAGGGGTGGGATTCAAATTTCTTAACAACCGGTTCTATGGGCATGGCCTAATTTGTGGGTGTGGCTTGGTAGTCATGTAACTGGCTGGGCAAGGCTTGTATGTAAATATTATAAATATTTATGTAAATATTGAATTTTTTTATAAAAAAGAGCAACTTTTACCCAAAATCAGGCAAAGCAGGAAGGCAGATTGAGTTGCTCACAGAATCACAGGATCACTCAGAGATCTATCTTTCTGCCATCAGCTACCTGAGTCTGTCACATAAAATTTGCTAGCAAGTAAACTCACAAAATTAACTCACAACACACCATGTATGTAAATATTGATTTTTTTTTGTTAAAAAAAGAGAAACTTTTACCTAAAATCAGGCAAATCAGGCAGGGAGATTGAGTTGCTCACAGAATCACCAATTCATTCAGAGAACTGTGTTTCTGCCATCAGCTACCTGAGTCTGCACTGCTTCAGTCCTAAGGAAGGTTCAGCTCTGTTTAAAAGCAGAGCTGAAGATCTAAAGATTAGCTAGAAAGCAGGAAATAGTTGGATAAATCTCCCAGCACAGCAGAACAGCTGATGGTAAGGGAAAAAAAGAAAAGGAAAAAATAGCAACTTAGCAGGCAAGTTTGCAAGGTAAGGAGTGAGAGGGCGGGGAAGGTTCCCGCGGGCCATATAGGCAGTGCAGCCTTTTGTTCCCACACAGACTGGATTAATTGCTTTGAGGGGAGTGCTTTGGGGGTGACATTTCTCTGCGGACAACCAAAATTTCTGGTTGGCGACCACTGGATTACTGGAGCACACCAGCCATCCAGAGAGCCCAGTGAAGCAAGGAATGCTGGAGGAGCCAGTGGGTGCTGGGAGATAGATTTTTCCACCTCTATGTGTGTGTGTGGGTGTATGTCTAAAAAACCCTGGTATCTGGCTGGTCAGTTTGTTTTTGCCCAGTGCACACACCTGCCAAGATTTACTGATTAATGGGCACATAAGACACACCCCATTGCTTAAATATGCTTGTCAGAGAGAGTATATTTCTGCATCTTGCCTGACTGGTTGACTTTTTGGTCTTGTTTTTAAAGGCCGGGGGTGGGAAGAGTGCTCAAAAGAAAAGAAAAGAAAAAAAATAGAAACTCCTTTCACTGGCAAAAAAATCAGCTGGAACCTGCGAACAATTTTTTTGAGCAAGGGAGAGATCATTTTCCCACAAATGCAGCTCTTTATTTAGAATTTTTACACCAGCTATATTTACCAAATGCCCAAAAGAGGGGATGATTCCATATTTCTATGGTAAGTTATAGAGGGTAACTTTGAGTCAATCCTGAAACTTGGGAGTTGCCCGGGTAAACCCGTTTCTTGCAGATTTCTCAAAAGTAGTTTACCATTGCCTCTTTCCTAGAGCTAACAGTCAATGGCTGGATCAAGGACACCCAATGGGCTTGGTGCCTCAAAGGCAGGACTGGAACTCCCAGTCTCCCCATTGCTAGCCAGGTGCCTTAAGTACCACATCAAGCTGGCTCTTGGGTTACAGTAATGGAGGTGAAGATGTTAAAGTTTAGCGAAAGAATCATGCCAAAGAACGATTTCCCCCCACCGTGGAATCGAGTGTCTCAACAAGCGACATTTGGACATCTTCTAATGTTAATAATTGACACATTCAGTTTAAAGTGAGGTAAATGTCAGCCTTCCGTGTTTGAAGTCGCCAATATTTATATGGCTTTTGTTGTTTCTTGGCCTTTGCTCCTTCTTTTTTCAGAGTTATCACCTGTCAACCCCATAAAAGGCTCGAGAAAGTCACTTTTACGGCAGGTTAGAAATATATCTTTATGCAAAGAATGGGGGGTATAGTTGAAAGAGGGAGAGGAGGAGAGGGAAGGGTGGGAGAGAGAGGGAGGGAAGGAGAAAGGAGGGAGAGAGGCTGAGAGGGAGGGAGGGAGAGAGAGGGAGGGGGAAGGGAGAGAGGAGGGAGGGAGAGGGAGAAAGAGAAGGGAGGGAGAGAGAAGAAAGAGAGGGAGAAAGAGAAGGGAGGGAGAGAGAAGAAAGAGAGGGAGAAAGAGAAGGGAAGGAGGGAGAGAAGGGAGGGAGGGTGAGGAGGAGAGACAGAAAAGGGAGGGAGGAAGGGAGAGAAGGGAGGGACAAGGAGGAAGGACAGAGGGGGAGAGAGAGAGAGAGGGAGGGAAGGAGAAAGGAGGGAGAGAGGCTGAGAGGGAGGGAGAGAGGGAGAGAGAGGGAGGGGGGAAAGAAGGGAGGAAGAGAGAGAAGGGAGAGAGGAGGGAGGGAGAGGGAGAAAGAGAAGGGAAGGAGGGAGAGAAGGGAGGGAGGATGAGGAGGAGAGATAGAAAAGGGAGGGAGGGAGGGAGAGAAGGGAGGGACAAGGAGGAAGGACGGAGAGGGAGAGAGAGAGAGGGAGGGAGGGAGAATAAAGATCCAGCAAAGCTAAAGTAGGATGATCAATTAAGACCCCTTACCTAGTAATACTTGAAGCAACCGAGTGTAAAAATACTGTGTCCTTCGTGAATGCTGGCAGATGCTCACCGTGGCCGCGGCAGCTGTCCGACGGATGGTTGGAGAATTGGAGTTAAGGTTACCTATGAAAGCTTTTAATAAAACCTAAAGGAAAAAGAAAATCAGTGAAGTGTCTCTGTGCCAACCTAAGTTTCCTTTTTCCAAAGTCTGGAATCCCCACACAGTCCGTTATGGATGCAGGTAAGTGCAGGGCGCGCGTTGAGGCTCAGGGAGGGCAAAAAACGGGCCTCCCGGAAGTCCAGGAAGGCCGGAAATGGGCCCGTTTCCAGCTTGCCGTGAGAGCCTCCGGAGCCTGAGGAGGCCATTTTCACCTTCCTGGAGGCTCGAGAAAAGCCTCAGGAATCCGGGGAGGGCAAAAAAACAGGAAGTCCAAAAATGGGCCCATTTCTGGCTTCCAGAAAGCCTCCGGAGCCTGGGGGAGGGCAAAAAGGGCCTCCCTCCCACCGTGATACAGGAGACCGACTAGGCTACACCCACCATGGACACACCTACCCAGCCACTGGGCAGAGAACCCCTTGCTAAAAAGATTTTAAGCCCTCCCATGGCGTTCAATGTGTAAAAAAACCATTTTTACTTTGATGTCACTGTCGTTGGCGAAGTTGCCAAAAGCCGCCATGATTTTGGGCATCGCCGCCGCCAGGGTCTCTTGCACGGATTCTTCGGGCCGCCGGCTGACCCGGGTTAAGCAGGGCAGGAGATTCACAAAGTATGGCCTGCACCAAGAGACAGCAACAAAGGATCACTCAAAGGGAAAAAAGTCCCTGTTTGTGACTTGGCACATGGCACCAAATAGGCCAGAAAGGCAAAGGAGAAAACGCAAACCGGAAAGGGTGCCCTGCCTCCAGGCCTAACTTAACAGAGTAACAAGAGTTGGAAGGGACCTTGCAGGTCTTCTAGTCCAGCCCCCTGCTCAAGGCAGGAAAACCTACACCACTTCAGATAAATGGCTATCCAATCTCTTCTTAAAAACTTCCAGTGTTGGAGCATTTTCAACTTCTGGAGGCCAGTTGTTCCACTGATTAATTGTTGTAACTGTCAGGAAATTTCTCTTTAGTTCTGAATTGTTTCTCTCCTTGATTAGTTTTCATCCATTGCTTCTTGTGCTGCCTTCTGGTGCCTTGGAGAATATGTTGAGACCTCCCTCTTCCTTGGGGCAGCCTTTTAGATAAGGGAACACTGCTATCAGAGGTGGGATTCAGCCGGTTTGAGCCGGTTCAAGTGAACCGGATGTTAAATTTACATCTGGTTCGCCCAACCGGTAGTTGAAACAACCGGCTGGCCCTACCTACGCCTCCCCTCCCTGGAGTCTCCATGCGGCCCATTTTTGGATGCAGGTTAAGTGCAGGATCCGAGCAGAGGCTCCGGGAGGGGAAAAAACGGGCAGAAGCGGAAATTCTGGAAGTCCGGAAACGGGACTGTTTCCCGCTTCCAGAGGGCCTCCAAAACCTGGGGAAAGGCTGTTTTTGCTCTCCCAAAGGCCCGAGGGAAGCCTCCGAACTCTGGAAGTTCTGATAGGCCACACCCACCCAACCGGGCAGAGAGAGGTTGCTGGGATTTTTGAATCCCATCCATGACTGCTATTATGTCTCCCCTGGTTCCTTTATCGCATTAAACAAGACCTACCCAATTCCAGCAACTGTTCTTTATGTTTTAGCTTCCAGTGCCTTAAGACCCATTAAAGGGAATATGCAGAGATCTATCTTCCCAGCAAGGAGGATAATGTAGTAGAGGAAATTACTAGCATCAAACGCCAGTCCAAGTTGTGTGACAGCATGCAACAGCCGGCTAGGCAGATGAGAGGCCAGCCAGCCAGGTGACAGTCCAACTCCCAGTAACATACAAGTAACAACCCAAACCACAGGACCTCAAAGCTGCATGGCTAGAATCCCCCGCCAGTCAGCTTCTTGCTCTCAAGGAGACCATCCCACCTGCATTTCTGAGGTCTAACCAGGTGTGCCAGTTCAGCAAATCTCCACAGAGCAGCTCGCAAACTCCGGGAAGCACCGTTCTGCAAAACACAATGGACAACAGGCTCACCTGTCAGCGACAAGGCAGGGCAACCTCTGCTGACTTTTGCAGAATTCCTTCGCGCAAAATAAACCTATAGCGAAGTAATTCTTTACCGGAGCTGGAAGCCACAATGCAGCCTGATTTCGAACGCCCAAATATTGTTCTTGAAAAATCTAGATCCGCGACGGCAAACCTGTGGCACCGAAACTGGCACGCAGAGTCATTTCTGCCAGTCAGCACGCGACCTGTCACCTGGAACAGACCCATTGGCGCATACGTGCGCGCCCCCTGCCAGCTAACGGATCGTCGAGTATCTGCTGTGCATGCCCAGAGGGGGAGACGCACATGTGGGAGATGCGTGCACATGTGCAGGGGGAGGTGCGCAGGAGGGGTCGCATGCACAAGGGGGCGTGCAAGCTTTCAGCACACCACGACAAAAAGATTAGCCATCATTGCTCTAGATCTAGAGTTCTGTCGTGCCCCTGGTGGAGACTGACTCTGAGGGAGAAGAGGAACAGCCGACAGGGAGTGGGAGTGTGGTTCCGGAGGCTGTGGAGGAGGCTGGGGAAGGGCAGAGGCCAGCTGGGCAGTTAGAGGAGGACCCAGGCCCATCCCCTCTCCATCCTAGGGCATGCAGGGAGGAGAGGATAAGGGAGAAACATGGTCTACTGGGGAGAAAAGGGCCTTGATCCCCTTCATGGGCTGCAGCTGTGACAACTGAATAAGACGATGGACATGCGTATGGGTGAGTGCTGGAAACAAAGCTTGGAAATATCTCCAGTCTATCGTTCCTCTCTGAGTTTGACATCCTTCCCAGTGTGTGTTCTGTTATCTGTGGACGTCTTCCACCCCTTATCTTGCCTGGTTTGTGTTACTTTTTTTCCTTCTTCTTGTAACTGTTTGTGTGTTTTTGTCTTCCATCAAGGATATTCAGAGCTTGGAAGCACAGTGAAGGAATAAAAGGGGCTTCACCTGTTTTCTGTGACTGTGTTTGTTTTGTACCCCACCCTGGGTCATCACAAGTTCTCAAAGCGAGATTAAGGGTCCCTCTATGACAGCAAATTAATTTTTTTTTTTTGAAATTCTCACTTTTGATTTTTCATGCAGCAAATATTGACAAATATTGTAACCCGGTCCTAAGACCAAACTGTTTCAAAACCGCCATTCTAAGGCAGCATTTCGCAACTTTTAGTCACTGTTAAGATGTACGGAGTTCAACTCCCAGCATTCCTCAAGCAGTCTACCAGCCTGCATTTTGCAGCCATCCCATTAGGCCCCCAAATTCCTGTGGGAAACTTTTATACATGCAAACAAAACTCTACACAGACAATGTTGTTGTCAAAAAGAACTCACTTTTTTAATCTCTTTGTAGAGTTCCAGTTGTAACCTAGGAAGACTAGAATCCATCAATGCCTAGAATGGAATCAAGCGTACATATTAACAATGCATGCACTATTCCAACATTATGTACTAAAATACATTTATTTATTATAATGGTTCTTTAGCCCCTGAATAGCAAAGCATAGAGAGGATTCTGATATCTAGTGTTTCTTATCTCTACTTTTATTCAACCGCACTAATCTATATATACATAAAAGCAAAAGACCCCTCATGCATCATCACAAAATCTCCAGAACCGTAAAGCCTACAAACTTGACATTTGGCATGTATGTTCCTCTTGGCTTCTAGGGACGTACTAAGATTTTTCCAAATGACCACCAAAGCATTAGTATTTCCTATATTAATTACTATTAACACGCTTTGATACTAAGGAGTTCTACTCCCCCTCCCCACCTGAAAGAGAAATAACTTCCAAATGCAAAACACAAGCAGAGGAGAGGAGTTTCAGTTTCAGTTTCACAGCAGCAAGTAGCTTTAGTAGAGAACAGTTGAGCGAAGCCACGCCTAGGCTCCTTGCTGTCTCTTTCTTGCTCACGCAGCAAATACGTTTTCCATTTCCAAACAGCCCTCAACTCTCTCACACACTGACAGGACGCTAGCCAGATGAATACCAATGGATGGTGGTAGGCAGAATGCTTTTCTCCTTATTTTTCCTCCCCAAAAACTAAGCCCGATCACTTAGTTTCGTAGTGAAGCACGGGTATAGAGCTAGTAAATTACTCCAAAGGACCGAAAGAATGTCTAGGTCAGGGGTATACGTCTTAGCAACTTCAGGCTTGTGGACTTCAACTCCCAGAATTCCTCAGCCAGCCTTGACCTATTAGCATACCTCTCCTGGCAATAGACTTCCAGGAATCTAAACTCTAATTGTTTTGAAGTTCAACACAACTTCATATTAAGACATGTAGTTTCAAACCCTTCATGCCTGGAAATTACAGGTAGTTCTCTATTTTATAGTTCTCTATAACAGTCATTCAGTTCAAAGTTATAACATCAGTTTTTTCAGCCCTCAAAGGTCTGGTTTTCTGAATTTAATGCGTATTTCTAAGTCATAATATACCGTCTTCCACACAAAATAAGACCCTGTTTTATATATATTTTGCCACCGAAAAAGGCGCCAGGTCTTATTTTCAGGGGATGTCATCCACTGACTAGCCTTACTTGCGCCGTTGCCCCTGGGCTCCGTTTCCCTGTCAGAGGCCTTCAGGAACTTCTTCTTCTGCGGCCGGCAAGGCTTTCCTGAAGGCCTCTGCAGCCGATAAAAGAGCTCTGGATCGACCCAGAGCTTTGTTATCAGCTCCAGAGGCCTTCAGGGAAGCCTGGCCAGCCTTGCCGTCTGCAGAAGAAATGGGCCGGCCAGGCAGGTGTCGGGGTGTGCTATACCTGTCCAAAGGTAAGAAGCATGGCAGCTCCACCTCCACATCCCCACCCTAGCTTTTTACCCTTCCACTCTGGAGTAGGTGTGATCTTAATTAGGGCTTATTTTGGGGGGTAGGGCTTATATTGGGCACACATGTAAAAATCAAGCTAAGTCTTTCTTTCAGGGTAGGTCATATTTTCAGGGAAACAGGGTACATCAAGAGAGTAACTACTTTCAGCCATCCCAGAGCAGGTTTTTCAGCCACCCAAGGTCTGTTTTTCTGAATTCAATCCCTATTTCTAGGTCACTAAAAATAACACCACTTACTTTGATCACTTTATTGAGACATTCATCGGAGACCATTCTGACATCAGATTCTGCGTCATCGCTACAGAGAAGGAATAGTTCCATGGCGATCCCCAACAGTTTTGGGAACTCTGGAGAATTTCTGAAACACAGACCCTGCATCCAGTTAGGAAACAAACCCTAACCTCATTCGCTCACACAGTTTCAATGGCAAAATGGGGAGAACAAGCTATGGTCTTGTTTGGTTTAGAGCCATAAGGAAAAGGGAGCTTTGCAGTTCTAGCAAGTTGCACAGATCTCTTCGGATAACACTGTTGTGGCCTGCCAGTGGCCAGTGGAGCTGGTGACAGGCTTGGACAGTGAGGAGGTTGGGGAGGAACACAGGCCAGTTCTGGAATTTGGGGAAGGCTCTGATGAGGGCTCTGCATCAGAGGCAGAGATGGGGCCAGGGCCAGCTGGAAGTTATCAGCTGTCTTTGGAATCTGAGATCAGTGGGGAAGAAGAACAGCTGGAGCCTGTTCCCAGTGTGTGCATGCACAGAGCTGCCAGAAGAAGGGAACAGTTAAGGAACAAGAGTTGACTTGGGAGTAAGGGCACAGGTGGATGGTGAATGGCCCCTCCCAGAGGGAATAAAGAGGAGTGAAAGGAGAGTGGGGTTTGCAGGAGACAATTAGTTCAATTCATGAAGGTGAAGATCTGTGCCTGACTTCTTGCCAAGAAATTGCTGCTACAGAGTAGCGTTTGGAAGCTATCGGCCTGGCCATTCTCCCAGCCTGATCAAGGTCTGTAGTTGTGAAATCTCATGAAAGACTGTTGGCTGGGACTTTGCTGGAGAGGAATTCCTTTTAACCTCAATAAAAGGGGGTTTATGGGGATAAGTAGTTGGCTTTGTGCTTTTGGGAAGCCTTAGGTCAGAACATCCACAGCCATGAGAGGGATACATAACGTTAATCACGAGCAACTCAAGAAAAGCCCATTTTACAGTCCCATGAGGCTTTTGGGGAGAACATGTCCCCTGCCTGACGTTGCTAGACCTCCCAACTCAAGAGAATTCTCTACTGAATGGGAAGCCATCGAGCAGATCTTCCACCCTTGGTTTAGAAAATGAGAAACGGCATGCGTCAAACTTTTCCTTTTAATGCATGCTGCCTCTTTCTCCTGTCACAGCACGATATTCCTGTCAGGTACCTGATTGTGATGACCCAGAGTATAACACAAAGGTAACAAAATCCAAAACGTTAATAAATGTCTTTTAATGCCTCCAACTTGGCCCCACTGTCCAATAATTCTCAATTGGAGATAAAACTTATTCAAAAATAGTCTTCAAAAGAAAGCAATACAGTCCGAACTTAATGAGCAGATAGAGGTGAAATAAAAACCCAAAACAAACTACCATGAAGGAAACTCCACAATGGACCAGGATAAGTAATTACCAAATTCAAGGAGATAACAAGGCACAGTCTGTTGGAAGGATGCCAACCAAGATAACTTCAGCCCAGAATAAAACACGTTTTGCTTCTGGCAACGCTGTGTTTTAACTGCCTCTCTTATATACTATTCTCCCTAGCTGCAACCAATGAGGGGATCATGGCCGCTTCCTCTCTCCTAAGCCAAGTTATTGCCTTCTCCATTCCTTCCTGCGTGTCCTAGGATGAAGAGGGGATGGGCCTGGTTCTTCCTCTGACTGCCCAGCCGGCCTCTGCCCTTCCCTTCATGCACACTTGGCACAGACTTCGTGGGAACTTTCTTATCACTGCTGCCAGCCCCCACAATCTCTGAAGGCAGTATTCCACTCCCTAATGGTCCTGGCCCCTCATCTGATTCCTCGCTCTCCTCAGCTGTCTGCACCTGTTGTCGACTAACCATAACAGCATCCGCATGTAAATCATGTGACCACAGAGATAAAACGGTCCTGCATGTGAAAAATGGATGCTGTGAAGGTCGTAACTGAAAAACAGTCAGAGGTCCCATTTTTCAGTGCAGTCATGACTTCGAACGGTCATTAAACTAACTCTTGTAAGACGAGGACTACCTGTACTGTATATCCATTTTTTAAAAACACCCCCTCCGCCCCCCCGTTTTAAGTAACGGAGTTCAGGGAAGGCTCGATTACCTTAAACTCTGAGCCACGATGTTTTCACATATTGTTAGGCAATGATTCACGCGATCTTTCTTGGACGTGGACAGCTCCTTCTTTCTAAAATGAAAGGCACAACCATTAAATTAGGCCTGCATCTCGTGTTCTTGTTCTCTAGCCATAAACCCACTGCTTTGGCTCAGTCAGCTTGCTTTTGGCAACTGCCTGGAGGAGGAATGGAACTTTGGACTTGCTCCAGCCTGCTCAGAAATGGAAGAAAGTGTATCAGTCTGTGGCTGCCAATATGCAAACATTGCACATATAAATCAACTAGCTGGATATTTATGCTTCACTGCGAAACTATGTGGTCGGGCTTAGTTTTGGGGGGAGGAAAATAAGGGGGGGGGAATTCTACCTCTGCCTACCAGCATCCATCGGTATTCATCGGGCTAGCGTCTTGTCAGTGGGTGAGAGTTGAGGGCTCCTTGGAAACTGAAACAGTATTGCTGTGTGAGCAAGGAGACAGCAAGGAGCCTGAGTGTGGCTTTGCTCAGCTGTTCTATACTAAAGCTGCTTAGTGCTGTGAAACTGAAACTGAAACTTCTCTCCTCTGCTTGTGTTTTGCATTTGGAAGAGAATTCTTTTCACTTGGGGAGGGAGAGTAGAACTCCTTAGCATCAGAGTGTGTTAATAATAATAATATAGGAAATACTCATGCTCTGATGGTCACTTCGAAAAATCCTTTCTTAGTGAGCCCCTAGAAGCCAAGAGGAACCTAAATGCCAAATTTCAAGTTTGTAGGCTTTACGGTTCTAGAGATTTTGTAATGATGTGTGACTGATATTTCACTGTTATATACATATAGAAGAAGATGGAAGATGGGAAGAGGGTGGAAGAAGAGAGGGAGAGGGAGGAGGAGGGGAGGGGGAATGAAACAGGACATTATGGAAAATTTGAAATAATCAAAGACTTTAATCCTTTCTTAAAACAGTTGCCTAAAATTGGATTTAGCTTGGAAATCAACCTACACTTATCCATAGCTGTGGCCTTTAAATCTACCAGCCGATTAAGGGGGAATACATTTTGCAGGATAGCCAGTTTATCAATAACCGTCATCTCCTGAACTAGCCACGAGTTGGATGCACACAAAGAAGCCCTTCCTTGGGTCAGACTGTCAATCCTTACTCTTCTCATATCAAGGAGCTCACAGCTTGGGACAGACAAGCAGGTCTTGGAGGCATATCCAACCTCCAATTCAATGGGAAAGGACCTGTGGGGGACCGGAGTCTGAGCCCCCCCCTTAGGGGAATTAGCCCTGTGGGGGGGGGGGCAGCCAGGTCTGAGCACCCTCCTCCTAGGAAATTAGCCCTGGCGGGTGGGAAGGAGGCAGCCGGGGTGTGTATGTGAGCCCCCCTATGGAATTAATCCTGCCTGAGGGAGCAATCAGGGGGGCTCCGAGCTCTCCTCCTAGGGGATTAGACCTACCTGAGGGGCAGCAAGTGGGGTCTGAGTACCCTACTTCTGGGGAGGGGCAGCTGGGGGGGATCTGAGCCCCCTTCTCCTTGGGGATTAGCCCTGGGAGGGGCAGCCAGGTCTGAGCACCCCTTCTAGGGGATTAGCACTGCTGGTGGGGAGGGTAGCCAGGTCTGAAGCCTCCCTCCTTGGGGATTAGCCTTGCTTGGGGGGGTTCCCAGGTCTGAGCCCCCTCATTTGGGGGAGCAGCTGGGGGGGATGTGAGCCCTCCCTTCTATAGGATTAGCCCTGCCTGGGGGGGGGGAGGACAGGCGGTTCCCCGGGCCTGCCTTTGGCCCGGGGGGGCTCTTCCCGGGACCCTCCCGACTTGCTGCCCTCCACCTCTCCCTGGTCAGGCCCCGGGGGGGGGCGTCTGGGGGTTCCCCACTCACGGGCGGGCGGGCGGCTCCTCGGGCGCAGGGCCGGCTGCGGGGCTGGGCTGTGTAGCCGGTGGCGGCGGCGGCGGCGGCAGCGGTGGCGGCGGCAGCAGCTGCTGCTGCTGGAAGGAACGCAGCGCCTCGAAGGCCCGCATCAGCTTCTCCATGGCGGAGCGCGGGAAGGGGGCGGGGCTCTTCCTCCGCAGGCCCAACCCTGGGCTCCGCCTCCCCGAGGCGCGTGATGGGAGCCCTTCCAGCGGAAGGAAGCCCCGCCTTTTAGGGGCGGGGCCTCTCCCTCTCCGGGGTTCCTCGTTGGAGGAGGGGAGGGGGAAAGGAATCTCCGACGACGTCATCACGGGGCGCCCCCAGAGCGTCGGGGCAAGATGGCGCGTCGGGGATCGGCAGCGGCCGCGGCCTGCTCAAAGAACCCCTTCGAGGTGAAGGTGAACCGGGAAAAGTTTCCCGTCTTGGGTCGTCGGGTTCGGCACGCGGTGGGGCTGCCGGGCGTGGCGCGCTCCCGGGCCCATGCCAAGGTAAGCGGAGGGAGGGATCTCATACCGGGTGTGGGGGCCGGCAGGAGTGGCCGGACTCAATTCACTCCCCCCTCCTGCCTTGCCTCAGCGCCAGCGGAGCCTGCAGAAGGAGTTCCAGCAGCGGGAGAAATGCGGCGTCTTCAGGGACCGGCGCTTCGGCGAGTACGATGGTGGGATGAGCGCGGAGGAGAAGGCCGAGCGGAGGTTCGCCTTAGAGCGGCAGGTACCAAGCGGCGGCCCTGGGGAACCCTTGAATGGGAAGGGAACCCTAGAGGTCTTCTAGTCCAACTCTCCCCACGCCATTTCAGACAAGGAGCTGTCCGGTAACTTTTTAAAATCCTCCAGTGATGGAGCTCCCATCATTTGAACTGTGTTTTAATGTGAAATAAGCAGCCCAAGTATTGTCCCCAATTCGGGTCTGAGCCTGGTGCTGAAGCCAATGATGGACACCAGACATGAGGTGCAGGTTTTCTGGTTGCTTTTTATTGGAGTACTCCAAGGAAAAAGGCTCCTGGTCAAAATGCCAAGAGCCCAGAACAAAGGATTGAGTAAGTTTTGTACATTTTCACTAAAGGAGAAGGTGGGACAAAGTGAGATAAGAAATATCATCTAATAAACATTTTAGTAATAATTCTATGATTTGTTCTATTGGTCTCTATCTGTCCCTATTCCCAAGTCTTGGCTAATGAACGCCCTAGGAGTTATCTAATACACATTTGATTTGCTGCAGGCCTAACTTTTAGCTGAGGTCTGCAAGTTGGCTAACTTTTATCAGCTTTCCAATTAGCGAAGATCCTTACAAGATTTACAGATGCATATTTCCTGTGGATAAGGATTCTTTGTTCTTGCCAGACAGACTCCACAATTACAGGCTTCCTGATTTACTTGGAAGTGTTTACTTGGACCTGGCTTTCTTTTAGCCCATCACAAGCTTTGTTTGAAAATTTGAAATTGTATTAATGGATGTTATTTAAGGGTTTTGGATACAAATGAATCCCTCAATATCTCCCTGTCGTGGCTTGAATCTAGCCAACAGCGGCCTCAGTTCCACGGAAATTAAAAGTCGTGATGAAAATAAATTTCACAGAAGCTTCATTGATAAGGAATCTTTTCAGCCCAACGAGCACCTCTCGTTCATAATGTTTGGTTTGCATTGCAGAAAGCCTTTGGAAACAAAAACATATACAATCTCAACGAAGAAGAAGACTTAACACACTACGGTCATTCTCTAGCAGACATTGAGAAACTGAACGACATTGTCGATAGTGACAGCGATGCTGAAGAAAAAGGAATGTTGTCAGGTGGGAAAAAAATAATTGGAGTGGATTGTATATTCTTTATATCAGTGGTCGCCTGTCATGCCCCGATTGGAGACTGACTCAGAGAGAGGGGGGAACAGCTGACAGGGATTGGAAGTATGGCTCCAGAGGTTGTAGAGGAGGCTAGGGAAGGGCAGAGGCCGGCTGGGCAGTCAGAGGAAGACACAGGCCCACCCCCTCTACATCCCAGGACACGCAGGGAGGAGTGGATAAGGGAGAGACGGGAATGCTGTGGTCTACGGGGGAGGAAAGGGCTTTGATCCTCTTCATGGGCTGCAGCTGTGACAACTGGATAAGAGGTCGGACATGCGTATGGGCCAGTGCTGGAAACAAAGCGTGGAAATTTCTCTACTCTGTTGTTCCTCTCTTAGTTTGGTGTCCTTCCCATTGTGTGTTCAGATATCTGTGGGCATCTTCAAGCCCTTATATCTTGCCTGGTTCCCTTAATTGCTTCAGTGTGGTTTGTGTTGTTTTTACTCTTTATAACTTATAAGCATTTTTAGTTTAAATAGCATTTCCTCCTTTTGGTAACTGCTTGTGGGGGAGTTTTTTTGTCTCCAGTCAAGAATATTTGGAGCTTGGAAGCAAAGTGAAGGAATAAAAGGGGCTTCATCTGTTTTTGAGACTTTTTTTAATTTTGTATCCCACTCTGGGTCATCACAAATGGTGGGCCAGGGACCACTGGTGATCCACGAGAAAATTTTGGTGGTTCGCAGAGAAATGTCACCCCCAAAGCATCCCCGAAAGCAATTAATCCGTCGCTTGCATTGCGAACAACACGAGCTAGGGGAGGGAGGAAAAGGCAGAGTGGGGAACTTGCCCCACGTGCCTGGCCTGGCCACCAGGCTGCCTCTTTCCGCTTTCTTCTGCTTTTGGCTGTACGCAAGGAAAGCAGCAAAAGTCTGTCTTTCTCTCCCTCAAACTCCACCAGAAATTAGTCTTTGGGACCCTGCAAGGCCTCCTGCTCCAAGAGGCTGTGGCAGCATGACAAGACTCACAAAGACTCATTGCTGGTGGAGTTTGGGGAAGAGAAAGAAAGGCTTCTGCTGCTTTCCTTGCATGAAGCCAAAATATATCTCTCTCTCTCTCCCCCTGAGAACGGAGCTGAAGATGGTATCCTGCGATCCCAAATAAAGAACGATCAGTTGGTAGGAAAACAGGGTGGGGAATTTTCCTGCAGACTTTTTTGAGGATTTTCACAGGGTCTCTGCTGCTTTCTGTAGAGACCCTGGGAAAACGTCAGTCAAAATTCATACTAGTGGTCCACGGGATTTAAAATTATGAGTTTGGTGCTCCCTGAGGTCCGAAAGGTTGGCAACCCCTGCTTTATAACATGTAACTCTGATTTAATAAGATCTCTACCACTCTTGTACATGAAATTATGAAGTGCCGGAGAAGCGGTTACAGAAGACTAATATATGGTGTGTAACTTATTAGAATTCTGTTTTAATTTATAAATTGATATTTTCAAAACTTTCAATAATCTTTCTAGTTCTGCTCTCATGCTTAGTCATGCTCTCCTTCCATTTTGCTCTGGTAAATTATTAACAATGCTAAAGCAACATTAGGGATTTTAACATGCTGAGTTCTCGGGATTTATTTACATCCTGATCAATTCAAAATCTTGCATTTCCAGAGGAATTAACTGCTTCTCATTTTGGAGGACTCCTTTCTAAGAAAAAACCCACAGAACAGCAGAATGAAGGTGGTCAAAATCCCAAGTCACGGAAGGAACTCGTTGAAGAGCTGATAGTAAAATCCAAATTGGAAAAGGTAACCTATTCTAAACTTGAAATGCTCTGAAGTTGAAATCAGTACATTCTTTTTCTATAAAACTAAAAGGTATAATTCCCCTGCTTGGATTCCGCAGTTGCTGCTTTGACATTATATGTCCATCCCTGTCAAGGAAGACCTTAATATCAAAGTAAAAATTTGAGGTTTGATGTTACTATCTTATTCTGCTTCATCAAAGGGAGTCAAAAGTCAATGCTTTTTCTTTTTCCCTTTTCTACCCTTTTCCTTTCCCTATTTTTCCTATTGTTTGCATTTGCATTTTTGTATTTTATATTCTAAATAAAAATGATAATATAAATAGAAAAAAAAGATAAAACGGAGGCTCTAATATCTTTAAGTCAGATAAAATTATTGTCATCTAACCCAATACTTTTCAACTGAGCACTATGGTGGAGTAAGCAATGCACAGATATATGTAAACCAAAGTGAACTATTTTTTTTTTTAATTTTACAGAATGCATTGCTCAACTAAGGCCTTATATATTCACTTTCTCTTAATCTGTCAGAAGAAGCGGGATCTTGCTGTTTGCTGTTGATATTTTCTAAGGCATATGTTTTGATAGAACAAAACGGATGGATGTAAAAAATCCTTAGCTTACAGTTATCCCTAAGTCTTGAATCAGTTTCTTAGGGTGTGTTGATTTCAAGCAGGTTTTTGGGGGTGAAATATTATAGAGGTTATTTATTTGCATACAAATTTGTAATTGTTTGCTTTTCTTTTGAATTCTCTACATCTTGTTTGAATACAAAAAAAAGAGCATTCAGATTAGGCACCTATTGTATAGGATAGCAATAATATGATCATCCTTCCCCCCCTTTTCTTTTTAAAGAAAGAGCGACAGGCTCAAAGGGAAAATACTCTGGAACTTACAGAAAAGCTTAACAACGATTGGAAAGAGATCCAAGCCCTCTTGTTGCAGAGGTCTTCCAAGTCAGAGACACCAAGTCAAGTTGAAGAAAAACCCAAGGTGAGCTTGTTTATCTGAGTCCCCCTATTTTAGAAACAAAACTATTTGCAAGTAGGTGTGCTTTTTGCTGAACATCCTGGAAAAACTGAGTCATTTCTTCACCATCTTCAGCGACAAGGAACTTCCCTGTGAAAAGACTCTTGGAAGTTGTTCCGTTTTATACAACAATTTTGTGTTCTAAGTACAGTTGTTACATTTATGTCAATTCCTATACGTGGGTCATTTCTAATCTAGGTAATGACATCCACTCCCTGTTTCCTAATTATTTGGGGAATATTAATTGGGAGATATTTCTCTTTTTCGACCATAAAGGGACTAAAAGAGATGTTTCTTTTTATCAGCTCAAAAACAGTAACTGTGAAAGTTACTGTTGGAGTTCTAGTGGAAGGTCACTTTAATATTAACCACCGGTGTGCAGCAGCAGCCAAAAAAACTAATATAGTCCTTGGTTTATAAATAAAGGCATAGAATCAGAATCTTCAGTACTGCTTTATAAGTCCTTAGTAAGGCCATACCTGGAATACTGCATCCAGTTTTGGTCACCACATTACAAAAAAGATACGTGATAGCTAAAGTGGGGAAAATACTTAATGTATTGCTAGAATCAAACATTTACCATGTTTAACAGGAAAAGGTTTTGAGTGAATGAATTGCAGAGTTTCTTTTTATTTTCTGCTCACCAAAGTTTGTTTGACACACCCAAGCGCTACAATGATTGCACGTTTGTTGAATTTTTGCAGCCAGATGAATATGATGTGCTGGTTAGAGAGCTCGGCTTTGAAATGAAGACGCAACCTTCGGATAGGATGAAAACTGAAGAAGAACTGGCAAAAGAAGAGCAAGAGAAACTCCAGCAGTTGGAGGTATAATATATACTTGTGGTTTACTTAATCTTGACGCTCTTTCAACAACTATTTAGGCCTTTTTTTTTTGTCTGCATAGCATTAGTTCTGCACTACTAATGTAGGGTTGTCCTGTTCATCAAAGGAAAAAAAAACAGGGTAATCAGTAATTGTTGTTTGTTAGTCTGGGCAGGCTGAGAACAGCTAAAAATTGTTCAACAGCCACAGCTGCCTTTGGCAGTCTTGTGTTATTTGCAGGTAAGAAGGCCATTTCACTTGGCTTCAAAGGAGTCTTGAAAACTGGCTCTTCTCCAGGGCTTGAGTCAGTCTGATTGGCCCTTTTCCATCACGGAGTGGGGTGAGTAGTTTGGCTGCCTAGGATTTCTGTGAGAATTTGCAGCAAGTTCAAGTCCAGAAACCACATAGGTGACTGATTCAACAGGACCATTAACTTCTTTATATACATAATATCATATTGAAGTAAAGTTTGTCAACTTTCTGGTCTTTTTAGAGTTGCCAACAAAAAGGGAGGGGGGAGCAGTGCGGCAGCTTGCAAACCAAAAGTGTATTCCATAAATGTTTTCAGAGATAGTAACTAGGTGACTAAAGTTTCTGCCATGCAAAATTCTAACTGGAGAGTATGATCGATGACTCTTGGCTATGGATGTGTCTCATTGGGAGAATACGAATTACAATACACCCAGGGGGTGGGGGGAGACCAGGGTCAAGGGTGACAATGAATTAGGTGCCTCAGAGTCGGTTACACCCAGGCAGTGCTGGCATGTTAACTCCCAATAAATCCTTTTGAAGTTGGAAGTTTGGTTTGAGACTCATGATTTAATTGGGGTAACTGCCGGAATCCTGACAAAGTTTACAATACCAGTAGTTTCTTCCAATGGAACATAGCAAAACATAGTCAAAACAGTCACTCAGGATCTCAGAACAGATTACTAGTTTCACTTTCAGAATTGAGAGCCCTGAGCTAAGCCACACCCAGACTCTCATCCCCCAATTCAGCTCCCATTGGCTGACTTTGTTAACCATGTCTCTGCCAGTTCATGAATACTCTGACAATTCCAGCCTCCATTCTGGATCCATCCCTCTTCCATTTAGACTCAAATTTAATTTATTCATATTGAGCCCAAGTGACAGAAATGAAACCCAAACTGGCATTTGAAGTGGCTAAAAAGCAGGATTAAAAAAAATGAAAAACTATGGGGAAAAAAACTCTTTTTTCCTTAACTGAATTATGCTACAGTTAACTTACTCACAGTGTTGTTGTATTTGATAAAGATCCATGTTGGGAATCAACAGGTATGTGCCTAAAAAGAGCATTTGTAGCATTTACACTTTCAAGGGATTTTCCAGTTGGCCACCATCTGAGGAGTCTTTCTTCCTCGTGGCTCCGCCCCATTGTGATCCCACCACTTAGGAGGGCTGGCCAGATTTCCTGGGATCTCTTTCCCATGCAGGCTGACCGCTTACGTCGAATGAAAGGAGAGGAACGAAAAGAGAGCAGCAAAAAACCGAAGCACCTATCAGCTGACGATTTGGCAGATGGATTTCTCCTGACCAAAGACGACCGGCCCTTGCTGTCCTATGGTGTATGCATCCTTTTACTGTCCTCTTTTTTTTTTTTTAATGACCTCATAATCCCTTGTGGGATGGAGTCTGACCAACTGAATGAAGCTCAGCATTTATTGGCTGGATGCCCTTCCTGTCGCCAATGCAGAGTTTTATTCAGTAGATATATTTTTAGTGTGCCCAGAGAGAGAAATATCTGTCTCTATCTAGAATCGAACTCCCAGCCTCCTGGCACAAAAGATTGTGCCTATCCCCGAATGATCAGGGCAAATTGCAGAAGGCCAGTTTAACATTCGCAAGAGCTGTGATGGCGCTGTAGTTAGAATGCAGTACTGCAGGCTATCTCTGTTTGTTGCCAGCAGTTTGATCCTGACCGGCTCGAGGTTGACTCAGCCTTCCATCCTTCCCAGGTCAATCAAATGACCACCAAGTTTGTTGGGGGCAAGAGGCTGACTCTGTAAACTGCTTAGAGAGGGCTGTAAAACATTGTAAAATGGTATATAAGTCTAAGTGCTATTGCTGGCTCCTTCCTTCCTTCCTTCCTTCCTTCCTTCCTTCCTTCCTTCCCAGTGATTACAATGCAATATTGCAGGGCTAACTGCCCACTGCCAGCAGTTCGATCCTGACCGGCTCAAGATTGACTCGGCCTTCCATCCTTCTAAGTTCAGGAAAATGAGAACCCAGATTGTTGGGGACAAGATGCTGGCTTTGTTTACCACTTAGAGAGGACTGTGAAGCAGTATATAAGTCAAAGTGCAATTGCTCTTAATCTGGAGGCTGGTCGGTTTTCCTAAGGAGTCTTCTTAAGGGGGTTAGGGATCCTGCTTTCTTGTTGCTGCAGCACAGCCTTTCCTCCCACCCTTCCACTTTGCAGATAAGTTGGATCAGGCATCACATCTGGTTTCAGCTCCATACCATGTCTCCATCCAAGGTTTTAAGCTGCCAAATCCCCGAATTTCCAGCCACAGGAAATCCAGACAGTAGTAGTTGTTGTAACACACAAATGCGCTCTTGAGAAAAAGTGCCTTCTCTGGATTGTGCACAGTTGGGTAGAATCGATCACCAGCTCTCGAACCCCGGATTCATGGACCAGTACCGGTCCACGACCTGCTAAGAACTGGCTCACACACCTGGTGGGCGAGCGAGCAAAGCTTAATCTGTACATGTACAAAATGAAGTTTGTGCGTATTAGAGTTTTACAGCGTTAATTCAGTGCCCGAAAAATAAACACGGAAGGCTGATGCTTCATTTAACATCTTTATAAACATAATAAGTAGATTTTACAATACCAGTTGTAGACTTCTCCAAAATGGAGCAAACTCAAACAGAAGCATGTTGCAAGTAACTTCAGCAGCAAGCATTATACACCGCAGAGGAGAGAAACAATTTCATTTTCAATAGACAGACTCTGAGCTCTGCAGAGGTGCAGAGCTTAACATAGTGCCATGTCTAGGCTACTTTTAGTTTCAGTTTTCAGCCTAGGCTACTTCTAGTTTCAGTTTCCAAAACAGTCCTCATTGGCTGACTTAGTTGCTATGTGTATTCATTGGCTGACCTTGTTACCAAGCTCTATTCCAGTTCATGAATATACTCTGACTATGCGCAAAACCATTCCCCACCCAACCCTGGGCCATGGAAAAATTATTTTCCATGAAACTGGTCCCTGGTGCAAAAAAGATTGGGGACTGTGGCTCTAATGGATCAGGCCCGTCTTCCTCTTGCTGGCTAGGTGTCACCATTAGTTACCACTACCGGTTGGGCCCGCCCAGGCGCTATCCCATCCTATCACCTTTTTACTTGTGCACTCCACCTTCACAGCCCAGCTGCTTTCCATGCCTTGCCCAATCTACTCACCCTGGCTGCTGCGTGCAGGAAATTCCCTTAGGTTTGCTGCCATGCAAGGCGAAGATGGCGTATGTGTGCTCACATTTTCTGTGAACCAGTTGTTAAAAAGTATGTGCCACCCACCTCTGCTAGGCCTCAGAGGTGGTATTCAGCTGGTTTTGACCAGTTCAGGAGAACCGGTAGCAGAAAGTTTGAATAGTTCAGAGAATCGGCAAATGCCACCTCTGACTGGCCCCGCCCTCTTCTATTCTCTGCTTCCCATTGAGTCCCAGCTGATTGGCTGGGTCTTCTCTGATTGCCCTGCACAGGAGAACGGAGCTGGAAAGTAGGTTAGTGGGGTGGGGAGGGAATGGGATTTTGCAGTATCCTTCCCTTGCCACACCCGCCAAGCCACGCTGCACCCACCAAGCCACGGCCATAGAACCGGTAGTAAAAAAAAATTGAATCCCACCATTGCTAGGTGTACCTAGGATCCCCCCCAGTAGAGCAAACTTTGTTTGATTAGTAATTGATCTGTTTTAAAACCCAGGCTATCTAATCAATCTCTGTTGCTTCCTAGAATGACGTGGATGATGAAGATGGAGAGGAGGACAGTGACAATAAAGAAAGCAAAGAAGAATCTGACACAGAAAGCATTAACGATCCATCCGAAGGTGACGCTGATGAAGAGACGGTCCTGGGAAAGAGGTTTTCAAAAAGCCAAAAGAAAATCAAGAAACCAAACTCCTGCAGAGATAAATTCCCGCAGCTGGAGTTGCCGTATTTGTTTGCTGGTAAAAAAAATAATGGTTTTTATTTTTGCTAACCTCATCAGAAGCCTCTGGGAATGTCAAATCCACAGCTCTGCAAATAATATCGTTTTTCCCCTGAAAATATCACCAATCCCGAAAGTAAGACCTAGCTTGACTTTTACCCGTGCGCCCAGTAATAAATCCTACCCCAAAATAAGCCCTCCAGAGTAGACGGGTAAAAATTAAGATGGGGGAGTGGAGCTGCCCTATTACTTACCTTTGGACAGTTGTAGCCAGGCCTCACATACCCTGACACCTACCTCGCTGGCCCATTTCTTCTGCAGTCAACAAGGCTCGCAAGGCTTTCCTCTGGAGCTGAGAGCAAAGCTCTGGATCGATCCTGAGCTCTCTTATCGGCTTCAGAGGCCTTCCGGAAAGCCTTGCCAACCACAGAAGAAGTTCCTGAAGGCCCCTGACAGCGAAAAGGGGGGGGGGTGACGCATACAAGTGAGGCTAGCCAGTGGATGGCATCACCCTAAAATAAGACCTGGTGCCTTTTTTGTGGCAAAATAAAAATAAGATAGGGTCTTATTTTCCGGAAAACATGGTACAAAACGAATTGTGAAACACAACCTTAAAACTGGGAGAGGAACAGCAACCCCAAGCGAAGGGCAACAGCCAACTCAGTCTATGAAAAAAAACCAGAAGGGCAAGTTGGAAGTCCACAAGTCTTTAAGCTGTCAAGTTTGAAGATCCCTGACCTAAATACACAAAGTACAATGTTTTGTCTCCCAAGCAGTGATAGAAACAGAGCTGTTTTCCCGTGGGTATTTCTCATAGCATTCGAGTTAGTGCGTGTTCCATGTTTTAACGCAGATGGCCATTTTAAACTACTCTCTGAAATCACTTTTCAAATTCCCCCTAATATTTTCTTCCATTGTTTGAATAGCGCCTGAATCGTACGAGCAGCTTCAGTCTTTACTGTTGGGAAGAACCACAGAAGAACAAATGGACATCATAGCAAGAATCCGGAAAACGAACCATCCCAGCCTCGCCATAGGGAACAAAGCAAAGCTAGAGGTGAGTTATTTGCCGTCGTGTGTCATCAGGGAGGGCATTTGGTGTGGAAACAAAAGGCTATGTCCAAGGACCTCAACTTGTTAGTAACATTAAAAAAAATTACATCCCACAGAAACTATTCGGGTTCCTCGTGGAGTACATTGGAGAGTTGAGTCGTGAGGGGCAGCCAAGACTCAAAACCATTGATGAGCTGGTCATGTGAGTACAGCACCTGTTGGATTGTGCCAAGCTGAATTCAAAATCACTCCAGTAACCGTTTCCGAGTAGAAAGAAAAGTGATTCTATATTTTTATTTCTTTAAATCAGGAGTCCCCAAACTTACCAGCTTTAAGACTTGTGGACTTCAGCCCCCAGAATGTCATGCCCTTGTTGGAGTCTGATTCTGAGGGGGAGATTGAACAGCTGACAGGGAGTGGGAGTGTGGATCTGGTGTCTGTGGAAGAAACGGGGGAAGGGCACAGTCTGGCTGGGCATTCAGAGGAAGACCCAGGCCCATCCCCTCTTCATCCTAGGGCATGCAGGGAGGAACGGAGAAGGGAGCAACATGGCTTATGGGAGAGAAAAAGGCCCTGATCCCTTTCATTAGTTGCAGCTGGGAGAATAGGATATAAGTGAGGCGTTTGCACACAGCTCCTTGCTGGGAGCAAAGCGTGCATTATCTTTGTCGAGGCTTATCTGGGTTTTGGCGTCCTCCCAACTGTGGGTGCTGTGTTATCTGTTGGAAGTCTGCAATTTATCATCCTGGCCTGCCGTGTTAATTACTTCAGTGTGGTTTGTGTTGTTTTTTTTTTATTTCTAATTATCTTTACTTTGGGTTTGGACTGCATTTCTTTCCTTCATAAACTGTTTTTGGAAGAGTTTGATGTGCAGCCGAGGATAATTGGACATTGGGGGCCAAGTTGGAGGCATTCAAGGGAATTTATTCTACTTTTGTGACTTTGTTATTTTTGTGTCATGTCCTGGGTTATCACAGATTTTCAGAGATGGAGTGCCTGTGTCTAGTATGTCTGAATTTATCCAGAGGTCAGTTCTTAGTGCCTTGATTTAAAAGCCGATCGATTTTGTGCTTAGCGAATATTTGTTTCTGACATGTGCGTGTCTAGCTGTATCTCGACGTCACATCGAGATGCTGCTGTTAAAGATAAGCGCAATCCGACCTTGACTTTGATCATCTCCGGATTCACAGCGTCCTCTTCGAGCTTTGCCAGATGTTTCCTAAAGCGGCCGGTGATCATATGAAGCTTCTCCTTCAAGAGGCCACACACAGCATGGAAGAGATTGCAGAAAGAAACGGCCTGCTAACATTCCCGGAGTTGGACATGGTCTGTCTGTCTGTCTGTCTGTCTCTTCTTGCTCCTCTTCTTCCTCTCCCTCTTCTTCTTCTTTTCTTCTCCCGCTCCTCCTCCTCCTCCTTCTTCATCTCTTCTTTCTCTTCCTCTTTTTCCTCTCCCTCTTCTCCTCCTCCTCCTCCTTTTCTTCTCCCTCTCCCCTTCCCCCTCCTTCTCCTTCTTCTTGTCATAAGTTAAGGACTATCTGCACAGCATTGATCTGGGCTCTTGCCCTCCAATGATCCCAGGGCAACATATGGCACAAAAGTAAACCCTAAGATTATTTTAAACAATGAAGCGATTGCGTTAATCATGGAGGACAACCGTTATATGTTTTTCAGCTCCTGTATTTGAAAATTATTACGGTTCTTTTTCCAACTTCTGATTTCTGGCATCCGGTAGTAACCCCATCGTTGGTTTACATGAGCCAGCTACTTACAAAGGTGGGTTCTTTTTCACCGCTTTTTTTTTTTCCTGACCAAAAACGTTCGCTTAAAGATGAAAACGAACTTACATTCGTTAATGCTTTTATGTGGCAAACCCTAACTATTGATACCTTCTGGATTGCTCATCCAATCCTCCCATTTTCTGAATGTATTTATTGACTAATTAAATGAATTGGTGTCGTGGCCAATCTCACAAACACAATTTTGGAGACAGTTAACAACACAATTTAAAAAGCACTATCAGCAAAAAATAAAAACCCAGCAAGCCCAAGCTAAACAACCTTAAAGAGACCTGGTCATGTGGTCAAAATTCAGCCCTTGCCATTGGGCTCATATTTACACATAACCCCCAGCTGACCTTTTTTGTCTCCTTCACCTGCCCCCTGTGTGGTCACACTTATGCCACAAGGGTGGGGAGTAAGGGGAGAGTTGCAGCCAGCTGCCCCTCAGCTGTCCTGCTACATGGCATGTCCTGGGATGAGTAACCATCAGGAATTCTGGTGTAGTTCAAGCTCCTGGAGTTTACACATCCCTTAAGTTTTTGTCATGTCTGAATCAGAAGAGGAAGATGAACAACCATCAGGGAGTGGGAGTGTGGCTCCGTTGGCTGTGGAAGAAACTGGGGAAAGGCAAAGTCTGGCTGGGCAGAGCAGGGGAGAGGTCAAAAAATGGAGAAGGAGTTTGGAGGAAGACCCAGGCCCACCCCCTCTTCATCGTAGGGCACGCAGGGACGAACGGAGAAGAGAGCAACGTGGGTTGCGTGGCTTACGGGGGAGGAAAGGGCCCTGATTACCTTCACAAGGCTTACCTGGGAAGGGAGTTTAAAGGAGAGGCAGATGTGAAGGACGGTTGTTGGGAGCAAACACTGAGTTCACCGAGTATTGGCTGCTATTATCTCAGCTCCAGGCATCCTCCCAACTGGTTGAATTTACTGCTGTATTACTTCACTTCTTATCTCCTTATCTTGCCCTGTCATATTTAATTATCTTATTTTGCCATGTTGGAGTCATAATTTAAAGTTTTCTGTTTGCACCATTTTGGATTGGAATATCTGCAGCCCAAAGGCTGTTACAGATTTCTGGGAGAGTTTTTTTCTCAGACCAAAAAGTAACCGGGATGTTGGGGGCAAAGTTGGGAGCTAATAAAAAAGACACATACTTATTCTCTGGCTGAGTTGCCTTTGTGCCACGCCCCGGGTCATCACAGTTTCTCTATTCTGGCTGTTTCTGTAGTGCGCCGTAAGAACGGAACAAGACATTGTGAAAGGATTGTTTGTCTGCTGTCTCTTCCTGGACTATACATCCCTGGCTCAAAGATTTGTCCCAGAACTGGTCAATTTTCTCCTGGGAGTCCTTCACCTGGCGATACCTAACAAGGAAACTCAAGGTAGAATTCTGGCGCCCCTCCTGCTCTTTTCTCTCCCTTCCCCCTTTAACCCTTTCCTGGCACCGCCACTACCATAACCACTGGCAGGACTCCTGAAAGGCCCCTCTTAAGATACAGTACAGGTGTGGTCCTTGACTTAACGGCCACAATTGAGTCCAGGATTTATGTGGCTACTAAGTGAGAACTATGCCGAATAATTTTTGCCTCAAAATAGAGAGCAAGGTCTGCATGAATGCATACAAGTATGCTGAGTGGAAAACTAACATTTGTGTCTGTTTTTTTTTTTCCTTTCAGGTTATTCTTTGCTGCCTCCTTTTGTGTCACTAGGAAAACATTCAAACCTGCTTGTGGTCAGTGAAAAATCAGGGAGTGAAACGTGGCAAAAACAAAATATCTCACTCCACGTTTTAAGTAGATCAACAGGAAAAAGCAAAATAGAAACGAATAATCTGAGGTATGTTGTATCTGATTAGTAGATAGGTAGGTAGGTAGGTAGGTAGGTAGGTAGAAAGAGAAAAGAAAGAAAGAAAGAAAGAAAGAAAGAAAGAAAGAAAGAAAGAAAGAAAGAAAGAAAGAAAAAGAAAGAAAGAAAGAAAGAAAGAAAGAAAGAAAGAAAGAAAGAAAGAAAGAAAGAAAGAATTCTTTATTAACCAAGTGTGATTGGACATACAAGAAATTTGTCGTGGTGCAAATGCTCTCAGTGTACATAAAAGAAAAGACACATTCGTCAAGAGTCAAGAATCATAAGGTACAACACTTAATCATAGTCATAGGGTCCAAATAAGCAATCAAATCATACTAGGAAACAGTCAATATAAATTGTTAGGATATAAGGGACAAAGTTTCAGTCATACAGTCACAAGTAGGAGGGGATGGGTGATAAGGAGTGATGAGAAGATTAACAGTCATAGTAGCTTCTCCTGTCCCAGAAAGTGAATCTGGATGTCGTACTATAAAAACACATGATAAAAACTTAATCTTTCTCATATCAGCTGTAAACAATGGTCTCTGGAGTCAGGACCCTCCCCATTTGCCCTAAGGAGAGAGATGGGGACTCTTCCCTCTGTGAACCTGGCAATTTGGGGGGTGGGTGGGGGAAGAGGGGCTGCTACTGGCAGATAGTCTCCCACGATTTTAAGGGAGCATCTTCATGAAAGAATGTGCATTCTAACCACTGGGAAGGGAAGGAAGGAAGGAAGATAGCAATAGCACTTAGACATGTACCACTTCATAATGCTTTGCAGCTCTCTCTAAGCGGTTTTCAGAGTCAGCCTCTTGCCCCACAACAATCTGGGTCCTCATTTGACCCACCTTGGAAGGACGGAAAGCTGAGTCAACCTTGAGCCAGTCAGGATCGAACTGCTGGCAGTCGGCAGAGACAGACTGTAATACTACATTCTAACCACTGCACCACCACAGAAGGAAGGAAGGACTAGCAATACCACTTAGATTTACATACCACTTCACAGTGCTTTACTCTTAAGTGGTTTACAGAGTCACCATATTGTCCCCCAACCACCTGGGTTTTCCTTTTACCGACCTTGGAAGGAGGGAAGGCTGAGTCAACCTTGAGCCATCCAGGATCGAACTTCTGGCAGTCGGCAGATTTAGCCTGAAATAAATACTGCCTTCTAACCAGAAGGAAGGAGAGAGACAGAAGGAAGGAAATGAAAAGGAAGGAGAGAGACAAGGAAGGAAGGAAATGAAAAGGGAGACAAAAGGAAGGAAATGAAAAGGGAGAGAGAAGAAGGAAGGAAGGAAATGAAGAGAGGTGGAAAGAAGGAAATGAAAAGAAAGAGACACAGAAGAAGGAAGGAAATGAAAAGGAAGAGGGAGACAGGAAGGAAGGAAATGAAAATGAAGGAGAGAGACGAAGGAAGAAAGGGCAATAGTAATAACACTTATATACTGCTTCGCTTGACTGCCCTCTCTAAATAATTTACAGCCTATTTGCCCCCACCAATCTGGGTCCTCATTTTATGGACGTCGGAAGGATGGAAGGCTGAGTCGACCTTGAGCTGGACAGGATCGAACTGCTGGCAGTGGGCAGAGTCAGACCAAATGTGCCAACCACACCTCTGCCTGCTTGTTTTTTGCAGATTGTCATGCGTGGCTCTGGCTCTGGCTCTGGTTCAACGCTGTGCCGTTCTTTATGGGGAGCTTCCATCCTTCCGTGAAATCGTGGGGCCTGTCCGGTTGCTGCTTTCCTCACTCGTGCTTCAGGCCACCAAGTATCCCACACAGCTTCAGGTAAGGAGGGGGTTGGGTCCCTAAGAAATAGCTGAGAATTCCTGTCCCCCTTCAGAGAAAGTAGCCACCAGAAACGACGAATCCAGGTAGTCCTTGAATTACAACCATTCAGTTGCAGTCTGTGATGACCTGGGGCGTGACACAAAAATAACCAAGTCACAAAAACAGAATAAAGTTCCTTTAATGCTTCCATCGATATAAGCACCCACCTTTCTCTCCTTTGAATTGCTGCCAATAACTAAAGTGCCAAATGAACTGTAAAAAACCAACCGAAGTATAAAGTCCACACAGAGCTTCCAGGTTTTATCAAAACAGAGCAAACGACTTTGCTTCCTGCAAAGGTTTCTCTACCTTTGCCTGTCCTTTATACCTTATGGGAGGGACAATCACTTCCAAGCCTTACTCCTGAGTTGCCCCTTTTGTTTCAACTGTTCTTGCCTTCCAGCAGCTCTGCGCACGCACACACTGGGAACAGGCTCCCCTGGGTCCTCTGCCTCACTGCTGTGAGATGCTCCGGAGGCAGCACCCCACTCCCAGATGGTCCTGGCCCCATCTCTGCATCAGATGCAGGACCTTTGTCCAAGTCTCTCCAGACTCCTGGACTGGTCTCTGTTCTTCCCCACTGTTCAATTCCTCTGCCATCTGCACCGGCTGCCAGCAAACAACACTAAGTCACATTTTTCTTTTTTTTAAACAAATTTTATTGATTTTAAAGACAAACAAAACATAAGACATCAAAGTATAAAACCTCCTTTCTCAAAAATTACTTATAAGTTTTAACAAAGCAAATAAGGCATTATTTTTTAAAGCATAGTTCCACGTTATCACCTTTCCATTTAAACACATATATATCTTTTCCAATTTTCTCATTGTTTCTCCCTTCACTTTTATTCAATTATAATTCATTCTATCAAGGTTTTATTAATTCTCCATCAAGCATAAATATACAAAATGTAGAACATAAAAGCATAAAAAGATAAAACCTTCTTAATTATTATTTATACATGTCTTTTCCAAATTTCTCTCCCTTTAGTTTTATTCCTCCAAGGTTTTATTAATTCACAATCAAAACATAGCTAACCAAAACATAAAACATAAAACTTCTTTTGAAAAGTGGCTTAGTCGCAGGTTACATCTTTTTTGACAGACCTAAATCAAGTTCGTGCTCACCTTATATACCATTCATATCTTATTAACCATTCTATATTTTCTATATAACTTCTCCCTTCTTTTCACTCTCTTACTTATATTTTGTTTATTTCATCTTATTTCAGAATCATTATATTTGTATTTTATCTGTTCTTTTCCAATCATCTATTTATCTCTTCTCTTTCGCAAAAGAATTTCCCCTGTAATCACTTTTAGAGTGTGACGCCTTTCCCTAAAATAACACTTAAAATAATACATAATTTCTATCCTGATTCTGCTTAGTACATTCTACATGTTGCATTTTAAAAAGAAAAAGAATAATAAACTTATAATATAATTAAATATATAATTTCCATTCTAATTCTATTAATAGTATAACTAAACATTAATCATTTTACACATTCTCTTTGATATTTTGTTAAATATTGAAATCTATCATTATAAAACATTTTAATATTTTAATATTTTGTTAAATCTTATAATATTCCAATAGACTATTTCAAATGCAAATACTACAATACTATCTTATGTACTCTTGCAGAATCTTTCTTAAATTATACATTCTTTATCATTTATCTCTAAAAAAAAATCTTGTTCCAGACCGTGGTTTTTTTTTCTCTTTTTCCCTCCCTTTCTTCTCCAGTCTGATCTTTTTGCCCCCCCTTCTCCTAATCTCCCCCTTTTTAGCTTCCCTTCTCTGTTGTAATTCTCTTTTCAATTGCTTTCAAACATTGTACCTTTTTTTCATCTTATTTTTCTTTCTTAAATTCTCATTTTTCCTTCCTCTCTTCTTATTTTCTTTCTTAATCAAAACTTTTTGTCCATTAAAAATGGCTTCCTTTTCTTCTTCTTCTTCTCCTTCTCCTTCTTCATGAAGTATTTGCTGGTACGTAGCGACCACCATTTCTAAAAAGTGGAAGACAGCTCCCAATGAATTCTTGCCATTTGATTCTCTTTCTTTTAATTTTTCATATTCCATTTTTAGTTGATCCAGAGATGGTGCCATTGTAAATTTTTAAAGAACAACCCAGATATTTTTAGTCTTAAGGTAATTTGCAAATGTCAAAGTTATCAAACAGTCCAAACAGCCAGAAATTATTTCCTCTTCTTCTCTTTGCAACTTTTCCTCCTGGGGCAAAATCCCAAATATATTTTAAAGCCGTATTACAATTAGTTGTTGGTCTTATAATCTTCAAAGCGTCTCCTCCAACCAGTTTTAAAAGATTTTTTTTTTTTAGTCCTTCCCACTTATAACAATGAGCTTGTTTTTACCTTAAAGCAGCAGGTTTTTCAGTGCTCATTTGCTTTCTCCGTAAGGAAGGGGAGTGAACTTTCCTTTCAGCACTTTCGCAGTTTTAACAACTTTTTTTGGAAACAAATGTATCCATCCAAAAGTCAGGTTTCCAGGGTGTTTAAAAGTATCTTAATGTCCTGGTTCAGCCAAGAAAACTTCTCCTTCTGATTCTTCCTCCTGCACAACTCTTATCTGGTTGAAGATTTCTATGTGTCTGCCATTTCTGACAGCCGCTCCACCACCTCAGGAAAAAGGAGTCTAGCCGGCTGGGGAAAGGGGGTGCGATATCCCCAGACCCCTGCCTGGATCTCCTCTGTCTTCCGCTGCCTCTTCAGGGCAGCGACAACCCCCATATCCAATTGGATCGGGGGTACCTCAGCGGCGAGCGCAGCAGGGACCCGCAGAGAAGCGGATTCCTGCTGCCGCCGAAGCCTTGCAACCAGAAGTCCACTAAGTCACATTTTTCATTGTCACTTTCAATGGTCACTAAATGAAAGTTGAGGATTACCTATGCTCGGGGGGGGGGGGGAAACAACAACCTCAATATCCTTTCCGCCCTACTCCCTGTTTATTCAGCATGAAATCTTTCCATGACTGCTTTTCCTTTTAAATCTCTTGGGATATTTAGGAGTTACATCAGAGCGTCCTGGAGAAACTCGATGTCCCTGGGACATATCGCCCGTTGGTCTGTGACAAGAGGAAACCAGTTCCTTTGAAGCTGTACACTCCGAAAATAGTGAAGGTGTGAGTATCTCGAAGCAGATCCCTCCCGCCGAAATAAAGAGTGTGTGTAACATTTGATATTTAAAATTTAAATTTAAAAAGTCCAGTTCGGCTGATGGTTTGTTTTTTTTTAAATGTCCTGATTTGGGGCTGCTGAAATCCAGATTAATGCAAGGGAGAAATGGATCGATGGTAATCCAGTGTCATTTCCTGCTGCTGAAAATTTATTCGAACCATCAAAGTTGTACGTTGAATACTGTAGCCATCGTCCTCCTCTTTTGATGACCCTATAATCCCTTGCGGGATGGAGTCTGGGCAAATGAATGGAGCAAGCAGAGTGTTTTAATGGCAGGATGCCTTTCCTGTTGCCAGAGCGGAGTTCGGAAGATAATATCCTCATTGTGCCCAGAGAGAGAAATATCTGCTGTTTTAAATTCAATCATCATCATCTTCTTTTATTGACCCCATAATCCCTTGTGGAGTGGAGTCTGGGCAAGTGAATTGAGTTAGAGTGTTTTAATGGCCGGATGCCCTTCCTATCACCAGTACGGAGTTTTTTCTATCAGATATATTCTCATCATGCCCAGAGAGAGAAATTTCTGCTTCTACCTAGGATCAAAATCACAAGACTCCTGAGGTGAGAGCTCCACCTCTAGGCCACCCCACCATTCCATTGAATACTACAGTCAACTTTATTTTTAAAAAATAATAATCCAAAGACTGAAATTTTCTGTCTCTAATTTACTTAAATAGTGCAACTTGCAGAGATGAAAAGCAACGAAAGCTTAAGATTCTCTGGAAAAGTATTTCATCTCGTATGCTTTTCCCCCTGAAAACTACGGAGTCGAATCAAGAGGTCCACTTCATCTGGAAATTACTATGCAGTGGAAGTGGCCCTGTCCTCCCCGAGCGAAGTTGGAAGCGCCGCCATTTTGATAGGCCGCTTTTTCTCCTTTCAGGCTGGAATTCGGACGGAAGCAAGGGAGCAGTAAGCAAGAGCAGGAACGGCAGCGCCTCGTCCACAAGCACCGACGGGAACTGAAAGGGGCCGTACGCGAGATCCGCAGAGACAACCAGTTCCTTGCCAAGATGCAGCTTGCAGAAGTCATGGAAAGGTTAGCCTTTCGTGAGAAAAGTGGAGGAAAATACCGATGGTCACGGGCATTGGGGACTTGGTCATTTCAGATACGAGGTTTCTGATTCACGGTTGCTGGTCTGTCAGAATAGAGTAGGGTGGGTCAGGATGAGACAGTGCAGAATAGAGGAATAAAGAGTGGAATGGAGTAGAGTATAGAATAATATACATATACATACATATATATATCTGTACATACATACATACATACATAACATACATATGCTCACACATACATACACACAGAGGAATAGAATAGAATAGAATAATGGAAAATAGAATAGAATAATTATGTATGTATGTATTTATGTATAAAAAAGCAAAATACTACTCACACATCACAAAATCTCCAGAACTGTAAAGCCTACAAACTTGAAATCGGGCACATATTTTCGTCTTGGCTTCTAGGTGCTCACGAAGAAAGGATTTTTCCAAATGACCATCAGAGCATTTAGAATATTTCCTATATTATTATTATTAACACACACTCATGCTAAGGAGTTCTACTCCCCCTCCCCACCTGGAAAGAAATCTCTTCCAGATGCAAAACACAAGCAGAGGAGAGGAGTTTCAGTTTCACAGCACCAAGCAGCTTTAGTACAGAACAGTTGAGCTAAGCCATGCCCAGGCTCCTTGCTGTCTCCTTGCTCACACAGGAAATACTCTTTCAGTTTCCAAATAGCCCTCAACTCTCACATACACTAACAGGATGCTAGCCAGATGAATACCGATGGATGCTGGCAGGCAGAGGCAGAATTTTCCCCCCTTATTTTCCTCCCCCAAAACTAAGCCCGACCACATAGTTTTGTAGCAAAGCACCAGGTATCCAGTTAGCATAGAATAGAACAGACTAGGATAGAAACAGAACAGGACAGAATTCTTTATTGGCCAAGTGTGATTGAACTCACAGAAGGAATTTGTCTCCAGTGCATACGTTCTCAGTGTGTATAAAAGCAACAAACTGATAAATCATGATCATAATATAATCACCATAAATCATAAGATACAAACCACAAAGTGACAGTCAATAAGATGCTAAAAAAACAACACAGTGCATGTGTGTGCTACATTCTCATATAGGGAAATATAAAATGATTCACTTGCAGTTTGATCGCAGTTTGATTATATATATATTATTTATTTATTTATTATATACTGTATTTATTATATATTCATATATTTTTCAGGGATTCTGAAAGAAAAAGAAAAGTGAAGCAACTCTTCCAAAGCCTCGCTCAGCAGGAAGGCGATTGGAAAGCGCTCAAGAGGAAAAAGCATTAAAATATTCCCAGATCTTGGAAGAGAACCAAGAATGTTTCCAGAATTTCCTGGAACATTTTTGAATCATTTTAAATAGGGGCAACAGGTTGTTTTTCTTTCTTTTCTGGATTAAAAAAAAAATACATTCTTGTTCCTAAATAAAATTGTATAATGCATTTGATTATATTTTTAATACCGTTTTGCCTCCGTTTGTGGCTAATTTTTTTCAGAATCGGCGCACTTGCCTGCCGGTCTTGAGCTTGCCCCCCTTGCTAGTGATAGAACCAAAATCCACTCTTCGCATGGCCAGAGGCTACACCAGCTTCGAGGGACCAAGGGCCACCAGCCCTGTGGATTAACTGGCTGCTGGAAAGGAAATCACGGGCACAATGAGAACACAACTTGCACGTGGAATTACAGGGCTGGAAGGCAGAGCTTACTCAGAAGGGCAGCATTACACATGGAGGGAGAGATCCAGGGATCTGGTGGTAAGGAACCCAAGGAGAGCAAGGACCAGATTACAGAATTCCAAAATTCCTGCCAGCTTCCCCATTGGGTTTTCTCATGGAGAAACTGGCAGGGAGCATCAGAAATCCACCTCCCTTCCCTGCTTACATTTCCTACCTTCCCCTTTCCCAGGCAGCAAGGCAAGGGATTGCAAGACTGTCTGGGAAATTGTCACAGAGTAGTTGAAAACCAAGGTCAACATAAATGCCAGCAGCAGCCAGTAGCATCCAAGCAGCCACGATTCCCCAAATTTTGCCAATTACATCAACCCAACCCATTAGAGCCAGGAGGAAGCAAGGAACGTCACGTGTCCCATTTCCAAAAGAGGTAATCTAGCAGGACCCAGAAGAAGGGCCTTCTCCGTGGTGGCTCCCTCCCTCTGGAATAATATCCCTCCAGAAATTAGACCGGCTCTCACGCCCCAAAGACGTGGTTTTACCAGCGGGCCTGGGGAATCCAGTGTGAAATGGCTGGTTTGAGGGTGTGTATTATCGCCGAGGGTGCGTGTGTTTGTGTTATTTTTTATTCTTATTTCTTTCACATTGCATTGTTAATTTTCTGCGAGTTTCCGTGAGCGAGCGATAAAAATTTTCCTCATAATTGCAGGCAGTTCTCGACTTTGTTGAGTGACCGTTCTGAATTACGACGGCACTGAAAATGTGCCTTAGGATCGGGGCGGGGGGTTCTGCCCACCGTTCATAGCCCTTGCAGTATATCCCCATGGGGACGTGATCCAAATCGGAACTTTGCAACTGGTTCCTTTGTACAACGGGGGCTGAGTCCTGGTGGGGCTGTGGGGGTGTCACATGATTCCTCTTTTTGCAACCTTCCAACAACCAAACTCAAGGGGCGGAAGCCAGATTCCACCTAACCCTCCCATGCAACAAAGGATTCCCTTAACAACGGTGGCAAAGAAAAGTTGTAAAACTGGGGGGGAGGGAGGGAATCTCCCTGAACCCCAGAAATGTTGGGCTCCATCCTGGTGGCAGGTCAAGGACTCTACCTGTAAATCAATTGGAGAGCCATCCTGCACGTTATCAGCCCCACCTGAGCTCCCTGGGTTCAAGGCCCCTCCCACGCCCCAAGTCTTGCCCTTCTGTTGATCCAGGTGAGTAAAGGTTTAGGAAGAGAACTGCTTGGGTTGGACTAGAAGACCTCCAAAGTCCCTTCCTACTCTATTCAGGCAGGTAGGTAGGTGATAGGATGGATGGATGAATATAGATAGATAAGATAGGTGATGGATGGATAGATAGAGAATAGTGATTGATAGATGATGGATAGATAAATATAAATAGATAATAAGATGGATGATGGATGGATGGATGGAGAATAGCAATGGATGGATGAATTGATGGATAAATATAGATACTAGATGGAAGGATAGATACAGATAATAAACATGATGGATGAAGAATAGCAATGGATGGATGGATAGATAGAGATAAGAGATGATGGATGGATGAATAGCAATGGGTGGATGGATAGATAAATATAGATAGATAATAGATAAGATAGATATAGATGGATGAAGAATAGCAATGGATGGATGGATGGAAAAATATAGATAATAGATAAGATAGATGCTGGATGGATGAAGAATAGCAATGGATGGATGGATGGATGGATGGATGGATAAATATAGATAGATAAGATAGATGATGGTTGGATGAAGAATAGTAATGGATGGATGGATGGATAAATATAGATAATAAATAAGATAGATGATGGATGGATAGATAAATATAGATAATTGGATGATGGATGGATGGAGAATAGCCATAGATAGATAGATAGATAGATAGATAGATAGATAGATAGATAGATAGATAGATAGATAGATAGATAGATAGATAGATATTGTTTAAGGCCTCCTGCTTGAGCAGGGGGTTGGACGAGAAGTCCTCCCAAGGCACCTTCCCCAGCTCTATTCTGATTAATGGAGAGTTCGGATCCCGCAGGAGCCGCTGCTGTTGCTGCCTTTGACTCCAGGGCGGCGGCCAACGCCTCGCGGAAGTCGGTCGGGGGAAAGCGGCTCCGCGGATCGCACCTGGCGGAGAGGGCAGGGGATGGAAATCCCTCGGCCGACACCCGGCCAAGGCAGCCTCCGGGGACCTGAGGGCGCGGCGTCTCCCCAAGGTCAGCCCGGCCGGCTCTGTGTGTGTCTGTCTGTCTGCTTCTCTCTCTCCGCGCCCTCCGTCCGGTCTCCGCCGCGTTTTTCCCGGGAGCAGCAGGAGGCTCGAGCCCCGAAACTCCGACCAAGCCCGGCAAGCAAGAGAGGGGGGGGGATGCCGGGGCGGGAAGGGGGGGTCCGACTCCTCCGGTCCCTCCTGGGGGCGCAGCCCGGCCAAGCCCGGCCGGAAGAGGAAGGAGTTGTCTGGGCTTGACACGGCAGGCAGGCAGGCGGGCGGGCGGGCGGGCGAGAGAGAGAGAGGCCGGGCTACAACCCCCCGGGACTCGTCGGGCTGGAGGTAGGCTCTCCTGATGGGGGTAGGTGGGGGCTTCTCCCCTCCCGCGGGGGTCTCCTGGTGGTCTCCCATCCCTCCTGGCATCTCTTTCTCTCTCCCTCCTTCCCTCTCTCTCCCTCTCTCTTTCTCTCCTCTCTCCCCCTCTCTTTCTTTCTCTCCCTCCCTCCTTCTCTCTTTCTCTTCTCTCCCTCCCTCTCTCTTTCTCTCCTCTCTCTCTTTCCCTCCCTCCCTCCCTCCCTCTCTCTTCCCCCCCTCTCCCCCTCTTTCTTTCTCTCCCTCCCTTCTCTCTTTCTCTTCTCTCCCTCCCTCTTTCTCTCTTTCTCTCCTCTCTCTGTCCCTCTCTTTTTCTCTCCTCTCTCTTTCCCTCCCTCCCTCCTTCCCTCTCTCTTTCTCTCCTCTCTCTCTTTCCCTCCCTCCCTCCTTCCCTCTCTTTTTCTCTCTTTCCCTCCCTCCCTCCTTCCCTCTCTCTTCCCCCTCCCTCCCTCTCTTTCTTTCTCTCCCTCCCTCCTTCTCTCTTTCTCTTCTCTCCCTCCCTCTCTCTTTCTCTCTCCTCTTTCTCTCTCTTCTCTTTCTCTCCCTCCCTCTCTCTTTCTCTCCTCTCTCTCTTTCCCTCCCTCCTTCCCTCTCTCTTTCTCTCCCCTCTCTCTTTCCCTCCCTACCTCCTTCCCTCTCTCTTCCCCCTCCCTCCCCCCTCTTTCTTTCTCTCCCTCCCTCCTTCTCTTTCTCTTCTTTCCCTCCCTCTCTCATTCTCTCTCCTCTTTCTCTCTCCTCTATTTCTCTCCCTCCCTCTCTCTTTCTCTCCTCTCTCTCTTTCCCTCCCTCCTTCCCTCTCTCTTTCTCTCCCCTCTCTCTTTCCCTCCCTCCCTCCTTCCCTCTCTCTTCCTCCTCTCTTTCTTTCTCTCCCTCCCTCCTTCTCTCTTTCTCTTCTCTCCCTCCCTCTCTCTTTCTCTCTCCTCTTTCTCTCGCCTCTCTCTCTCTCCCTCTCTCATCCTGCGGGAGAGGGGGAGAGGCACAGCTGGTGAAGGAGGGATGGTAAGGCTGTGTGTGTGTGTGTGTGTCCGTGTGTCCAGGAATGACTTACTGCAGTTCTTTCACCTCTGGGGGCTCTGGAACATCATGGCTTGAATTCCTTTGGGGCAATATCCTTTTCCCCATTGCTGTAAGGCTGCTATTTTTACACACACACACACACACAGACACACACACAGCTTAAAGGTTAGTCTTCAACTTAAGCTGTTCCTCCTTGAGTGGCCCTTCAAAGTTTTCAACAGCACTGAAAAAAAAAAAAAGCGCAAACTGGGACCTGTTTTTTCATACTTACAACCCTTGCATTCTCTCCCCTCCCCCCTCCAGCGGTCAAGGGATCCAAATTTGGACACTTGGGCCATGGATTGGTATTTATGAAGGCGACAGCATCCCTGGTGAGTGTGTGTGTGTGTGTGTGTGTGTGCATGAGTGATTCCCCTTGGGCGACCGTCCGATGAGCCAAGCAGTCGATGGGGAAAGCCCAATTTGCAGAACAACGGTTGATGCCGGCTTAACAATGGCTGTGATTCCCTTAACAACGGCGGCCAGAAAGATCATACACAAAGGGGGAGGGGTAAAATTCACCGAATGAACGTCTCTGCCTTGGTGAGAGAAATTTGGGGCTCAGTGGTGGCCTGTAAGTCGAGGATTGCCTGTCAGATAACAGAAATCAGACAATCAGAGTTGGAAGGGACCTTGGAGGTCATCTAGTCCAACCGTCCCTCCCCACCCAAGCAGGAGACCCTAAACCAGGGGTCTCCAACCTTGGCCCCTGGAAGCCTGGCGGACTTCAACTCCCAGAATTCCACAGCCGGCTGTGGAACTCTGGGAGTTGAAGTCCGCCAGGCTTCCAGGAGCCAAGGTTGGAGACCCCTGCCCTAAACCATTCCTGACAGATAGGAGTCCAATCTTTTCTTGAAAGCGTCCAGTGATGAAGCTTTCCCACAACTTCCGAAGGCAACTTCTGTTCCATTGAATATAGGATAAGAGTTGGAAGGGACCTTGTGGGTCATCTAGTCCAACCCCCCACCTAAGCAGGAGACCTTACACCATCTCTGACAAATAGCAGTCCAGTCTCTTCTTGAAAGCCTCTGAAGGCAACTTCTGTTCCACTGGTTGATTGTCCTCACTTGTCAGAAAATTTCTCCTTGTTTCCAGGTTGAATCTCTCCTTGTTCAGTTTCCATTCTGTCAAAGCTCTCAGGAAATCCCAGCTACTTCCAGCTTCCTTTCTCTCCCTCTGTCCAACTTATGTGCCTCGGGGAACAAATCCACATCTCTGCCCCAACGATGACTCTCATTTTGTATGCAGGGGTCTTCAATCTTGGCAAGACCTCGAAGACTTCAACTCCCAGAATCCCCCAGCCGGAGTTGACATTTTGAGACCATTCGTTGACCATAGAGAGGACTCCTCCAGAAGATGTCACAAGGGGACCCTGGCACCCGGAGGGCAGAGGAAAACTCTTCCCGCGTCATTCTTGCCGTGTTTCTCGCGCTGCTTATCGACCTGCTGGGCTTCACCCTGATTTTGCCCCTCCTGCCCTCCATCCTGGATCATTTCAGCAAGAATGACGTGAGTAAAAAATAAAATAAAATGAAGCCGCATCGATTCCAATGTTTTTGGCCCTTCTGAAAACGTTGCGACTGCGAATACACACTTTTGCATGTGTCATGCCCCTGGTGGAGACTGATTCTGAGGGAGAGGAGGAACAGCTGATAGGGAGTGGAAGTGTGGCTCTGGAGGTTGGGGAGAAGGTTGGGGAAGGGCAGAGGCCGGCTGGGCGGTCAGAGGAAGAACCAGGCCCACCCCCTCTGCATCCTAGGGCACGCAGGGAGGAGAGGATAAGGGAGAGACGGGAATGGCATGGTCTACAGGGGAGGAAAGGGTCTTGATCCCCTTCATGGGCTGCAGTTGTGACAACTGGATAAGAAGACGGACACGCGTATGGGCCAGTGCTGGAAACAAAGTGTGGAAATATCTCTAGTCTGTCGTTCCTCTCTGAGTTGGTGTCCTATGACTATCATTAAGTGTCGTACCTTATGATTCTCGACTCCTAACAAATGTATCTTTTCTTTTATGTATACTGAGAGTATTTACAGCAAGACAAATTCCTTGTGTGTCCAATCACACTTGGCCAATAAAGTATTCTATTCTGTTCTATTCTATTCTATTCTTCTCTTCCCAGTGGGTGTTCCAATATCTGTGGACATCTTCAAGCCCTTATCTTACCTGGTTCCCTTAATTGCTTCAGTGTGGTTTGTGTTGTTTTTTCTATTTATAATTTATAGACATTTTTAGTTTAAATGGCATTTCCTCCTTTTCGTAACTGCTTGTGGGGGAGGTTTTTTTGTCTCCAGTCAAGGATATTTGGAGCTTGGAAGCAAAGTGAAGGGATAAAAGGAGCTTCACCTGTTTTTGTGACTGTTTATTTTGTATCCCACCCTGGGTCATCACAGTGTGTCTTGACCATAGCATTTGCACAATATTGGAAAAATTAGAATGCTCCCATCAGACAAGGATGTAATTCGGAAAATATTAGGCTGTGCAGAGATGGATGGATCAACATTAAAAATAAAGGACAAAGAAGGCACAGAATACCACTTAAAATGCCAGTCCAATCTTTTCTTGAAGGTCTCAAGCATCATCACTTGGAGCTTTCGAGAAGAGATTGGACTGCCATTTGTCAGAAATGGTGTAGGGTCTCCTTCTTAGGTGGGGGGGGTTGGACTAGATGACCTACAAGGGCCCTTCCAACTCTGATTATTTACTTATTTAATTTATATTGCTGACTAGTCGCCCATGGCGACTCAAGGCGGCTTAATGTAAAACCCTATTTAAAACAAAAGTAAAAATAGAAAACAATAAAAACTAACAAAAAGAATCAAATAAATGAATAAAGTGCAATAGAACCAAATCTGGAAAAAAAATAAAAAAAATCTTTTGATTATCTGATTATCTGAAGACACAGAATACTACTTAAGATGGAATAGATTTTAGGAGCGGTTAGAGATAAGAGGTAGAAATTAGAGGAAGAAAGATTGTCGCTATCCATGAATTAAATTTAAAGGTGGTTTATCATTACAAATATGCCAATACAACCAACAGAATTATAAATAAGCTAATATCAAGAGAAATCTAGCCAAAGCTATTCTGTTACACTATTGTTATTATTAGTATATAGGTTAATATTTCTTTTTGTTCTTTCTTGGCTTTTCTGGAAATGATATGCCCTGACAATATGCTGTATTCAAAATGTTTATGAATAATAATAATAATAATAAAAACACAAGTACAACCAGGGACATTATCCCACAACTTCTGAAGGAAACTTCTGTTCCATAGTTAATTGTTCTCATTGTCAGAAAAAAATTTTTTATTTCCAGGTTGAATCTCTCTTTGATCAGTTTCCATCCATTATTCCTTTTCTAGCTTTCAGGTGCTTTGGAAAATAGCTTGACCCCTTCCTCCTCTCTGTGGCAGCCCCTCAAATATTGAAACACTGCTATCCAGTCTTGTTTTTATTATTATTATTATTATTATTATTATTATTATTATTATTATTATTATTATTAAAATGTAAACATTCCATCTTCCATTAAACTGTGTGCCATTTGAGTACAAATATCTCTGTGAAATAACTGTCTAAATTTTCAGAAGTATACATTACATTAATATTGCTTTTCTAATTTTACAATCATGATATTCATTTCTCCTTCTATAGTATTAATCTATGTTTAATACTATCCCTATATTCTTTTAATAAGACTATAGGGATAGTATTAAACATAGTAAGTCTACTAATCATACCAGTAACAGTCATCATATTGTTTACATCTTTATCTTAACATATTTTCTATATTTCACTAATCTAACTTCCATTTTTCTCTTCTATAAACATCGATAGAAAAATTTCCCATGTCATATAATATTCTGCTTGTTCTTTCTCCTTAATTGCCAGTGTTAATCTATTCATTTCTGCACATTCTAATATTTTCCTAATCATATTGTCATTGGTAGAAATTTCTTCACACTTCCAATTTTGTGCAAATACAATTCTAGCTGCAGTTAATACATGGGTAATTAAATATGCCTTCCCTTTACTATAAATTTCAGGTAAAATCCCCAACAAAAATATTTCTGGTTTTAAATCAGTAGTCTGCTTTATCATCTTTTCCAGCTAGATATGTATTTTTGTCCAATATTTGGTGGACCTGGGTTTGTCTCCAATATGACAATATTTTTGGAACTGGCTCAACGTTCTCGTGGTGTTTTTTTTTTTTTTAATTTTGTGTGTGTATGTGTGTGGTCTTTTGCCTTGATTTGATTGACATTTCACTTCACCACTTCATCTAAGCAGCGGGAAGGAGCAGGAATGGTGGGCACAGGGTTTCTTAATTGTGAAACTTAAAATAAGGAAGCTTCCCAACGGCTGAAATGCTGAAATGGCATTGTGGAGTGATACTCTTCCCTCCTCTTAGAAAGGAAGTGTCAGGATACATACTCCATACAGCAACAAGAAAGCAACACCATGCAACATGACTGTTGTTTGCAGACTCTGCAACAAACACCTCAAGGTTGCCAGACCAGCAACCCCTTTCTGGAAAAGTACACATAGAAATCCTGGTCCAAAAAAAGGCGAACAATGGGACTCCCCGTCACACAACCCAAGAGGGCAGCCTAGCAGTTGGAGAGACTCAGAGAGACACTCCACACAGCATCTTTCCAACACAAGCGCCTTTGCAAAATTCCCCCATGTCCGTCCTCCCGCAACTTCACAAGATCTTTTAAAGTTGCGAAGAATTTTGTGAGAAGGGAAAAAGCTGGGGGCTGGGGAGGGGGGAATGAAAAGAAATCAAGTTTCGGGACTTTATTTGAGAAGATTAAAAGTAAAGGGAAGGAATATAAAACAAAAACAATACCATTTAAGACTGTTAAAAGTAAAGTAAAGGGAAGGTATCTAAAGTTGGTTTATCTGATGACTCATGGTGGGATACAAACAGAAGTCACAGTCACAGAAAACAGGTGAAGCCCCTTTTATTCCTTCAGTTTGCTTCCAAACTCTGAATATCCTTGATGGAAGACAAAAAAACTCCCACACAAACAGTTACAAGAAGAAGGAAAAAAGCAACACAAACCAGGCAAGATAAGGGCTGGAGGATGTCCACAGATAACAGAATACACACTGGGAAGGACGCCAAACTTAGAGAGGGACCATGAACTAGAGATATTTCCATGGTTTGTTTCCAGCGCTTACCCATGTCCATCGTCTTATCCAGTTGTCGCAGCTGCAGCCCATGAAGAAGATCAAAGCCTTTCCTCCCCCGTAGACCACGTCATTCCCCTCTCTCCCTTATCCACTCCTCCCCGTGTGCCCTAGGATGGAGAGGGGACCGGCCCGGGTCCTCCTCTGACTGCCCAGCCGGCCTCTGCCCTTCCCCAGTCTCCTCCACAACCTCCAGAGTCACACTTCCACTCCCTGTTGGGCTGTTCCTCCTCTCCCTCAGAGTTAGTCTCCACCAGGGGCATGACAGTTTATTTAATCGTGGCTAAAATAGATGCATTCTCTCCTGGAACTCTTCTGGCTGATGTCAGAACTGAATGATGAAGCTTTGAAGCTTTGTTAAAAGATAAGAGGTGAAATATGAGAAGATTATTTGATATATTGCAAGGGGGAAAAAGACTGCGATACAGAGGATGCACTTGGTGGGGTGGTTGTTTGAAGTGAGGTTTTGTTAGGGAAGTGGAAGGTGCTTCTGGGGTTAGGAAAATGACAGAACAATCTGCTTTCCATCTTGGGGTGATTTGATTGATTGATTGATATCCCACCTTTATCAGTTTCAAAAATAACTCAAATATATCCAACATATCTTCCTCCTCCTATTTCCCCCCCCCCCCAAACAACAACCCTGTGAAGGGGTTGGTGCTGAGAGAGACAAACTAAGGCAGGACTAGATCTCAATTCAGAATAGAGTTGGAAAGGCACCTTGGAGGTCTTGTAGTCCAGCCCCCTGCTCAAGCAGGAGACCCTCTACCATTTCAGACAACTGGTTGCCCATTCTATTCTTAAAATCCTCCATTGATGAAACACCCACAACTTTTGGAGGCAATAGGGATGGGAAGCACGATGGTGCCCTTATGCACGCCCCTACAGACCTCTTAGGAATGGGTATTCTCTCCTTTCCATCCTTTCCTTCCTTCCTCCCACTCCCTCCTTTTCTCTCCTCCCTCGCTCCATTCTTTTCTCTCCTTCCTTCCCCTTCCCTGTTCTCCTTCCTTCCCCCTTCCTTCCTTCTTTCCTTCCATTCTCTCACTCCCTCCTTTTCTCTCCTCCCTCCATTCTTTTCTCTCCTCCCTTCCCCTTCCCTGTTCTCCTTCCTTCCCCTTCCTTCCTTCTTTCCTTCCTTTCTCCCACTCCCTCCCTTTTCTCTCCTCCCTCCATTCTTTTCTCTCCTTCCTTCCCCTTCCCTGTTCTCCTTCCTTCCCCCTTCCTTCCTTCTTTCCTTCCTTTCTCCCACTCCCTCCCTTTTCTCTCCTCCCTCCATTCTTTTCTCTCCTTCCTTCCCCTTCCCTGTTCTCCTTCCTTCCCCCTTCCTTCCTTCTTTCCTTCCTTTCTCCCACTCCCTCCCTTTTCTCTCCTCCCTCCATTCTTTTCTCTCCTTCCTTCCCCTTCCCTGTTCTCCTTCCTTCCCCTTCCTTCCTTCTTTCCTTCCATTCTCTCACTCCCTCCTTTTTTCTCCTCCCTCCATTCTTTTCTCTCCTCCCTTCCCCTTCCTTGTTCTCCTTCCTTCCTTCTTTCCTTCCTTTCTTAAACCTAAGCTAACCTTCCTTATTTTATTTTATTTTTTATTTATTTGATTTGATTTGTCAATCGCTTACAAGATAATAGGTATAAGTATAGAAGTAAGAATAGAGGAAACAGGTACGAACAAATGGGGACAATAGGACAGGGACGGTAGGCACGATGGTGCCCTTATGCACGTCCCTTACAGACCTCTTAGGAATGGGGTGAGGTCAATAGTGGTTAGTTTGAGGTTAAAGTAGTGGGGGTTAGGTTGACCCCCTCTCTTCTTTGGGGCAGCCCCTCAAATACTGGAAAACTGCCAGTAAATACCAAAAGAATTCTGGCAGAAAGGAATGGGGGCTGGAGGTGGCTCCCCTAACCCCTCCCTTCCCTTGCCCAATTCCTTTCCTTTCTTCCCCAGGATGGACTCTACAGGAGGGTGCAAGCCGGCGTGGACTGGTTCAGTGGCAGCCTTGGCATTCCACCAGAAAGGAAGTACAACAGTGTCTTGTTTGGAGGTAGGAAATTCCCTTTATTGCAGGGCGGTGCCCCCGTTGGGCGTCCAGTCGGGAGGAAAACCTCTGCCTGGCATTTGGGAGACTTGGAGAGAGGCCAGATTGGTAGTCAACCCTGCCCTCCCCCCGCCCTCTCTGGTGTCCCAAGAGCTGGTGAGGCTCTAGGACACAGAGGGAGAAACCCAATGTCAGGATTCTGGCAGTTACTCCAATTAAATCATGAGTCTTGAGCCACAGTCCCAAAACTAAAGCGGATTTATTAGAAGTTAACATTCTGGCATTAGCCTGGGCATAGCTGACTCAGATACGTAATTCACTGTCACCCTTGATCCTGCTTTCCCTCCCACCCCTCTGGGTGTATCATCCAACGAAACACATCCATAGCTAAGAGTCATCGATCATGCTCTCCAATTAGATTTTTGCGCAGCAGAAGCTTCAGTCATCCAATCAGTCTTTGAAGAAAATATGAACAGAATACACTTTCGATTCCATATCACCACCTACTCTTTGAAAACCCCCCCCACTTCTTTCTGTTTTCAGCTATAAAACATGTATAAGAAATGTTTTAGGAGTTGACACTCAACAGCATGGAATAGGACAATTCACCACCACCAACTCGCTGCGGGTCAACTCAACACTCTGATTTCATTATTTAAAACGATGACAACCTCGGCACTGTTTAAGACTGGTAGACTTCAATTCCCAGAATTCCCCCAGCAAATTTTTCCCAAATTTTTTGGAATTCTGGGAGTTGGAAGTCCACCAGTCTTAAACGTTGCCAAGGTTGGACAACCCCTGCTTTAAACACATTACTTAGTGGTGGGGAAAAAATGAGTTAAACTAAGTTGGGGTCAGTAGGCAGAAGTTGGCCTGCAACCAATGGAGCATCTCCACCTCTGATCTTCTCTTCCAGGTTTTATCGGCTCCCTGTTTTCTCTGCTTCAGTTTCTGGCCTCACCACTCACCGGAGCTGCCTCGGATTCCTTCGGGAGGCGACCGGCCCTGCTGGTCACTGCGGTATGTTGGTTTCAGCTGGAGAGGAGGCAATAGCCATAGCCCTTAGACTTATATACCGCTTTATAGCCCTCTCTAAGTGGTTTACAGAGTCAGCCTCTTGCCCCCAACAATCTGGGTCCTCATTTGACCCACCTCGGAAGGAGGGAAAACGGAGTTGACCTTGAGCCGGTCAGGATCGAACTGCTGGCAGTTGGCAGAGTTAGTCCTGCAGTACTAACCAGTGCAGCATCACAGAAGGAGGAAAGAAGAGAGTGAGGGAGAGAGGGATAAAGGAAAGTTAAAGGGGTGGGAAGGAGGGAGGGAGGAAGATTAAAGAGAAGGAAGGGAGGGAGGGATATTAAAAGGTAGGTAGGAAGGAAAGAAGGAAGGAAGGAAGACAGACTGAGTCAAACTTGAGCTGGTCAGGATTGAAATGCTGGCAGCCAGCAGAATTAGCCTGCAATACTGCATTCTAATCACAGGGAGGGAGGGAGGAAAGAAGTGAAGGTAGGGAAGACAAGGGGAAGGAAGGAAGGAAAGAAGGAAGGAAGGAAGGAAGGAAGGAAGGAAGGAAGGAAGGAAGGAAGGAAGGAAGGAAGGAAAGAAGGAAGGAAGGAAGGAAGGAAGGAAGGAAGGAAGGAAGGAAGGAAGGAAGGAAGGAAGGAAGGAAGGAAGGAAGGAAGGAAGGATGAGTCAACCTTGAGCCGGTCAGGATCAAACTGCTGACAGTCAGCAGAGTTAGCCTGCAATGCTGCATTCTAAGTACTGCGCCAACAAGGTAGGAAGGAAGGAAGGAAATGAAAAGGAAGGAAGGGAGTAGCAATAGACTTATACAGCCCTCTCTAAGCAGTTTGCAAAGTCAGCCTCTTGCCCCCCTCCCCAACAATCTGGGTCCTCATTTGACTGACATCGGAAGGACGGAAGGCTAAGTCCACCTTGAGCCGGTCAGGATCGAACTACTGGCAATGGTCAGAGTTAGCCCTTCAATCCTGCCTTCTAACCACGGCAAAGATTCCCTGTACGTATTGGAGCCGTTTTCCTCCTCGGGGAAGAAACCAAGGAGCTGCTCCCAACATCAACATAACTCTTGTCTGAGGAGGCCAAAATCTCTCTCTCTCTCTCTCTCTCTTCCCCCCCCGCCCCCCCACTTGCAGCTCGGCCTGGTGGCCTCCTATTCTCTCTGGGCCATTTCTGGGAGTTTTGAGCTCTTCCTTTGCTCCAGGATCCTTGGCGGGATCAGTAAAGGGAACGTCAGCCTTTGCACGGCCGTCGTAGCGGACCTGCCGTGCCCGAAAGCTCGGAGCAAAGGCATGGTGAGTCCTTCTTGTTTCTAAGAGAATCTCAAGAGCTGCAAGGGACCTCGGAGGTCTTCTAGTCCAACCCCCCCCCCCCGCTCAGGCAGGAAATACACCATTTCAGAAACAAAGCGTCCTTCTCCAATGCAGTTGCTAGCTTAGTAGGGACGACGGCTTAGCCTCTCAACCATCTTATCGGTAGTCCTCGACGTATGATCACAATTCAGCCCCAAAGTTTCTGTTCCTAAACGAGCCCTCGGTTAAAGGGAGTTTCACCCCGTTGTACGATTGTTCTGGCTGCCATTGTTGAGGGGGGTCGCTGCTGTTGTTAAGTCAGTAACCACTGTCATTAAGTGAGTCTGGCTTAATCACATGATTTCCACCTCCCACCATCATAAAGAGGAGTTGGTTGCAAAAGGGTCTGAATTTTGATAGCTGGCCCTACAGATGCCACCAGGGTCATTTAAATGTGAGGAACGGTTGTACGTCCCTTGTTTCAGTACCGTTGTTAACTTTGAACGGTCGCTAAATGGACTGTCGTAAGTCGAGGACTGCCTGCATGTAACCACCCATTCTTGTTTTCCCACTCGGAGCAACTAACCGTACATTAAAATCAGGGGTGGGATTCAACCAGTGTTACAACTGGTTCGGTGACTACGTTTTGCTGCGCACGCATGTTTTGCTGCACGCGCGTGTAAAAAAAACCCATCAGCTGGGCCACCCAGAAAGCTGAAAAGTACTGCGCGCAGGTGCGCAGTGTTTGAAATGCCTCTTTGTTCGCTGCTTTTTCAACCTTGGCTGTGCCACGCAAAGCAGCTGAGGTTGAAAAAGCAGGAAATAAAATGACAGGTAAGAGCCCAGGTGGGCAGGTGGACCACACAGCATCAAACACAGAACCGGCGAATTCGATCCTAGTTAGAGGCAGATATTTCTCTCTTTGCGCACAATGAGAATGTATCCGCAGAACAAAACTCCGCATTGGCAACAGGAAAGGCACCCGGCCATTAAAACACTGTGCTAAATCCAGCCCAGATTCCACCCCACAAGGGAATATTAAAAGGGGTCATTAAAGGAGGAGGATTAAAGGATATTGTTAAGTGAATCACTGCAGTTATGGTTTTCGTGTCTTGGGTCTAGTTGTTTCAGCCTGCAGTGACCCGTAACGCCACCTTGAGGGAAGAAGTTGAAACAGTTTGTGTTCAGGATTTAGTGGATTATTAATAATTATCATATAATTTATATAATTAAAATACAGCATTAATTATATAGCACCAGTATTATATTAATAATTAATGCAATGTAATTATAACAATTATAATTATATATTGCATTAATTATATTAATATAACTATTGCATAATTATTAATAATTATTTAGTGCATGATTAATAATTCTCTGAATCAGTGGGGGAGCTTGCTGAACGTGACAGAAAGAAAGAAAAATGCACCCACATTTTTTAAAAAAACACATTTTTTGTGTTCCTGAAAATATTTATGAACAACGGGGCCCATTCAGGAGAAACCACGGGAGGGGATTATGGTCAGGGTTTCTTGCTCTGGAAGCTTGTTTAAAAGAGGCATGTTAGCCAAAGGACATTTATTGAATCCTCCCTCCAGGCCATGATTGGACTGGCTTTCTCCCTGGGCTTCACCCTCGGACCAATGCTGGGTGCCTTCCTTGCTCTGGAGACGGAGAAGGACCAAGTCTTCTACACAAGAGCCGCCATCTTTGCCACCATCTTTGCTGTGGCTGATTTCCTGTTCATCCTCACCTGCTTGCCAGAGACGCTCCCAAAGGAAAAACGGGTAATATGTTTTCTGAAATGAATACATATATGTGTGTGTGTGTGTGTGTGTGTGTGTATGTGTATGTATATAGTGTGTGTGTGTGTATTCTGACCCAAACCCTTTTCCAATAAAACAAACATGAACCAAAGGGAACAGAAACCTTTTAATGATTCTTACGAATCCCCAGTTCAAAGGCTGCTGCAAACTAATTAACGTTGATAAGCACGAGCCTCGCCAAAACTGTGCAAGGCTGCCAAGAATCACAGATTACGTAGAAATATTTTACAACACAAGAGTCTTCAAATACCAACTAAGATACTGCAATGTCCATGAGGCTGAGTTTCAGAACGTCTTTGCTTCCTGCAAAGAATGTTCGCTTCACAGCTGGCTTTTCTCTTCTTGAAGGAGGGGCCATTACTTTGCAGCCTTACTCCCGAGTCACCTGTGCTGCGGCTGCAGCTGCTCTTTCCTGCGAGCAGCCCTACACGCATGCACACTTGGCACAGGCTCCTCGGGAACCTCCTCATCGCTGCTGCCAGCCCCCACAATCCCTGAAGGCAGCAATCCACTCCCTGATGGTCCTGGCTCTTCATCTGAGTCCTCGCTCTCCTCAGCCATCCGCACCTACTGCCGGCTAACAACAACAGTGTGTGTGTGTGTGTGTTCCAGCATAACTCTAGGGTAGGGATGGGGGGATGGAGCTACCCTACACCTGCCTTGCCAGCCCATTTCTTCTGCAGCCAGCAAGGCTTTCCTGAAGGCCTCTGCAGCCAGTAACAGAGCTCTGGATCGATCCTGACCTTTGTTACCAGCTCCAGAGGCCTTCAGGGAAGCCTTGCCAGCCTTACCGGTTGCAAAAGAAATGGGCCAGCCAGGCAGGTGCCGGGGTATCCAAGGCTTGGCTACAACTGTCCAAAGGTAAGTAGTGGGGCAGCTCCTAACCCCCATCCCCACCCTAGCTTAATTTTTACCTGTGCACTCCGGAGTGGGTGGGATCTTAATTAGGGCTTATATTGGGCGCAGGTTTAAAAATCAAGCTAGGACTTACTTTTAGGATAAGTCCTATTTTCAGGGAAACGAGGTATTTAGAAGACATAGATAAGGACATCTGAAATTGCGGGTACCGGGTTGCTGGGGTAACCATCAGCTGTGCGTAGGATACATAGCCTGTGTGTGGAAGCGTGTGGGAGGGTGGTGGAAATGCCCTTCGGCACCCTTATCGTGTCTTCTTTCTCCCTGGGGCAGGTGTCCTCCGTGGTATCTGGCTTTCAGTCGGCCTTCAACCTGATCAGTCCCTGGGCCTTGTTCCGGTTCTCTGCAGTACGGCAGAAGACGGGAGGACCTTCGAGAGACGGCAAGTCCTTTTCCATTTTCTGTCCTGGGGTTGCCTGACGATGGGGGTGTCAAAACTCCATTTCATTGATGGGCCGCATCAGGGTTGTGTTTGAACTCAGGGAGCCAGGGTGGGCGTGGCCAGCTCAATGTCACTCATGTTGAGGGCGCCAGTGGAGGCCCGAGCACACAGCCAGCGAAAACAGGCTCCCAAGCTCCGTTTCTGACTGCGATGGCGTCCTGCAACCCTCTGTCAGTGAAAACGGAGCTCGGGAGGGCCACACAAATTCCATTTTTGCTGGCGTATGCACTGCGGGCCAGTCCTTTGCTGTTTCCAGGGTGGCCTCATGGCCCAGATCAAAGCACCCTGCAGCCTTGAGTTTGACACCCCTGCCTTATGACGAGAATATAATGGAGAATATAATGGAATAGGGAATATGGAATTATTTGGAATGGAATATAGCAGTGGTGTCTAATCTTTTTGGGGCTCCTGTGCTGATAATTGCGTGCACACTTGCCTGCTCGTCTTCATGTGCCATCACCCAGGATGGCAATGCACAGGGGGTCCCCCCCATGCCTCCTGCGCATGCGTGCACAACCTGCGTGATCTGCGCTTCTGCACATGCGTGTTTCCTGCGCACCACGGCACGCCCTGCACATGAGCGCTACATACCCGACGATCAGCTAGCGGGCGGTCCGCGCGCATGCATAGTTGGCCCTTTCTGGGCGAGTGCTCACGTGCTGTCAGTAATGCCACGCCTGCAATAGGTTCGCCACCACGGCTCTAACCATTCATACCCTTTATGCCAAATTGAGTAGTATTTGGAGTTCTCCTTCTCTTTCATTTCTAAGGTAAGTATGTCCATTTCCGCACATTCTAATATTTTGTGTAGGACTAAGTCCTGGGGGGGGGGGGGCATTGGGTCTGTCTTTAACCTGGTTTGCAAAACAATAATCATTCGGAAAGGCTGGTTGACTCCAAGTGTCAGCATTCCTGACCCTCATCTCACAATTTCCCACCTGACGCCAATTCCAACCCATAAGTTTGCAAAGGAAAGAGGTTTTGTTGATGTTTACCCATCAGCCTTGGTGGTTTAATTCCTCCCGCAGGTCTCCAGATCCTGGGCTTGGTGTACTTCCTGTACCTCTTCCTGTTCTCTGGCCTGGAGTACACGCTGGGTTTTCTTGTCCATCAGCACTTCCACTTCAGCAGGTATTTATCCAGCCTGCAAAGACGGGGGTCCTCTTAGCAGGCAAAAAACAGCTTTTGGCTTTCCCTGCCAAAGACTTCCCCAGTGACACTCTGGGGAAGCCAGCAGAGAAGAGGCCAAGATGCATGATTGCAACCAGCTGTTAAGTGCAGAGGTGACATTTCAGCCAGTTTGGATCACTTCTGGTCTACCAGTAGTGGAAATTTTGACTAGTTTGGAGAACTGGCAAATACCACCTCTGTTTGGCCCCACCCACCTGCCCCCGCCACTACCTCCCGATATTTCCTTGTTTATTAGCCCAGCTGATTCATACGGCAGAGCAGATTGCCGTGCCTCAGCTGAGCTAAAAAACAATTCAACTTACCAGAGTTGACAGATCTATCAACTCTGACAGAGCCTTCTGCATGCACGCAAAGCGCAGGTTAGGTGCTTGCACATAGAACCGGTAGGAAATAATTTGGAAACCCCCAGCCCTGGTTGAGGGCAAAGAGACTGCCAAACACAACGGAGAACAATCGCATCACTGGCTTGCAAGCATTTTGCGACGGTTCCTTTGCAAGTCATTCAAGCACCACGTCGGGGGCGGTTATAACTTCAGCCGGTCATTAAGCGAGGACTACCTCTATCACTTTTGTGCTTCCTGAAGCAGGAGGACCTTTCTGGACTCCATCCAGCTGTGTCCATCCTGCTACGACCACCATTTGTGTTTTCAACTTATTTCTTTTGTGTTTCCTTGTCTTTAGCCTGGAGCAAGGCAAGATGTTTTTCTTCATCGGGGTCACTATGGCGGTGATCCAGGGAGGCTACACCCGCCGGATTACGCCAGGAGCGGAACTGCGGATGGTTAAAATTGTGAGTGTCCTTTTAGCCCTTCTGATTCCGCTGTGTTCCGACGATGCTCAAAAATGAAATCTTTTAATTCTGATGCTAAGTTTTTGTGTTCCTTGCTGAGCACACTGTTCACACAGAAACACACAGACACCACCCAAAAGAGCACAAAACCATTTCTCAGCCGGTCCTTGAGTATTGAAGATTTCTCCTGAAATGAATACAAACTCCAGCTCCTTTGGAGTGCAATGGTGGCTTATTCATTAGATCAGCAAACAAGGAATACTCTTCTCTGACAAGGAAGGCTAAAAGCCAGGCAAGGTTTGAGTTTGCTCCTTCATTTCATCACCATTATCGTGAGACACACCCCACCACACCCAGGCAGTTCTAGTTCTGGCCACACCTAACCCATTATCCCTAATGCTGTTAACCCTATGACATGTCTACATCCCTAACCTATTCCGACCCTCACTAACTGATCCCCAGCTGGTGCCACCTTCACCGTGTTTAATCTAAGGCTTACTTATCACCTATATGTGCCCCAACTCCCTCATGCACCACATCAATACATGAAAAGAGCCATTTCCAGCCCCCCGCAGTTGCTTCAGAATCCATCCTGCAGCTCACAGCTCTGACTGAGTCATTCTAAAGCAGGGGTGTCCAACCTTGGCAAGTTTAAGACTTGTGGACTTCAACTCCCAGAGTTTCTCAGCCAGCTGGCTGAGGAACTCTGGGAGCTGAAGTCCACAAGTCTTAAACTTGCCAAGGTTGGACACCCCTGTTCTAAAGCAACCTTCAACCCCATAGGCTAGCACACAAGCCCCCATACAGATCCAATGTCAGCAGAGAGAAGGCGACATTCTCCACGGCCAGCTGACTTGCTGTGAGGCGTGTTCAGAGCTTGACAGGCGCCGTCGCGAACTCAGAGTCCGACACCATCCATTGGTAAACGAGTCAAGCCTCTTTCTTGAAAAGATGTGCACAGGCAGTCCTCGACTTGCCACAACTGAGCCTGAAATTTTTGTCGCTAAGCAAGACAGTTGCTAAGTGAATTTTGCCTTCGTTTTACGACCTTACTTGCCCACCGTTAAGGTAATCGCTGCAGTTCTTAAAAAGTTTGCTGTAAGATTCCTAAATACGTAATAACAATGTCAAAAGAGTTTTCTGAACACTTTAATTCTGCCATGGCAAGTTATAAAGAAATGACCATGAAAATAATTCATAGGAATCCATAGGAAATAATCCATAAGAAACACTGTAATTTATTAAAATTTATTAAAAAAAAGTTTGCAACCTGGTTGTTCAGGGAATCTGGTTTTTCCCAGACTTGGCTTATCGGAGAGGTCACAAAAGGGGAATGACGTGACCCTGGGACGCTCTGACCGTCGTAAATAGGAGCCAGTTGAGTTTTGATCAAGGGACCAAAAGCTGCAATGGGGGAAAACGGTCATCAATCACTTTCTTCGGTGCCGTTATAGCTTTTGAGCGCTTGCTAAGTGAGCTTTTTTACATGGAGGACCAGCTGTATCTAAGTTGGGTATTTTAGACCTGTGGTTCACGGTCCCCTACCAGGTGCTAACTACTAACAAATGGAGTGATTTACTTAACGATTGTGGCAAAAAAAGGAATGACCAATGAGGAGATTTCTGATTCCTTTGTTTGTTTTTTTTCTTCCCTGGACAGGCAATCATGCTGTCAGCTCCTGGCTTCCTTTTAATCGGCTGGAGCACTAACATCATCGTCCTCGGTACAGGACTGTTGTTTTACTCTTTTGGTAAGTTTCTTGCACAAATCTTGTCAGCGGCGAATGAAAATTAGGAAAAATGTGCTATGCTTCTAATAAGCTTCTTTGGCTCTAATTGGATGGCAGGGAACAGAAGGATTTATACTCCTTGCAGACAGCTGGTCATTTGCATCCTTTTAGAGCAGGGGTCTCCAACCTTGGCTCCTGGAAGCCTGGCGGACTTCAACTCCCAGAGTTCCACAGCCAGCAAAGCTGGCTGTGGAATTCTGGGAGTTGAAGTCCGCCAGGCTTCCAGGAGCCAAGGTTGGAGACCCCTGTTTTAGAGAGTCGTTGAGGCCACTTGGAGATCTGTCTGTGTCCTCAGGGTCACCTGAGTGGTGCAAATGGGTGTGGAGCCTTCTTGGAACTATTGAAAGTATTGTGTTATGCACTGTTCAGGTGACCCTAGGGACACAAACCAACTTCCAAGTGACCTCAGTGACCTCTAAAAGGATGCAAATGATCACTTGTTTGTTGGGAATACCAGGAGATTATTGCTAGTTTTTAGGAATAGGTAATCCTAGCAAGGCCCATTTTGCTAAGCAAGACATTTGATCAGAACTATCAGTAGTATTTATTAAAGGAGGACCCCAAAAAAAGAAAAAAAAGGAAGAGAATTATATTGTCAGAAAATGGCCCCTTGGTAGTGTCTGTGGAGATTGTCAGTCATCCACTTGTGGTTGTCCCAAAAGTTCGCTTTCAGCAGGGCAACTGGATTTTGTTTTAAGACATTTCGCTTCTCATCTAAGAAGCTTCTTCAGTTCTTGGATGAGAAGCAAAATGTCCTCGGGAGAAAATAAAAGTCCAGTTGCCTTTTGGGAAAGTACCTTTGGGGCATCCCTTGCTGGTGAGAAGGTTGCTTTTAACGGAAGCTGATGTGAGGTCCATTCTGAAGCCCACCTCCCTTCTGGTCACGTGAAAAAGGTGCTTCCATAAAGCATGGCTGCATGTGGGAGAACATCTTCACACTGGTGGTGGGGCGGCTTCATTTGTGCACCCCCACCCCCACAGAGGTAGCTGGGGCAACCTCACAAAAGACGCAGCTGCTTTCATGCTTTAAGGAAAGGTGTTCCTCTTGTAAACTCTTTGTACAGCACTAGTAAGAGAGAGAGAGGTTAATGAGGGAGAGAACTGCAACTGCTCTGCTTTCAACCTTGAGGAAAAGTAAGAGAACAGAGTGGAGACATGCTGAGAGTACTCCAAGGGAGGTGATGGGCTGCTCTGGCAGGCTTGTGGTAGAGATTGTCCCAGTGGTGGGATTTGATTTTTTTTTACTTCCGGTTCTGTGGGCTTGGTGGGTGTGGCTTGGTTGGCATGGCAGGGGAAGGCTACTGTAAAATCTCCATTCCTTCCCCACTCCTGGGGGAAGGTTACTGCAAAATCCCTTCCCTCCCCACCCCACTAACCTGCTTTCCAGCTCCATTCTCCTGTGCAGGGCAACCAAAGGAGACCCAGCCAATCAGCTGGGACTCAGGAGGCAGAGAATAGAGGGGGACGGGGCCAGTCAGAGGTGGGATTTGCCGGTTCTCTGAACTACTCATAATTTCCACTACCGGTTCGCCAGAACTGGTCAGAACTGGCTGAATACCACACCTCTGGATTGTCCCTTGCAAAGTTGCGGAGTTGCACGCTCTCCAGTCTTAACAGCCCGTTTACTTCGCTTGCAGCTGCAGCTGTAGTCGTCCCTTGCTTGTCTACGGTGGTATCCAGCTACGGTAAGCCAACAGCCTTTGGATGTCACATTTTATAGCCTTCAGATGCCACATTTCTGGCTCTGGAGCTGAATGGCATAGCTGCTACGCTCCGGGTCTTGCATTCGCTGGAACGAGCAGCCCGTGGTGTAACCTCTGTCCATCTCTTTGCATTCAGGCATTTCCGCAAACACGAGAGTAAAAAGGGGCTACTTAGAGCAGGGGGTCCCCAATCTCTGGCCTGCAGTCCACTACCAGGTTGTGGCCGGTTTGTCACCGGGCCCCACAAGTGGCAAGCAGGGGTGCACACACTGCTCAACTTGCACAAGTGGTGGGCCGCTTCCCTCCCTCCCCCTGCCGGGCTGTCAAGCTGTAAAGGTTAGAGACCGCGGATTTGTGTTCTCAAGCTGGGAGATGAGCTAATTCATCTGAAGATCGTTCTGTGTGCAGATTTTGAGAACCGACACGAAGCAGTTTCCTTAAAAGCTGCTTCTGATCTTTGCATTAGCAATTTCACAGCAGTTTGAGAATCAAGCTCAGAGAGCACCAAGGACAACGACAACTCCTCCTCCTCTCCTCAAATTTCACTCCCTTCTAGCACTGATGATGTTATCTAGCTGGGTCATGAAATGTTTGCAAGAAAACCAGCAAGCTCAGAGAGCCCCAACGACTCCTCGTGTCGACCCTGAGCTGCAAATATTCTCCTTTATTAAAATGGCAAAACCTGGTGAGGAAACTAGCCTGAAGCTCTTCTCTGTTTTTCCCCCCAGGGCTGGATAGCCAAAAAGGGATTGTGATGGGCATCCTAAGAAGTTTGGGCGCCCTTGCGAGGGCTCTTGGGCCGGTGGCATCGGCAACAGGTAACTGGCAAGGGAGGAAGTGCCTGTCACTCGGGAAGAGGTGGTGGTTGGTAGCAGTTTCCAAAGGTCAAAGTTACTGGCCAGTGGTGGGGTTCAAAAATTTCCTACCGATTCAGTGTGAGCACGCGCTTTGCAATTCATCTTCTGCTGCAAGCCCTGTGTGTAAAACAGCTGACGTGCGACAGTCGGTTGTGCCGTGCAAAGCAGCTGAGGTTGAAAAGCAGGAAATAAAGGTAAGAATAGGCTCCGGGGGAAAGGGGGGAATGGGCCCGGCAGCTCATCGTCGGAGCAAACCGGGTTTGCTCACAGATGATCCTTAGAGCTACCGGTTCAACCAAACCAAGCCGAACCGGTAGAATACCACCACTGCTACTAGCCAAATGAAGCACAACTCTCCCTATTATCATACTCCTAATTGGGAATTCATTTGCGGGAGGCGGGTACATTGGCTCTGCTCCTGGCACCTCTGGGGAAATTTGCTCAAAGGTCCTTAAAATTGGTTTTTGGGCTTGCAGTGTACTGGCTGGCCGGAGCTGAAGTTTGTTTCACCGCTTGCGCCTCTTTGTTCCTGCTGCCCTTTGTCCTGCTTCGGTGCATGCCAAAGCAAAGCAAACAGGAGTAAACTATTTGGATGGCAGTTTCCCTGGAAACTCAAGAATTCAACTCCAATTCAAGAAACCGAGTTGATCCTTGGATGATCAAACCAGGGCCATCGGTGTATTTTTCACAGCAGCCTTCCACCGTCTTTTGCCTGCATTTGAGCCGAGGTCCTTCTGCCTTCCAATCTGGCTCTTCCCATGGGAGTGTGTGTATGTGTGTGTGTGTATGCCAGGGTATGAGTAATGACCCATGAAAACGAGCCTTAGGACAAAGCTGCCCTCCTACAAATAGGATGGTGAAGATGCTCAATCCATCATGAACAAAGCCTCCTACAACCAAAGTACTCTTCCTTCCAGCTGGAAAGACCTGTGAATTCCCTCATTCAAAGCAGGACGTTCACACACACGCACACCTTTATGGGTTGGCCCACAAGGTCTTTGTAATGAGGCCGTGAGACCCAAACAATGTCATGTTTCTCCGTGCCCTTGTGCCTTTTCCCTCTTTCCTTCAGCGTCCTTGTGCCCCTTTTTCGTGTCCTTATGCCTCTTTTTTGTCTTTGTGCCTCTTTTTGTCCTGGTGCCTCCTCCCTCTTTTCTTCAGCATCCTTGTGCCTTTTCTTCATGTCCTTATGCCTCTTCCCTTTTTTCTTCAGCGTCCTTGTGCCTCTTTTCTGTCTTTGTGCCTCGTGTTTCTTGTCCTTGTGCCTCTTTTGTGCCTTTGTGCCTCTTCCCTTTTGTCTTCCTGTCCTTGTGCTTCTTCCCTTTTCGCCTCCCGAACCTAATTCTTCTAATTATGTCTTCATTCCCTCCCACCCACGCCCCTATTTTTTTGCTTCATGAGTACACAAACCCAGAGAAAGCTCTTTCCTACATGGATTCATTCTGAAATTGTAATTACATAAAATAAAAAACCCATAGGATCTCACTCTCGTCCTAGAATGCCAGTTCAGCGGTGGAAGAGGGATCTAAATTACAGGAAGGCAGTTTTCCGTTGAACATTAGGGAAACATGAGGTGGATAAGAGAAGGGTCTGAATGGAACCAATGGCCAACGAGATTGAGGGGCTGGTGGAGAGGCTCTCGTCTACATTTCTGTAAGAATCGATGGTCTGGCACCATGCGCAGGTGACAAAAGTGCTTGCATCAAAATAGTTTTCAATATTTTTGTTCCCAAGAGAGACTTGGATTAGAGGAGGAGACCACACCAAATGCACCATTCCAGAGGCACTTCTGTCAAGTTCTACCTTGGCTCTTATTTCTGTATTTCACTAAGTGTCTTACCACAGCCAAGTCCCTTTTGATGGACTTCTGAGACATTTTGAATTGTAAAACGATGATGGGTATATGTCTAATGATCCTTTCTTTTGTATTACCGAAATGGCCAATGTAGTATTTTGTACACAGCGTAAAAACGTGCATGAAGATGACTATTTTCTTTTTTCCATACAATAAAACAAAATTTATGTTTTCAGCAGAGCTTCCTTTTAAGCATGGTACAGAAGAGAATATATGGTCTCCACCAGAGTCCCGTGATAGGCTGGTACTCAGCTTTTTAAGAGTCATCCAAGGTTGGCTTGGAACAAGGTGGAATGATTTCTGATCCTGTCTCTCCATTATGTCAAGGAGAAGAAAAAAAGGGTTGGGGTCATTCACAGATTTCGGAAGCAGACTTTGTTCTCTCGCTGGATTTCTGAACCGGGTTGTGGACCAGTCCCTAGTGCTGGGATTGGCACCCACATCGGTCCTTGGTGCAACCTAGGAGGAGGAAGACCCGCATAAATGAAGGGAACTAGTCTGCTGCCTGCTAGGAATACATTTTATTTTCCAACGATGTGAACTTATCGTTCATCGGTATTAAGTGACTTGAGTACAATGCTTTGCTAGAAAACAAATTAGTAAAATAGCTGATTATTCTGTGGAAAAAGGCTATTATTAAACTGAATAGAAAACAGACAGGGAGAGGGAGCGGGGGATGAGCAAGAAAATGCCACAAATTACTTCATTCTTAAGACACAAAAATAGGCTCCAGTCTCAGCGATGTTACGACACCAAGCAAGGCAGAAAGCGGCCATGAAGCCTCGGGGCAAGGCAGAGGAAGCGGCTGCAAGAGGGGCCCCTTCCCCTGCACACAAATGGGCTCCGCTCCGCGAGCCGGACGCAAAGCCACCTGCACCAGAGCAGACTTAGGAGTGAGCAGAGCGCGTTGCCTTCACAAAGGAAGCCGGGAGGAAAGGGAGAGGGAGGGAGCAGGGAGAGAACTTCAACGTTTAACCAAGGGGCTCTCCCACCAGGGAAAGCCTCTCTTCCTTCACATGCTCGGGATGCTCCCCGTTTTGGCTGTTTTTTTGGGGGGGGGGGGGGTTTGCGCACACAGAATCATCACCTTCTGCTTGGCTAAATTCCAGTTATAAACTCAAACAGTCAAGCTATAGTGTTATTTGTCCCTTTTTCTTTTAAACAAGAAAGACCAAACAGAAAGCACAGGGTAGAATCTGATATATTCCGGGGATTAATAAAGGGGAGAGGCATAAAGACCCGGCCTTCCCTTTGGGGTGGGGGGCAGGGTCTTCAGGAGTCGCTCTTCTTCTTGCTCTTCTTGAGGAAGGACGGGGTGCGGAATTTCTTCTTCTTTTTGGAGGGAGACTTCCCCGGAGACTCTTCACTGCCGGCTTCGGCTGCTGCCCCCTCCTCGACCAGGGGAGAAGGGGGAGGCTCTCCACTCGGGGAGGGGTAAGGCTGGGGACTCTCGGGAGGATCCTCCTTCTGGGGGACGGCAAGGTCGGGGTCTTCTTCCTCCTCTGTCCCAAAGACTTCTTCGGAAGGCTGGTCGGGAGCGGTGAGGTCTGGGAGGCTTGGCTGGGAAGGGGCCGGTTCGGTGCTGTTGGCGCCGCTGCCTTCGTGGCCCGTCTGGACAGGCAGACATTCTGGGGGAGAAACGACAGGAGAGGCAGGTGAAGAGGGCGTTTCTTTGCACCCACCTTCCTGAACCGGCCTCTGGGGATCAATCCTGGGCAGACCCATTCCATCTATGTGGCCCAGAATAGAGAAGTCGGCCAGGTTCTCCTTATTTATAAGTAACTTGAGCCTTCTCCTCTCAGAGGGGGCCTCGGTTTGCTAGATAAAGCAGCACTGCGGAGTTGAGAACAATTTGCTGTGGCCAACTCGCTGCGGGACGAGTTACATCAGTATCCAAAGAAATAGTGGAACAGAATAATTAAAGAAAGAATGCAAGAGGGAGGCACCGAATGAAGTGTAAAGGGCAAACATTAAATAAATAAATAATTAAATTATTATTATTATTATAAATTAAATTAAATAAATAGAATTGTTCAATTGTCTCTTGGTGAGTTGACTGCAGGGAGTTGACCAGTTCTACCACCACGAGCCTAAAATGCATGCAAACAACCCCAAAAGGGTCGATGCTCCCAATTTTTTGGAGGGGGGGGGCTCCTACTTGTTTTAGGGACTTTCCTGGCTGAGGGGGAAGGGATGAGGTGGCTGATGTTAAGCTCAAGGTGTTAACCCAGCTGCCTTCTGGGTGGAAACGTGGAGAATCGCATGGCAGTTTCCTTGTCCAGGGGGACGGCCGCTTTCAGAGTACGCTCAAGATAACGGGAGGTTTCGGGGTCAGCTCCGTGGTACCTGGCACCCTGGTTGATGGCACCAATTTCCACCCCTGGAAGAGCTGCATTTCTAGAATGGTTCAGGGGGAGGGGCTGGCACTGGCAGCCCCTAAGCTTGATGCTCTACAGCTCGGAGGACTAGAAATACTAGCATCACCGACAGAGCAAAAAAGAAATTTCAAGGACCTCTCAACAGCCCCCCGACTGTGGAATTCACAATCATAGGCCGAAGTTGGCCTTCAGCATCACCCAGAGGTTCTGCCAGGTCTGAGGGAAGAGCTCGTGGAGATAAAAGACCTGGGAAGCGGCTGCTGGAGCTCCCAATCTCCATTTCTTTTGAGGAACCCAAGGGACTTATTTTGCCAAATGTTCGGAATAATCCTGGACAGTCACCAACTACCTTCCCCGGTTTTGGTGGATTAGGGAACGGCAAAGTTGTGGGCACAGTTTAGTTCTTTCAGGGGCTTATGAAAATCCTCCCTCCCTCGCTCTGAATCAGCAACGGTGGTTGCAACAGGTAGGCCTTTCTCAGACAGGTGTGTGCACACCTCTCTCCTTCTGTTCTTATAAAACAGAGGTGGGCAACTACGGTCCCTTTACTAGCAGTGGACTTCAACTCCCAGAATTCCTGAGTAAGCCATGGGAGCTCTGGGAGTTCCAGGGCTAAGAAGGGGAAAGAACCCTCGGGCAGGGGAGGGTGGGTGTGGAAATATCCTCCGGGCTGGCCCTTGAAGTCAGCTCTTGATGTGCAAAGGGGGAAGTGAATGTCCAGACCTTTTGGCCTTTCTGCTTAGATCAGGGGTCTGCAACCTGCGGCTCTGGAGCCACGTGCAGCTTTTTGGGCACTCCGTTGTGGCTCCCTGTTGGTTGATCTCACCACTGGCTGGCCCCTTCCCTCCCCGTCACTCCTCGCCTGGCCTGAGAAGGTAAGGGTGATGGCGGGGGATGGAGACTCTGCTCCATATTCCAGAGTAGGAGGTGACTGGGTAGGAGTGACATTGAGTTGGCCACGCCCACCCACTCACATCAGTTGTGAAATTATTGGCTCCTGGTGTTTTCTGTGGGAAATGGGGCCAAATGGCTCTTTGAGTGTTTAAGATTGCAGACCCCTAGCTTAGATGAAACGAGAGAAAAAAAGAAAGATTGGGGTGCCTGAGCGTATCCTGATGACTAAGTCAGGTGCGGGATGGATCATCTCCCCCAGCCAGACACCTGAGCGGTCAACAAGGAAGAGCAATGGAACAGCTCATGATCCATTTGATCAAAGCAACAGAAACCAGGGTGCTTATACTGTTCGCTCTGTTAAGACATTTCCTGGGTTTCCTGCCAGGAAAAAGGCCATTCTTCACCATCACAGAAGAAGAAGGAGGAGGAGGAGGAGGAGGAGGAGGAGGAGGAGGAGGAGGAGGAGGAGGAGGAGGAGGAGGAGGAGGAAGAGGAAGAGGAAGAAGAAGAAGAAGAAGAAGAAGATAAGAAGAAGAAGAAGAAGAAGAAGAAGAAGAAGAAGAAGAAGAAGAAGAAGAAGAAGAAGAAGAAGAAGAAGAAGAAGAAGAAGAAGAAGAAGAAGAAGAAGAAGAAGAAGAAGAAGAAGAAGAAGAAGAAGAAGAAGAAGAAGAAGAAGAAGAAGAAGAAGAAGAAGAAGGTTTAGCACATTCTGGAAAGATTCCAGGTTACGCTGGTTTCAAGTACATGGCATTATTTAAAACATGAGTGAATCTGGAGATGGGAAGATCTCGCCAGATTTATGTTTTCTTAGAATTGTCATCGAATTTAGGGGATTTGGTAGAGATTTACCATTCTGTGGGATAATTTTGATATTCAAACAATTCTGCACATTGTGTATTTTCATTTCAAGTTTAGAATTGGTTGGGTTATAATGATGTCAAACTCAGCAAACCGAAAACCGTTAGAAGTTTAAAACGAAAAACAAAAAAAACTTTTGTTAGGTAATTTAAAAAGCGGAGTGAAAGGATAAAAGCCATTTGGGGCAAATTAAAAGCTCAATTAGCTTTGCTGAAAAATTCTTCGCAAGTCCCCTTTTTAACTCCTTTCCTGTTTTCAATTTTTTTTTTTTAATGCTCTGGACAGAAAAACAGCCACTTTCTTAATTGGGATATAAAACGCTTGGTGGCAAGGCTATGAAAAACACCCAAAAGTTACTTTGTAAACCATCCTCTGGCTTGTTAGATTATACCTGAAGGGATGTTCTGTTTCTAAATGGAGTGCATTCAAAAGAAAAATTAGGACCTACTGAATTGCCCAGTGCTAATATGCATTTCTTCATAACTCACATGAAATACGTAGCCATTCTGATAGTTTTAAGTACAGCTAAAGGATGGCATGTTTCCATTTTGTATAAATTGTGGCGAGTTTTGCCATCGTATACATAGATAATAGTTATAATGGTCATATGTTAAAGACCAGAGAAACACAGGTATCTGGTTTCTTTACTTGAAGCATCATTTGAAATGGACCTGATGCCCAGAAGGAAGGTGGCCCATGTCCTTCTGGGCAGAGGACATGGACCACTTGTAAAAAAGAGAAGTGAATATACCTATTTAGTATGTTGGTATTTCTATCCTAAGGAAGTTCCCAAGATTATTGTTATTGTCAACTCGTAAAGCATTCCTATGCTTGTTTTAGAGTTGCCATAAATGGGGGGCGGGGGGGGGGGAGAGAGAAGGAAATCTGAAGAAGGGTGGCAGTTTAAAACCAGAAGTACATTCCAACACTTATCTTACAAAGATTGTAGCTAAGCTACCGGATCTTCTGCCTGAGAAAATCCTTCATTGGAGAATCTGATTTATGACACACTCAGAAGGAAGAGGGGAAATAGGGTCACAGGTAAATTACGTAGGCCAGAGTTGCCTTCATTTAGATTAATGCCAGACATGTTGCTCCCAATAAATCTTTTGGTTTCTTTTGAAGCTTGGCGTGAAGCTCAAGGTTTAATTAGGGCAATCACTGGATTCCTGACAGCTATGACCTCCCCTAGCCAATGCCTTCCTTCCCTCTGAGGAAAGGGTTTTGTCTTCCCTGATGAAGTGGATTACAGTGCCAAGAAGATCCAACCACGGCTACACGTATCTAATCTGCACTCCAAATTAGATGCGCCTCCGATCTGTTGAAAGCTGGCCAAGGGAATGAAAGAATTAAGCAAACTCCAAAATGGTAAAAGAAAAAAAAAGTATGCCAAGCGCCTGACGGATCAAATCCACACCAGGAGGAAGACGTAGGGAAAGAAAAAAGGGCAAAAATAATAGCAATAATAAAATAAAATAAAATAAGATCGTAACAAGGAAGCAAAGCGGAGGAAAAAAAAAACCCAACAAGGTAGGGCAAAAGCAGGAGGGAACTCTGTAGTACTTACTATGGCAACAGGTACTCTTTAGCACATCCACCTCCTGTTTGTAAGGCAGCCACAGGAAGAAGAAAGGAAAAAAAAAAAAAAAAGAAAGCACAAAGAGAAAGTCTATGCATCCATCACAGCCACTGAGTCGGAGAAAAAGAATGGCTATGGCCATTCTTAAGAGGTTACAGAATGAAATGGGGAGCGGGGGGGGGCACACAAATAATTTCATCACAGATGGTGGGCAATACCCAGGGGACGAAGAAGACAAGGAACACCGGCTGATGGTACAAGGTCACCAAGCCACAAAATGTCACTGAAAGATGCCTCTGGCCTTGGGGTCCCTGAACAGAGACATCTTTCTAAAATAACACACCAAAATGGGGAGACCCAATCACAGCAACACTTAAGGAAGATGCAACCCAGGTGCTGACTCCTCCTCCTCCTCCTCCTCTCTCCTACATCCCATCCTGCACTCCCGACTCTCTGCTGGTCTTGGTGGGAAGAAGCATCCCCAGGTTCAAGGCAAAGCCTCCGATGAGGAAGGCTGCCGGAACATGGGACCGAGCAGTTCATGTCCCAGGAAGTGGGGGGTGGAGGGAAGGGAGGCAGCTCTGGGCTGCTGGCTCCTATTTAGCTGGTTGTCCACTAGGACTCCAAGATCCCTCTCCCAGTTACTGCTATTGAGCCTGGTTTCACCCAGTCTGTATGCGTACTTTTGGTTTTACTTGCCTAAGGGTCAGACTTGACTTTCCTCTATGTTGAATTTCATTTTGTTAAGCTCCATCAAAGTGTGGGGGGGGGGAGGGGGGAAACGGCCTCCGAGCAAAGTCGGTAGGCTTTGAGCCAATTCTTCTCTCCCAGTTCTAGGAGGACGGATCAGGCTGGGTAACTTATGGATCAGACGTAAAAGGGGGAGCTTCAAAGCTACTGGATTTGTCAGAGGGAGTGGGGAAGCTTTTTGGGAAAGCTACGATTGCTCTTCCTGGCCACTGAAACATGGAAGTGGGAGGGAATGTTTCTGCCGAGACCTTCCGGAAGGGTGATTTCCTTGGAAAATTGTGCCCGGGAGCTCCCTTTCAGCTCCACCTCCTTTGGAAGAAGTGTGGATGGAAACGCAACACCTCCGATGCAAACCTCGCGACACACGTACCTTCCTCGAGTTTGACCGGAGTGCTGGGTGGGGTGGAAGCAATAGTTTGGTCCGGAGAGCTCCTATCTCCCTGCTGTCTGCCATCTTCACAATCTTCTACACAAAACAGAAATACAATCGAATTCTTTTAAAACAAACAAACAAACAAACAAACAAATCCACAAGCCAATAAACCAATCTTTCTTTGTGAAATGAAATACGGGCAGTCCTCGGCTTACAGCCACAGTTAAGCCCAACGTATCAGTTGCTCAGTGAGACCATCTGTTAAAGTGAATTTCTCCCCAATTTTACAACCTTCCTTGATTCAGCCGCTAAGTGAATCACGGCAGTTCATTCCGTTGTGGCAAGAAAAGTCGTTAAATGGAGCAAACCTCACTTAGCAATAGAAATGTTGGGCTCAAAACTGGGGTTGTTACGTTGAGGCCTGCCTGCCTGTGACTGCAACGATTTCTCTCCTTTGCAAACGTGGTGTCAACAGCACCCCTTCTCGTTCACGCTGAGCAGGAAAATAGAAAGCTTGTGGAAACAAATGTAATGATGCAAAGAAATAATAGCGGCAGCCTGGTGGTTCCCCTTCTGGGCTGTAAGTCAGAGAGAGGATGATGATGTGGTTAGACAAAACACATGGCATGGATTCGGGGAGAAGGCGGAGCTTCGTCGCCGCGATACAGCTGCGATCTCGGGGCTCCGAGATCACAGCTGATATCTTCGCCCCTGGTCGGTCCTAACGGACCTAAACCGTCTCGTAGTGACGGGGACAGTAAGGAGCGCGTTCTGTAGATTCCGGGGACATCGCAAGTCCCTGGTCGATCCAGAAGAAGCCCCTTTGCCAACGGCAGAGAGGCAGCCATTAGGCTGCTGAAGCTGGGACAGCTCCGGAAGAACGGGATAGAAAGAAGTGTATCGGCTGGTGAGAATCTTTTTTTTTTTGCTTGGGATTCAAGAACACTCTAATATTAGAAGAAATCTGTAAAATTATTGACAGAATTTGACTTCGCAGCGATCTTTTTTAGTAACGTCAAAGTGAGGCTTGGCTTTTTATTTTTACTTTTTTTTTCTTTACTGAATTTCTATTGCGATATAGTTAACCAGACTGGCTTTTTTCTTTTATATTTTTATATTTACTTGTTTTCTCTTTGCTTTTCTGACTGTTTGTATTTTTAAAATAGAGGCCCCCTTTAATATCTTTTTTTAATATACATAAATATACATACATATTTTTTTTTCTCTTTTTAGGCTTTTCTTTGGGGGGAAGAAGGGGGAGTGGATTGAAGAAACTTTGTAACACTGCCAACTAGAGGCTTGGAAATATTCTGTTTGAAGTTGAAAAACTTTTGTTTGAAAAACTTTTCTCAAGGCTACTGGAAATGATAAGATAGAGGGAAGAGTACTGGAGGATGTTTATACAGGTGCTCTTTGGAACTTCTATTATTAAATGAATATTTGAAGTTTGGCTTTGAAACTTGTGGAGAAGTCAAATAAGAGCCTTGGATAAATAAAAGGCAGTGTGTGTCTTTTTATTTTTATTTTTAAACTCCTTATTAATTGTTTCATCCCTCCCCTCCAACCCCACACTATTTTGTAATATTGATATATTTATTTTTTATCTTTTATTTTTATTTTATTTTTTTTTAAAGGGGAAGCCTCAGAATACTCTTTTTTTGCTTCTTTTCTTTTTTTTATAGGGATGTCTGCCTTTTTGATTTCCTTTTTTGACTTATTTTTATGGCTTTTTTTCATTTTCTGAGGTTTTTCAATTGGATTAAGGTGGGAAGAATTTGAGGAACTCTCTTTTTCTTTTTTTTTCCTTTTTCTTTGCTTATTATTTTTTGATATTATTGGGCTTTATTTTGCTCTTTTTTTTTCTTCATCTTCTTATTTTTATTTTTGAATTATATTTGCGTATTTCACACTTGGATTAAGGTCTTGAAGAACCTGAAGAATTTTTTCTTTTTAATTTTGGGCTTTTTACTGATTACTGGTTTTGTTTTTCATTTTTTATGGTGTTTTCCTTTTTCTAAATTAGATTATAATTGGCTACCTCACTAATTGGATTAAAAGACCCGGAAGACCCTGAGTTATCAAAATGAGTAAGAAAATTTTACCTTCGGGCATCTCAACTTCTGCTCCTGTTTCCCCGTCATCTAGAGGACGATTCTCAACAATGGCGAAGCAAGACAAAGCGCAAGTGGATTTAACGATGGTTATGCAAGGAATACAAGATCTTAAAATTAGTATGGAACAAAGAATGGAGAGTATTGATCAAAGAATTGGAAAGATGGATGAGAAAATTGAAAATTTTCAACAAATGATGGTGAAACATGATGAGAGAATCCAAAAAATAGAAGAGAAAGACAAGCAAAGAGATGATACAATTGGGAATATTGATAACAGATTAACAATGGTCGAACAAGAAAAAAGTGGGATGTTGAAGTGGGAGATGGACAGGTCAGAATTTTATCTTAGATTCCAAAATATTGAGGAAGAAAAAGGACAAAACTTGGCGGCAGTAATGATTGAAATTTTGGCTGGAGTCTTGGAAATACCAAAGGAAAAGATGATGGATGGAGTAGATGAGATACATCAAGTCTTCACAAGATATGCGTTGAGGAATCAATTACCAAGAGAGGTCCTTGTTAGATTAACTAAAAAAACTATTAAAAACCAAATATTACAAGTGGTAAGAGAGAAGGGGTTGAAATATAAAGGCAAAGAGATTCTGGTCTTAAAACAAGTACCTAGAAAAATGAGAGAGATTAGAAGAGAGTATCGATTTTTGACTAAAATGCTATTGAAAAAAGAGGTGAATTATAGATGGCTGATTCAAGAAGGATTAATGTTTATATGGCAAGAACAGAGATACAGAATTGATTCAATTACGAAAGCAGAAATGTTTTACAAGGAATTTTTAGAAAGAAGAGAAATGGAGACGGAAAAAGAAAAGATTTTAATTGAACTTGAAGAGGGCCAAATGGAGATGGAAAAAGAAGAAGGCGCAATAGGTGGACAAATGGAGACCAAAGAACAACGTGAAATAAGATCCACGAGAGCTGTTAGACCTAAATATAAAACATAACTATGGGGGAGAAAAAACTGATTTCTATGAATATAAATGGACTGAACTCAGCTATCAAAAGAAGGAAAACTTTTTATAAATTAGAGAAGCTAAAATTTGATATAATTTGCTTACAAGAAGTACACATTAAAAAACAACATGAACAATTATTGATACGACCAAAGTTAGGGAAAATATTTACTTCTCTGACCCATTGTAAGAAAAGAGGAGTGGTTTTGTACGTTAAAGAAACCACTCCAGCCAAATTGATTTATATGGATGAAGATGGAAGAGTATTAATAGTTGAAATAGTGGATAATAATATAAAAACTCTCTTGGTTGCAATTTATGCCCCAAATGATAAGCAAGAAGAATTTTAAAAAAATTTACATATGAAAATGATTGAACTGGACTATGTTAACATACTTATGATGGGGGACTTTAATGGAGAATGGATAACGTTAAGAAAGACTAGATTGTTGACATTAGAAGGTCATGATTTATTATTGGGTTGGCATGCTTTTTTATGGCATAAGGGAACTAAATCACAGGGTTATTTCAGAAGGCATTATATATGGGAATCGTTATGGTTGAATTGGGAGAAAATTAAGAAACAATGTTATTTGAAAATTCCAGTTTGGTTATCAACTATTGAAGCTTTTTCGTATCCTATAACTTATAAGAAGGAACAGTTAGATATGGGGAAATGTTGGATGAAAAGGGTGAACTTAAAACGATGCAAAATTTAGAAGAACAAGGTATAAAGATGAATTGGTTTTCATATGCGCAAATACATGTAAGGTATCTTAAAGATTCTAAAACAGAAGGATTTTATGATAAATTGACTGATTTAGATAGGATTTTGACAGGTACTGATGAAAAAGTGATTAAAAAACTATATAGTTATTTGTTGGAAATTAAATTAGAGGAAGAACAAGTTAAAGAAACAATGATTGCTTGGGGGAAGAATTTTGGATATGGGATTGATTTAGAGAAATGGCAAAAATTGTGGTCACAAAATTATAAAATGACAATGTCAACAGCATATAAAGAAAATTTGTAAAAGATGTTTTACAGGTGGCACTTTCCCCCAACAAGAATAGCAAGAATATTCAAGAATAAATCTGAAAAGTGCTGGAAATGTCATCAGATACCTAGCTCATATTACCATATGTGGTGGACTTGTGAGGAAACCAGGAAATATTGGACTAGAATTCGCATATGGCTGGAAAAAATGATAAAGAAACACATAGATTTGAAACCAGAGATTTTTTTATTGGGAATCGTACCTGATATATATAATAAAAATTTAAAATATTTCATTGTAAATGTATTAACAGCAGCTAGGATTGTATTTGCTAAACATTGGAAGAGTGAGAAAATACCAACAGAGGAAGAAATTATTAAGAAAATATTGGAATGTGCTGAAATGAGTAGATTGACATTTGAAATTAGAGAAGAAGAAGATAAACAATTTTATGAAGTTTGGGATCTTTTTTATCAATGGTTAGATAATACAATATGATAATAGAATATTTAGAAATTTAGGAAATAATGAATATACAATTTTTCTTGGTTTTGATAATTCTTAAGAATATTTTATTATGATAGATTTGATATGATTTCATGATTTGTCATAAAATAATTTAACCTAATTATAGTTATCTCGCTTAAGTATGAATTAGTAAAATTATAATCAAATGATTGTTTAATAATGATATTGGAATATTTTATTGATGATTGATAATGTGAGTTATTATGTAATATAATTATTCTGATGACTATGAAATGGATGCACAAAAGGGAGTGGTAAATCAACCGATACACTGTAAATTTATGAAGAATGTTTAAATTTTTTATTTTTATTTTTTTATTTTTTTATGTCATGTGTTATGTCTTGTATGTTTTTTGTCTGTTGTTAAAATCAATAAAACTTTTACAAAAAAAAAAACAAAACCACATGGCATGGATTTGCAGGTACCATCAGCACCGGCCTATGGGAAAGTCTGGAAGCGATTCCACGTTATGCCAACAAGATTTGCCAGGTGCAAATGAGCCAGGGTGGCGCAGTGGTTAGTGTGTGGTACTGCAGGCTACTTCTGCTGACTGCTGGCTGACTGCAATTTGACAGTTCAAATCTCACCAGGCTCAAGGTCGACTCAGACTTCCATTCTTCCGAGGTCGGTCAAATGAGGACCCAAATTGTTGGGGGCAAGAGGCTGACTTTATAAACCATGTAGAGAGGGCTGGAAAGTGGGATTGTAAGTCTATAGCGAAGGGTCTCTTCCTCCCTCTCCTTCCTTCCTTCTTTCCTTCCATTTCATCTTCCTCCTGACTTCCCTTCACTTTAATTTTCCTTCCTTCCTCCCTTCCTCCTTCCCTTCTCCGGTGGCGCAGGGGTTAGAATGCAGTATAGCAGGCTGATTCTGCCCACTGCCAGCAGTTCGATCCTGACTGGCTCAAAGGTCGACTCAGCCTCCCGGTCCTTACGAGGTCGGTAAACGAGAACCCAGATTGTTTTTTTTTTTTGGGGGGGGGGGGGGAAGAGGCCAACTCTCTAAACCGTTTAGAGGGCTGTAAAAGCACTGTGAAGCGGTATTTAAGTCTAAGTGCTACGGCTATTGCAATGGGATCACAGGTGCCCAGTTGATGCTATGCACAAACCTTCCGACTGCCTCTGTTTCCTTTCGACTTCTCGGCGATACTCCTCCAGTTCTTGGTCCGTGAGTTTGTGGAAAGGGTTGGGTCCAGTGGTGCTGATGATGACACGAGGCTGGTACTCCTTCTCAATGATGGCCTTGGAGGCGGTCACCAGCTCCCCCTAAATCAGAAAAAGAGACAGCTCTCTCACCACCTGAGGTACAGAGATTGGAGGCACTGGGGGAGTGGGGGTAGCAAAGCACTCAATGCTAATGAAGCAATGTCCCTGAACAGTTTAATTTGGAACCTGAGCGCTGCCCTGCTGATCTTGCACTAGGATCTTGCACTAGGCCTCCAGCAGCCAAATCAGAGAAGGCGGTGGCATGGGAGTAGTCAGGGCCAGCATTAAGACAACCTGAGAGCTCTGAGGGGGAAGAGGGAATGGAGCTGGCAGAGAGAGAGAGAGACAGAGGCAGAGCCTGGGCCATCCATAAGCCCTCAGATGGAGTATCAACAGCCCCCAGGTCTGGAGGTGGCTGATGAGGTAGAGGAGGAACAGCTGGGTCCAATGCCTGACACGGATGCGCAGAAGGCAGAGGAGAGGAGAGAGAAGCGGGAATCTATGGGCCGGTCCTTGGGACAGAAGAACCACCACTGCTTAGCGAAGCCTCACCCCAGCTCTGGAGATAAAAGGCGGGGGGGCATAGATGAATAGGTGTGGCAGACAACTATTCATTTTCTTGCCGGTCAGCCACTTGTTAGTCTGCTGTGAGGGATAGAGAAAGAGAGAGAGTTTATGTTGGGGCTGGCATTCCTAATAAAGGGACCAATTAATTAAATGCAGAGGGCTTGTCGTGTTTGGGAGCCGGGTCAGGACAGAATCTAACACAGGTAATTTTTAAAGAAAAACAAAACAAGGTTGATTAAATTGTTAAAAACTAGCAAATAGCTTTCTGATTAAACTATAAATTTAAATATTGCAAATAAATCACCGAATCAACTGACTGGATAAATACAAGAGTGCTTTTGCTGGCTGGCCACTTATGTGGGGTAACAAGCACTCTGGACAACAATGGAAAGAGATTCCACTAGTAATCACGACTGCTCAGATCAATTCAAAATTGGTAGATGGAAAGAGAGGTAAAAGAGCTAAGTCTAAATTCAAGCTTTGTATCTGTAAAGGTCAGGGCCTATTATTCTGTCCCGTCCAATTTCTGCAAGAATAAAGTCAAATCAAAAATGTAAACTTGCATCTGTTAACACCTCCTCTGCTGTTTGTATGCGGTGCTGTAAATATATTGGAAGGGATGTTGGAAGGACCTTGGGAGATATGGCTGAAGAGACGCCACCTGGATACCAGTCAGATAAGAGACAGCAGAGCCTGCAGCCGCATAGTGGATGAAGCAGCTCAGGAGGGACTTTGCCACAGTTCCCAAGGATAACTGATGTCAACTTTACTAGGTTGGAAACCAGAGCAGATAAACCACTTCTACTTCATCCTACAGCCCGTCTCCCAAGGTCTTTCCTGCATACCGTTAGCTATATGAAGTAACATTTAGAATCACAGTTCTCCTACTGAGATCCTATCAGGAACTCTCTCATAATGTCCTCCCGATGCAACAGATCTCAAACACATGACGACAATTCCTTGGGTGTTTTTGGACACTGGCCAGAGTTTTGGAGGAAGGATCACATATAATTTATACCAGGGCTGTTCAGGGAGGGAACAACTACATTTCAATTTCAAGCCAGGTGAAAGGGATAATACCAAAGCCGTTTTATAGTGGGGAATGTAGGCTGGTTGTGGGGAGCTGAGCATTCCTTGATCCCAGTGGCAAAGGCCTGGCTAAGACTGTCCCCAAAACAAAAGCTGCTTTCCAAGAATCTTCTCCGAAGGGCTAAGATATGGAAAGGGAGCAAAGAGAAAAGCAAGAGAAAAGGGGGAGAGTGAAGGGTTATGAATAAGGTGATAAGGCCCAATAGAAAAGGCAGAAGGAAAAATAAACTATCTCGCCACTGTCAAAAGCCTGAGGAACAGTGGTGGTATGCTACCGGTTTCGACCGGTTTGAGTGAACCGGTAGTAAAAAAAAAAAAAAGCCGATGATCAGCTGAGAGGAGGAAAAAATCTCCCCCAACAATCAGCTAAGAGGAAAAAGAAGAGAAAATTGCAGGATTGGCCCTCCCACCTGCCCTTCAGCTTTTCTCTTCTTTATCCTCTCAGCTGATTGGCACTGCAGGTCTCATCTAGTATGGGGAAAGCTGCGCATCGGTGTTAGGCAAAGCACTCCCACCAAGCCGGTGATAAAACCATTTGAATCCCACCACTGCTGAGGAGCCAAGATTGGTGTGGATGTTCTGCCAAGAACTGGAGGAGCAACACACACACACACATACACCCTCTAGGGAAACATCTCTAAACCCATCAGAGACTCTATGATCAGATGATAAGAGTTTGGGTAACTTCGCCATGGAAGGTGACCAGAAATTCACGCAAGTCCTATCGATACTGGGTCACAGATTGTCCCCAAACACTTGCTTTCTTCATCTGCTCCTGTGGTCCTACTTGGACCTCTGAGACAAATCCTTCAGCCTCACCTCAGCCAATGGACAGATAGCATGATCATCTACTACGGGCATCTCTGATACAAAGCGGGATTTACTCTTCCTTTGACAATGTGGTAAGGCCGTTCAGGCCCTGAACGTCCTCCGTGTTCATGCTTCATCGCACAAAGCACTTATGGTGGAATGCAGCATGTGGTTTCCATTATGCTCAACCACAGCCCAACAGATCCATTTCGATCTGCGGATAGCTTTTGGTAAAAGATACAGGCAGACCTCAGCTTAACCACTCCAATTTACAACATTGAAAAAGTGACATGACTATTTGTCACATTTATGACCATTGCAGCATTCCCATGGTCACGTGGTTTACATTAACTGATTCATATTTATGACAGTTGTAATGTTCCAGGGTTGCATGATCCCCTTTTGTGACCTTCTGATGAGGAAAGGCAACGGGGAAGCCAGATTCACCTAAGAACCGGGTTAATAATTTAACAAATGCAGTGATTCAAATTTTGTGCTCAATTGTGGTCATAAGACGAGGACTACCTGTAACGACCATCTCTCCCAATTCTTCTTAGTGAATGATGGTTTCTACCATCAGTTCTTTTCTGATGGTGGGAATTAGAAACAATGACTTTAACCCAGGTGAGAGAGCTTTATGGATCCTAGACATTATTCATGTCGGTGACTTCCGAATAATTTCGTGTTGTGCCATGCAATGATTTTGAGGAGAAATTTCCCCACCCAGAAGCTTCTTAAGTTATCAGTCAACTAACAAAAATGTCTTTCCTCTTCCCTCCTATCTACAGACCCCTCATATCCTGGACATAAATTGTTTCAACTTCTACCTTCAAATTGACACTATAGGGCTCTGAACACCAGAACTAGACACAAGGACAGTTTTTCCCCAAACACCATCACTCTGCTAAACAACTAATTCCCACAATACTGTCCAACTATGTACTAAGACTGTATTACTATTCTTATCGTTCCTATTATGTCTTCCAACTTTTCCCCATGTTGCTTGTATCTTTACAATTTATAGCTGTATTTGTTCCCTAGTATGATTTGATTGCTGATTAGTAACCTATGACTATCACTAAGTGTTGTATCTTATGATTCTTGATGAATGTATTTTATTTTTTCTTATGTACACTGAGAGCATATGCACCAAAGACCAATTCCTTGTGTGTCCAATCACACTTGGCCAATAAAGAATTCTATTCTATTCTATGCTGCACTTCCATTTGCTGTTCCTGTCCATTTACCCGGATAATATTGGCCTCTGAAGCTGCCTCAGCTAGGATAGCCACCAGAATAACAGAATAATGGAGTTGGAAGGGACCTTGGAGGTCTTCTAGTCTAACTCCTTGCTCAGGTAGGAAATACTTGTCTTGTCAGACAAATCGTTGTTCAATTTCTTCTTAAAAACCTCACAATGTTGGAGCATTCACAACTTCTGGAGGCAAGTCGTTCCACAGATTAATTGTTCTCACTGTCAGGAAATTCCTCCTTAGTTCCAGGTTGTTTCTCTCCTTGATTTAGTTTCCATCCATTGTTTCTTGTCCTGCCTTCAGGTGCTTTGGAGAATGGCTTGACCCCCTCTTCTTTGTGGCAGCCCCTCAAATGCTGGAAAACTGCTATCATGTCATCCCTAATCCTTCTTTTCATTAAACTTGACATAGCCAATTCCAGAAGCAACTGATCAGAAACAACCCAAGTTTGCAGTCCCTTCTCCTCTCCCTCTTCCTTCTTGGTGGAACTCCCCTGCCCAGAGCACCCATCTTAGCATCCTTGTCAAGGTGCCAAATGCAGGTTGAGCAAAATGGCTACTGCCTCATTTCCCAGCGCTCAAATCCTCACAAGGAGCAACTGTCCATAGAGCTTGTGGGCAATTCCCATCCTCTTTTTTGTCCAGAGAAGTTGAAAGCGCCGGTCTGTTCACCAGTTTTTCATCATGGCTGTTGCCTTCAGTTTTTGTGGAGGTGTCTTCAGTCCACCATTTTTCTGTGGAACCCAACTTTGAATGAATCAGATCTTAGCCAACCTCAGTCAAGGCATTATGGATCTTCCATAGCCAAAAAAATGCTAGTGAACTGTGTGGCCCTTTCACGCTGTACACAATCTACATTTTAGGGGGGAAAGAGGAGCCACTGTACTGATTCTAAAGGATCTCTTCGTAACTTTTGGGGGTAGTTGACCAAGAGGTGATTCCCTGAGGACTTTTACAAGTCACAGGATTTTGGGCAGCAAAGGTGAACAATACATATCCCAGGGCCATGTGAAACTCTGCAGGATCAGGCTGTTTGGATCCCACTCCCTAGATTCTATCATCCACCAATAACAAAGCCTCAAGATGCAGTCTTGGTCATCTTCTGTTGCTTCATTTATAAAGGAAACTTCTCTCTATCTGTGCATGGAAATATGGGTTGGTTTGGCAGGTAGTAAAAAGACTTCGGGTAACCACAAATGTGGCCAGAGGTCCATTAACACACAGTTCTGCTTCCGGGTGTCAACCAGGATTATTCCTGGTTAAATCTGTGGCTCTTTCAGGGATTACACTGACTAAACCAGGGATCGCCAACCTTTTGGACCTCAGGGACCACCAAACTCATAATTTTAAATCCCATGGACCACTAATATGAATTTTGACTGACAGTGGCTTGATGATGTTGGTGGCAAAGTCGGTCCCATGTTCCAGAGATGCTGTAGTCCCAGGACTGGCCCTTTGGTCATCCCGGAGCAGCTGCTCCTCCACCTGGGTGCACTGGCCTGCCATGGACTGGAGGAGCTGCTCCAGGGTGACCAAAGGGCCAGTCCTGGGACTCCTGCAGCTCTGGAATATGGGACCGACTTTCCCACCAACGTCAGCAAGCCACACCTGGGGTGGATTTCCCTCCCCCGCTGTTGGTCTCACCTTCCAGTTCCAGCTCATGTGGCTCTACTCCAGGTAAGGTTTGTGCTCAGCCAAAGGGTGGGGGCCAGTGGGTGGGCGGGCCATGTGGGTGGCACAGCCTTGTGTTCCCGCACAGCCTGGATTAATTGCTTTGAGGGGGGGGACATTTCTCTGAGGACCACTAAAATTTTCTCACAGTCCACCAGTGGTCCCTGGCCTATCAGTTGGTGACCACTGGACTAAACCATGTTTAAAAGGGAATTACTCAAAGAATATTTGAAGCTAGCGGTCCCCAACCTTTACGGCTTGATGGCCCAGCAAGGGAGGGCAAGAGGAGGGGAACCACTTCTCGGCCCACTTCTCGCGTAAGTCGAGCTGAGCGTGTGCACACCTCAGCCCTCCGCTTGCACAAGTTGAGATGCACACGTGTGCGTAGGCCAGCCACTCCTACGGCCCGGTTCCAAATGGGCCACGAACCCATAGCGGGCCGTTTCCTGGGGGATTGGGGGCTCCCCTTACAAGCCTCAAGAGATCCTACTTGACATCCAAGCCGCACCTGAGGTGTAGATCCCTTTGTACCCCCAAGCAAGAGAAATGATAAACCAGGGTATAAAAAGGAGGTTAAAAGCGAAAGAGCATTGAGAGTGGAAAGGACAGAGCGGTCAGTACCTTTCTAACAGAGACAGATTTAGCTGGACTAAAGGCCTGCTCTGTGGGGTCGAGCCCTTCAATTGTTTCCGTACAGTCTGAGAGGGGAGCATCCTGAAACAGGAAATTGAGTAGACAGAGCAAACCAAAACCCGGGCTTAGATTATCGGCTCAAAGCATTACGACATGGCCTTAAAAAAAAAAAACCAACACCATGCAGAAACACATTCAGAATGTCGACAAATACGCAAGCAGTGGCCAAGGAAGCGCATGCTGAGCAACTCTGAATTCTGCCTTAGCGATAACCTGGAGCTCTCGATATTTAAACCACTAAGAAAGTTCACCTGGACATAACCTGCATCTCTTTAGTGTGGGCTTATTGGAGGTTATGTGACGGATTTTTTGTTTTGGAGGAGGTAAACAGGTTGTTGTTGTTGTTGAACCGCCCCACCAAACTTAATACACCCGTTTCAGTGAAGGTGCCTCTCCCTGCAGGGCAATGAGAATGCAGGACCACCACACAGCCTACCTGGTGCCCTGTGACCGGCACATCGCTAAGAGAGCAGCCTCCCACTGTGTGGCTGAACCCTCCGTGGGATGGTAAAGACGGCACCTGCTTGCCCCTTGCACTTACCTGACCAAGAGTTGCTCTCTGTGTCAACTCATAAAACATACCTATGCTTTTTTCCAAGTTGCCATAAGCAGGAGGGGAGGGGGGAAGCCTGAAGGAGCAGATTGGCAATGAAAACCAGACATGCATTCCATGCTTATCTTAAAAAGATTGTAGCCTAGGCACCGGACCTTCTGCCTGGGAAAATCCTTCATTGGAGAATGTGATTGTTGAAACCCAGCCCAGGGATATGCTTCAGTTGGAGAATCTGATTTATGACACACCCAGGGGGCGAGGGGGAAAACAGGGTCACAGGTGACTGTAAGTTACGCGTCTCAGAGTTGGCTTCATTCGGGTTAATGCCGGACATGTTGCTCCTAATAAATCTTTTGGATTCCTTTGAAGCTTGGCCTGAGGCTCATGATTTAATTAGGGGCAATTGCTGGAATCCTGGCACTCTGTCAATTAAAGTTAAGGGGGAGACAGCAGAAAGAGGCCACGCGTTCATGCAGGGTGCCACCGGAAGCTGCACTGTTATGTTCTCACCTGTACAAGGCTCCTGTCCATTACAACCCCTGAAAGAACTTGAGACTGGGGGCCGGCTGTTTTAATGTCTTGCAAGTTCTGCTCCCTGATCTGTCAAAGGAAAGAAAAAAAGAAAGAAAGAGGGAGAAACCAAACCCAAGTGTTAAATACAGATAGTCTTCAACTTACATCATGTTCTGACCCAAACCCTTTTCCAATAAAACAAACACGAACCAAAGGGAGCAGAAACCTTTTAATGATTCTTACAAATCCCTGGTTAAAAGGCTGCTGCAAACTAACTAACTTTGATAAGCGCAAGCCTTGCCAAAACTGCGCGAGTGCCAAGAGTCATAAAGTTACCTAGAAATATTTTACAACACAAGAGTCCTCAAATACCAACTAAGATACTGCAATGTCCACGAGGCTCGAGTTTCAAAACATCTTTGCTTCCTGCAAAGAACATCCAATTGACAGCTGGCTTTTATCTTCTTGAAGGAAGGGCCATTACCTTGCAGCCTTACTCCCCATCTCTGAAGGCAGCAGTCCACTCCCTAATGGTCCTGGCCCCTCATCTGAGTCCTCGCTCTCCTCAGCCGTCCGCACCTGCTGCTGGCTAACCACATCAGTCCATTTAGTGACCGTTTGAAGTTATGCCACTGGGGGGAAGGGGACTTATGACCGTTTTTCCATGCTTTTAGGGCCACTGCAGCATCCCCGTGGTCAGGTGATCAAAATTCAGTTGTTTTGGCAACCGCTTCGTATTTATGACAGTTGCAATGTCCCAGGGTTGGTTATGTGATCCCCTTTTGTGACCTCCTGACAAAAGCAAAGTCCACTGGGAAGCCAGATTCACTCAACAACTCTGTTACTAATTTAGTAAGGGCAGTGATTCGCTTAAGAACCGAGGTGAGCAAAGTTGTAAAACGGGGCAAAAACCCCCCTCAACCAATGTTTCAGCCACAGAAATGTTGGGCTCCATTGTGGTCGTAAACTCAGGGACTACCTTGTAAGCCATAGGGTAGGTCCAGCCAATGAGCTGAGCTCGATCCATGGTAGTTCCAGGTCTGGCTTGTTCCAACCTGGCGAATCTACACGTCCATTCGACCCAGTTAATGCTTTTAAAAAGCACATGAAAGATCTTGGATCCTCTGCTAAGCCCTGGTTTGTTTCATTCCAAATGGGCAAATGAAGTTCAAACCTGGATCCCACCTCTGATGTTGCCAGAATCTAACACTCCCCTCTCCAATACAGGTGGTCCTCAACTTAGGATCACAACGGAGCCCAGAGTGTATGTTGCTGAGTGAGAGATTTGTTCAGGGAGCTTTGCCTCATTTGATGTCTTTTCTTGCCACCGTTGTTAAGTGAAAATCATCACAGTTGTTTAAGAGGATCTGGCTTTCCCCTGTTGACTTGGCTGGTGGGAAGTTTCACCAAAGGGGACTACGAGACCCTGCGATGGACGGTCGTAAATGTGAGTCAGGTACCAAGGGCCTGAATTCTGGCCACTTAATCGTGGGGACGGTGCAACGGTCTGTTAAGTGCAAATAACGGTCATCAGAAGTCACTTTTTTCAGTATCGTCGTAACTTTGATCACTAGATGAACTGTTGTAAGTCTGAGGATTGCCTGCACTGATCCCAAACCGTTATCTCCAAAGGCCCAGGACCTTCCTGGGCATCCACACCCAGTGCCAGCCATACAGCCCAAGGCGCACCTTGTCCAGAGGAGTCTCCGACGGCACATCTCCCCATACCTCTGGAGGCAGAAGCAGACCAAAACTATAGCACCCCTTTCCTGGCCAGTACAAACCTTGTTCCGCATTTCCTGGACCTCCTTTGGGTTCGTGTTCAAGGGAACAAAGAGGTTTGGGGGAGCCGATGAGGCAGTCCTGTGAACCTCCTCTTTAGTCCACTGTAAACAACAGCATGGAAAAAAAGGCGTGTTAGGAAAAAAGAGAGGGGGATTCGAAACGCTCGGCCTCTTCAAAACAGCAAGATTATCGCACAGGAGATCATGCAAGATTTGACGAAGGAGAATTGAAGCAATGATTGGGGGTTTTATTTGTTTTTGGAGGGCGTGGGGGGACAAAAGAAGAGCTGTCCTTTTCTTTGGAACAGCTGTTTTAGCTGCATTGGGAAGGGAGTAAGAGGGTGTCTCATGATCAAACTGCCAAACCCAGGAAAAATGGAGCATCTGGAAGGGGGTGCTGAGATTCCCCAGGAAGGTCTTCTTCAGCCAGAGAGACCACTAAAGCAATTTAAGGTTGTAAATCAGAAGACCCCCCCACCCCTCCCAAAAGAGGTGACTCTGTGGTGCATATTACAATGTAAAACAGGGGCGCCCACTTTTAAGACCTGTGGACTTTAGCTCCCAGAATTCCCCAGCCAGCTAAAGTTGGTCACCCCTGATGTAAAGCTTTGAGACCCGGTCACTTTTAAGACCTGTGGACTTCTCCAGAAGGACAGGGAATTCTGGGAGCTGAAGTCCACAACTCTTACACCTCTGATGCAAAGGTGTTTGTTTTTTGGAATAAATCCCTCTTAACCCTTGCAGGGCACGATAAGCCTGCATAGCGCCAGGCTATTTATCCAGATGGGACCAATTATGCAAATATAAAACTGGAAATGGAAGATTTTGCGCTCAACCTTTTTTTTTTAACTGTCCACATCATTGATTCACTTCCCGGGTATCTTAATACATCAAAGCAAACAGAAAACCACGAGATGACAGAAATATGAAAAGCAACATGATAATAACCAGGCTAGGTGGATTAATTTTGTCCCATGAAGAAAGAGTGGGCATCACCAAAGTTTAAATTCAAAATGAAACTCAAACAAAGAGTAGAAAGTTTCAAAACCGTTTTTTACACAGACAGATAGATGGAGCAGCCTAACACAAGAGTTTGGTGATGTCGTTGTTTTATATAAAGCTTATGGCTTCATATATTAAACAAAAAACAAAAAACCACATCTCCGAAGCTGGAAAAAAAAAGCATTTACAAAAGGGATTTGTTTTTTTGCAGGAGGTTGCTTAATTTAACCAATAAAGTTAGCAGCTTAGAAGTACATTTGTCCTACCAATATGAATATGAGATTTATTCTTTCAAAAGGACATGTTTGGCCCCATTAATAAACAACTTATTGCATGGGTAAGCTCTCAACTCTGAATCAAATCCGTTTTTGCATAAATACTACTCCTTCCAAAAATAATTCTGAGACGGAAAGCCAGAAATAGAACTCCTTAAAAAGCAACATAATTCAAAAAATGTTTTGCAAACATGAAGTAAAAAAATGGAATGAACATGGAGCTATGGATACTCACTGGTTCTTATCTTTTCACATAAAAATTACTCCAGCTTTTTATTAAAAGATATTTAGCAACAATGTTAAGAACCTTAGCATACTGGATTTTTTAAAAAATAAAACAAATTTTAAAAATCAAATATACACACCAGAAGTTATTGGATAGGGATTGAAAGCTGTTCTACTATAATATGTCAAAATCAGATTGTATTCCCATAATTTCAGTTTTCATTGGTCTTAGTTCTTCAGCTCGATTTGGGTGCTAAGAAAATACAAAACTCTTACGCACGTTTGATTTTGCTATTTCCCGAAGAAGTGGTATTTCAACGTCTGACAGTAGTAGCATTTTTTTTAAAGGGAAGGAAAAAAAAAACACTCCATAATCAAAAAATCTCCCCTCGGTTCTCTCATTAAGCGTGTATAAGAACAACTGCATTCCCCAGGATCCTGAAAGGCACAGACCTAAATTTGGGCTTTGCGTCAAGAGGCGCAAAGGAAAAACAGGAACTAAAGGTAACTAAATTCTCAACAGGATGCCTCCTTTTATGCTGAATCCTAAACTGTGCTGCCCTTTGAATAGCTCTGAAGGACGGCAGGTTTTTTTGCTCAGCCCTAGAGTCATCCAGTGTCACCCGCCAGGCACATGCACACCTGGATTTGACATCCCTATCTCCAAGCAGCTGTTAGCTATGATGGCCTTGGAGTCTTCGGGAGGCAGCGCCCGCCAAGCCCCTTCTGGACCACACCTCAGCCAAACTTTATCATGCCGCCTCCACCCGCCCATCCCCAACCCCCGGCTAACCCCCCCCCCCAGGAAAGACTCTTCAATTACGGCCACCTACTCACATGCAACATTTCATGCAGAAGGGAGGGGGGGTCAGCCCTGGGAGGCTTTGGGGGGGGGTGCCAGTGTGAAAAGGCAAAAGAGGGGCACATGGCTCGGCGGCTGAATCTCAACTGGGAGGGAGGCAGACGGACTGCTCAAAAGCAGACCCGTCAGTCTGGCTTTCGTGTAGGAAACCTGCCTAAAGGAGTCTAAAGCCAAGGCATTTGTTGAGAAGGAGGCCAAGATGGACCCCATTGTAAGGCCGAAGTAGCCCCAATCGTGCGTTTATAAAAGCAGGCAGGGGGTTGAGCCCAGAAGAGAATACGGCACAGTATCCGTTCTGCCTGAAAGCGATTTAAATGGTGGGCATCACACCCATGGAATGACTGTTTGCCGGAGAGGCAGGGGACGTTATTTCCCGCTTGGGGTGGGGTGGGAATCAGAAAAGTGTTTTTTGGGGGGGGAGGGGGTTGGGGCTCCTTAGCATCCAAAGCCTCCCAGCAGCTGGCACCGACGGTCGCTCTACATCATCTAACTATGAACAGTAAGGTAGGCACAGACCAAGCAGTTGGTAATACAGCTTGGCACGCAGACACCGGACGAGAGAGACTGCAGCAAGGGTTTCACGTGATCGTGTGTAATGTTCGTCCACACCTTAGCCTTCGACTTGGGGCTGCCGCCGCCGCCGCCGCCATCCTGCCCTTCTTCAGCTGGGTCATCCCCTCGGCTGGCATTTAGCCACCTTGCCTTCTCCCGCTGCTGCCTCTGAAAGCTATGCCTCAGAGGAGAGCAAGTGCCCGAGTCCCCATCACTAGCAAAAGAGTAGCTGGTGACGGCAGCGGGAACCTCCGCCTCACTGAACTTTTTAGTCTTCTCCCTCAGAGCAGGGCATCGGTACGGGTAGCCAGTCCGGTAACCCTGAGGAAAGACCACAGGAGAAGAGTCAGTCCAGGACAAGGCCCAGGATTCGTCAGGAACAGCGATAGCACTGAAGACTTATACAGCACTTCACAATGCTTTACAGCCCTCTCCAAGTGGTTTACAGTGTTGTGATGTGGGCAATCTGGGCTCTCAATTTACCCACCTTGGAAGGATAGACATCTATGGTCAGGATCGAACTCCTGGTTGTGGGCAGAGTTAGCCTGAAATATTGCACTCTAACCACTGTGCCACCATAGAAGGGAGGGAGGGAGGAAGGGAAGGACTAGCAATAGCACTTAAGCTTATATACTGCTTTCCAGCCCTCTCTAAGTGGTTTATGGAGTCAGCCTCTTGCCCTCAACAATCTGGGTCCTCATTTTACCCACCTCTGAAGGACGGAAGGCTGAGTCAACCTTGAGCAGGTTAGGATCAAACTGCTGGCAGTGGGCAGAGTTAGCCTGAAATACTGCATTCTAACCACTGGGAGGGAGGGAGGAAAGGAAGGAAAGAAGGAAGGATGGACAGACTAGCAGTAGCATTTAGACTTATATACTGTTTCACAGTGCTTTACAGCCCTCTCTGAATGGTTTACAGAGTGTGTGCCCCCGAGATGTGGGCAATCTGGGTCCTCATTTTACCCACTTCAGAAGGATAGACGTCTCCAGTCAGGATCGAACTCCTGGTTGTAGATAGAGTTAGCCTGAAATACTGCATTCTAACCACAGTGGGTGGGTGGAAAGAAGGAAGGAAGGAAGGAAGGAATACACTAGCAATAGCACTTAAGATGTATTCACAGTGGTTTTACAGCCCTAAGCGGTTTTACAGAGTCAGCCTCTTGCCCCCAACAATCACTTGACCCACCTCGGAAGGATGGAAAGCTGAGTCAACCTTGAGCTGGTCAGGATCGAACTGCCAGCAGCCAGCAGAGTAAGCCTGCAATACCGCATTCTAACCACTGCGCTCGTAAACAGAGCCATTTGGCCCATCTGCATACTCATCTTATCCTAAAAAGGGTTAAGTTTGGAATTGGTCATTTCAATAAGTGGCAGCCAAGGCCATCACAGATAGCAAGCTCAGCCTTCCCTTGTGGTCCTACTTTCTTGCGAACAAACTGTGTAAACCAGGAGTGAAGGACGTTGCCCTGAAGGTGGAAGTAAACTCTGCGAATATTATTATAAAGAAAAAGAATTGTGAGTTCCTGGGCGCTCTTTGGGCTTGGCTATTTGTTTGCTGCCCTTTCATTACCCAACTCACTAGATAATGAAACATTCAACCCTGAGCCACAAATTCAACCCTGAGGCTACAGATAACTATCTTCTGTTGTGAGAAAACGAACATTAAGTGTTGCTGAAAGATTCCTCTGGCGCTGCGATGATTGACCAAGCTTTGAATGCTGTGTTTCACTCTCCACTGCATTTTCCTTTAAGGGCAGCACAGCGGCTCAGGGATTAAGACACTGGGTTTGTCAGCTGGAAAGCTGGCAGCCCAAGTTCGAGACCCGAGTGCCACGTGACGGAGTGAGCTTCCCACTACATGCTCTAGCTCCTGCCAATGTAGCAGTTGGAAAGGATGCAAATGCAAGTCGATAAATAGGTACCACTTTGGTGGGAAGGGAACAGCTCTCCATGATCTCATGCTGGTCACATGACTACGGAAATGTCTTTGGACAGTGCTGGCTCAATGGCCTTGAAACAGAGATGAGCAGCGCCCCCTGCAGTTAGCAATGAGTAGCAGAATCAAATCCACGGGGGGGGGGGACTCCTCCTTAAGGAAGAACAAAACTTTGGGGGTGTCAGCCACAAGAGCTTCGTGGTATTGAGACGTCCGTCTGTCCATCCTCTGTCATATTTGTACAGCTACCCATCTCACCTAAACGGACTCTATAGGTAGCAGCAGGACGTTTGGCTTACCAAATTGTCAAGCATTCGCATGAGGGCTTCAAATTCTTGTTCTCCAGTCTGCCATTTGGGGTGAGGCACTGTCCCTTCCTCTGCGGCAGACTCGTGGCAGTGAGGCCTGGATTTGTATTTGCTGGGATCCAGCAGGACCAAATTGTCTGCCCCCCCTGCACTGGCCAGGGTTCGTACCTGCAAAAAGTGAGCAGCAAATAGTAATGAGGAGACATAAATCAAAGCGCCAGCCATACAGTCTAATCTTGGGTTACATGCCACGTTACAACGCACTCTAGTAGGATTTATCTCTTTAATTAAACCAACGCTCCCCCCAAAATATGGTAGTCTTTCTGTTAAGCTTCAAAAGCTGCTTTTGGCTGTTGCAACTATTATTGCTTCTCAGATGACCAGCAAACTATTGGGGGGAGGAAAGGGGGAGATAGAACGTAGGTTCCAGACTTCGAGATGCCAGGAATGAGAACCAAGGACGTTTGGGCAGGTGCTTATCAAGAGCCAACAGACTTTCTCACACCACCACCAGGAGACTCCATTGGACAATGTGACCTGATCAAATTGGAGGGAGGGAGAACCTGAACTTTGACTATGTGCGTTTGCACAAGGAGCAGTCAGATCCGGTTTTGCTATCATAGGTGCCAAAATGATGTACTTAATAAAGTTCTGCAATCCGAGATCGGATCATCTTGGCTGTGCTTACTTTGGTTGGGCCCGTTGGTTGGGATTTTGACGCTTTCGATATTAAAGTCCCGCTATGCCTTTTCCATAGGCATGCTTTTAATTCAGCTGCTTTGGGTTATGCAGTATCCCCCAAACCAACTTGAAGTAGATAAATCAAGAAAATAACATTGCTTACTTGGATCTCACATGCAACAACCAAATTGTGAATATAATAGAAAGCCTCCTCCACGCTTTCGCCAACAGATACCAAGCCGTGATTTCGGAGGATGAGGACCTGGAGCAGCCAAGGAGAGAAATAAAGATGCTCTGAGTCAGACAAAGTCGACCTTTTCTGCCAGCTCTTTGTAACTGGGATGGTCTAGATACTCACTTTACTTTTGGGGCCCAGATTCTTTTGAATCAGGGCCTTTTCCTCCTCGTTCACAAGAATGCCGTGGTAATCGTGGTAGGCCACTTCCCCGAGAGACAGTGCCTCTGGTGAGATGGGCAAGAGGCCACGTTTCATCGCAGATACCTGAGAATGTTATTGTGGATTTTATGACAGCAGTATATGAATTGGTTGCCCTCCTACCTATCTGTTCTCAAAGGAAAGACAACTTTGGATTGGGGGTGGGGGTGGGGGGGAAACGACATAATTCCCTCATCTGGAAAGGGCATCTCTAAAACTCATTTCTGAGAACAAAGCAAGTCCTCAAAAACTAACAGGAAAGTAAAACCAAGGCACGCAACTGAGAGCAGCCATTTTGAAAAATACTGATTGACAAGATAGGGATAAGGAAGGAATAGAGTGGAACAGAACAGAATGAAGAATTAGGTTAGAATATAGAGGAGAGGAATGTAGAAGGGGAGGAGAGAATGAAGAAGGGAAGGGAAGAGGAAAGGAGAAGAATGAAAAAGGGAAGTGGAGAGGAGGGGAGAGGAAAGGAGAGGAAAATAATGGAATGAAGGATTAGAATAGAATAATGAAGAATGGAATAGAGAATAGAGTAGAGTAAAATCGAGTACAATAGAATAGAATTCTTTATTGGCCAAGTGTGACACACAAGGAATTTAGAATTTGTCTCTGCTGTGTAAGCTCTCAGTGTACATTCAAACAACAAGTGATAATTCACAATCATAATCATAAAATACAATCATAAATCATAAGATACATTAAATGATAGTTAAAGATATTAAATAAAGCAATCAACATAAAACATAAGATACAAGCAACAAAGTGATAGTCATAACATGCTATAGGAAATAGGAAAAGGATAATACTACTAATACAGACCTACTTATTATTCCATGATTTCAAGAAGACATTAATTCAACAAGTGACTGTTTTACTGGACACGCTAGATGCTGTGTAAAAAAAACCCCTTTCAACCTGTCTATGTTGGAAATGTTTATTTCAGAGGAACAAGCTTATGTTTTTGGCTTCCTTAATATTGGACCCATTTAATATTTACCAAAGCGTTAAAAAGACAATTGGGAAAAAAGAGTAAAGTTGGGAATGCGGTATTGAAGTATATTATGGAAATCTGTAATCTACTGAAGTATGGAAAACTTGTGGCTTGTGGGCTCAGCCCAGAAAATTGCTTCACTCTGCTGGGAGCATCCAACTTTAAACCATAGATGAATGGAAGACAAGGTTCTTTTTCGTGCAGCAGATCTAGATTTTTAGCAATTCCTAAACCAGAGCTGGAGAACTATGACCGAGGCATTCTGGGATTTAAAGTCCACAGGTCATAGAATTGTCATAGCTGTCCACCCCTGTCCTATGAAGGCAGCCTGTCTCCTTCGTTACTACTGGTAGTCCTCGGCTTACGAACACAACTGAACTCCAAAAGGAGACATTCGTTAAATGAGTTTTGCCCCTTCCTACGAGTTTTGCTGCATCTGTTAAATGAATCACTGCACTTGTTAAATTAACAGGGTTGTTGAGCAAAACTGGTTTCCCCATTGACTTTGCTTATGAGGAGGTCGCAAAAAAGGGTAATTGGGACACTGCAATGGACACAAATGTGAGTCAGCTGTCAAGTATCCAAATGCAAATCAGGTGAGCATGGGGGTGTCGCCATGGTCGTAAAAGTGTGAAAAATGGTCGTCTTTTTTTTCCCCCCCCCAAATGGCCACTAAATGAACGGCTATTCAGATGAGGAAGACCTGCACTACGTGGCTTGTCATCAAGGTGCTTTGCTATTTCCGAGCTGTGAGGGGAGGCGGAGAACTCTCTTACCGCTGCTCCTGCAGGAGTGTGGATGTGAACAATGCACTTGACATCCGGGCGGGCGGCGTAGATGGCTGAGTGCAAGGTGAAGCCAGCCGGGTTGATCCCCAAGTTAGTGCTCCCGCGATCAATGACGTCCCCTTGGAAATTCACTTTCACCTGGTAACAGAAGATGGGGGTTATTGGCGAATAATTATTCTAACTCTCTTCCTGCAGGAGGGAAAGAAGAAAATAGGGATGGGAGTAGAATGGAATAACAAATAGAATGGTGAATAGAGCAGAAGTAGAGCAGAGTGGAATGGAATAATATTGGAAGAGGAGAGGAGAATAAGGAATGGAATGGAAATAGAATAGAATAGAATAGAATAGAATAGAATAGAATAGAATAGAATAGAATAGAATAGAATAGAATAGAATAGAATAGAATAGAATAGAAAATATGGAATGGAATGGAATGGAATGGAATGGGAGAGGAAAGGAGAGGAGAGGAGAGGAGAGGAGAGGAGAAAAAATAGAAGAGAGAATAAGAATAGAATAATAAAAATAGGATAGAGAATAAGACTAGACTAGAAGAGACTTTGGAGGTACTCTAGTCCAACACCCTGCTCAAACAAGAGATCCTGGTATAAAATGTCTCTTCTTAAAATCCTCCAGTGATGGAGCAGCCACAACTTCTGGAGGCAAGCTGTTCCACTGGTTAATTATCCTCACTGTCAGGAAGTTTCTGCTTAACTTCAGGTTGCTTCTGTCCTTGATGAATTTCCACCCACAGTTTCTTCTCTTGGCCTTCTGGGGCTTTGGAAAATAAATTGACCTCCTCCTCTTTGCAACAGTATTGGAAGACTGCTATCATGTCCCCACTAGTCCTTCTTTTCTCTAGACTAGCCAAACCCAATTCCTGCCACTGTTCATTTGTTTTCGCCTCCAGGCCTTTAATCATCTTAGCTGCTCTTCTCTGCACTTTTTCCAAAGCCTTAACATCTTTTTTGTAATGTGACCAAAACTGGATGCGGTATTCCAGATGTGGCCTTACTAAGGCTTTATAAAATGGTATTTTCACCTGATTTTGATTCTATCTCTCTGTTTATACAACTAAGAATTGTGTTAGCTCTTTGGGGATCTCAGCAATCATGAGTAGCATACATGGGAGGCAGGGGTGGGAAGGAGGGAGGGAGACAGAGAGAGGGAGAGAGAGAGGGAGGGAGAGGGAGATAGAGGGAGGGAGAGGGAGGGGGAGAGGGAGAGAGAGAGAGAGAATGGAAGTTGGGTATTTATGATGCTGATCTACAGAAAAGCTTTTACAGTTAGGGATATATATTTTTTGGTTTAGATGAAACACCATAGAGTATCCAAGGACATTTGGATAATTTATTTTCCTCACATTCTTTCTTGGCTCTAGGGCGAGGCATCTTGGAAACAGGAATCCGGTGATGATATTATAATTCAAACCACTTTTACGCAACATGTGCAATTTAACAGGAAGATAAGAAATGAAGGCTTAAATAAGAAGGCCCCAATCCAAGATTTAAATGTGGCACTCACTTGTTCTAATTGGCAATGAGTTAAGACATTCAAGATTTATTTTTTTTTACAATTTTTCACTTACCAAGCTGGATGCAGTAACTTCACTATAGAGAAGTCCAAAAGGCACAATCAGAAAATGTTCCTGCTCCAAATTTACTCTGACCTGCAAATATGAAGAAGAAAGCTCTGAGAGCCGCAATCTGAAATGCAGAAAATTCAGTTGGATTGAAAAATCAATTAAAACAAAAACAAAAACTGCTGATTTGCCAAGGCGGTCCTGGGTTCTTCCCTCTTTTGCTTTCTCAGCAAAAATGATCCTGGATTCCTGCTAGCCACATCAGCAAATCCATGGTTGAAAATAGGCTTCAGCAGAGAGAATCCCTGTTTTGGATCTCAGCAAAAACAGCAAACCTAATACCTACCCTTTAAGCCAGGGGTCTCCAAACTTGACAGCTGTTAAGACTTGTGGACTTCAACTCCCAGAATTCCTCCTCCAGGCATGTTAGCTCAGGAATGATGGGAGTTGAAGGCCACAAGTCTTAAACTTGCCAAGTTTGAAGACCCTTGCTTTAAGCACAAAGGGAGGGAGGGAGGAAGAAAAGGGATAGAAGGGAGGAAAGGAGGGAGGGAGGAAATGAAAAGGAAGGAAAGAAACAGAAAGGGAGGGAGGAAGGATGAGTACTATTCTGCTGTGCTCACAAGACTCCTCACTCTGGATAGGCACCTGAAGACTGGACTTGCCAATTTACACCCAGGAGGTGGCAAATTCCAAGGAAAGGAAAGGCCCACCCACCCCTGAAACAGCAGGGCAGGTTCTCCCAGTTCATGCTCCCAGCATGAAAAAGGCAGAAGACAAACTTCTTTTGCCTTGAAAAGAAAAAAGACAGAAGCAGAAGTCACCTATTTCAGGGCAGTCATTCTATGTGAAAATCTGTCCCGCTGGGGGTTGAGGGTGCGTGGGCATTCTCACGTAGAATGACTGTCCAGAGATAGGTGGCTTCTGCTTCTGGTTTTGTCTTTCTTCTTCTTCTTCTTCTTCTTCTTCTTCTTCTTCTTCTTCTTCTTCTTCTTCTTCTTCTTCTTCTTCTTCTTCTTCTTCTTCTTCTTCTTCTTCTTCTTCTTCTTCTTCTCCCAAACAGGCTAACAGACTGTGCAATTTAGTTTATGCGGATTATAACTTTATTGCTTTGGGGCTTGGCTTGGCTTGAACGTGATTGGAATTTCCCCGTTTTATTTCTCCTAGGGAACTGCGTACTCACAGTGATGTGATTGTAAATAAGCTGCGACCAGCCAAAGAGATCAGCCAGCCTGTAGAAAGCAGCCAATTTGCACCGTAGTAGTTTCTCTCCTTTCTCGTAAGCGATGGAATCCGATCCCCGCAGATCGTTCACAGGCGTCACCATCCCGAGGCCTGAAAAGAAAAGGTACATGGGGAAAAAATGCAATTTTAATTTGAGCACTGAATTAAAACAGTTGCCAATTACTAAAACACAGAACTACAGGTAGCTCTTTACAACAGTGACCACTCAAAGTTACAATGGCAGCGCAAAAATAAGTGACTTAAGGAACGTTTTTCAGAGTTACAAATTTTACAGCATCGCCACGATCAGGGATCAAATTCAGAGGCTTGGCGACCAGTTCATATTTACAACCGTCGCTGCATCCCAAGGTCATGTTGATCCCCTTGAGACCTTCTGATCAGGAAAGTCAATGGGGAAGCCAGATTCAGTTAATGACCAGGTTACTAATTTCTATCAATGGCAGTGATTTATGTAAGAACTGCGGCAAGAAAAGCCATAAAATGGGGCCAAACTCACTTTAAAAACAACAGAAACTTTGGGCTAAACTGCGGTCATTAAGTCGAGGACTACCTGTACAGCCAAGGTGTCATCAGCCCTTTCACACACACACACACACCCCAAGACTCACTCATGTTTAAGGCAGTCATGCCTCCTTGAGGAGCAGGTGGGTAGACATTGGGAACATTGGCCGTCATGAAGTCTGCAATCTGTTGTAGAGCCAGCAGGCCTGTAGGATTCTTCCCTTTCTTGAACTGTTCCTGGATCATGGATTCCAACTCTTCACAAAATGCCTAATAAAAGAGCAATACTGCCTGTGAAAAGAGTGCTTGACAGAGCCGTGACTTGACTTGGTGCCCAACTCCTTGCGTAAGAACAGGCTCTTCACTGGGGTGCAGGAATGGAGCAGAAATTTTCAGGACCTGGCCTGAAAATTTCAGCTCCTCTGCAGGTAACTCTGAGGGAAATTCTCTTGAGGGAATTTCAGCTCCCCTCAGCAGGCAACCCTTTCAGCCAGCCTCCAGAAATAGGGAGGGGGTCTTCTCAGCAAGAGTCATCAGCTTGCAAACCTTCCCTACTGGCTTCCTCAATGATTTTATGGGGAAGCCAGCAGAGAAGACTGCAACTGGGGACCACATAATTACAAAGTACTTGACAACCCGGTGGTAAGTGCAATCAGGTTTGCTAAGCACCCAGATCATGTGATCGCAGGGGTGGTGATGCAACATTTTGCCTGATGGCCAGAAGTTGTTTATGACCCATAAAGCATCTTTACTGAGACTGTTGTAATTCTGTTCCATCATTAAAATGGTCGTAAATCAAGGAGTATCTGTAGGATTTCTCAAGGAGGGAGTGTGTCGCAGAATATTATGTAGCTTTGATTATATTGGTTTACCAATTTTATGTAGGAAATAATTTGGCCTGCAGCACCCCTTAATTCTCTGAAGTTCATGTACTGCAGTGTTAGAATGTAATATTCTGGTATTTTATTACTACTTTGGTTCAATAACAACAGCAAGAAGAAAAATATATTATTTCTCCAAACTATTTCTCCAATGAAACCGCATTAGAAATCTGAGCTAAGAGACAACCAGTGCTTTTCAAGGAAACACACACATGTACACTTTAAGAGGCTTTTCTGGCTTCGGTCACACATTCAGGGGTCTCCAACCTTGGCTCCTGGAAGCCTGGCGGACTTCAACTCCCAGAGTTCCACAGCCAGCTGGCTGTGGAATTCTGGGAGTTGAAGTCCGCCAGGCTTCCAGGAGCCAAGGTTGGAGACCCCTGCATTAAATCTATCTTGTTTGAAAGTTTCTTTAAAGCACAGAACATTTCTTTTCTGTAGTCATGCCTTGGGGGGAAAATGTGATTATATATTCTTACTGGACTTTGGAGGATCATGGATACTCTCTTCTTTTGTTCCATCATATTGAAATCCTGGCGAAGGTCGGGGGCCATGTTCCTCTCTCGCAAGTAGTCAGGATTATTTTCATCAACTCTGTCAAAGTATCTCTCTTTATGTGGAGCTGTTGGAGGTGGTGAAGTTACCACCTCCGCTCTCGTTTCACCATTCATAGTACAGTTTCAATTGTGCTGCAAAAGTGAGAAGAAAACAATTTTTTAAAAAAAGATATCAAGCAATTTCTGTTAAAGCAACTGAAAACAGAACAACCACAATTGATCCCAGAAATTATGTTGCTAGGTGAGAAATTTGTTGAGTGAGTTTTGTCCCATTTTACGACCTTTCTTATTCCAGTTGTTAAGTGAATCACTACAGTTGTTAGTCACATGATTAAGTAAATCTGGCTTTCCCATTTGCTGATCAGAAAGTTGTAAAAGATGATCACATGACCTCGGGACACAGCAACGGTCCTAAATATGAACCAGTTGTCAAGCATCTGAATGTAAATCACATAACCACTGAATCAGAATAGAACTGCAAGGGACCTTGGAGGTCTTCTAGTCCAGCCCCCTTCTCAAGCAGGAGAACCTAGACTATCTCAGACAAGTGGCTGTCCAGCCTCTTCTTGAAAAGTTCTCCAGTGATGCAGCACCCACAACTTCTGAAGGAAACTTCTATACATGGGGGTGTTGAAGCAAGTCATGAGTGTGAAAAATGGTCGTAAGTCACTTTTTAGTGATAGAACTTCCATTTTCACACTACAAACCTAAGTAAGCATTTACAATGCTATGTTGAGGGCTACTACCCAAGGAACTGCTGATCCAGTTCTACAGAGGAATTATTGAGTCTGTCACCTGCACCTCTGTAACTGTCTGGTTTGGTTCTACAATCCAACAGGACAGACACAGACTTCAGAGAGGAATTAGGACTGCAGAAAAAAAAATGACTACCCACCTGCTTCAATCGAGGACCTGCATACTGCACGAATCAAAAAGAGGGCTGTGAAAATATCTACAGGACCCCGCACATCCCAGACATAAATTGTTTCAACTCCTTCCCTCAAAACGACGCTATAGAGCATTGCACACCAGAACAACTAGACACAAGAACAGTTTTCTCCCAAACACCATCACTCTGCTAAACAAATAATTCCCTCCACACTGTCCAACTATTTGCAAAGTCTGCACTACTATTACTATTAATCTTCTCATCACTCCTTATCGCCCATACCCTCCCATTTGTGACTGTATGACTGTAACTTTGTTGCTTGTATCCTTACGATCTATATTGACTGTTTCCTAGTATGATTTGATTGCTTATTTGTACCCTACGACTATTATTAAGCGTTCTTGTATCTGATGAGTCTTGACTCTTGACGAACGTATCGTTTCTTTTTATGTACACTGAGAGCATTTGCACCAAGACAAATTCCTTGTGTGTCCAATCACACTTGGCCAATAAAAGGATTCTATTGTATTATCTGCAGAGCTCTCGTGACTACCAGTTAATTTTCATAAATCACATTTTATATTTTTGATACAGTCCCAAAAACTCAAAAAAGAAAATCCCCAGTTTTAAGGATTCCACCTCGTCTTACAATAGTTTAGTGACCGCTGAAAGTTACAACAGCATTGAAAAAAAGGACTTAGGACCTTTTTTCATATGATTGCAGCTGGTCACAGGCTCAAAAATTCAGATGGTCGGCAAATGATTTGCGCTGATAACAGTTGCAGTCTACCAAGGTCACGGATCCCCTTTTTGTGACCTTCTAAGAAACAAAGTCACTGGGGAAGCGGAACTCGCTTAACAACCGTGTGACTAACTCAGCCACTGCAGTGATTCACTTAACAACTGTGGCAAGAAAACAGGGCAAGATTCGCTGAACAACTGCAATAGAAATTTGGGGCTCCATTTTGGTTGTTCAGCCGAGGACTACTGATACAGATTTCCTGCACCTCAACTCTCACTGACATTTATGGATCGCGCTGTGGGTTTGCAGGGAACACCATATTTTTTGTATCGTCTCTGCCAGGAGGCCAACTCCCAGCCTGTTGATGAAAGGGGAGGAGGGGAGAGACTGTCTATTTTCTGCAGGAAATCCTGGACCAGATCTCCATCCGGGGGCTTCCTGCCAACCCTGGGGGCTCCCTGTTTAAAAGCAGAGGGAGGAAAGCTGCAGCTGGCTAGGTCCCAGGAAAATGCAGCCAGGACCAGTCAACCCCCCACCACCACCAACTTTCCCCTCTGAATCGCCAACTATACAGAAAGGATTTTCTGATTCAAGGTCTTTCTTTGAAGACATTTGCTTCCCTTCCAAGAAGCTTCTCCAGCTCTGACTGGATGGTGGGGAATGGAAGGATTTATATTCCTTGCAGACAGCTGGTCATTTGCATTCTTTTAGAGGGCCATTGAGGCCACAGAAGAGGTTTATCTCTGTGTCCTCAGGGTCACCTGAGCGGTGCAAATAGGGATCAAAGAGGCCATCTGTGTCCAAACTGAACAGCCCTCTCTCCACAGAGGTGAAAAGGATATGACATCATCTATCTCCACTCTACAACACAGATCCTTTCAGCAGTTCCAAGGAGGCTCCACACCATCTGCACCATTCAGGTAACCCTGGGGACACAGAGATGAACCTCCAAGTGGCCTGAAGGACTCTCTAAAAACAATGCCAATGACCAGGTGCCTGCAAGGAGTACACATCCTTCCATTCCTCACCTTCCAATCTGAGCTGAAGGAGCTTCTGGGATGAGAAATGAAATGTCTTCAAAGACAAAACAAAAAATCCAGTTTCCTCTTGAAAAAAAGCACCATTGGGACAACCATGAATGATCTGAATGACTGAGAAACTCCATAGGCAGCTATGCAGAAACTTCCTTGGGGTCATCCTCAGCCAGGAAAGGTCTAGAGGAGCGTAAATGAAGATCAACAGGGCTGGAAAAAGCCACTAAAAATGGCCAAGAAACGGCAGTGGGAGGACATACAGACGGAGAGCACTTTGCTCCGGGAGTCCAAAGTTAAGAGCGGAGCAGTTTTGACTCCTCTGTCCCTCCGCATGCGTTTAGATTTTCTTTTGAGACTCTCGTGGGTACTGGCACAGAGAAGTCCAATTTGAAGGAAAAAGCAGGAAAGAACAGCCTGAAACACGTCTGCAGCACATGGCCGTCGCACCCAAGTGTTATAGAAATAAATAGATAAAATAAATTGTTCTGCCTGGAGTGCATTAGCATTTGGTTTCCGTCTCTGAAACGCTGTCAAAAAAACCGCACCCTGAATGGAGGCCAACAGAAGTGATAAATCCAAGCGCTTGACAGAGGGAAAGAGTTCAGCCCGAACAAAAGGCAGATGTTTTACAGGGATCTGTGCAAGACCTCTCCTCCATGCAACTCTTTAAAAGTAGGAAAAAAGGAAAGCTTTCAGAGAAACAATCATTATAGCTTTTACCCTTGGAGGTCTGAAAGGGAGGGTGGTGGCCTTGTTGCCCCTGAATGGATTTTAAACAGAAAGAATTCCAAAAAGGTGGGGGCAAACATCTTCATCTGGTTAATGCTATTTGGAAAATCACACTTGACGGTCTAGGTGGAAGAACAAAAACGTCCCATATTTGTAAGATACTTTTCCGGAATTAAGCAGACCATTTACATTAAGACTGAGTTTTTCCTTTGTAAACCAAGGGGAGGGGTGAGACTACTCCAGTTCCACCTTGTATGTTTACATTATTAACGGCTGTTCTCTGGCACACCTCTTACTTAGAAACCGTTTTTTTCCCCCACCCAAAGCCATTTTGGTATTCCAAAATGTAAAAAACAGTAAGAGACTGCACTCTCTGCTCCAAGTGAACCACGTTCCTAGAAAGGAAAAGTAACCTGGCTAGCAGAGCCTGGCTGGAGACACCGAAGGGGGAAGGACCAGATATGTACCCAGAGCCCAGGAACTCCCAAAACGCTTCACCTCTACAGAGAACAGACTAAAACTCCCTTTGCTCCCTTTCAGCCATAAAAGCAGGAGTGCAGGAAGGCCGTTTCCAACTGTTGACTCTAACCGAGAAAAAAGAAAAAGGGGTTTTTCTCAAACATAAAGGGGTGGGGTGTCCCTTTTTAAGATGAGTTCAGCTGCCTAGGACTATGTGGATGCATTTTTCATGCTGTTTTCTTGGCAGCCGTACACACATTCTCCTTGCAGCCTTCTGGGATCCTTTCAGTCCCCTTCTAGACTACTAGAGTTTCCTGCCGGTCTCTCCCCTGAGTGGCCAGAAAGATCTTGCTAAGTCCAATGTAAGATGCTGGGAAACTTATGTTCATTATATCTGTCACATGAGCAACTGCAGAGAAGCAGGGATGAGAGATTACCATGATGGGAAAAGGCAGCTTACAGGGTTGGGTAGGTAAAAGAGAACTGAAACCTTCCTTAAGTCTTGGGCAGGGGTCGGCAGCCTTAAGCACTCAAAGAGCCACAAAGATCCTAACTGGAAGCCCCCCCCCCCTTCAATTCTGGAGCTGACCGGAAATTCCCCCGCCACAGAGTCTCCTCCTAGTGTGATGTCCTTTTTCCTCTACCTCTCCTAACCAAAAGCTCTATCAATTGTGGAGCCGACGGGTGACAGGGAGCCGCAGCAGAGGGATGAAAGAGCCACATGCGGCTCCAGAGCCGCGGGTTGCTGACCCCCTAGTCTTGGGGAACAGGATAGTATTTGGAAGCCAGGCAGGCAGGGCTCCTCCCAGACTCACTGGGCAGAAGCGGGAGAGAAGGTAAAGCACCACAGGCTTGCCCAGTCCTGTTATGCCAACTTCTTCACTCGAGAAAGGAGGGCTCTAGCTTATCAGGGGGTTTGTTTCTAAGCTGGTCTATCCTGAAGGTTTGGCAATAAAGGCTTCATATCGCACCACAGATCCAGACAATTTTGAAAAAAAAAGAAAAGAATTACTCTTGAAATGTGGTCGATGATTGCTTTTAAATGCTGCAGTGGCATATTTTGTTATCCCAGCCTGGGTTCAAATTAATCCATCATAAATAAAGTTACCATAGCATAGAAATCTATAATATCACATCAGGGTACCAATGCTTACATAAATAGACATAAGGGCATACATTTAATGGCCGATCTCGGAAGGATAGAAGGCTGAGTCACCTTGAGCCCATCAGGATCCAATTCCTGGCTGTGGGTAGAGTTAACCTGCAATACTGCATTCTAACCATTGTGGCACCCCAACTCCTATTTATTAAATTTATATGCCAACCATCTTCCTATCCAAAGGTATGCTAGGTGGCTAGATCTTATTTACAGGCTTTCAAATTAAATTTATTTTAAAATAAGGCTCTAAGTAGGATCACCAAACTGTTTAAAAACTTTAGGATTGATAGCCCTTGAAGCTTGTTTAATCTACATTCCATGCAATTTAATCAATAATTTTAAAAATTGGGGGTGGATACCCATGCCTTTTTGGAAAACAACAGAACTCTCACAAAGGTGAGAATTAATGATTGTTTAGGTGCAGCAAGAAGTGCTCCAGAACACCAGACAAGATGATGTATGTGATCAAATGTGATAAGCTTCAATCTGGAGAGCTTTTAAATGAATTTAATGAGGTTGGAGAAAGAAAGGGCAGTAGAGAAGGAGAACGTGAGAGGAGTGCTATTAACATTGGCAGGGACAAAGATATAGTGAGTAGCAGGGATGTGTTATGTTTGTCTAATATCCACAGTACTTCTTTCAAATCATTTTTGAGATGTGAATTTTTGGAAATATTTGAAACAAAACAAACAGCTGGATGGAGATGGCAAAAAGCTATCAGGTAACAATGAAAATGCAAAACTATTCTGCAGAGTCTTCTAGAAAAAAAGGGAGCATGCATTCCTTCTAGTCCCTGGTCAGAAAGGGATTTTGGAGAACTTCTCGAGAGTCTAGACCAACCCTGTATCCTCTATGGGAATCCTCAGGCCAGGGAATCCAGTGATGACACAAAGTCATCATTTGGGAGTTAAGGTCCTCAACATTTTAAACTTCCCAGAATTGAAAAACACTGCTATGCAGCAAATAGGCAGTTTGCCTTTTCTTCTTTCTGAGCAAGAAACAAGATGCGTTTTCTGCTTTGTTTTCACATACAGCTGTTAATTTAATTTTAAACAGCAGACCAATACAGCTTATGCGAATTCCCAAAATAATTTACATCCAGAAGGCAAGTGAGACAATGCCAGACAGCCCCACTTGTTATGCCCAGAGCATCAACGATGTACGTTTGGCAGCCCTTAAGTGCTAAGTCACCACTGGGTGATAGCCAATCACAAACCATTGATACAGACACAGCATTAATTCCCTAAATGTCACGCTCCAGCATCTACTCCATGAATCCCAGGGAAGATATATGGCAACTCATTTTCCTACGTGGCAACCACTCATTCCAGAACACTTTGTACCGAACAGGCCACAGGTAGTTCTTGACTTACAACAATTGAGACCAGAAATTATGTTGCTAAGCGAGAAACTTGTTAAAGTAAGTTTGTTCCATTTGTTTCCAAAGTTCCATTTGTCGACTTTTCTTGCCACATTTGTTAAGTGAATCCCTGCCGTTGTTCAATTAGTAACACGATTATTAAGTGAATCTGACCTCCCCATGGACGTTGCTGGCCATAAGATCACAAAATACGATGACATGATCCTGGGACACGGAAACCATCATAAATACGAACCATTCTGTCAAGCATCTGATTGTAAATCACGTGACCATGTGAATGTTGCAACGGTCATAAGTGTGAAAAACGGTGCTAAGTCACTTATTTCAGTGCTGTTGTAACTTCAAACAGTGACCAAGTGAATTGTTGTAAGTTGAGGACTACTTGTATTCAGTCCAGGAAAATAGATCAGCACGAGTCAGAAAAGGCAAAGGCAAAAAAAAAAAAAAAAAGATAAATGTTTAGAATTCCCCAGGACCAAGGAGTCTGCCATAAAACAAGTAAGGTAATAAAAAGTATTAAATGGCAAGAGCTGTGGTGGCACAGTGGTTAGAATATTTTCAGTCTTGCAGGCTAACTCTGCCCATTACCAGAAGTTCAATCCTGACCGCCTCAAGTTTGACTCAACTTTCTGTCCTTCTGAGGTGGGTAAAACAAGGAACCAGATTGTTGGGGGCAAGAGGCTGACTCTGTAAACCTCTTAGGGAGGGCATTAAAGCACCATGTAGCGATATAGGACTATTGCTATTGCTAATATATAACCAGAAGATACGAATAATCCTAACAATGTGAGATTTAATTAAACATTGCCTTAGGATATCAGTTGAGGATCTGTCAATTTGGAAAGCTTTCCCACCTCATTTGAAAGACGACAATCACGCTGAACATTAACAGTCCAAGCACTTGATTAAGGTCTATATAGCATCAATTACAATTGACCCTAATCCAACAGGATCATAAAGAGAGCAGAATCCTAATTCAGGATAAAATTAGGTTGGGGGGGATGTTTCCAACTCAACTCATGAACTAAAAAGAAAAGAGTCGCTGAATAATAAAAAATAAAATAAAGCACAGTTGGCCAATCCCATCTAACCCTCTACCCTAGTTAAAAAAATCAAGGCAGATGGGAGATTTCAAATCTCATAAAACAAACAGAAACACACAAACACACACACACACACACACTTACTTGGGAATCAATCATTTGGTAGAGAACTTTGTAGCCCAGGCAGATTTGGAAAGCATGGAGCTAAAAGTCTATAGAAGTCCATGGGCAGGATGAGAAGTTGAAAGATGATTTTATTTTGTATAATGTTATATAATGATGTGAGGATGATTAATGTAAGTAAGATTACTAAAACTGTCAATATTATTTCTATTATTTGGTATGAAAGCTAAGGATACCCACATCACACTGTTCATATATTCCAGACTATCTATCATTCTATCTATCCATCTTTATCTATTTTTGTCTCTCTCTTTTATCTATTGTCTCTCTCATTATCTCTTTTATCTCTCTCTATAGCTATCTATCTATACCTATCTATATATATCATCTCACTCTTATCTATCTCTATGTCTATATATCTATCTATCTCATCTCTCTCATCTCTTTTAGCTATCTAACTATATATATGTGTGTGTGTATGTATGTGTGTTTGTGTATATATATCTCCCTCTCCCTCATTTATCTATCTATATGTCTGTCTATCTCTATCATATATCTACATCTCATCGTCTATCTATCTATCTATCTATCTATCTATCTATCTATCTATAAATTATACCAAAAAAAAGAAGTCATCGTCCATGGGCTATTGCTGTTATGAGTGTCTTCCCAAAACTCGGGGAGGGGGGTGGCTGTAAAGGCGACCTTACACAAGCCCTCTATGGGGGTCGGTCTTTCCCTCCCCCTCCTCACCTTGGCCCCCTCCCCTCTCCTTTTCCCTCAGGGAAACGTCCCCAGAACCCGCCCCATCAGGGGGATAAAACACGGGTGGGGGAGGGGTCTCCATCTGACGCCCCCTCCCCGCCATCCTCAAGCAACGGCTGAAGGCCTCCGAAAAACCGCCCGCTTTCCTGACGGCCTTCCCGGTGGGGCCTGGCCACGCACAGCGGCTCACCTGGCGCGGAGAAGCGGCGGCAGCGGCGGCCCAGGCGAGTCGAGGCTGCTCCGGCGGTCCAGCCTTCCTCCGCCTCCGCGGGCGCGGCTGGCAGGTCTGCAGGCCAAAGAGCGCGGCAGCCATTGGACGGCGCCGCCCGCCAGGAAGGAGGCCGCGGATAGGCCGCCTCTCAACCGGGCCCCCGCCCCTTCTCCCCAGGCCCCGCCCCCCAACTGCCAAAAGGGGCTGAGGCGCTGGCCTGAAGGCCTCACAGTTGGGCCTGTCTGCCAGGCCGAGGTGGATTCACCTTCGTCTTTCCTCCGGAGCCTCTCCGAGACGTGGTCCTCCGCCGCCTCCTCCTCCTACCAGCCGGGCCGGGGGAAAGGGACACGAAGGGCTTTCCCTTCGGCTTCTCAGTCAGGCGTCGAAGCCCAGGAGTCTCCCCCTCAAGGACCAGGCGGGATGAGCCTCCAATCCTGACACGTCGGAGGGAGCCAAAATAAAGCAAAAGTAGTCCCCGACTTACAGCGCATCGTTTAGGAACCGTTCTAGGCACCAAAATGACTTAGGGCCATTTTTTGTCACACTGAACAACCGTTGCAGCACCGCCCCCCCCCCATGTGATTTACATTCATAGGTTGACAACTGACTCGTACAGTGTCAGTGTCCCAGGATCGTATTTGATGATCTTCTGATGAGCAAAGCTAATGAGGAAACCAGATTCAAGTTTAACAAACTGCTTTACTTGTTTCAACAACGGTCATGTGATCAAAATTCACCCGCTTGTTACAACCGTTGCAGTGCCCTGGGATCCATGTGGGATCCCTCTTTGCAACCTTCCCACCAGCAAAGTCCGTGGGGAAGCCGGATTTGCTCCACCACCGGACTTTACTGACTTACCAACTGCAGTGATTTGCTTAACAACTGGGGCAAGGAAGGTCGTAAAATGGAGCAAAACTCAAGGGAACAAATCTTTCTCAGCAACAGAAATGTTGGGCTCCATTGCACTTGTAAGTTGAGGAACCTTGTACATCAATTGCTTTCCCCAGTCTATTAAGGAAGCTGCCTGATCCAGATTAATTTGGTGGAGTTGCTTTTTTTAACCAGCCCATCTTGATCTCTGGTTGTTGGCCAGTTGTTGCTGAGATTGCTGTAGTGGTTGTGGTTATTCTACCCACCCACCCACAATGGGCATCACACTGTATTTTATTTTTAAAAGGGTTTTTAAATTGCAACAACAAAAACGGGACAAAACTGTAAAAGAAGAGCCTGCAAAAACAAAAACAACACCAAAATATACATGCAAAAACACTTATTTACAGGCAAACATGTCAATAAATATATTTAATCATGGCACTGATTGCTTTGGAATCTGATTTGGACCAGATGGGAAGTTCTGTGATTACTCTAGTTTCCAAACCCCATTTAATGATGGAGACATTCCCTCTTCCATTCCTCCAGTACTAAACCAATTTAGCTTTAAGCAGAATTAATATTGACAGCCATTTCTAACATATTACATTAAAAGCTATAATAGATTGAATGTAAATGGACAGCCTGTTCTCATTCTAATAACCTATAAACTTGCACTAAAAAAAGATAAGGTGGCAACAACATACCAAGTTATTTTGGGCATCAAAAAAATCTTATTTATTAAATTTATATAGCCTCCCATTTCAAGCAGGGGTGATTCTGGGCTCTGAGAAAAATTCAAAGAATCACACAAATTGGTTAATTCTTCTCCCATAAAGGAAACAGGCCTCCTTTTCAATAATAAGCAGATATAATATCCTTGCAGCAGTTAGCATGTATGAAGCTACAGTGGTGTTGAATTTTGCATTTTTCAATACTCCTGCATAAATATGACTTAAAAGGTGATTTAGTCTCCACACAGCCCTAAAAGTAGATAAAGAGAACCCAATTCTGGAAATGAGTCAAAAACATATTTTTTAAAATTTAATTGAGGAAAATGTTCAAAAGCGATTGGAAAATTTTCTGCTGTGATACATGATACTTTGAAGAGACTTGGCTTTTCTGCTTTGTTTCAGGGCAAATTCACAGTGCAGGAAAAGGAAATGGGAGGGGATAATGGAGAGAGTGTGAAGCACAGAAGGGAAGAATATTCCTTTCCTTTCTCCAGCATCTGATAGATGTACTTTTTCAGTCCTCCTTCTTACTATCCAGAATCCAGGATCATGAAAGCTGCTGCCTTTTCATAAATCTGGTTAGTTGGGAAAAGTGCTACCAGATTCCTGATCCTTTTCCAACCTAGACTAACACGAATCTCCTCCTATAATGTCTTCAATACAGGCCCCTCACATTCCAGACATAAAATGTTTCAACTCCTTCCCTCAAAACGACGCTATAGAGCCCTGCACACCAGAACAACTAGACACAAGAACAGTTTTTTCCCAAACACCATCACTCTGCTAAACAAATAATTCCCTCAACACTGTCAAACTGTTTACTAAGTCTGCATTACTATTACTATTATTATTAATCCTCCCATCCTTTCACCCATCTGCTCCCAGTTATGACTATATGACTGTAACTTTGTTGCCTGTATCTTTCTTTTGACTGTTTCCTAGTATGGTTTTTTATAAATATGATTTTGTTTTTTGTAAATATTTTATTTTGTGCATTACTATTATTATTAATCCTCCCTTCCTTTCACCCATCTCCTCCCACATGTGACTGTATGACTGTAATTTTGTCGCTTGTATCCTTATGATTTATATTGACTGTTTCCTAGTATGATTTGATTGCTTATTGTACCCTATGACTATTATTAAGTGTTGGACCTGGGGATTCTTGACTCTTGACGAATATAACTTTTCTTTTATGTACATTGAGAGCATTTGCACCAAGACAAATTCCTTGTGTGTCCAATGACACTTGGCCAACAGAGAATTCTATTCTATTCCATTCCATTCTTATTATATCATATTATATTCATTAGGAACCAATGAAGAATACCAAAGAGAAATGGTTTTAGCATTGCCTGGAATTACAACAGGCAGTGTAAATCTCTGGGCCTAAATCAAAGTAATGTTTTGGTGTTTCTGTTAGCAATGGAATAAAATTGCAACCTAGTTGTCTCTATAGCAGAGGCCTATATAATTCTACCATGGGTGTGCAAAAAAAAAGAAAGAAAAACCATTGAAAAAAAAAACTATCGTGCATACTAAAGGTATTTCCAGTATTTCAACTTTATTAAAGTGCCTGTCAATCTGCATTCAGACTTTCCTGAATAGGGGGAAGACTACTCCAGAAGGAAATGCTTCTAAAGTCCACCTGTGGAAGGGACAACTTGAGGAGGTTCACTAGGGAAAAGAAGGTGTTGAAAGCTGCCAAAATGCCTTTCCTTCGAGGATTCGATTTTCCTGTAGGGAGAGCTCCGGTGCAAGGATACGGACAACTGCTTGAAAGCTGGATCTTTTTATTTTTCAGGAAGGCGAGGGAGAGCAAGAAGTCTGTGTTCCTGGGCTAGCTGGCTTCTTATGGTAAGTCCCTGGTTTTTATACCCTTTTCTCCCTTTGTGAGTTGATTTCATGTGAATGTTTGTATTTGTGCTTAACGTTTCAAATCCTGTTTGAGTTTGTCTTTATTCCCGCCAGAGGGCAAACTCAGCGGGGTACAGAAGGCAAACTCCGCGGGGTGGTTAGATTGTATTATCGGGTTTTTTCTAATCTCTTTTAGCTTTATAATGGTTTTTTCATATTTGTTTTGTGGCAATCTCCTGTCTGTCTCTTTTGTAATTTATATATTTTTTGTGTCTTTTGTCTGTTCGTTTTGCTTATTTGGTATGTCCTGTGTTTGTAAGGGTTTCCTTTTCTTATTTGTCTAGTTTTCTTAATTACTTAGGCTTTTGTCTATAGAGATTCTTTAATACCTTTTATTTGATTCCTTTTCCTATGTAAGTTTGTTTTAGGGCTGGCCTGATGTTCCCCTTGGGCTTTTCCTGTTTGAGTGACACTACTGTCTTCGTGAAGTTCCCTTTCCACTCAGGGAAGGCAGGAAGGCCTTCTGTGACTGTCTTGGAGGGATGCAGTGCAGGGGCATCCCTGGCATCTTTCCCGTCTCCTATTTTTATAAATCTGGAACACCAGCTAAGTTAAAGTGGAGAAGAGCTTGGCTCAGGGAAAATGACCAGTAGGAAAGGCAGAGAGAGGGACCTTGGAAACAGTTCCTTCTGAAGCAGCAGGATAGCCAAGGCTGCAAATTTCATCATACCTGTCTATCTATGTCAGGGGTCTTCAAACTTGGCAGCTTTAAGGCTTGTGGACTTCCAGAATTCCTCCTCCAGTCAGGTTAGCTCAGAAATTCTGGGAGTCCAAAGTCTTAAACTTGTCAAGTTTGAAGACTCTTGTCTTAGGCTGAAAATCTTAGGTGCTATAGCAGAGGTCTCCAAACTTGGCAAGTTTAAGACTTGTGGACTTCAACGCCCAGAATCCCTCCCCCAGTCATGTTTGCTCAGGAATTCTGGGAGTTGAAGTCCACAAGTCTTAAAGCTGCCAAGTTTGAAGACCCTTGATCTATGTTGTCCTTGAAACAAACTTGGTTCTCCCTTGCAGCTCCATCCCTCCAGGGAGGACCTGCCACAGGCCACCCTGCTTAGAGCGCCCTCCCTCCTCAAGTAGAAGTAAGAGGATACTTGGAATATCGTGTCTCGTTTTGGTTGCCATGATGTAAAAAAGACGTTGAAGCTCTAGAAAGAGCACTGAGAAGAGCAACAAAGATGATTCGGGGGCTGTAGGTCAATACGTATAAAGAACAGTTGCAGGAATTGGGTATGCCTAGTCTAATGAACCAATGCGGTGGCTCAGTGGCTGAGCTTGTCGATCAGAAAGGTCGACAGTTCGGCGGTTCAAATCCCTAGTGCTGCATCACGGAGTGAGCTCCCGTTCCTTGTCCCAGCTTCTGCCAACCTAGCAGTTTGAAAGCACGTTAAAAAAAAAAATGCAAATAGGAAAATAGGGACCAGTTTGGTGGGAAGAAAACAGCATTCTGTGCACCTTTGGCATTTAGTCCTGCTGGCCACATGACCACAGAGACATCTTCAGACAGCACTGGCTCTTTGGCTTTGTAACGGAGATGTGCACCGCCCCCTAGAGCCGGATGTATGTATGTGCAAAGGGAACCTTTACCTTTAGTCTAAGGAAGAGAAGGGCCGGGGTGACATGATGGCAGTGTTCCAATATTTGAAAGTCTGCCATAAAGAAGAAGGGGTAAACCTAACATATGAAGGATGGTTGAAAAAAAGGACTAGGGGATACCTGATAGCAGTATCCCAATATTTGAGGGGCTCCTACAAAGGTGAAAGGGTCAAACTATTTTTTTCCAAAGCATTAAAAGGCAGGACAAGAAGTAATAGATGGAAACTAATCAAGGAGAGAAGCAGGCAAAACTAAGGAGCAATTTCCTGACAGTGAGAACTGGGCTTCTTATGAATTGGTGGGTGCTAGTTAATCCCTGGAGTTTTTTTTAAGAGCAGACTGGACAGCCAATTGTCTGAAATGCTACAAGACTTCCCTTTTCCACTTAATCCAGGAGGAAATTGACCAAAGACCACCCAGGTGGCATAAGACTGAATTACTGTATTTAGGGCAGAGGGTGTCCAACCTTGGCAATTTTTAAGACTTGTGGACTTTCCTACAGAGCTCCTCAGGCAGGCAGGTGATGGCATCCCAAAGATGCCATCAGGAGATAAGAAAGTCAAGTTATCTCCTAACTAAGGAGAAATTTCCTGACAGTTAATTGGTGGACCAACTTGCCTTCAGAAGCTGTGAGTGCTCCAACACTGAAGGTTTTCAATAAGATGTTGGATAACCATTTGTCTGAAGTGGTGTATGGTTTCCTGCCAAGGCAGGGGCTGGGACTAGAAGACCCCCAAGGTCCCTTCCAACTCTGTTGTTCTATTCTATTCCTGAAAAAGCACCTTTGGGACTTTGTTGGCTGGGGAATTCTGGGAGTTGAAGTTCACAAGCCTTGTGAAAAGTTACCAAGGTTGGAGAGCCCCGATTTCAGAGCATTCCATTGCCTAGATCCCCACTTTGCCCCATTCCAGCCCCAAAGAAGATCTTCTTCCAGGGCAGAAGGAGAATCAGAATGTAGACTACAGAATACAGGGACCTTGGAGGTCTTCTAGTCCAGCCCCCCAGGGCTCAAGCAGGAGATTTCTTCATTTCAGACAAGTGCCTGTCCATTCTCTTCTTAAAAGCCACCAGTGATGGATCACCCACAACTTCTGGTGGCAAGTTGTTCCACTGGTTAATTGTCCTCACTGCTAGGAAGTTTCTCCTTCATTCCAGGTTGCTTCTCTCCTTGGTGAGTTTCCATCCGTTGCTTCTTGTCCTGCCCTCAGGGGCTTTGGAGAATAAGTTGACCTCCCCCTCTTCCAGGTTAAATCAATTGCACTTAGAGGGATTATATAGAGGTGGAGCTCTTGCCTCAGAATCAAGAGGATATGAGTTTGATCCTTGGCAGAGGCTAATATTTGGAACGATAGACTGCTTGAGCAGGGGGTAGGACTAGATGACCTCCAGGGTCCCCAGCTGTTATTCTTTGATTCTCTAATTTGACCCCCTCTTATTCGTGGCAGCCCCTCAAATACTGGAATCCTGCCATCATGTCCCCCCCTTAGTCCTTCTTTTCTCTAGACTGGCCAGACCCAAATCCTGCAACTCTTCTTCATAGGTTTTTATCTCCAATATCTTAATCATCTTAGTTGCTCTTCTCTGAACTTTTTTTTCCCAAAGCCTCAACACCCAACCTCCTTAAGGGTGTGATCCCTCCCAATCCCTCTTTCTCCCCCCACCCCCTTCCTCGCCTGCATCCACCCCAAAGGCCCCCTCCCTCCCTCTCTCCTTTCCTTTTTTTCCTTTTTTTCCTTCCTTCCCTCCCTCCCTCCCTCCTTCCTTCCTTCCTTCGCTTTCCATAACCACACCTGGGTTGGTTGGCTGGCTGGTCCGGCGGGGAGGGGCCTGCCTGCTCCGAAAAGGCAGAGGGGCCGTGGGGGGGGGAGGGCTGGCCGTCCCCACCGCCCCTACCCACCCCTGCCACCGCCTCTTGCGGGGGTCCGTCCGCCTGACGCCGCCTCCGCTCCAGCGGGGCTCTCCGGAGCCAGCGGGCGCCGTTGCTAAGGCTGGAGCATCTCTGGATGCTGCTGCATTCTCGGCTTGCGGCTCCATGAAGCGGGGCCCGTCCTCTTCCTCCTCCTCCTCCTCCTCTTCCTCCTGCTCCTCCGCCAAGGGCAGGGCTGCCCGGTTGGGCTGAGCGATGGCAGCCGCTCCCCGCGCCGCCCTCCGCCCTGCTCTGCTGGGTCAGCCCGTCCGCTGCGGCTGCTGAGTAATCCGGCGGTGCGGTCAATGGGCGAGGAGACGGACCCCCCCACGAAGATCAACCAGGGCTTTCTTCGGGATCACAACTATGTGACTGAAGGTAACCCTCGCCGCCGATCTCCCTCTCCCCCCCCCGCCCCTCCTCCCGATCCCCTTTCCTTTGCCAAGCGCAGCGGTCCAAAAGGCGCATTTGGCTAAGGATGCGCCCCCTCTCACTCTCTCCCCCCCCCCCTCTCTCTCTCGCCTGCAGGAAAAAAAGGGAGGGGGGGTAGAAATGGGGCACGGCCACCTCCTGTTGGGGGGGGATTGGGAGTTTAGTGGGGGTATCGAAAGCTGCACCCCTGCAGGATTGAGGGGTAGGGGCCATTTCCCTGCCCTGGGAAAGATTGCAGGTCCTCTGGATGCCCCCCCTCCCTGGGAAAGCAGGGAGGGTGAGTGGCGAAGAGGAGAGGCTCTTGCATCCCTGGGTAAGGCCAACCTGGCTCCGTTGTAAAGCCAGCTCAGCCCATCCAGGTGTACCTGTTAGTCGTTGCAGCATCTTTATCCAAGGGTTGGGAGGCAGCCTGGGAATTGTGTGTGTGTGTGTGTGTGTAGGGGGGTGTTTGGGAGGGGGGATGTTTGTCAGCCTGTCTCTGCCCTCCCCTCTCCCAAATGTTATGCAGCACAAACCTAGCCTTGGATGGCCTCCCTGCCTAGGGCCCCAGAAGGTCTATCCCCTTCGCCTCACAGGCACACCTGAAGATTCAAGGGGTTCCCTAAAATGATGGTTCATTTCCTCCTCCCAAAGGAGTGGGGGGGGGGACGACCCCTGACAAAGTTTGGACATGGTGTGTTGTTTCTGCTTTCCTTCTGGTCCTTCCGGGTTCTTCTGTGGGGGGAACATTTCACCCATTTTTGCTTTAGAATAGAATAGAGCTGGAAGGGACCCTGGAGGTCTTGTAGTCCAGCCCTCTGCCCTTTGAGGTCATGCTGTCTGTGGGATAGCTATTTTTAAAAAGCAGGCTGGGGGCAGGAGGAAGCATCAGGGACAGCTGCCGTCTTGGAGATGCAGCTGGAAGGCAGGGACGGGTTTTGCGGGCTCGCCAGGGATCCATCTGCAGCTGGATCCAGTGAGCCCTGGAATGAGGGTGAGGATAGTTGATCCTACAAATGGGAGCAATTCCCTCCCCCCCCCTAATAATAAGCTAACTGACGGGCCTGTACATTTATTCCCTTTGGGTTTTTTTTTTTTTTTTGGTAAGCTTCCACGCTGCCATGATGACTCACTTTCCAAGCAACATCTCCTTCCCACAGCAACCCGAGCTTGTAAAACATGCCCAGCCTTTACTATTGGTCTCCCTGACAAAAGAGGCACAAAGAAGGGGAGTCCGGCTTGCTGCAATCCTGCCACTCTCTTAAGTCGCCTCTGCACCACCACTACCCCTTCCCCAAATTCACTGCCACGGGGTGGCCGACTTGGAGCTACTGCAATTGAAAATGGGTTTTTAAGAGAAGGTGTTTTACATTGGCCAGCCGGCTCTTCGCCGTGACTCTGACGGATGAACTGACCAGCATGCTTAGAATACAGAGGACCAGCCTTTGCAAAGCTCCTGAAAGTCTTTGCAACCCGCTCCCCTCCAAACTGAGTTTGGCTGCGATCTGCAGCAGCTCATCCTCCCCCCTGAGATGAGATGGGGGAGGAATACTGTGTCCCCTCCCTGCTCCAGATCCCAGAGTTTACTGGGCCTCTGGCTCCACACCTTCTGGAACCTTCTCAGAAGCAGCCCATCATGAATCAGGTTCCTAACGGGATCTCCAACCCTATGCCAGCCCTCTGGTACCCTTCCTGGTTTGATTTCCCGTGGTCAACCTTGTCGGTTGAAGGTTGACTGCACTAAGAAACCAGAACAGGTGCTGGGCACCTGGGATTTATTGCATGAGGCGTTATTGTGCTTTTGGATTTTGTTTTGTAACAGAATCATTTTACTTCAAGAGCTTCCTTCGCAGTTTCTCCCATCGTACATTTTTTGGTGTCTCTCTCTCTCTCTCTCTCTCTCTCATATTCAAATTCTCTTTGGCACAGTTAACTCTAGATGTCAGTGCTCTTATTAGTACTTCTGCAAGCAATTGTAAAGGCAGGACTACATAAATACGTGGGTAGCAGCAAGATTAAAATCTTGCCTGTTATTTCCATTAGGGTAGAATTTTGGTTTTTTTCCAGGGTAGTGGGGCAGGACTGTGCTGTGCCACTGTAGTCAGCAGTTTCTCATATGTAGATCGCAATTAATCACAACCATCACCACCACAAGAACAGCAAAAAGAAAAGAAAAAAGAAAGAGAGAAAAGGATGATTTGAAAAAGCAGAGGGAACCTCTAGAATGGTGATAGTGAACCTTTTTGGTACCGAGAGCCCAAACTGGAACATGCATGCATATATGTGCATGTGTGTGTGCCAGAGCGCTGGAAAACTGAAGACCATCTGACTGGGATGTGCATGCCTGTTTTGGGGCTGTTTTCAGGCCAAAACTGGCTTGAAAACACCCTGGAAACAGCCAAATAACAGCCTGAAAAAATGGCCTGAAAACAAGACTAGCTGTCTGGCGCATGCCAGAAACCAGAAGAGTAGCTGGTAACAGTGTGTGTGCCCACTGAGAGGGCTCTGGTTCACCATCCACTGCCATAGGTTCACCATCGTGGCTTTAGAAAAATGGCCACTGGTTAGAAAGCTAACTTCAGCATGTCCAGCTGGGTTTTGCAGTGAGTTCTGCCGTTGTCTTTGGGTTTAAAAAAAAATCAGATCATATGCGCGGTTAGGTTTCACAGCCGGAATGGGATTCAGGATGGCTGCAAAGAAATGAGATGGGTTCCTGTTTGAGTGTACAGGTAGCCCTTGACGTACAACCACAATGGAGCCCAGCACTTCTGCTGTTTAAGTGAGACATGTGTGAAGCGAGTTTTGCCCCATTTTATGACTTTTCTGGATGCCGTGGTTGAGTGAACCACTGCAGTGGATAAGAGAGTAACCCCAGTGGTGGGATTCAAATAATTAAACCATCGTGTCAGGGCTCCGGCAGTTACCTCCCATTTAAATCATGAGTCTCTAGCTGAACTTCCAAAACTTAAAAGAAGATTTAGAAGGAGTAAATGTTCCGGCACTGCCTGGATGTAGCCGACTCTGAAACACATCATTCATTGTCACCCTTGACCCTGGTTTTCCCTCCACCACCACCCGGATATATCGTAATTCATATTCTCCAGTGGGACACATCCATAGCCCAGAGTCATCAATCAGGCTCTCCAGTTAGAATTTTGCATGACAGAAACTTCAGTCACCTAGTTACTATCTCTGAAAACATTTGTGGAATGCACTTTTGGTTTTGCAAGCTGCTGCACTGCCCACCCACCCTTTCTTCTGTTGACAACTCTAAAAAGACCAAAGAAATATTTTATGAGTTGACACACCGGTTCTCTGATTTCTTCCAACAACCAGTTCCCCAAACTGCTCAGAAAGTTTAACAACCGGTTCTGATGAACCGGTGCCAACCGGCTGAATCCCACCAATGAATAACCTGGTTGTTAAATGAATCTGGCTTCCTCATTGACCTTGCTCATCAGATGGGATCACGTGACCCAAGGACCCTGCGACCATTGTAAATGTGAGTCTAGTTGTCAAGCATCCAAATGGAAATCACGTGGCCACAGGGATGCTGCAATGGTCATAAGTGTGGAAAATGGTCAAAAGTCCCTTTTTTTCAGTGTCGTTGTAACTCTGAATGGTCACTAAATGAACTTTTGTAAGTCGAGGACTACCTCTATTGAAATGTGAAAAGTGCCAGGGTTCTGGCAGTTATTCCAATTAAATCATGAGCCTCGAGCCACACTCCCAAAACTAAAGAGGATTTATTTGAAGCTACCATTCTATGTCCGGCACTAACCTAGGCGTAGCTGACTCTGAGATACGTAATTCACTGTCAGCCTTGTCCTGCTTTCCCCCCACCCCTCTGGGTGTATCATCCAACGAAAAACGTCCCTAGCCAAGGGTCATCGATCGTGCTCTCCAATTAGATTATGCGGCAGAAGCTTCAGTCATCTAAACAGTCTTTGAAGAAAATATGAATGGAATCTACTTTTGAATCCACCCTTTTGCCTGCTCTTTGAAACTCCCCCCTTCTTTCTATTGTATATACAAAATGTTTTATGAGTTGACAAAAAGACTATGCTAGGTGTGTGAGGCTTTGAGCACGTGTGTGAAATGTGCCATGAAATGAGTCACCATGGTCTTTAAGTGAGCCACATAGTTGTTAAAGCAAGTATGGCATATCCAATGGTTGTTTTTGCTGTTTTCTGTTGGACAATCGCAAAATAGTCACAAATTGTAGTGACTTGACTACAATTGGAATGCTGCAATTCAGGATTGTAAATACAAGCTGATTATTGAATGCCTCGCAGGTGACCAAAGTGCTGCAGGTGAGGGGTGCAGTAGGCATAACTTTAAAGACTGACTAGAAGTTTTTTAAAAAAATTGATCATAATTTCAAATGGTTGTGAAAGGACCAGTCACAGGTCAAGCGCTACCTTTAAAGACTTAAGGAAAGGAAGGTGAAGACATGATAGTAGCTTTCTAATACTTTAAGGCTAGCCAGGAAAGAGGGTATGGGTTGATTCTCCAAAGGATGGGATGAAAATCAGCAAGAAGCCTATATCAACTCACCATGGCCAACTCACCATAGTCAACCCACCATGGGCAATTCGCCATGACCAACTTACCATGGCCAACTCACTATGATCAACTTACCATGGCCAACCCACCTTGACAAGCTCACCATGGCCAACTTGCCATGACCAATTCACCATGGCCAACTTGCCATGGCCAACTCATCTTGACCAATTTGCCATGGCCAACTCATCTTGGTCAACTCACCATCACCAACTCGCTTTGGCCAAGTCACCAAGGGCAACTCATCATGGTCAACTTACCATGGCCAACTCACTATAGCCAACTTGCTGAGGCCAGCTCACCATAGCTACTCATTGCAGAACATCTCACTGCCGGACAACTTGCCGCATGACAATAGTTGCACTAATATTGAAGAATTGGTGGAATAGAATCTTTAAAGAAAGGAAACCAAAGGAGGGACACCATGAAAAATGAATGACAAAAATTAAAATATTTTTAAAAATTATTTTAAATAATTAAATGGAATTGTTGAATTGTCTTGCAATGAGTTGTTCCCTGATGAGTTGGCCATGTCAAGTTGTCTTGAGGTGAGTTGGCTGCAGCGAGTTGTCCCATTCTACCAGCAGCTGAGAGCTTATTGGAGGCAGATCCAAATTTAAAATAAGGAGGAACATCTTGACTGGGAGAGTGATGAAGCACTCAAACAACCTGCCTCCTGAAATTGTGGATGCTTCATCACTGGAGGCTTTCAAGAAAAAGTTAGAGAACTCTTTGGCTGGGATAGCTTGGAGATTTCTGCCTTAGCAGAAGATTGGATTAGAAGGCAAAGGTCCCTTCCCTCCCTGTAATTTTGTACTTCTGTCTCTACATGTTTCTTGTAGGAGAGTTTTGTCCTAGTCTTGGTTATACCCATCATTTTGTCAGTTTTAGTCATTTCTCTGGATCTTATTAAGATCATTTTGAATTTTATTCCTGTTTTCCAGAATATTAGCATCCCTGCTCCAGTCTGATGGGATCTACTGACTCCATATGAAGGGATGCAGTGGCTAAGATGCTGAGCTTGTTGATCAGAAAGGTCGGCAGTTCGGAAGTTCGAATCCCTAGTGCTGCGTAATGGAGTGAGCTCCTGTTACTTGTTCCAGCTTGTGCCAACCTAGCGGTTCAAAAAGCATGTCAAGGTCCCCTCGCACCTACATGCTAATCATTTCTGGCTCTAGGGGGCAGTGCTCATCTCTGTCACAAAGCCGAAGAGCCAGCACTATCCGAAGACATTTCCGTGATGTGGCTGGCATTATTCAACGCCAAAGGCGCACAGAACGCTGCTACCAAAGTGGTCCCTATTTTTCTACTTGCATTTTTTACGTGCTTTTGAACTGCTAGGTTAGCAGAAGCTGGGATGAGTAACAGGAACTCACTCCATGATGCGGTGCTAGGGATTCGCGCTGCTGAACTTCTGACCTTTCTGATCAACAGGCTCAGCATCTTAGCCACTGAGCCACTAGATTATCACCTAAAAAGCCCGATAAGGCATGACGACCAGATTATATGCAGCTTATCTTGGCTCTGGTGATTTCTGCCCATCTCAACAGAATGGACATACTCCATATTCTTTTTTTTTTTTTGGTAAATTCCCATTGGGATGCTGGAAGAATTCCTTCTCTGCAATGGATTGTGCCCCTGGAATCCTTTTGAAATTGTTATCCTTTTGAAATCTGATTTTTCTCGATCTTCCTTGTTATCTTTCAGGAAGGTCTGGAAAATGTTGGCTTAGGCACGTTGGTGTGCCCTGATGGTTTTCGATCACTGTTTTCTATGGAATTTTGTTCTATTACAATTTTGGGGTATTTTTTAATAGTGCATTTGGAATTTTTCAAATTCCTCAAGAGGGATTATTTTCAGGCAGAATCTAGAACTGGCCATGTACTTAGTTGAGTTTCTCTGAAGCTCATGACGTCAATAGTTCTTGAAACTCTCAATATTAATCTGGAATCATAATAGTAAGGCATAAATAATTAAACTCAGCATTTCCTTATGGTTCAAAAATATGTTTATTATTATTTGGGGAGTACAAACATTGAAGGCAAATGCTGGTTGCAAATCCTAAGGCGATAAACAGAGGAGGAAAATGAAAAATATTAGGTAACGTAAAATATAACAATTTTTAAAAAAAAACAGTTTGTGGCTTAGTTGGTAAAAATAGCTGTTGATAAATCCATATTTAAATTCATTTCCTGGTCACTTGACCAAATTTTCTCCACAGTGACACATGACTGTGATGACCTAAAGGAGCCTGGCACAAAGGCAACACAGTCAAGATTATCAATAGGAGTCCCTTTATTAGCTCCTTGCCCCCAATGTCCTGGTTACCTCCTGGTTGGAGAAAAACTCTCCCAGGAACAGCCTTTGGCTGCAGAGAATCAAGTCCAAAATGTGGTCAACAAAAAGTGTAACTATAAGTCCAATCAAGGCAAAATGAGATAATTAGTTTGGCAGGGCAGGAGCAAGAATTCCAGATGTGAAGGAATGGCAGTAATTCAACACAGTTGGGAAGATGCAGGGAACGCAGATAACCAAAGTCAATACAAGATAAACTTGTTTCCAGCAGACGCCACACTCAGCTTGCATCTCTTTTAAACTCTCATTCCCAGGTGTGGCTAATGAAGGGAATCGGGGCCCTTTCCTCCCCCATAAGCCATGCAACCCACAGTGCTCCCTTCTCCATTCCGCCCTGTGTGCCCTAGGATGAAGAGGGGGTGGGTCTGGGTCTTCCTCTGAACTCTACCTCTCCCTTGCTCTGCCCAGCCAGACTTTGCCCTTCCCCAGTTTCCTCCACAGCGAACGGAGCTACACTCCCGCTCCCTTTCAGTGTTCATCTTCCTCCTCAGACTCCGACAGGGGCATGACACATGACTGTTACTCTACACATAGCTTATGTTTTGTTATGTTGTGTGCAAAATATTCACTAAGCATCCAGTTAATTTTGTGATTTGCCAATATACGTGCAAATCATGTGACATTAGAATCAACTCGCCATTGACTGAAATCAACGTGTTTTGATGCCCCTTCTTCAAAAATGTGTTGGAAGAAATCTCCATCTGGGTTCAGTTCCAAGTCGGGAGAAAGACACTGGAAACATGGAGGCTGACTGGAAAGATGTTTTAATGATGAAGCAGAACCACGTTTTTTTCTGGGTAGCTGACTACATGGAATTGAGAGTGGGGAGTATTTATATTTTCTCTTGGGCTTTGCACTTGAACTTCCTGTTCCTGTGCAAGAACATGTATTCTATTGGCTGTTATCAGATTCCCATGGGGTCATGTTTGTCTGAGCTCCCAGGTTTGGTTGAAGTTTGGACTCTGATGCAATGTCCTTTGGAGATTTTGCAATGTAGTGTAGTGAGCTCTGTTGCTAGTGCAGGGATGTCAAACTCATGTCACGGGGGTGTCATGTGACATATTGGGATTTCCACCCCTTCGCTAAACTGGGCATGGGCGTGGCCAGCACATGACGTATCCAGCCCATGGGCTGGGAATTTGACAGCCCTGTGTTAGCGCAGGGGTTGCCAAACTTTTGGACCTCAGGGACCACCAAACTCCTAATTTTAAATCCTACAGACCAGAGACCCTGGGGAAATCCCCCAAAAAGTCTGCAGGAAAATTTCCTACCCTGTTTCCTTCCGATCGATCATTCTTTGTTTGGGATCACAGGATATTGTCTCCAGCTCCATTCTCAGAGGGAGAGAGAGAGAGACTTTTGGCTTCATGCAAGGAAAGCAGCAGAAGCAGCAGAAGTCTGCCAGAAATGAGTAGTTGCCAGCACAGCCTCTTGGAGCAGGAGGCCTTGCAGGGTCCCAAAGACTCATTTCTGGCGGAGTTGGGGGGAGAGAAAGAAAGACTTTTGCTGCTTTCCTTGCGTGCAGACAAAAGCAGAAGAAGAAAGAAGCGGAAAGAAGCAGCCCGGTGGCCAGGCGAGGCACATGGGGTGAGTGGGGCAAGTTCCTCCCCCACCCTTCCCCCCCTCCCTTCACTACCTCATGTTGTTTGCAATGCAAGCAATGCAAGCCTTGTGTTCCCATGGGCCATGTGGGCGGCACAGCCTTGTGTTCATGCGCAGCCTGGAATAATTGCTTTATGGGGTGACATTTCTTTGTGGATCCCCACATTCTCTTACGGACCACCAGTGGTCCCCGGCCCTCGGTTGGCAACCACTATGCTAGTGGGTTTAATCCTATTATTCCTGGAGAATCATGTCTTCATCCCATCCTCCTAAAGCTGAAGCTCTTTTGTTTTATAGATAGGCTGGTCCAGTCTTTCTTAATATGAAAAAAATATCTGCTGGGGGGGGGGGGGGGCTATTCAGAAAGGTGGGGGCTGCTTCCCAGGAACATGTTTCTCCATTTCTCATTCAGGGAAATAGAATCTTCTACCTTTTTTAAAATATTTCTCAAAATAATTTCATTCTTCTAGGAGAGGGGTGGGTGCTAATTTTCTACAAACAACAAAGAAGTCTTTGATATGGTAAAGACTGAATTTTTGGAACTGGTTCTAGACATGCAAACCTAGATATCCAAAACCTAAAATACTATAAATAAACTGTGTGACTGACTCCCTTGCCATATGGGAAATGAATAATCTAATCTTATTTATACTCATTTCTTTTGATGCATTATGAATAGCCATCTTGTTCCTTTGACAAGGCTTGCTTGTGTTCTGGCCACTCAGTAGGTTTTCCATACAGATGTTCTATAACTTCATAAGAGTTGCTTCTGCAGTGAAATCACTCCTCTGCATTCTCTTTTATTAGCTCTGCAGGAAGCTTTCCTCTCTCTTAATTAGATTGTAAATTTAGAAGTTTAGAAATTAGGGGGGTTAATTAGGAAAGAAGTTTCTCATTAATTCCCAGAGACAACATGAATATAATGCTCAATTGTTCAACCCAGTTCAAGGAGAGATCAAGTTTATTGAATTGGCAGCCAATTTTGATTAAATCTTAGGTTGTTATTTTTTTTTCCCAAGGGATGAAATTCTTTTGGAAAATGTGACCTTTCTTCCGATATAATCCCTTTAGGTGCAACCGATTTAACCTTGAAGAGGGGGAGGTCAACTTATTTTCCAAAGCACCTGAAGGCAGGACAAGAAACAATGGATGAAAACTCATCAAGGAGAGAAGCAACCTGGAGTTAAGGAGAAACTATCTAGCAGGGAGGACAATTAACCAGTGGAACAAGAAGTTGTCTTCAGAAGTTGTGGGTGCTCCCATCATTGGATGTTTTAAGAAGAGACATTGTCTAAAATGAGCAGGGGGTTGGACTAGAAGACCTCTAATGTCCTTTCCAGCCTGTTCTGATTGATTAAAGTATTGCTTGATGCTCAGCTAAAGGGGCATCCATGTTCAGGACTTATCCTCAGAGATCTCACATCATTAATGGTTCAGACTGGCTACTTAGTGAAGGTCATTCATCCTCACTTAGGCTAATGCATTTCTTGAGTAGGTTTAGATCCTCAATTTTCAGTTGTTTTTGGAGGCTCATCAAGACTGGAATTTATTCCCCACTCTCCTCCTTCTTCCTCCTCCTCCTCTCCTCCTCCTCCTTTTTTCTTACTAGGACTGGAAAAACTAAAAGCCACCTTTAATACCAAGGCATTAGTAGTTCCTGTTTTGCTAGAGTCCAGAGGTTTACCAAGGAAATAAAGATATACAAATGTGGGTTCTTTTAAACCAAAGGTTTGGAAAAGATGAAACATCAATGCCATGATGGGGGAAAAGCAAGCAAATATATATGAAATACCACTCACGCATCATCACAAAATCTCCAGAACCGTAAAACCTACAAGCTTGAAATTTGGCACATATGTTCCTCTTCGCTTCTAGGTGCTCACTAAGAAAGGATTTTTTGAAATGACCATCAGAGCATTAGTATTTCCTATATGATTATTATTAACACGCTCTGATGCTAAGGAGTTCTACTCCCCCTCCCCACCTGGAAAGAAATCTCTTCCAAATGCAAAACCCAAGCAGAGGAGAGGAATTTCAGTTTCAGTTTTAGTTTCACAGCACTGAGTAGTTTTAGTACAGAACAGTTGAGCTAAGCCATGCCCAGGCCCCTTGCTGTCTCCTTGCTCACACAGTAAATACTGCTTCAGTTTCCAAACAGCCCTCAACTCTCTCACACACTGACAGGACACTAGCCAGGTGAATACTGATGGATGCTGGTAGGCAGAGGCAGAATTCCCCCTCCCTTATTTTCCTCCCCAAAAACTAAGCCCGATCACATAGTTTCGTAGTGAAGCACAGGTATAGAGCTAGTAAGTAAGCAAATAAATAAAGAAAATCATTTTCTCTATTAAATTTTGTTATTGGATTAAAATACGATACTCCTAATTAGGGTTATTACACAGATGAAATTTTCTCCTCACCAATTAGAGTGCTACATCAGCATTATATGATATCCTCGTTGTTGTTTTTTTTCTATTTAACACAGTTGGGAGAGACCTTGAAGATCTTCTAGTCCAACCCCCTATGCTCAGGCATGAAACCTTATACCATTTCAGACAAACAGTTGTCCATTCTCTTCTTAAAAACCTCCAGTGTTGAAGCATTGACAGCTTCTGGAGGCAAGTTGTTCCACTGATGAATTGTTCTAACTGTTAGGAAATTCCTCCTTAGTTCTACGTTGCTTCTCTCCTTGATGAGTTTCTCTCTTATTGCTTCTTGTCCTGCCCTCAGGGGCTTTGGAGAATAGCTTGACTCCCTCTTCTTTGGGGCAGCCCTTGAGATATTGGAAGACGCTGCTATCATGTCTCCCCTAGTCCTTCTCTTCATCAAACCAGACATAGCCAATTCCAGCAACCATTATTTATATATTTTAGCCTACAATCCCCTAATCCTCTTTGTTGCTCTTCTCTGCACTCTTTCTAGAGTCTCAACATCTTTTTTATATCATGGCAACCAAAACTAGATGCAGTATCCCAAGTGTGGCATTGACCAAGGCCTTATAAACTGGTGTTAATAATTCATGCAATCTTGATTCTATCCCTCTCTTAATGCAGCCTAGGATTGTTTAATAATGTTGGAATTATTGGCTGGGTTTATTGGACAATGGAAGATATTTTGGATACCAGAGTGGGTGGAAGAGGATGTATATTACTGTTACATTCCAACGGTATTTTTGTTCTTTATTGATAATGACGAATTTGTACCAACATGTGTGGACATTACATCGATAATTTTTTTTCAGATTATTCCATTCGTTGGAATGTCAAATATACTTCATACTCGTTTAAAGGTTTCAGTGGATAACGCTAAAAGTGGGACATACATTTGGCATAGATTCCTTTGTAACAGGACTGGCAGAGGATAACATTTCTAATTTTCTGACTCATATTAATCATATTACGATGATTTAAAATCCTGATGAATTTCTGGAGGATGAATGAATAAAAACCCGAAGCATAACACTCATAGAATCCCAGCTCTCTTTCAACTTTTGCTGAAAAGTGTTCAATAGTTTTATTTCCGAATTATTGTTACCTTGATCGTAAAATACTTACTCGTTTCCTTGCGGTAAGAAGCATGAAACTAGAGGTGAAAACCATCAGAAATTGCATATGTTCAAATTGCATATTTCAAAAGGCAACTGGACTTTGCTTTTTCCTTAAAGATGTTTTCGCTTCTCATTCAAGAAGCTTCTTCAGTTCTGAATGAACGGTGAGGAATGGAAGGATTTCTCTTCCTTGCCACTCTGGTCATTGCCACTCCTTCTGAGAATCATTGAGGCTCACATCATGGAAACACATCCAGGGTAGAAAATGGTTCTCCTTCCCTCTTTTCCTCCCTTTCTCCAACACTACACAGTGGACACAGAGATATGGTCATCCGGTCCTGCTACCTGGAACCATGTAGGTGAAGTAGCTTTTCCTCATCCTTTCTACCAAGAAAGGTGATTGGCATTTCCTAGGTTGGAGGCGGGGTGGGATTCTACCAGTTTGGCTTGGTTTGGCCGAACCGGTAGCTCTGAGGATCATCTGTGAGCGAACCAGTTTGCTCCGACCATCAGCTGTTGGACCCACCGGTCCAACACCTGATCGTCAGAGCAAACTGGGTCTATTCTGACCTTTATTTCCTGGTTTTCAAGCTTAGCTGCTTCGTGCAGCACAGCAGATTGCTGCACATCGGCTGTTTAACACACAGGGAGATTGCAGGATTGCAGGAAAAGGTCAGTAGTAAAGCCTCTGTGAACATGCGCAAAGCACACACTCACCAAACCAGTCGTTGCACCGGTTGAATCACACCCCTGGTTTGGAGGGATGTTGCGCCATTTGATATGCCTGTACGATGAAAGTTCCTGATTTGGAGCCCTGGAAATTGAGGTCCTCTCTTTCTCCACAGGAGTGGCATAGCATGGGCGGTGGCAGCCATGCAAGCTTCCTTCCACTGCCATGCCAATGAGTCTCCACCCCCTGATGAAGAGAGCACTTCTGGAGGTGAGTGGGAAGGAGCCCAGCCTCTGGGCGGAGGGATCTCAGGAAAGAGCATTAGGGGACTGGAGGCTGAAATATATCAAGAATGATTGCTGGAATTGGGTATTGTGAGACAACCCAGGAGCAAAGCACAGGCCACAGAGGCTTTGTCTTTTAACAGTGGTTTATATACAAGACATATACATACACATGTTAGGCTAATACCAGGCAATCAATCAATCTTCAAGTCAACATGGAGAGCTACATTGGAGATAGAACATGAGGAGAGAGAGAGAGAGAGAGACCCTCACATGGCCTCCCTTATATAGACAGCTTCTTAAAGCGGTAGTTACCCTGCTAACTCATCCTCAGTTCATCATCTTGGCTTACAGCCTTACAGCAGCTGGTCAGCTATTAAATCTTCATTAACTTAACAGGATATGTCCAGTTTCATGAAAAGAAAGACTAGGGGGTGACATGCTGGCAAGGCTCCAATATTTGAGGGGCTGCCACAGAGAAGAAGGACAAGAAGCAATAGATGGAAACTCATCAAGGAGAGAAGTAACCTGGAACCAAATCAGAGGAGGAAGAGTCCTGGGAGTCAGGGTCAGCAATAAGGCAACCTGAGAGCTCCAAGGGGGAAGAGGGAGTAGAGCTGGAAGAGAGAGAGAGAGAGAGATGGAGCCAGAGTCATCCATCAGTCATCTGACGGAGAGTCAAGAGCCCCCAAATCTGGAGGTGGCTGATGAGGAAGAGGAGGAACAGCAGGGTCCAGTGCCTGATGCGTGGATACGCAGAAGGCAGAGGAGAGGAGAGCAGTGGAAATCTATGTGCCGGTCCTTGGGACAGAAGAGCCACCACTGCTAGTGAAGCCCCACCCTAGCTCTGGGGATAAAAGGCAGGGGGCAGAGATGAATAGATGTGGCAGACAACTATTCATCTTCCAGCTGGCCAGACTAGTTAGCCTGTCGTGAGAGGGAAACTTTTTGCCGGGGTTGCCGGCCCTCCTAATTAAAGGAATCTTTAAGTTCACTTCAGAGGGTTTGATGTGTTTGAGGAGCTGGGTCAGAACATTGAGCAAGGGGTTGGACTAGAAGACCTCCAAGGTCCCTTCCAGCTCTCATATTTGTATGCCCCTGAGGGTGATTTTTACACTTCACATTTCTTGAAAGTTGGCTTTGTAAAGGCCTCCGTAGCACTGCGAGTATGCAGGAGGACAGGAGGTGAGTTATAGACTTCACATCTCACAAGAAGAGCCAAAGTCCAGTCACCTCCTGAAAAAGCACCTCTGGGACATGCATGTCTGAATGGAACAAAAGCCAGGGAGGGTGGGATACAAGGACACATGAAAGGGTGCAGGACTAAAACTATCAAGTATAGCCATGATGAACCTATGGCACGTGTGCCACAGGTGGCACGCAGAGTCATTTGTGCCAGCATGCAAGCTGCAGGCAAACTTATCTCACTGTGCATGTGCATGCCTCACAGCTGATTTTCAGCCAGTTTGAGGCCTTTTTCAGCCTCCCAAAGGCTTGAGGAAGGCTTCTGCAGGCTTCACAGGCTGAAAACTAGCCCTGTTTCATCACTTCCTGTTTTTCCAAAAATACTGGAAGTGATGAAATGGGACTAGGTTTCAGCCTGCAAAGTCTGCAGAAGCCTGCAGAAACCTTCCTCAAGCCTTTGGGAGGCCAAAAAAGGCCTCAGACTGGCCAAAAATCAGCTGTGAGGTGCAGCATAGGTAAGGGGGTAGGTGGGTGGGGATTGTGCATGCATGTGTAGGGGTCATGGGTGGCGCGGCATTGCCTTCTGGGTGCTGGCAAGCGAGCACGAGCATGCAAGCACGCATACAATTTTTGGCACAGGAGCCCAAAAAGGTTAGCCACCACTGAAGTATAGGAACGGTTACCAATAAGGATGGGAATTGATGATCAATTCCTGTAATTACAGGTAGTCCTTGAGTTACAACTTTTAATTTAGTGACCATTTGAAATTGCAACGACACTGAAAAAAAGGGACTTATGACCGTTTTTCATACCTACGACCATTGCTGCATCCCCATGGTCACATGATTTACACCCAGGTGCTTCACAATTGACTCACGTTTATTATCATTTTTTATTTGTTTTATTGATATAACATCAAGGGTGGGATTCAAATTTCTTAACAACCGGTTCTGTGGGTGTGACCTCATTTGTGGGTGTGGCTTGGTGGTCGTGTGACGGGCTGGGCATGGCTTTTGTGTAAATATTATAAATATTATGTAAATATTGAATGTTTTTCATTTAAAAATGAGCAACTTTTACCCAAAATCAGGCAAAGCAGGCAGGCAGATTGAGTTGCTCATGGAATCACAGGTTCACTCAGAGATCTACCTTTCTGCAATCTGCTACCTGAATCTGCACTGAAAAATAGAAGCTTCAGTCCTAAGGAAGGTTCAGGTCTGCTTTTAGATTAGCTAGAAAGCAAGAAATCCAACGATTGCTTGCTTTCTAGCTAATCTAAATCTCCCGGCACAGCAGAATAACTGATGGTCAGGGGAAAGAACAAAGGAAAAACTTAGCAGGCAAGTTGGATGGTACACATGCCAGGTAAGGAATGAGTGGGCGGGGAAGGGAGGGGCCAGTCAGTGGTGCGATTTGATGGTTCTCCGAACTGGGCAGAATCATAACAACTGTTTCTATAGAACCAGTCTGACAGGATAGAATCCCACCCCTGTATAACATGTAAAAATTCAAATTCAATCAAACAGCATGTAGCCTGGGTCCGATTATTTTAAAGGTGACATAATCAAAATGACTCACATTTATGACCAACGCAGTGAACTGGGATGGTCACGTGATCTCCTTTTGCGACCTTCTGACAAAGCAAAGTAAACTGGGGAGGGACCCAGCTTCACTTAACGACCAGGTTACCAACTTAACCACCGCAGTGATTCACATAACAATTGAGGAAAGAAAAGTTGCAAAACGGGGGCAAAATTCACTTAACGCACGTCTCACATAACCGCAGAAACTTTCGGGCTCTGTTGCAGTTGAAGGTTGAGGACTTGAAGTTTTATTGGAGTCCTCCTCTTTTTTAATTTATTTTTTTTATTATTGAATTTGTCGTTAGAGTGTGAAATTTCTGCTGAAGCAAGCACCCGGCTTCTCTACCCAAGTATTCTGAGAAGAGCTGTGTTCGTGAGAGATGTAACCCTACTTGGGTTGGGTTGGGACAGAATTCTTGTGGTCTAAGCCAAGGGTCAGTTCCTCAACTGTCCCCAAGAAGGGGTATTGGAGGCATCCAGGTAAGACACCTGGGGACTCCAATACACCTTCAAGATAAGCTTCATCTGCTCCCCTTCACGGATTCTTTCATCTGGGAGTCTCCCTCCCAGGTAGAGGTCAAACCAGGGGTGGGGCTTCAAAAAATTTAGCAACCAGTTCTCTCCCTGGTTGCTGAGTGGGTGTGGCCATGATGGGCGTGGCCTAGTCAGCCTCCTGCACTATGGTGATGGGGGGTGTTTTCACCCTCCCTGGGCTCCGGAGGCTTTCTTCAAGCCTTCAGCAGGACGAAAACAGCCTCCCAGGCTCCCAAGGCTCTCCGGAGGCCTGAAACGAGTCCATTTCCGACTTCCAGAGCCTCTGTGAGGCTTGTTTTTTTTCCCTCCCCAAGGCTTCACACAGGCCCCGCACTTACCTGGGATCCAAACCTGGCTGGTGTGGGGACTTTTGGAAGAGGCAGGGGCAGGTGGGGCCAGCCAGTCATTGCAATTACTGGTTTGGCGAACCAGATGTAAAATTAACAACTGATTCGCCCAAACTGGTGTGAATCGGTAGCAGCCCACCCCTGGGTCAAACTCATCCTGGTGGCGGATGGAGTATCAGATGCAAACCTGCACTTGTTTTGAACGTGTCCATCGTCGCAATGCCTCTCCATCTTATGGAGTCGAGTCTCAGGGCCTCAGCCGGGTTTTGGGCTGAGCTGGCTGGCATCAACAGAAAAACCACTTTAGGAGTGCTGGATGGAGCCAGTGCTTTCCAAATGCTGGCCCTCTGGCTGCCCCTGCAGGGATGTGGTTCTTCCTCCTGGGAGAAGGACCCACCGCTGCCCTCCCCGTTTTACTCCAGAAAAGAAGAGAAGAAGGGAAGCCAGTCACACAACATTCTGCTTTTGTGGAGTATCTTAAGCAGTGGTAGTGCACTGTTGGTTAGAATGCAGTATTGCAGATTGACTCTGCCAACTGCCAGCAGTTCGATCCTGACCCGTTCAAGGTTGACTCAGCCTTCTGTCTTTCCAAGGTTGGTAAAATGAGGACCCAGATTGTTGGGGGCAAATGGGCTGACTCTGCAAACCACTTAAGAGAGGCTGCAAAGCCCTGTGAAGCGGTATAGAAGTCTAAGTGCTGTTGCTATTGCTATCTGACCATTGCCTTATCAAATGCACAGAATATTTCTGATTGACACTGGAGGCAGCATTAATATAATTTGCTCTTATTTCTCCCCCCCCCCCAGCTGATATTATTTCAACTATTGAATTCAACCAGACGGGGGAATTATTAGCCACAGGAGACAAAGGTGGACGAGTTGTTATATTCCAGAGGGAGCCTGAGGTATGTTTTTCTCTCCCCCTTTAAACATCTCCAGTTATTGTCAGAAAATCTCTGTTTCTTGAAGTGTTGTACTACGAGTAGCTCTCCTCTCTGTTACCAAATTCCAGGTACCCCAAAACCTTTCCATGCGCCTTCTATCCCCAAGTTCCAAGAGTTTGATTTCTTGTTCTTTTTTTGTTGGAGTTTTGCTTTCAGTTTTGCTTTGAGTTCAACCCTTATTCTTAACACTGGTACACCACAGGGTTGCGTGTTGAGTCCCTTACTCTATACTCTTTATGTGCATGACTGCATGCCCACTCACGCCAGCAATACTATTGCTAAATTTGCAGATGATTCAACAGTGGTAGGACTCATCTCCGGGGGAGGGATGAGCCTGCCTACTGAGATGAGGTGGACTGGTTGCTTTCGTGGTGTGGAGACAACACCAATAAGGCCTCAACACCAGTAAGGCCAAGGAGCTGGTAGTGGACTATATAGAAGGAACAGATCAGACATCCAGCCCTTGCTTATCAATGGAGACTGAGTGAAGCAAGTGGCCAGTTTTAAGTTTCTGGGCATTACCCTAAAAGAGGATCTGACCTGGGTGCTCACATTGCAGCCCTAGTCAAAAGGGCCCAGCAGAGATTACACTACCTGAGGCTTCTCAGGAAACAACAACTGGATGAAAAACTGCTGGTGACCTTCTACCACTGCACCAGAGAGAGTATCTTAACTTACTGCACCTCTGTAGGGTTTGCCAATTGCACAGAGGCAGATAGAAAAGTGCTCCAGAGGATGAATGTCATTGCCCAGAAGATCATGGGTTGCCCTCTCCCCTCTTTGGAAGAGCTTTATAGCTCCTATTGCCTTAAGAAAGTTCAAAACATCCTCAAAGATCTGAACTATTACCATCTGGCAGCTGGTACAGAATAATAATAAAAACAAGGACAAATAAGCTGAAAAACAGCTTCTATCCCAGGGCAGTAGCTCTTTTGAATTCTACTGGATAGTGCAATGTTGGTGTGGTGTCCGGGGTTTTTGGTTCAACGTATGGGGGGGCGAAGGATGTGTGTTTGTGTTTATTTTCATGGTCATGATGTGCACTGAAGATGGTGTTGGATTTCATTTTATGTGGTGCAGTGACAATAAAGTAAACTAAACTAAACTTTCACATTGGATTATTTGATCATGTTTGCTACCAATACCATGCAGAGAAAGCCCTCCCTTGTTGACTTCATTTGAAAAGCTTGCAAAAGAATTGTTTGGGAGAGGTTGCGCCATGCCGCCTTTTTCACCGAGGGAGAAGCTAGCTGGGGCAGCGGGAATGGCGTCAGATCCTGCCACAAAGGGATTGCATTTGTAAGAAGAGCTTATGCAACCCTCCCAAGTTGGAGGAACGGGTGCCCCCCTCCCCCCCCCCCTGCACAGAAGGCAGGAGAAGAATGACTTGCCAGGGGAGCATATGAACAACCTTTAAAGAAAGGCGGAGGGAGTAATTTTAGGAAGGGCTCTCCAAAGAAACTGAGTCAGTGCAGAATACACCAAGTGAGGAGGCAAGGGACCTGGTTCTGATCCATTAATGCAGATTTGAAGCCAAGCTTCTTGGCAAGGTTACCCAACATCGTCAGTGCTAGAAGGAAAGGGTCTTTGCAGGGAGGAGGAGGAGGAGGAGGAGGAGGAGGAGGAGGAGGAGGAGGAGGAGGAGGAGGAGGAGGAGGAGGAGGAGGAGGAGGAGGAGGACAACGACTGTGGGGTCCTTAGTGCTCTCGGAGCTTGGTTGCTACTGATGTTGTCACCTAGTTTGGGTCATGAAACATCCACAAGAGACCCACCAAGCTCAAAGAGCACCAAGGACTCCACAGTCATCATCGTTCCTCCTCCTCCTCCTTTTCCTCCTCTTCCTTCTTCTCCTCCTCCTCCTCCTCTCCTCCTCCCCCTCCTCCCCCCTCCTTTACAAGCAGGCACAATGCAACATTTAATGATTTATGGATGCTGAAGGAAGAGGAGGAGGAGGAGGAGAAGGAGGAGGAGCACTCTCTCAGCTTGGCAGCTCCTCCACAAACTCCACTCTCTTCTAGCACTGATGTTGTTATCTAGTTGGGTCATGAAACGTCTGCAAGAAAACTACCAAGCTCAGAGAGCACCAAGGACCCCACAGTTCTCCTCCTCCTCCTCCTGTCTGCAAATCCCACATCCTTCTAGCTCTGATGCTGTTCTCTGGTTGGGTCATGAAACGTCTGCAAGAAAACTACCAAGCTCAGAGAGCACCAAGGACTTCACAGTCATTGTCTTTGTCACTGTCGTTGTTGTCCTCCTCTTCCTCCTCCTCTTTTCTGTGAATCCAACCCCCTCCTAGCACTGATGCTGTTACCTACTTTGGGTCATGAAACATCTGCAAGAGACTCACCAAGCTCAGAGAGCACCCAGGACCGCTCATATCGATGGAACTACACATATTCTTCTTTACAAGACCTTGGTGTTCTGGAGCAACACAGAAGCTGGTAGCTTGGAGACACTTTGGACCTCCAATGACCTCTTGGTGGCTTGCAGATAATGTTTCAATGCGGCTGCTTCCTTCCACTTACAGAGGAGCCTGAAAGGACACACCGAGCAAAGGGTTTGGTCCCAGCAGGAGGGGCTCTTCATTCAACCATCTATCTGGTTTTTCAGCATGGATTTTATCTTACTCTATTGGGCAGAAGAACAGCAAGGCTGAGTGATGGTTTCCTGAAAGATAGTAGATTAGATTAGATTAGATTAGATTAGATTAGATTAGATTAGAGTAGAGTAGAGTAGAGTAGAGTAGAGTAGAGTAGAGTAGAGTAGAAGAGTAGAGGAGACAGGAGAGAAGAGGACAGAAGAGAAGAGGAACAATAATGGAATGTAGAATAGAACAGGGGAGGGGAGGAGAGAAGAGAAAAGAAGAGAAGAGAAGAGGAAGAATAATGGAATGTAGAATAGAACAGGGGAGGGGAGTAGAGTAGAGTAGAGTAGAGCAGAGCAGAGCAGAGCAGAGTAGAGTAGAGTAGAGTAGAGTAGAGTAGAGTAGAAGAGGAGACAGGAGAGAAGAGGAGAGAAGAGGAAGAATAATGGAATGTAGAATAGAACAGGGGACGGGAGTAGAGTAGAGTAGAGTAGAGCAGAGCAGAGCAGAGCAGAGTAGAGTAGAGTAGAGTAGAGTAGAGTAGAGTAGAGTAGAGTAGAGTAGAGTAGAGTAGAGTAGAAGAGGAGACAGGAGAGAAGAGGAGAGAAGAGGAAGAATAATGGAATGTAGAATAGAACAGGGGAGGGGAGTAGAGTAGAGTAGAGTAGAGCAGAGCAGAGCAGAGTAGAGTAGAGTAGAGTAGAGTAGAGTAGAGTAGAGTAGAAGAGTAGAGGAGACAGGAGAGAAGAGGACAGAAGAGAAGAGGAAGAATAATGGAATGTAGAATAGAACAGGGGAGGGGAGGGGAGTAGAGTAGAGTAGAGCAGAGCAGAGCAGAGCAGAGCAGAGCAGAGTAGAGTAGAGTAGAGTAGAGTAGAGTAGAAGAGGAGACAGGAGAGAAGAGGAGAGAAGAGGAAGAATAATGGAATGTAGAATAGAACAGGGGAGGGGAGTAGAGTAGAGTAGAGTAGAGTAGAGTAGAGTAGAGTAGAAGAGTACAGGAGAGAAGAGGACAGAAGAGAAGAGGAAGAATAATGGAATGTAGAATAGAACAGGGGAGGGGAGGAGAGAAGAGAAAAGAAGAGAAGAGGAGAGAAGAGGAAGAATAATGGAATGTAGAATAGAACAGGGGAGGGGAGTAGAGTAGAGTAGAGTAGAGTAGAGTAGAGTAGAGTAGAGTAGAAGAGTACAGGAGAGAAGAGGACAGAAGAGAAGAGGAAGAATAATGGAATGTAGAATAGAACAGGGGAGGGGAGGAGAGAAGAGAAAAGAAGAGAAGAGAAGAGAAGAGGAAGAATAATGGAATGTAGAATAGAACAGGGGAGGGGAGGAGAGAAGAGAAAAGAAGAGAAGAGGAGAGAAGAGGAAGAATAATGGAATGTAGAATAGAACAGGGGACGGGAGTAGAGTAGAGTAGAGTAGAGCAGAGCAGAGCAGAGCAGAGTAGAGTAGAGTAGAGTAGAGTAGAGTAGAGTAGAGTAGAGTAGAGTAGAGTAGAAGAGGAGACAGGAGAGAAGAGGAGAGAAGAGGAAGAATAATGGAATGTAGAATAGAACAGGGGAGGGGAGTAGAGTAGAGTAGAGTAGAGCAGAGCAGAGCAGAGTAGAGTAGAGTAGAGTAGAGTAGAGTAGAGTAGAAGAGTAGAGGAGACAGGAGAGAAGAGGACAGAAGAGAAGAGGAAGAATAATGGAATGTAGAATAGAACAGGGGAGGGGAGGGGAGTAGAGTAGAGTAGAGCAGAGCAGAGCAGAGCAGAGCAGAGCAGAGTAGAGTAGAGTAGAGTAGAGTAGAGTAGAAGAGGAGACAGGAGAGAAGAGGAGAGAAGAGGAAGAATAATGGAATGTAGAATAGAACAGGGGAGGGGAGTAGAGTAGAGTAGAGTAGAGTAGAGTAGAGTAGAGTAGAGTAGAAGAGTACAGGAGAGAAGAGGACAGAAGAGAAGAGGAAGAATAATGGAATGTAGAATAGAACAGGGGAGGGGAGGAGAGAAGAGAAAAGAAGAGAAGAGGAGAGAAGAGGAAGAATAATGGAATGTAGAATAGAACAGGGGAGGGGAGTAGAGTAGAGTAGAGTAGAGTAGAGTAGAGTAGAGTAGAGTAGAGTAGAAGAGTACAGGAGAGAAGAGGACAGAAGAGAAGAGGAAGAATAATGGAATGTAGAATAGAACAGGGGAGGGGAGGAGAGAAGAGAAAAGAAGAGAAGAGAAGAGAAGAGGAAGAATAATGGAATGTAGAATAGAACAGGGGAGGGGAGGAGAGAAGAGAAAAGAAGAGAAGAGAAGAGAAGAGGAAGAATAATGGAATGTAGAATAGAACAGGGGAGGGGAGTAGAGTAGAGTAGAGTAGAGCAGAGCAGAGCAGAGTAGAGTAGAGTAGAGTAGAGTAGAGTAGAGTAGAAGAGTAGAGGAGACAGGAGAGAAGAGGACAGAAGAGAAGAGGAAGAATAATGGAATGTAGAATAGAACAGGGGAGGGGAGGGGAGTAGAGTAGAGTAGAGCAGAGCAGAGCAGAGCAGAGCAGAGCAGAGTAGAGTAGAGTAGAGTAGAGTAGAAGAGGAGACAGGAGAGAAGAGGAGAGAAGAGGAAGAATAATGGAATGTAGAATAGAACAGGGGACGGGAGTAGAGTAGAGTAGAGTAGAGCAGAGCAGAGCAGAGCAGAGTAGAGTAGAGTAGAGTAGAGTAGAGTAGAGTAGAGTAGAGTAGAGTAGAAGAGGAGACAGGAGAGAAGAGGAGAGAAGAGGAAGAATAATGGAATGTAGAATAGAACAGGGGAGGGGAGTAGAGTAGAGTAGAGTAGAGTAGAGTAGAGTAGAGTAGAAGAGTACAGGAGAGAAGAGGACAGAAGAGAAGAGGAAGAATAATGGAATGTAGAATAGAACAGGGGAGGGGAGGAGAGAAGAGAAAAGAAGAGAAGAGAAGAGAAGAGGAAGAATAATGGAATGTAGAATAGAACTGGGGGAGAAGAGAGAAGAGAAGAGAAGAGAATTCTTTATTGGCCAATTGTGATTGGACACACAAAGAATTTGTCTCCAGTGCATAAGCTCACAGTGTACACACAAACAACAAGACGACACATGATAGATCATAAATCATAGTTACAATCATTAATCATCAGATACAAGCAACAAGTGATAAATCATAAGATACTCATAGGAGAAAATAGCAGGAAAGATGACAAGTTGAGAAAGATGAGAAGATGAGGAGGATAATAGCAATACAATACTACTACCTGGGTAAATATCTTTAGGCCTAAGACAGTGCAGTGGGAATTAGAAGTTTAGCAGAGGGATGGCAACGGGGGTGGGATGGGGGAGACATATATTTGTGTCTAGTTTTTTGGTCTGCAATGCCCTGTAGCAGCCTCCAGAAGGGAGAAGTTGAAACCAGGGGTGGGATTCTACCTGGTCGGACCAATTCTATAGAAGTGGTTGTTATGATTCTGCCCAGTTTGGAGAACCGGCAAATCACGTCCCTGGCTGGCCCTTCCCCTCTTCTTCCACTCATTCCTTACCTGGCACGTGCACCATCCAACTTGCCTGCCTTTGGTAAGTTGCTATTTTTCCTTTTCTTTCCCCTGACTATCAGCTGTTCTGCTGTGCTGGGAGATTTAGATTAGCTAGAAAGCAGGAAATCAGTGGATTTGTTGCTTTCTAGCAAATCTAAAAGCAGAGCTGAACCTTCCTTAGGACTGAAGCTTCTGTTTTTCAGTGCAGATTCAGGTAGCAGATTGCAGAAAGGTAGATCTCTGAGTGGATCTGTGATTTTGTGAGCAACTCAATCTGCCTGCCTGCTTTGTCTGATTTTGGGTAAAAATTGCTCTTTTTTAAAATAAAAAATTCAATATTTACATAAGTATTTATAATATTTACATACAAGCCACACCCACCCAGTCACATGACCACCAAGCCAGGCACAGTCAGCAAGCCACACCCACCCCAGTCATATGACCACACCCACAAATGAGGCCACACGCACAGAACTGGTTGTTAAGAAATTTGAATCCCACTCCTGGTTGAAACCGTTGATGTCCAGGATGTGAGGTGTCTCTAGATATTTTCTCTGCCCTCTTTCTGACCCGCCCAATATACAGGTCCTCAGTGGAAAGCAGGCTGGTTGCGAGTGTGTGTGAGTGTGCTGCAGCAGCCAAAAAAGCCAATGCAATCCTAAGTTGCATTAACAGAAGGATACAGTCAAGATCAAGGGAGTACTAATACCACTCACTAAAACCTTAGTAAGACCACACTTTGAGTACTGCATCCAGTCTTGGTCACCATGCTATAAAAAAGATGTTGAGACTCTAGCAAGAGTGCAGAGAAGAGCAACCAGGATGATGAGGGGACTGGAGGCTGAAACATAAAATGAACAGTTGTAGGAACTGGGCGTGGCTAGTCTAGTCAAGAGAAGGACCAGGGGAGACAGGATAGTAGCCTGCCAATATTTGAGGGGCTGCCACAGAGAGGAGGAAGAGGATCAAGCTATTTTCCAAAGCACCTGAAGGCCAGACAAGGAATAATGGATGGAAACTGATCAAGGAGAGATTCAATCTGGAAATAAGGAGGAATTTTCTGACATTGAGAACAATCAACCCATGGATCAGAAGTTGCCTTCAGAAGTTGTGGCAGCTTCATCGCTTGAGACTTTCAAGAAGAGATTGGACTGCCATTTGTCAGGAATGGTGTAGAATCTCCTGCTTGGGCGGGGGTTGGACTAGATGACCTCCAAGATCCCTACTCTGTTATCCTACATTCAATGGAACAGAAGTTGCCTTCAGAAGTTGTGGGAGTGTCATCACCAGTGGTGGTATTCAACCAGTTTGGACCGGTTCTGGTGAGCTGGTAGGAGTGATGAGCAGCGGAGACCTAACTGGTTCTCTCCACCGCTTCTGCTGTTGGGCCCACCTGCCCGCCTGGGCTCCCAGACTCACCTTTATCCTCTGGATTTGAAGCGCAGCTACTTTGTGTAGCACAGAATAGCGCTGCACGGCAGTTGCTGAAGCGACCAGGATCGTGCAGGCTTGCAGGAGGCGAATTAAAATACCTCTGCGCCTGTGCAAAGTGTGCGTTTGGTGTGCGCGTCCATGCAAAGTGTGTGGATGTGCACAAGGCGCGACCACCAAGCCACGCCCACTGAACCAGTGGCAACAATATTTGAATCCCACCACTGGTCATCGTTTGAGACTTTCAAGAAGAGATTGGGCTGCCCTTTGTCAGAAATAGTGTAGGGTCTCCTGCTTGGGTGGGGGTGGGGGGTTGGACTAGATGACCTCCAAGATCCCCTCCAACTCTGTTATCCTATATTCAATAGAAGAGAAGTTGCCCTCAGAAGTCGTGGAAACTTCATCCCTTGAAACTTTCAAGAAGAGACTGGACTGTCAGAAGTGGTGCAGGCTCTCCTGCTTGGGCGAAAGTGTTGGACTAGATGACCTCCAAGGTCCCTTCCAACTCTGTTCATCTAGGTTTTTTTTCCTGCATTCCTAACTATCCATTAAAGTCCATCCCTGTCCTGTTTGGTGGTTGCTGCGCCAAACCAGTCAGTCACAAGAAATCCAAATGACAGAAGTGCAAACCACAGATTTGGCCATTCCTCTGTCAAACTGTATCGCCAGGTCCCTGTATCGACGGCCTACTAACTAGGAGAATACATAAGGGAATTCATTTCTGAATCAAAACATCCGGGGCCAGGCCAATGGCACTTAGAGGAGAGGTAGAGAAAGGTGCAGGATCATGCGGAGGAATCTTCCAGGTGACACGAGTTGGTCTCTGTGCTCATGCCAACCGGAAGTTACACGTTCGACAGTGTGAGGGAGAGCCGAAAAGCTGCATTGCAGTGTTTGGTGCGTGATCACTGGGAGGGGGGGGGAACCTTCATGCTAACAAGATATACAACGGGAATTCTCAGACGTGCGTGTTGGCTTGGACAATTTCTTCCACGCACAGTCATAAAAAGAGATACCATCTGTCGGCCTTTTCCTCTGGCCCCCTTGTGCTTCCCCATCGCTGCCCCGTTTCTTAGACTTGGCCTGAACAGATGAGTATCTCCCCTTAATATTCTTCCTTGATAGGCTGCCTCTCGCCATCCTCACCCCACTACACACACACACACACACACACACACACACACACACCCCGATCCAGAATGTAGCGTGTCTTCTGTGATCAATGAAGGGAGACTTCTGTTTTTAATAGATCTGCGGAGGTAGAAATAAAAGCATGGGTTGCGTTCGAACAGTTATGTTCCCCAATTTGGGTATGTTTTAATTCCACTTCTGCCCCTGAGCAGCAGCAGTGGGATCTTACCTGTTCCACTACTGGTTAGGTGCACACTAACACCTGTGTACCTAACGTGAGTTGCACCTAATGCATATGTACCTAATGCACGTGTACCTAATGTGCGTGCACCTAACACACGCACACAGCTTTTCCCACACCAGCTGAGGCCTGCCACACCGATCAGCTGAGAGGATAAAGAAGAGAAAAGCACAGGGTCAGGTGGGAGGGCCAATCCCACACGTTTCTCTTCTTTATCCTCTTAGCTGATCATCGGCCAAACAGGTAAGCATTTTTACTACCGGTTTGGCCTAACCGCGCTTAACCGATAGCATACCACCACTGCCGAGCAGGTTTCTTTCCTAGTTGCCATTCGCTGTTTGAGAATCAATTCCCAAACCTGGTCATGTTGGATATAATCTAAATTCTGGAAAGTTTTCCGGCAGCAGCTGCCATGCTAACTCAACCTTAGTGGGAAAGTCTGCTGCTCAGTCAATCTGTCTGGGCACCTCATCTTCACCAGAAGATGCATGGGACAAGAGTAGGGGGCAGCCCTGAAAATTGCCCTAGTGTTACCATGTTTCCCCGAAAATAAGACCCTATCTTATTTTATTTTTTTTTTGCCACCAAAAAGGCATCAGGTCTTATTTTGGGGGGACATCATCCACTGACTAACCTTACTTGTGCGTGTCGCCCCTGGCCTCCTTTTCACTGTCAGAAGCCTGCAGGAACTTCTTCTGCAGCCGGCAAGGCTTTCCTGAAGGCCTCTGCAGCTGATAACAGAGGTCTGGATTGATCCAGAGCTTTGTTATCAGCCCAGAGGAAAGCCTTGCGAGCCTTGCTGGCTACAGAAGAAATGGGCCAGTAAGGCAGGTGTCAGGGTGTGCGAGGTTTGGCTACAACTGTCCAAAGGTAAGTAGTAAGGCAGCAAGCTTAATTTTTACTTATCTACTCTGGAGTGGGCGGGATCTTAATTAGGGCTTATTTTGGAGGTAGGGCTTATATTGGGCGCATGTGTAAAAATCAAGTTAGGATTTACTTTCAGGGTAGGTCATATTTTCTGAGAAACAGGATAGTGGACTGGTGCAGAGCAAAGTGGGGGTCCCCTCAAGAGTCTGGCATTGGGGTGGGCATAATCGCCATGTCTGTTCTTTTCTTAAAAAAATAAAATTTATTAATTTTCTATCAATTACATTTCTTAGTGCTTAATAAACATTGTGTTGTCTGGGTATTTAATTTGCTTAACAATACAGATTCCATTCTTATTCTCCACTCCTTTTTTCCAACCACTGGTAATATAAGTTCTGTGTTCATTAATATTCTGTTTGATTTTCAATGTAAGTCTATCCATTTCTGCACAATCTAATATCTTAATTATCTTTTCATCTTGCAGTGTTTTTTCATTTTTCCAATATTGTGCAAAGATAATCCTCGCTGCTGTTAAGACACATAATACTAAAGGCATACTTTTCTTGTCAATTTTTTCTGATATCATCCCTGATAAAAACAGTTTAGGGTTAAAATCTGCATAATTTTTATTCTTATAAGCATTTTGTAGGAAATTCTCAATCTAAAACATTTAATGTCACCTAATGTACAGTTTCTGAAAATCATAAAATTATATTATGTCTTATAAAAATCAAAACAGGATATATTTATATTTATATATATAAGAAATTGTTTGCACCTTATAATTAATTTCAAAATTTTACTGTAAGTTTCAATATTTCAATTTTATCTGGACGCTTAGTCAATTTATAACTTTCAAAATTCAAAATCTTATTTAGTTTTTTGCTGATTATATCAGATCTTAAATTATTAAACTTTATAGTTTTCTTTCATTCAGGGTTTCCCTATTATCTTTTCTAGCCATCTGTGTATTTTTGCCCCATTTTTTTTAGCACAAGTCCACCACATATGATGAAATGTGCCCATCTTTTGATTACATTTCCAACATTTGCTAGACACACTTTTAAACATTTTAGCTAACTTAGCAGGTGGTAAATGCCACCTGTTCTGACCCAAACCCTTTTCCAATAAAACAAACATGAACCAAAGAGAACAGAAACCTTTTAATGATTCTTACGAATCCCCGGTTAAAAGGCTGCTGCAAACTAATTAACTTTGATAAGCACAAGCCTCGCCAAAACTGTGCAAGGCTGCCAAGAATAACAGATAAGGTTACTTAGAAATATTTTACAACACAAGAGTCTTCAAATACCAATTAAGATACTGCAATGTCCATGAGGCTGAGTTTCAAAATGTCTTTGCTTCCTGCAAAGAACATTTGTTTCACAGCTGGCTTTTATCTTCTTGAAGGAGGGGCCATTACCTTGCAGCCTTACTCCCGAGTTGCCCATGCTGCTGCAGCTGCTCTTTCCTGCGAGCAACCCTACACACATGCACACTTGGCACAGGCTCCTCGGGAACCTCCTCATTGCTGCTTCCAGCCCCCACAATCTCTGAAGGCAGCAGTCCACTCCCTGATGGTCCTGGCCCCTCATCTGAGTCCTCGCTCTCCTCAGCCATCTGCACCTGCTGCCGGCTAACCATAACAGCCACCTATAAAACCTTTTATATGCATTTTATTTATAAGATCTTCTTCTTGTCCCCAAAAGGCTGGCTGCCTGTCCTGGAAGGCAGAGATAAATCCTGATTGTCGTGTTTTCTTGTTTGCAGAACAAAAATCCACCTTATTGCCAAGGCGAGTACAATGTTTACAGCACCTTCCAGAGCCATGAACCTGAATTTGACTATTTGAAGAGTTTGGAAATAGAGGAAAAAATAAACAAGATAAAATGGTTGCCACAGCAGAACGCAGCCCACGCTCTTCTCTCAACGAATGGTAAAAAACTGTAGGATCAACCCTGTTGATAGTCTGGCAGGTAGATTTCAGGTGTGACAATCTTGAATTCCCATGAGCTTTGCTGACCCACAAAATATGCCCCATGGGGCAGAAAATGTTCCCTCCCCAGGTGAGCTACAGGAATAGAAGCCCCCACCCCAGCAGGATAGAGTATCCAGGACACCAAATCTTCAAATTTTCTGCCGAAAGTCCTTTGCATTTTTGATGGAGTAGGACAGCTTCACCACTCCAATCTCCACTCCAGATTAATATTTACCTGTGCACTCTGGAGTGGGGGGATCTTAATTAGGGCTAATTTTGTGGGTACAGCTTATATTGAGCGCATGTGTAAAAGTCAAGCAAGGACTTACTTTCAGAGTAGGTCATATTTTCAGGGAAACAGAGTACTTGGGGATGAAAAATAAAATGAGAAGTGTTTTGAAAATTCCCAAATCCTCCAGTATTCCCATACATTTCCCATAGATTTATTTCTAGCCATAGCTATTGAACGTCTATGCCAGAAACTTGGTTCCAATGGTTTCTTTAAAAAGAAACTATTTAAAGCAGGTGATAAATAAACAAACTGTCATGACCTTGTTACAGTCAGACTCTGAGGGAGAGGAGGAACAGCCAACAGGGAGTGGAGTTGTGGCTCCAGAGGTTGTGGAGGAGGCTGGGGAAGGGCAGAGGCTGGCTGGGCAGTCAAAAGAAGAACCAGGCCCATCCCCTCTGCATCCTAGGACACGCAGGGAGGGATGGAGAAGGAAACAACTTGGCTTAAGAGAGAAGAAGTGGCCATGATCCCCCTCATTGGTTGCAGCTGGGGAGAATAGTATATAAGAGAGACAGTTAAAACACAGCATTGCCAGAAGCAAAGTGTGTTTTATTTTGGGCTGAAGTTATCTTGGTTGGTGTCCTTCCAACAGACTGTGCCTTTCTATCTCCTTGCAGTTGGTATCCTGGTCTGTTGTGGAAATTCCTTCATTGTAGTTTGTTGTGGTTTTTCATTTCACCTCTATCTGCTCATTAAGTTTGGACAGTATTGCTTTCTGTTGAAGACTATCTTTGAATACGTTTTATCTCCAACTGAGAATTATTGAACAGTGGGGCCAAATTGGAGGCATTAAAGGACATTTATTCACACAAGCCATATATTTGTACGATAACTTTAACTTTAATAACTTTAATAAGTATGTATAGTCTCAGCTTACGACTGCAATTCAGCCCAACATTTCTGTTGCTAAGCGAGACAGATGGTAGGTGAGTTTTGCCCCCATTTTACGACCTTTCTCACCAGTGACATTAAGTGAATCACTGCCATTTTTCTGTAAGTAACCCAGTTGTTAAGTGAATCTGGCTTCCTGCAATGGCTTTGTCTGTGCAAAAGGTGATCGTATAACCCCAGGACAGTGCAATTGTCATAAATATGAGCGTCCAGATTTTGATCCCTTGACCATGGAGATGCTGCATCAGTCATAGGTGTGAAACACGGTCATAAAATAGAGCAGAAGGTGGAGTTTCACCTTTTTTTTCAGTGCCGTTGTAACTTTGGGTCCATAAATCAACTGTTGCAAGTTGAGAAAAATACCTATATTGTATTTAAAAACAAAGGGATGACCCCAAAAGATGAATGTGTTTCTTTTCATAACTATGATGGCTTTTTGGTTTATTTGAAGATAAAACTATTAAATTGTGGAAGATTACCGAGCGAGATAAGAAACCCGAGGGATATAATTTAAAAGATGAGGAAGGAAAGCTCAAGGAATTATCTATGGTGACCTCACTTCAGGTGGGTGCTTGGAATATTTTTGTTTTTTCCGTGTTTAGATTGTACTTCTTTCCCTAATTTAAAACACCTCTTGCATGGTTTCAGTTCAGGGGAGCCCTTTAGCCAGGGGTGGGATTCTACTGGTTCGGGTGAAACGGTAGCTCCGACGATCAGCTTTGAGCGAATCGGTTCGTTCCGATGATTAGCTGTTGAGCCCATCTGCCTGCCTAGGCTCTAGTCCAGGGGTCTCCAACCTTGGCTCCTGGAAGCCTGGCGGACTTCAACTCCCAGAATTCCACAGCCAGCTTTGCTGGCTGTGGAACTCTGGGAGTTGAAGTCCGCCAGGCTTCCAGGAGCCAAGGTTGGAGACCCCTGCTCTAGTCTGTGCTTTGTTTCCCGGTTTTCTGCTGATTCGCATGGCACAGCAGATTGCCGTGCATCAACTGTTTTACACACAGGGCTTGCAGCAGCAGGTGAGTTGTAAATTCTGCGTGCGCAGGTGAAGCTCACCGAACCAGTTGTTACACCAGTTGAATCCCACCCCTGCCTTTAGCTGAAATGCCATGGCATCCGAGAAAGATTTGGATCTATTTATTCACTCACTTCAGTGAATAAATAGTCACATTTATTCACGTATTCACTTATTATTCTTATTGCATGGATGTATCTCTATACTGGGACCTGGGAATGTGAGTTTAACTCCTGCTTCTGATTATTGATCCGATCCAATACCGAACGGAAGTGAAAGCGAAGTGATAGTTTGCTGCAAATTCTATGCCTTGGAAAAGTTGGCAGCACCACATTTAGCAAAAATCTGTCCATCTTGAGTAGCCCAGTGATGGGCTGCTACCAGTTCGGACTGGTTCTAATGAACTGGTTGTTCTGATGATCAGCTGGCCCCCATCCAGCCACCTTCGCCCTATCCTGTTCTATATTTCCATCTTTTCCAGCTCGGCTGATTCACACGGCACAGTGGTTTGCCATGCCTCAGCTGTTTTACTTACCGGGGCCGCCCTGTAGAGGTTCCAATTGGTGTTTTTGGAATGCTGCATGCGCTCACAGAACCGGTTGTTAAACTGTTTGCATCTGTAGCCCGCAACAGATTATTTATTGTGGGACAGGAAGACACTCTCACAAAATGACCTCAGATCGATGCAAATGTATTTCACTCTTATCTCCTTTTTTGGGAACCATAAAAACCATGGCACACCCAACTTGTATTTTCACGTGCCTCTTAGAACAAAATTCTCCTTGTTTTACCTGATTTAGCTTCCACAGCCTCTGCCCTCGCGGAGGCGAAGTGTCTCAAATTCTGCACCAAGACCCTATAGAGGGCCACTTTGTGAGGAATACAGATAGCCCTTGACTTACGACAGTTCATTTAGTGACCATTTGAACTTACAATGGCATTGAAAAACAATGGGTTAAGGCCATTGTTCAGACTTACGATCCCAGGTTTGTTTCTTTTGAGACATAGAGGTAGGTTTTTGCAAAACGTTGCACAGGACGTCCTCGACTTTGCAACGGCAAGCGAGCCCAGAATTTATGTTGCTAAATGAGAAATCCGTTCAGTGAGCTTCGTCCCTTTTATGATTCTCCCTGCCCTCGTTGTTAAGGGAATCCCAGGGGTGGTTCAATGAGTCACATGGTTGTTCAGCGAATCTGGCTTCCCTCCCCCGCTGCCCTCAATAGAGGAGTCAGTTGCCAAGCGCCTGGATCATGTGCCCGTAGGGAGGCAGCAAAGGTTGCGAGGGTGAAAAATGGTGGTACGTCACTTTTTTTCTAGTGCCATTTTAACTCCGAATGGTCACGAAGTGTTGTAACTCGAGGGCTACCTGTACGGTACTCTCAGGGGTGGCCTTCAAAACATTGAGCAACCGGTTGTCTGCCCAGTTCCTGTTTGGGTGTGGCCATAGTGGGTGTGGCCCAGTCAGCCACCTCCACCTGCAGGTGGAGGCATCCCTCGACCCTCCAGGAGGGCAAAAACAGCCTCCTCTGGGCTTCGGAGTCTCTCTCTGAGCCCATTTCCGGCCTTCGCAGAGCCTGCGGGGGGGGGGCGCCCATTTTTTTGCCTTCCACAAGTCTCTGCATGGGCCCTGCACTTACCTGGGATCCAAAACAGACCACTTGGGGACTCCTTGGAAGGGCAGGGCGGACGGGGCCAGCCAGTCATTGCAACTACTGGTTCGAAGAATCAGATGTAAAATTAACATCCAGTTCGCCTGAACCAGTGAGAACTGGGAGCGGCCCACCCCCCTGGGTATGCTCCCTTTCCCAAGCCCTCGAAAAAGAAACCTGTTCTGTTTATTTCCGCAGGTGCCTGTGCTGAAGCCCACTGACTTGATGGTTGAAGTCAGCCCCAGGAAAGTTTTTGCAAATGGCCATACCTATCACGTGAATTCCATTTCGGTCAACAGCGATTGTGAGACTTATATGTCGGCCGACGATCTCAGGATTAACCTTTGGCACTTAGCTATCACCGACAGAAGCTTCAGTATCCTTGGCGCCGCTTACCACTCTTCCCTGTGAGAGGTGGGATCACCCCTAGATTTCGGGTCCTTGATATGCAAACCCACACCTGTGTCCCATGCAACGCATTCTCCACGTCTCCGTTATGCGTATAAACAGTCCTACTAAGAGCTTTGGTGGTGCAGTGGTTAGAGCAGGGGTGGGCTGCTACTGGTTTGGACTGAACCCTTAGTTCTGGCCATCAGTTGGCCCTGCCCACCTGCCCCTGCCATAGCCTGTCCTATATTTCCATGTTTTGCAGCCCAGCTGATTTGCGTGGCACGGCGGTTGGCCGCGCCTCAGCTGTTTTACTCACTGGGGCTGCAGTAGAAGTTATATTTTAGAGCTGAAAATGGGTGATTTTCAAATGCTGCGTACACTCACCAAGCCAATTGTTACACCGGTTGAATCCCACCACTGGGTTAGAGTGCAGTATTGTAGGCTACTTCTGCTGACTGCTGGCTGCCTGCAATTTGGCAGTTCGATCCTGACCAGCTCAAAGGTTGCCTTGGCCTTCCCTCCTTCCGAGGGCCCAGGAAAACGAGGGCCCAGATTCTTGGAGGTAAGAGACTGACTCTGCAAACTGCTTAGAGAGGCCTGTAAAGCACTGAGAAGCTGTATATATGTCTAATATATACTAGTATATAGCTAGGGCTATATACTATATACTATAGAGAGTAGCTAGGGCTACTCTCCCAAAATACTATGGCCTCTTTTTTTCTCACGCACTCCAAGATTACAAAAAACTTCCCTTGGCCATTCCTTGTTCCTCTGCCTTGTCTGCTCCCTTTGTCTCTCTCGTGCAGGGTATCCCTTTCCCTGGAACACTTGATTGTCCCTTCCATAGGGACGAGCTTCTCTATTTTCCCCCAGACACACAAAGAGAGAGAGGAACATGCCACAACTTTCCCCTCCATGTCCCACATATAAAATCATTGCTAGAAAAATGAATGGTTGCAGAACAGGAGCGGGGAACGAGAGTTGTTTTATGACTTGTGGACTTCAACTCCCAGAATTCCTGAGCCAGCATTTCTTTTTTTTTTTTTTTAGACAAACATACACAAACAAAACCTAAAACCACCTTCTAGTTACATACATACAGTATGTCGGTTGGTTACAAATCTTTTGTGCATCCTCTCCGGAGTCCAAACTTACAGTTTGTATAAATTCTCATATTATCCGTCCAATATATGTTACATTATTATCATTATTAATCATTTATTTGACTGAACTATTATACCATCATTTTATATGAGATATTCAAATTTTTAAATTGATCTGTATTATAACAATTCATGGCTGGCTCAGGAATTCTGGGAATTGAAGTCCACAAGTCATGAAGGGGCCACAGTTCCCCTCCTCCGCTCTAGACAATGAAGGGTTATGATTGTGGTGGAATAGCCAGCTAGACTGTAGTGACGGCGTGAAGAGACAGCTGAGCTTGGAGTCCTTGCGTTGCAGGGAGTGGCATCGATCTCTCCAGAATCCCTGAAGCCTTATCCGACCATTCCCAAGAGGACGCAATCAGCCTGGCACGATTCTTGTAATACAGACACCAAGCAATGAAGGGTCTGCTTGAGAGGGGTCACGAGAGGTTCTTGGTTGCAGGCGCATAGCGATTATTTTCCTTAACCAGCCTTCCCTACGCAGACATTGTGGACATAAAACCCGACAACATGGAAGACTTGACCGAAGTCATCACTGCCTCGGAGTTTCATCCCCATCATTGCAACCTCTTTGTCTACAGCAGCAGCAAGGGGTCCCTCCGGCTGTGTGACATGAGGGCCTCGGCGCTCTGCGACAAGCATTTCAAGAGTAGGTTACGGAGGCACCTTCTCTCAGTGGGGCAGCAGGGCATGACGAGACATTTTGTTGGGGGGGGGGGCGGACATCCAAAGGGTTCTTGGCAGGGGTGGGATGCTTGGGTTTGCAGAGGTTCATGAGAGCCCCCAGCTAAGATTCTGTGCGGTTTAGAGAACCCCCAAATCCCACTTCTGTCTGGCCCTACCCACCCTGCCCCTCCCAGGAGTCCCCATACACCCCGTTTTGGATGCCGTTAAGTGCAGGGTGCATGCGGAGGTTCAGGAGGGCAAAAAAAAAAAAAAAAAGGTCTTCCCGTGGCTTGAGAAGGACGACGGTAGCAGAGTCTGTCCCTTCTCAGCTGCAAGGTGGAGGGATGGCCAGATTTGCAATTATCATTTTTAAGAATTTTTATTGTACTTTTTCCTTTATTATTCATCACATTTCCAGTTTTGCAACGGCAGTGTACTGCCTATATGAAGTCCTTTTTAAATATACATCGTATTATACACCCTGGTTATAACGTGCACGGGTGCAGAGGTGCACGGCACACACGGGGGGGGGTGTTTCGTGCACACATGTGCAGGGGGGCAGGAGGGTCGCACACGCAGTGCATTATGGGTGCCAGCACACATAATTGACAAACCTGATGTAGAATAAAACCAGAGAGGAATGGCCTCTCTGGTTTTATCTCAGGACCCATTTTTGAGCTGAGAAATTTTGGGCAAGAGGTGAGCTCCACACCACAAGAGCTGGAAAGGGTGAATTGGAGGAGAGGCTTCCTTTTATGTGCCTTACAAGTGGAAATAGGCAAAATACATCACAAAATGTGAGGTGTTAAATGTCGTAGAAAAAGCAGCTGTGTAGAAATGTGACGTACTGTACGACTCCTAAATTTTCCTTCCTTCCTTCCTTCCTTCCTTCCTTCCTTCCTTCCTTCCTTCCTTCCTCCCTCCCTCCCTCCCTCCCTCCCTCCCTCCCTTCCTTCCCCAGTTTTTGAAGAACCAGAAGATCCCAGCAGCCGTTCCTTTTTCTCCGAAATTATTTCTTCGGTGTCAGATGTCAAGTTCAGCCACAGTGGGCGCTACTTGCTAGCAAGGGATTACCTCACCGTCAAAGTTTGGGATCTGAATATGGAAACAAAGCCTATAGAAATATATCAGGTATTTTCCCCCTGTCTTTTTAGGAACCATGCCATGAAAGTGATGTGACTGGCTAGGTCTGTCGGCATCATCCATGGGGGAGGCACTTAACAACCAAGTTGCTAACTGATCAACTGCAGCTGCTCACTTAACCACCGAGGCAAGGAAGGTCGTGAAATGGGACAAAAAAAATCAATGAACCAACGTCTCTCTTCACAAGAGGGAGGTTGGGCTCAATTGAGGTTGTAAGTCGAGGATGTCCTGTACTTCTCCCTGCTAGAAAAAAAAATGGACCAGAAACTTGTTTTTTGTTTTGTTAGGTCTTTCCTTTTTTATGTGAATGAGGCCGTAATTTTTCCGACTCAGGGTGATGAATGCGAAGACCCAGCAAAGTTATGTAAAGGGTTAATTGAGCTAATGAACGGGATCTTGAATCAAACTCTACAACAGGGGTCCCCAAACTTGGCAACTTAAAGACTTGTGGACTTCAACTCCCAGAATTGAGTTCGATCCAAGGTAGAGGCAGATATTTCTCTCTCTGGGTGCTCAGAGAATATATCTGCCGAACAAAACTCTGCATTGGTGACAGGAAGGGCATCCGACCAGTAAACCCTTTGCTAACTCCATTCAGTTGCCCAGACTCCACCCCACAAGGGATTATGGGGTCATTAAAAGAAGATAAGGCTGCAAGAGCTACCGATAAATAGTCTGACCTTGAAGAATGACATGCCTCTTTTTCTGCACCAAACAGGTTCATGATTACCTTAGAAGCAAGTTGTGTTCACTCTATGAAAATGACTGCATCTTTGACAAATTTGAATGTGCATGGAACGGGTCCGACAGGTAATGGCAATAGCACTTAAGACTTCTATACCGCTTTGTAGTGATTTACACCTGTGTCTAAGCAGTTTACAGAGTTAGCCTCTTGCCCCCAACAAACTGGGTCCTCCTTTTACCGACCTCGGAAGGAGGGAAGGCTGAGTCAACCTGGAACTGGTCAGGATCAAACTTTTGGCAGTCAGCAGAGTCAGCCTGCAATACTGCATTCTCACCACTGCACCACCATGGCTCTGTAATGCCTCCACAGACATCCCATTTAATGTCTTGGGGTGACTGTCAGTAACTCCTCTGCCCTAGCCAGCTGTCTTTGGCCAGCCAGTAACAAAAGGTCCAGCAGCTTTTCAAAGGTGGCCAGTAGAAGTCAGGCAGCTCCTGACCTCTTTGCTGAGGATGTATGCAGGGTTACCTCCACAGCCCTCCCCACCCCCCCAAAACGGTCTTGGAAGAAGAAGGAAAATGAGGAAAAGCTGGATGGAAACCAATTCTCCCAGGCCTGGCGATGATTTGAAGGCAACGAATCATCTGCTATGTCTGGGGGTCAGACTGGGGTAGGCTGCTGATGCTTCGCACTGGTTCTGGTGGACTGATTGTTAAGATTAGGTGCAGTTCTGCGAGCCGGCAAATCGTACCACTGGCTGGCTCTGCCCCTGCCCATTTTTTGGCCTGGTTTTTGGGCTGTTTTTAGGCTGTTTTCAGGTCAAAAATTGTCTGAAAAATGCCCCAAAATGGACTGTTTTGGGGGAAGTTTTCAGGCTGTTTTTGGCCCAAAGGCCCAAAAATGGCCCCCCAAATGGCCTGGAAATGGCCCCAAAACAGGTCAAAAAATGGCCCCAAAATGGTCTGAAAATGTCTCCCAAAACAGCCCAAAGGCCCAAAACTGGCCTGAAAATATCCCCCAAAATGGCCTGCAAATGGCCCCAAAACAGGCCAAAAAATGAGCGGGGACGAGACCAGCCAGTGGTGGGATTAGCCCCAACCGGCTGAATCCTACCTATTCCTTTGAGGCAAGTGGCTGGGAGGTGGGGCTGGGTGTGATGAGTGACATCACCAACCCAGTCACATGACCAACTAGGCAGAGAACCGGGTATTAAAAAAAATTGCAGCCCACAACTGGGAGGGGTCTTTATCCTTCCCAGTGGCTTCCCAGGAAGGCTGTGCACAAGATAACGTCTTTATACGGCGGTCCTCCCTCTTCTTCATGATGGCCTTTCAGAGTCGATGTTTTCCGCCTGCAGATATCACCAACTGAAGCTGCACAAACCATGCTGGCAGCCTCCCAATATGGGGCCGAGGGCTGCAGCGCAGGAAATTTCCTCTCCTTCCTGGCCAGCTAACTAATCTCCCTGCTCTCCTTCTTGTGCAGTGTCATCATGACCGGGGCCTACAACAACTTTTTCCGAATGTTCGACCGAAACACGAAACGCGACGTGACGTTGGAGGCCTCCCGCGAGAACAGCAAGCCTCGGGCGGTCCTGAAACCTCGCCGTGTGTGTGCCGGGGGCAAGAGGCGGAAAGACGATATCAGCGCCGATAGCCTGGACTTCACCAAAAAAATTTTGCACACTGCCTGGCACCCCACGGAGAATATCATTGCTATTGCGGCCACAAACAATCTGTATATCTTTCAAGACAAAATGAACACGGAAGTGCATTAGGGTTCCTTTGGAGAGAGACATGTCTTTGGACCAATACTGCTACTTGCTTGATGAAAGGCCTTTATTGGGAAGTACACACCCTGCAAATCAACGGAGCTTACTCCCCAATAAATGTCTGTAGCAATAAGATGTATGTGGATTAATTATTCCATGACTCACCACCCAGTCTTTTGATGACCACTCTATATTTTAATTCATTGCAACCACCATACAGTCATCTCAAAAATAAATTCTCCTTATGACCAGGTGTCTGGTGTCTGTTTCATTACTCATCATTTTATTCCGGTTTCTGAAAGACTCTTGGGTAGTCACAGGGTGGCTGGAAAGTCAATCAATCCAGAGGAAAGTTGTTCGATATGGTCCTTTTGATCAGATGTCATAACCCCAACGTGATGCTGGGGTCAATATATGGCACCCAGCTTCATCCTGCTGCCCCAGCCGGCCTTGAGAAAAAATCTTAAAAACAGGGAAACTAAACTCTTAAAATATAATTGGCATTTAAGCTGTCAGCTTGAGCTCCGAGCTTGGTGGTTTGGCTGCAAACATTTTGTTCGTTTGAGGAGACGTCATCAGTGCACTTTGAATTGTGCTCGTCTTTGAGTTCTGAGCATGGCGATTTGGCTGCAAATGTTTCATTCCCATTTGAGGAGACGTTGTCAGTGCACTTTGAATTGGGTTCGTCACCAAGGACAATTCCAAGTGCACTGATGACGTCTCCTCGAATGGGGATGAAAAGTTTGCAGCTAAATCACCAAGCTCAGAGCTCAAACCGACAGCCTAATCACCAACCCAAGCTATTAATATTCAAACACATTTCAGAATTGGTATCCTCAATTCAAAGAGCGGAGAGGCGGCTTGGATGGATATCGGCGGGCTTGGATGTCGGTGGGCTTCTGCAAATTTCTTGGATTTGCTGTCCTCCCAATCTCAGAAACCCTAATGATTAGAAATAATGGTGAATAATTGGGCAAGGCTCTCTCTTTAAACCAGGCTGATAAAAGACTCAGAAGGAGAGGGTGAAGTGGAGCCATTAACCCAGAACTGAGGACAATTTGATTTGACCTCAGAGTAAGGTGAGGCGTGCTTCAAAATCTCCAGTGGCTACTCCATGCACGATGCAGAATCTGGTATGTTAACATACTACATGCATATGAAGGGTACAAAAAAAGAGACGACAATAAGTGTGTGTCATATTTTTAAATCATTATTTTATGCTTGTGATCAGAAAGGACAAATTCATCTCCAGAAGTTCATTACTATTTCCAGAGTTAAGCAATCGTGCTTCTCACTGAAACCATTTCCTTTCCTCCTCCTTTCTGGAAAAGAAAAAAAAAAAAAGAGGACAGGACGAATGCCCCTTCCTCAGGAAAAAAAAGCACACACCCAATTGTACCGTTGAACTAGCTCCATTCTGTTCGCAGGATGTAATTATTGGCAGAGAATTTATGTCCTCCACAGTTCATGGGGTTAGGAGCGAAGGGAGAACAGAAGCTCATGGTTTCACGGCGCCTGGCACCAGTCGTAAATTGGAACATTTGTGCCCAGGTTTCATCATGCACCCTCGTTTTAACATCAGTGTGAGTGTTACAGCTGAGTATTTCACCTGTGGAACACTGTCAATTATTGAGAATAAATAGGCAAAGTTGTAGGTTTAGCATCTTTGGTTAGATAGGTTAGTCCTTTAAAATATCCTTCCTTAGGCTTTCAATCAGTAAGCAGCTCGGCATCCTTCTAAATGTAGAGTCCACTGTGCAAGGCAGAAAAATTATGAGGACTGCAGGATAATGTACAACCAAGAGCAGGCATTAACAACCAGAACTTAAGAGGCAACGGACAGGAAAGGGGAGAATAAAAAATTGAAGGCAAATCTTACTGCTTTCTGAACTGTGTTCCGCCAGTCGTGCTCCACTTTAATGTGCCGGCTGGCCGGGGAGAGTTTCGACAGGCAGTTCAAGCAGGAAAGAGCCTTCAGCTCAAAGACCGGCCACTTGCTCCCCAGGCGGCCTTCCAGGATGGTGCTGAACTCAACCAAGCTGCCCTGCCTCAGGCTCAGCAACACCTGCTTGAACTCACTGCTGGCCTTCAACACAATGTCCTTGGTGACATCGTCCCTCTCGGGGGCCTGGTTACCATTCCCGCCACCAAGGGGCATGCCTACAGTTATTTCGAATTTATACCGGTCGAACCTCTTGATGTGACAGTCGTGTTTGGCCAAGTACTTCAAGCGACAGAGCTCCTCCTCCTCCAAGGTGGCATTTATGGGGTTGCAAGCGGGATACGTTTCTCCATACAAACATCTCAGCCAGTCCCCAAGGAAAAAGGGAAGCATATTTATGGCAGACTCGGCACTGTTCTCAATGCTGGTCACTCGGACGTACTTGAATCGCCCAGTCCAGGTGACCCGGTGGCCTTCCAGATGACTGCATAAAATTTGAGTTTGCGCCATGTTGGTTTCCTTCCAAGCCCGGGGCCCGCAGAGAAACCCGTACTGATTCCACGTCAACGTCGAGTTGTACACTTTCATCCCTTCCAAGCGATAGACATAAAACCAGCAGAAGAGGACAATGGCGGAAAGCCACACCAGAATAAGTTTTACAATTGAACTCTTGGTTAGGGACGTCACCATTTCGACGATGGAGACTCTGGCCCGTGTGCAAAAGTGGAAGAGCAAAGGAACCACGCAAAGGAGGAGAGTGACCAGGATCTTGGTCAGCTCCAGTGTTATCAGCCATCGTAGGAAGTGGAAAAGGCACATCAGGGCGACGCCCAACATTAACACCGGAAGGGCAAACAGGAATAAAAAATAACCCACGGAAGCCCGAAGGAGACCAAGCCCGGTTGATTCCTGCAGAATCACGACAGAGAGTTCACACCACATGAAGCAGACCAAGTAAGGAACCAAGTAGCAATAGGTGCCTTTAAATTTCTTCAGTTGTGCCATGCGATAAAAAAGGTAGAACAAGTAGAGGAACAAGAGGCAAGGGAGGCTGAGGTTCAGCACCAGGACGCTGCCGAGGGGAAGACTGTAAAATGTTTTACCCAGCAGCTTCACGTAACCCCAGTGGTCGGGGGCCCCTTGCAGTAGGCAGAGGGCCCCCGCAGTCACCTCAGTCATCAGGGCCCTTCGCGTGTAGGGCTCCGCACTGGTGCACAAGCTCATGTAACTTGTCACCATGAAGAAAACGGAAACGGTGGCCAGCTCGGAGCAGGGCATCCATTCCTTGCTGGCTATTGGGAAGGAAAAAAGGACAAAGACGACCGAGAGCAGGAAATGGAAATAAGGCTCCAGGTGATTCCAGGTGAAATTCCCTTCTGCCTCATCGACATCCAGATTGGGCTCGAAACGGAGGAGGATGTCCGTGAGGGTGCGGAAGTTCTCCCAAGCTTTGCTGTCCTGAAAGACTTTCAGGGTGCAAATCACCATGGAAATGAAAGAGAGGTAGAAAATCACGAGGGGGATGAAGAAGGCGAAGAAGTCGATGGTCAGGTTGCTGAGGATGAAGAAGAAGATCAGGGCATTGATCTGGTGGGTTGGGATGATGGTGGACAACCAGTGCATGCCAGCTTTGGAGGCTACCTCGATCAGGTGCTCTTTCATTTCCATGATGGCGTGGAGGGGATACTTGATGATCTGGAAAGAGAGGCAGGGGTGAGATTCAGCCGGTATGGAACAGTTAAGGCAAACCGGTAGTTCCGGCGATGGTTTGGCCCCATCCAGCCGCCTCTGTGCTATTCTGTCCTATATTTCCTTTGTTTGAAGCCCAGCAGATCGGCGCAGCAGCGCGGATCACTGGGGCTGCTTGCTATTTTCAAAGGCATTGCGTGCGCGCTCCCTGAACCGGTTGTTACAGTGGTTGGATCCCACCACTGAAGAGAGGCCATGCATGGGTCATCCCAAGAAGCAGAGAGGCTCAAATGAACCTCGAGTTGTCTTTCTGAACAAGACTGGCAAGCTGACTAGGATAGGAAACAAACTAAGCTCCGAAACAACACGTCTCAAGGCCCTGCTTTGTCCCGTCAGACAAATCAACGTGCTGGGAGTGACTGCACAGGTATCTTCCCAGGGGACAGAGAGGCCCAACGGCACCTGTTTAGCCCAGTGGCATGCCATGAGAGATCAGAAAAGGTAGGTAAATCTGCAAAGAGTGGGTGGGCTGCAGCCAAGGCCCAGCCACTCTCATCTGTTGCCAAACAAGGTTGGGAAGCGCATCTGAAGTGGTACACAGATCTCTCGAGGGTGCTGCCCAGGAGCTGAAGACCATACTTAACCATAACTCAGTGACCAACGGGCTGAATTTCAACAAAGCATGTTCTTCCCTTTTTCTCCCCCATAAATATGGTTGGGAAGGAGGGTGGGAAGCCTTGGTAAGACCCAACTTTTGGCTCTGCACCTGAGGCTGGGTGATCCCAGGGCCCCCACGACCTACGACCCAAAACTGGGCCTTCTGGAAACTCTCCAATGAAAGGGGCTCTTTCGCCCACCTGGTCCACGCTTGCCAGGTTCTCCCTCCTTTGTGGGCTGTTCTCCGGGAACCCTTTCAGGGTCCTCTATGCATCCTCCACCCTCCCTGACCAAACGGGCAGGGGGCGGGGACAAGTATGGCTTCGAAGCCCTCCAAGCTCTTCACCTTTTGTCGGAACGGAAGCTCTTCGGGGCTCTTTCCTGTCAGCTCATCATCATCATCATCCTGAGGGATCATGCTTGATGGGATGATACCCTTGGCATACTTCTTGGTTATTTCAACGAAGTCATCCAAGGCGATATAGTTCTTAGCTAAAAAGCATTCAAGAGAAAAAAATCTCTATGGTTCCTCCTGAGCAGAGGGTGGGAGAAGGGTCTACAGAGGAGAGAGTCCCACCCAGGCAGCCTTTCCCTACCTTCGCTGCTAACCAATCTCTCCAGCATCCTTCTTTGCTTCTGGACGGTCTTTGGAAGCGGCCCCGAACGCTGTTCTCCTTGGCCTGTTTTCATGGAAACACAGGTCGGTGTGAAGAGTTTTAATGGGAAGCGGGACACAAAGGGTTAAAACCAGAGGTGGTATTCAGCCGGTTCTGACTGGTTCTAGCGAACCAGTTGCGGAAATTTTGAGTAGTTTGGAGAACCAGCAAATACCACTTCTGACTGGCCCCGCCCCCATCTCTCCTCTGCCTCCTGAGCCCCGGCTGATTGGCTGGGTCTTCTTTGGTTGCCCTGCACAGGAGAACAGAGCTGGAAAGCAGGTTAGTGGGGTGGAGTAGAAATGGGGATTTTGCAGTAACCTTCCCCCTTTACTCCCTTGTTCCTTAACTGTTCCTTTCTCCTGGCATCTCTGTGCATACGCACACTAGGAACAGGCTCCAGCTATTCTTCTTTCCCACTGAACTCCGACTCCGAAGGCAGCTGATAACTGTCCGACGGCCCTGGCCCCATCTCTGCCTCCGACGCAGAGCCTTCCCCAGACTCCAGGACTGGCCCATGTTCCTCCCTAACCTCCTCACTGTCTTGAGTCTGCTGCCAACTCTGCTGGAGGGCCACAACAAAACCGTTGTAAGTCGAGGAATACCCCTAAGTTATTTATTAAATTTATAAACTACCCATCTTGCTATCCCAAGCAACTCTGGTTTAGCACACAGCTTTAACATGCAAATAAACGATACAGACCTTCGTTGTCCACTTCGCCAACATTTTCTAATAGTTCTGAAACAGCCGGTTCCTTTTTCTTTTCTGGGTTTAATTTCGAGTAGATGACCAAAGCTGCTTTCCTCACTGCTCTTTCCAAATTAGTCTCATATAATAATTTCTTCACCTCTTGCACATTTTCTGAAGTGATGCCTGAAGAAGAAGAAGAAGAAGAAGAAGAAGAAGAAGAAGAAGAAGAAGAAGAAGAAGAAGAAGAAGAAGAAGAAGAAGAAGAAGAAGAAGAAGAAGAAGAAGAAGGAGGAGGAGGAGGTGTGGAATTGCAAAGGTTAGATTTGACTCCACCTCCCCCAGTTGCAAAACCTCTCTACGGAGGTTTCTGTCCTGCTCTACAGAGTGGAGAGTTGGTTTCTGGACAGAAAGCCACTTGAAGAGACTGGAAGCATTTGAAATGTGGATTTACAGGAGATGTTATGTATGAGTTGAATTTAAAAAAATCAGAAATGAGGAGCGGATAAGTGTCATGCCCGTTGGCGTCTGAATCCAAGGAGGAAGCCAAACAGCTGACAGGGAATGGAAGTGTGGCTCATTGGCTGTGGAGGAGGCTGGGGAAGGGCAAAGTCCAGCTGGGCAAAGCAGGGAAAAGTAGAACAAGGGAGAGGGAGTTCAAAGGAACACCCAGGTCCACCCCCTTTTCATTCTAGGGCACATAGAGAGGAATGGAGAAGAGAGCAACGTGGATTGCATGGCTTACAGGGGAGGAAAGGGCCCTGATTCCATAGCCACAGCTGGGAAGACATAAGGGAAGTGTATAAGAAAGGCAGGCTGCGTGCGGCAGACTGCTGGGAACAAACGTGACTTTATCCTGTGTTGTCGTGGCTTATCTGTGTGCCTGGTGTCCTCCCAACCATGAGAGTTTTACCATGCCATCAAGTCTGAAATTCGTGCTCCTGCCCTACCAAACTAATTACTTCAGTTTGGCTTGTTTGTGTTGACCATGTTTTGGACTTGATTCTCTGCAGCCAAAGGTCATTAATAGGAACCAATTGCTGAGCGTCTGAATTTTGGTCGCACAATCACGGGAAAGAGGCAAAGGTTGGAAAACAGTTCTCGTTTTCAACTCTGAACGGTCGGCGAGCGAACAGCTGTAAGTCGAGGACTGCCGGCAAATGTGAAAGCGTGCTCCTACCTTTTCTTTCTGCCAAACAGGTTCGCAGGATCTGGAGGGCTTCCTTCTGCCCCTGTTTGGCCGCCAGGATCAGCCACTCCACGGCGCTGCAGCTGTTTAGCTCCTCATCCTGCTCTCCGGCCAGCGTCAAGTAATGCTTCCCCACCTGCGAAAAATGGGAGATTTTTAACCCTCATTTCAGTCGGGAAAATGCGTTCCTTCCTTAATGAACTGCAGGGATTCACTTAACATCCAGGTCATAAAATGGGGCTAAACTCACTCAACAAATGTCTTCCTCAGCAACGGATATTTTGGGCTCAACCGTGGTCATAAACTGAAGGCAACGTGTAATATCTAGGAAGACGGTAGTCTTCACGGCCTTCTAGAGCACTTGTTATAATATATAATATATAGTATGTAATATGTAATATGTAATATGTAATGCATAATATATAATATATAGTATAAATATATATATGCATATATTATATATATATCACATATTATATATATCTACCATAATATGTAATGTGTAACGTATAGTGTATAATATATAATATATAAGGTGTAATGCATAAAGTTTCATATATAGTATAAATATATATATTATTATATTATACATATTATATAGACATATTATATAATGTATATCTACTGTAGTATGTAATGCGTAACATATAATGTATAATACATTATATATATATATATATATATATATATACATTATATATATATACATACATCTGGTTATTCGGGTTTTCTCCAGCGTAAAATTGGAAGTATCTAGGCAACGTTTCGATGAAGTCTCATTCATCATCTTCAGGCTTGGTCTTCAGCTCTGTGCTTCTCAGAGTGATGTGAGCTTGCAGCTGCTTCTTCCTTTTAACTGCTAGTGGGGATGTGACTTGATTGGGTGGGGGCTTGGCTGTGTTCTGATTGGGTGGGAGTGTATTCTCTGTGATTGGGGGTTTTGGCTGTGTTCTGATTGGCTGGAGGCGTGTTCTGTTCAGGTGGGGGCTTGGTTGTGCTCAGGTTAGTCTTAGTTGCTGGGGGATTTGAGCTGGTGAGCTGCGATCTTGCTGTTTGGCTTCGAGTTCGTGGTTGTGCTGCATCTTCATGGTGGGGGTCAGTTCGCTTCATGTATGGCTCAGAGGAGTTTGAAGTGGGTAGTGATGCAGCTGCAGCGCAGCTTCTGGTCCGTGGTCGTATCTCATCTTCTGTATGGGTGTGAGTCTGCTTTCTACGTGGAAGTGTGGTGGTGGCTCTTGTGTGGCTCTCAGGGGTGTGGGTCTGGTGTCATTCTTAAATAAACGAGATGATACCTCCCGCCTACCAGCCATTTGGAAACCCGCCCTCATGAACAGACGAGTACCTAACATGAAGAATGACACCAGACCCACACCCCTGAGAGCCACACAAGATGCCACCACCACACTTCCACGTGGAAAGCAGACTCACACCCATACAGAAGATGAGACACGACCACGGACCAGAAGCCGCACTGCAGCTGCATCACTACCCATTTCAAACCCCTCTGAGCCATACATGAAGCGAACTGACCCCCACCATGAAGATGCAGCACGACCACGAACTCGAAGCCAAACAGCAAGATCACAGCTCACCAGCTCAAACCTTCCAGCAACTAAGACTAACCTGAGCACAACCAAGCCCCCACCTGAACAGAACATGCCTCCAGCCAATCAGAACACAGCCAAGCCCCCACCCAATCAAGTCACACCCCCACTAGCAGTTAAAAGGAAGAAGCAGCTGCAAGCTCACATCACTCTGAGAAGCACAAAGCTGAAGACCAAGCCTGAAGATGATGAATGAGACTTCATTGAAACGTTGCCTAGATACTTCCAATCTTACGCGGGAGAAAACCCGAATAACCAAAGATCCACATACAAATACCCGTGAGAACCTCAGAAAATATATATATTATATATATATATATATATATATATATATATATATATATATATATATATATGTATATATATATATATATATATATAGATGACATATATTATATATTACTTACTATATCATATACTCTATAATATAATACATTTTATATATATATTATTTTACTCTTCACTTAGCAACTTTTCAAAAGTACAGCGGCACTGAAGAAAAGTGACTTATGATCGTTTTTCACCCTTACGACCGTTGCAGCATCCGCATGATCACCTGATCACAATCCAGACGCTTGGCCACTGGTTCATACTTACGACGGTCGCAGTGTCCCAAGGTCACATGATCCCCTGCTGAGACCTTCTGACAAGCAAAATCAATAGGGGAAGCCAGATTCACTTAACAACCGTGTTACTAATTTAATGATTGTGGCGATTCACTTAACGACTTGGGCAAGAAAGGTCATAAAAAGGGGGCAAAACTCACTTAATAAATGTCTCACTTAACGACAGACATGTGGGGCTCAATTGTGGTGGTAAGTTGAGGGAATACCTGTAATGTCTAGGAAAACTTCTGCATCTAGAGCCCTTGTTTACTTATTATTTTACTCTTGTGCTCCTTTGCAATGCCTCCTCCTCGTCTCTATTATTTCCTTAAAATGTTTAACAAAAAAAAGGTAAAGACAGCAAGAAAGCATGCACGATATAACCTCTGTCTGCGACTTTGATTCTCCAGCTTTTGCTCTGGCCAACAGTTCTTCAAAACTGGCGGCATCCATCGTGGGTTTCTAGAAAAGCCAGGAGAGAGAGAGAGACAGAGAGTGGGGAAAGAGAGAGGCACACACAGAGAGTGTGTGTGTGAGAGAGAGAGAGACAGAGAGAGGGGGGAGAAAGAGAGAGAGAAAGAGAGAGAAAGAGGGGAGACACAGACACAGACACAGACACACACACACACAGGGAGACAGATGAGAGAAAGAAAGAGAGAGGTGGGGAGAGACAGAGAGAGAGACAGAGAGAGAGAGACAGAGAGAGAGAGAGAGAGACAGAGAGTGGGGAAAGAGAGAGGCACACACAGAGAGTGAGAGAGAGAGAGAGAGAGACAGAGAGAGGGGGGAGAAAGAGAGAGAGAAAGAGACAGAGGGGAGACACAGACACACACACACACACACACAGAGGGAGACAGAGAGATGAGAGAGAGAAAGAAAGAGAGAGGTGGGGAGAGACAGAGACAGAGACAGAGAGAGAGGCACACACAGAGAGTGAGACAGAGAGAGAGAGAGAGACAGAGAGTGGGGAAAGAGAGAGGCACACACAGAGAGTGTGTGTGTGAGAGAGAGAGAGACAGAGAGAGGGGGGAGAAAGAGAGAGAGAAAGAGAGAGACAGAGGGGAGACACAGACACACTCACACACACACACAGGGAGACAGAGAGATGAGAGAAAGAAAGAGAGAGGTGGGGAGAGACAGAGAGAGAGACAGAGACAGAGACAGAGAGAGAGACAGAAAGAGAGAGAGAGAGAGAGACAGAGAGTGGGGAAAGAGAGAGGCACACACAGAGAGTGAGAGAGAGAGAGAGGGAGACAGAGAGAGAGGGGGGGAGAAAGAGAGGGAGAAAGAGAGAGACAGAGGGGAGACACAGACACACACACACACACACAGAGGGAGACAGAGAGATGAGAGAGAGAGAGAAAGAGAGAGGTGGGGAGACAGAGGAGAGAGACAGAGACAGAGAGAGAGAGAGAGAGAGAGAGAGACAGAAAGAGGAGAGAGAGAGAGAGAGAGAGAGATCCCAGTTTTACTCACAGTCCTGCGATCTCCCCCCCACACCGCAAGTTCTAGAATCCAGTGGGTCACCAAGAGGGCAAAGCAGACAGCTGGCCCCAAGTGTCAATTTGCTCCGCCTGCAGTGCCAAGGCCTTCGGGTGACACCCTCCTTGGAAAAGGAGTCTTTTAAGAAAAAAAACATTTTCCTTGGATGGCGTCGAGTAGCGAGGCAACGTGAACACCTACCGAAGAAGAGACTTGATTTGTGATCCTAAGATACGTCTCACACACTTAAAAAGGGAGACCAGAATGCGCAGCCATTTGTCGTCCTTGAAAACTTTCCAGGAGAGAAATCCCAATATAGACAATAATGAGGGAGCTTAGCTGCTGCCTGCTCGCCTCTTAGACCAACTTGTGAACTCTAAAACTATTTTAATGTCATATGCTGTTGTCGTTTCACAATGTTAAACAATCTATATTTCTTTGGCAACAAGGTCAAGAGTTTCAATATTTGACCAGCAGTAAACTTTTATCTGAAGTGTTTAATTTATCTCCACCTCTCAGTTCTATCACTTATAAACCATCTCCAAACAACACGTTGACGGAGATGAAATTAAACGAGGGGTTACAACCAGGCGTGGGCTGCTCGGTGTTCATGGGGAGAGCCTCTTAGCTAAGATTCTGCACAGTTCGGAGAAACACCCTCCCCCCAAAAAAATCCCCGACTCCTGGCTGGCCCTGCCCACACGGTCCGTTTTTGGAAATTCTGGAAGGCCGGAAATGGGCCCATTTCCAGCTTCCAGAGAGCCTCCGGAGCCCGGGGAGGCCGTTTTCACACTCCCGGAGGCTTGAGGAAAGCCTCAGGAGCCCAGGGAGGGCAAAAAAACGGACTTGCTGGAAGTTCTGGAAGGCCGGAAATGGGCCAAGGAGGCCATTTTCGTCCTCCCAGAGGCTCGAGGAAAGCCTCAGGAGCCCAGGGAGGACAAAAATCGGACTTGCTGGAAATTCTAGAAGGCCAGAAATGGGCCGAGGAGGCCATTTTCGTCCTCCCAGTGACTCGGGAAAAGCCTCAGGAGCCCAGGGAGGGTGAAAAACAGATTTGCTGGATGTTCTGAAAGGTCGGAAATGGGCCCGTTTCCAGCTTCCAGAGCGCCTCCGGAGCCCAGGGAGGCCGTTTTCACACTCCCGGTGGCTCGAGGAAAGCCTCAGGAGCCCAGGGAGGGCAAAAAAATGGATTTGCTGGAAGTTCTGGAAAGCCGGAAATGGGCCAAGGAGGCCATTTTTGTCCTCCCAGAGGCTCGAGGAAAGCCTCAGGAGCCCAGGGAGGGTGAAAAACAGACTTGCTGGATGTTCTGAAAGGCCAGAAATGGGCCCGTTTCCAGCTTCCAGAGAGCCTCCAGAGCCAGGGAGGCTGATTTCGCTCTCCTGGAGGCTCAAGGAAAGCCTCAGGAGTCCGGGGAGGGCAAAAACGCCCCTCCCGCCATGGTGTAGGAGGCTAATTAGGCCATTCCTGCCATGGCCACATCTGCCCAGCAACCGGGCAGAGAACCCGTTGCTAAAATTTTTGAAGCCCATCCCTGGTTACAACGCATATAAAAATGAGGGTCTCTTCCTCGGGAGCACCCAGACCCCAAAAGCATCTGAGCTGCTCTTAAAGAAACCTCATGATGCCTTGAAACGAAGCCACCTTGGTTATAAGAGCTCAACATAAAGAGGTGGAATGACTTAAGATGGCAGCCGTTGCTTTCCATGAAATGTAGAAATATTTAAGGTAGTGATTGGGGAAACAAAGGAAGCGAAGGGGGAGAAAGCATCTCGACAAGATATTATGAGGTTGGGATTTTTTTTAAACACTGGGTGTGGGGGGTTGTTGTGTGTATGTGTGTGTCAATTTTTCTGGAGGTGGCCTTTAGCTTCTGCTACATTTTCATCCCTGACCTTCCCAGCTGGGTGCAAAAGAATCTGGAAGGGGTTTGAAAAGTGCTCACACTCAGGGGATAAAAGTGGCCCAGCAGCAGGCCCACCTACACAAGGTCTGGCTACAAGAGAGCCCTTCAACAAACAGGCCCAAGAATGTTTCGTTTCCTTTCTTCCCTTTCTCTTCGCTTTCCTTTCTTTCTTTCCTTCCTTCCTTCCCTCCCTCCTTCTTCCCTCATTCCTTCTCCTTCTCTCTTTTCTTCCTCCCTTCCTCTCTAGTTTCCTCCCTCTTTCTCCTTCCTCTGTTCCTCCCTTTTTCCTCATCTTTCGTCCCTCCCTCCTTCCTTCCCCTCCTTTCCCACCTCTCTTCTACCCTCCTCCCTCTCCTTCTTCTTCCTTCCATTTCTCCCTTCCTTTTTCCTTTCTTCCCTTCTTCCCTCCTTTCCTCCCTCCCTCTCCACCCTCCCTCCCCCTTCCTCTCTCCTCTTTCCTTCCCTTGTCTTTCCTTCCTTCCTCTTTTTCCTTCTTCCCTCCCTCCTTCTTCCTTCCTTCTTTCCTTCCTTTCTCTCTCCCTCCTTTCCTTCCCTTTCTCTCCCTCCCTCCCTGGTCTTTCCTTCCTTCCTCTTTCTCTCCTCCCTCCCTTTCTCTCTCCCTCCTTTCCTTCCTTCTTCCCTTTTTCTCCCTCCCTTGTCTTTCCTCCCTCTCTCCCTCTCTCTCTCCTTCTGGAACAGAAGTTGCCTTCAGAAGTTGTGGGAGCTTCATCCCTGGAGGCTTTCAAGAAGAGACTGGACTGCCCTCTGTCAGAAATGGGGCAGGGTCTCCTGGTTGGGGGAGGGGTTTGGACTAAATGACCTACAAGGTCCCTTCCAACTCTGTTAATCTGTTAATTTACTATCCCTGGAAGCTTTCAAGAAGAGGCTGGGCTGCCGTCAGTCAGAAATAGTGTGGTGGGTCTCCTGCTTGGGGGGGGGGGTTGGACTAGATGACCTACAGGGTCCCTTCCAACTCTGTTTATCCATCCATCCATCCATCCATCCATCCATCTATCCCATCTCAAAGTTTGGATTTAAAGCCACTGAGGGTGGGATTTTGATTCAGAAATATTAAGGATATGCATATTGGTTTAATTGGAATTTGGGTGGGGTAGATGGAGGGGTGAAAAATGTCTGTCTGTCTGTCTGACTACCTACCTATCTACCTATCTACCTATCCACCTACCTACCTATCTACCTATCCACCTACCTACCTACCTATCTACCTACCTATATCTATCTACCTACCTATCTACCTATCAACCTACCAACCTATCTATCTATCTACCTACCTACCTACCCATCTACCTATCTATCTACCTATCTATTTACCTACCTATCTACCTACCTACCTACCCATCTACCTATATGTATCTACCTACCTATATGTATCTACCTATCTACCTATCCATCTACCTATCTACCTACCTATCTACCTATCTACCTACCTACCTACCTACCTACCTAGCTAGCTACCTATCTATTTACCTATCTACCTACTTACCTACCTACCTACCTACCTATCTACCTACTTACCTATCTATCTACCTACCTACCTACCTATATCTATCTAGCTACCTACCTATCTACCTACCTATCTATCTACCTACCTATCTACCTACCTATATCTACCTACCTATATCTACCTACCTACCTACCTACCTACCTACCTACCTACCTAGCAACCTACCTACCTACCTAACAACCTACCTACCTATCTACCTACCTACCTATATCTATCTACCTATCTATCTACCTATCTATCTACATCTATCTACCTACCTATCTACCTACCTACCTACCTATCTACCTACCTACCTACCTACCTACCTATCTACCTACCTATATCTATCTACCTATCTACCTACCTATCTACCTATCTATCGACCTACCTACCTATATCTATCTACCTACCTATATCTATCTACCTATCTACCTACCTATCTATCTACCTACCTACCTATGTACCTACCTACCTACCTACCTACCTATCTATCTCCCTATCTACCTACCTACCTACCTACATCTCAGTCGATCTATTATCTATTTATCTATCTATATCCCCATCTCCATCAATTCTCCCTCTCTCTCCCTCTCTCCCCCTACCCCCCCTCTTGATCCTGGCTTGGTCAAACCTCTCCAGGAGGTTTACTTGGGAGTGCCTAACTCCTTCAATCGCTGGCCCCTTTTAAGGATGCGCTGGGACTGGCTGCCTCAGCTCCTCCCTGCCCCCTCCGCTCCTTCTGCCTAAGTGGAGTTGAGCACCATCCTCCTTCCCTCCCTCCCTCCCTGCCTCATCATTGGCAGCTGCTGAGTCCAATCCAGTCATGAGGCCGGACGGATTGGCTCAATTTCCTGATCTTTTTTTTTTTTTTAACACCCTGTTTCCCCCACCACCCCCAATATCCCCCCCCCTCCCTGTTGCAATGGCACCTGCAACCTTTTTGCCAGCTGAGCGATGCTACGGAGAACTGGACAGGGAGGGGAGGGGGTTGTGGGGGAGGAGGGGGCTTCCTCTGCCTTTCCAGGGTGGGCATTGGGGGTGGGGGGAGGGAGAAATTGAAGCACCTGCAGCTTATAATGCCCCACCCCACCTGGCCAGCCCCAGCCCCGCCCCTCAACTCTGCCTGCAGCTCCCCCCCCCCCCCCAGGGGAGAACAAAAATAACAATAATAAAAATCAAAGGCTCGCCCTCCAAACCAACCAGTGGAACAGAAGTTGCCTCCGGAAGTTGTGGGAGCTTCATCCCTGGAGGCTTTCAAGAAGAGACTGGACTGCCCTCTGTCAGAAATGGTGTCGGATCTCCTGCTTGAGTGGGGGTTGTACTAGATGACCTAGAAGGTCCCTTCCAACTCGATTAATCTATATCTAGCTAAGACGCCCCGGAGAACCCAGAGCCCAGCCCTGTCTCCACCTGGCCAGCCCCAGCTCACCCCCTTAACCCCCGCTTGGAGCTTCCCCTGCAAGGGGGGGGAATCAAAGCCTCGCGAGTGTCCCTGGCGACCCCCCCTCCCAAAAAAAACCCCCACCCCGCGACCCACCTTTCCCAGTTCCCGGCCAGCAGGCAAGCCAAGACGCGGGAACCCGCGGCGCGTGCCCTAGCTCGGCGGGGACGCGCATTCCAGGAAGGGGAAGCCGGGGAGGCGGAGAGAAACCTTCGCCCGCCAGCCCACCTACCTACCTTCCCTGCCTGGCTTGTTGCTGCTTCCCGGCTCGCTCTTGGCCGCGATCCTGGGCCCTTGTCGCCTGCCCTGCGCCAACGGGAAGGCGGGCGGGCCAGCGGGATCCCCGGGGAGGAGGAGCCGGCGCTTGGGTAGCTCTGCCCTCGCCCGGGCGGGATTGGGGGGCGGAGAGACGGCGGAGCCTTGAAGCCCAATTAGAGAGGGGAGAGGAGGATGGAGGGTTGCGCGTTCCGAAGCCGCCTCTCATCTTCTTCTCATCATCTACTCATGCTTCCCTGGAACATTTATTCCTTTTTTTCTTTTCTTTTTTTACAGAGCGGTGAATTCTCCAACACTGGGTGTGTGTGTGCTTGTGTGTTTAAATAAAAATGTTCTCTCTCTCTCTCTCTCTGTCTCTATCTATATTTATCTCTTCCTCTCTGTTTCTGTCTCTCTCTGTGTCTCTCTCTCTCTAACTATCTATCTCTATCTCTATTTATCTCTTCCTCTCTCTCTTTCTCTCTGTCTCTCTCTCTCTCTAACTATCTATCTCTTATCTCTATTTATCTCTTCCTCTCTCTCTTTCTCTCTGTGTCTCTCTCTCTCTAACTATCTATCTCTTATCTCTATTTATCTCTTCCTCTCTCTCTTTCTCTCTGTGTCTCTCTCTCTCTAACTATCTATCTCTATCTCTATTTATCTCTTCCTCTCTCTCTTTCTCTCTGTGTCTCTCTCTCTCTAACTATCTATCTCTTATCTCTATTTATCTCTTCCTCTCTCTCTTTCTCTCTGTCTCTCTCTCTCTCTAACTATCTATCTCTTATCTCTATTTATCTCTTCCTCTCTCTCTTTCTCTCTGTGTCTCTCTCTCTCTAACTATCTATCTCTTATCTCTATTTATCTCTTCCTCTCTCTCTTTCTCTCTGTGTCTGTCTCTCTCTAACTATCTATCTCTTATCTCTATTTATCTCTTCCTCTCTCTCTTTCTCTCTGTGTCTCTCTAACTATCTATCTCTATCTCTATTTATCTCTTCCTCTCTCTCTTTCTCTCTGTGTGTCTCTCTCTCTAACTATCTCTTATCTCTATTTATTTCTTCCTCTCTCTCTTTCTCTCTGTTTTTGTCTCTGTCTCTGTCTCTCTCTCTATATATATATTTATCTATTTCTCTCTCTCTATTTCTCTCTTTCTCCTTTATCTCTCTCTCTCTTTCTCTCTGTGTCTCTCTCTCTCTAACTATCTATCTCTTATCTCTATTTATCTCTTCCTCTCTCTCTCTCTGTTTTTGTCTCTCTCTCTCTCTCTATATATATATATTTATCTCTTTCTATATATTTCTCTCTTTCTCCTTTATCTCTCTCTCTCTCAATTTATTTTTTTCTCTCTGTTTCTGTCTCTCTCTTTCTCTCTCTCTTTCTCTCTCTCAAAGCGAAATACCACTTGCGTATCATCACAAAATCTCTAGAACCGTAAAGCCTACAAACTTCTAGGTGCTCACTAAGAAAGGATTTTTCGAAATTACCTTCAGAGCATTTTTATTTGATTAGCATTTATTATACATCAATTAACACACTCCCATGCTACTCCCTCTCCACACCTGAGAAGAAGTCTCCTCCACATGCAAAACACAAGCAGAGGAGTTTCAGTTTCGGTTTTACTTTCACAGCACCAAGCAGCTTTAGGACAGAACAGTTGGGCTAAGCCATGCCCAGGCTCCTTGCTGTCTCCTCCTTGCTCAAATACTGTTTCAGTTTCCAAACAGCCCTCAGCTCTCACACACTGACAGGATGCTAGCCAGATGAATACCGATGGATGCTGTTGGTGACTTCGCTCAACTGTTCGATACTAAAGCTGCTTGGTGCTGTAAAACTGCAACTCCTCTCCTCTGCTTGTGTTTTGCATTTCGAAGAGATTTCTTTTCAGGTGAGGAGTGGGAATGGAACTCCTTAGCATCAGAGCATGTTAATGATAAGAATAATATAGGAAATTGTTGTGGCTCCGATTCCCGAGCCCGTGCTGCTAGAGGAAGAGGACTTGGAAGATGAGGAGGAGGAACTGGGAATGCCTTCCTCCCCAGGACCTTCCTCTCTGGCAATGCCTTCCTCCCTGATAATGCCTCAGGTTTCATCAGGCAACCGAGAGGAACAGCCTGAGATTAATCAGGAGGAAGGCATATCAGAGCAGCCCCTGACAGGGAGTCAAGAGGAAGAATGTTGGCTTGATCCTAGGCAGTGTCGTAGGGAGAAATGTGAGCAGCAACGTAGGAGGCGTGGGAGGGTCAGAGAGTGAGCCACACCCCACAGGGGATAAAAGTGGGTGTGTTGTCGGCTGGAACTTTGTACGGGACAAAGTTTGATCTTACTTCAGGTTTTCTTTGGGAATGATTTTTGTGGTCTGCCTTGTAATTTTCTGTAAGTAGCTTTTTACTTGTTATCAGTTCGGACTTGGCAGGCAGAGCGTGTTGGAATGCCAAGGATATTATCAGTTCCAAAGAATTAACTCTGTGAAGTCCGAGCCAGCCTGCCTGCCTGTGTTTGTGTGCGTTTGTACTCTTTCATCTTTTGGGAAAGAAGAAAGGTGAGACAGAACAAGAAATACTAATAATGCTCTGATGGTCATTTGGAAAACTCACTCCTTTCTTAGTGAGCCCCTAGAAGCCAAGAGGAACCTACGTGCCAAATTTCAAGTTGTAGGCTTTAGAGTTCTGGAGATTTTGTGATGATGCATGAGCGGTATTTCGCTTTTATATATATATATAGATGGGCATGCTTTATGCCAGACGCTCCAGATACCAGTAGTACTTTTCTTCAGCCATAACTCACTAAGGGAAAATTTAATGGAAGGTGTGTTAGTGTGCTTGCGTGTATGCATGCATCATCTTCTTTTAAGAACCCCATAATCACTTGCAGGGTGGAATCTGGGCAACTGAATGGAGCTATTGGCCAGATGCCCTTCCTGTCACCAATGTGAAGTTTTTTTCCCAGCAGATATATTCTCAGGGTGCCCAGAGAGAGAAATATCTGCCTCTACCGAGATTCGAACTCACAGCCTCTGGATTGTGAGGTGAGAGCACCACCTCTAGGCCACCACGCCACTTTTTTTATGCCTGCCTAAAAAAAAAAGAGGGGAAGATGGGATTCCTGTTGAATGCCTCGTAATAATAGAGGCATCTCACTGAATCAAGTGCACCATTGCAGCTGGGGATGCTTGAGGCCATGGGAATCACAGCCCTTTGCCCCACTGTCTGCCAGAGGTTTGGGTCAGCTCCATTCCTAAAGATGTCATGTTTCTGCTTGAGACTGTTTTCCTGTAGCAGGAAGACTGGGGCTGCTTCCTGCCTTTAAGAACATGTTTCTCCTCTTCTCTTTAGGGGAAATATAATATTCTGCCTCTTAATAGTCCCCAAAATATTTCATTTCCTAGTTGGGGGGAAGTGGGGACGGGGTGGGATTCAATTAAATCTGGTTCGCCGAAACGGCAGTTGAACCAACTGGCTGGCCCTGCCCCTCCGCTCCCAGGAGTCTCTGCGCGGCCTGTTTTGGACGCAGGTCAGTGCAGGCTCAATGTGGAGGCTCTGGAAGGGGGGGGGGAATGGGCCTTCCGGAAGTCCGTAAATGGGCCTGTTTCTGGCTTCCGGAGGGCCCCTGTACTCTGGGGGAGGCCATTTTCGCCCTCCCAGAGGCCCAAGGGAAGCCTCCGGAACCTGAGAAAGGTGAAAAATGGCTCTGTCGGAAGTTCTGATAGGCCATGCCCACCCAGCAACCAGGCAGCAAACCGGGAGCCTTCTCACAAACTGATCCTTTAGAGCTAGATTATTATTATTATTTTTGATAAAAGTTTTATTGATTTTAACGACAAACAAAAAACATATAACACATAAAACATAACATTATATATATATATATATATATATATATATATATATATATATATATATATATATATATATATATGTCTGGCATTCAGCTTTGTTCGGGTATTTTCCCACGTCATAATAGTGCTGCTTTTAAAGTTGTAGCAACGTTTCAGCAGAATCTCATCTGCCATCATCAGGCTGAATGCCAGACATGTAAATACCCGCAAAAACTTAAGAAAACATATATATATATATTTGTTTTCTGAGGTTCTCGCGGGTACTTGTATGTGGATCTTTGGTTATTCGGGTTTTCTCCCGCGTAAGATTGGAAGTATCTAGGCAACGTTTCGATGAAGTCTCATTCATCATCTTCAGGCTTGGTCTTCAGCTCTGTGCTTCTCAGAGTGATGTGAGCTTGCAGCTGCTTCTTCCTTTTAACTGCTAGTGGGGGTGTGACTTGATTGGGTGGGGGCTTGGCTGTGTTCTGATTGGGTGGGGGTGTGTTCTCATTGGTTGGGGGTTTGGCTGTGTTCTGATTGGTTGGGGGGTTGGCTGTGTTCTGATTGGCTGGAGGCGTATTCTGTTCAGGTGGGGGCTTGATTGTGCTCAGGTTAGTCTTAGTTGCTGGAGGGTTAGAGCTGGTGAGCTGTGATCTTGCTGTTTGGCTTCGAGTTCGTGGTCGTGCTGCATCTTCATGGTGGAGGTCAGTTCGCTTCATGTATGGCTCAGAGGGGTTTGAGGTGGGTAGTGATGCAGCTGCAGTGCAGCTTCTGGTCCGTGGTCGTGTTTCATCTTCTGTGTGGGTGTGAGTCTGCTTTCTACGTGGAAGTGTGGTGGTGGCATCTTGTGTGGCTCTCAGGGGTGTGGGTCTGGTGTCATTCTTCATGTTAGGTACACGTCTGTTCATGAGGGTGGGTTTCCAAATAGCTGGTAGGCGGGAGGCATCATCTCGTTTATTCATGCTGTGTGGGCGTTTTTCTATCTCTATGGCTTCTCTGATGATTCTGCTGCTGAAGTGTTCGGTTTTGGCGATAGTTCTGGTATTTTTAAAGTCAATCTCATGTCCTCTGGCTTTGAGGTGTTGGACCAGGGAAGAGGTCGGTTCTTCCTTTTTGATTGAGTTCTTATGTTCTTCAATGCGTGCACCTATTCTTCTGTTAGTCTGTCCAATGTATGTGGTGGGGCAGGCAGTGCAAGGGATTTCGTATACTCCTTGATTTTCTAACTCGATTCTGTCCTTAGGGTTTCTTAGGATGGTGGATATCTTTCTGTTTGTGCAGAATGCTGTCTTAATGTTGTGTTTTTGGAGGATCTTGCTGATTTTATCCGTAGTGCCTTTTATATATGGGAGGAGGGCTTTGCCATTCTCTTGTTCTTTGTCTTGGATTTTGGCTGGGGTTTCTTTTTGGATTAGGTGGGTGATCTTCTTTCTTTGGAATCCATTGGCTGTCAGCACGCCGGTGAGAGTGTGTAGTTCGGTCTCTAGGTGTTGTTCATCGGCTAAGCATTTTGTTCTGGAGATGAGTGTCTCAGCTACGGAATTGATCTGTGCTGGGTGGTGGTGTGAGAGTGCGTGTAGATAGCGGTTAGTATGTGTTTTCTTCTGGTAGATGGTGTGTCCTAGGGAGCCATTGGATTTTTTGTATACCAAGTCATCTAGGAAGGGAAGTTGGTTGTTAGCTTCTGTTTCCATGGTGAATTGTATTTTGGGGTGTTGGCTGTTGAGGTGTGTGAGGAAGTTGTTCAGTTTTTCTTTCCCGTGTGGCCAGATTATGAAGGTGTCATCTACGTATCTGAGCCAGAGTTTGGGTTTGTGATCATATTTTTCTAGAGCTTGTGTTTCAAAGTGTTGACTTTAAAAATACCAGAACTATCGCCAAAACCGAACACTTCAGCAGCAGAATCATCAGAGAAGCCATAGAGATAGAAAAACGCCCACACAGCATGAATAAACGAGATGATGCCTCCCGCCTACCAGCCATTTGGAAACCCGCCCTCATGAACAGATGCGTACCTAACATGAAGAATGACACCAAACCCACACCCCTGATAGCCACACAAGATGCCACCACCACACTTCCATGTAGAAAGCAGACTCACACCCACACAGAAGATGAAACACAACCACGGACCAGAAGCTGCACTGCAGCTGCATCACTACCCACCTCAAACCCCTCTGAGCCATACATGAAGCGAACTGACCCCCACCATGAAGATGCAGCACGACCACGAACTCGAAGCCAAACAGCAAGATCACAGCTCACCAGCTCAAACCTTCCAGCAACTAAGACTAACCTGAGCACAATCAAGCCCCCACCTGAACAGAACACGCCTCCAGCCAATCAGAACACAGCCAACCCCCCAACCAATCAGAACACAGCCAAACCCCCAACCAATCAGAACACCCCCCCATCCAATCAGAACACAGCCAAGCCCCCACCCAATCAAGTCACACCCCCAGGAGCAGTTAAAAGGAAGAAGCAGCTGCAAGCTCACATCACTCTGAGAAGCACAGAGCTGAAGACCAAGCCTGAAGATGATGAATGAGACTTCATCGAAACGTTGCCTAGATACTTCCAATCTTACGCGGGAGAAAACCTGAATAACCAAAGATCCACATACAAGTACCCGCGAGAACCTCAGAAAACAAATATTGCACCTCTACGGGGAGGAAACCCACCATCTGACCAGGACTTATGAAAAACTTGAAGTCCAAAGAGCTTCCATTTTATGTGACCTCGCATTCCTATGCAACTGCCGAGATCAAAATTTAATTCCCACAAGCTTCCAATTGAAATTCCACACCAACACAGCAGCCACCAAACGCATCCTAAAAAGAACAGAATTGGCCCTAATTAGAAATGAACTTCACACAAAAAGATTTCTCCTAGACCAAATCAACAAAGATCTCCTCACACTTCACCTCAGACTCAGCAACAAGATTCACCCCTTACTTTGGGACAAATCCAAACAGCTCGCTGTCTGGAGAGCCGAAACACAGACCACCCTCAAGACAGACACACACACCAACAAACTCAGAAAACTACAACAACGCCAGAAACCAACTCCTCCCCCCTCACAGCCACACATGAAACAAACAGTGCACAACATCTCAGACAAGATCCTCACCAAAGCCGAAACCAAGGTCCTTTCTAAAGGATTCAACTTTGCTGTCGCTCCCAAACACATCCCCACAGAAACCATCATATGCGGAGTTGAAACCAGCCTGACCAAAACCAACCCTGATGATGCTAATAGAATCAGACTCGAAATCACCAACATCCTCTGCACTAGCAAACCACCCAAAAGCAACTTATCCAAAGAAGAACAAATTGCACTACTTAACCTGAAAGAAGACATCAGCATAATAATCCTACCAGCAGACAAGGGAAACGCGACAGTGGTTATGAACACATCTGACTACCAATCCAAGTTAACCAACCTACTCCAAGACCCCACATACAAACCCCTAAAGACAGACCCCACCACCTACCTAGAAAAAACCACCAGATCCAAAATAAAAGCCTCCCCCATCAGTGAAGAAATCCAGCAAAGAATCATACCCAGAGAGAAATCATCCAGTTGCCCTAAACTTTATGGTCTCCCCAAGATACACAAAGAAGGAACCCCACTTAGACCAATAGTCAGCTCCATAGGCTCACCTCTACAAAACCTAGCCAAATTTCTCGCCAAACAACTACAGCCCTATGCAGAATCCATCAACTCACACGTAAGAAACTCATTCCAGTTCATCGAGATCATAAAGAAACAAAACTTACAACCCAGTGACCTACTAGTGAGCTTCGATGTCATATCCCTCTTCACCCAAGTGCCAATAAAAGAAGCCTTGACAGCCATCCAAAACAAATACAACCCCCCCAAGCACATCCTAGATCTGACCAACTACTGCCTATCCAATACATACTTCACCTACAACGGACAAAAATACAAACAAATAGAAGGAGCACCCATGGGATCACCCCTCTCACCTGTCATCGCTAACCTCTACATGGAACACTTTGAAACACAAGCTCTAGAAAAATATGATCACAAACCCAAACTCTGGCTCAGATACGTAGATGACACCTTCATAATCTGGCCACACGGGAAAGAAAAACTGAACAACTTCCTCACACACCTCAACAGCCAACACCCCAAAATACAATTCACCATGGAAACAGAAGCTAACAACCAACTTCCCTTCCTAGATGTCTTGGTATACAAAAAATCCAATGGCTCCCTAGGACACACCATCTACCAGAAGAAAACACATACTAACCGCTATCTACACGCACTCTCACACCACCACCCAGCACAGATCAATTCCGTAGCTGAGACACTCATCTCCAGAACAAAATGCTTAGCCGATGAACAACACCTAGAGACCGAACTACACACTCTCACCGGCGTGCTGACAGCCAATGGATTCCAAAGAAAGAAGATCACCCACCTAATCCAAAAAGAAACCCCAGCCAAAATCCAAGACAAAGAACAAGAGAATGGCAAAGCCCTCCTCCCATATATAAAAGGCACTACGGATAAAATCAGCAAGATCCTCCAAAAACACAACATTAAGACAGCATTCTGCACAAACAGAAAGATATCCACCATCCTAAGAAACCCTAAGGACAGAATCGAGTTAGAAAATCAAGGAGTATACGAAATCCCTTGCACTGCCTGCCCCACCACATACATTGGACAGACTAACAGAAGAATAGGTGCACGCATTGAAGAACATAAGAACTCAATCAAAAAGGAAGAACCGACCTCTTCCCTGGTCCAACACCTCAAAGCCACAGGACATGAGATTGACTTTAAAAATACCAGAACTATCGCCAAAACCGAACACTTCAGCAGCAGAATCATCAGAGAAGCCATAGAGATAGAAAAACGCCCACACAGCATGAATAAACGAGATGATGCCTCCCGCCTACCAGCTATTTGGAAACCCGCCCTCATGAACAGACGTGTACCTAACATGAAGAATGACACCAGACCCACACCCCTGAGAGCCACACAAGATGCCACCACCACACTTCCACGTAGAAAGCAGACTCACACCCACACAGAAGATGAAACACGACCACGGACCAGAAGGTGTACTGCAGCTGCATCACTACCCACCTCAAACCCCTCTGAGCCATACATGAAGCGAACTGACCCCCACCATGAAGATGCAGCACGACCAGGAACTCGAAGCCAAACAGCAAGATCACAGCTCACCAGCTCAAACCTTCCAGCAACTAAGACTAACCTGAGCACAATCAAGCCCCCACCTGAACAGAACACGCCTCCAGCCAATCAGAACACAGCCAACCCCCCAACCAATCAGAACACAGCCAAACCCCCAACCAATGAGAACACCCCCCCATCCAATCAGAACACAGCCAAGCCCCCAGCCAATCAAGTCACACCCCCAGGAGCAGTTAAAAGGAAGAAGCAGCTGCAAGCTCACATCACTCTGAGAAGCACAGAGCTGAAGACCAAGCCTGAAGATGATGAATGAGACTTCATCGAAACGTTGCCTAGATACTTCCAATCTTACGCGGGAGAAAACCCGAATAACCAAAGATCCACATACAAGTACCCGCGAGAACCTCAGAAAACAAATATATATACATATATATATATATATATATATATATATATATATATATATATATATATATATATATATATATATATATATATATATATATCATTCTTCATAAATTTACAGTGTATCGGTTGGTTTACCACTCCCTTTTGTGCATCCATTTCATAGTCATCAAAATAATTATATTACATAATAACTCACATTATCAATCATCAGTAAAATATCCTAATATCATTGAACAATCATTTGACTATAATTTTACTAATTCATACTTAAGCGAGATAACTATAATTAAGTTAAATTATTTTATAACAAATCATAGAATCATACCAAATCTATCTTAATAAAATATTCTAAAAAATTATCAAAACCAAGAAAAATTATATATTCATTATTTCCTAAATTTCTAAATATTCTATTATTATATTGTATTATCTAACCATTGGTAAAAAAGATCCCAAACTTCATAAAATTGTTTATCTTCTTGTTCTCTAATTTCAAATGTCAATCTACTCATTTCAGCACATTCCAATATTTTCTTAATAATTTCTTCCTCTAATGGTATTTTCTCACTCTTCCAATGTTTAGCAAATACAATCCTAGCCGCTGTTAATACATTTACAATCAAATACTTTAAGTTTTTATTATATATATCAGGTACGATTCCCAATAAAAAAATCTCTGGTTCCAAATCTATGTGTTTCTTTGTCATTTTTTCCAGCCATATGCGAATTCTAGTCCAGTATTTCCTGGCCTCCTCACAAGTCCACCACATATGGTAATATGAGCCAGGTATCTGATGACATTTCCAGCACTTTTCAGATTTATTCTTGAACATTCTTGCTATTCTTGTCGGGGGAAAGTGCCACCTGTAAAACAACTTATACAAATTTTCTTTATATGCTGTTGACATTGTCATTTTATAATTTTGTGACCACAATTTTTGCCATTTCTCTAAATCAATCCCATATCCAAAATTCTTCCCCCAAGCAATCATTGTTTCTTTAACTTGTTCTCTAATTTAATTTCCAACAAATAACTATATAGTTTTTTAATCACTTTTTCATCAGTACCTGTCAAAATCCTATCTAAATCAGTCAATTTATCATAAAATCCTTCTATTTTTGAATCTTTAAGATACCTTGCATGTATTTGCGCATATGAAAACCAATTCATCTTCATACCTTGTTCTTCTAAATTTTGCATCATTTTAAGTTCACCCTTTTCATCCAATATTTCCCCATATCTAACTGTTTGTTCCTTCTTATAAGTTATAGGATACAAAAAAGCTTCAATAGTTGATAACCAAACTGGAATTTTCAAATAACATTGTTTCTTAATTTTCTCCCAATTCAACCATAATGATTCCCGTATATAATGCCTTCTAAAATAACCCTGTGATTTAGTTCCCTTATACCATAAAAAAGCATGCCAACCCAATAATAAATCATGACCTTCTAATGCCAACAATCTAGTCTTCCTTAACGTTATCCATTCTTCAACCCACATTAAGTTTGCAGCTTGATAATACAACTCCCAATTAGGAAGGCCAAATCCTCCTCTAATTCTAGCATCCTGTAAAAGTTTTAATTTTATTCTCGCTTTCTTGCCTTGCCATATATACTTCAACACAATTTTATTTAATTCTTCAAAGTAATCCTTACTTAATCTAATTGGTATTGTTTGGAACAAATATAAAATTCTGGGTAAAATATTCATCTTAATTGTTGAAATTCTACCTATCAATGACAATTGTAGGTTTTCCCATTTTTTCAAGTCGGATGCTATCTGCTCTTTAAGTTTAATATAGTTATTTTCTTTCAGTGTAGTACATCTTGACGTCAAATATATCACCAAATATTTAACTTTGTTCGTAACTTGAATTTTCAATAAATCTGCCAGCTCTTCTCTTTGTCTTAATAACATGTTCTTTGTCAGAATCTTTGTTTTGTCTTTATTTATTTTCAAACCAGCCATCTCACCATACATCTCTATCTTTTCCAATAGTTTTAAAGCTGTCTCTAAAGGGTCTTCCAAAATAAAGACAAAGTCATCCGCAAAGGCTTAAGATTTGAATTTCTCCTTTTTGACTTTCATTCCTTTTGTTTATATCCTCTCTAATATTTCTATTTAAGACTTCCAAGGTCAATATAAATAACAAAGGAGATAATGGGCATCCTTGTCTTGTACCTTTTTTAATATTGATAGAGTCTGTGAATTCTCCATCTATCATTACTTTTGCCATTTGCTTTTTATATACGGCTTCTATTGCTTGGATAAATTTTCTAGCAAAGCCCATCTGTTCCAATAGTAATAACATAAATCTCCAGTTCACATTATCAAATGCCTTTTGGGCATCTAAAAATATCAAAGCCATTTGTTTTTCTGGGTGCGCCTCATAATATTCCAATGTGTCCAGGATTACCCTCATATGGTCTTTAATCTGTCTCTTTGGTAAAAATCCATTCTGATCAGAGTGAATAAAGTTATTTAGATATTTTTTAAGCCTTTCTGCCAAGATTGAAGCAAAGATTTTATAGTCTGCATTCAATAAAGAAATAGGTCTATAGTTCTTAATAATCTGCATTCGGAGAAGGCGGAGCTTCGTTTCGGCGATACAGCTGCGATCTCGGGGCTCTGAGATCGCAGCCGATATTTTCGCCCCTGGTCGGTCCTAACGGACCTAAACCGTCCCGTAGAGACGGTGATTGTGAAGGGCACTGTTCCAGGATCCCAGAGATATCGCAAAATCTCTGGTTTGATCCGGAAGAAGCCCTTTCGCTGGCGGCGGAGAGGCAGCCTCCATAGCTGCTGAAGTCGGGACAGCTCCGGAAAGAAAGTGATTGGAGTGAAGTGTGTCGGCTGGGTGAGAAAAACTCTTTTGTGTTGTAAATTCGCTGAGGTTGGAAAGTTCATCCGGGATAAAAAAGAAAGCTGTGAGGTTTTTTTTTGACTGAAATTGTTGTGAGCGGCGTTTTTTAAAGTGATGTCAAATTGAGGCTTGGGTTTGTTTTTTTTTTTTCTTTATACTTTTTGGGAAAGATTTTACTGTGACTTTGTAGGTAACCGGATTGAATTTTCTCTTATATATATTTTTATGCTCCCTTTGATTTTTTAACTTTTAACTTTCTTTAGGATAGAGGCTCCCTTTGGCTATTTTTTCTTTTTTTTTTGTATATATTATTCCTTTTTTCTGGCTGGGGGGGAGGAAGAGCATTAAGAAATTTTGTAACACTGCCAACTAGAGGCTTGAAAGTATTTTATTTGAATGGGAGAGAATTGTAAAAAGACCTCTTCTCAAGGACATTTTAACGTGATAAGATAGAGGGAGAGCACAGCAAAATATTATTGCAGGTGCTTTCCTGGACTGTTATCAAGAACACTTGAGGCTTAGCTTTGAAGCTGCTGGAGAAGAGAGTCATAACAAGAGCCTTGGATAAATAAATAAAGTGCAGTGTGCTTTCTTATACCCCACACGCTAGCCTTTTTTTTAAAAAAAAAAAAAATTCAATTCTAGTAATATTTTTATTTTTGTTTGTTATTTTTTTTAAAGGGAAAGCCTCAGGGTTTTTTTTTTTCTTTCTTTATTTTTCTTTTCTTTTTTATTGGGACTTTTTTGCTTTTCCTATCTATGTTCTTGGACCACTTTGTTGTTATTTCTTCTTCTTCTTATTATTATTATTGAGACTTTTCAACTGGATTAAGGTGTGAAGAATTTGGGAACTTTTTGTTTTTCTTTTTTTTTTTTGCTCTTAATCAATATTATTATTTTTGGATTTGTTTTTCTTCTTTCTACTTTTTTTCTTTTTTTATGGTGGACTATTTCGTAATTGGATTAGGGTCTAGAAGAACCTGAAGATCTTTCTTCTTCCTTTTTTGCTGTTTCTTCCTTGGTTTCGTGTTTTTGACTATCGGAGTTTTCCATTTTGGATTATAATTGGCTGCCTTACTAGTTGGATTAAAAGTTAAGAAGAATTTGAAGCCTTGGAAGCATTGAAATGAGCAGGAAACCAATATCAACTGGCCTTTCTGCTTCTACCTCTGCTTCCCCACCAGCTGGAGGACAATGCTTAATCCAGACAATGTTGAAGCAAGATAAGGAACAAGAAAGAGTAACTTTACAGACAATTATGCAAGGAATCCAAGATCTCAAGATAAAATCAGACATCATTGAACAAAGAACAGAAAATATTGAACAAAGAATAGAGAAGACTGATGAAAAAGTGGAAGACATCAAACAAATGATGGTTAAGTATGAGGAGAGATTTCAAAAAATTGAGGAAGAAGGAAAACAAAGAGAGAAGAAGATTGGAAATATTGATAGTAGATTAACAGCGGTTGAACAAGAAAAAGGTGGGATGCTGAGGTGGGAGATGGAAAGGTCAGAATTTTACCTTAGATTTCAAAATATAGAAGAGGAAAAAGGAGAAAACTTGGTAGCGCTAATGATAGAAATTTTGGCAGATGCGTTGGAAATTACAGAGGAAAAGATGATGGATGGAATAGATGAAGTATATCGAGTTTATACAAGATATGCGATGAGGAATAAATTACCCAAGAAAGTCCATATTAGATTTACCAAAAAATCCATTAAAACACAAATATTACAAGTGGTAAGAGAGAAAACATTGAAATACAAAGGTAAAGAGATTGTGGTTTTAAAACAAATACCCAGAAGAGTGAGAGAGATGAGAAGAGAATATCAATTTCTGACCAAAATGCTACTGGAAAACGAAGTGAATTATAGATGGCTGATTCCAGAAGGATTAATGTTTACGTGGCAAGAACAGAGACATAGAATTGATTCAATTGAAAAAACAGAACTTTTCCATGTAGAATTTTTTGGAAGAAGAAGAGAGGAGGCAGAGAAAGAGGTCTCATCAATTGAGTTTCAAGAGGAACAACTGGAGACTGAAAAAGAGAAAGGAGCTGTAAGTGGACAGGTGGATAATAAAGAACAGCGTGAAGTGAGATCCACGAGAGCTGTTAGACCTAAATATAAAGCATAATCATGGAAGAAAGAAAACTGATTACAATGAATATAAATGGACTTAATTCAGCTGTTAAAAGAAGGAAAACTTTTCACAAATTAATGAAATTAAAATTTGATATAATTTGTCTATAAGAAGTTCATATTAAAAAACAACATGAACAATTGTTAGTACAGCCAAAACTGGGGAAAATATTTACTTCTTTGACTCAATGTAAGAAAAGAGGAGTGGTTCTATATATTAAAGAGGCTATCCCAGCAAAATTGATTTACACAGATGAAGATGGAAGAATATTAATGGTAGAAATAATGGACAATAATATAAAAATACTCTTGATTGCAATTTATGCTCCGAATGATAAACAAGAAGAGTTTTATAAAAAGCTACATATGAAAATAATTGGACTGGACTATGTTAATATAATTATGATGGGAGATTTTAATGGAATTGTGGACAATAAATTGGACTATATAGCAACAACAACAAAGCAAAATAGAAAGACTCTCCCAAGGTCTTTTTTTAAAATGACAGATGAATTAACTTTAAAAGATATTTGGAGAGAAAGAAATGTTAAAGCTAAACAATATACTTTTTACTCAAATAGACATTTATCATGGTCAAGATTAGACATGATTTGGATCTCAACAGAATTAATATCTAATATTAAAGAAACAAATATTGAAACAAGTACTTGGGCAGATCATAGCCCAATGACAATTAAATGGAAGGGACAAAAAAAAAAGATCGAGATGGACATTAAACAATACTATTTTAAAGGAGAAAGATTTTATACAATGGATGGAGAAGGAATTGGCTTTTTTCTTCAGAGAAAATAAAAAAGAAGATACTTCAACGCAAAATGTGTGGGATACAATGAAGGCATATGCCAGAGGTTTGATAATAGATTATACAAGAAAAAAGAATATTAGGAAAAGGCAAGCTTTTAAGGCCTTGGAAGATGAGTACAAAATTCTTGAAAAAGAATTACAGAAAATGCCACAGAAAAAGGATATTAAATTGAAGCTGGATGTAATTAAACATAAAATGGAATTAATAGAGAAAGAAGAACTGGCACAGAAAATCAGAAACTCTAAACAGAATTATTTTGAAGATGCAAATAAACCAGGTAGATGGCTAGCATATAAATTGAGAAAAGAGAAGGAATCAAGAAAAATATTGAAGTTAATAGATGAACAAGGCCAAGTTTGTTAAGGGAATAAGGAGAAAAAAGAAATTATTCGAGATTTTTATGGGCAATTATATAAACAAGAGAATATCGATGAAGAAAAAGTCAAACAGTATTTACAGGAAGCTAATTTACCAAAGATACCTAAAGAGACTGAAGAAATGTTAGAAAGCAATATAACAATGATGGAATTAAATGAAGCATTTAAGAGACAAAATAATGGGAAAGCACCGGGTCCAGATGGGCTTCCAGCAGAATTCTATAAAACATTTCAAGAATCATTAAGCATCCAATTGTTAGAAGTTATGAATGAAGTTATGTTAAAAAAGATGATACCCAAAACATGGTCAGAGGCTTACATTACACTTATACCGAAGGAAGAGACTGACCCACTGCAAATTAAGAATTATAGACCTATTTCTTTATTGAACGCAGACTATAAAATCTTTGCTTCAATTTTAGCAGAAAGACTTAAAAAATATCTAAATAATTTTATTCACCCAGATCAAAATGGATTTCTGCCAAAGAGACAAATTAGAGACAATATGAGAGTAATCTTGGACACTTTGGAATACTATGAGGCTCATCCTGAAAAGCAAATGGCTTTGATATTCCTAGATGCTCAAAAAGCATTTGACAACGTGAACTGGAGATTTATGTTATTATTATTGGAGCAGATGGGTTTTGCTAAAAAATTTACTCAAGCAAGAGAAGCCATATATAACAAACAGACAGCAAGGGTAATGATGGAGGGGGAACTTACAGATTTTATTAATATAAGGAAAGGTACAAGACAAGGATGCCCCCTATCTCCTTTGCTATTTGTGTTGACCTTGGAAGTGTTGAATAGAAATATTAGGGATGATAAAAGCATAAAAGGAATGAAAATTAAGAAGGAAGAATTTAAGCTACAAGCTTTTGCTGATGACTTAGCTTTTATTCTGGAAGACTCGCTAGAAACAGCTCCAAAGTTATTGGAAAAGATAGAGACTTATGGAGAGGTGGCTGGTTTGAAAATAAATAAAGATAAAACAAAGATTTTGACAAAGAATATGCTATTGAGACAGAGAGAAGAACTGGCAGATCTTTTGAAAATTCAAGTTACAAATAAGGTTAAGTATCTGGGGATATATTTGACAACAAGATGTAGCACACTAAAGGAGAATAATTATATTTAACTTAAACAACAGATAACTACAGATTTGAAGAAGTGGGAAAACATGCAATTGTCATTAATAGGGAGAATTTCAACAATTAAGATGAATATTTTACCTAGAATTTTATTTTTGTTTCAAACAATACCAATTAGGCTTGGAAAAGACTATTTTGAAGATTTAAATAAAATCATGTTGAAGTTTATATGGCAAGGTAAAAAAGCAAGAATAAAGCTAAAGCTTTTGCAAGATGCTAGAATTAGAGGAGGTTTTGGCTTGCCTAATTGGGAATTGTATTATCAAGCTGCAAGTTTGATGTGGGTCAAAGAATGGATAACATTAAGGAAACATAGGTTGTTGACATTAGAAGGGCATGATTTGCTGTTGGGTTGGCATGCTTTTTTATGGTATAAGGGAACTAAAACACAGGGTTATTTTAGAAGACATTATGTACGGGAGTCTTTGTGGTTAAATTGGGAGAAGATAAAAAAACAATGTTATTTGAAAATTCCAGTTTGGTTATCGACCATTGAAGCATTTTCCTATCCTATAATTTACAAGAAGGAACAAACAGTTAGATATGGGGAACTTTTGGATGAAAAGGGTGAACTTAAATCGATCCAAAACTTAGAGGAACAAGGTATAAGGATGAATTGGTTTTCATATGCACAAATACATTCAAGGTATGATGAAGATTCTAAAACGGAGGGATTTTATGATAAGCAGACTGATTTAGATAAGATCTTGATGGGTACTGATGAGAAAGTGATTAAAAAATTATATGGTTATTTACTGGGAATGAAATTAGAGGAAGAACAACTTAAAGAAACTATGATTGTTTGGGGGAAGAATTTTGGATATGGGATTGATTTAGACAAATGGCAGAAATTGTGGTCTCAAAATTATAAAATGACAATGTCAACAGCATATAAAGAAAATTTGTATAAGATGTTTTACAGGTGGCACTTTCCTCCGACAAGAATAGCAAGAATGTTCAAGAATAAATCTGAAAAATGCTGGAAATGTCATCAGATACCCGGCTCGTATTACCATATGTGGTGGACTTGTGAGGATGCTAGAAAATATTGGACTATAATTCGCATGTGGTTGGAAAAAATGACAAAGAAACATATAGACTTGAAACCAGAGATCTTTTTATTGGGAATCTTACCTGATATATATAGTAAAGATTTGAAATATCTGATTGTAAATGTATTAACAGCGGCCAGGATTGTATTTGCTAAAAACTGGAAGAATGAGAAAATACCATTACAGGAAGAAATTATTAAGAAAATATTGAAATGTGCTGAAATGAGTAGATTGACATTTGAAATCAGAGAGCAAGAGGATAAACAATTCTATGAAATTTGGGATCTTTTTTATAAATGGCTAGATGATAAAATACGATAATAGAATATTTTAGATAGTAAGAAATATCTTTATCTTGTTATTTTGCTATTACTTTGTTAATCGATATTATATTTATAAAGGTTTTTTTTTAGGATTGATTTGGTATGATTATATGATTAGTTGAATAATTTAGTTAAAGTATTGTTAGCTCATAAAGCATGAATGATTAAAAGTATAGTCTTTTTGTTTAGTGATTATAGGATATATAAGTTTGGATTGATAATATGAGTTGTTATGTAACATAATTGTAACTGGGACTACAAAATGAATGCACAAAAATGATGAACCAACTGACACACTGTATGTAAATATGAGAGGTGTATGTTTTAATGTTTTGTTTGTCTTGTCTGTTTGTAGAAAATTGATAAAAAAAATTTTTTTCAAAAAAAAAAAATAGTCTGCATTCAATAAAGAAATAGGTCTATAGTTCTTAATCTGTAATGGGTCAACCCCTTCTTTTGGAATAAGTGTAATATAAGCTTCTGACCATGTTTTAGGTATTTTCTTATTTATCATAACTTCATTCATGACTTCTAACAGTGGAATGCTCAACGATTCTTGTAATGTTTTATAAAATTCTGCCGGGAAACCATCTGGTCCTGGTGCTTTTGCATTGTTCTGTCTGTTGAGTGCTTCAGTTAATTCCATCATTGTTATAGCACTTTCTAACATTTTCCGAGTTTCATCAGGTTTCTTAGGTAGGTTAGCATTTTGTAAATACTGTTTAATTTTTTCCTCATCAAGATCCTCCTCTTTATATAATTGTCCATAAAAATCTCGAATGATTGCCTTTTTCTCCTTATTACCATAACAAATTTGACCATGATCATCTATTAACTGTCATATTTTCCTTGATTCTTTCTCTTTTCTCAACTTATATGCTAACCATCTACCTGGCCTATTTGCATCTTCAAAATAGTTCTGTTTAGCACTTCTAATTTTTTGTGCCAGTTCTTCTTTCTCTGCTTGATCCATTTTATGTTTAATTATGTCCATTTTAAGTTTGATATCTTTTTTCTGTGGCATCTTCTGTAATTCTTTTTCCAGTTTTTTATGGTCATCTTCTAGAGCTTTAATCATTTGCCTCTTCCTAATGTTCTTTTTCTTTGTATAGTCAATTATTAATTCTCTTGCATATGCCTTCATTGTATCCCAAACATTCTGTATTGAAGTATCTTCTTTTTTGTTTTCATTAAAGAAGAAGGCCAATTCTTTTTCCATCCATTGTGTAAAATCTTTTTCCTTTAGAATAGTATTGTTTAATGTCCACCTAGATCTTCTTTTTTGTCCTTTCCATTTAATTGTCATTGGATTATGGTCTGCCCATGTACTTGTTTCAATATTTATTTCTTGAATATTAGATAATAATTCTGTTGATGTCCAAATCATATCTATTCTGAACCACGATAAATGCCTGTTTGAATAAAAAGTATATTGTTGAGTTTTAGCATTTCTTTCTCTCCATATATCTTTTAAATTTAGTTCATCTGCCATTTTGAAAAAGGATTTAGGGAGAGTTTTCCTATTTTGTCGTGTTGTTTTTACTGTATAGTCCAGTTTATTGTCTACAATTCTATTGAAGTCCCCCATCATAAGTATATTAATATAGTCCAGTTCAATTATTTTCATATGTAATTTTTTATAAAATTCTTCTTGTTTATCATTTGGGGCATAAATTGCAACCAAGAGTGTTTTAATATTATTATCCACTATTTCAACTATTAATACTCTTCCATCTTCATCAGTATAAATCAGTTTGACTGGAGTGGTTTCTTTGATGTACAAAACCACTCCTCTTTTCTTACAATAAGTCAGAGAAGTATATATTTTCCCTAACTTTGGTCGTATCAATAATTGTTCATGTTGTTTTTTAATGTGTACTTCTTGTAAGCAAATTATATCAAATTTTAGCTTCTCTAATTTGTAAAAAGTTTTCCTTCTTTTGATAGCTGAGTTCAGTCCATTTATATTCATGGAAATCAGTTTTTTCCCCCCCCATGGTTATGCTTTATATTTAGGTCTAACAGCTCTCGTGGATCTTATTTCACGTTGTTCTTTGATCTCCATTTGTCCACCTATCGTGCCTTCTTTTTCCATCTCCATTTGGTCCTCTTCAAATTCAGTTAAAATCTTTTCTTTTTCTATCTCCATTTCTCTTCTTTCGAAAAATTCCTTAAAGAATATTTCTGCTTTCACAATTGAATCAATTCTGTGTCTCTGTTCTTGCCATGTAAACATTAATCCTTCTGGAATCAGCCATCTATAGTTCACCTCTTTTTTCAATAGCATTTTGGTCAAAAATTGATACTCTCTTCTAATCTCTCTCACCTTTCTAGGTACTTGTTTTAAGACCAGGATCTCTTTGCCTTTATATTTCAACCCCTTCTCTCTTACCACTTGTAATATTTGGTTTTTAATAGTTTTTTTAGTGAATCTAACATGGACCTCTCTTGGTAATTGGTTCCTCGTCGCATATCTTGTGAAGACTCGATATATCTCATCTACTCCATCCATCATCTTTTCCTCTGTTATTTCCAAGACTCCAGGCAGAATTTCAATCGTTACTGCCGCCAAATTTTGTCCTTTTTCTTCCTCAATATTTTGAAATCTAAGATAAAATTCTGACCTGTCCATCTCCCACTTCAACATCCCACTTTTTTCTTGTTCGACCATTGTTAATCTGTTATCAATATTTCCAATTGTATCATCTCTTTGCTTGTCTTTCTCTTCTATTTTTTGGATTCTCTCATCATGTTTCACCATCATTTGTTGAAAATTTTCAAATTTCTCATCCATCTTTCCAATTCTTTGATCAATATTCTCCATTCTTTGTTCCATACTCATTTTAAGTTCTTGTATTCCTTGCATAACCATCGTTAAATCCACTTGCGCTTTGTCTTGCTTCACCATTGTTGAGAGTCGTCCTCCAGATGACGGGGAGACAGGAGCAGAAGTTGAGATGCTCGAAGGTAAAATTTTCTTACTCATTTTGATAACTCAGGGTCTTCCGGGTCTTTTAATCCAATTAGTGAGGTAGCCAATTATAATCCAATTTAGAAAAAGGAAAACACCATAAAAAATGAAAAACAAAACCAGTAATAAGTAAAAAGCCCAAAATTAAAAAGAAAAAATTCTTCAGGTTCTTCAAGACCTTAATCCAATTGTGAAATACGCAAATATAATTCAAAAGTAAAAATTTAAAAATGAAGAGAAAAAAAGAAACAAAATAAAGCCCAATAATATCAAAAAGTAACAAGCAAAGAAAAAGGAAAAGAAAAAAGAAAAAGAAAAAGAGAGTTCTTCAGGTTCTTCCCACCTTAATCCAATTGAAAAACCTCAGAAAATGAAAAAAAGCCATAAAAATAAGTCAAAAATAGAAATCAAAAGGCTGACATCCCTATAAAAAAAAGAAAAAAAGCGAAAAAAGAATATTCTGAGACTTCCCCTTTAAAAAAAAAATAAAAATGAGATATAATAAAAAATAAAAAATAAATATATCAATATTACAAAATGGTGTGGGGTTGGAGGGGAGGGATGAAACAATTAATAAGGAGTTAAAAAAAAAAGTGCACACTGCCTTTTATTTATCCAAGGCTCTTATTTGACTTCTCCACAAATTTCAAAGCCAAACTTCAGATATTCATTTAATAATAGAAGTTCCAAAGAGCACCTGTGTAAACATCCTCCAGTACTCTTCCCTCTATCTTATCATTTCCAGTAGCCTTGAGAAAAGTTTTTCAAACAAAAGTTTTTCAACTTCAAACAGAATATTTTTCAACTTCAAACAGAATATTTTCAAGCCTCTAGTTGGCAGTGTTGCAAAGTTTCTTCAATCCACTCCCCCTTCTTCCCCCCTGAAAAAAGCCTAAAAAGAGAAAAAAAAGTATATATGTATATTTATGTATATTAAAAAAAAATATTAGAGGGGGCCTCTATTTTAAAAAATATAAACAGTCAGAAAGGCGAAGAGAAAGCAAGTAAATATAAAAATGTAAAAGAAAAAAACCAGTCTGATTAACTAGATCGCAATAGAAACTCAGTAAAGAAAAAAAAAAGTAAAAATAAAAAGCCGAGCCTCACTTTGACATTACTTAAAAAAAAATCGCTGCTAAATCAAATTTTGTCAATAAGTTTACAGATTTCTTTTCATATTAGAGTGTTCTTAAGTCCCAAGCAAAAAAAAAGATCCTCACCAGCTGATACACTTCTTTCTATCCTGTTCTTCCGGAGCTGTCCCAGCTTCAGCAGCCTAATGGCTGCCTCTCCGCCGTTGGCAAAAGGGCTTCTTCTGGATCGACCAGGGACTTGCGATGTCCCCGGAATCTACAGAACGCGCCCCTTACTGTCCCCGTCACTACGAGACGGTTTAGGTCCATTAGGACCAACCAGGGGCGAAGATATCAGCTGTGATCTCGGAGCCCCGAGATCGCAGCTGTATCATGGCGATGAAGCTCTGCCTTCTCCCCTAGAGCTAGATTATTATGCTTCTGTGTTAAAAGAAACACATTTTAAATCTAGTACAACCCCATGCAATACAACTTTTGTTCACATTTGTATCGGTTTTATGGCCTGAGATACTGTTAGTCTCGACACTGGATTGTACTCCAACAACTGGGAGTAGCTGTCCCTCTGTGGAGGGAATTGTGCAGACTTCCAAGTAGGTAGTGTAAAAAAATTATAGCAATGGTTGATATATTTTGGGAGTAATATAAGAGTATATTATAATTGTCATGCCCTTGGTAGAGTCAGACTGAGGGAGAGGAGGAACAGCTGACAGGGTGTGGAGATGTGGCTCTGGAGGTTGTGGAGGAAGCTGGGGAAGGGCAGAGGCTGGCTGGGCAGTCGGAGGAAGAACCAGGCCCATCCCCTCTTCATCCTAGGACACGCAGGGAGGAACGGAGAAGGGAACAATGGCTTAGGAGAGAGGAAGCGGCCGTGATCCCCCTTATTGGTTGCAGCTGAGGAGAATAGTATATAAGAGAGACAGTTAAAACACAGCGTTGCCAGAAGCAAAGTGTGTTTTATTCTGGGCTGAAGGTATCTTGGTTGGTGTCCTTCCAACGGACTATGCCTTGTTAGCTCCTTGAAGTTGGTAATTACTGATCCTGGTCCATTGTGGAAATTCCTTCATTGTAGTTTGTTTTAGTTTTTCATTTCACCTCTATCTGCTCATTCAGTTTGGACTGTATTGCTTTCTTTTGAAGACTATTTTTGAGTAAACTTTATCTCCAACTGAGAATTATTGAACAGTGGGGCCAAGTTGGAGGCATTAAAGGACATTTATTTACATTTTGGATTTTGTTATGTTTGTGGTACACCCTGGGTCATTACAATAATATTAGTAATATTAAATAGTAATATTGTGATAAAAAGCAACCATCCAGGTTGACACTGGAGACACATGAACACTGTGTAAGAGCTTTATTATGAAGCTTTTGCAAAAGGGAATTCTGCAGAAGACATGTTTCCCTGTAAAGCTGGGGTTTATATACAGGCTCAAATATACAGACTCTGCCCCTTTCCGGGTTCACAATCTATCCAAGCTATGTATCCAGCTACGCAACACCCCTGTTAATAGATAACAGATAATCAGAGTTGGAAGGGACCTTGTAGGTCATCTAGTCCAACCCCCCACCCAAATGGGAGACCCTACACCATTTCTGACAAATGGCAGTCCAATCTCTTCTTGAAAGTCTCAAGTTGTAGTACACCATCTGTTTCCTCATCCTGTTTACCCATTTCCATTTCCAGGAATCCCCATCATTAACATGACACTGGACAGCATAACCTGCCAAATATGTAAACTTTATATAAAACAATAGAGAATTCTTACATAATATTCCAGTAAATTATCTTAGGTTAACACAGAGGTTCAAAATGGCGTTACCATTGCTTTTATATTTTCACAGGTATAATTCTACATATCACAAATATTTAATTAAAAATACAGGTTGGGATGGAAATTCATCTTTTAGAAATTGTTTAATTCGGATGTAAATGATTTTCCAAAATCGTTTACGTTTACAGCATTTCACCCAAATAAGAGAGTACTTGTCTTACAACCATTCATTTAATGACAGTTTAAATTTTAACCACTTCAGAAAGAGTGCTTTACTGACCCTAAAGTACGTACAGGTGTCCAAAAAAGTTGCACCATCTCCCTTGCCTTCACATGATTGCAATCTGAGTGCTTGTTCCCACTTCCATCTGGTTTCCAAGTTTCCAAGTTCCCTGGATCGTGGAATCGCCATTTGCCGTCTTGTCTGCTGGTTTCCCCAAATATCAATAGGGAAGAGAGTGGGAAAGGATGCAATTGACTGTCACCTGCTGAGAGGCTCCCTCTCTCCCACATCCTTTTTGTCATGTCCCTGTCAGAGTCTGAATCCGAGGAGGAAGATGAACAAACAGCTTACAGGGAGTGGGAGTGTGGTTCTGTTGGCTGTGGAGGAAACTGGGGAAGGGCAAAGTCTGGCTGGGCAGAGCAGGGTGAGGTAGAACAAGGGAGAGGGAATTCAGAGGAAGATCCAGGCCCACCCCCTCTTCATGCTAGGGCACGCAGGGAGGAACGGAGATGGCAGCAATGTGGGTTGCGTGGCTTATGGGGGAGGAAAGGGCCCTGATTCCCTTCATTGGCCACACCTGGCAATGAGAGTTTAAAAGAGATGCAAGCTGAGTGCAGCATCTTCTGGGAACAAATGTGAATTTATCTTGTGTTGACTGTGGTTATCTGCATTCCTGGAATCTTTCCAACTGTGTTGAATTACTGCCGTTCCTTTATGTCTGGAATTCCTTCTCCTGCCCTGCTGGACTAATGACCTTATTTTGCCTTGACTGGACTTATAGTTACAGTTTTTGTTGACCAGATTTTGGACTTGATTCCCTACAGTCAAAGGCTGTTCCTGGGAGAGTTTTTCTCCAGCCCAAATGGTAACCAGGTCATTGGGGCCAAAATTGGAGCTAACAAAGGGACTTCTGTTGATTATCTGTGATGCCTTTGTGCCATACCCCTTTGGGCCATCACACTTCTGGTACACCACATATATTTTGAGAATTGCTGTCACCCTTCCTAGTGCTTCGTTTGTGTGCAAATGGTGGCTCACACTCCTGGAACCAAACCATGGGTCTGTGCCAGAGGGGAGACGAGAAGAAGCTATGATTGCTTCTTCTGCAAAAGCACTAAGTAACTGTTGCTAGGTTAGTTCTCGTGGGACATTCTCTTCTTCCTTAGCTCAAAAGCCATGCTCTGGGGCACAAAGGAGCTGTGAAGAAGCATCGAGTTTTTCTTATGTGACATTGAACCTAACAGAGAACAGAATCACAGAGCTGGAAGGGATCCTGTAGGTCATCTTGTCCAACCTGCACACAAGCCAGGAGACCCTACCCCATTCTCTTATTGAAAGCTTCCAGTGATGAAGCTCCCACAACTTCACTGCAAGAAGTACCTTATACGATTTTGACGTTCTTCAGCTTAAGAACAGTACTTTGCAGAACTTTTAAACCTTCATGAGGTTCGATTTAAACAGGAATAATAACCCCCCTGGCAATGTGTTTAAATGTGGAAATGGTTGCATCCGATGACCTTGTGGAGTTTGTTGTTTAGGAAAAAAAATTATAGTGATTATAAACAGGGCGTGATCAACAACTGCTCCGTTGAGATGGAATTCTTAATTCTCACCTTATATTTTTCTTTGTTCGTCTCTCTGTGCGCCCTGGTGTGCCTTTATTTTTCTGGATGCCAAGAAATGATTTATAAACATGAAGGTAAGCTTACATTCTTAAGTTTGCTGGCAGTTCCTATTCTTTTAATGCAATATTTGCCCTTCTTGGTCTCCCTTTGGCTTATTAATGAGAAGCAATGGGTGTGTCATGCCCTTGTTGGAGACTGATTCTGAGGGAGAGGAGGAACAGCCGACAGGGAATGGAAGTGTGGCTCTAGAGGTTGTGGAGGAGGCTAGGGAAGGGCAGAGGCCGGCTGGGCAGTCAGAGGAAGACCCAGGCCCATCCCTTCTTCATCCTAGGGCATACAGGGAGGAGAGGAGAAGGGAGAGACAGGAATGGCATGGTCTACGGGGATGGAAAGGGCCTCTTCATGGGCTGCCACTGTGAGAACTGGTTAAAAGGACGGACATGCGTATGGGCCAGTGCTGGAAACAAAGCGTGGAAATATCTCTAGTCTGTCGTTCCTCTCTGAGTTTGGTGTCCTTCCCAGTGGATGTTCTGATATCTGTGGATGTCTTCAAGCCCTTATCTTGCCTGGTTCCCTTAATTGTTTCGGTGTGGTTTGTGTTGTTTTTACTCTTTATAATTTATAGGCATTTTTAGTTTAAACGGCATTTCCTCCTTTTCACAACTGCTTGTGGGGGAGTTTTTTGTCTCCAGTCAAGGATATTTGGAGCTTTGAAGCAAAGTGAAGGAATAAAAGGGGCTTCACCTGTTTTTGTGACTGTGTTTATTTTGTATCTCACCCTGGGTCATCATAGGGTGATTCGGTGCCCTTATGCATTAAACGAGTCAAATAACAGTTCCTAGAATAACCATCTTTAGACTTTCTTAGAAGCAACAAGACAGCGAAATATGGGGGTGGGTGGGTTGTCCTATTATCAATATTGCTCCCAATTCCCAGTCGTGAAATAGGAGAAAAGCAACGAGGGAAAAATCTGAGGAAGGAACTTGAAAATCTAAACAGGTATTGTCACCTGCTGATTTATGCCTTGAAAACCAGTGTAATATAATCCTGAGATGCTTTTTTTCCCTTTTTTAAAATAAATTTTATTAAGCATTTTTCAATAATTTAAAAACATATTTACATTTCCAACAATGTTACAGCATCGTCAACATTCAAATTCATATATCAATTATTATGTTATTTTTATGTCTATTGTCTAACCAGATATACCAGGCGTCCCAGATTAAATAATACTCCATTTCATTTCTAACTCTAAGGTCAGCCTGTCTCCATGCAGCCCAGAATCTTTCTTATCCCTGTCCCCCTCAGATGGTATATTTTCCAGTTTCCAGTACTCTGCATACACAATCCTGGCCGCTGTTATTATATGTAAAATAATATATACATCTGTCTTAGTATGATCTCCCCTTAATATTCCTAATAGAAACAGTTCCGGTCTGAATTCCATTTTTTGTTTCATTATTTCCTCTATCCACTTATGAATTCTACTCCGATAACTTTTGGCTTCCGAACATGTCCACCACATGTGGAAAAAGGTGCCCTGTTTGTTTTTTTACATTTCCACAACAGTTTGGACTCCTAGTTGGGAACATCTTTGCCGATCTAGCATGGGGTAAATGCCATCTGTAGAACATTTTGTATAAGTTTTCTTTATATGCTACTAATAATGTTAGTGTCATGCCCTTGTTAGAGTCAGACTCTAAGGGAGAGGAGGAACAGCTGACAGGGAGTGGAGTTGTGGCTCCAGAGGTTGTGGAGGAGGCTGGGGAAGAGCAGAGGCCGGCTGGGCAGTCAGAGGAAGAACCAGGCCCATCCCCTCTTCATCCTAGAACACGCAGGAAGGAACAGAAAAGAAAACAACTTGGCTTAGGAGAGAGGTAGCGGCCATGATTCCCTCATTGGTTGCAGCTGGGGAGGATAGTATACAAGAGAGACGGTTAAAACACAGTGTTGCCAGGAGCAAAGCGTGTTTTATTCTGGGCTAAAGGTATCTTGGTTGGGGTCCTTCCAACAGACTGTGCCTTGTTAGCTCCTTGAAGTTGGTAATTACTGATCCTGATCCGTTGTAGAAATTCCTTCATTGTAGTTTGTTTTAGTTTTTCATTTCACCTCCATCTGCTCATTATATTTGGACTGTATTGCTTTTTTTTTTTTGAAGACTATTTCTGAGTACATTTTATCTCCAAGTGAGAATTATTGAACAGTGGGGCCAAGTTGGAGGCATTAAAGGACATTTATTTACGTTTTGGATTTTGTTACGTTTGTGTTACACTCCGGGCCATCGCAGTTAGTTTATAATTCCCCTCTCCACATTTTCCCCCAGTATTCTAATTCAATATCATATCCCAAATAAAGATGTTTCAACCACATGATCAGCAAGGAGTATAAATCCTTCCATTCCCCACCATCCAGTCAGAGCTGGAAAAGCTTCTTGGGATGAGAAGCAAAACGTCTTCAAAGAAAAACCAAGAAAGTCCAGTTGCCTCTTGAAAAAAAAAAAGCAGCTTTTGGCTCAAATTGTAATGTACTTGTGATCCCCCCCCCAACATTTTGGGGGGCATTTTTTTTTTAATCACAAGTTTTGAGGAAATAGCTGTTTGCTCTCTTAAAGTAAAAACATCAAAATGGCTGATTTTTAAAGTAGCAGTCTGTCTTACATTAACAATGTTTTATGAAATGGCCAGATTAAACCTTTCAGGACATCCTCATTGCCATACGGGGGGGGGGAGGGGGGGAATCTCAAGGTACAAAGACAGAATTTGGACACAACGCAGAAACTTCCAATGGGAAAATGGATAGACTCAGTTACAGTGGCAATGACTGTGAACCTAAAGAAACGGGGACAGATTGCCAAGGAGAAAAATCAATCAGTCAAATCAGAGCTGGAAGGGACCTTGGAAGTCTTCTAGTCCAGCCCCCTACCAAACATATATATGTTAGCTAGGAATTGAAATCAACTTGATACACATAATCAAACACTCAATCATAACAGAATCTTGAAAATTTGATTATGCTATATGCCCTCCTCTGTCTTATAGTTCAGGGTATGAAGGAATTGTCTGTTTCAAATATTATCTAACTACTATTGGAATGAATAGAATAGAATATGGAATAGAATTAGAGTAGAGTAGAGTAGAGTAGAGTAGAGTAGAGTAGAGTAGAGTAGAGTAGAACAGAACAGAATAACAGAGTTGGAAGGGACCGTGGAGATCTTCTAGTCTAATCCCTTCCTCGGCAGGAAATCCTACCCCATTTCAGACAGAAGGTTGTCCAACATCTTTTTAAAAACTTCCAGTGTTGGAGCATTCACAACTTCTGGAGGCCAGTTGTTCCACTGGTGAATTGTTCTAACTCTTCTAATTTATTTATTAAATTTATATGGAGACCGTGTTTTTGTTAGGGGCGATTCTTGGGGGGGTGGTGTCTACCTCCATCTTGTTTTGAACGGAAGTGGTTTCCTGGTGGGAAGAAGAGCAGTCCAGATCTTTCTAACCAGTGAATTTGTTCTTCTTTCAGATGCCTGTTGTGGGAATATATTTTGGATCTGATGCCAACTTTCTCAGCTCAGAAAGCTTACTAACCATAAAAAAATATATAGAAGAAGAAGAGGAAGAAGAGGAAGGGGAGGAGGAGGAGGAGGAGGAGGAGGAGGAGGAGGAGGAGGAGGAGGAAGAAGAAGAAGAAGAAGAAGAAGAAGAAGAAGAAGAAGAAGAAGAAGAAGAAGAAGAAGAAGAAGAAGAAGAAGCTTACACAACCAAGGATAAAACGGACAAAATTCCAGCAACTTCTGGAGAAATCTTGCAGAGGTCAGTGCTACTACATTACAGGGAAATCCTCAAAACTTAACAGCCCCAACTGTGCCCCAAATTTCTGTTGTAAAGCAAGACATTGGTTCAGCCAGCTTGGCCCCATTTTACGACCTTTCTTGTGAAGAGAATCACCCCGGATGGACAAGTTAGTGATACAGTTCTTAAGCGAATCTGGCTTCCCTCTTGATTTTTTGCTCGTCAAAGGTTTGCAGAAGGGGACCCCATGACCTTGAAAGGGACGGCGATGGTTATAAGTAGGAGTTCGGTGGCCAAGTACCCAAATTTTGATCACATGATAACAGGGATGCTACAAAGGTCATAAGGTTGAAAAACCATTGTAAGTCATTCTTTTCAGGGCTGTGCAACTTTGAACGGTCAACTAAATCATCCTCTTTTAACGACCCTGTAATCCTTTGTGGGGTGGAGTCAAGGCATGGAGCTGAGTGTTTCACTGACCGGATGCCCTTCCTGTTGCCAGTGCAGAGTTTTGTTTGGCAGATATATTCTCATTATGCCTGGAGAGAGAAATATCTGCCGTTTTAAATTCAATCATTATCATCATCTTCTTTTATCGACCCCCATAATCCCAGGCAGGGTGGAGTCTGGGCAACTGAATGTAGTTAGCAGAGAGTTTTAACGGCCAGATGCCTTTCCTGTTGCCAATGCGGAGTTTTTTCCATCAGATTTTTTTCTCATCATGTCCGGAGAGAGAAGTATCTGCTTCTACCTAGGATCGAACTCACAGCCTCCTGATTGTGAGGCAAGAGCTCCCCCTCTAGGCTACCACACTGAATGCTCTCTAAATGAACTGTTGTAAATCAAGGACTGCCCATATTATATGCAAAGTTTTAGGGGCTTTTAATTATTGATTTATTCATTTCAGAATTATGCTGATAAGTTAATTATGCATAACAATTGTCTCAGCCCAGCCTTTTGATTAATTCCTCTGCTGGTTGAATTTAAAAAAATGGACTTAGATTTAAACCATGTATCTGAAACATGCGAACATTTTTCTAAGCCAGGGGTCGCCAACCTTTTGGACCTCAGGGACCACCAAACTCATAATTTTAAATCCCATGGACCACTAATATGAATTTCGACTGATGGTGACTGCAGGAAAAAAGTCTGCAGGAAAATTCCCCACCCTGTTTTCTTATCGATTGATTATTCTTTATTTGGGATCACAGGATACTGTCTCCAGCTCTGTTCTCAGGGGGAGAGAGAGAGACTTTTGGCTTCATGCAAGGAAAGCAGCATAAGCAGCAAAAGTCTTTCTTTCTCTCCCCCAAACTCTGCCAGAAATGAGTCTTTGCCAGCACAGCCTCTTGGAGCAGGAGGCCTTGCAGGGTCCCAAAGACTCATTTCTGATAGAGTTGGGGGGAGAGAAAGAAAGACTTTTGCTGCTTTCCTTGCGTGCAGACAAAAGCAGAAGAAGAAAGAAGCGGAAAGAAGCAGCCTGGTGGCCAGGCTAGGAGCGTGGGGTGAGAGGGGCAAATCCCCCCCCGTCCTTTCCCCCCTCTCCTTACTACCTCGTGTTGTTCACAATGCAAGCAACGCAAGCCTTGTGTTCCCGTGGGGCATGTGGGCGGCGCAGCCTTGTGTTTCCACACAGCCTGGATTAATTGCCATTTCTCTGTGGACCACCAAAATTTTATCGCAGACCACCAGTGGTTCCCAGCCCACTGGTTGGCAACCACTGTTCTAATTTTTTATTTTATTTTTATTTTATTTGGTTTGTCAATTGCTTACAAGATAATAGTTATAAGGAAAAACATAGTTATGAATACATGGGTACATATAGGAAAAATAAAAGAAACAATAGGACAGGGATGGTAGGCACATTGGTGCGCTTATGCATGCCCCCTACAGACCTCTTAGGAAAGGGATGAAGTCAATAGGAGAAAGTCTAAGGTTAAAATTTTGGGGGTTTGCGTAATTCAAGGTTTTCTAGGTCTAGAATTTCAAGTCTGGTGGCATAAGATATTCTGCAACGAGTGGAGGAGTGGAGAACTCTTCTTGTGAAAAATTTCTGGACTTTCTCAACTGTGTTAATATCAGATATGTAATGTGGGTTCCAGACTGATGAGCTGTATTCGAGTATTGGTCTAGCAAATGTTTTGTATGCTCTAGTTAGTAGTGTAATATTACCAGAGAAAAAGCTATGTAAGATTAGGTTAACAACTCTTAATGCCTTTTTGGCTATGTAGTTACAGTGGGCTCTAGCACTTAGATCATTAGAGATGAGTATTCCAAGGTCCTTTACATAGCTTGGATCATCAACAAGGACTTGACTATTCAGGCTGTATTTTATTTTCTGATTTTTTTTTGCCAATATGTAAGACAGAGCATTTATTTGTTGAGATTTGAAGTTGCCATTTGTTTGACCATTCTGATACATGGCTGAGGTCTTTTTGAAGGGTAGCAGTATTGTCTATGATGAATAGCTTTTCATCATCAGCTAAGAGAACGCAGTTGCTCTTAATATGATCACAGAGGTCATTTATGTAGAGTATGAAGAGAGTTGGTCCTGGAACACCACCTTGGATCCCACCACTGTTGACAGGTACAAAATTTGATAGGACGCTCCCAATTTTGACCATTAGTTGTCTGTTTGACAGGAAAGTTTCTATCCAGTTATGCAGGTGTTATCCACTTATGCTCAACAAATAGACGTGATTTACTTTTATTCCTGAATCTTCAAATGGGTGTATCTTGCTTTATTTTCATTCCTGCCCTCATATTATGCAGCAGAATTTGCCTCCCTGCAAAATATTACACCATTTTACAAAATATGTAAAAATGCCGACGTTATTTGGAGGGCATAAAAATGCTACTTAATTTAAAAAAAAGAAAATGCAGAGATCAATGTAATACTCTGAGACTACCACAAGATGGTGCTGGTCCGACACAAGCTTTCCTCCCCCAGAATATTGTAGCTCTTCAGAATATTCCATAGAAAACTTCCAACTCTAAAGATTTTAAAATAATAATAATGAAAAAAAATAAAAAAAAAGTACAGTCTTAAAACGTGAAAATGAAATTATAAACAATTCATCAACTCAGGAAAATTTAAAACTACTGACCTAGCTTAGCGTAATACGGGGGAGGAAAGAATCAATTGAATATTCCTTCTGGCTGGAATATGCATTTAATTCAATAGAAATAGTGGAGCTATTTTCCTTGACTCAAAGACCCTCTGCTTAGTGTTATTTGGACTTCCCTTTTCTCTGGAAATATAGTCAATGGTTGGCTGGGGACAACATTAGGCCCTGGGCCTTCAGGAACCTTCTTTTGCAGCTTCCTTTAAATTTGCTTCTTCTTTTAAAAAGATCTAACAGCAACCAGGATGATGAAGGGACTGGAGACTAAAACATACAAAGAACGGTTGCAGGAACTAGGCCTAGCTAGTCTAGTGAAGAGAAGGACCAGGGGAGACAGGAGGAAGGGGGTCAAGCTATTTTCCAAGGCACCTGAAGGCCAGACAAGCAATAATGGATGGAAACTGAAAAGGGAGAGATCCAACCTGGAAATAAGGAGAAACTTTCTGACAGCGAGAACAGTCAACCCATGGAACAGAAGTTGCCTTTGGAAGTTGTAGGAGCATCTTCACTTGAGACTTTCAAGAAGAGTTTGGACTTCCATCTGTCAGAAATGGTGTAGAGTCTCCTGCTTGGGTGAGGGGTTGGACTAGATGACCTACAAGGTCCCTTCGAACTCTGAATATCTGTTACCTGTTATCTATCTTTTTGTTCTATTTTTCAACAGATGAAGAAGAGTTGACTTTCAGTAATGGGGTGCCCAATCTTGGCAACTTGTGGACTTCAATTCACAGAATTACCCAGCCAGCCATGTTGGGAGTAGAAGTCTACAGGTCTTACAGTTGCCAAAATTGGACATCTTTGGTTTCTAATTTAGGACACCTGCCTTCTACCTGTCTGGTATGTGGAAGCTGTAGACACAATAGTACCTTTCCCACTCTAAAATATTTCTTCCAGCATTTCTTCTCTTCAGTTTCATATCAGATAATTTCATCGCTCTAATTCTCAGGGTCAGAACTTCATTGTATATCCCATTTCCTGAGGTTTTTCATTTTGCTGGAGTCTTTATGCATTAAATATTTATGCTTTTAACCTGTTGGCAATTGAGTGGCATTTATTTTATCTAATTTCAATTTGTAGACTAGGGCAAGAAGAAAAGCAGCTGAAAAACAAAACACAGAGTGATAAAAATGGAAGATGCTGGAATGCTAACTCTTAGAACTGGATTTAAAGGATTATCTGAACATGTCTATGGAGATTCTCAGTTATCCAAGTTATAGTTGTCCCAAAGGTGCTTTTTTCCCAAGAGGCCACTGGACTTTCTTGGTTTTCTTTGAAGACATTTCCCTTCTGATCCCAGAAGCTTCTTCAGTTCTGATTGGATGGAGGGGAAAGGGAAGAATTTATATTCCTTGCAGACAGCTGGTCATTTGCATCCTTTTGGAGTCATTAGGGCCCCTTGCAGCTTTGTCTATGTGCTCAGGGTGCTTTTTCCAAGAAGCAACTGGTCTTCCTGGTTGTTCTTTGAAGACATTTCACTTCTCCTCCAAGAAGCTTCTTCAGTTCTGATTCGATGGAAGGGAAAGGGAAGAATTTATGTTCCTTGCAGACAGCTGGTCATTTGCATCCTTTTAGAGAGTTGTTGAGGCCACTTGGAGGTTTGTCTGTGTCCTTGGCATCGTCTGAGTCGTGCAAATGGGTGTGGAGCCTTCTTGGAACTGCTGAAAGGACAGTGTGTAGGAGACTGGATGATATACCCCTCCCACTCTGTTGAGAGAGGGCTGATCCTAAACTAATTTTGACACAGGTGGCCTTTTTGACCCCCTTTTTCAAACAAGAGGTCCTCTATGTCCAAAATGTGGACTTTGCTGTCTTCAAGAGAGTGGCCTTTGTCTTTCAAATGCAGATGGAATTAATCTTGATGTGTTTGTTCTCCTATGTTGTTCCATGCGTTTAGGAAGTGGTTGTTTTGTTTCCCTCTCTAAAAAGGATGCAAATGACCAGCTGTCTGCAAGGAATATAAATCTTTCCATTCCCCATCATCCTGTCCGAGCTGCGTTACGACTGTCATGACTTATGACCAGGGGTGGGATACAAATATTGTTACTACCGGTTCTGTGGGCATGGATAAGTGGGCATGGCTAGATGGGCATGGCCATGTGACTGGGTGGGCATGGCTTCTTTTTGGCACCAGCCTCTCCCCCTGGACTCCATTTTTTGGCCTCCTGGGCCTCAGGGAAGCCTCCTGGGAGCCTATTTTCTCTGAGGCCCAGGAGGCAAAAAACAGAGCTGAGGAGGGGAGCCCATGCAGCACACAGACACACCCATATGCCCCCTTTTGCCTCCTGGGCCTCAGCGAAGCCTCCTGGGTGAAGCACTAAGACACCGAGGGGGATCACGGCATAGCTGATTATCAGAACAGCTGATCATTGGGAGGAGAAAAAAAAGTACTGGTTCAGCCAAACCAGTAGCTAGTTTTTTTTACTACTGGTTCAGACTCCTGGGTGAAGCAGTAAGATAGTGAGGGGGATCCCAGCACAATTGATCATCAGAACAGCTGATTGTTGGGAGGAAAGAAAAGAGAAAAAAGAAATACTGGTTTGGCTAAACCGGTAGCTAGTTTTTTACTACAGGTTCAGCCTCCTGGGCGAACCAGTAAGACAATGAGGGGGATCCCAGCATAGCTGATTGTTGGAACAGCTGATCATTGGGAGGAAAGAAAAGAGAAAAAAGAAATACTGGCTCAGCTGAACCAGTAGCTGTTTTTTTACTACTGATTCGGCCGAATGGTAGCATTTTTTTATACTACCGGTTTACCCAAATCCCACCAGTGCTTATGATCATAATGGGTAGGTTCCATTATGGACATAAGTTGAATATTGGCTGTATGGCAGCAACCTTTCCAACATTTGGGGGCTGGGGACTGGTTCTCTGGAGGGCAGTTTTTCTGTGGACGCTCTCTCTGTCTCTTCTCTCTCTGTGTGTGTGTGTGCGTGGTAGCACACACTGCCTGGATACTATGTGTGCATGAATAGGGCTTTGCTCATTTGTGCAGTCCAGTTCCTGGCAGGCCACAGCCCACTTTTTGTCTGCAGCCCAAAAAGTTGGGGACCCCTTCTGTATAGGAGAATGTAGAAACATACTATATACTTAAACAAGCATTATCCTTACCACATTTTCAATAAAATGTTGTCTTTGACTGTCTTTTTCTATATAAGTGTACTGGAATCTAATAAACTCTAAAATATTATTTTTTGAGGTCCATTAACAGTCTTGATATAGAAGTTAAGATACTCCCTGAAAATATAGGAGCATTGAATCAACATATGGGTGATGTAGATGATATTATTTTTAACACACTCTGGTGTTAAAAGATAAATATTATCTATCAGATCTCAGCCATCTTGGCACACAAATTCTGTTTGCTTGAATATTTTGATTCACATACAAAAGAATTCTACACAGGGAAGAATAGTAATTTTTGGAAACAGTAATAGTGTGTTCCAAAAATTGCCTTCTGGGTGTTTTTTTTTTTTTTTTGTGTTGCAGCTTATACTTTTATTTGTAAACATGGTTGCAAGACCGTGCTCCTTCAAGAAACAAAAGGCACTTTTGTTAGTATGCAAGCACCCAAGAACAATATATTTCCAAGGACAGAAAGGTTGAGATGGAAGGAGGCTGTGGGAATGTAACTAGCCATTTTTAAATTCAAGTCATTCTTTGTGTTTTATAATATTATTGGAAATTGTTTAGATAAATGGTACATTTTTCTTCATGGTTAAGAAGAGTCCTTTGCATATAGTGGTCAAAAAAAGAAGGAAGGAAGGAAGGAAGGAAGAAGGAAAAATAAAGAAAGAAAAAGAAAGAAAGAAAGAAAGAAAGAAAGAAAGAAAGAAAGAAAGAAAGAAAGAAAGAAAGAAAGAAAGAAAGAAAAAGAAAGAAAGAAAGAAAGAAAAATAGTTATAATTTGTCTTCAACTGATGAATAAACTTACAAGTATGACTGACAAATACGTTTTGTATGCCATAGATTCATATCCATTCATTCATATCAAAATACAGATTAGGAAATTGGCAGGGGATAAAATACAGGCTTCAGTTTTGATAGTGGAGGAATCACGGGACCACAGGGAAAACACAACCGTCATAAGTGAACACTGCCACCGTCATAAATGTGAAACCAGTTGCCAAATGTCTGAATTGAGATCACAGGAGTGTGCAGTTGCCACCAAGGTTGTAACTGGGAAACACGGTCCTCCTAAGCCCTTTTTTTCTTCAGTGCCGTCGCAACTTCAGTCACTCAACGAACTGTTGTAAATCGAGGATCACCCGTACGTGGTGGTCTGAGCCCAGGGCAGGGGGAGTCTCCCGCCGCCCCTACCCTGAGCAGGGTCTCTTGCCTGGCTGAGCTCCGGCAGCTCCGGCGAGCCCCGTTGGTGCTGAAGGACAGCTCCCTTGGCCGGAGAACGGCTCTGGGAACCGCCTCCTTGGCGCTCGGCGTCTCGGCTGGATTTGAACCCAGCTCCAAGGGGCGCTCCGTGTGTGTTTGTGCGCGCGGTCGTGTGTGTGTGTGTGTGTGTGTGCGTGCGTGCCGGATTAAACAATAGGAGCCACGCGTCCTTTTTCCACGCCTTCAGCAGCGGCGGCAGCAGCAGCAGCGGCATTAAGAAGAAAGCAGCCGGCGTGGCCCGGAAACCAAAGGCAGAAGGAGCAACGCCTCGCCGGCTCGCTCTCCTTTGGGCACCCTTGCGCGGATCTGGGGGGGACAGCAAGCAGGTCACCCCGGACTTCCACGACTGCCTCCCTCTCCCCACCCCCGCGAGCAGCCCAGCCTCTCCTTGGCCGGGGGGGGGGGCTTTTCCACGGCAAGAAGCTACCGGAGCTGCCCACCTCCTCCTGCTTCTACTTGGCCGGGTGGGGGTGGAGGTAGCAGGAGATCAGACAGGGCCACCCAGACGGGCTGAGCCCCTCCGCCGCGGGCGGCTCCGGAATTTCGATTGTCCCACGCGAGGGTCTTCCCAGGCCGCCCCCCTCCCAGCTGCTACTTTCCTGGCCAGCCCCACCTCCTCGCAGCAACATCTGGACTCCCAGCCCCCCTCCCGCTCCAAGAGTTAAAGGTCGAGGGGCGGGAAGGACTGGATAGGGTAGCGGTCGCCCCCCGGCCCTGCTCTCTCCCGGCATCCGCCGCCCCGTTGCCGCCCCCCCCCCCCAGCCGCCTCGGATGGGCTTCCCTGCGGTCGTTTCAGCCGGAGAGGCCTCCCGCTCGCCAGCGCCCAGAGCTCCAGAGCCGGGACTCGCCCGTTCCGCTTGGCTCGAAAAAGGCCCGGTCTCCGCTCGGCTGTCGAGGCCGGCAGTCGTCGCTTCCTGAAGACAGGCCGGCCGCCTCCCTGCACCCGAGCGCGGCTTCCCTTCTTTCGGCCTCGCTGGTTCCTGACTCGGCCCGGAGGCGGCTAGAAAGGCCCCGAAGGCAGCCAGCTAACCCCGTAGCCCGCAGCCCCCGAACCCCCCCCCAAGCTAGCCAGCCCACCTGCCTCCCAGTGCCCCAACCAGCCAGCCAGTCAGCCAGCCGGCTGCCCCCCCAAATCCGGGCACCAGCCAGCCCTCCCACCCACCGAGGCAGCCCCTAGGCCCTTAATACCCAGGCACTCAGGCAGGCAGCTCCCCAGACCCCCCCCCAGCCCGCCCCCCAGCCATCTAGCTTCCCAGCCAGCCAGCCTCCAGCCAGCCCCCGAGGCCCCAGCCCCCCAATACCCAGGCATCCAGATCCCCAGCCCCCAAGCCCCCCTCAGGCAGTCCCCCAGCCAATCTCTCAACCCTTCCAGGCCGCCCCCAGCCCCCAACTATCTAGCCCCCCTCATCCAGTTTCCGAGCCGTACCCCCCCAATACCCAGGCAGCCAGCCTCTCTGGCCCCCCAGCCCTCACCCATCTAGCCCCCCTCAGCCAGCCTCCAGCCAGCCGCCGAGCCCCCAGCCCCCCAATACCCAGGCAGCCAGCCCCTCAGCCCCCCAGGTCGCCCCCAGTCAGCTACACGCCCCCCAGCCGGCCTCCAGCCAGCCCCCGAACCTCCCCCCCCAGCCAGTTAGCAGCCCCCGCCGCGGCTGCGCTCGTCCCCTCCCCCCTCCCTCACCTCGCGGGCGCATTTGCATGGTCCCGGAGCGGCCGGGTGGGCGGAGGGCGAGGATGGCCGGGCGGCGTCGGCAGGGCGGCCGGAGCGGCGAGGGGGAAGCCGAGGAGGACCTGCCGGTCTACCTAGCCCGGCCCGGCACGGCGGCCCAGACGCCTCGGCAGAAGTACGGCGGGATGTTCGCGGCCGTGGAGGGCGCCTTCGAGAACAAGACCATCGACTTCGAGGCCTACAGCGTGGGCCAGAAAGGGGGAGGCCGCACTCCGCGCAGCGGCAGCCGCTCCGAGCAGCTGGACCGAGCCGGCGACGACGACGAGGGCGGCGGTAGCGAGGTGTGCAGCTCCGGCTCCGGCTTCGGCTCGCCCGGCGGAGAGACCGACGGCCGGCGGCTCCTTTGCCTCGAGCTCCGGCCCCCGCTGGCCCACGAGCCCTGGCGGGGCCCCGAGGAAGGCAAGGTAAAAGTCTGGGGTGGGGGGCGTGTGGGGGGGGTGTCCCTGGGCCTGGGGTTGGGGGGGGCGTGGAGGAAGGTCCCCGGCAGACCTGGGTGGCCATTCCCCCCCCCTTAGCCTGGGATCTCCCTCTCCACGCCCCTCCCAGTTCTTTCCTCCCCCCACCCCACCTTCCACCCTCCCCCCCATCTCCCGTGAGGGTCTCCAACGCAGCCTGTGTAATCCTGGAGGGGTGCCGGGGATTCGGAGCTGGCCAGATGGCAGGGGGATAGGCAAATAAATCCGCCCTGGTTTTGGGGTGAGGCTGGGCAGAAACTCTCCTGGCCTCTTCTTTGGGTTTAACATTTGTATTGAGGTTATGAAATGAAATACAATGAAAGTAAATAGGGGGGTTGGGGAGGAAGGGAAAAGGAGGAAGAGAATCCAGGAAGGGTAGGGAAAGCAAAGGAAAAACGGACTTCTGACTCTCTCTGTTGCATTAAAATGGGGCATTAACATCAAATCACAACTTTATGTTGTGTCATAATGAAATAGAATAGAATAGGAAAAAAACAAGAATGGAATGGAATGGAATTAGAAGAGAAGAGAAGAGAAGAGAATTCTTTTTTATTGGCCAAGTGTGATTGGACACACAAGGAATTTGTCTTGGTGCAAATGGTCCCATTGTACCTAAAAGAAAAGAGACATTTGTCAAGACTCAAGAATAATCGGGTACAACCCTTAATAATAGTCATAGGGTACTATAAGAATAGAAATAGAAATAATAGAAATACTGTGTTTCTCATAAAATAAGGCCGGGTCTTATATTTTTTTGAGCCCCGAAAAAACGGCTAGGCCGTCTTTTCAGGGGTGACTTAATTCCCCCCCTTGCATCCTCATCTAGAGCATCCCGCGGGCAGCCTGGCCACCAGCCGCTCCTAACGGGTGATCATGGCAAAGCGCAGAGAGCTCCCTACTCCCACCAAACACCTTTGCTGCAGACCGAAGACCTTTGACACCCGCCGCTGTTGCTTTCCCTTCTGCCCATTCCGCGCCACGTTTGGAGCTGCCACTTCTGTGTTTGGAGTGCCACTGCCATTTGGAGCACCGCCATCATGTTTGGAGCTGCCACTTCTGCATTTGGAGCTGCTGCCATGTTTGGAGTGGCGGCAGCACTCCAAATGGCAGTGGTGCTCCAAACAGCAGCAGTGCTCCAAATGCGGAAGCGGCAGCTCCAAATGCGGACATGGCAACTCCAAACAGCGGCAGTGCTCCAAACAGCGGTGGGGTTCCAAACGCAACGGCAGCTCCAAATGCGGAAGTGTCAGCTCCAAACAGCAGCAGTGCTCCAAACAGCGGCAGCGCTCCAAACGTGGAAGCGGCAGCTCCAAATGCAGAAGCGGCAGCTCCAAACGGCAGTGGTGCTCCAAACAGCAGCGGTGCTCCAATCGTGGAAGTGGCAGCTCCAAACGCGGCGGCGGAATGGGCAGAAGGGAAATCAACAGCGGCAGGCGCTGAAGGTCTTGGGTCTGCAGCAAAGGTGCTTGGCAGGAGTAGGGAGCTCTCCGCGCTCTGCCATTATCGCCCATTAGGAGCAGCTGGTGGTGAGGAATTGTTGCCCGCGGGGCGCTCCTAACGGCAAGTCCCCCCGCCCTTTCCCCCATTTTGCATGTTTTAAAATAGGCCTAAATTTGGGGGGAGGGGCTTAATTTCATTTTATGCCTAGAAAACATGCTGGGTCTTCCTATTGGGGGAGGTCGTATTGTTGGAGAAACACAGTAGAAATAGAAATAATGGAAATAGAAATAATAGAAATAGGGAATAGGGAATAGAATGGAATGGAATGGAATAGAATAGAATAGAATAGAATAGAATAGAATAGAATAGAATAGAATAGAATAGAATAGAATACTTTATTGGCCAAGTGTGATTGGACACACAAGGAATTTGTCTTTGGTGCAAATGCTCTTAGTGTACATAAAAGAAAAGAGACATTCTTCAAGAGTCAAGAATCACCAGGTGCAACACTTAATAATAGTCATAGGGTACAATAAGCAATCAAATCATACTAGGAAACAGTCAAATAGGATATTGGAAAATAGAATAGAATAGAATAGAATAGAATGGAATGGAATGGAATGGAATAGAATAGAATAGAATAGAATAGAATAGAATAGAATAGAATAGAATAGAACAGAACAGAACAGAACAGAACAGAACAGAACAGAACAGAACAGAATACTTTATTGGCCAAGTGTGATTGGACACACAAGGAATTTGTCTTTGGTGCAAATGCTCTCAGTGTACATAAAAGAAAAGAGACATTCTTCAAGAGTCAAGAATCATCAGGTACAACACTTAATAAGAGTCATAGGATTATATAGTCATCGGGTATACAGTAAATAGAAAATAGTCATCGGGTACAATAAACAATCAAATCATACTAGGAAACAATCAATAAAAATCGTAAGGATCCAAGCAACAAAGTTACAGTCATACAGTCACAAGTGGGAGGAGATTTGAACAAGCCATTTCTATAAAGCTCTGTCAATCTAATTGGTAAAACCCAAAATCCAAGTTTCATTCTTGTCTGCTTCAATCACCAGGTTCAGAAGCAAGTTTCCATGTGGAAATAAAAGCACAGATATTCTTTTCTTTCATCAAAGTAGTCAGTTTTGCCATTTTCAACCAACTCCATCAGCTTCTGCAACCATTCTTCCATGGTAGGAATCGAAGGGTCCTTCCATTTTTGTGCATACAGTCTTGCTTCTGTCAACATATATAATAACAAAGTTCCCATTTTTTTCACCAGATCTTTTTCCATTAGGTCCAAAAGAAAAAACTTCATCCAATTTCATCTTTATTTCCATTTTCAAAATGTTCTGCATTAAAATAGGGATCCTACTCCATTTTTTTTCGGTGCTTTATCGCGTGCCCACTGTGGGGAGGGAGGCTTCGCTTCTTCTGACATGTCCCTCCCCCCTTTTCTCTTCCTCCTCCTCCTCTTCCTCCTCCTCTCTGCCAACCTCGCTTCCTTCTAGCACTGATGATGTTCCCTAGTTGGGTCGTGAAAGGTCTGCAAGAAGATGAGCAAGCTCAGACAGCTCCAAGGATCCTTCTGTCATTATCTTCCCTTTTCCTCCTCTTCCTGCTTCTCTTCCTCTTCTACTCCACAAATACCATTCTCTTCTAGCACTGATGAGGTTCTCTAGTTGGGTCATGAGAAGTCTGCAAGAAAACCACCCAGCGACCCTTCCTTCCTCTTCCTCTTCCTCCTCCTCTTCTTCCTCCTCCTCTTTCTCTCTGCCAATCACACTTCCTTCTAACACTGATGATGTTCCCTAATTGGGTCATGAGAGGTCTGCAAGAAAACCACCCAGCTCAGAGAGCACCAAGGACCTCACAATTCTCCTCTTCCTCCTCCTCCTCTTCTTCCTCCTCCTCTCTGCCAACCACACTTCCTTCTAGTACTGATGATGTTCCCTAGTTGGGTCATGAAACGTCTGTAAAAAAAACCCCCACCAAGCTCAGAAAGCGCCCAGGACCCAATTCAACCCTGAGCTACAAATATTCTCCTTTATTGAAGGCACCTGTTCAAGCACAATTGTGTTACTCTCCAACTGAAAGTACTAATGCTTTAAAACCGTTTAAAACCCTGCTTAATAGTCAATCATATACCTGCAAGTTTTGCATGCAAGTCACAGAAGCAACATGTGCAAGAAATCTTAGCAGGGTGTTGTGATTTGCTGAGTTTTTACAAAACTGATTCCAGAAGGCAATAGTGCTTGTTCTTTGTGCAGGCTTGAGACAAGATTGTCCAGTACCCTTACTGACCCGTGGATGTGAGCTTTTGTTGTTGTTGTTGTTCTCCCATCTGACTGCAAAAACTATTTTCATCTTGGGAATGAGTTTGATTTGCAGCTGTTTCGATTAGGAAAGCTCTGCGTTAAAAAGCCACTTTTTTCCCGCTTGTAATTCTTTTGGATCTTTGCTTCTTTCCACGTTTTCCTGTGCTTTGCACAATCTTATTTACCCAGGAGGAGGAACTCTGGGATGGGACATTATTATTTTATTATTTTTCTTTTTATTATTTTTCTTGCTTTTATATGGTGTTTTTATATCCATGTAGGCCGCCTTGAGTCACTATAGGTGAGTAGGGGGCAGTATACACTTTCCAAATAAATAAATAAGTGATTGTATACATATCTAGGTAGCAATAAAGAAGAATATTTGTAGCTAAGGGTTGATACGAGGGATCCTTGGTGTTCTCTGAACTTAGTAAGTTTTTTTTGCAGACATTTCATGACCCAACTAGGGAACATCATCAGTGCTAGCGGAGAATGGGGATTAAGGAGGAGGAGGAGGAAAAAGACTGTGAGGTCTTTGGTGCTCTCTAGGTAACATCGGTGCTGCTGGGAGTAAGGAGTGATGTTTGCTGTCAGTTTAAATTCTGGGGATTTGCCTGTCTGTGTGGGTAGGTAGTCTTCTTAGAGATTCATCCCAACCAAAAAAAAATTAAAAACACCCCCAACCCACCCCCCACCCCCAGGCAAGAGACCAGAATATATATTGACAGCAGACCTCACTCCTTAGGAGCACTGATGCTGTTCCCTAGCTGAAAGGTCTGCAAGAAAACAAGCAAGCTCAGAGAGCACCATGCATCCTACAGTCCTCCTCCTCCTCCTCCTCCCCCCCCTGCAAAGCCACTTTCTCCTAGCACTGATGATGTTACCTAGTTGGGTCATGAAATGTCTGCTAGAAAACTACCAAGCTCAGAAAGCACCAAGGACCTCACAGTTGTCCTCCTTCCTTCCTTCCTTCCTTCCTTCCTTCCTTCCTTCCTTCCTTCCTTCCTTCCTTCCTTCCTCCTTCCTTCCTCCCTCCTCCCCCTCCCTCCTCCCCCCTCCTCCTTCCTTCCTTCCTTCTTCCCTCCCTCCCTTCTCCTCCCTCCCCCTTCCTTCCTTCCTTCCTTCCTTCCTTCCCTCCTCCTCCTCCTCTTCCTCCTCCTCCTCTCTGCAAACCCCCTCCCCTTCTAGCACTGATGGTGTTACCTAGCTGGGCCATGAAACATCTGCAAGAAAACCACCCAGAGCAGCAGGGACCCTCTCATATCTAGGTAGAAATACAAATGGGTTCGTTTGCCCCACAGAAAGGCGGTTCAGATTAAGGTGGCCTCCCCAACCAGAACAGATCAAGAAATCAGGGTCCCGCCTAACGCTTCGCCCCCTCCCCTCCCAAACCAGCCCTTTGCGGGAATGCTAAGAAACGAGGGGGATAGGCTGGTTGCATTTCGAGGGGGAGGGGGTTCGGAATGTGTGTGTGTGGGGGGGGTGTCAGCCCCACCGAAGCGTTATTTGGGCATGGGGGCTAAAGGGGGGGGGTCCCCCGGGCAAGCCCCTTGCAGGAGCGGGGCTCTTCCTTCGGCAAGAGGCAGGTGCACCGCCCCGGGGAGGGGTCGTGGGGGGAGGGCGGGAGGGGGGAGGGAGAGAGAGAGACCCCCTGGTGCGGGGGGGGGGTTACAGACCTATAACGGAGAACCTGCGGATGGCGGAGGAAAGGGGAGGGGGGCCCTTTTCCGCTTCCTGGGCTGCGCAGGGCGGGGTCGCCAGTCTCCCCCCCCCCTCAGCCAGCCCCTCCCGCCGTCGTTGGGAAGGGGAGCCAGCCGCCGAGACCCCGCGGCATGGCTCGCGCCCCGGACCCCGAGGGGCTTCCCCGGCAGGTAAGCGATGTGGGGTGGAGTCGGGTAGGCTGGGAGGGAGAGGGGGAAGGCGGGGGTGTCTCTGGCGGAGGCTTTGTCTGCCTGCCTGGCTGCTTCGCTCCGCCGCCGGGGGAAGAGAAACGGTCGGCCGCGGCTGGGAGAAGCGGTGGGAAGAGAAGGTCTCGGGTCCACACGGCAAGGATGGGAAGCCTGGAAAGGAAGGAAGGCAGGCTCGGTCCGAGCTCCTCGCCTTCTTCCCGGGTCAGACACGGAATAGAGGACCAGACTTCCATGAAACCCCCCAAAAGCTCAGAGAGCATCAAGGACCCCACGTGTCAACCCTGAGCTGCAAATATCTCTATCTCTACCTTTGTCTCTATCTCTACCCACCTATCCATCCATCCATCCATCTCTATGTCTATCTATCCATCTCGATCTACCTACCTACCTACCTACCTACCCATCCATCCATCCATATCTCTACCTCTACTTTTATTTCTATTTCTATCTCTACCTACCTACCTATCCATCTCTATCTCTATCTCGACCTACCTACCCATCCATCCATCCATCACTACCTCTATCTCTACCTATCTACCTACCTACCCACCCATCCATATCTCTATCTCTATCTACCTATCCATCCATCCATCTTTATCTCTACCTCTACTTTTATCTCTATTTCTATCTCTACCTACCTACCCATCCATCTCTACCTCTATCTCTACCTACCTACCTACCTACCTACCTACCCATCCCCCCTCTATCTATCTATCTATCTATCTATCTATCTATCTATCTATCTATCTACCTACCTACCCATCCATCTCTATCTATCTGTCTATCTATCTATCTATCTATCTATCTATCTATCTATCTATCTATCTATCTATCTATCTACCTACCTACCCATCCATCTCTATCTATCTATCTATCTATCTATCTATCTATCTATCTATCTATCTCTACCTACCTACCTACTTACCTATCTATCCATCTATTCTCCTTTATTTTGAAACCCACCAAGGAATTGAACTGGATCAATTGATTTCTATCAATTGATTTCATCTCAAAATGTAGAAAAGCTGCCCAGCGCACCTGATGAGAAACCGAGAAAAGGCTGCGGGCCTTTTGATGTTGATCTTTTTAAATAGTTTTTTTTTTTTTTGCTTTTAAGCATGTTTCTAACCCCCCTTGATTGGAGGGCTGGTTAAAAAAGAGAATTTTGCTGTTTTTGAAAACTACCACAATTTGCTGAACGAAGAGCTTATAGAAGCCTGGATGGAAGGGAGGAGGAGGTCTCGACAAGATGGAGCAAGGGGCAAAACCCGGGCCAGGTTCTTTTACAATGGTGTGTCGTGGTGGTGATTTGTGTGTGTGTGAGATAGAGGGGGGGGAGAGAATGGTTAGTTTCAACAATTATGGGATCCATCACTAGACCCAATTTGGAAAAAAAAGCAACCAAAGTCCTAGGTTACATTCCCAAAAGGAGATCAGAACAAGCCATGGCTTCTTTTCATTATTCATTGTTCAGATCATAAACCAAAATAATTGTTGAGCAAGAGACTTGGAAGAGATCTGCCACCAGATCTGACTACTGCTTTTACACCGACATGTATGTGGAGGATGGACTTATAAAGTTAGTGTTGAAACCCTGAAGAGTCACATGAAATGGTGAGATGAGTATATTAATAATAATAATAATAATAGCAACAAAATCAACCATCAGAGCCAGTCAATGATATTTGTGATACAAATAAATGTTCAATTGACCGATTCATGTTTAATGAATAAAAGTTAATAATAATAATAATAATAATAATAATAATAATAATAATAATAATAATAATAATAATAGGCACTTGGCCCATAACACACCTGACATAACAATAGTTTGGTTCATTGACATTGCAATACTTGGTGATGCACGAATTGAAGACACACAGCAAGAAAAATCACAAAGTATTGGGACTTACAAATTGAAGTTGAGTGACTTTGGAAAATGAAATTGTCTGTTATCCCAATTGTAATTGGAGCCCTTGGAGCAATACCTAAAGGGCTACCTCGCTATTTGGAAATTCTGAATTTATCAGATTTGAATAACTAACCGTGGACTTCAACTCCCAGAATTCTGGACTTTAACTCCCACATGTCAACTCATAAAATATTTCTAAGGCTTTTTAGTGTTGCCAACAGAAAGAGAGGGAGGAGCAGTGGGCAGCTTGCATTCCACAAATAGTTTTCAAAGATAGTAACTAGGTGACTGAAGTTTCTGCCATGCAAAATTCTAACTGGAGAGCACGATTGATGAACACTGGGCTATGGATGTGTCCCATTGGAGAATATGAATTATGATACACCCAGGGGGTGGGGGGGAACCAGGGTCAAGGGTGACAATGAATGATGTATCTCAGAGTCAGCTACACCCAGGCATTGCCGGCATATTAACTCTCAATAAATCCTTTTGAAGTTTTGGAAGTTTGGCTCAAGACTCATGATTTAATTGGGGGTAACTGCCAGAATCCTCCCACCAGATCTGTGGACTTCAACTCCCTGATCTGTGGACTTCAACTCCCAGAATGGTTGGCTGGGGAATTCTGGAAATTGAAGTCCATGAGTTGCCAAGGTTGGAAAACCCTGTCCCAGAGTGTCAAGCTCTGAAGTTATTATATATCTCGTGTCTTCTTCCAATTCAGAAACGGAAGTGTTTCACTATAGAAGCCATATCTAATAGGTGTGCGGTATGCTTGGAAGGTAGAATTCTGCTCCACAATAATGAAAAAAGCCACAATTCTGTAAACCCACAATCCTGTAAGCCCTGAATGGCGGTTTGTCCCGGGAGAAGACCTCTCAAAAGATGAGGCTAGAAGTCATCCCTTCTTTTAGATACTGAAGTCGTGTTACAATCTAATTATTTGAATGTTGCCCTCACTGTTTCTGTTTTGTGTCCACTCAGGGTGATGGTTTATTCATTAAGAATGGGCGAATCATCAACGATGACCACTCCTTCTACGCCGACATGTATGTGGAGGATGGACTTATAAAGTTAGTGTTGAAACCCTTACATTTATTTGCACATTTAGTTGGTACACAAGATGCACCTTCTTTTAGGATGCTTTGACTAACTTGGTTTGCTAATCAACTCAAATTTAAAAAATGACACACAGAGAGGCAAAAAGCAGACAGTGATAAGGTTAAACAATTATCCTTGACTTACAACAGTTAATTTAGTGACAGTTCAAAGTTACAAGGGCACTGTCATGCCCCTGTCAGAATCTGACTCGGAGGGGGAAGCCAAACAGCTGACAGGGAGTGGGAGTGTGGCTGTTGGCTGTGGAAGAAATTGGGGAAGGGCAAAGTCTGGCTGGGCAGAGCAGGGAAGAGGTAGAACAAGGGAGAGGAAATTCAGAGGAAGACCCAGGCCCACCCCCTCTTCATCCTAGGGCACGCAGAGAGGAACGGAGAAGGGAGCAATGCGAGTTGTGTGGCTTACGGGGGAGGAAAGGGCCCTGATTCCTTCATTACCTGCAGCTGGGAACACAGTGTTTAAAAAGAGAAGCTGCATGCAGCAAGTTGTTAGGAGTGCATCGTGAATTTATCTTGTACCATCGTGGCTAATCTGTGTTCCTGGAATCTTCCCAACTGTGTGAGTTTTGCCATGCTTTCAAGTCTGAAATTCCTTCTCCTGCTCTGTCAAGTTAATTACTTCCGCTTGGTTTGTTTGGATTTTTAGTTACAGTTTGTGTGTACCTTGTTTTGGACTGAATTGTCTACAGTTAAAAGCTGTTCCTGGGAGAGTTTTTCTCCAGCCAAAGGTACCTGGACATTGGGGGCAAAGTTGGAGATAATAAAGGGACTTTAATATCTCCAACTTTATTATTGCTTATCTGACTGTATTGCCTTTGTGTCATGTCCTGAGTCATCACAGGCACTGAAAAAAGTGACTAAGGACCATTTTTCAAATGTATGACCCTTGGAGTATGCCCAACGACCTGTCCATCATCTCTAGGTTCCTCATGTTACAACCTTCCTTGCTGCAGTTGTTAAGTTAGTAACTTCAGACATTGTTAAGTAAATCTGGCTTCCCCCATTGACTTTGCTTGTCTAAAGGTCGCAAAACAAGATCCCCTGACCTCAGGATACTGCAACCATCATAAATATGAATCAGTTGCCTAGCGTCTGAATTGTGTTCACGTGGCCATGAAGTCGGTGCAATAGTAGGACGTGTGATAAACTGATTGTCAATTCGTAAAGCATTCCTAGCTTGCTCTCGAGTTGCCATAAGAAGGAGTGGGGGGAGATCTGATGGAGCAATTCAGTTGCTATGACCAGAAGCACATTCCACGCATGCCTTCCTCCAGATTGTGCCCCAGGTTACCAGAGCCAGCTGGAGAGGCATGTTTTCTACAGCCCAGGAAAGTGCTCTATTGGAGAATGTGATTTATGATGCACCCTGGGAGGAGGGGGGGGGAAACAGGGCCATAGGTGGGCAGTAAGTGACATAGGGCAGTGGTGGTATTCGACTGGTTCTGCCCAGTTCTGGAGAGCTGGTAGCAGCGATGAGCGGCGGAGACCGAACCGGTTCTCTTCGCTGCTCTGTGGTTGTCCCACCCACCTGCCCGGGCTCCCGTACTCACTTTTATGGCCAGAATTCAAAGTGCAGCTACTTTGCGTGGCACAGAATAGCGTCGCGTGGCAGCTGCTGCAGTGACCACCATCGTGCAGGCCTGCAGGAGGCAAGTTAGAATGCCTCTGTGCCTGTGCAAAGTGCGTGTTTGGGGCACATGTGCACGCAAAGTGCACCAAATCACGGCCACCGAACCGGTGGCAACTTTATTTGAATACCACCACTGACGTAGGGCACAGCCGACTGCACTTGGGGAAAGCGCCAACATGTTGCTCCTCATGAATAATTGGATTTCTTTCGAAACTTGGCTCGAGGCTCATGAATTAATGAGGGCGTCCATCGGAATCTTGACACTGATCATTCGTCGCTTTTTTTCAGTGCCCACCATCAGTTTTAATGCTCACAAAATGAACTGTTGTAAGTTCAGGACTACCTGTGGTTCATTTATTTCATTGAAACAGTGCTCAGGTGGCTTCTTGAGGCTGCTGTGGGATGAGGAGGGTGTCACGACTCCAATAAAGAACTGACTGGAGCCGAGACAGCCAAGATGCGATACGAACATAGTCTTTTACTTACCTTACCTTGATTATCTTACCATGTTGGTGTTATGATGAAAATTCTTCAAATGACTGACACTGACTTCCTGACAAGGAGTGGTGCAATAATGATGATTCATGGCTGGATGTCAAGGGGGTGATATTGTAATAATGGTGCAGGGCAAATGGGGGTGCATGGACTCATCGAGCAGGGGAAAGGTGCAGTTACCATGTTTCTTTAATTTAAGGCTGTCGGATGTTAGGCAGCGAAGGTGGCCGGAAGTGGTTATAGTAATGATGTTATTATCCAAGGTATAACATGTATAAATACAGCTCTGGGTTGTAACGAAACACAGAGCTGACTTTAAACATAATTTGATCTCTGTTACCTGTTGTTGTGGTGTGGGAGACGAATAAAAACTTCACTGAAGCTCCACGAGTGAGTTGGTATCTTATCGTTCACCCCCTCAATATTGGACGAACAGCTGACAGAGGGTTTCAGTGCTTCCTAGCAAAATTTTCACTCTAAAAAACATAGCGAGCTGTCTTGGGAAGTCTGTCCTTTGATTTTAAAAAAAATATTTTTTATTGGTTTTCTCTTGACATAAAATAAGTGCTTAAAAGTACTGTCTGGATCGATTCGCAAACATCTTAAGTTGCTAATTTCTACCTCTGTTGTCAAACCATTGACAAAATAAGTCGTAAGTTTGAAAATCTTCTGTGTCTTTTTTTCTTTTATCTTCATTGTTAATCTATCCACCTCTGCACAGTCCAATGTTTTTTTCAATTATATCTTCTTCTGTAGGGGGTTCCTCAGTTTTTCTGTTGGTGTTTCCTGGCTTTTAAGTATTTGGTGATTTTTAGGGCTAACCCACTTGCCTTAAAACTTGCCTTAAAACTTCAATCCACTTGCCTTCAAACTTGGTCAGTTTAAGGCTTGTGGACTTCAACTCCCAGAATTCCTGAGCTAACATGACCGGAGGAGGAATTCTGGGAGTTGGAGTCTACCAGTCTTAAAGCTGCCAAGTTTGGAGACCTCTGCTATAGCACCTAAGATTTTCGGCCTAAGACAAGGATCTTCAAACTTGGCAAGTTTAAGACTTGTGGATGTCAACTCCCAGAATTCCTGAGCTAACATGACTGGAGGAGGAATTCTGGGAATTGAAGCCCACAAGTCTTAAAGTTGCTAAGTTTGGAGACCTCTGCTTTAAAGGAAAAAAAATGTATATTTGAGATGTTTCAGGGCCTCCATCCATAAAAGAGTAAGCACTCATGCTTTCTTCCTGCTAGACAAATTGGGGAGAACCTGATTGTTCCTGGAAGCCCGAAGACCATCGACGCAACTGACTACATGATCCTACCAGGTGGCATCGACAGCAACACTTACCTCCAGAAATCCGTTCAAGGCTTAGCGGCAGCTGATGACTTTTACCAAGGAACAAAGGCTGCATTGGCCGGAGGCACGACCACCATCAGTAAGTGTTGAAGCAGCTGAGATTCAACCTCTCCCAGGGATGTTTGTGGAGATTCTCTGTCTTCCAGCTCATGGCTGTCCCAAAAGTGTTTTTCAGGGGTGGGATTCTACCAGTTTGCACCTATTCGCTAGAACTGGTTGTTAACATTCTACACAGTTCAGGGAACCAGTTGTTAGAAGAAATTACTGGCCTAATCCTGTAAGGAAGGAAGGAAGGAAACATTCTGGTGTTGCTTACAGAAACTGCCTCTCCATTAACACTTATTACATTCTTGGCAGGACTACACTTCCTGTCTCAGAAACTTCTCTGGATTTTTTTTTCCTTCCTTTGCTGGTACTTTGCTTGTGTGGAGTGACCATTCAAAGTTACAATGGCACTGAAAAAAGTGACATGACCATTTTTCACACTTACAATTGTTGCATCATCCCCACAGTCATGAGAGGCCAGGTGAGGAGATGCGTGCCTCGATGTGATTGATATTGAATTGGCCACTCCCAGCCAATAACATGACCACCAAGCCATGTCCACCCAGTCACATGACCACCCAGCCACGCCCACCACCTCAGCCATGCCCACAGAACCGGTTGTTAAAAAAATTGAATCCCACCCCTGGTGCTTTTCCAAAAGACTTTCTGGTTGTCGTTGGTTTTCCCTCCATTTGTTGGAAGAAATATCCGTCTGGGTTCAGTTCCAAGCGGGGAGAAATACACTGGAAACACGGAGGCTGATTGGAAAGATGGTTTACTGATGAACAGGAAATACATGGGTTTGAGGTCATGGGCAGGGCTGAGCTGCTATGGGTTCATACAGGTTCGGGCGATCCTCTAACTAAGATTCTGCATAGTTTGGCGAACTGGTAAATCTGACCCCTGGCTGGCCCTGCCCACCCCTCCCAGGGGTCCTCATGTGGCCTGTTTTGAATGCTAGGTAAGTACAGGGCCTGCGCAGAAGCTGATGGAGGGCCAAAAATGGGCCTCCTGGAGGTTCTGGAAGGCCAGAAATGGGCCTGTTTCCAGCATCGGGAGGGCCTCTGGAACCCACGGGAGGCTGCTTTCGCCCTCCTAGAGGCTCAAGGAAAGCCCCCAGAGCCCAGGGACAGTGAAAAATGCTCCCCCCTGCTGTGGTGCAGGAGGCTGACTAGCTCACACCTCTCTCTCTCTCTCTCCCTCCCTCTCTCTCTTGCACTCTTTCTCCCTCCCTCCTTCTCTCTCCCTCTCTCTTTCTCTTTCTCTCACAGTTGATCACATCCTTCCAGAGCCCGGCTCCAATTTATTAACGGCGTTTGGAAAGTGGAAAGAGTCAGCGGAGAGCAAATCCTGTTGTGATTATTCTCTGCATGTGGACATCACCGACTGGTATGATGGGATCCAGGAAGATCTCGAAAATCTGGTGCAAAGCAAAGGTTTGTAGTAAGAGCTTTTGGGGGAGAGCATTTTGTGAGTGTGCTCACTACACCTTTCACTACATCTTTCAGCATTTGGACATATCATCCGTCCTCTTTTAATGACCCCATAATCCCTTGCGATGTGGAGTCTGGGCAACTGAACGGAGCTGAATGTTTACTGGCCAGATGCCCTTCCTGTCACCAGTATGGAGTTTTGTTCGGCAGATATATTCTCAGTGTGTGCCCAGAGAAAGAAATATCTGCCTCTACCTAGGATCGAACTTAAATACCTGGAGAATCATCATTATCATCATCTTCTTTTAACAATACCATAATCCCTTGTGGGGTGGAGTCTTGGGCAGCTGAGTGGAGCTAAGTGTTTACTGGCTGGATGCCCTTCCTGTCACCAGTAGGAAGTTTTGTTTGGTAGATATATTCTCATTCTGCCCAGAGAGAGAAATATCTGCCTCTACCCAGGATTGAACTCACAGTCTCCTGATTGTGAGGCAACAGCTCTACCTCTAGGCCAAAAAAGAAAATTAGCTTATCCCTGTTACATAGGTAGAAAGTGAATTCATAGTTTATCAATCCCAAAATAAAACAGGCTCTTCGTGTATTGTTGGTTGAAATCTGTGTTTATGGCACCAGTTAGTTCTAATCCCCCTATACAGCTAGTCCTTGACTTATAACAGTTTGTTTAGTGACTGTTCAAAGTTACAACAGTGCTGCAAAAAAGGACTTATGGCCATTTTTCACACTTACAACATGGCAACCTCCCCGTTAGCCACGTGATCAAAATTCAGAACTCTTGGGACTTCCGGTTTGCCAGTCTTCGGCGGCGGCGGGGTTTCACGATCCTGCGCGATCCCTGTTGCGCTAGCCGTCTTGGTGCCTCCGATCCTGACGGGTCTGGAGGATAAGGCTGCCCCGTAGAGGCAGCCGAAGATAGGGGGGATCCGGACAGGGGTCTGGGGGTTCCGCAGACCACCTCCCCACCCGGCATAACCCCCTTTTCTCAAGGCGGTGTAGCGGCAGTCAGCAATGGCCGCCACAAAGAAGCCGGCAGCTGGACAAGATTGTGCTGGAGGAAGAAGGAGAAAGTTTTGAAGCGAAAGTTTTTTGGTTGAACCGGGAATATAAGATGCATTTAATATCCTGAAAACCTTGATTTTTGAATGATACTTTGTTTCCAGAAGAGATTTATAAGCGGTGAGTGAAAGTGATTGAAAGAGAAAGTTTACTCTCCTTCCCGATGGAATCAACAAATGGACATTGAAAAGCCTGCTTTTTTATAGAAGGTAAAAATTTAAAGCTCTTTGTGACAAGTGGGGATGGAGAGGACAAAGGAGAAATTGATATTAAGATTTTGTTGGAGGAGATGCCTGGAAGACTTTGAGATTGGAAGTTAATTGCAATAAGACTTTTAAATACAGATTGGGCTTTTTCTTCCCTTTCCAATTGATATTACCCCAGGAAGAAAAAGTGCGAAGGGAAGAATCTTGTGCTCTGTTGGGACTGTTTGATGACTTTGGGAGTTTGGGGAATTGTTCTAAGTTTTGAAATATTTTGGTTGTCTTAAGAAGAAGAAGAGAAAAGAAGAAAAGGTTTATAATGGCTTTATCTGTTGATGAACTAAGAGAGGAATATGGAAAAATAAAGAACGAAGGCAAGGACACTTGGAGAGAAACTATTCGCTTTTTAGAAATGGCACTTGCTACTTACCAGCAAATACAACAATTGAAGGAGGAAGCAGAGGAAGAAGAAGAAGGAGGAGGAGAAGCCATCTTTAATGAATCCAAAAAGTTGATTAAGAAAGGAAAGAGAAAGAGAGGAAGAAAAAAGGACTTAAGACTTAAAAAAACATCCAAGAAAGAGAAAAATAAGATACAAAATCAATACAATGTTAGAAAGCAAAAGAAAAGAGAAATACAACAGAGAGGGGAAGCTAAAAAGGCGGAGATTTGGAGAAGGGGGGATAAAAAGACCAGGGGGGATAAAAAAGGAAGGGAAAAGAGGGAAAAAAGCCACAAAGGTATGAAACAAGATGGGAAAAAGAAATTTTTTTTTAGGGATAAAGGGTAATGTAAAATTTTTCTTAAAAGGATTCTGCAAGGTACATAAAATAGCATTGTAGTATTTGTATTAGAAATAGAAAATTAGAATTTAATAAGAATTAAGTAAAGATTAAAATATTAAATGTTTAACAATGATAGATTTTAAGATTTAATAAATTATTAAAAGGAATGTTTAGTTTAAGTATAGAGCTTAATTGACTATGTTAGTATAAATTTATTATGGTAGCATTTGACTTTCAAATAGATAATTGGAATGTTATAAGATTTAATGTTTAATTATGTATTTAATTATTTTATAGATTTACTATTTTCTCTTTCTTTTAAAAATTAGTAGGTAGAATGTACTAAGCAGAATCAGATGGGGAAACAGGTTTTACCTTAAATGTTAATTTAGGGGAGCGATGGAAAGGCATCATACTTCGATCAGTGATTTCAGGAGAAATCCTTTTTTTCTACGAGAGGAATGAGATAAATGGGTAATTGGAAAAGAATGGACAAAAGATACAAGTATAATGATGTAAATTAAGACGAAATAAATAAAATATAATTAAGAAGAGTGGAAAGCGGGGAGAAGCTATAATGAAGATATAAAACAGTAAATAAGATAGGAAATGGTATATAAGATGAGCATAAATTTAATTGAAGTCCATATAAAGAGAGGTAATCCGGGGCCAAGCTACTTTCTAAAAAGAAGTTTTATGTTTTTGTGTTTTGTGTATTTATGTTTGTGTGAGATTTAATAAAACCTTGGAGGAAAGCTAGATGAGGATAATTATAAACAAAACAGAGGGAAATATGAATATGATGAGTATAAAATGGATAAATATAGAAAAGAAACGTAATTGAATAAGAGTAAAGAGAAATAATGAGAAATCTGCTAAAAGATATTTAAGTGGAAATGGGATATATTATAATTATGTTGTATAAAATAAAATAATGTTTTATCCGTCTTGTAAAAATTTATAATGGAAAGAGGTTTTATGTATTCAATGTTTAATGATGTTTTGGTTGTTTTTAAAATTAATAAAATTTATTTCAAAAAAAAAATTCAGAACTCTTGGCGATCAGTTCTTATTTATACAGCAAAGTCCACGGGGAAGCCACTTAATGACCGTGTCACTAACTGAGCAACTGCAGTGATTCATTTAACAATTATTGGCAAGAAAGGTGGTCAGAAGGGGACCAAACTCACTTTTAGAAATGTTTCACTTAGCAACCGAGATTTGGAGGCTCTATGGTGGTCATAAGTTGAGAACAGTTTGAATTGTGTGTGAATAAATTCATTGTCAGGATTCTAGCAGTTACTCCAATTAAATCATGAGCCTCGAGCCACACTCCCAAAACTAAAAAAGATTTGAAGATAACATTCTACATCCGGCATTTACCTAGGTGTAGCCAACTCTTAAGATACGTAATTCACAGTCACCCTTGGATCCTGTTTCCCCCCTCCCCCCACCTCTCTGGGTGTATCATCCAACAAAACACATCCATAGTCAAGAGTCATCAATCACGCTCTTCAATTAGATTTTTGCATGGCAGAAGCTTCAGTCATTTAATTGGTCTTTGAAGAAAATATGAATGGAATGTACTTTCGATTCCACACTGCCGCCTGCTCTTTGAAACTTCCCCTCCTCCTTTCTGTTGTCAACTATAAAACATGTATACAAAATGTTTTGAGTTGACATTCATTTTTTAAAAATCTCAATAGGTATCAATTCTTTCCAAGTCTACATGGGCTACAAAGATCTCTACCAAATGACTGATTCCCAGGTATGTACCATTTTTTCCCCTCTTACAAGATTTGAAATCTCATATCCGTCTGATTTTTTTTAATCTAAGATGGATTAAGCTAATTTTTTTAAAGCTAAGATGCACTCTCACTGAACCGGTAGTAACACCGGTTGAATCCCACCCCTGGGAAAACCCCTTTCTAAATGGTTTGTGTTATTGAAGGAATGTGATCCATTTTGCCAGTAAGGATATAATGAATATACTCTGCATGATGAAGTTTGCCTTTTTTGGGGGGAATCTCATGTTATTTTAAGCTGAGAGAACAATAAGCATGTAAAATCACACTTCTTCTCCTCCTCTTCCTCTTTTTCCTCCTCCTCTTCTCCTCCTCCTCTTCTTCCTTCTCCTCCTCCTCTACCGACTGCTCTTCTCCTCCATCTCCTCCTCTTCTTCTCCTTCTCTTTCTCCTCTTCTTCTTCTTTTTCCTCCTCCTCTTCTCCTCCTCCTTCTTCTCCTTCTCCTCTTCTTTTCCTCCTCTTCCTCCTCTACCGACTGCTCTTCTCTTCCACCTCCTCCTCCTCTTCTCCTTCTCTTTCTCCTTCCTCTTCTTCTCCTCCTCTCCCTCCTCCTCCCCTCCTCCTTCTCTTCCTCTTCTTCCTCCTCTTCCTCTTCTTTGTCATCCTCTTCTCCTCCACCTTCTTCTCCTTCTCCTCTTCTTGTTCTTCTCCTCCTCTCCTCCTCCTCCTCTCCTCCTTCTCTTCTTCTCTTTGTCAATTACACACAGCTCTATGAAGCATTTACCTTCCTGAAAAGTCTCGGAGCTGTTATCATGGTGCATGCAGAAAATGGGGATTTGATAGCTCAGGTGAGAAACTTCCATTCATAAGTGGAAACAGTATGTCCTGATTTGCCCAGGAAGCCTCCACCTACTTCCTGTGATTTGGGGATCTCAAGCTCCTCCCCCTTGCTCCCCAAGGAATGACCTTGGCCTCTTTTGTTTCAGGAGCAACAGCGGGTGCTGGCAATGGGAATAACAGGACCAGAAGGTCATGCTTTGAGCCGACCTGAAGAGGTGAGGATTCTTGCGTTGTTTTCCAAGGGATTTCTTCCAGAAATACCTGAAACATAAAAGGAACCCAAAGGTGCTTTCTTTTTTCTTTTTAAAGAGGCAACTGGAATTTCTGGTTTTTTTCTTTGAAGACATTTCCCTTCTGATCCCAGAAGCTTCTTCAGTTCTGATTGGATGGAAGGGAAAGGGAAGAATTTATGTTCCTTGCAGACAGCTGGTCATTTGCATCCTTTTAGAGAGTTGTTGAGGCCACTTGGAGGTTTGTCTGTGTCCTAAGCATCGTCTGAGTCGTGCAAACGGGTGTGGAGCCTTCTTGGAACTGCTGAAAGGACGGTGTGTAGGAGACTGGATGATATACCCCTCCCACTCTGTTGAGAGAGGGCTGACCCTAACCTAATTTTGACACAGGTGGCCTTTTTGACCCCCTTTTTCAAACCAGAGGTCCTCTCTGTCCAAAATGTGGACTTTGCTGTCTTCAAAAAGAGGCCTTTGTCTTTCAAATACAGATGGACTGCTGAATCTTGTCCTGATGAATTTGTTCTCCTAGGTCACGCCATCAAGGAGAGAACCAACCTAGAACTAACAGAAATTTCTGGACAGTGAGAACAATTAATTAGTGGAACAGAAGTTGCCTCCAGAGGTTGTGGGTGCCTCAACCCTGGAGGCTTTTAAGAAGAGACTGGGCACCTGGTTGTCTGAAAGGGTGCTATAGGATCTCCTGCTTGAGCAGGAGGGTTGGACTAAATGACCCCCAAGGTCCCTTCCAACTTGGTTATTTCTATGAAAAACTACAGTGAAGGTAAAAGAGTCCAACCCTGAAAATAAAAGTCTTGGGCTTGTTAATAGATCCGGAGAGAAAGACTTCGTTCAACTCCTGAGTCATTATCTGAGATAGGTCACCACAGAGATTTTAACAATAAACAATGATAATGAATAAATGCGAAAGGTGGTAACGCTTGGTCTTCTTTTGTTTTCGCTGTTCAGCTGGAAGCAGAAGCCGTATTCCGGGCTATCACTATAGCTAGTCGGATCAATTGTCCTGTCTATATCACTAAAGTGATGAGTAAGAGTGCGGCTGATGTAATCTCGTTGGCTAGGAAAAAAGGTACGGGGTTCAGGTTTTCTTGACGAATGCGTATGTAGGTGATGACCCAAAGGGGTGTGGCATGAAAGGAACACAGCCAGAGAGCAGGTCTAACTCCCGCCTTTATTGCTCCAACTTTGCCCCCAAGTGTCCCCAAGTTTACTACAAATCCTGGAGTGAAGCTCTCACATGCACTTTCAACAGCCTCTGGTAGTCCAGTAAGCCAGGTTTAGCCAAACAGGAACCAGGGCCAGCCGTTGAGTAAGCCAGGTTAGCCACATAGTAACCAAGGCCGGCAGTCCGATAAGTCAGGTTAGCCACACAGTAACCAAGGCCAGCAGTCCAATAAGCCAGGTTAGCCACACATTAACCAGGGCCAGCAATTCAGTAAGCCAGGTTTAGCCAAACAGAAACCAGGGCCAGCAGTCCAATCAGCCAGGTTTAGCCAAACAGGAACCAGGGCCAGCAGTCCAGTAAGCCAGGTTAGCCACACATTAACCAGGGCCAGCAATTCAGTAAGCCAGGTTTAGCCAAACAGGAACCAGGGCCAGCAGTCCAGTAAGCCAGGTTTAGCCAAACAGGAACCAGGGCCAGCAGTCCAGTAAGCAAGGTTTGGCCAAACAGTAACCAGGGCCAACATACAATAAGCCAGGTTAGCCACACAGTAACCAATGCCAGCAGTCCAATAAGCCAGATTTAACCAAAGAAGAACAACACCAGTCCAATAAGCCAGGTTTCGCCAAACAGGAACCAGGGCCAGCAGTCCAGTAAGCCAGGTTACTCCAGGGAAGGCAGGTTGGTAGCCATTGTTTTTTTTACAATCCTAATTACTCTCTGAAGTCTATGACTGTCTTGCTGGGTTGCAGAACCAAACCAGACAGTTATAGTTATATAGTTATAGTTAATATGTATGTATGTATGTATGTATGTATATATGCAGTTGCGTATATTGATGAGGGATGCAAAATTCAAATGGAACAATTTGACTAGCCTTCGTCTCCTAATTTTGTAGTCGGGAATTATAGCTCTGTAGGTATGCAGAAGGCAGTTGGGATGCCATGCTTGAGGACATAACTGGGGTCTGTGTTTTCTCTACTCAAGGTGCTCTAGTATTGGGGGAACCGATCACAGCCAGCCTGGGGACCGATGGCACTCATTACTGGAACAAGAATTGGGCGAAAGCTGCAGCATTTGTGACCTCACCACCCCTGAGTCTGGATCCTACCACGCCTGATCATCTGACCTCACTTTTAGCCTGGTAAGAAAAATCCAGATGCTGGCAAACTACGGGTATCAACCATCATGCTGGAGATGTTATGGAAATATTCAAAGAGCAGTTGGGAACTAGGTTTACTGTTGCAAAGTGATATGTTCATCACTTTGAGAGGCAGTACGGTAGCTGTCGTAACTCTGGGGCTACATGGGTACCGTTCTGGCCCGCTGGTGGCTAGTGGAGCTGGCAGCAAAGTCGGACAGTGACGAGGTTGGGGAGGAACCTGGCCCAGTCCTGGAGGCTGAGGAAGGCTTGGATGAGGCTCTGCATCAGAGGGAGAGATGGGACCAGGGCAGCCTGGCAGTCATCAGCTGCCTTCAGAGCTGGACAGCAGTGAGGCAGAGGAGCAGCTGGAGACTGTTCCCAGCCTGCACATGCGCAGAGCTGCCAAAAGAAAAGAACAATTATGACTAAGGGTCAACGTGGGAGTAAAGTCACAGGTGGATGGTGAATGGCGCCTCCCATAGGGATTAAAAGAGCAAAAGGGGAGGGGGATTTTTCAAGAAATTATTTGTTCGTAGTGTGAAGCTCTGTCTGCGCATCTCAGAGACTCTATGTGCTGAGTCCTTCCTTGTCAGCACTGTGTTTGGAAATATTACTTGGCAGCTCTCCAAGCTAGATAACATCTGTGCTCCTAATTACACCCTTGAGAGACTGGTTGCCAGGCCTTTGGCTGAAAGTGAATGCAGGAAATTCACCTTCGTTTAATAAAAGGGGTTTTGCCGGGACAAAGAGTCTGCTTAGTGCTTTTTGGGGAGGCCTAGGTCAGAACAGTTAAGCAGGAAGAGATGGAAGTCCCAGGCAACTTGTGTGTATGTGTGTGTGTGTGTGTGTGCTTATGGCATACCAAAGAAGAGGAAGCCAACCTATTTTCCAAAAGAAGGCTGGACAAGAAACAATGGATGTAATTTAATCCAGGAGAGATGCATCCGAGAAGTAAGGAGAAACTTCTGTTAGAACAGTTAAGGGGCTCCATTGCTGGAAGCTTTTAAGAAGAGACTGGATAGCCACTTGTCTGGAATGGTAGAGGGTTTCCTGCCTCTCCCATTGAAAGCAATGCCTCCATTGATCCTGAATGTCTTCTTCACTGTTGTTATGTGTGTGTCCTTTCTTTCAGTGGAGACCTGCAGGTAACTGGAAGCGGCCACTGTACTTACAGCACAGCCCAAAAAGCTCTTGGCAAGGAAAACTTCACTCTCATCCCTGAAGGAGTTAATGGAATTGAAGAAAGAATGACAGTGGTCTGGAATAAATGTGTTGTGAGTGGAATATATAAAGGAAAAATGGAAGGGGAGGGGAGAAACTAAAAGTGGAACAAAAGACAGATGCAGTGTCCGTCCTGTCCCAGCTTGGGACATTGAGGAAAGAAAGACCCTGGATTCCATTTGCAGTGAAAGGTATACTTTTACTAAAGCCAAGCAGTTACAGCGTAGATATGAAAATTCCCGCATAAAGTTGGTATTTTCCCCCTTCTCCCAGGCCTTCTTGCTGGTGTCCAATAAAGTTCAAATTAGTTCTTTTTGTAACAGTTCTAAAATTTGGCACTTCTTTGATGGGCATTCACATTCCGTTCCCACGCTGGTGTCCTTGGGATCGTTCAACTGTTGTCTCTTGTTGGCACTTCTAGTTCCTGTCATCCCCACTTCCCTGTATCCTCCTTTCCCCTGTAAGTTTGAAAAGTCTCTAAACACATTGTTGTAAGTCAAAGACTACTTGGATTTCTTTTCCCAAAACACAATACACTTAAGGATATTGTAAAAGGAAACGTGTTAATGAAGGGTTATTCTAATTGTGTCTCCAACAATATCATTCCTTTCCTTCTCTACAAATACACTGGGGTCCTTTAGACCAGGTGGGGGCTTCAAAAATTTTAGCAAAGAGTTCTCTGCCCGGTTGCTGGGTGGGTGTGGCCTAGTCGGCCTCCTGCACCATGGCGGGGGGGGGGGTCGTTTTTGTTGTACCTGGGCTCCAGAGGCTTTCTTTGAGTCTCTGGGAGGGCGAAAATGGATTCCCTGGACTCCGGAGGCTCATCTGGAAGACAGAAATGGGCCCATTTCCGGCCTTCCAGAACTTCCAGCAAGTCTGTTTTTCACGCCTTTGGGAGGGCAAAAATGGCCCCCTCAGGCTCCAGAGGCTCTCTGGAAGCTGGAAACAGGCCCATTTCCGGTCTTCTCGAACTTCCAGGAGGCCTATTTTTTGCCCTCTTCAAACCACTGTGTGCACCTTCACTTACCTGCATCCAAAATGGGTCACATAGGGACTCCTGTGAGGGGTGGGGCAGTGTGGGCAGGGCCAGCCAGGAGTAGGATCTGGGGGTTGTCTGAACTGCACAGAATCTCAGCAAGGGGCTCTCCCGAATGCCTGAGAGCCCCCAAATTAAGGCCCCCCTGCTTTAGATCCCCCCAAAATATAACATTTTGTTTAATAAGATGTCATCTCATATCTACTGAGGAATCCCATACATTTTCAAATGTCACGGTGTAGCATTTCCCCCTTATTAATATGCACCATGTAATCTGTAGAAAAATACACCTCTGTTACGATAGCTTTGATTTCTGATTAGTCTACAGGTAAAATGGATGAAAACCAGTTTGTGGCCATTACCAGCAGTAATGCCGCCAAAATCTTCAATCTGTATCCGCGAAAAGGCAGGATTGAAGTTGGTTCCGATGCTGACCTTGTTATATGGGATCCCGACAAGGAGAAGACAATCACAGCAAAAAGCCATAAATCGGTAAGACAGAACATTTCAATTAACAGAATTAACAGAATAACGGAGGTTGGAAGGGACCTTGGAGGTCTTCTAGTCCAACCCCCTGCTCAGGCAGGAAGCCTTGTACCGTTCCAGACAAATGGTTGTTGTAATCTCTTCTTAAAAACTCCCAGTGTTGGCACAATTACAATTTCTGGAGGAAAAAGTAAAAAGCTTCAGCTTTTAAAATTTTGATTTTTGATGAAATCTTATATCCCCCCCCCCCAAGTAAAATGTTCAACAAGAGTTATGGAAGTGAAATATTAAGAAAACTTTATTTAATTTACAAAGGATTATGTCATGCCCCTGTTGGAATCTGACTAGGAGGAGGAAGCCGAACAGCTAACGGAGAGAGAGTGTGGCTCCGCTGGAAGAAACTGGGGAAGGGAGAGAAAGAGGGAGGGAAGAAAGGGAGAGAAAGAGGGAGAGAGGGAGAGAAAGAGGGAGGAAGGAAAGAAAGGGAGAGAAAGAGGGGAGGAAGGAAAGGGAGAGAAAGAGGGGCAGAGCAGGGGAGAGGTAGAACAAGGGAGAGGGAGTTCAGAGGAAGAGCCAGGCTCACCCCCTCTTCATCCTAGGGCACGCAGGGAGGAACAGAGAAGGGAGCAACGTGAGTTGTGTGGCTTACAGGGGAGGAAAGGGCTCTGGTTCCCTTCATTAGCTGCAGCTGGAAACATAGTGTATAAAAAAGGCAAGCTGCATGCAGCAAGCTGTTGGGAACAAACATGACTTTATCTTGTATCATTGTGGTTTATCTGTGTTCCTGGCCTTCCCAATTGTGTGAGTTTTGCCATGCTTTCAAGTCTGAAAGCCCTTCTCCTGCCCCTGCCAAGCTAATTACTTCAGCTTGGTTTGTTTGGAGTTTAAGTTACAGTTTGTGTGTACCTTGTTTTGGACTTAATTTTCTACAATCAAAGACTGTTCCTGGGAGAGTTTTTCTCCAGCCCGAAGGTAACCTGGATGTTGGGGGCAACATTGGAGATAATAAAGGGACTCTTATTGCTTATCTGACTGTGTTGCCTTTGTGCCATGTCACGGGTCATCACAGATTGTTTTGTTCCTTCCCAGTCTGTGATTTTTGTTTAAACAAATGTATGATTAGAAAGGAGTGAAATACACACTTATCCACAACATTAAGTCTCAAATCTCCTGTTTTCTATGCTGTGAAGAATATGAAACAATAAAGCCTTTATTGGACTTAAACTGAAATAAACCTGGAAAGTAGTAAGTGTGACTTTAACTGTTTGCAAGAATATAAGCATGGTGGGATTCAACTGGTGCAACAACCGGTTTGGTGAGTGTACGCAGCGCGTGCATGTGTTACATTTGAAAATTGCAAGAAAACTGACCATTTACTGCAGCCCGGTGAACTATCGGTTCGCCTGAACCGGTCCATACCGGCTGAATCCCACCCCTGAATACAAGAGTGAGATTTTGTGATGCAAGTTGATTGAAAATCCATTCAAAAAGTGAGGTGGGAAAATATGATGGCATTTTATATCATGTCAGAAGCAGATTTGAGTCTATGATAGAAGAAAAATGCACAAGGGAGTCACCCAAGACTGGCTGGATAGAATAAAAAGCAAGTAAAAGAATTATTGCTTTTTAAAATATACAGTGCCTAGCTGTTAACACCAAACTGTTGGTAGCATTTTTCCTGTAGTAGCATTTTTCCTGTATTTTATTAGACATTTGTCTAATAACCCATTCTTGATGAGATAAACAATCTATGGAAAATAGACAGAGAAGAGAGAGTTTTTTTGTTGATTAAAATAACCAGTCCAAATGAAATCAGATAGAATTAATTAACGAAGGGAATTAAGCCCTCCTAAAGAATACAGACAGCCAACCAAATAAAGAGAAGCATCTAGAAGGCAGCATCTAGAAGCGTTCAATGGAATCAGAAACAGAAATCAAAACATTTGGCAGTTTGACCCAGTGGTTATTAAAACCTCATGCAGGCATATTTCTGCAATTGAATTAATGCAATCAAAAGAATGCCTATATGTACATTAATAACAATATATTGTGGTCATTGTTTCAGGCTGTTGAATATAACATTTTTGAAGGCATGGAATGCCGCGGGGCTCCCTACCTAGTTATTAGCCGAGGGAAGATTGTGTTTGAGGATGGGAATTTGTCGATGAGGAAAGGATCGGGGTCTTTCATCCCACGAAACTCCTTTCCAGAGTATCTTTATCAACGGATCAAAACTAGGAATAAGGTATGTTTACTCACTTCCTCGTAATCTTTCAATACTACCCTTCGGTACACAGCTTGCTTTCATTAATTATAAGTAGTCCTCAACATGCGACCTCAATTGAATGTAAAATTTATTTTGCGAAGGGAGAAATTTGTAAAGAAAGTTTTGCCCCATCTTATGAGTTTTCTTGCCATGTTTGTTAAGTGAATCACTGCAGTTGTTAAGTTAGGGAGTCGGTTGTGAAGTGAATCTGGTTTCCACCCACTGGTCACAAAAGGGGTTCACATGACCCCGGAACACTGCAACTGTTATGTGAGCCAGTAGTTGAGCATCCAAATGTAAACCACTGGTATATCATCATCATCATCTTTTAATGACCCCATAATCTCTTGTGAGGTGGAGTCTGGGCAACTGAATAGAGCTGAGTATTTGCTTGCTGGATGCCCTTCCTATCGCCAATGCACAGTTATAACTTCAGCAGATATAATTTCAGTGTACCCAAAGAGAGAAAAATCTGCCTCTATCTAGGATCAAATTCACAGCCTTCTGATTGTGAGGTGAGAATTCCACCTCTAGGCCACTACACCACTCATGCAAATCACAGGTGTACCCCAAAGACATATAAAGAATTAAGTTTACTGAGTACAGGTGAGAGCCTTTGTTAAGATTTACCTTGTGATGAGAAGAGTGGCCAAGAGGGCTTAGTTCTCTGCTGTTATTGCTTGGGCAGGGTGGCCAGATTCCTTCTGGGCAAGGAGGGAATCCTTGGTGGGCCAGCGTGAGAAATTTTCTTGGCCTTTGTTGGAGAAAGTTGTTGGACACTGGCTGGGCAGGTCTATGGAAATCACGGAGGGCAATCTAGGCTCTGTTATCTGGAAAGAGTTGGAGCTGGTTACTCCTGAGGAAGCCCCCTTGGGGCTGTGAGTTCTGCCACCTGTGCCCTGGATCCATGCTCCTTGGGGTGGTTAAGCCTTCCTGGGAAACCAGCATGCAGTGACGCCAGCTGATTGATTACAGGAGGGAATACAATAATCCCTTTTTAAGAGATTATCCTTGGACACAATCTGGATAACACTAAGTCAGCATTGGTCTTGCTTGTGAAGTGGCATTAGGTCCAGAACACTGCGGCTCACTTACTTAGGATCACCTACAGGTGGTGAGTAAGAAGTCAAAACAGCTGTGTAGTAGGAGAGACACAAGTAAACATCCATTCACTGAGAATGAATACATGTTTGTCTGTCTATGGAGATTCTCAGTCCTCTAGGTCATGGTGCTTTTTTAAGAGGCAAATGGATGATTTTCTTGTTTTTCTTTGAAGACATTTTATTTCTCAGCCAAGAAGCTACTTCAACTCTGACTGGATGGTGAGGAAGGGAAGGATTTATATTCCTTGCAGACAGCTGGTCATTTGCATTCTTTTGGAGAGTCACTGAGGCCGCCTGGAGGTTTATCTGTGTCAGCAGGGTCACCTGAGTGGTGCAAAGGGGTGCGGAGCCTTCTTGCAACTGCTGATAGGAACTGGGTTGTAGCATGGAGATAGATAATGTCGTATTACCTTCCCCCTCTAGCTGAGAGAAGGGCTGTTCAATTTTGATGTAGATGACCTCTTTGACCCCACTTTCAAACCAGTGGTCCTCTCTATGCAAAAGGTGGACTTTGCTGTCTTCAAAAAAGTGACCTGGGTCTTTTAAATGCAGGTGGACGGCTGAATCTTATCCTGATGGGTTTGTTCTCCTATGTTGGTTCATGCGTTTGTGAAGTGGTTGTTTTGCTTCCCCAAGGTACAGATCTGCACATGGCTCACTGCCTTGCACTGCATGTACATGTGTTTCTTTCTGCACCCTGCAGGTAACAGAATTACGGGGTGTTTCTCGAGGAATGTACGATGGGCCAGTCTACGAAGTTTTAGCCACTCCTGCAAAATATGCAACTCCTGCCCCCTCAACTAAAACATCGCCTGCCAAAAACCAGCCTCCACCAATCAGAAACCTCCACCAGTCTAATTTCAGTTTATCAGGTGATTCTGCAATCTTTTCAAAACAGAATGCTGGCGGAAAAGATTGCCCCCTCCTCCCCCGGCATGAGATATTTAGGATGGAGTTGTCACCCCATTTGGAGCGAGGAAGTGTTCTTTGGAGCGGGGTGTGTGTGTGTGTGTGTCTTTTGACAGAGGTTCTACGAATGAGGATGCTTGGCTGGCTCTCTTTGGGAGTGCCAGTTTGGCAGGAAGGGGAGCTAGGATGCTGCTATTTAGACAGCCAGAGTGGCCTTGGGGTGCATGGTAGTTCAGACTTGGAAAGCCCATTTGAAGTTTCCACCGCAACCAGTGGCCTGAGATTCTCATTTTTGCTGGATTCCCCCTTGGGGACGAGTAATGGGAGCTCACTCCATTATGCGGCGCTAAGGTTTCAAACCGCCGAACTGCTGACCTTTCTGATTGACAAGCTTAGCATCTTAGCTACTGAGCCACCGCGTCCCTACATTTTAAAATAATTGATGTTTAATCTGTATTAATGGTTCTTCACCTTGGTGGTATAGGAGCTGTCTGCAGCAGCAAAAACAAGGAGCAAATAATCTGACATAGTTTGGATAGTGCTGTTTGCCTGCAGAAGCTGATTAGTTTAAAAATTATGATGGGCACCCCGTCATCTCTCTTCACTTTTGAGCAGCTCAGTTCTAAGCCACATAGAAGCTCCTGTTGGCAGGCCCAACGCCACACTAAGGTTTGCAGTGCTTTTTGCTCAGAAAGGAAGGATTATCATGTATTGCTGAGGATTAAATCTAATGCTTCTGAAATGCTCTCTTGCAGGGGCTCAGGTAGATGACCACAATCCTCGCCGTACCGGACACCGTATCGTGGCACCACCAGGCGGCCGTTCCAACATCACTAGTCTTGGATAAGCATAGACGGAAGTCGGCAACGAAGAATGAACGCTCTTAGTCCTCCTCTACATCCTGTGTTCTTTAGCTCATGTTTCATTCATTGCGATGCAAGAACAAAATTGTTTGTCTTAAGGAAATAAGTGTCATAATGTGATGTGTTTGCTTGGAATGAATCACCTTGGTTGTGTTCACCATCTTAAAAGCATGATCCTCCCCATGCTCGGTGAGCAGCAGCGCTGCTCATACCTTTGCTTGTAATAGAGGGTCTCTTTTCGCACCTTCCCGCCCTTCATCCCTTTCTTAGCTGTGCTAGATTAGGCAATGCATGTTACTGAAGCAAGTTGCGGTTTGTGCGTCTACTTGAGAGCAAGGCCGCTGGCCACTTTGGATTAGACACAAGGTCAAGGCACGATGTTCCGTTAAAGGAAGACACCTATGGACTCTTACAAATATGCAGAATAATTTTTGTTGGTGTCCATTGTTATTCATTACCGACCCAGTGAGGGGGGCCAATAGGCTGTGATCTTCTCAGTCGAGTCAAACTCTCGTCCGATTTTAGGAAAAGCCATTATTATTATTATTAATTCATGTGGTGACCATAGAGGATTTCTACAGACGGTCCATCTTTACAGACCAATTTTGGTACTTGTAAACATTTCCAAGGTTTGTTGGGTTTTTAACGTTTTTTTTATTCGGAGACGGTTTTGTTTTTCCTCCTTATAGATTGTGGTTATTTATTAGAATGTGTCAGATTTAGTAGTCGTGGCTCATTTTTTAAACACTTGTGAAATAAAAGAACATGAAGTAGTTTTGACTCTTTTTTATTTTAGTACATTATCAAAACAATTGCCATTTGGTTTCTTATACATCCTTGAGAAAACCCCAACCTAACAGGAATTAAACAGCAACTTAATAACTGGCTGGGGACTATAGGCCAGAACCCATTACACTGCAGTAGTCTGTTTACAGATTTAACACAATAATAAAGTAATAGATTTGGAAGGGACCTGGGAAGTCTTCTAGTCCAACCCCTGTACAGGCAGGGAGACCCTATATGACTTCAGACAAATGATTGTCCAATCTCTTCTTAAACACTTCCAGTGTTGGCGCATCCACAGCTTTCGGAGGCAAGTCATTTTACTGATAAATATCAGGAAATTTCTTTTTACAGTAGAACTTGGGTTATGAACGCTCCTGTTCGTGACCAAATCCGGTGACGACCAAAAATTTGGGAAAATTGTTGCTTCTGGCGGCAAACAGATCCTTGGCTGCCGATCAGTACAACCGTGGCAATTTTCCTTGCTGCACTGATTTCCCCTTCCGTGCATGCACAGAACTATAGGTACATGCACAGACGGTTGTGCTTCCAGCCATGACCAAATTGGGTTGTGACCGTAGTCCTGGAACAGATTCCGATCGCAACTTGAGGTTCTACTGTAATTCTAGGTTGCTTCTCTCCATGCTTAGTTTCCATCCATTGCTTCTTGTCATGCCTTCTGGTTCTTTGGAGAATAGATTTGACTCCCTCTTCTTTGTGGCAGCTGCTGAAGCCACTGGGATCATGTGCAGGCTCGCAGGAGGGAGTTAGAACGCCTCTGCGCTTACGCAAAGTGTGCGTTTGGCATGCCCAGCAAGCCATGACCATGGAACCGGTGGCAACAATATTTGAATCCCACCACTGAGTGGAAGACTGCTGTCGCCACGGCTCTAGTCTTACAACAATGATGAAGATGTACCTTATGAGCATTGCGTGCCTCATAACCAATTCATGTATGCACCATCCTGGATAGCTCCTCTTTCTGTCATAGAGCTGCTCAGCAATGGATCTGACCCATCCCCTCCCTTGCCAAAGGGCAGTGAGTTTGGAGAGGAAGGGGATCACAAGAGAATAAAAACAAACACCAAAGCTGTGGGAAATGCACAGCACATGAATATTGAATAATTCAAAAGATTGATAATTTGTATTAATATAATTAAAAATAATTTAAAAGACTGATAATTTGTAAGGTGACCAACGGTCCTCCTTTAGGGAGGACAGTCCTCCTTTTGTAAGTTCTGTCCTCCCTCAAAAAGTGTCCTCCTAAATGTCCTCCTTTTTGATATTTGAAGACTAATCTGTAAATCTCCGTATTTGATCGATGCCGATCCGATGTGTGTGATGTGACGTATTCGTTTTTGACATGACAATGATTATGAGACATATGCGCTCCACGCAGGATTGTTTTGAGTGTGCCGCACGCAAGAGGCTTTGTTTTTTTTCCTTCCATTTATTTGTTTCCTTTTAATTGTAAAAAAGTTGGTCACCTTAAATTTCTATTTATATCACGCCATATAAGAATGTCAATAGTATCGATATGAAATGGTTGTCATGTTTGTTCTCAAATGTAAAAAAAAAAAAGGGGGGGGGGCTATTGCGCCCACTCTGAGATCCCTTTCTCTCCAAACAACGTTGTGAGTCTCCTTTCTCAGCGCCAGCCTCAGCCTTCCTCCCAAGAGATGGAACCACACGCCCCTTTTTTGCTGAATCCGAACGCAGGGCGATGCCATCGTGCGGCTTCTCTCCCCCACCACCCCCAAAAGGGTCAAAGCCGTCCCACTCGCCCATCCACCGGCTGCTTCCGGCATAGCCAGAGTTGCCAGATCGCAGCTTTGCTCTGCAGCCAAACTCAAGCCAAAAAACGGCCAAATTATTTTCTCTCATGGCCGAATTTTTTTCATAAAATTTCATAAAATATAGTCAACCAGGGGGCTCAGGATCGCGTGCAGCACTCACCCATCTCCTCCGCCACCTCCCGCGCTCTGCTTCACGCTTGCCTCTCCTCCTCCTCGCTGGCTCGTTCTCTCTCGTTCCCCAAGGGGCACCCCTTGCACGAAGGTTGGGGTGAGGGTGGGGGGTTCTCGCGGGGCGCGTCTGAGGCGCAGCTCCGGGCAGAGGGGAAAGGGAGCAAGAGTGAGAGAGAGGCGTGTGAGCCGAAAGCTGGAGGGGCGGGTGGAATGAAGGGGCTCAGATCCTGATCCAGACCCCTCGCGGGAACCCCCGAAAGCAGCCCTGTGCTTGTCCGGGGTGCCAGAGGGGCGCCAGGGCCATGGCGCAGCGGCGGAGCTGTCAGCTGGGGGAGGAGGGTGCGCGACGAAAGGCGCCGGGTGGAGGTGAAGGCAGTCGCCGCCTGAAACAACTGGGAGAGAAGAGAGCGAAAGAGACGAGAATCCTAAAACACACAGGCCAGAATGTTGCTTCAGCCAAGCAATACAGTGAATATCTACTAAAAGTTTGATATGGACTTATTCCCAGGTAATTGAAAGTTGGAAGAATTCTAGACAATGCTCTGCTTGCCAAGCACCTTCACAAAAGCAAAAAATACACTGTTTTTTCCCTGTGTCATATAATCTATAAATGTGGGTATACGCATAATTTTGTATTTTTATTTATTACTTTATTTTTGTAGTACTACCTGATACAAGCCATGAAATAAGACTTTAGGGTATAGCGTTTTGCTTATCTTGAGTTTATCAAGAGTTTTAATTTGTATGAAGGGACTTTATTTGCATTTCAATTTATATTTGGTACCAAATGGTGCTATTTTGGGTTGACCAGTAAATACTTGGGTCCTCCTCTTTCATTTGTAACGTGCATCTCCATTTCTGCACATTCCATTATTTTTTGATGAACTAAACCCTCTTTAGGAGTGTTAGGGGTTATTTTTTGTTTTACTGCCTGATACAAACCATGAAATAAATGTTTAGTAGCGTATAGCAATTTTAGTTTTTTAGTTTTAGTTTTTTAGAGTTTTAATTTGAATGAAGGGATTAATTTGTATGTCTTGCTGGGTTGCAGAACCAACTTACGACCTTCAACCTGAAATTTCAAGAATCATAGGTATAACAATAATAGTCAAAGGGTACAAATAAGCAATCAAATCATACTAGGAAACATAATAATAAGCGATCAGATCAAATCAGCTACATAATGCACAGAGTCTACTTTTATACTTCATGAATTATAGGTCTGTTCTTTTCAATGCCTCTTCTTTCTTCCTTAAAAAGAAAGTAGAGGAATGAATCACTGAAAGGGATAAAACAATCCACTTTAAAATAGGAATGCAGTCAAGAATTGGGTTCTGTTAGAACAATTCGAAGTTAATGCTAGGAGGCTCATCAAACCAGTGCCAAATAAATTTGTCTGGAGACATCATTTTTTTCACGGCCAAGCAGATAGAAATACGGCCAGATTTCTCGAATTTGGCCGGAAAAACGGCCAGATGGCAACCCTGCATAGATCAGGACTTGAGGGTAATTCCCCAGGAAAGCTATCAAAGATACTTCTGATTTGCTGAACACTCGGTCCTCACAGCTATTTGTTCATCAAATGCGTGGACGACGAAAACACCAGCCGGGGCTATTTAAGCTGGAGCCCGCCGTGGTTTAAAGACATTTGAGAATTGGCGATTACGGCCTTTGGAATTGATCGGAGAAGAGACATGGAGAACAGGCCAGCGGCAGGCGAAGACGCAGGGCGCCTGGAGGAAAGGGGGCGCCTCTCGACACGCTGGCTTCTCCCAGCGATAGACCTAAGGATAACGATAGAGATAACGATAAAGATAATGATAACGATAGCAATAACGACAAATATACTGACACCGATACCGATAAGGCCAACACCAACCCTAACCCTAACCGAAACGACGACGTCCACGACCACAACCACAAACTCGACCACAACCACAGCCCTAAATGTTACGGGATGGCCTTCTTTTTGTGACCTTCCCAGGAGCAGAGGAAATGCAGGAGCCAGATTCACAGACCCGCCATGTCCCGGGGGTGACTCCTTGGACAAGCAACGAAATGTCTTCCAGGAAAAGCAAGACGGTCCAGGTGCCTCTTGAAAAAGCCCCTTTGGGACGGCGGAGAACGTTGAACCATATTCCTGACAGGAAAACCGCAGCGATTCACTTCAACAACTGTGGGAAGAAAAGAATATCGCAAATTCATATTCATATTAATATCCGAAGAACGTGAAGAATAAATAAATCAATACATAAATAAATGTGGGTTTTTTTTCCTTCTTCATAACTGTAGACAACTTGTTTAACATATCAAAGAAGGGGCTCAGGATTATGGGGGGGGGGGCAGATTATGTCGGAGCTCTTTGGAAAAAAACCCCAATGTTCAGCACTAGTTCACTAAAATATTGAAAAAAGTGTGTTCCTTTGTCTTTATTAAATTCGAGTTGGGGGGGGGGATGCAAAATACCAAGAAACCCGCCATCAGAAGGTTCAAATGCGGCCAGATGGCAACCCTGAAGCAAGCGCCGGCTCGCCAAACAGGCAGCGCGTGCGGAAATCCGCCTTCCTTTTCGGCCTGAGCGCGGTGAGGCGCTCGAGCCTAGAAGCTTCGCGAAGTCCGCAAGCTCGGCCGCCCGCCTGGGCCATCCGTGACAGGCTGGGGGGTGGGTGGGGGGGGCGCTCTCTCTCTTCTCAATCACTTTCCTTGCTGCGCGCGCAGCTTTTGCTTTTCTTTTTTTTTCTTCTTTCCCTTTCCCTTTCCCTCCCACCCCCGCCTGCTCGGGAGGCGCCTGGTTTCCCGGGGGCCGCTCTCTCTCTCTTTCACTCTCCTCTTTTTCACTCTCCCTGCTGCGCGCGCAGCTTTCGCCCTGTCCCCGCCCCCTTGACGCGCCGCCTGCTGGTCCCGCGCGCGCGGCCGAGCTTCCCTCAGAACGGCAGCGGCGGCGCCATGACGGCGGAGGAGCGCGGGGCTGAGGAGATGAGCGCGGCGGAGGCGGCGGCCGCAGCGGCCGCAGCGGCCGCGGAGGGCCTCAACATCACCGCTAAGGGCGATGGCGGCGTCCTCAAGGTGGGCGGAGGCGCCTGCGGGGCCCGAGCCTCTTCCCTCCCCCCGCCGAAGGCCGGGCTCGCCCGCTGCCTTCCTCACGAGGCCCCGAGGAGGCTCGTCTGCCCCGGGATTCTCGCCCGCGGGGGCTACTCCCTTGCACGCCCGGCGGGGGACAGCGTTGGAAGCGGCCGGTCTGAGTTCCGGGGCGGCCGGGAGCCTTCAGGCCGCAAACCCCCCCCCCCTTTTAAACACCAAGCCCGAATTAGGCCGGTTGCGTTGGATATTGGGGTGCAATGAGGGGGCTATTGGGGTGGGGGCCTATTAGGGATGATTGGAGGGGTATTGGGGTGCAATGAGGGGGCTATTATGGATGATTTGAGGCTATTGGGGTGGGATAGAGTATTGGGGTGCAATGAGGGGGCTATTAGGGGTGGGCGGCTATTAGGGAGAATGGGAAGAGTATTGGGGTGCAATTAGGCGGCTATTAGGGGTGGGAGTGGTATTAAGGACAATGGAAGGAATATGGGGGTGGTGGGGCAACTGCTTTATGGCAGTGAGGGGGGCCAGGCCTCTCAGTCCCTACCTCTTCCCTCTTTTCTCTCTTCCTGGGCAGAAGGAAAGTGGCCCTTGACATTCTTCCTGCTCTGGACCAGCCAGTTTTCGCTTTGCAACCTAAAGCCACTAAGCAGGGAGTGCCAGACTCTCTCCTGACACCATAAAAAGGGAGCTGCTGCCTGGCTTGGCTTTGGTTTTGGCCACCGGTAGAGCGGGGCTTTTGGACGGGCCCTCAAGCCATGTCCGCTTCCTTCTCTCCCTTGACAGGTGGTCAAGAAAGAAGGGACGGGCACCGAATCCCCCATGATAGGGGACAAAGTGACCGTCCACTACACCGGATGGCTTCTGGATGGCTCCAAGTTTGACTCCAGCCGAGACCGAAAGGACAAGTTCTCCTTCGATTTTGGAAAAGGTGATGTCTCTGAAGTGGAAAATTGGCCCTCTCTTCTCAATGTTCTACTTATTTATTTCTATCCCGCTTTTGTTGTTTCAGAAATAGCTCAGTGAGGCCAACACGTACCCGCTTCCTATTTCATATTGGATTGCAATAATTAAGTTTTCCTATCCAGATTTCCACAGGGAACACAGCGGCCATCGTCTGTCCCACTGTAATGTGGACTGACTTGCACAAATTCAATGCCATAACTTATTTTTTGCACGGCGTATTATTTGATAGGGCCGGTGGAATATAATTTTTTTTAAAAAAACCACAACCCAGTAAAACATTAATTCTCAACTGCTATGGGAAACATAGAGCTTCTTAAAGAAGGAAAAACTATCTGGATGATGAGGTTAGAAGATCAGATTGGGAAGGTTGCCGAAATTAAAATCCTGACCAGTCTTTTGCATAATACGGCTAGTCCTTGATTTGCAAGTTTATTTAGTGACCATTCAAAGTCACAACTTAAAGCCACTTAATGACCATTGCAGCATCTCGTGATCAAGTGATCCAAATCCAGACACTTGGCAACGGATTCATACTTATGACCATGGCAGCGTTCCATAGAGTCACGTGATCTCCTTTTGCGACCACTGTCGAGCAAAGTCGGTAGGGAAGCCAGATTCATCGAACAACTGAGTTTGCTAGCTTATCAGCTTCACTGCAGCGATTCCCTTAACCGCTGTGGCAAGAAGAAAGGTCGTAAAACCAGGCGAAACCCGCTTAACATAATGTCTCAGCCACAGAAGTTTGGGGCTCAGTTGTAGTTGTAAGTCGAGGACTGCTTGTACTTGCCTTATAAAGAAAGAAGGAAGGTATACACCAGAACAACTAGACACAAAACAGGTTTTTCCTGAATGCCATCACTTGCTAAATAAATAATTCCCTCAACACTGTCCAACTATTCACAGAGTCTGTGCTACTAACTACTATTACTATTGATCATCTCATTAATCCTGATCACCCATCCCCTCCCACTTGTGACTGTGTGACTGTAACTTTGTGGCTTGTATCCTTACGATTTCTAAGGACTGTTTCCTAATATGGTTTGATTGCTTATTGTACCCTATGGCTATCATTATGTGTTGGTACCTGATGATCCTTGACTTTTGACAAATGTATCTTTTCTTTTATGTACACAGAGAGCATTTGCACCAAAGACAAATTCCTTGTGTGTCCAATCATGCTTGGCCAATAAAGAATTCTATCTATCTATCTATCTATCTATCTATCTATCTATCTATCATCTATCTAAATCAGGCCACTAGTAATACCTTCCTTAGTGCGATAAAAGATTCATAATGCAAAAGGAACCTAGTCTCGGCCCTTTGTTGAACGGAACCCCAACATTTTGGGCTCTTTCCCACAATAGTTTTGCCTTCTTGCAAATCGTACACAAGTAACAACAGCCCCTCCTTCCTAGGGCTGGCAGGCAGGACTTTTCACAGTTTCTCATCAAAGTGGCAAGAAGAGAAAACTCCGGAGGGAAATACTATATTCTCCCAACCATTCCTGAAGGGCGGGACTCTTACTTTGATAAATTGCGCTGCGTTTTAATAAAGCCTTTCATCTAAGCTGCTGGTAACATTATCATCTATTTCCTCTGTTTTGTGTGTGGTTAGGTGAGGTGATCAAAGCGTGGGATATCGCTGTGGGAACCATGAAGATTGGAGAACTTTGCCAGATTGTCTGCAAACCAGAATATGCCTACGGATCTGCTGGCAGCCCCCCTAAGATACCTGCCAATGCCACTTTGTTTTTTGAGGTAGGCTTGGGGCCATGGGCTTTGACCCACAGCAGATGGGCCCATTGGATGGGAGGAAAGCTCTGCCTGCTCTCTTCCCCCCCCCCATCTCCTCAGACATCCCACTCCCGATCTGTTTGCTGTTCCATGGCCACTCTGGATATACAGGTAGTCCTCGACTTACAACAGTTTGTTTAGTGGCCATTCAAAGTTGCAACGGCACTGAGAAAAGGGACTGATGACTGTTTTTCACACTTAACAACACGTTGTAGCAGTCCCCATGGTTGTATGATTTACATTCGGATGCTTGACAACTGACTCATTTTTATGACGGTCACAGTGTGCCCAGGGTCACGTGACCTCCTTTTGCGTCCTGATGAACAAAAACCACTGAGAAGCCAGATTCACTTAACAATGGTGTCGCTAATTCCAAGAACTGCAGTGATTAACAGACATGGTGAGAAAAGTTGTAAAACGGGGCAAAAACTCCCTTAGCAAATATCTCCCTTAACAACATAAATTTTTTGACTCATTTGTGATCGTAAGTCGAGAACTCCTACTTTTCCCTAGTTTATGACCGTTTTCCACTTACGGCCATGACAGTATCCCCATGGTCATGTGATCAAAATTTGGAGGCTTGGCAATTGACTCCTATTTATGACGGTTGCAGTGTCCTGGGGTGTGTGTGTGTGATGTGACATCTTCTTTTGCGACCATCTGACCAGCAAAGTCAACGTGGAAAATCAGATTCATTTCACAATCGTGGCGTTAACTTGACACAGTGATTCACTTAACAACTGGGGCACGAAAGATCGTAAAACGGGGCAGTTTGCTGAACCAATGTCTCACTGAACAGCAGAAATCTGGGGCTCCACTGTGGTCGTAAGTCGAGGACCTCTCCCCCTACAGTTCCTGAGTACAATGGTGGGAAGTGCACAGAAAAAGAAATATTTCTGTTTTAAGGAATCTTTGACTTAAATCTTTAATTTTTTTCCTTTTGTCATTTTAACTGTCTTCTGCTCACTGTCATGCACCTTTTTTTTATTTCAGTCCGTGCCTGATGCCTCCCCTTGGCGCTAAGCAAACCTGTGCTTTCTCTCTCTAGATAGAACTGTTTGAGTTCAAGGGGAAAGACTTGACTGACGATGAAGACGGGGGAATAATTCGGCGCATCCGAAAGAAAGGAGAAGGCTATTCCAAACCCAACGAGGGAGCCTTGGTAGAGGGTGAGTAGCAGAACTGGGCTTACTTAAACCAGGGGGTGGGGAACGATGGCCCTTTTTATAACCTGTGGACTTCCAACTCCCGGAATTCCTGAGCCATCAGGGGTGGGGAATGATGGCCCTTTTAAGACTTGTGGATTTCCAACTCCCAGAATTCCTGAGCCATCAGGGGTGGGGAACGATGGCCCTTTTTATAACCTGTGGACTTCCAACTCCCGGAATACCTGAGCCATCAGGGGTGGGGAATGATGGCCCTTTTAAGACTTGTGGATTTCCAACTCCTAGGATTCCTGAGCTAGCGTTCCTGAGCCTGGCTGGGTCAGGAATTTTGGGAGCTGAAGTCCACAAGTCACAAAAGAGGCCATAATCCTCCATAATCCTGACACCCTGCTCTACCAAGAGAACTTTAGCAATCGGTTCTAAATATATGTTATTTTTTTTAATGCCAGTCGAGATTGAAGGTCGGCACGGAGATCGCGTGTTTGACAAAAGAGAGCTGCGGTTTGAAGTAGGAGAGGCAGAAAACTATGACCTCCCTCCTGGCGTGGACAAAACCCTACAGAAAATGGAGAAACTGGAAGAGTCTGTGGTTTACCTCAAGCCCAGGTGAGCCCTTTTGCCCTGAAGTGGTCTTGCCCGTGTGAATCATTGGGGGCCCCTAAGCTTGATTTTGGGGATGAAATGACGGGATAGGAGGATCTATTGAGTGAGAAATATTTTGCTCCTGAACACCTCTCATGTCTCTTACAGCTATGGCTTTGGAAGTGTTGGGAAACCAAAGTTTCAAATCCCTCCAGACGCCGACTTGCAATATGAAATCAAGCTCAAAACCTTTGAAAAGGTATGTAAGGGGGCACATCTACAAAGGCAGAGGGGATGGGAAGAGAATTGGCCTTAAAGTAACAGGCATGGGCTTATTTTGGGGTAATTTCAGCACCCTAATTTTTACTGAACATCATTTGTTTTATTCAACTGCAAAGTGTACAATTACTGGTTGAGGTTTGATACATAATGCAGGCTTTTTTAATGCAATATACCGTGTTTCTCCAACAATACGGCCTCCACCAATAGGAAGCCCCAGCATGATTTATTGGCATAAAATCAAATTAAGCCCCTCCCCCCAAATTAAGGCCCATATTAAATATGTGAAATGGCGGGGGGGGGAAGGGGGCTTGCTGTTAGGAAGTACTTTGTTGCATGCCTGGATATGGTGCTGCCTGCGTTGGTGGAGCACTTCATATCGGGAGACCTTCCGCCACCGTTGCTTTCCCTCCTCCCTTGCTGCCGTGGCATTACAGCAACCATGTTTGGCGCAACCACGTGCAGCCAGTCAGGGCTCCTCCCTGCAACCGGAGCCCTGAGGAGACACTTGGCTTCAGGCGCTCCTATGGCTGCCTTCCCTTTGCCTTCAAGGGGGGAATGTACCCTTCCCCAAGGAATGGGTTGCAAAGACACTGACCCTCGGCCAAGCTTGACCTGCAAGCATGTACAGGTCAGGGAAATTGCGGGAAGGCGTGCATGGGATCTCGGGGTCAGGATTACGCGGTCCCCCAAGATAAAGACTGGATTCACACACAATCATGGAGGCCCCAGAGGTGCCCTGCTCTGTAACCTCCAGGGCCACGCAGGAGGAGCACCTGACAGGCAACGCGAGGCGACTATTCCTGCTTTTTTCCCACCTTCCTTTTCGGGGTTTTTGAAGGCGAGAAGAAACTTCACCACCCCCCACCACCCCCGCCAACTTTCCGCCCCAAGGAGGGCTAACTTCAAGAAGCGTCGCTGTCGCCAAAACGGGTTGCGCATTTTAACTCTTCGGCGCAGCTCTGGCTTGACTTCAGCCACCGCGCTGGCTGTCACCTCGTCCCGCAAGAATAGCTCCAAAGCAGCCGCCATCCCCCACCGCCTAGAAACTAGAGGCGCCGCTTCTGCAGCCTTTCGGGGTAGGTGTGCAAAACGTTCCTCTCTGCAGCCCCCGAAGCCGCCCTGAGCAGCAGCGAGGGAGAAGGGGAGGGAGGGAGAAGGGGCGGGGATTGCTTTCCCTTCTAACTCTGGGTTACTGCTCAGCACGTGAGGAGAGCGGGAGGGGGGGGAAGAGACGGATGGACGCACTGGGTTGAGAGGGCACCGCCCCTTCCCCCTCTCCGGAAAGGCGGGATCGTAACTCTCGGGGGGGGGGGCAAAAAAAAAAAGAGCATGGACTCCTGAAGTTGAAAGGCACAATGGGGCGTGGCCAGAACCCTCCGGCTCCGGGCAAAGGGGCGGGCAATGAAATGCACGAACAAGTGGAGGAGTTGAAGCCATTTTCCGGCAAACATCCCCATTGGGAGGCGCCGAAGCTTTGGAAGTTGTGGATTGGTTGGAGCTCATGGCGGGGCGGGCTCAAAGGAGGTCCGCAGCAGCAGGGTTGCCTCACCCATCCCCTCCCTTCCCATGTCAACAAGCAGGGTTTGTGCCTCTTTTCCTCTAATGCGCGGTATTTGCTTTCCGAGTGAGGCCCGGGGTTTGGCCTAGAGCCGGTGGTGCGGTGGCAGTGGCGTGATAAAAAGCAGGCGGCCTCTTTCCCTCTCTCTATGTATGAAAGAGCTCGCCTCGCTCGGAGTGTTTGGCGAAGCACACGTATTTCGCAGTCGGAGAGGGAGGCGGCGGCGAAAAGGACGTGGCGGCAACGGCAAGATGCTGCAAGTCAGGACCTTGCATTGAAGCAGCCCGGGGGGCACGTAGCCACCTCCCTCCAGCCCACCTTGAGGATTTGCCTTTTGTTGTGGCCGCCTTCCCTTTGCCTTTGAAGGTAAAGTGAATTATTTTAAAAACCTCCGCTCATCCCGCCAGGGCTGCGGCAGAGCTGTGCGGGCTGGGCAGAACCAGGAAACACCCACTTGCTTTCCCGGCTCTGCCCGGCTCCGGCACGGCCCTGATGGGATGAGCGGAGGTTTTTAAAATAATTCGCTTTACCTTCAAAGGCAAAGGGAAGGCGGCCACAGGAGCGCCTGAAGCCAAGTGTCTCCTCAGGGCTCCGGTTGCAGGGAGGAGCCCTAACTGGCTGCACGTGGCTTTGCCAAACGCTGTGGCGTTGCTGTAACACCACGGCAGCAAGGGAGAAGGAAAAGCAACGGTGATGGAAGGTCTCCCGAACATTCAAGCTGTCGCCGCCCGCCCACCCGAGGATGCAACCGGGGGGGGAGGGGGAATTAAGTCACCCCCCAAAAGACGGCCTAGCCGGTTTTTCGGGGGTCAAAAAAAAATAAGGCCCGGCCTTATTATGTGAGAAACATGGTATTTAATATTTAAAGATGTTTGTATTGATCTCCCTTGTCCCATAAAGTTTCAGTTTGAGACAAATCAAATGGTTCACACAATAGGATTCTCTTTTTTCTCTCTCACTTTTGCTTGGTATTATTATACTGTCCATATTTATTTGTTTAATTTGTATGACTGCCCATCTCCCCGAAGTGACTTTGGATGGTGAGTGTGCTTAAAAAAGTTAAAGATGAAAAATGCACAATCTAAATGAAAAGTAACCCGCAGGAATAAAATGATAAATAGGCCCAGTGAGGATAACCAATCAGCAATGTTTTGCACCTGACCCCCATACATGGGAAAAAACCTGGAAGTTTCCAACTCTCCTTTCTCTCTTTGACCTGAGGATTTCTGTCTGTGGGAATACTGCTTAGGACTTGTCTAAACTTGTTACTGGTTCTCCGGAGTCCCAGTGTTCTGGTTTCGCATTGCAATCCAGGATGATGATGTTGCTTTCGTCCAAAGTTCTCACGGCTTTTAACTGTCAGTTCAAGTCTTCTCTGTTGCAAAGATCAAATGTAGGAGCACTGCTTCCCTCTTCCACACTTCTAGAAGATCAAATCATCGTCAAAGAGTCTGGCGGAGTTGATTTCCCAATCGTGGGGGGAGTTGATTTCCCAATAGATGTCTGCAGATTGAAATCTCCCATGATTCTTAGATCCTATCTCCTGATGTAGCCAAAAACCAAAAAACAAGGACACAGAAGTGGGATTTCTCATCCTGTGGGGAAGGGAGGGTTGCAAAGGGCCAACCACGCTTGTCTGTGCTGTCTAGGAAAGCGTGCTCCCAGATTCTTTTCGGCTAAAATCGTCACTTATTCCGTGCCCTTCTTCCAGGATGGGCTTTCTTCAACAACAAAGATGGCTGATTTGGCTCTTTTTGTGTTTCCGCAGGCAAAGGAGCCCTGGGAGATGAACACCCAAGAGAAGCTGGAACAAGGCACCATTGCAAAAGAAAAAGGCACCCAGTATTTCAAAGTAGGTATCCTGCAGGGTTTGTAGCAGCCCTGGGCTGCTGTCCTGTAGAATCAGCTGCTGGTGGGATTTTACCTTCGGTGCTGCATAACGCTAAAAATGTCCAGGCAAGTGTAGAAGAAGCCGAGAGAATGTGCTTTTCTGGTTCCTCATCCAATTATTGGAGAGAAGGATTGAGTTGCAGTCTCCCAATGATAAAATTTCTATCCTCCCCTGCTGAGTATGCTTATTCACGATTTGAAACATGGGCTGGAGGAAAGGCAGATCAGATTTGCGTACGGTGGAATTGGAGGAATAGGTGAAGCCTTAAGAGGAAAGAAGGAAGGCTCCACTTTTATTTTGGTTGATTTGAGGCGTTGGCTAGAAAATCGCAAAGAGAAGCACAGAGGCATTTACAGGAAGAGAACTCAAATGCGCAGTTACGGGACAAGGTATTCCTGGGCTGGAAGCACTTCCTTCAGAAAATCCACTTGGCGTTGGAGTTGATGGCAAAAAAACCAGTCAGCAAAGAGCCTGAGTGTGGCTAAGAAAATCCAGGTGCAGTCGGGGACATCCAGAAATGGAAATAATTCTTCCTCTTTATTCTGCTTTAGTCTGATCCCGTAGTGACTGCTGCCCTTTGGCCTTGGGGAAGGATTTAGAGAGATTGGAGTGGTTCACAGAAGAAAGGAGAGGAGGAGGAGGCTTAAATTTCAAGACCTACAAAGGGAGGTTGAATTTGAGTGACAGATGGATGATAGACCTGCTTGGAGGGCAGTTAAAGGTTTCTGTTTTCCTGGGTCCCGAGTTCAGATCATGGGATGATGGATATGAATTCCAGGAAAGCAGATTCCCGTGGAAAGTTAGAAGGAAAAAATTCTGGTGGCAAGACCAGTTTGACAGGAATGAATGACCCAGCTCACAGAATGTTCTCCCGCTGATAGAGAGCAGTCCCAAATGCTTTGATTTGGATTCATAGAGGAGAGTGGTGGTGGTGGAATAGTGTGGTTGGGGGCTGGATTTAATGTCTTGCCTGCTTTAAATTACGCTACATAACACAGTGCAGGTTAGTTTTTGTTTCTGGGTACAAGGAGTGTTTCCCTAATCCCTTATGCCTAACATAAATAAAAAAAAATAGCTTATTGTTCCATAAAAACATTGCTTGTGCAGTCAGGAAAATTATCTGTGTTCCAGGACATTCAATGCTGAGTGGACTTCCAGAATATTCTGGAACTGTGAGAACTGTCCAGGATATACTGGGATTTTGAACATCATTACTGAGGACAATAGAACGAAACGATTATGGTGGCTTTTTCAAAAAAGCGGTTTGCAGTTTTGTCACAGATCTAGAAAATCTGTTCATTCCCAAATCCTTTTGAGTGGCTTTTAACTGTCTTCGTATATTTGCCTGTGCAAGTATAGGAAGACCTCGGCTTACGGCCCCAATTAAGCCCAAAATTTCTGTAGTGAAACAAAACGGTTATTTTAGTCTATTTTGCTCTGCTTCAGGACCTTTCTTGCCTCCATTGTTAAGCGAATCAGCGCACCTGCTAAGTTAAGTGAATGTGGTTTCCCCATGAACTTTGCTGTTCAGAAGGTCGCAAAAAGGGATCACACATGACCCTTGGGACAAAACAACAGTCCTAACCGTGAATCAGTTGCCAAGCACCTGAATTTTGATTATGGGGAAGCTTCAAAGGCCGTAACTCTGAAAAATGGCCATGAGTCCCTTTTTTTCAATGCTGTCATTTTGAACGGACACTAAATGAACCGTTAAAGTCAAGGACTACCTGTATAGATTGTTCTTTCTCAAGCTGCTAAAGAAGATTTTTTAAAATCACCTTTTTTGTCTCTATAAATGCAAAACTTTGGTTGGCTGTAGCCACAAAATCGAAACTTGGGATGAATATAGCCGTTTTTGCCCAGGCTTTCGACGTAAGCGCTTGAAAAGGAAAACGGGTGCAGAGTGTCAGGATTCTGGCAGTTACCCCAATTAAATCATGAGCAAAACTTCAAAAGGATTTATTGGGAGTTAACATGTCTGGCACTGCCTGGGTGTAGCCGCCTATGAGACACATTGTTCATTGTCACCCTTGACCCTGGTTTTCCCTCCATCCCCTGGGTGTATCGTAAACCATATTCTCCAGTGGGACACATCCATAACCAAGAGTCATCAATCAGGCTCTCCAGTTAGAATTTTGTATGGCAGAAACTTTAGTCACCTAGTTATTATCTTTGAAAAACGATTTATGGAATGCGCTTTATCTTTCCAAGCTGTCACACTGCTCTTCCAAAACCCCTTTCCCCTCTCCCTTTCTGTTGTCAACTCTAAAAAGACCATAGAAATATATTATGAGTTGACATCACGGTATGAAGTGTTTGGGTGTATTAGTTGAGTGCAAGACTATGAACATGTTAAGTAAATAAACGCTTCAGGAGGTCTTTTAGACCCTATTTGCAAAGGGGTTGAAGGCAGGTGGGCCTTGCTTTAAGAACCACTCATTCAGACATTCTTTGAAGTTGTGATGCATTGTGAACGTGGACCTTTGTGCAGCTACTGGGTGGGTGTTTGGCCTTTGGGTCCCTTTGAATCTCACCACAAGCTTGTTTTCCAGGAGGGGAAATACAAGCGAGCAACGTTACAGTATAAGAAAACCGTATCGTGGCTGGAGCATGAAACCGGCCTGTCGGATATGGAGAAATCCCAATCCAGGAACCTGAGGCTCGCTGCCCATCTCAACCTGGCCATGTGCCATTTAAAGCTGAAAGAGTATTCTCAGGTCTTGGAAAACTGCAATAAGGTAAATTGGATGAATGCTTTTTGGGGATGTCCCGGATAAAATTTTGAATTTCTCGCCGTTTTGTCCCCTGGAGCAAACCCCTGAACCCATCCTGCTCTGTTTGCGATTGGGCCCGGCTTCTGGATGTCTTGTCCAACTGCTCTCCTTCAATCATTTCAGGCGCTGGAATTGGACAGCAACAACGAGAAGGGCCTCTTCCGGCGAGGCGAGGCTCGATTAGCCGTCAATGACTTTGAGTTAGCCAGGGCAGATTTCCAGAAGGTGTTACAGCTCTACCCAAGAAACAAGGCGGCCAAGGCCCAGCTCCTGATCTCCCAGCAGAAGATACGCGACCAGCACGAAAGGGAGAAAAAAATGTACGCCAACATGTTCCAGAGACTGGCAGACAAAGAAGCAAAGGTAATATTCTATTCTAAAAATGGAATAGTACTATCTCTGTACCCGTGCTTCGCTATGAAATTATGTGATCGGGCTTAGTTTTGGGGGAGAAAAATAAGGGAAAAAAAATTCTGCCTCTGCCTACCAGCATCCATCGGTATTCATCTGGCTAGCATCTTGTCAGTGTGAGACAGTTGAGGGCTGTTTGGAAACTGAAAGAGTATTTGCTTTGTGAGCAAGGAGACAGCAAGGAGCCTGGGCGTGGCTTAGCTCAACTGTTCTGTACTAAAGCTGCTTGGTGATGCTGTGAAACTGAAACTGTTCCCTGCTTGTGTTTTGCATTTGGAACAGATTTCTTTTTAGGTGGGGAGGGGGAATAGAACTCCTCAGCATCAGAGCGTGTTAATAATAATCATATAGGAAATACTCTAAATGCTCTGGTGGTCATTTGGAAAAACCCTTTCTTAGTGAGCCCCTAGAAGCCAAGAGGAACCTACGTGCCAAATGTCAAGTTTGTAGGCTTTACGGTTCTGGAGATTTGTGATGATACGTATAGTGGTTATTTCTCCCTTTATATATATAGAAGAAGATATAGAATAGAATATAGAATAGAATAAAAAAGAATGAATAGAATAGTAAAGTAGAATAGAATATAGAATAGACCGTTCAAAGTGACTTCTGACCATTGCAGCATTCCCATGGTTACAAAGTTGCTTTACATTCGGAAGCTTAAGCAACCAATTCACATATACGACAGCTGCAGCATCCCTGGGTCACACAATCCCCTTTTCACAACCTCCTGACTAGCAAAGTCGGGGGAGTGGGGGAGAACCAGATTCCCTTAACAACCATGCCGCTAACTTAACAAGTGCAATTATCCACTTAAACATACCTGGCAAGAAAAGCCCTAAAATGGGGCAAAACTCACTCAGCCAATTTTCTCCCAATTTTTCTTGCGTAAATTTTGGGCTCAGCTGGGGCCATAAGTTGAGAGGTCTTACCTGTACAGGACAGACACAAATTGACTGCTACCTTGGGAGGGGGGGGGGAATAGCTGTCCTCTTGGGCTTTCTGCCCTCTAAGGGAGAAAAGTCTCCATGGTGGGTAGAACCTGTATCTCAAGTCACAGCTAGTGAAGTCCCAGGACTATATTCGCACATTAAGGCCTGACGTGATCTCTGGTTTTGCCAGTTTTGGTGCTCCTTCTAGCTCACCCCCCTCAGCGTTGACGTCGCTGCCTTCCCTTTGTTTTATGTTCGAGTCTGGAGGCCCTCCGTGTTTACACTGCCAACTGCTTCTCAGCCGCTCCTTTGTTGCAAAAGGCCAGCCTGCCATCAGATGCCCTGAGTTGCAGAGGTCACCTACCCCACTAGGTAATCAATAAACTGGTTAATCAATCACCCACATAGGCCCCGTGATCCGCACGCACACTGAAGGTACAAAGGAATAGAAATGGCTGCCTTTTCTGCAACCGTAACTTCATTCACCTGACTTAACCCAGGAATGTCTGTGGTCGAAGAGTCAAAACCAAAAATGCAGCTTTGGAGTGTGTGGTGTGTACCTGATGCAACAGAGGCTTGCTTATTTCCTGGGGTTGCAAAGCGACAGGAGCAGGTCAGGAAAATATTAACTTCATTTAAGTTAATGAAGTTAGTGTATTTTCCTGGTCTGGTCCTGTCGTTTTGCAAACCCAGGAAATAAGCCTCTGTTGCTACTGGCAGGAGTAAATGTGTGTGTATACACACACACACACACAATCACACATGCTCCAAAGCTTTTTATGAAAAGAGTCTCATTTCGTTTTTTCTCCTAATGCTTTTTTTTTTCTCTCCAGTTGGAATTGGATGCAGGATGCAAAGAAGAGACTGACACGAAAGATGGCAAACAGAACGGTGTGGAGGAGAAAACAGAAGTTGATATAGAGATTTGAGGCTGAAAGTTGACCCGTTAGTTTTCTAAAACTGAAGAATTTCCAGTGAACTCTAGACCTTTATTTTTCTATCTGATTCGGTAAGGGGGCGATGGCTAGGGGCTGTTTAGCATCTATATAGGAAATGGTGGCAGAACAGAGCCAAGTAATGTTTGATGTATTATTTATTCGGACATGCATCCTTTACTCTGTTGTTGTTGACCTTGGAAAGTTTCTGTTAGGATCCCTCTTCTCAGTTTCCTGGCATCTTTCTCAGGTTCCAGCTTGGCCTAATCAAACGTCACATTTTATTCTCCCTTCTTTACTTTCCTTCCCCCCTTCCCTTATTTTTAAAAAGAAAAGTTTTATCTGCACATGCACACAGCTATTTGCATGAGGCCTAAATACACCAGAGCTCCCTTTTCTGCTGCAGCCGTAACATTCTCTCTTTGGGTCTGTTGACATGGATGCCCCTCTGTCCTGAGCAGGGATGGCCACTTTATTTGTAAGGGCTCCTCTTCTACAGAAGAGGAAGAAGCAGGAAACCAAAGCTGGAGCAGTAAATTCTTGAAAAAGTCTGGAGGTGGCAGTAGCCCTTGGACTCTAAATGCAGATATTCCTCCCCACTCAACATCAGCAACACCCAGAGATACAAGTTTGATAAAAGGATTGTCTGCCAATGGCATCCACCACCAGCGGGAGCTTTGGCATAAAGAGGACAGATCAAAGTGCAGGCAAACAACATCTGGCCAGATCTTGTTGCAGGTTACAAAAAGGGTTGCTGCAGTGATATTAGCCCTTTTTGGAAGGAGGTCACCCACATGCCATAAACCTTCGAACATCTGCCAGTTTGTAGGACATCCTTCTAGAGCAACCTGGTGGGACCTACAGCAGGTCAGAAATTCGGGAACTTCCCTATTCCTCCCCCCTTTCCATTTAGCATAGAAACACGTAATCAAGATAGATCAGGCGTTCCCACTAGGACATTGGTCTACATTGCCACAATTCCCTCGGAAACCTACCCACAGCTCCACTCCAACAGTTCAAGGTTTTGCTGAAAAGCTACTTGTTCAGCCAGGTGGGAGAAAGGGAGGTCAGAAGTCCAGCAGCTCAAGAAGTCACAAGGGAGGGAGAGAGGGGAAAGGTCACTCATAATACAAGCTATTGCAGGTCAAGGAAAGGAGCACAGAGATCTATTTTGGATATCTGATCAGAGTAGATGGGTTGGGAAAGCAGGATCAGAATTTATGCTTCCAGCTCAGTTGGACTCTTGGAAAAGCAGGATATTCGTGCCTCAAATAATTTGGAAGAGCCTGTGCTTGGGATGAGGTTTGAAGGGCGTCTTCCAAATTGTCATTGCCCTGTTTTGCTACTTTTGTGAGGTGTGGATAACACAAGGCTTGAGAGCTCTCTGGCTGTGACCTCAGAATATATTGCAGCCAATCCATGCATATAGGAAGGGCAGCGAGGGATTAGGCCAAGGCCAGTGTGGATAAGCAGATCGAAAGCTGTATACACTAAGTGGTGATGGCTTCTGAGAGAAAAGCAAACCCAAATGGAGTCATTTCATAATTGGCTTTTTAAAACAATTAATGCAACACCGCTCTGTTTTGCCAATTAAGCAGATTAAAACTGTATAACCTCTACAGCGTGTATGTAATTACTTGGGGTGGGAAAATGGGTTTTTGAAACTTTCCCGTAAATTCAACCGCAAACAAAAACAAGAAAGGATTCCCTTGTCTTTTTAAGGTGCTGCTGCATCCAGGTGCAGGGGAACTACATGTAATATGGAGAGGGCGCTCATGCAATTTAACTTGACTATAGAAGGAAGGGAAGAATAAACTCGATGGCAGACACAGTCCCTGTAGTTTCTTCTGTAGCACTCTTGGTTAAATCAGGATCCAAGAAGACCTTGACAGACTTGGGACAATGGGCCCTATCCAACATGAAATTTAATGTGGGGAAAAGATTTTACACCTGGGCAGGAAAAACAAAAGGTATAAAGTACAGATTAGATGAATAGTGGCTCAGAAACAGGAACCATGAGAGGGACCTTGGAGTCCTAGTGGATGATTGCTTAAAACATGAGCCAGACATGTGCGGCAGCTGCCAAAAAGGCTAATACAATCCTGGGTTGTATAAACAGAGGCATAGAATTAAAATCACGTGTAGTATTCGTACTGCTTTATATAGCCTTAGTTAAGGCCACTGCTGGAAGACTGCATCCAGTTTTGGTCACATTACAAAAAAGATGAGATTTTGGAAAAAGTGCAGAGAAGAGCAACTAAGATGGTTAAAGGCCTGGAGAGTAAAGCATACGAAGAAGGGTTGCAGGGTTTGGGTTTGGCCAGTCTAGAGAAAAGGACTAGCAGGAATATGATAGCAGTATTCCAGCATTTGAGGGGCTGCCCCAAAGAGGGGGTCCACTTATTTTCCAGAGCATCAGATCTGGACAAGGAACAATGGATGGAAACTTAACAAGGAGAGAAGCAACATGGAATTAAGAAGAAACTTCCTAGCAGTGAGGATAATTTACCAGTGGAACAAAGTTGCCTCCAGAAGTTGTGGGTGCTTCATCACTGGAGGTTTTGAAGAAGAGACTGGACAGTCAGTTATCTGAAATGGTATAGGTAGGATTTCCTGCTTGAGCAGGAGGGTTGGACTAGATGACTTACAAGGTTCCAACTCTGCTATTCTGTATTCTGAGTGCAATGCAAGGTGCTGATCAGGCTATGTTTATTGCTACTATTGGGATTAAGGGAAATAGGACCCAGAGAGCAAGTGGCTCAAGATGGTCCCAAACTGCTGAACCTAGGTCAATCCTCTCCCCAGAGCCCTGCTTCTCCATCAACCCAATTTAGGGGCCTCCAGAATCCCCCCTCCAAAGTAGACCCCAAGCAGCAGAGGCCCTAACCAACCGCTAAAGCACCTCCTGTATTCATCCTTCCCTGCATGTGCCAAGCATCTCTGGCTTCTTCTGGAATAGGAGCAATATCTTGGAATAAGGGGAACGTTACAAATCGAATGAGAAGGCTTCTGTCCAGACTTTTCTTTACTGAAACTTTCCTTAAAAGCCCGTAACTAACAAGGGGAAGAAAATAAGTAACACAAGATTCATCCCAACAATATATTTACACATATACACGTAGATGTTTACATGCACAACCTTGCATTTTTCATCTAAGGAAAGAGGGAGCATGATATAGTAGCAATAGCATTTAAAAAGACTTATATATCGCTTCACCGCCCTCTTAAGCGGTTTTACAGAGTCAGCCTCTTCGCCCCCCCAAACCCCCCCCCCCCCCAATCTGGCTCCTCTTCCTGATCTCGGAAAGAGGGAAGGCTGAGCCAACCTTGAGCCACTCAAGGATCAAACTTGGCAGTGGGCAGAGTCAGCCTGCAATGCCACACTGTGCCACCAGGGCTCATAAATCTTCTGTTGTGAGCGGCTCGTTCGATGATGCACTTGCAGGACTGGAACAGAATCCCAATGAGCATGCCCAGAGTGCTGGAGATGGAAGTATCTTCGTGGCCGAGACTATTTAAATTACTTTCTTGGAAAAGTATAAGGTCTTGTGAATCAGATCTTTGACAGCCGAAACGTCATCTTTGGCTATGAAAAAAGGGGAAGAGACACTTACTTAAGAGAGGCACTCTACATGGCACTGAGGAAAAGTACTGGTAGTCCTCTACTTACAACAATTCATTAAGTGACCATTCAAAGTTACAAAAAGGGACTTATGCCTGAGTTACAACCTTCGCAGGGTCCCCCAATGATTATGTGATCAACAGACGCCTGGCAACTGGCTCGTATTTATGACGGTCACAGTGTCCCTGGGGTGATCCCCTTTGTGGCCTTCTGACAAGCAAAGTCAATGAGGAAGTAGGATTCACTTAACATTACTAACTTAACTGCAGTGATTTGTGATAAGTGGCAACCTGTAATAATATAACCATCTCTGCACAAATAGGGAAGGTGGGATGGGTGGGGGTGGATAAAAGGTTTTTTTTTTTTACAATTTGCAGACTCCTTGTGGCTTCAGGTGAATAGATTCCCATCGATTTCTCCAGTGTATAGAAATCCATGCTTGGGATTAGTTCAGAAACCTAGTGGATCACTGCCCCAGGATGCCCCAGTGTTTCTTATTTTTTTAAAAAAAATTCAGAATCTTCACAATGCTTTAATCTGTCAAAAAATTATCTCGATAATTCGGAGTAACTTCTAAATAATGAAGGTGACACTAAGATGGATGCCCAGGCATACTGAACTAAAGCAAAAAACCAGCCTCCAGGAAATGATGCCAGGATGTTGATACTCTTGGTTACAGCCGTGATGTCTGATGTTACAATCCTCGGGGCATCTCTGATAATAAGTGAAAAGATCCTATATCTTATCTCTCCTCTCCCCCCCCCCCCAAGTCAGCTACTGGATAGTTGCTTGGTGAAACCCTAATAAAAACCACAAAGAAACCTACTTTGGTAGAAACCTACCTACATCCAGCCGAAGCAGGAGTTCTCCGCATTCTAAATTATTTTCTAGTGTCTTCAGCAAATTGGTGGACTCCATCCTTTCTAACTGGATGTCCCAATAGATGTAGATCTTCTGGTTGAAACTGACGTAGACCAGGCAAGGGCTGTTATAGTCCCCTTTACAAGAATAGAAGCCTGGAGAGATTGTTAAAATTGTTAAAAGCAAAAGGGCCGCCAGAATTCGAGACCCAAAAAAATAAAATAAAATCTGATGACGAGGCCTGCCGAAATCCCTAAACAACTTTACAAATCCTGTGAGGCCACCAAGCAAATGTGTAATTTAATCTAGAAATATAGAGCTGGTCCACAGGAGCTGTCAAAACAAGGGGCGGCATCTCTATTCTGCAGAAGCAGACCATTAGGAAAGAATCAATCTCCCATAATTCAACTGTACACAATGGCTGCCAGCTCCAAAGGCATTTTCCCCCCCCCTCCTGGAAAGGAATTTCTATGGGGGATGTAAAGTTGGGGGGGGGGGGAAATGTCCCATTCCTTTATAATCAAGGGTACATCTGTCTTCAGAATGCATGCTGCCCAAATCCTCAAAATCAACTGGAATAGAGCCGGAAGGGACCTTGGAAGACTTCTAGTCCTGGGGGGGGGGGGGGGGGGGGGGGGGCAGGTCAGCGGACCTGTGAGTTAGAAAACGACCAGGGAGCTGCTCACCGGCACAGAAGGCGCTGACGTTTTCATCCACTTGGAACCTGGCCACTGTCCGGTTGTGATCGATGATGTACGTCTGTCCATCCCAAGCGCAAGCGATCACCTCCTCATAACCGTTTCCCTAAAAGGTAAGGAAACTTACTTAGAAAGAAGTCGCCTGTCAGAAAGGCAGCCATGCTCTCTCTCTCTCTCTCCCTCTCTCTCTCTTCCTCCATCCCTTCTTCTCTCTCTCCCTGTCTCTCTCTTCCTGTCTCTTTCTCTGTCCACAACACCTGAGTCGGGGAACGCAACAAAGGCAGCAAGAGAAGAATGTAAGAGGCTATAACATTTGTAAATCAGACTGTCTCAGCTGTTAAAAGAGAGCAGGGCAGGATTATAGAGTTTCAAAAAGACCAGGGGCCAGGCCAGGTGCAGGTAGGGAAATGAATAGAATTTTGAACTCCTGAGGGCTGCTGCATCGGTCGTAAGTGCAAAAAATGGTCATTAGTCACTTTTATCAGGGATGTCACTTTGAATGGCCACTAAGTAAACTGTTGTAAGTCAAGGATTACCTACACAGAGGCATCGTTATCTCAAAAAAAGGATACCTAGAACTTTACAAAGGCTTTTTTTCTTCTGATTTCTCACTGAGAGATGGCTCTCTGACAGTCCTTCCGTGCCCGGATACACCTCGTTTGCCCCAAGTGCTGGTCATAGCCAGGCACAAACTTACTGTGACGTCCAGTTTTTCCAGAGCAAAAAGTTGATGGTCCACTTGTACAGACCACAGCAGCTTGTCTGCTCCTTCCATGAGTTTCAGGGTTCCTGGAAGGGGGGGAGGGGAGAAAACCCCACCTTAATAGCGTTTCAACTATTAAGCCTGTAGGAGGGATCCTTGGGAGGAGCAGGTCCAGGCAAGGCTCGTCCCAGCATCTTGATGTCAACTCATAAAGTATTTCTAGGATCTTTTTAGAGTTGCCAACGGAAAGGGAGGGGGGGAGAAGTGCAGCAGCTTGCAAAACCAAAAGTGCATTCCACAAATGTTTTCAGAGATAGTAACTAGGTGACTGAAGTTTCTGTCGTGCAAAATTCTAACTGGAGAACATGATTGATGGCTCTTGGCAATGGATGTGTCCCATTGGAGAATATGAATTATGATACACCCAGGGGGTGGAGGGAAAACCAGGGTCAAGGGTGACAATGAATGATGTATCTCAGAGTCGGCTGCATCCAGGCAGTGCTGGCATGTTAACTCCCAATAAATCCTTTTGAAGTTTGGGAAGTTTGGCTCGAGACTCAGGATTTAAATGGGGGTAACTGCCGGAATCCTGACACTTGAAGTGTTTAAACCCTTGGTAGGCTGCTCAGGGAATGCCAAGAAGGGCAGATTATATAAATCAGGTGTCCCCCACCTGTGGCCCATGGCCAGCTGTCACGCAGTGGCCTATTCGCAACCAGGCTGCGCAAGTGGAAAATGGGGGCAGGTGGTGGTGGCAAAAAACAAGAAATCGCACATATGTAAAGCTTAGGCAAGTGAAGGGGAAAAAATGGTCCTTATCTGATACATTCATCTACGCACATAATTCAACCATTGTGGATTGGGAAAACATTTTATTTCTTCAGGAATATCCCATTTTTACTTTTAGTTTTGGGAAAGCGTAATATTGAGAGAGTTTTGGTTTTAGAGACAACTGAATTGTGATTTTTGCACCAACAATTTGAAAAGCTTGGGTACAGCTGCCTCTCTCTTCCTATCTCCATCCTTATTCCAAGAAAATCAGGACTTACCATCTAAAGTGCACAGTGCGAACAGACCCAGGCCTTTGTGCTCCTTTGAACAACCTGCAGAGAAAAAAAAAATGCAAGAGGCAGGTTAGGAAAGTTAGCCCTTTACTGAGGGCATATGTAGCAGAGACAAATTCCTTGTGTGTGTGTCCAATCACACCTGTCCAATAAAGAATTATTTTTTTTCTTATTCTACTCTACTCTACCCTACTCTAATGTACCCTGTTTGGAGAACCTTCTTCTGCTGCACTGTAATACAGACGTGTTTAGGTGTGTTTACAAGACACATTTTATTCTTTTGTGATAAGGAGCCACGCTATGACATGAAGGACTCCCAGGAATTGATTTTGGACAAAGAAGCTAATAGCTAGAATGTGTTCACACAAGCGCAACAAAACATATGGAATAGATCAGGAAAACATATGAAATAGCAAGCAAAGAATTTTCTATTCTATTCTATTCTATTCTATTCTATTCTATTCTATTCTATTCTATTCTATTCTATTCTATTCCTTATTCTATTCCATTCCATATTCCTTTATTCTATTCTATTTTTTGATATTATTCTATTCTATTCTATATTCTGCTATTCTATTCTATATTCTGATATTCCATTCCAATTTTTAGAACACATAGTCCTCAATTTACAACTGTTCATTTAACCACAGCAAAATTACAATGGCCTCAGGAAATAAGTGCAAGCACTTAGGACTGTCCCACCAGCAGCATAGTCACACGATCACTGCTCAATGGCTTGGCAGCTGGGTCTCATTTATGATTGGCCACAGCCTCCGATGGTCCATGGTCACAATTTGCAACCTCTTTTTGTCAGCACGGCAACTGCATCCCTGCTTGTGCTACTGCGTTCTGGAGTAGCTGAAATTATTGAGGGGTCTTCTAAGGGCTGGTCATTTGGTCACAGCTGGCTGGAGAATCCTGGGAGTTGAGGTCCACAGGTCTTAAAGTTGCCAAGTGTGGGGGCCAACTCTAGTCTAAGCCATGGAGAGATTAAGCTTTTGTGTTTCATCTTGCTGGAAATCCAGTATATTTAAAAAAAAAAAAAATTCCCCAAAGACTGGAACATCTATCACTTACCTCTGCCAATGGTTCCAATCAGATGAGTGGAAACATTCTTGTTGTGAATTCTACCTGATGTTTGATGATGAACCACATCCCGGATGGAGCCTTCCCTAAAGAGTAGTAAAGAAATGCAGAAGGTCAAACGGGGACAACAGGATTACCTCGTCGTTTGGTAGAATGTTCTGACCCGGCTCCCAAATACGATAAACCCTCTGTAGTTAAATCAAGGATTCCTTTATTAGAAGTCTACCCCATCTATTCGTCTCCACCCCCTGCCTTTTATCCCCAGAACTAGGGTGGGGCCTCGCTAGCAGCAGTGGCTCTTCCGTCCCAAGGACCGGCCCATAGATTTCCACTGCTCTCCTTTCTCTGCCTTCTGCATATCCATGCGTCAGGCACTGGACCCAGCTGTTCCTCTTCTTCCTCATCAGCCACCTCCAAATCTGGGGGCTGATGGCCTCCCTCTCTCTGCCAGCTCCATTCCCTCTTCCCCCTCGGAGCTCTCAGGTTGCCTTGATGCTGATCCTGGCTGCCACACCACCTCTTCGTCTGATTTGACTTCTGGAGGGGCCAGCGGCTGACAGGCCACAACAGAGAATGGCTTTTTTTTGGACCCAAAGCTGAAAGCTTGGAGGGTAGGCATTCTCGCTCGGGCGGTTGGCATCCCCTTTAAAAGAAGCCACCCATCGTCCTGGCTTGCTTCAGTGGAGGGTGCACCGACAGCACTGCCACAAGTCTCGATTTGGAGGAGCGTGAGAATAAAATGCCTGCCGCGGGAAACAACGACACAGGAGTACATCCAGGAAGAGCAAAGTGACCTTTGGGCTGCCCAACCACCACAAGAGGTTGCTAACAGGCTGGGCCTCACTAGGCATTGTCCCTCGGGGATTCTGGGCTACCTCACCTGCTAGAACCATTCCCGGTCTCTATGGGAGGCTGCTCCTCTTGCTTCCAGTTGCAGAGCAAGACCGCATATCCACAGCCTGGCTGGGACACCATCATCTGAGGAGAGCCATCGGCCCCTGAGTTCACAGAGAGGCTATCCACCTGTCCTCACCGAGGAAAAGAATCAAAGGCTCATCGTCACCTCAGAGAACGTCCATTACAGCTATCACCACTACTGACCCATGCCCTGCACTTTAGTCCGTCCTTCCTTCCATTTTTCCTCCTCCCTATCTTTTCCTCCTTCCCTCCCTCTTTCCCTTCCTTCCTCTCTCCCTAACTTTTCCTTCCCCTAACTATTTCGCTTCCATTTCTCCTTCCTTTAGTTTTCCTTTTCCTTCTTTCTCTTCCTATCTTTTCCTTCATCCCTTCTATTTTTCCTTCCATTTTCTTCTCTCATTCCCATCTCCTTCCTTCCTTCCCTTTTCCTTCCTTCCTCTCTAACTTTTCCTTCCTTTATTTTGCTTCCATTTTTCGTTTATTTTTCCTCCTTCCAGTTTTTTCCTTTTCTCATCCTATCTTTTTCCTCCTTCATTTTATTTTTCCTCCTCCTCCTCTTTTTCTTCTTTCCCATTCCCATCTCCTTCCTTCCTTCCCTCCCTCCCTCTTTTTCCCTTTCTTCTCCTGAACCCTCATTGTGGCGGGAGTTAATTTTTCTTCCTTTTTCTTGATGGTTCTGTGTCTTTGATATCGGCTGCCACAAAGAAGAGGGGGTCAAGTTATTTTCCATAGCGTCAGAAGGCAGGATAAGAAACAATGGTTGGAAACTAATCAAACGAGAGATTCAACTTGGAAATAAGGATAAATTTTCTGACAGTGAGAACAATCAACCCTTCGGAAATTGTGGGAGCTTCATCCCTGGAGGCTTTCAAGAAGAGACGGGACTGCCATCTATCAGGAATAGTAAAGGGAGAAAGCTGGACTAGACAGACTTCCTTTCCAGCTCTATTCTGAATCAAATCATTTATACCTCCTGCGTGTCTTCCTCTCTGTCTAAATGTTAGGATTTTTTTTTTTTCAACTCTCTGTTCCGTTCTCTGGATTTATTGATTTATGAAACTATCATCATCCTCTTTTAACGATCCCATAATCCCTTGTGGGGTGGAGTCTGGGCAACTGAATGGAGCTAGCAGAGTGTTTCCTGGCCGGGCGCCCTTCCTGTCCCCGATGCGGTGTTTTTGTTCAGCAGATGTTTACTATATTGTGCCCAGAGAGAGAAATATCTACCTAGGATTGAACTCGCATACCTAGAGAATCATCATCATCTTCTAACGACCCCATAATTCCTTGCAGGATGGAGTCTGGGCAACTGAATGCAGATAAATGTTGACTGTTTGGATGGGTAACTGAACAGAGCTGAGTATTTCCTGGCCAGATGCCTTTCTTGACGCCAATGCAGAGTTTTTTTTCCCAGCAGATATTTACTATATTGTGCCCAGAGAGGAATATCTGCCTCTACCTAGGATCGAACACACAGCCTCCTGATTGTGAGGCGAGAGCTCCACCTCTAGGCCACCACGCCACTATTGGTGAAACTTCTATGCTGTCATTCTATCCTCATGTCCTACCTGTCCTTCCAGCAGCCATTTTTTCAGCAGCACCAGTTGTCCAGAGAGACTATCGGAACCCTCGGGTGAGTCCTCCCAGCGAAAGGCTCGCACCACGCGGTCAGTGTAGCCTATCACCAGTTCATTTCTTCCATCTCCATCTGCGGAGAACGCAAAGCAGACTCACGCACTTGTGTCGTGGAAGAACCAATTGCAGAAAATCAAGGAGAAAGAAAAGGAATCCCTCTCGTTTGTTCCAAAATATCATACAATGGGCCCTTCCATAATCAATTCTTTTTAAATCAATGGCCTAGGACATTTACTTATTTCCAAAATCTTAAAATAAGACAGAAAGAAAAATAAATATCTTTTTTTGCAATAAAAGGAAATGATTTCTGAAGCTGATATGCTTAATTCTATTCTAACGATTCAAATTAATTCTCAAGGCAATTAAACTGTGCTTTAATTTCTTTAAAAGTCAATTAAAAGTTATGTTGCTAAACTATAATTTGTAGATTTTGTTCCACTGGTTAAGATTTTAGTTTCATTTTTTCAAAGAGGAAGGAGAAGAAGGGAGGGAAAGACAATAAAAAGGAAGAAAAGAAAGAAGAAAAGGGAGTAAGAGGGAGAAGAGGAAGAGAAGAAAGAAGAAAAAGGAGAAGAAAAAAGAAATAAGAAAGAAAAAGAGAAGAGGAAAAGAAGAAAAGATTTTATTCCATTTGTACTTATCCTTGTGATTACTATTAATCTTCTCATCATTCCTATCACCCATCTCCTCCCACTTGTGACTGTATGACACTTTGTCGCTTGTATCCTAATGATTTATATGGACTGTTTCCTAGTATGATTTGATTGCTTATTGTACCCTATGACTATGATTAAATGTTGTACCTGATATTCTTGACTCTTGATGAATGTATATTTTCTTTTATGTGCACTGAAAGCATTTGCACCAACACAAATTCCTTGTGTGTCCAATCATACTTGGCCAAGAAAGAATTCTGTTCTGTTCTATTCTATGAACCTGCGTTGCTTTTCCCACATACCTATGCTCAATCCTTACACTTTGAAAAGCTGCTGCTCTTTCAAAGGGACCTCCCACTCACCGATATCATCAATCAGCATAACTTTGGTGTTGGCTGGTATGTGCTGCTTAAATGCCAGCTTTGGATCATCTGGGTTGAGGAGCTCATGGTGGCCCAGCGCATCCCCGTGCTTTGAGGGAGGTGTGAGATCAAAGAGATGAAACCAACCTTCGGCACTCACCGCGACAACCAAATTCTGGCAAAGGAAAGCTTGAATTAAGTAAGTGGGCGAATAAGTGGAGCTTTTAGTTCACAAAGCTGTCAGAGCGTTTGCAGCATGACTACTATTACGAGATCACCCGGAGCAAAACACAGCACACAAGAGACTTAGACATTTAACAGTGGTTTATATACAAGACATACAGAAATATGTGGTAGGCAAAATACCTGACAAGCAGTCAGCCTTTTTAACTCTACACAGAGAACTCTGCAATGGATACTGGACACAAGGAGAGAGGAAACACCCTCTAATTGCTGCCTTATATAACACCTCTTAAAAGGGTAGAACAGATCCTCAGTCTTAAAGAGGCAGTACCAATGGTGATTCATCTTCATTGCATCAGCCTTATATTGCAAAAAAACATTTCTAGACTCCATTTGTTTTTCATATTATCCTGATTCTGCAGTAACAAATCCACCCAGTAGCCGTAATTGGTGCCGTCATAAAGGTTCTTGTGATGGCAGCTATGATTTCATTGGCTTAGGTGGCTGAGCCACGAAGAATGCTTGTGGTAGTTTTGAAACCCTTTGCAAAATACAGGAATAACCCAAAAGTCTGGAGGAGGCTCTGGGATGGATCACAGAACATCCATTTATAACTTAGTTGCTTGGGATCCCTCCCAAGTTTTTAAATCACGGTCCACAATCAACCTGATGGAAATTATACAGGTGAGAAAAAGCCAAGAAATATTGGAGCAGATTCACATCTTTAATACCAAAGATTCTCAAAAGTAAATATAAAAATAAATCCGGAAATTTTCTTTTTGGGTTTAATGGAAAAAGATTTGGGGGAAAAAAAAAAGATTTGGAACTTTGATGTTACATATGTTGACGGCAGCAAGATTATTTTGTGCCCAAAAATGGAAGGAGGCTTTGATTCCCACAGCGGACGAAGGGCTGCAAAAACAGATGGGTGTTAGCAAAAAGGGCTAAATTGACTGCTTTGATGAAAGAAAAAAAACACTATTATCTTTGTTTCTATTTGGAAACAAATATTCTGGACTTCGTGCTCGAGGTGAAAAAAAAAAACCAACTTAGATTTTGGGTTTTACCGATGAGACAGGTTTGTTGTTCTAGAAATGGCTAGTTTATACTATTATGTAAAAGTAAAACATTGAAGGTTTAATGCTATTATCTTATTCTAAGGCATTAAAGGAAGTTGGAACTCAACGCCTTTTCTTTCTTTTTCCAACTTTCCCTACATTTTTCCTTTCCCTCTCTCTCCCTTATTTTCCTATTGTTTTCTTTTGTATTTTATATTATAAAGTAATAATTATAAAAAAAGGAAATTATGCCATTCTGCTTAAGCTTCTGTATGGCCTATTCCTAACCTAAGATCAGAAACACCTCTGAAGAATATCTGCTCTGTTTCCAAAGAAGCCATCAGTCAAAATGAGCTTCCCTTGTTTTCTTCCTTTAGAACAAGCAAAGTTTTAAGTTTTCTAGAGCAGTATGACCATTTCTTAGGGTGTCCCAAAGGCAACCTCAGCTAGCTGCAACCATGATTAAAATTGGAGGCCAGCCGTTAAAACAACTTTTAACAATGGAATCAAAACATGTCTTAGCATATTATTACCTTGTTCCTCTCCCTCAGCTGGAAAGGGAAGTTGGAAGTGTTTGATACGCTGCTACATAGCACAAAGACATATGTATACACACAAAGAATTAGGAGGACGTTTTTTTTATTTTAAAAGCAGATACCTTCTTCTTATTGCAGACGTCTCCAACGCCAACACAGGTGAGCTGAAAAAGGAAAAGATTAGTTTGATTTGCAGGCATGGTCCCTCTTCTAAAAAAATAAAGAGCAACAGGAAAGCAAGGATAAAGAAGAAGTTACGTGAATCAATACAGTGTGTGTGTGTGTCTCTCTCTCTATATATATAGAGACACACACACACATAAAAAGAAACCAGGAGTATTGCTGGTAAAAGCCATACAAGTGAGCCTAGAAGGATAGGCCTCAAAATAAGCCCAAAATCTTTACAGCAGAATTGTTCTCCAGTTTGTAAACATTAGTCCTCTCCAGTTTGGCAATTCCAATTCCCACCAGGGTGGATAAAAATCGATGGTTTAAAAAAAAAAATTGGATTTTTAAATATTTAAATTGAATTTCTTTTATTTAAATCAGATTTTTTTTTATTTTTATCAAATTTATTTTAATAAAATGCTTTTGGAGTTAAAAATCTATCTATACTTTTCTATTTAAGGTACATTAATAATTTTAGTTTATTCAACATGAAATGGAGCTTAGTGATGTAGCACGAGGCTGTATATTCTGCAATATTTACATTTTTGGTCAACTCAATTCCATGAATCCAAGTTCTGCAAGCCGAGATAACATGTACTGCATTGATGATGCATTCACACAATTTTACAATAACCATGAGATAAATCATGAAACAACGTTCAGGAACATTCCTTTATCTCATTGTTTTGCAAATCTATGTATACTACAAACTGTTTGATTGGAGTAAAATGCATTTGTACCACCAAGCTCTGTAGAGTTGTAATTGCAGGAATGTTCCAATCTCGGACAGCAAACCTCAGCTAAAGAATATTTCCAAGCAAATACAACTCCGCAAACAAAGTCACTAATCTATGGATAAAGGAGGATTAGAGAGGGGAAGTAAACATATGTTAGACCTTAATTAGAGATAATTAATTGTATGGATTACTGTACTAAACAGTAACGAAAGTTAAGCAGTAACCAAAGTTAACCAATGATGGAGGATAACTAAAAATGTACATAAATGCAAGACTATACTCCAATAAAGATCATCATGATTCAGTTGTTCATGATCAAACAACTCGACTGCCTCATCATTACAACAAGGCTCTAAGTGTGAGGAGGAAGGGCAAGGAGTAAAAATGAAAGCAAAACCTTCTAAGCAGCTTACGAATCTATCTAAAAGCGAAAGACCACTCACACATCATCACAAAATCTCCGTAAAGCCTACAAATTGAAATTTGGCACCTATGTTCCTCTCAGCTTCTAAGTGCTCACTAAGAAATGGTTTCTCGAAATGACTGTCAGAGCATTAGTATTTTTATTTTTATTATTATTATTATTATTATTATTAGGCTCTGATGCTAAGGAGATCTACTACTCCTCCACACCTGAAAAGAAGTCTGTTCCAGATGCAAAACACAAGCAGAGGAGTTTCAGTTTCAGTCTTAATTTCACAGCACCAAGCAGCTTTAGTACAGAACAGTTGAGCTAAGCCATGCCCAGGCTTCCTTGCTGTCTCCTTGCTCACACAGCAACTACTGTTTCAGTTTCCAAACAGCCCCCAACTCTCACACTGACAGGACCGCTAGCCAGATGAATACCAATGGATGCTGGTTGGCAGATGCACAATTTTTTTCTCCTTATTTTCCTCCCAAAAAACTAAGCCTGACCACATAGTTTCCTAGAGAAACACAGGTATCCAGCTAGTATATTGTTAAAGAGCACCGGTCATTTCAGATCCATCATGGCAGCGCCTGTTAGCGGCCATCCACTCAACCTGCTGCCCGCCATGTCCCTCACCTGCTGCATCCCCAGCTGTCCCATTAATGTGAATGGGACTGTCGGTGAGTCAACAGCGGGTCACAGGAGGAGCCACTGAGGGTTAGATAGATGACATTGCTCTTTAAAAATTATGATTTAAATCGAGCAAATTTCAACCAAGCCTTTTTACTAGGGATCTAAACCAACTTGATTCAGATCAAAGCCATCCTGATTCCCAACAACGCTAGCCAGCATCCTTTTCATCACAATGCCACAGACAGAGCCGTGCTGAAAAATTAGCTCCCTCTGGTGTCCTCCCCCCCCCCCCCCGCACTGCTATTTCTGTTTCTTCTTCATGGTTAGGAAGTGGCATTATCTTCTGAAAAATGCCTTTTTTCCCCTCCCTTCCCTGTCACATCTTTAGATTTCGCTTCTACTCACCATTCCTTGACAGGAGCGCACTGTCCAAGGTTGACTTTCATCATTCTTGTATACAAACAGTTTTCCATTGGTGTCTCCTACCACTAGTTCGTTCAGCTGGAGAGAGAGAGAGAGGGAGAGAGAGAGAGAGAGAAAGAGAGAAAGAAAGAAAACATTAATAATATGTCCTTGTTTAATTTGATTTTTTAACATTTTTAATTCAAATTTTAATTCAATTGTTTTTAAATTCGTCAGCTTTCCCCTTCATTTTTTCTAAATTAACAAATCTCCAATTATGTGAAATTGAATTAGCTACAATGCCTTTAACAGCAGCTGATCTGACATGAAACAGATTAAATAAACATGATAAAAAGGAGTTACAAGATACCAGAGAAGCATGAAAGATTCACCAAACGGTTAATAAGAGTTGAAATTCTAAAAAGGACAATAGATAGATATATAATATTTTTAACGTGGTTATTTTATGAAGTGTTAGAAAAAGAAGTAGAAAATAGTATTATGTATACTGAAATATAATGGAACATATATTATATATACACAAATGAAAGATTATGATTATGTGTATTTAAATGGTACACTATTAACATTGACAAATTCACCATCAGTCAATTGCAAAAGGCAGCTTTACTGCGAAGAGCTTACATCCTCCAATGGCACATTGAGGAGAACTCAGTAGGTGGATAAAATGCTAAACACAGTTTAAACATCTGGTTGACTGTGTAATTGATAATAAAAAGTCAGGATCTCTATTGTAAACTTGAAAAGCGAATTTATACCAATCAAATTTTAAGTTTGATCAATTTGATGCTGGGATAGCCCCATTAAAATCTCTGTAAACAAGAAAAGGCTTTTATTTTTCTGACTCAGGGGTGCTTATTCATACAATGCCCAGAATCCCACTGGGAGGGAGATGGCAATTCCTCTATGTGATATAGATGCTAGATAGAAATAGATGATACAGAGATAGATGATATCAATAGATAACAGAAATAGATGATACAGTTTAAATATACATATTGAAAGATTCTAGAGATAGATAGTAATACATATACAAAGATAGAGGATAGAGAGAAAAATAGATATTGATAGTTGATGTAGAAAGATCTAGAGATACATACATACATTTACATATGTATGTAAAGACATGATATTGATAGTTGATATATACACTGCTCAAAAAATAAAGGGAACATTTAAACAACACAATGTAACTCCAAGTCAATCACACTCCTGTGAAATCAAACTGTCCATTTGGGTAGCAACACTGATTGACAATCAATTTCACATACTGTTGTGCAAATGAAATAGACAACAGGTGGAAAGCATAGGCAGTTAGCAAGACATCCCCAATAAAGGAGTGGTTCTGCAGATGGTGACCACAGACCACTTCTCAGTCCCTATGCTTTCTGGCTGATGGTTTGGTCACTTTTGAATGCTGGCGGTGCTTTCGCTCTAGTGGTAGCATGAGACGGAGTCTACAACCCACACAAGTGGCTCAGGTAGTGTAGCAGCTCATCCAGGATGGCACATCAATGCAAGCTGTGCCAAGAAGGTTTGCTGTGTCTGTCAGTGTAGTGTCCAGAGCATGGAGGCGTTACTAGGAGAAAGGCCAGTATATCAGAAGACATGGAGGAGGCCGTAGGAGGGCAACAACCCAGCATCAGGACCACTACCTCCACCTTTGTGCAAGGAGGGACAGGAGGAGCACTGCCGGAGCCCTGCAAAATGACCTCCAGCGTGCCACAAATGTGCATGTGGCTGCTCAAATGGTCAGAAAAAGACTCCATGAGGGTGGTATGAGGGCCCGACGTCCACTGGTGGGGGTTGTGCTTGCAGCCCAACACGTTGCAGGACGTTTGGCATTTGCCAGAGAACATCAAGATTGGCAAATTCGCCACTGGTGCCCTGTGCTCTTCACAGATGAAAGCAGGTTCACACTGAGCACATGTGACAGACATGACAGGGTCTGGAGATGCCGTGGAGAACGTTCTGCTGCCTGCAACATCCTCCAGCATGACCGGTTTGGCAGTGGGTCAGTAATGGTGTGGGGTGGCATTTCTTTAGGGGGCCGCACAGCCCTCCATGTGCTTGCCAGAGGTAGCCTGACTACCATTAGGTACCGAGATGAGATCCTCAGATCATCTGGAAGCCTGCACTCACAAACAAAAAAATCTCCACACCACAAGCCAGGCAAACACCTGGGCACAAACAGATCCCCCCTGATACCTCCAGCTCAAACACACCCCAACCAGGCACCCAGATGAAACCCAGCTTCCTAACTAATGATAGCCGTCCATTTACCCGGAGCCAAGCTGTACTAAAGGCCTCCAATAAAGTAACACAATGTTGCCAGCCAATCAAGATACAAAAAGAGCCACAAAACAGACAGAAGATATTAGAAACACCAATCTAGCAGAACACAGCAAACTCCAAGACCAATAAACACAGACCAAGACTCCCAACCAATCAGGATGAAGAAAAAACCATTCTGGCACAGCGTAGGCTAGCACCAAATTTAAAACAGAAACGGCTGTGAAAGTCTGACTCACAGACGAACACCATACAGAAGCCTGATGATGGCAAATGAGATTCTGCTGAAACATTGCTACAACTTTAAAAGCACAACTACAATGACGTGGGAAAATACCTGAACAAAGCTGAATGCCATATATATATAAATATCAGTATCTAGATCTCTGAAATTGTATGTGTGTGTGTGTATATATATATATATATATATATATATATATATATATATATATTCAGAAGAAAGAGAGATTGCTCTTCGGGAAAAGTTTTTTATTTTTGTTCAGAATTTTCAGACTTGGTGTCTCAAGTCCGTCCTCAGTGAACAAGTAGTTGGAAATGTGTTGGGGAAGAAACTTTGGTCGTTATTTTTGTCGTTGATGTCAGCGTTCTGTAGATTGGCAGCGCGGGTATCGTTCGCGTGCTTGGCTTGTCAGTTGTTTGTTTTGGGTGCGAGCTGGGTTGTTTTTGATGTGTGATTCATCCAATTTTCGCGTAATCCTTGGTAGTTAGGGTCGATGTCTTTGTGGCGATTGATGCAGTTGGGGCCGGTGTGCCATGCTTCGATAAATTCACGTGCATAACGTGTTTTGCCTGTGCCAATTACCTTGGCTGCATCCCAGTTAAAACAATGATTGTGCTCTATGCTGTGTATTGCTATTTGTGATAGGGGGTCTCTTCTTTTAACTGCTAGTGTGTGTTCATGGATTCTTTCGTGGAGTTGTTTTCCAGTTTGGCCAATATATTTCTGGGGGCATGTTTTGCATGGTATTTCATATATAACGTTTTTCATTGAGGTGATTGGTAGTTTGTCTTTACCTGATATGAGTGTTTTTCTTAATGAAGTTGTTGGTTTGTGTGCAATATTGATGTTAAATGGTTGTAAATGGTTGTTATCTAACTGATAACACTCGAACAACAATCAGAAACACAGTTACTGGTTTACTAAGATCAAAGAACCCAGATCACATTTTGACAAAAGATGAAAATCTTGGATTACAATCCTTACGACGAGATAAATCAATAGTCATCCTCCCTGCAGACAAAGGAGGTGCTACAGTCATCATGAATAGAGATGACTACATCACCAAAGCAACTACATCATTAGAAGACACCACAACATACACAGAATTACAAAATGATCCCACAAAGAAACAAAACAATACAATAATTTCAACAATCAAACGACTCTCTAAAGAAAAATTCATTTCAAAAGAAGATAGCAAATTCATCCTAATACCCAGTCCCTCCATTGCCAGAGCATACGGTCTCCCGAAGATACATAAACCAAACATCCCACTTCGCATGGTAATTTCACTCATCGGAACCCCCACATACAACTTAGCCAAATGGCTTCTCCAACACCTTAAACATCTGATTGCAGACTCAGAATACAGCATCACAAATGCATACACTTTTCTTGATCGTATCAAAGAAATACAATTGGAACCTGACGAATGCATGGTATCCTTCGACGTTATATCACTTTTCCCATCGATCCCTCTTGAACATGCCAAAAATATAATTCAACACCAACTAGAAGAAAAACCCATCAATATTCCCACTGATAAAGTGATGGAGCTAATTACACTTTGCCTAACCAACTACTGCCAATTCAACGAAAAATTCTATCTCCAGAAGAAAGGCACACCAATGGGCTCACCTATTTCAGGTTTCATCGCCGAAATAGTGTTACAAGATCTAGAAAAATCCGTTTTTGCAAATTTCAAACCAAAACTATGGCTTCGATATATTGATGACACATTTGTCATTGTCAAACGCACTGATTTAGAACAACTACATAAAGCAATCAACTCAATACACCCAGACATACAATTCACACGAGAAGAGATGAATAATACCCAATTATCATTTCTAGACGTCAACTTGAAACTTCTTGAAACAGGTAAATTACAAACAAGCGTATACAGAAAGAAAACAAACGCAGACATCATACTTCACTACCGAAGCAATCACCCTACTACACACAAAAGAAGCTGCATCTCCACACTCTTCAAACGTGCTTACACTTATTGCCAAGATAAAAAAACACGAAAAGAAGAATTAAACTTCCTCTACAATCTCTTCACAACCAACGGATACCCAAAAAGCTTTATCAAGGACTGCCTGCGCCACAAACCACATAAACCACATAAACAAACAGACACAAACAACAAAAACCCACAAGACCCACCTAAATGGTACTCACTTCCATATATACATGGCGTTTCAGAAATCATAGCACGACATTTACAACCATTCAACATCAATATTGCACACAAACCAACAACTTCATTAAGAAAAACACTCATATCAGGTAAAGACAAACTACCAATCACCTCAATGAAAAACGTTATATATGAAATACCATGCAAAACATGCCCCCAGAAATATATTGGCCAAACTGGAAAACAACTCCACGAAAGAATCCATGAACACACACTAGCAGTTAAAAGAAGAGACCCCCTATCACAAATAGCAATACACAGCATAGAGCACAATCATTGTTTTAACTGGGATGCAGCCAAGGTAATTGGCACAGGCAAAACACGTTATGCACGTGAATTTATCGAAGCATGGCACACCGGCCCCAACTGCATCAATCGCCACAAAGACATCGACCCTAACTACCAAGGATTACGCGAAAATTGGATGAATCACACATCAAAAACAACCCAGCTCGCACCCAAAACAAACAACTGACAAGCCAAGCAAGCGAACGATACCCGCGCTGCCAATCTACAGAACGCTGACATCAACGACAAAAATAACGACCAAAGTTTCTTCCCCAACACATTTCCAACTACTTGTTCACTGAGGACGGACTTGAGACACCAAGTCTGAAAATTCTGAACAAAAATAAAAAACTTTTCCCGAAGAGCAATCTCTCTTTCTTCTGAACTTCTATCTCGGGATGCAAACCTTTACGATTTTACGAGATATATATATATATACATACATACATACATACATACATGCATATATGCATACACACACACACATATAGATACACACATATACATATACATATGTATATGTATATATGTATATATCTCTCTATATATATAATTCCAGAGATCTAGATACTGATATTTATATATATATAAAGATATAGAAATAGATATTGATAGTTGATATATATATAGAAAGAGTACAGATCTAGATATATAAAGATGATAGATAATAGATTAGTGTGTTTATATACATACATACATGCGTACATACATATATAATGATTCTAGAGATCTAGATACTGAGAGATAGATGATATTGATAGCTGATATCTCGATGACACTGATAGGTAATATATAAAGGCAGAGGGTAGATGGAAATATTGATGCGGTGGATGATCTACAAAAATAGATATCCAGACAATATAGAGACAGAGGATAGAGAGACCGGCCAAAGCCTCCACTTGCCCCCCTCTGCTCCCCTCCCCCCTGGGGACCCACCGCGTCGTTGTCGGCGTCGCCCAGGGAGACGGCGCGCGGGAAGAGACTTCCGCCGAAGTCGAGAGCCACCCGACGGACGTAGCTCACCGAGCGCATGGCCGCTCTAGCGCCGGCAGCTCTCGCCGGCTGCGGCGGAACTTCCGGCTTCTGCGCCATTTTCCTCCCCTCCCCGGAAGTATACCACGGGAGCGAGCCGCGCGTTGCCTGAACGGGCTCACGCTTGCCCCCTGCTGTCTATTTTTCTTAAACCTTCTCTTCCTATCTTTTTCTTCCTCCCTCCCTCCCTTCCATTTTTCCTCCTTCCTATCTTTTTGTCGTTCCTCTCTTCCATTTTTCCTCCTTCCTATTTTTTCCTTCCTTCATACCTTTTCCTTTCTCTTCCTATCTTTCCTTCCCTTCCATTTTTCCTCCTTTCTTTCCTTTCTCTCTCCCTTTTTCTCCCTTTATCTATTTTTTCTTTCTCTTTTTTCCTTCTTTCTCTTCCTAGTTCCCTTCCCTCCTTTTTCCTCCTTCCATTTTTCCTTCTTTCTCTTCCTATCTTTTCCTTCCCTCCTTTTTCTATTTTTCTTCCTTCCATTTTGCCTTCATTTTTCCTCCTTCCTATCTTTTTCTTCTTTCTCATTCCCTCCTTCCTCCTTCCACCACCTCCTAAAAGCCCAGGCAAACACTCCCACCCAGTGCGCCGTTGCCTTCCACTGGCCCGTCCTGCGCACGCGCGGTGCCTTTCTCCGGCTCGCCTCTCCCTTTTGGGCGGCGTGATGCCAGCCGCAGGAGCTGGAGTGGGCGGGGCCCGTCCCGGAAGCCTTGGCCCCGCCCTACCTCGCAGGATCCCGGGCGCCTCCTTACCGCCAGGTGAGCTCTCAAAGGCGGCAGGACGGTGGGTTGATTTTTTTTTTTTTTGCGGAGAGGGAGGGCGAGCGTGACTGGGCTTTTACAAGCATCCTTAATGCAAACATGAACGGGTGAAGAAGCTTGGAAATCCTGGCCGGGGCTGGGTAGGTGGAGGGTTGGAATTGGTGGGTGGGTAGTTAGGTGAGTGGAAGGTAGAGTAGATGGATAGTTGGAGGGATAGTTGGTAGGTGGGGTGGAGTAAGTGGGTGGGTGGGTAAGTAAGTCAGTGGGAGTGGACTAAGTGGTTGGTTGGAGGGGTAGGTAGGTAAATGGGGTGGAGTTGAGTGGGTGGAGGGATAGGTAGGTAGGTGGGGTGGAGTAGGTGGGTGGGTGGAGGGGTAAGTAGGTAGGTGGGGTGGAGTAGGTGGGTGGGTGTAGGGGTAGGTTGGTAGGTGGGGGGTGGATTAGGTGGGTGGGTGGAGGGATAGGTAGGTAGGTGGGGGGTGGAGTAGGTGGGTGGGTGGAGAGGTAGGTAGGTGGGGGGTGGAGTAGGTGGGTGGGTGGAGGGGTAAGTAGGTAGGTGGGGTGGAGTAGGTGGGTGGGTGGAGGGGTAAGTAGGTAGGGGGTGGAGTAGGTGGGTGGGTGGAGGGGTAAGTAGGTAGGTGGGGTGGAGTAGGTGGGTGGGTGGAGGGGTAAGTAGGTAGGTGGGGTGGAGTAGGTGGGTGGGTGGAGGGGTAGATAGGTGGGGGGTGGAGTAGGTGGGTGGGTGGAGAGGTAGGTAGGTGGGGGGTGGAGTAGGTGGGTGGGTGGAGGGATAGGTAGGTGGGGGGTGGAGTAGGTGGGTGGGTGGAGAGGTAGGTAGGTGGGGGGTGGAGTAGGTGGGTGGGTGGAGGGGTAAGTAGGTAGGTGGGGTGGAGTAGGTGGGTGGGTGGAGGGGTAAGCAGGTAGGTGGGGTGGAGTAGGTGGGTGGGTGGAGGGGTAGGTAGGTAGGTGGGGTGGAGTAGGTGGGTGGGTGGAGGGGTAGGTAGGTAGGTGGGTGGGTGGAGGTAGGTAGGTAGGTGGGTGGGTGGGTGGAGAGGTAGGTAGGTGGGGGGTGGAGTAGATGGGTGGGTGGAGGGGTAAGTAGGTAGGTGGGGGTGGAGTAGGTGGGTGGTCGGAGAGGAAGTTAGGTGGAGTGGAATAGATGGGTGATTGGAGTGCTAGTTAGGTGGGTGAGGGTGGAGTAGATGGGTGGGTGGATAGGTAGGTAGGTGGGGGGTGGAGTAGGTGGGTTGGTGGAAGAGTAGGTGGGCAGGTCGGTGAGGTGGGGGAGGTGGGTGGGTTTCCTTTGCATTGCACATCGCATTGCCCCCCTCCCCTTCTGAAAGTGAGCAGCGCCTGGGCTGAATGTGAACTTGCAAGAGCAGCTTTCTTACCTCCCGAAAGAGTTGTCAAGAAGCCGAGGAAGCTTCTTCAGGATGAGAAGCGAAACCTCTTCAAAGAAAAACCAAAAATGCCCAGTTGCCTCTTGGGGTGGGTGGGAACAACTATGACCTGGAGGGCTGTCCTACAACTCCCATTATCCCCAGAGAGGGGGCAGGTGTATCAGGAAGAAGAAATGACCGATGGATTGGAATCCCCTGATCCCAAATGAGTTTATAGTTTTGCTTTGTTTCCTCTCCTTTCTTTCTTAATAAACAGGAATTGGGATGAAGTATCCAGGATTGTCACTTTGGAAAATGGATGAAATCCAGCTCTCTTGACATCTGTAGATCTTTATTTTTTGTATGGTAGTAATGGGTTTTAATAAAAAACCAGAAGATTTTGGGATTCAAATTTATAAGGGCCTTTAGAAGGTGCTCTGATTGAAATCTACTCACTCTGGGTTCTCTTAGATTCAGAAGAGAGATCTGAAAGTCTAGGGAAAGATAAACCACAAAATCATGCCGTATAATAAAATTAGCTCGATACCCGTGCTTCACGATGAAACTATGTGGTCGGGCTTAGTTTTGGGGGAGGAAAATAAGGGAAAAAAATTCTGCCTCTGCCTACCGGCATCCATTTGTATTCCTCTGGCTAGTGTCCTGTCAGTGTGTGAGAGACTGGAGGACTGGTGGAAACTGAAAGAGTATTTGCTGTGTGAGCAAGGAGGAGACAGCAAGGAGCCTGGGTGTGGCTTAGCTCAACTGTTCCGTACTAAAGCTGCTTGGTGATGTGAAACTAAGACTGAAACTGAAACTCCTCTCCTCTGCTTGTGTTTTACATTTGGAAGTTATTTCTTTTCAGGTGGGGAGGGGGAGTAGAACTTCTTAGCATCAAAGCGTGTTAATAGTAATAATATAGGAAATACTAAGGCTCTGATGGTCATTTGGAAAAATCCTTTCTTAGTGAGCCCCTGGAAGCCAAGAGGAACATAGGTGCCAAATTTCAAGTTTTTAGGCTTTACGGTTCTGGAGATTTTGCGATGATGCGTGAGGGGTATTTTGCTTTTTATATATAGATTAATTAACAATAGTTGTGCATTAGGACTTTGCTGTCTGCCTGTCTCGCTCCAAAGCCTCCAGATTTTCATTACCTGAATCCATAACATTGCCTAATTTATTTGCCATTTTAAAAATGTAAATCTCGGAAATCCTTCTAGGAGAAAAATGCTTGTGGAGATTGTTGCTTTTCAGTCAATTCTGATCATTCTGGCTGCCTTAATTATAATCAGAACAGATAAAGATTTCTATTGCTATTGTTCCATAGGGTTGCTTGCTAATGATCTTTTCTTGCAGTGGGTGCTCTTATTTTTTTGACAGAGGTTGATGTAGTTTTATCAAGATATTTGTATTTTTCTACAAGAACCTAGTTTGAAGGCATTATTCTTTCTGGTACATTTCTGCAGCCTTTTTAAAATGTGCTATTTATTGCTGAGCTTTAAAAAGAGGAAGGAAATTCACACCATGTGAAGCTTCTGTTTTTTTCTGGCAAAAGAACAAAAAATAATATTCATAGTTTCATAATTTGGGAAAAATACCTGGTTCTCCTCAATTTGTCATGCCCCTATCTGTATCTGACTCGGAGGAGGAAGCCAAACAGTTGACAGGGAGTAGGAGTGTGGCTCTTGTTGGCTGTGGAAGAAACTGGGGAAGGGCAAAGGCTGGCTGGGCAGAGCAGGGAAGAGGTAGAGCAAGGGAGAGGGAATTCGGAGGAAAACCCAGGCCCAACCCCTTCTCATCCTAGGGCACACAGGGAAGAACGCAGAAGAGAGCAATGTCGGTTGCGTGGCTTAATGGGGAGGAAAGGACCCTCATTCCCTTCATTAGCCATACCTGGGGAAGGAGTTTAAAGGAGAAGCAGTTGGGAGGGGCATTTGTCGGGAACAAACACTGAATTCATCTAGAGTTGAGAGTTGCGGCCTGCAAACCTGGCCTTCCACTTGACTGTTTGAATTATTGACATGCTCCTATGTGTTTATCTTGCCTTGCTGGAATTATTGTCATGATTCTTCACTTTTTGGATTCATTATCTTTCCCTGCTGGAGTGATTGATTGCAGTTAGTCTGTTTACACTGTTTGGACTGGAGTATCTGCAGCCAGAGGCTGTTGCAGGTTAATAGGAGAGCTTTTCTGCAGGCCGGAGAGTAACTGGAACTTTGGAGGCAAAGTTGGTGCCAATAAAGGGACTCATACCTGTTCTCTGGCTGTGTTGCCTTCGTGCCACGCCCCGGGTCATCACAGGAGCGTTATCCATGCTAAAAGATGCTTGCTTGAATAACCATCACCTTAGGTTCTCCCACAGCTTCAGTTGTGTGTTGCTTCAGGGGCAGCTGTAATCTCAACAGGATGAGGCTTGTCATCCTAGAAAACTACGATTTGGCGAGTGAATGGGCTGCAAAATACATCTGTAACCGCATCATTCAGTTCAAACCTAACCAAAGCCGATATTTCACTCTTGGCTTACCGACAGGTAATTAATTTTCTTCTCTCCCTCTGTCTGTCTGTCTGTCTGTCTGTCTCTCTCTGTTCTCTATTTTTGCTCTTGTCGATAAGGAAGAATTAATGGTTTAGCGGGTTGGCTAGATTTCACTTATCAGGTGCTTGAGTAAAACATGGAGTAAATTTAGGAAACAAATCGTGCATTTCCAGAGTTATGAAGGGAATTTTCCTGCAGACTTTTTTTGGGATTTTCCCAGGGTCTCTGGTCTGCAGGATTTAAAATTATGAGTTTGGTGGTCCCTGAGGTCCAAAAGATTGGCAATCCTTGGATGTCTCCCACTTCCTCCCACTTCCTCAACAGAAGTGGGGAAAAACACCCAAAGGCCATATTATGTTGTTTCTGCTCTTCCCTGCTGCAGGTAGTCCTTGACTTACGACCATAAGGGAGCCCAACATTTCTATAGCTAAGCGAGACATCTGCTAAATTAATTTTGACCCATGTTATCAGCTTCCTGGCCATGGTGGTTAAGCGAATCACGGCAAGTTGATAAGTTGGTAACCTGGTCGTTAAGTGGCTTTTCCCCCTTGACTTTGCTCACCAGAAATTCGCAAAAACAACAACAACATGTGACCCCCCAGGACACTGCGACCGTCATAAACACAAGTCAGTTGCCAAGCATCTGAATTTTGATCATGTGACTGTGGGGATGCTGTGAAAGTCATTAACTGAAATATGGTCATCACTAGTCACTTTTTTTCAGTGCCGTCGTAACTTTGGACGGTCATTAAACAAACTTGTAAGTCGAGCATTACCAGTAATCAAACAAGCAAGGCTTGAGAAGTGATTAGAAAGTTACTTATTCCTTAGAAATTGTGGCCAATTCTCCAGGTTTCTATGCTGTCCTCTTCTTCTCTGCTCCTGCACGATCTTATCCCAGTCAGCTCATCTCTTCAGGGTGGCCATATTGATCACCGCTACAGCTGTCTTCAGGAAAGGGAGTATTGCCAAGCCAGGGAGGGGAAGATGTGGCTCACTGAGACCCAGATGGCGGTCTCCCCCTTCTTCGGCCCCAAATCAGGGTGATCGGGGCCCTCTGACAGTAGAGCATGAACGGAAACCATGGATGATCACGGATTTTGGTCCGCCAGCGAGGGAGTCCAGCTGGAACAAAAAGGGAGGGGGAAGCAGTGCAGAAGCTTGCAAACCGAAAGTGCATTCCACAAATGTTTTCAAAGATAGTAACAAGGTGACTGAAGTTTCTGCCGGGCAAAACTCTAACTGGAGAGCCTGATTGATGACTCTGGGCTATGGATGTGTCCCTTTGGAGAATATGAATTACAATACACCCAGGGGGTGGAGGGAAAACCAGGGTCAAAGGTGACAATGAATGATGTGCCTCAGAGTCGGCTTCATCCAGGCAGTGCCGGCATGTTAACTCCTCATAAATCTTTAAGCTTTGACAATCTAGCTAGAGACTCATGAAATGGGGGTAACTGCCAGAGCCCTGACATAACAGCTGGACTTGTGATTGACTCCATCTTTTGCAATTCAAATTACAAGATACTTTTCTTAGGGCAGGGGGTTGGCAACGGGCCAGGCGAGGAGTGACTGGGACGGGTTGGGAGGGGCCAGCCAGTGGTAGGATCAGCCGACAGGGAGCCTCATGCTGCTCCAGAGCCACGAGTGGCCGATCCCAGTCTAAGTGCATAAGATAATGAAAAAACATTTGCTCGATGCAGGAAGCACGCCTTTGGGATGCTACCAGAAACTGATAGACTATCACAAAAGAGGAGATCTCTCTTTTAAATATGTGAAGACATTCAACATGGATGAATACGTAGGTAAGTTGTTTTTAAGTATGCCTGTATTTGTGACAGGGGCCCATATTTACAAATCAGAATCAGAATAGAGCTGCAGGGGATCTTGGAGGTCTTCTAGTCCAGCCCCCTGCTCAAGCAGGGGACCCTCTACCACAGTGATAGCGAACCTGTTTGTTATGGCATGCTGAAAGCACACGCGCATGTGCCAGCATCCACAATGCAATGCACCCCCCCCCAGCTGATTTTTGGCCCATTTGAGGCAGTTTTCACCCTCCTGGAGGCTCAAGGGAAGACACTGTGGCCTCGGGAGGCCAAAAAATGGGCCTTCTGAAAGTGCCTGTTTTCAGCCTCCAGGGGGCCTCTGGAGTCCAGGAGAGGCCGTTTTTGCCCACCCAGAGGCTCAAAGAAAGCCTCTGCAGCCTCGGGAGGCTGAAAAACGGGCCGGTTTTGGTATTTCCGGAAGGCCATTTTTCGCCCCCCTGAGGCTGCAGAGGCTTTCCTTCAGCCTCCAGGAGGGTGAAAACGGCCTCAAACAGGCTGAAAATCAGCTGGGAGGCACGCACATCTGCAGTGCAGGTAAGTTTGGCTGGGGCTCATGTGCCCGTAAAAATGGCTCTGCATGCCACAGGTACCATAAGTTTACCATCATGGCTCTACCATTTCAGGCAAGTGACTGACCAGACTCTTCTTAAAAATCTCCAGTGATTTGGCATCTACAATTTCTGAAGGCAACTTCTGTCCCACTGGTTGATTGTCCTCACTCTTAGGAAGTTTCTCCTTAATTCCAGTTTGCTTCTCTCCTTGGTTAGCTTCCACCTGTTGTTTCCTGCCTTGCTTTCTGGTGCTTTGGAAAATAATTTGACCCCCTCCTCTCTGTGGCAGCCCCTCAAATATTGGAATACTTCTATCATGTCCCCCTCAGTCCTTCTTTTTCCTAGATTAGCCAAACCCAAATCCTCCTAAAAATTCAACGTTGGACAGAGCAGAGGTGGGATTCAGCCAGTTTGGACCAGTTCTGGAGAATCGGTAGCGGAAATTTTGAGTAGTTCGGAGAACCGGCCAATGCCACCTCTGATTGGCCCCGCCCCCATCTGCCTCCCGAGTCCCAGCTGATCGGCTGGGTCTCCTTTGGTTGCCCTGCACAGGAGAAAGGAGCTGGAAAGCAGGTTAGTGGGGTGGGGAGGAAATGGGGATTTTGCAGTACCCTTCCCCTGCCACACCCACCAAGCCACGCCCACCATGCCACACCTTGGCCACCAAGCCACACCACACCCACCAAGGCATGCCCACAGAACCGGTAGTAAAAAAAATTAAATCCCACCACTGGGACAGAGTGGCCTGCCTCAATCAGTTCCATGTCCCTTTAAATTTCCTTTGAATGATTATTATGTTGTATATGTTTTATTTTTACTCATAAACATTTTGAATACAGTGTATTGTCAGGGCACATAACTTACAAAAATTGAGAAAAAACAGAGATATTAATATGTATACTAATAACAGTAATAGTGGTGTAGCAGAGTCATTTTAACCTAGAGTTCTCTTTATATTAGCTTGTTTAGAATGATGTTAATGATACCAACGTGTTTATAACTATTATGAAGTCCACGAATTAAAACAGCTCTGCTTTGGTTCCAGGGCTTCCGAGAAATCATCCAGAAAGCTACCATTCTTACATGTGGAACAATTTTTTTAAGCATATTGATATAGATCCAAACAACGCTCATATTCTCGATGGGAATGCTCTGGATTTAAAAGCCGAGTGTGACGCCTTTGAAAAGAAAATAGAAGAATCTGGGGGGATAGAGTTGTTTGTTGGAGGTGAGGGGTTTTTGGGGGGGTGGCTTAAGTGAAAACGGAAACTTATCAGTGAGTAATCTAATTAGTACAGGATACTATTTAAGTATCTGTGATGACCCGGTGCGTGGCACTAAACCAACACCATCAGATAATCAGCAAGAATCCCTTTATTAGCTCCAACTTCACCCCAATGTCCTGGTTACCTTCTGGGCTGGTGAAAAACTCTCCCAGTAACAGCCTTTGAATGCAAGAGAATCAAGTCCAAAATGTGGTCAACAAAAACTGTAACTATTAAGTCCAAACAAGCCAAACTGAAGTAATCAGTTTGATAGGGCAGGAGCAAGAATTCCAGATGTGAAGGTATGGCAATAACTCAACATAGTTGGGAAGATGCCAGGAACACAGAAAAGCAAAGTCAACACAAGATAAACTCACATTTGCTCCCAGAAGCTGCTGCACTCAGCATGCATCTGTTTTGAACTCTTCCCAGGTATGCCTAATGAAGGGAATCAGGGCCCTTTCCTCCCCTGGAAACCATGCAACCCATGTTGCTCTCTTTTCTTTTCCTCCCTGCGTGCCCTAGAATGAAGAGGGGGTGGCCCTGGGTTTTCCTCTGAATTCCTTCTCCCTTGTTCTACCTCTCCCCTGCTCTGCCCAGCCGGACTTTGCCCTTCCCCAGTTTCCTCCACAGCCAACGGAGCCCCTGTTGGCTGTTCATCTTCCTCTTTGGATTCAGATTCTAACAGGGGCATGACAGTTAGAGCAGGGGTATCAAATTCAATTTCATTGAGGGCCGCATCAGGGTTTGCCGTTTGTCATCTTTCCCAGGTATTGGCCCAGATGGTCACATCGCTTTCAACGAGCCGGGATCCAGTTTGGTGTCAAGAACAAGATTGAAAACACTCGCCATGGATACCATTCTGGCAAATGCAAAATACTTTGATGGGGATTTATCAAAGGTCCCAACTATGGCTTTAACAGTTGGCGTGGGAACAGTCATGGATGCCAGAGAAGTAAGAACATCAGTCTTTATACTTGCATTTTTGAATGCATTTTTGAACGCATGTCTGAAAACTGGAGTGCTATATAAGTCATGTCCTTTAGTATTACCGTATTACAAATCATCATCTTTTAATGACCCCATAATCCCTTGTGGAGTGAAGTCTAGGCAACTGAATGGAACTAGCAGAGTGCTTTTAATGGCCAGACGCCTTTCCTGTTGCCAGTACGGAGTTTTATTCAGCAGATATATCCTCATTGTGCCCAGAGAGAGAAATACCTACTTCTACCTAGGATTGAACTCACAGCCTCCTGATTGTGAGACGTGAGCTCCACCTTTAGGCCACTGCAGCACTCTAGTGTATTACAAATGTCCATTACTAAATGTCTATGTCAGAGGTGGCCTCTTTGTGACATGTGGACTTCAACTCCCAGAATTCCTGAGCCGGCCATTTTAACATCTTAAGACTCAGGATATGTGATGACCCGGGGAGTGGCACAAAAGCAACTAAGTCACCAAAGCAGCTAAAGGTCCCTTTAATTCCTCCAACTTTGCCCAAGAACGGTTTTTAAAGGGAAGAAATTCAGTCGGAACCCAGAGTACATATCAATTATAAATAAAACCCAACCCAAACCACATTGCAGCAATTAACGAGACAGGGCAGGATAAGGAGTTGCCAAATTCAAAAGATAACGAAACACACACAGTTGGGAGGACACCAGAACCCAGATAAGATGTGACAAAGATCATGCTTTGCTTCCAGCAAGGTGCTGTGTGCAAACACCCTTTATATCCTGTTTTCCCAGCTGCAGCTAATGAAGGGAATCAGGGCCTTTTTCTCCCCTGTAACCCATGTTGCTTCCTTCTCCTTTCCTCCCTGCGTGCCCTGGGATGAAGAGGGGTGGGTCTGGGTCTTCCTCTGGATGCCCATCTGACCTGTGCCGTTCCCCAGTTTTCTTCACAACCACCAGGGCCACACTCACACTCCCTGTCAGCTGTTCAACCTCCCCCTCAGAATCAGATTCCAACAGAGGCATGACAGGATGTGAGACAGAGGTGGGGAACCATGTGGCCCCTTTATGACTTGCGGACTTCAATTCCAGGATTTCTGGGAGTTGAAATCCACAAGTCTTTCAAGTGGCCAAGGTTGGACACCCCTGACTTAGTACCTTTTCTAATGGCGATGGAGGGAGGCTGCTTTCATAGGTGCTCGCTGGACTCTCTGCTTCCATTCATGCTTGGTCTTCCAGGTCATGATTCTTATCACGGGGGCACACAAGGCCTTCGCCTTGTACAAGGCAATCGAAGAAGGGGTCAACCACATGTGGACTGTTTCTGCCTTCCAACAACATCCCCATACCATCTTTGTGTGTGACGAAGACGCCACTTTAGAACTCCGCGTTAAAACAGTGAAGTATTTTAAAGGTGAGTGCCATCCTATTGGAGGAACTGGGCATGGATGATCTGGAGCAAAGAAGGACTAGGGCTGCCCCAAAGAGGAGGGGGTCCACTTATTTTCCAAAGTACCTAAAGCAGTGGTGGCTAACATTTTTGGGCTTCTATGCCAAAACTTGTGTGCGCGCTTGCACACTCGCACTCGCATGCCAGCACCCAAGAAGGCAATGCTTGCCCCCCATGCCCCCTACAAAATCCCCACCCACCGTAATGAGTAATCCTCACCCACCCACCCCTGCCGCCCTCTTACCTGCACTATGCCTCACAGCTGATTTTTGACCGCTTTAAGGCCTTTTTTGGCCTCCAAGAGGCTTGAGGAAGACTTCTGCGGGCTTTGCAGGCCGAAAATTAGCCCTGTTTCATCACTTCTGGTATTTTTGAAAAAAACAGGAAGTGATGAAACAGGGCTAGTTTTCGGCCTACAAAGCTTGCTGAAGCCTGCAGAAGCCTTCCACAAATGTTTGGGAGGACAAAAAAGGCCTCAAACCAGCCAAAAATCAGTTGTGAGGTGCGCACATGCCCAATGAGGTAAGTTTGCCTGCAGCTCATGTGCTGGCACAAATGGCTCTGGGTGCCACCTGTGGCACCCATGCCATAGGTTTGCCATCACGGACTAAAGGCAGGCCAAGAAACAAGGAAGGAAAACTCACCAAGGAGAGAAGCAACCTGTAATGAATGAAACCCTTTACCAAGGTTGGAACAGCTGTCCCAGATGTTATGGGAGTTGAAAATTGACATTGCAATTACGTATAGTATTTCCCAACTTACAACAGTTTGTTTAGCGACTGCTTGAAGGTACAACAGCACTGAAAAAGTGATGCACCATTTTTCACACTTACTGCATCTCCATGGTCACATGACTTACATATGCTTGACAACGGCCTTGTGTTTATGACGGTTGCGGCCTTGTGCGACCTTTTGACAAGTGAAGGCAATGGGGAAGCCAGTGTCATGACCTTGTTAGAATCGGACTGAGGGAGAGGAGGAACAGCCGACGGAGTGGAAGTGTGGCTCCGGAGGTTGTGGAGGAGGCTGGGGAAGGGCAGAGGCCAGCTGGATAGTCAGAGGAAGAATCAGGCCCATCTCTCCATCCCAGGGCACTCAGGGAGGAACGGAGAAGGAAACAACTCGACTTACGAGAGAGGAAGCGGCCATGATCCCACTCATTGGTTGTAGCTGGGGAGAATAGTATATAAGAGAGACGATTACAACACAGCATTGCCAGAAGCAAAGTGTGTTTTATTTTGGGCTGAAGTTGTCTTGGTTGGCGTCCTTTTAACAGACTGTGCCTTGTTATCTCCTTGAAGTTGGTAATTACTTATCCTGGTCCATTGTGGAAATTCCTTCATTGTAGTTTGTTTTGGTTTTTTATTTCACCTCTGTCTGCTCATTAATTTCGGACTGTATTGCTTTCTTTTGAAGACTAGTTTTGAATATGTTTTATCTCCAGCAGAGAATTATTGAACAGTGGGGCCAAGTTGGAGGCATTGAAGGACATTTATTTATGTTTTGGATTTTGTTACATTTGTGTTACATTCCGGGTCATCACAGCTAGATTCACTCACTTAAAAACTGCAGGGAAAGGCGTAAAATGAAGCATGGCTCGCTTAACAAATGCCTCGCTTAGCAAGATACGTTTTGGGCTCAATTGCTGTTCGTTAAGTCAGGAACTTCCTGTACGACAGATTAACGTAACTAGCAATATGACTAACACAGATTTATGTGTTTTTTTCCTCTCTCCAAGGTTTAATGCACGTGCACAACAAGCTGGTGGAACCTCTATGTAGCATGAAAGAGCAAAACTGATGAACAGAACCACACCAGCACATTGTTGGTGGTGGGGGACCCCGGCCGTGTGTTTTGGGGAGCAGAATCACTAGGGCAAACTGCGGAACCTTGTCTAAAACCAAGCATCTTTTTGCAATCCAGGGCTTGTGCGTTTTCCTCACGGTCCAAAATGGGTGTGTTAACATTCCTCTCTATGCTGTCAAAAACCTTTTTTTTCCTCGTCTTCCCGCCCCCCTCCGCCCACTTTTGTGTATTTACAGGGTCTGAAATGATGCAACAGTTCAAAGTTGAGAAGCTCAAAACCAGTTGCTCAGGGAGAAGAATTTAACCTTCTGGCAGGGGGTCCTTGGGGGATGTGTTGTTTTAAAAAGACCCCCGAGGGGAACTGCCCCAGTGTGATTTTGCTTCCACCTTTTTTTTTTTTTTTAATTATTATTAGTTAATCTTTAGTGAGATTCACAGTCTTTGGGGCTGGTTGGTAGCTCAATAGCTCGAGTCCTAACCAAGGATCTAGGAACTGTTCAGGTAGCGTCGGAGGATATAAGCTGTTCCAAGTAGGGTGGCTTTTTTGTAGAATCAGGGTATTCAAATCTGATAAATTCAGGATTTAGCCAGATAGCCCTTTAGGTGTTGCTCCAAGGGCTCCAATTACAATTGGGATAACACACGATTTCTTTTTCCAAAATCGCTCAACTTCAATTTGTAAGTCCCGATACTTTGTGATTTTTTTCTTGCTGCATGTCTACAATTCATGCATCACCAGATATTGCAACGTCAATAAACCAAACCTTTTTCTTTGCAACTATGTTATGTCAGGTATTTTGTGAGCCAAATGCTTACTACTACTACTACTATTATTTTTACGTGGGAAGGGGGCTTCAATAAGCTTGTTATGGCCATCTGGGCTTTTCCCAGATGCACCCTCCAGGCTCTGTGGCTGAAATAAAAACTCTTCCTTTGATGCCTTTAGATCTTGGCCTCTGGACAGTGATTTGTAACAGAGAAGCAAGGACTTTACAATTAGGTGTTTCTACACAGTTCAAATCTATCCCTTCTTCCCTGGGAATAGGGTGCAGGAGAGTATGAGTGGAGTAACTGTCTTGTAAACAATTGTACTTCTCTGAAAGTTTCTGGACAGACAACCTATGTTTTGTTCCATTCATATTTCCTTTTTCTTATCTCTTTCTTTTCTTTCCTTCCTTCCTCTCTCTCCCTTCTTTCTTTTCCTTCTTTCCTTTCTCTTCCTCTTTTCCTTCCTTCTTTCCTTTTTCTTCCTTTCTCCCTTTTTTCTTTCCCTCTCCCCTCCATTTCCCTCTTCCTCCCTTTCCTTTCCCTTTCCCCTTTTTTTCTTTTATCTCTCCCTCCCTCCCTCCCTCTACTTTTCCTCTTTCCTTCTTCCTCTCTTTTTCTCCCCCTAATATGCATTAAATGGATATTTATTTCTGCTACAACACTCATTTGAAGGGTGGGGTAGATAATTTGGGCTGTTTTGCAATGTTATTCTTGCCAGAAATGGGCAATGTATATATTTTGAATGCCATTGCAACGGTTAAAATCTCCTAAGTCACTGCTTGTTATGACTCTAGCTAAAGTAAAGGGGCACATTATTGCTTTCTCCTGTGGTTGTGTTGCATTTTTCAAGTGGTTGTGTTGCATTTTTCAAGTGTCTTGTGGATTGAAAAAAGGATGGGAGCTTTTCTGAGGTGGTGGAGGATTCTTTGCAAATGCTTTCTTCACTGTAAATGGGGAATTTTATGGATTTAGTTTCTGGCATTTGAGATTAAAGTTGAAGAAACTGCTGAGAACGCAGCCTCCCAATTTCTGTAGGGCTTTGGGTCAAAATGTTACTCTCGATATTTTCCACCCAGTTCTTCCAAAGATTGTGGGAATGAAAGAGTGGAGAAAACAGCAAGAAATCTGCGTGAACAATGTCATTGTTTAAATCATTTGTTTCTTCAACCTTGGCAACTTTTGAAGATTTTGTGGATTTCAAACTTCCAGATTTTCCCAGCCACTAGGAGGAATTCTGGGACTTGGGAAGTCCAACCCATTTTTAAGTTGAGAAGCAGAGAAACCCACTTGGTCACTTTTAAGATATGGCCAAGTTTTGAAAAAAACATGGTCTTGCATTTCCCCTCTGCTGAGAAAATAAAACTCCAGCTCCAGAATTTTGTTGCGGTGGATTCTTCAAATGTATGCAAACTGCATCCAAATGGACTGGAAGTCAACATGCTGCAAAGGGGATATGTGATGACCCAGGGTGGGATACAAAATAAAGTCCCCAAAACAAATGAAGTCCCTTTAATTCCTTCAAAGCTCCAAATATCCTTGACTGGAGACAAACTCCCCCACAAACAATTACAGAAAGGAGGAAATGCCATTTAAACTAAAAATGCTTATAAATTATAGAGTACAAACAACACAAACCACCCTGAAGCAATTAAGGGAACCAGGCAAGATAAGGGCTTGAAGACATCCACAGATATCGGAACATCCACTGGGAAGGACGCCAAACTCAGAGAGAAATGACAGACTAGAGATATTTCCATGCTTTGTTTCCAGCACTGGCCCATATGCATGTCCGTCCTTTTAACCAGTTCTCACAGTGGCAGCCCATGAAGAGGATCAAGACCCTTTCCATCCCTGTGGACCATGCCTCTCCATCTCTCCCTTATCCTGCATGCTCTACGATGGAGGGGATGGGCCTGGTTCTTCCTCTGACTGCCCAGCCGGCCTCTGCCCTTCCCCAGCCTCCTCCACAACCTCCGGAGCCACACTTCCACTCCCTGTCAGCTGTTCCTCCTCTCCCTCAGAGTCAGTCTCCATCAGGGGCATGACAGGATAATTCAATTTATACTCCACCTTAAGATGGAAGTAGTTTTGAAAAAGGCTAAGCAAGCTCACACCAAAGATCCAAAACAGGCAGTCCCTGACTTATGACAATTCATCTAGTGACTGTTTCAAAGTTACAATGGCAAAAGTGGAAAAAGTAACAATTTTTCCATATTTATGCAGCATCCCCATAGTTATGTGATGAAGGCACTTGATAACTGACTCATCTTTATGTCAGTGGCCATGTCCCAGTCACACAACTCCCTTTTGCGACTTTACTAACTTCACAACTTCAGCGATTCACTTAATAAATGGTGCCAAGAAAAGTCGTAAAATGGTGCAAAATTCAACAAACATCTCTTTGCAAGAGAAATTTTGAGGCTTCGTTGTTGTCATAAGTCGTGGATTCCTTTAATTTGTATGCCCGGTTTATTTACTTAGAGTAGCAGCCAAGGGATTGCAAATGTCAAGACCTGGATTGTAATCACAATATGGAAAAAGACAAATAGACACCTCAAAGGCCCAAGGCTATGGTTCTAAAAGATGGCATCCAAAATTGGTCGTAATAGTCTCGGTGTTGTGGCCCGCCAGCAGCCAGTGGAGCTATCAGCAGATTCGGACAGGGAGGAGGTTGGGGAGGAACCTGGGCCAGTCCTGGAGTCTGGGGAAGGCTCTGACAAGGGCTCTGCATCGGAGGCAGAGATGGGGCCAGGGCCATCCGACAGTTATCAGCTGCCTTCAGAATCGGAGATCAGTGGGGCAGAAGAATAGTTGGAGCCTATTCCTAGTGTGCGTATGCACAGAGCTGCCAGAAGAAGAGAACAGTTAAGGAACAAGGGTTGACTCTGAAGTAAAGGCACAGGTGGATGGTGAATGACCCCTCCCATAGGGAATAAAGAGGAGCAAAAGGGGAGTGGAGTTTGCAGGAGACAATTAGTTCAATTCATTAAGGTGAAGATTTGTTCCTGACTTCTTGCCAAGTAATTGCCGCTAGAGCGTGGCGTTTGGAAGCTATCGGCCTGGCAGCTCCAAAACTGATAAAGGTCTGCAGTTGTGAAATCTCATGGAAGACTGTTGGCCGGGACTTTGCTGGAGAGGAATTCCCTTTACCCACAATAAAAGGGGTAAAGGGGTTTTATTGGGATGAGGAGTCGGCTTCATGATTTTGGGAAGCCTAGGTCACTAAATTCGGATGCTAAACTATATTTTAGATTTTTAGGCCATCAGTTTTGCTGCTTTATTGAACTGCTCCATTAGACGTGGTGTCAAATTCGTCGACGAATAGATGAGATCCAGTTCAAGGTGATACCCGGTTTGCAAACTGCTGGCTCAACAGTTCTCACCAGCTGGACTTTGCAAACAGCTGGAAGCTATCTGTCAAGCTGCTTCTTGAGAACTTTGATAAAAGCGTCCTTTGGCACCTCTACGTTCCCAATTCTCCTCATCTTCTTCTTCCCTTCAGCTTGCCTCTTCAAAAGCTTCATTTTCCTTGTAATGTCTCCTCCGTACTGTTTTAACAAAACAAAACAAAAAATGTTTCTGGGTTAATACCAATAAAGGAGAATATTTGTAGCTCAGGGTTGAAAGGAAAGGTCCTCGGTGCTTTTTTTGCCGATGTTTCGTGACCCAACTAGGGAACATCATCAGTGATAGAAGGGAGTGGGGTTTGTAGAGAGGAGGAGGAGGACGACGACAACTGTGGGGTCTTTGGTGGTCTCTGAATTTGGTTGTTTTCTTGTAGACATTTCATGACCCAACTAGGTAACATCATCAGTGCTAGAAGAGAACACCAGAAGGAAACCCCACTCCGTTCTAGCACTGATGATGTTACCTGGTTTGGGTTGTGAAACATCTTCAAGAAAACCACCCCGCTGAGAGAGCACCAAGGACTCCATAATCCTTTCCTCTTCTCCACACACCTCACTCCCTTCTGACAATGATGATGTTACCTAGTTGGGTAATGAAATGTCTGCAAGAAAACAACCAAGCTCCGAAATACCAGTCAATGTTGATCCCGTCCAGCATTGCTCTTATCCTAAATAATAAAAAGTAAGTTAAAAACCATGAGAATTCTATCAAGCACTCCAGGTGAATTTAACCTGAGGTTCAACCTTTAAATGAAGTGGATAAAATCTTACTTAGGGGGGAAAAAAGTGGCTAACTTATATTAAAAAGATTTTTTTTGAAAAAAGGAAATACTAAACTCGAGACTCATGAAAATGGAAAAAAAAAAGAAAAGATACTCACACATTTTGCCAGAACATCTTTCCTAAAAGCTTTCACCCTGGAAAATAAAGTGAACCGAGTTGCGTTTTAAAAGGATAATACAAAATATTCCATCATTTGAAGTTCTGAAACAACAAATAATTGGTAATTCCATGCTTTTAAACCTCTCTATATGCTGCCTTTGCAATAGGAATGTCTTAAATAAAATGGATAAGGCTCTTTGATACTGAGCAGCTACTTAATTTAAAAATTAATCTTTCTTCTACTCTTGTTTTCTAGTTTATTTAAAGTTTCCATTTTCATGCTACTGGAATACAATATAATTGGATTTTCTTTTCCTTTCAATGGGTTAGAATTGGGGCGACTGAATGGAGCTGAGCGTTTCCTGGCTGGATGCCTTTCTTGTCACCAATACAGAGTTACACTCAGTGGATATATACTCATCATGCCCAGAGAGAAATATCTGCTGTTACCTAGGATTGAACTCTCAGCTCTTGTGAGGTGAGAGTGCCACCTCTAGACTCTTGCGCCCCTCATATAATTGGATATAGTATACAAAATATAATCAGTCACTAAATGAACTGTTGTAAGTTGAGGTCTAACTATATACTCCAACTACTTCTTGATGGGACACATTTCCTTAAAGGCCAAATTTAATCAATTCCCAATCTGAGACACCCACTTTAGAAATCAGGATTATACTAGTAGCCCAAAATCAAGCCCAAAATTCATGATGCCCAGTATTCTGACCCAGGCTTTGTAAACCGTAATTATTCACAAACTTGTTTTAAAAACAAAACCTATTTTATTGCAATGCTGGGAATTATTTTCATTCCCAGCCAGAATTAATCTCAAACAGTCCCCTGAGATAAGCACCCACTTTCAGTTCTGTGGAGTGCTGCCCAAAACAGAAGTATCCAATGAACTAGAAAAGAAACCAACTGAAGTACAAAAAAACAACAACCGAAGTACAATGAGCTTCAAGGATGACTCGGAACCGATCTACTTTGCTTCCTGCAAAGGTTTTGTCATCTTGGCCTGACTTTTATCCCTGATGGGAGGGGCAATCACCTCCCAGCCTTACTCCTGAGTTGCCCCTTTTGTCTCAGCTGTTCTCACCTTCTAGCAGCTCTGCGCATACGGGCACTGGGAACAGGCTCCCCTCGTTCCTCTGCCTTGCTGCTGCCAGACTCTGGAGGCAGCACCCCACTCCCAGATGGTCCTGGCCCCATCACTGCATCAGACACAAAACCCTCATCCGGGTCCTCCCCAAACTCCCTGACTGGTCCCCATTCTTCCCCACTGTCCGATTCTGCTGCCGTCTGCACTGGCTGCTGGCGAACCACAACACCCAGGGAGAAATGTGTTTCGCTCCATTTTACGATGTTTTCTTGTCGCCTTTGTTACGTGAATCACTGCAGTTGTTAAATGAGTAACACATCTGTAAGGCAAATCTGGCTTCATCCTTGGACTTCGCTTGTCAGAAGGTTGCAAAAGGGGGTTCGTGTGACCCCTCCACCCTAGGACGCTGCAAGCCATTGCAAGTGTGAGTCAGTTGTTAAGCATTCAAGCGTAAAATCACATTGACCACGGGATGCTGCCAACGGTTGTAAGTGTGAAAAACGGCCATGAGTCACTTTTCTTCACTGCTGTTGTAACTTTGAATGGTCACTAAGCAAACTGTTGTAAGTCAAGGGAGAACCCTTGCTAATCCATAACAAGGCTGTTACAGCTTATTGTCTTATATAATTTAACTGAAATGGAGGAGGAGGAGAAGAAGAGAAGGAGGCAGCGGAAGAGGAGAAGGAAAGAAGGGGAAGAAGGAGGAGGAGCAGGGGTGGAGGGGAGGAGGAAGAGATAGGAGGAGGAGGAGAAGTAAAAGAAGTAGAAGAGGAGAAGAAAAGGAGAGGGGGGGAAAAGGAAGGAGAAGGAGGAGGAGGGAGAGGGGAGGAGGAGGAAGAGGAAGGAGGAGGAGAAGGAGAAAGTTATCTTTTTAAAACCAAGTTAAACATAACGACTTACGTTTCTCTTGCAATGATTTTGTTGCCGAGACATGCCTGGATAGCTATTTCAAACATTTGCCTTGGAATGAGGTCTCTTAATCGCTCGCACATAGATTTACCAACAGAGTAGGCTTTCTCTCTGGAAAAGAAGTAAGAATGGGTCAGTCCTGGGTCTTATTCCAAAGGACATCAACAGTGGACATCAGGATTGGGGTGTCCGGCTAAGCCCAAGAACGATGTTAAAAAAAAAACTTCCTGCCAGGATTCAGTTCTTTGATTTGCTTATACGCACAATAGACAGAATCTTGCCAGACTTTACTACGCTCATCCCTACCCACAGACCCTGAAAAGTGGGAGGAAGCGATGGCAGGTAGTCCTCAACTTACGACCCCAATTTTAGCCCCAAATGTGTGTCGTTAAGGACCTGTTAGGCGAGTTTTGCCCCCTTTTTCATGACTTTTCTTGCCAGAGTTCTTAAGGGAAACAATGCATTTGTTCAGTTAGGGAATCTGGATTCCCCATGGATTTTGTGTGTCAGAAAGTTCCAAAAGACAACTGTCATAAATATGAGTCTGTCGCCAAACATCTGAATTTTGATCATGTGAATTGGAGGGATGTTGCAATGATTATAAGTGTGAAAAACGGTTGTAAGTCACATTTTCCAGTGCTGTCGTTAACTTCAGTCACTAAACAAAGTGTTGTAAGTTGGGGACTGCCTGTATTCAAATGGTAAGCTTTCCAATACGGATTTAAAAAATATATTTTCCGTTTGAGCTTAAAGGTAAAAGTTCCACTCCTTGCACATACGTACTAGTCATTTCTGGCTCTAGGGAGCGGCGCTCATCTCCGTTACACAGCCGAAGAAAAGCCAGCGCTGTCCGAAGACGTCTCCGTGGTCATGTGGCTGGCATGACTCAATGCTGAAGGCACACAGAACGCTGTTACCTTCCCACCAAAGGTGGTGCCTATTTTTCTACTTGCACTTTTTACATGCTTTTGAACTGCTAGCTTGGCAGAAGCTGGGATGAGTAATGGGAGCTCACTCCATTATGTGGTGCTAGGGATTTGAACCGCCGAACTGCTGACTTTTCTGATTGACAAGCTCAGCATCTTAGCCCCTGAGCCACTGCATCCCTATATTTGAGCTTGGAGAAGGCTAAATCAACACAATTGGACCCAGAGAAAGATTGAAATTGTGAGACAGACAATGTCTGTGTATCAAGAAACCGAGAATGTAAAGAAAGACAGTTGTAGGTTATAAACAAATCCAGCAAATCGTCCTTAAAATAATTAAAATTTCTCCAATCCAAATAAATTTCACAGCATTCTTGTTACGTTACTTATCATTCATACTTCACAGGTTATGTGTATAAGAATTTAAATTTTCAATTGCAAGGATGTTGAGGTGTTTTTTTACCCCCAGGAATACCCTGTTTCCCTGAAAATATGACCTACCCTGAAAGTAAGTCCTTGCTTGATTTTTACACGTGCGCCCAATATAAGCCCTTCCCCCAAATAAGCCCTAATTAAGATCCCATCTACTCCAGAGTGGATGAGTAAAAATTAAGCTAGGGTGGGATGGGGGTGGTGGAGCTGCCTTACTACTTACCTTTGGATAGTTGTAGCCAGGCCTCGCACACCCAGACACCTGCCTCGCTGGCCCATTTCTTTGGCAAGGCTAAAAACAAAGCTCAGGATCGATCCAGAGCTCTGTTATTGGCTGCAGAGGCCTTCAGGAAAGCCTTGCTGGCCGCAGAAGAAGTTCCTGAAGGCCTCTGACAGCAAAAAGGAGACTGGGGGGCGATGCGTACAAATGAGGTTAGTCAGTCGATCGACATCCACCGAAAATAAGACCTGCTGCCTTTTTTTGGTGGCAAATATATATATATTTAAGACAGGGTCTTATTTTGGGGAAAACATGGTAAAATGCATGGAAAATGAATAGGTGGTTTGGGTAGTTTATTCAAATGATATTAGGATTTGAAATGGTTACAGGGTTTCCTGCTTGAGCAGGGGGTTGGACTAGGGCAGCGATGGCTAACCTATGACACGCGTGTCACTCGTGACACGCCGAGGCACTTTGACTGACACGCCTGTTGGTGTGGGGAAAACCTGCACATTTAGAGGCTGCCTGTGCTCTGCTTCAATCCCTGCTCCCTGCTTGTTGCGTGGAGGCGTGGTGTCACCGCTGCCGCAAGATCTTTGCAGCAGAGAACCAGTTTTAACTGCCATAAATTGAGGTTTGTCAGTTTCATTACCTCAGGAACGCTACTGGAGGAAAGGAGATCCATGAGGTTCACAGCCTTGTAAGGTGGCCTTCCGATCCCCACATCCTGCATCTGCCGCCCTGAGACCAGGGAGACGAGTTTCACAGCCCTGTGTGATCACCCCAGCCCAGTCCGTCATAAACCAAATTATTGATATTTCTTGAAGTGACACACGACCCGAGGAAGGCTACACTTTTTCCCGATTTTCGACACACCAAGCTGAAAAGGTTAGCCATCACTGGACTAGATGATCTCCAAATTCTGATTCATGGATTGAATTTTTAAAAAATGAATGTGCACACAATGGACTTACCGAGGTACAATAGTTATCAGCTCTTCCACAGATTTTCCATTTAAAAAAATATCCATTTTGACAAGATCTGCGGGCTGGTATCCTGCGTCTTCATAGTCAAAGCTGAAAACAGAAGAGAGTTCAACTGATGAGCGGGGGGCAGGGTGTTGGACTAGACCTACAGGGTCCCTTCCGGCTCTATTCCGATTCAACGCATCATATGAATAGCGTTCTGAAAGGTACAATTTCTAATGTACACAAGTAGTCCTCTACTTACAATGGTTCACTTAGTGGCCATTCAGTTCACTTAGTGATGGGTTTCCCCGTGGATTTTGCGTGTCAGAAGGATGTAAAAGGGGACGGTGTGCCCATCATAAATACGAGTCGTTTGACAAGTATCTGAATTTTGATCAGGTGAATTTTGACCAGGTGACGAGGGAGAAATTTCAATGGTCGTAAGTGTGAAAAACAGTCATAAGTCTTTTCTTTTTCAGTCATGTAACTTTGAACCATCACTAAGTCAACTATTGTAACTCGAGAACTACCTGTACATACATGTGTATGGACATATATCAAAAGTCCTTGTGGCCTTCAATGGATTTGGATATCCTGTGTATTTCGAGCCCCAGGTAAAAAAAAAAAATCAAATTTTCAAAAAATTAATAGATAATAATAATTGGATCTTCCAACTTCAAAATTATACAAGTGTGGGAAGTCTTAAACTGTAGAGTTGTAATTGCAGGAATGTTCCAATCTCGGATGGCAAACCTCAGATAAAGAATGTTTCCAAGCAAGTACAACTCAGGCAAACGAAGTCACTAATTTATGGATAAAGGAGGATTAGAGAGGGGAAGTAAACATATGTTAGACTTTAGCTAGAGATAATTAATTGTATGGACTACTGTGCTGAACAGTAACAAAAGTTTAGCAGTAACCAAAGTTAACCAATGATGGAGGATAACTAAAAATGTATATAAATGCAAGACTATACTCCAATAAAGATAATCAGATCATCATCATAATTCAGTTGTTCATGATCAAACAACTCAACTGCCTCGTCATTACAACATTAAACCTGTTCTGACCTCGGCTTCACCAAAACCACGAAGCCAACTCCTCGTCCCAACAAAACCCCTTTTATTTAGACTAATGCGAATTCCTCTCATTCACATCCAGCAAAGTGCCGGCCAACAGTCTTTCAGGAGTGATTTACAATCACAGACCTTTTATCAGGCTTGGAAAGTTGCCAGGCCAATAGCTTCCAAACGCCACGCTGTAGCAGAAAACACTTGGCAAAGAGTCACAAACAAATCTTCACCCCAATTAAGCGAACTAATTGTCTCCTGCAAACACCACTCCCCTTTCGCTCCTCTTTATTCCCTATGGGAGGGACCATTCACCGTCCACCTGTGGCTTCACTTCCAAGTCGACCGTTCCTTAACTGTTCCCTTCTCCTGGCAGCTCTGCGCATGTGCACACAGGGAACATGCTCCAGCTGTTCTTCCCCACTGATCTCCAACTCTGAAGACAGCTGATAACTGTCAGACAGCCCTGGCCCTATCTCTGCCTCTGACACAGAGCCCTCGTCAGACTCCAGGCATGGCCCATGTTCCTCTCCAACCTCCTCACTGTCTCAATCTGCCACCAGCTCCACTGGCCACTGACGGGCCACAACAAAACCATAAGAACTAAGTTAATTTACCTGGCATAACCAGACGACAAGGATTTTAACGCATCGAAGAAATCCACAACGATTTCATTCAGTGGGAAGAGATAAATCATCATGACTCTGTGTTCATCCATGTACACCATGTCCTTCTGAACCGCTCTTCGAGTCTGAAAAAAACACATAACAGTCTGAGATGAACATCTGAGATAAAAAACTTTTGGCTCAATGTTGGGGAGATGTAACAAATAAAAACCAGCTGGCTTACATTGAAAACTGAACAGAAAGAAGACACAGAATATTATCAAATATCGGACTTATTTTACCAGCGGTTGGGAAAAAAGGAGTGGAGATTAAAAACAGAATCTGTATCATTAAGCAAATTAAATATCCAGACACAATGATATTTATTAAGCACTAACTAATACAAACAGTAGAAAATTAATAAAATTAATGAAAAATAAAAACCAGCTGGGAAATTTAACATAGCAAATGATGCAGTCAGGTTTCTGGTCTACGGAGATTCTCAGTCATCCAGGTTGTCCCAAAGGTGTTTTTTTTTCCTTTCTCGACAATAAGTTTTAATTTTTTCACCAGCCTGTGTTGGGCCGGTGACAGCGTGCGTTGCTGGTTGAGATACACTGATTTAGAATTCCGGGTTTACTACACCAAAGCCAGACAAATGGCTGCGCATATTTACAATTCCTCGTGCCCCTCAGCTCAATAAAGATTAATCAACCACAGAACGTATCAGAAATTACACCCTCTACGCCACAACCAGTGGTGGAATTCCAAATTGTGCACTACTGGTTCTGCGGGCTTCTCAGCACTCAAAAGAGTGCTGAGAAGAGTATTGCCCTTGTGTAGTACTCAAAGATCCCTGAGTTTTTTAGCTCAACTGAGGCGTGGCAATCCGCTCTGCTGCGCGAATCAACTGAGGTAAAAATCAATGGAATAAAGGACCCGCACAGTACCCAAAGATCGCCCTCGTGCAGCACTCAAAGATAGCTCTCGTGAGTTGAACTATTTTTTAGCTCAAGTTGAGGCGTGGCAATCCATTCTGCCATGTGAATCAGCTGAGCTAAAAATCAATGGAATGAAAGATGGGAAAGAGCAGAGGTGGGGCCAATCAGAGGTGATATTTGCTGGTTCTGTGAACTGGCCAAAATTTCGCTATGAGTACATCAGAACTGGTCCGAACCGGCTGAATACCATCTCTGCCCATAACCTTCTCCACCTTATGTACCAACCTGGCAAAGAGCTAATATTTCTCCAATATATTCTTTAGGGGTCACTATAGTGCCTAAAACTATCGGCTCCAAGTAGTCTTTCACCATGGAATGATCAGGAAACTCTGCGGGGTTCACGATTGTGATTTCCTCTTTCCGATATTCCTGAAAAATAGGAAAAAAGAAGAGGAAAAGAGGGTATTTTTAAAGCTTTTCTAATAAAAGAAAAAAATTAGTACTCTTTAAATGATTTAAAAAAAAAAAAAAAAAAGCATATACACAGGTTGTCCTCGGTTTACGCCCACAACGGGGCCCAAAATATTCTGTTTGCAAAGCAAGACAGCTGTTCTCACGGACAGAAGCGAATCCCTGGAGGTGATAAGTTACGAACCTGATTGTTAAGTGAATCCGGCTTCCCCATCACGGGACGCTGCAACTGTCATAAATACGAGTCAGTTGCCAAGCAGCCGAATTCTGATCACGTGACCCTGGGAGACTGCAACCGCATAACCAATGCAAACCCTAAACATGAACTGCTAAGGTTGTAACTCTGAAAAACTTTTTTTTTCAGTGGCATAATTTCGGTCACTAAACGAACTGTTCTAAGTAGAGGTCTACCTGTCCAAATAATTGCAAGCCATCCATACAACCTGAAGTGGAAATGGAGGACGTATAATTTTTAAGCAAATAAACTAGGGAAACCTAGAGTGGCGCGGTGGCCTAGAGGTGGAGCTGTCGCCTCACAATCAGGAGGCTGTGAGTTCAATGCTAGGTAGAGGTGGATATTTCTCTCTTGAGTACAATGAGAATATGTCTGTTGAACAAAACTCCGCACTGGTGACAGGAAAGGCATCTGGCCAGGAAACACTCAGCCCCATTCATAGTTTGCTATCTGAAGTGAATATTTAGAGTTATGTCATAATTCTGTCTGCAATAGTGGCTCATCCTACGTTTGTGTCATATTGCTTAATTGATTGATGGTTATTCTTCTCACCCAATGCAGAGCCGGTATGACTTACTATTGTAATTAAATGCTACTTGAAGCCTTGGCTAAAGTCGAATTGGAAGGATCAAGGGCTCAGGAGGAATTCACGCAAGCGTTGTCCAAAATCAATTTGTGCTTAAATTGGACTATTATTTTAAGTTCGTTCTCTGGATGAATTCTGCCCCAAGGGCCAATAGCAAAGGGAAACAAACCAGGATGCTAAAACGACCTAGATTTCCGGATATTTCCCAAACAATCCCAAATAATTTTCTAGAGAGGGTGTACCCCCGTTCAATTCATAAGTCTCTAGCCGCATCTCTCAGAGAAAATAAAATTGATTTATTAGAAGTGGCCATGTTGGTGTTACCTGGGTGCAGCCGACACTCAAGTACATCATTCATTTTCCCCTTGATTCTGGTCTTCCCCCACTCCCTGGATGTATATTCTCCAATGGGACACATCCATAGCCAAGGGTCATCAATCATGCTCTCCAGTAATATTTCTGAGCGCTGACAACTTTGGGCTGCCAGGGCGATTATCTAAAGCATTTGAAGAATGCACTGTTTTTCTCCACTCCCTTTCTGCTGGCAGTTAAAAAGACCAAAGGAGTATTTTTTTTTTTTTAGTTAACACTAGCTCTGTGCAATATGGACACTAAACCAAATCCACTCTGGCCTTGGCAAAACTCCATTATACTGAATTGTGGCAGCAGGATCAAAAGACAAATGATTCAACATATAGATTGCCAAAATTAGAGCCTATAATAGAGACTTTGCTGATTTCTTGGCTGCGACAAATGAAGTAAAAAATAATAAAAAACTATAATTAGCTCGATAGTTTGTGCTTTGCTGTGAAACTATGTGATCAGGGCTTAGTTTTTGGAGAGGAAAATAAGGGGGGAGGAAATCTGCCTCTGCCTACCAGCATCCATCAGTACGCTAGCATCTTGTCAGTGTGTGAGAGAATTGAGGGCTGTTTGGAAACTGAAACAGTATTTGCTGTGTGAGCAAGAAAGAGGCAGCAAGGAGCCTGGGTGTGGCTTAGCTCAACCGTTCTGTACTAAAACTGCTTGGTGCTGTGATAACTAAAACTGAAACTCCTCTCTGCTTGTGTTTTGCCTTTGGAAGAGATTTTTTTTTCAGGTGGGGAGCGGGAGTAGAACTCCTTAGCATCAGAGCGTGTTAATAATAATAATAATATAGGAAATACTCTAAATGCTCTGATGGTCATTTGGAAAAATCCTTTCTTAGTGAGCCCCTAGAAGCCAAGAGGAACCTACGGGCCAAATTTCAAGTTTGTAAGCTTTACAGTTCTGGAGATTTTGTGATGATGCCTGAGTGATGTTTAGATCTAGACATTCCTTTATAACGTTTTACATTTTCTATTTCATATTTTAGATTTTGATCTCTTTTTTAAAATCAAAATGTGATGTCGATGTGCCATATGATAAATATATATATTGTAGAGCTTCAAATTTGACAGCTTTTAAGACTTGTGGACTTCAACTCCCAGAATTCCTCCTCCAGTCATGTTAGCTCAGGAATTCTGGGAGTTAAAGTCCACAAGTCTTAAACTTGCCAAGTTTGAAGACCCTTATTCTAGAGGAAAATGTCTTATTTGAGAGCTTCATCATCAAAGACCTGGAGAATTCAACTAAATTATGGAAACTGTTCAGAATTACGCTCACTTTATCCTTACACACTAATGATGATTTGAGACTTTCTTTTTGAAAATCATCACCTTTATCAATTTTGGGGAAGAAAGGATCGCCTTGTATGGAACGGTGGGAGCTGTCAAAATGACCGAGGTGTTGTGTTCTTGTTCCAAGCGCTGATTAAAAACTTCCATATGCAAAAGGCCAAGGAATCCCAACCTGTAAATTAAACATTTCAATTGACATTTTTAAAGATACCAATCTGCAATTTGCCAAATTAAATACCTTCAATTTCCAAGCCAAAGGAAAGAAAATGTGTTCCAAATTTTGCATTTCACTGGTATGGTCGTCTATCAGTTATAAAATACAAACAAGGAAAATTACACTCCATTTCAGTAATTCCACCGAAAGCTATAAGCTACTAGATCAATACCTGTGCCTTTGCTGGATGTGAATGATAGGAATTCACATCAGTCTAATAAGGGTTTTGTTGGAGTGAAGAGTCTGCTTCATGATTTTTGTGAAGCCGAGGTCAGAGGTCATTCCCTTCTTGGAGTCCGATTCTGAGGGGGAGATTGAACAGCTGACAGGGAGTGGGAGTGTGGCTCCACTGGCTATGAAAGAAATGGGGGAAGGGCACAGTCTGGCTGGGCATTCAGAGGAAGACCCAAGCCCATCCCCTCTTCATCCTGGGGCATGCAGGGAGAAATGGAGAAGGGAGCAACATGGCTTACAGGAGAGGAAAAGGCCCTGATCCCCTTTCATTAATTGCAGCCGGGAGAACAGGATATAATAGGGGCATTTGCACACAGCTCTTTGCTGGAAGCAAAGTGCATTATCTTGGTCGAGGCTAATCTGGGTTTTGACGTCCTCCCAACTGTGGTTGCTGCATTATCTGTTGGAAGTCTGCAATTTATCATCCTGCCCTGCCGTGTTAATTACTTCAGTGTGGTTTGTGTTGGTTTTTTAAAATTTCTAATTATCTTTACTTTGGGTTCAGACTGCATTTCTTCCCTTCGTAGACTGTTTTTGGAAGAGTTGATCTCCAGCCGAGGATAATTGGACTTTAGGGCCCAAGTTGGAGGCATTAAAGGGAATTTATTCTACTTTTGTGACTTTGTTATTTTTGTGTCACGCCCAAGGTCATTACATCAGAACAGAGCTGTTGTAAGTCAAGGACTACCTCTCTCAATGGATGCAGGGGTACTCACCTCCACCCAGCCCCCAAAGCCAGGCTGTTGTCACGCTGAACGGTGACACTGGAGTCATTGAGGGTCAGTTTCTCCAAGGCCCCCTTCAGGTTAGAATATTCGGACTGGTCCGTTGGAAAAACGCCTGTCCAGAGAGAAGGTGGTCTTTAGCCAGAAAAGCAACCATGGATGTCCTGTCGGTCTGGAGTCTCCAACTGTGGCAACTTGAAGACCTCTGGACATCAAGCCATGGCTGGCTGGGGAATTCTGGGAGCTGAAGTCCACCGGTCTTCAAGCGACCAAGGTTGGACACCTCAGCTTTAGCTGATCCTGCATTGTTGTTCCATCCATTTTAATATTGGTTGCCTTTTTGGAATGATGGACCCCAGTTGACTTCCTTCTCCTTCTCCTCCTCTAGTTTACTAGGAAATCTGTCTGTCTGTCTATCGGTCTGTCTATCACCTATATCTATCGATTCATCTATATCTCTATCCATCTCTCCTTCCATTCATCTACCTCTATCTATCCACCCATCCATATCTATTCATATCTATATCTCTATATCTATATATCACTCTATTCATCTATCTCTCTATCCTTCTCAATCCATCTATATCTCCATTCATTCATCCATCCATCCATCATTAGAACTGCTCATGTCCTTGCAGAGAAGGGGACTCTGGGCAGTGCACTATATTAACATTTTGAAATGTTAATTGAAATTTAAATGCTCCATCTCTCTCCCTCTCTTTCTCCCTCTCCCACCATTTCTCTCCCCCTCTCCTCTCCTTCCCCCTCCCTCTCCCTCCATATTTTTCTCCTTTCCTCTTTCTCCCTCCACTTCTCTCCCTCTCCCTTCTCTTCCCTCTCTCCCTCCCTCTCTCCTTCCTCTTCCCTCTTCCTCCATATTTTTCTCCCTCCCTCCATTTCTCTCCCTCTCCTTCCCTTCCCTCTCTCCCTCCCTTTCTCTCTCCTTCCCCTCCTTCTCCCTCCATATTTTTCTCCCTCCCTTCCCCTCCATTTCTCACCCTCTCTCCCCCTCCTTCCCTTCCCTCTCTCTCCATTTCTCTCCCTTTCTCTCTCTCCCTTTCTCCCTTTCCTTCCCCCTCTCTCCCTCCATCTCTCTCTCTCTCCCCTTCCCTCCCCCCTCCATATTTCTCTCTCTCTTCCTCCTCTCTTAAACACTCCCTCCCTCAACCCCAAATCTTTCGACCGATGCCCTCCTCACCTGCAAAGACCATGGGTTTTGCTGATTTAAACCCAGGAAACGGTTCCACTGGCTGGTTCTGCAAATAGACCGTATCTCCTATTTGGGCATCCATAATCTCTCTCATCCCAGCAATCATATAGCCAACCTGGCCGGCGTATCTAAATGAAAGTTTTTACGATATTGCATGAAGGCGGGCAGCAGAATCGGGTGGCATCAACTATGTAGAATACTACAAAAGATTGTTGTGCCAACTGGGACACACAAAGTCTGTGGATGTTTTTAAGACGAGATTAGGCAACCATTTGTCTGAAATGGGAAAGGGAGTTCTTGAGCAGAATGGGACGGCGGATTTCCCCCAGTAGGGAGTTTGACACAGTCTCTTCCAACTCTTGTTCATTCTTTTGTTCTTCCTATCATTAAGTGTCATACCTTATGATTCTCGACTCTTGACAAATGTATCTTTTCTTTTATATATAATGAAAGTATTTACACCAAGACAAATTCCTTGTATGACCAATCACGAATTCTATTCTAATTTATGAAGAAGGTGATGTTCTAGAGTCCCATAATCTGATTTTATCTAATAGACACAAGGACAGCAGTAAGGTAAAGGTTCCCCTCGTACATGCGTACTACTCGTTTCTGGCTCTAGGGGCACCAGTGCTCATCTCCGTTGCGAAGCCAAAGAGCCAGCGCTGTCCAAAGACGTGTCCATGGTCACGTGGCCAGCATGACTCAATGCCTTCGAAGGCTCACGGAACGCTATTCCCTTCCCACCAAAGGGGTCCCTATTTTCCTACTTGCATTTTTTTTTTTAACATGCTTTCAAACTTCTGGGTTGGCAGAAGCTGGGACATGGAATGGGAGCTCACTCCATGTCGCGGCGCTAGGGATTTGAACCACCAAACCACCGACCTTTCCAATCGACAAGCTCAGCGTCTTAGCTACTGAGCCACTCTGTCCCTCTGAGACATAGCAGTACAGCAGGTCATATATATGAAAGAAAAAAAACCCATCATTTTTCAAAGCAACTGAAAGGACATATTGACATGAATCAGTCTAACCTTTGCTCTTTGCTTCTGTTAAAGAAGTTGCTTATCCTATTTTGCTAAGGATGGAGATCATTTGTTAGGAATTCATTCTGTCAGAGAATTGTATCCTTTTCTAGCTGGTTTCTCGCCTCTGCAATTTGCTTCAGAGCTAGGCGCATCCTTGGAGACAATTCCCAGGAACATCCTGCTCCATAGATAAAGGGGTGGGGGGCTGACTAGGAGCATGAACACACAAGGACTCTGTTGGAGACTGACTCCGGGAGAGAGAAGGAACAGCCGACAGGGAGTGGGAGTGTGGCTCCAGAGGTTGTGGAGGGAATTAGGGAGACCCAGGCCCATCCCCTCTTCATCCTAGGCCACACAGGGAAGAGAGAATAAGGGAGAAATGTGAATGGCGTGGTCTACGGGGAAGGAAAGGGCCCTGATCTCCTTCATAGGCTGCAGCTGTGAGGACTGTTTAAAAGGACAAACTGCGCATGGCCCAGTGCTGGAAGCAAAGTGTGAAATAATTCTAGTCTTTCAGTTCTTATCGGAGTTCTGGCATCCTTCCCAGTGTGTGTATTTCGATATCTGTGAACGTCTTCAAGCCCTTATCCTGCCTTGTCTCATTCATTGCTTCAGTGTGGTTTGTGTTGTTGTTTTTCTATTTATAATTTATATGTATTTTGAGTTTGAACAGAAGTTCTTTCTTTTTGCAACTGTTTGTGGGGGAGTTTTTTCTCCAGTCAATGATAATTGGAGCTTTAAAGCCAAGTTGAAGGAATTAAAGGGACTTCACCTATTTTTGTGACTTGGTTGCTTTTGTATTCCCCCCCCCCCCGGGGTCATCAGACAAAGTATGGATAGAGCACAGACAAAGAAAGCTCCATGGATAAGGAAGAGGAGGGCATGGATAAGACATTGCCCATGTTATTAACAAACCTTTGTTTCTGGTTGGATAAACTTTGTTTCTATCAAGCGTAAAAAGTATATACTACTCTGAGTCACTCTCGCAGGGTGTGGCTATTCCTTACGTTCATTTTGTCTGTATGTTTTGGACATCGTATTCACACCCAGTCTTTTTGCTTTTGCCAAACAATAAAAAAAAACCTGTTATATTTGCAAGCCTCGTCTTTGGCATCTCGTTGGTCTGGGGAAACTTCTGGGACCTTACACAAACAAACAAACAAATATCGCAACCTTAAGAATAAGAAATCAATTGACATTTGCTATTGGGGAGCAAGAAGAAAAAGAGTATTATAAAATATGGGATTTATTTTATCAATGGCTAGATAAGAAAATAGAGAAATAAAATATATTATAATATAAATATAACATAATGATAATGAAATGTAATGATATGTTATAATTGATTACTATGGAAAGAATCATAACATGGTATCTTATATTTGATTATTGTGAAATGAATAATACTATGAGCTAGGTTTTATAACAGTTGAGTCTTGCTCGAAAAGGATGAGGTGAACTTGCAATTACATTCTGATAACGATCTGATAATAATATATTATGGGGATAGTAATCTTATATATTATGAACTGTAATATAAAATTAAGAGGGAATGACTGTTGATATTGTGCACAAGAGATATGTACCAACCCACACATTTTATAAGGGAAAGAAGATTTTATTTAATGTTGTATGCTTTGTGTTTGTTTTTGTTTGTGATTAAAAATTAAAAAAAAATGCAAAAAAAAGAATAAGAAATCAAGCTACTTCCAATGATAATATTGTCTCTTTCTCTCTTTCTCTTTCTCTCACACACACACAGTGTCAACTGTGCTGACCTCTCTCTCTCTCTCTCTCTCTCTTTTTGCTTTCCAAAACTTACAGTTTACCAGTCGGCTGCTCATCGGGCGTCAGAATTCCTACTTCATTCACTTCATAAACCTTCTTAGTGTGAGACGTTGTGATCTTGTGGCCCTTGTGGATTTCTCCACTAAATAGTGCAATGTTGGCGATCACTCCTCGGTAAGTGTCAAAGGTCGAATCGAAGACCAAGGCTTTCAAGGTCTCATGGATTTCAATCACGGGCCTGTGACAGGTGTCACAAAAAAAAAAATTTGTAGAAAACTATCACTCGGAATTGGGTGTTTTCTGCTCCCGCCCCCCCCAAAAGAAAAGATCCGATTACAACAGCATTTAAAACAACAAGAACGTACACAGGTAGTCTTGACTTAAAACAATTTGTTTACAACCATTCAAAGTTAGAAGGGCACTGAAAAAATGTGACTTATCACCATTTACCCCAATTATGACCTTTGTGGTATTCCCGTGGTTCATGTGATCAAAATTCAGACCCTTGGCAACTGGCATGTACTTATGACAGTTGCAGTGTCTTGCGGTCACGTGATCCCCTTTAGAAAAGAATAACAGAGTTGGACGGGATCTTGGAGTTCTTCTAGTCCAACCCTCTTCCTAGGCAGGAAACCCTAGACCATTTCAGACAAACGACTGTCCAATCTCTTCTTAAAAAGTGTTGGAGCATTTACAACATTTCCAGCGTTGGAGCATTTACAATTTCTGGAGGCAAGTTGTTCCACTGGTTAATTGTTCTAACTGTCAGGAAATTCCTCCTTAGTTCTAAGTTGCTTCTCTCCTTGATTAGTTTTCATCCATTGCTTCTTGTCCTGCCCTCAGGGGCTTTGGAGAATAGCCTGACTCCCTCTTCTTTGGGGCAGCCCCTGAGATATTGGAAGACTGCTGTCATACCCCTCCTGGTCCTTCTCTTCCTTAAACTAGCCATACCCAGTTCCTGCAACTGTTCTTCATATGTTTTAGCTTCCAGTCTCCTAATCCTCTTGGTTGCTCTTCTCTGCATTCTTTCTAGTCTCAACATCTTTTTTTACATTGTGGCGACCAAAACTGGATCCATTATTCCAAGTGTGGCCTTATCAAGGCCTTATAAAGTGGTATTAACACTTCAGGTGATCTTGATTCTATCCCTCTGTTAATGCAGCCTACAACTATGTTGGCTTTTTTGGCCACTGCAGCACACGGCTGGCTCATATTTAAATGATTGTCCACTAGGACTCCAAGATCCCTCTCACAGTTACTATTATTGAGCAAGGTATCCAGGGATGGGATTCAACCGGTGCAACAACTGGTTCAGTGAGCTTGTGATTTGCATGCGGGTGCAATGTTTGAAAACTCAGCGTTTCAGCTCTAATACTTACCTTCCACTACAGCCCGGTGAGTAAAACAGCTGAGGCACAACAATCCCACGAATCAGCTGAGCTGTGAAACAGGGAAATAGGATAGACTAGGGCCATGAAACAGGGAAATAGGATAGACTATGGCATGCGTACCGCAGGTGGCACGCAGAGCCATCTGTGCAGGCAAGCGAGCCCCAGGCAAACTTACCTGTACTGTTCATGTGTGCTCCTCCCAGCTGATTTTTGGCCCGTTTGAGGTCTTTTTTGGCCTCCGAGAGGCTCGAGGGAAACCTCTGCAGCCTTTGGAGGCCGAAAAACAGGCCCGTTTTGTCACTTCCGGTATTTCCAGAAAGTGACGAAAAGGGTTCATTTTTCGGCCTCCAAAGACTGCAGAGGCTTCCCTGAAGCCTCTGGGAGGCTGAAAATCATCTGGGAGGTGCGCGTATGCGCAGTGCAGGTAAGGGGGTAGTGTGTGTGGGATCACGCGTACATGCGCAGACGGCATGGGGGGGAGCAGGCACATTGCCTTCTGAGCTCAAGCGCACAAGCAATTTTCGGCACAAGAGCCCCAAAAGGTTAGCCACCACTGGGGCAAGGGTGGATGGGTGGGGCCAAATGATCACTGGAACAACCGGTTCGCTTGAACCGGTGCAAACCATTCGAATCCTACCCCTTAACAACCCACATTCTTAAGAAGAGACAGGTCATGAAGCAGGGCAAATCTCACTTAACCAATGTCTCACTTATCAAAAGAGGAATTTTCAGCTAACGTGTGCTAAGTCACTTTTTTCAGTGCTGTTGTAAAGTTGGAACGGTCACTAAATGAACTGCTATTAAGTTGGAGGACTACCTGTTTTTATTCAAAGGTCCAAAGTGATGGAGAAAATGTGACAGAAAAGCCAACTTACGGGGGAATCCTTTCAATCACCGCCTGAAGGATTTTTTCAACGTTTGTTCCAAGTTTAGCTGAAATCTGAAATGAGATTTAATTTTTTTTTTTTTTTTAAAAAAGGCAATTTGGCCTCATTTCAGGGATGGGTTTTTTTTTTGGGTGGGGGCAATATTTCTTTTAATTTTTTGTTTCAACAAAGATACCGTTATGTAAACAGTGTGGTTCTGGAGTGTCTTACATTTCAAGACAAATATGACAATATTCTTCATATTTAATACAGTTGATAGTTAATATTAACACCCATATTTTGTTAAATTATCAATCTTAATCAATATTACAATATGTTATTTTTATGTCAATCTCTATATTCTTGACTCCTTTTACTTTAGAGAATATTAACAATAAGATTTGCAGTGTTTAACAAATTATGTAATTCTAATAGCAATTCACAAATTTATATTGAATTATAATTTTTCCATTATGTATCCTTGTCTAATTTTTAATTATGCCACTATTATATTTTTAAAAAATCCCCTTTCTAGTCATATTTTGGATGGCTCTGAGGCATCCAAACTAACCCACAGGTATTTGTAAACTTAAGAAGGGCTCTTACTCTAATGCAATCTTCTTTGAGGATATCAAAGGTGTTCTCAATCTGATTTTCAACCATGTCTGGATCTGCGTTCTTGAGGTCAATCTGCAAAATAATGATACTGTTATATTAATTCAAATTAGATCAGCCCCTACCATGAAGCAAAGCTGGAATTCAAATTAGATCAACCCCTACCATGAAGCAAAGCTGAGAGAAGATAACATATTGTTATTAGAGGTGGGGTGTGCATGAGGTGATATTTGTGCATTTATTGTTGTTAATTTTTTTTTTTTTTTTACTAATAATCTGAATAAACATCTGGATCTTTTAAGGCAAAGAGGATTATTTAATGCAAATATGTGAAATAGCTTGACAAATAAAAGTGTAGTCTTAGAAAGTGCCTAAAATAAGTCCTCATTTTAAAAAGAAAATCCAGTTTGGTTAAGGCACCAGGCTAGAAATTAGGAGATGGGGAGTTCTAGTCCCGCCTTAGGCAGGAAAGCCAGCTGGGTGACTTTGGGCCAATCACTAGGAGACGGTGAATTCTAGTCCCGCCTTAAGCACAGAAGCCAGTTGGGTGACTTTGGGCCAATCACTAGAAGACAGTGAGTTCTAGTCCCACCTTAAGCATGAAAACTGGTTGGGTAACTTTGGGCCAAGCACCAGGAGACAGTGAGTTCTAGTCCTGCCTTAAGCACGAAAGCCAGTTGGGTGACTATGGGCCAATCACTAGGAGACGGTGAGTTCTAGTCCTGCCTTAAGCATGAAAACTGGTTGGGTAACTTTGGGCCAATCACCAGGAGATGGTGAGTTCCTTATCAACTGCAGTGATTCTCTTAACAACTGTGGCAAGGAAAGTCGTAAAATGGGGCCAAACTCACTTAACAACTATCTCACTTAACCACAGAAATCTTGAGCTCAGTTTGTTGTCGTAACGCAAGGATTGCCTGTGTGATTTGCAAAATATCTAAAATGAACTGAGGCTTTGGAGAATGCGGAAATCTTACCTTATTTATAACAGGAATGATTGAGAGCTGGGCTTCATGTGCAAGGTAAAAGTTGGCTACAGTTTGAGCCTGTATACCCTAAAAAAACACACAAAAAAACCCCACCAGAATTTCCAACAGATTGCAGTTAACATTTTATGCTGTTGCAAAAAATAAAATAAAATAGCAGCTTACACAGAACAAAAAACCCCAAGAAATCTGTTGATGGAACAACAGAAGACAACATTTTTCTGCTCGTACTCATGAAACAAAGATCAGCTGTAAAGAAACAGCAGAAGCAGAGCAAGTAACATTTGATTGCTAGTTGATAAATCTTTACCACTCCAGCAACAAACACAACACTTGTATTGATTAAATTCCCAGCACTTCATCCCATCTTAAGAATACCAGTTTACTGTACATCTTAAGGATACCTGTATTGTACAAATGGTTAAATAAGAGGTGCAGAGACTAGTAACTTAATAACAAAAGAAGATTAACAAAATAAACAAAACAAAAAAAGATTAACAAAATAAATACAGGTATATAGATATAAGTAAGAATATATACTGTAAGCAATTTCACTATACGTGAGTACAGAGTAAACGTATCTATATCTATATATATAAAAGGAGAAATGCCATTCACGCCTCATCCCAAAATCTCTAGAACCATAAAGCCTACAAACTTGAAATTTGGCACCTATGTTCCTCTTGGCTTCTAGGGGCTCACTAAGAAAGGATTTTTTGAAATGACCATCAGAGCATTAGTATTTCCTATATTATTATTATTATTATTATTATTATTATTATTATTATTATTATTATTATTATTATTACGCTCTGATGCTAAAGAGTTTTATTCCCCCTCCCCACCTGAAAAGAAATCTCTTCAAATGCAAAAACACAAGCAGAAGAGAGGTCTTTCAATTGCAATTACAGTTTCACAGCACCAAGCAGCTTTAGTACAGAACAGTTGAGCTAAGCCATGCCCAGACTCCTTGCTGTCTCCTTCTTGCTCATACAGAAAGTACTGTTTCAGTTTCCAAATAGCTCTCAACTCTCTCACACACTGGCAGGACACTAGCCAGATGAATACCGATGGATGCTGGTAGGAAGAGGCACAACTCCCCCCCCCCTATTTTCCTTCTCCCAAACCAAGTCCATTCACATAGTTTCATAGCAGAGCATTGGTATCCAGCTAGTAGAGTGATAAATGTAATAGAGTGTCATAGTACAAATATGAAAACCATAGTTATAATTATGACGTACAATACTATGTATTTAAAAGAGACGATACTGTATGATTGTGAGAATAATGGTTATAACCACAGTATATAATACGATGTATATTTTAAAAAGGACTTGATATAGCCAGTACACTGTTGTTGTAAAACTGGAAATGTGATGTATAATAAAGGAAAATGTACAATACAAACATTAAAAAAAAATACTTGCTTAAAATTAAATGGTCCATCTTTTAAGTGTTACAATGGAAACACAATTCTCTCCTCTCTTCTCTCCCACTGCACTATTTTATATTTTTCATTTAGGCTCTACTTTTGCAATTCCAAGATGAATTTTTTTTTAAAAAAAAGCTTTGTTTACCCTTAAATTAAAAATCAATACTTTTTTTCCTAAAAGCCAATTGGCAATTAGAAAGCCAAAGGAGGAGAACAATCTCTACAGGAGCCTAAGACCCTGACTTACTTGGTTGTGTTTTAACCCAATTTTAAAAATCACGTTGCCAAAGGCCACACGAGTGATGATATCTCAAGAGGGACCCTTCTTTTTTTAATATATATATATATATATTTGTTTTCTTAAGTTTTCACGGGTACTGAATGCCAGATATATATATATATATTTATATTTATATTTATATTTATTTATTTTCGGGGGATGTCATCCACTGACTAACCTCACTTGCCTGCGTCGCCCCCAGCCTCCTTTTCCCTGTCAGAGGCCTTCAGGAACTTCTTCTTCTATGGCTGGTAAAGCTTTCCTGAAGCCTCTGCAGCAGATAAGAGAGCTCTGGATCGATCCAGAGCTTCATTACCAGCTCAGAGGCCTTCAGGAAAGCCTTGTCAGCATTGCCAGCTGCAGAAGAAATGGGCTGGCAAGGTAGGTGTTGAGGTGTGCGAGGCCTGGCTACACCTGTCCAGAGGTAAGTAGTAGGGCAGCTCCAGCCACCCATCCCCCCACCCTAGCTTAATTTTTACCCATCTACTCTAGAGAGGACGGGATCATAATTAGGACTTATTTTGGGGGGATAGGGATTATATTGGACGCACATAAAAACCAAGCTAGGTCTTACTTTCAGGGTAGGTCATGTTTTCGGGGATTGTATGTTAGGTTTTTATCCTCCAGAAGGACACAGAGTATAGTTCTGCCAAATGATATAAACATTTTTATTTATTTTTTTAAATCTTGGCTGAAAAATATTTTTAGTTCATTTGGGCCAATGTGTCCATACAAGAAAGCAGAATTTGACCATTTTGTATGCATTTATAGAGTCCTTCTGAAGCTGAGTTTATGTAAAAAGGAGCTTTGTTATGGATCCTGAAAACGCCTCTGAGTTTTGCAAAAAAAAAATACAATGTTTTTGTTTTAGATAAAAACAGCGTTGATGGTTACGAACCAAAGCAGAAGGAAGCATGAAAAGAAGATTTACTCCTGGTTGAAACATCATAGCTCCTGTTTTTTTTTTTTTTACTGACTTTGGTGCTCAGTCTTGGGGGTTACAAAACCATGCCCATAAGAGAGTCCAGAACAAGGGCAATAAAATAATATTATATCTGATTAAAAGCTCAACAACACTTTAACCATTTGTATCCCTACTTCCTTCATCGGTCTAGTTTCAATGTACCTGACGCAAGTACCCCATCTCTGAAAATCTGTGATGACCCGGGGCATGACACAAAAATAAGTCACAAAAGCAGAATAAATTCCCTTTAATGCCTCCAACTTGGCCCCCAATGTCCAATTATCCTCAGCTGAATATCAAACTCTTCCAAAAACAGTTTATGAAGGAAAGAAATGCAGTCCGAAACCAAAGTAAAGATAATTAGAAATAAAAAAAACCCAACACAAACCACACTGAAGTAATTAGCACGGCAGGCCAGGATGATAAATTGCAGACTTCCACAAGATAATGCAGCAATCATAGTTGGGAGGATGCCAAAACCAGATGAGCCTCAACAAAGGTAATACACGCTTTGCTTCCAGCAAGGAGCTGTGTGCAAATGCCCCACTTATATTCTGTTCTCCCAGCTGCAACTAATGAAAGGGATCAGGGCCTTCTTCTCTCTCACAAGCCACGTTGCTCCCTTCTCCATTCCTCCCTGCGTGCCCTAGAATGAAGACAGGATGGCCCTGGGTCTTCCTCTGAATGCCCAGTCGGACTGTGCCCTTCCCGTTTCTTCCACAGCCACCAGCGCCACACTCCCATTCCTGTCAGCTGCTCAATCCCCCCCTCAGAATCGGACTCCAACAAAGGCATGACAAAATCCTTAATAATTTGGATAGACATTTCACGTGTTCCAAATTATTCTTCCATTTAAGATTCTTGACTAAGATCACCAATTCCTGTTTCTTTTACAAGACCTTTTGGTCCTTGTTTGTGTTTTTAAGGGTTCTTTAACAAAGCCATTTCTTTGGTGAGCCAAGAGTCATGTGATGGCCTAGAGATGGCGCTCTCACCTCAGAAGGCTGTGGGTTCAATCCTAGGAAGAGGCAGAAATTTCTCTCTCTGGGCACCATGAGAATATATCTACCAAGCAAAACTCTGCACTGGCAACAGGAAGGGCATCCAGCCAATAAAACACTCTGCTAGCTCCATTCAGTTGCCCTGACTCCACCTCGCAAGGGATTAAAAGAAGATGATGATTTGTCTGGTGAGCCAGTTTTGCAGAGCCTGTATTTGGTACAGGAAATCTTTTCGTCCCTTTGGAAACAAAACCCGGCTTAATTTTGAAAGCCTACCTGGTTTGCATCTACAACCAACAGGACTCCTTGGCAAGCCGACAGTGACCGTGACACTTCATAGTTAAAATCCACATGACCCTGAGCAGAAGGGAAGAAACGTCAGATGAAGAGCATCAATAGATTGCCGTCAAGTTCTCAAATGGCGCACTGCTTATTTATCAGAAGAATCTCAAACCTCTGATGACCCAGGGCGAGGCATGGAAGCAACACAACCAGAGAATGGGTCTAACTCCCCATTTATTGCTCCAACTTTGCCCCCAAAGTCCCCATGTTTACTGCAAGACCTGGAGCAAAGCAGAGGTGGTATTCAGCCACTTCGGACCACTTCTGGAGAACCGGTAGCGGAAATCTTGAGTAGTTCGGAGAACCGGCCAATACCGCCTCTGACTGGCCCCACCCCATCTATTCCCTGCCTCCCATTGAGTCCCAGCTGATTGGCTGGATTTTCTTTGGTTGCCCTGCACAGGAGAATGGAGCGGGAAAGCAGGTCAGTGGGTTGGGGAGGGAATGGGGATTTTGCAGTATATCCTTTCCCTGCCATGCCTACCAAGCCATGCCCACCATGTCCACCAAGCCACGCCCATAGAACTGGTAATAATTTTTTTAATAAAAAGTTTTTCTTTATTGAACAAAACACAAAAATAAACAAAAAATACATTAAAAATGTTGAACATGGTACAGTCTTAACATCGATCCTTGTCATTGCTTTGCTGACCAATAATAATAATACACAATTTCATACAAATATACATTAAATATACATATTATCATTCCTTATTCTCTTGAATCTTCCTCTTCTCTAGCCAACCATAAAATTTGTCCCATATTTTATAAAAACTCAAATCCTCCTTATTTTTTAATTCCTTTGTTAGCTGATCCATTTCTACGCACATCATAATTTTCCTAAGTATTTCAAATTCATTTGGAGTATCTTTATTTTTCCATTTCTGTGCATACACCAATCTTGCTGCAGTAATTATATGGATTATTAAGTATGTTTTCCTTGTCATATTTCCTCATGTTAATCCCTAACAGAAAAAACTCCGGTCTATGTTCTATTTTCATCCCACATATTTCTTCCAGCCACTTATGTAATTTTTGCCAATATTTTTGGGCCTTTTTGCAACTCCACCACAAATGATAATAAAGAAAAAGGAATTTATTAAAAAAAAAATTAATCCCACCTCAGCAAAGCTCTCATACACACCTCCGACAGTCTCTGGCTGTGAGCAGCCCAGGAAGCAAAGTGAGCAAGGCAGCAAGCAAAGCAAGAAGCCCGAGTCAAAGCAAGAATCATGAGCAAGGCACGTACCGGTGTATCGATGAGATTTAAGAGATAATTTGTTCCTTGGTGATTATAAATGAGGGAAGCCGTCTGGGCTTTTACCGTAATGCCTCTTTCGCGTTCCACTTGCAATTTATCCAGCACCTGCTTATTATGGTCGGCTTTGGCAATTGCTCCTAGAGGATGAGAGAGAGAGAGAGAGAGAGAGACCATGATCATTACTGTTGTGGTTTGCCAGCAGCAGGTGAGGATGCCTGAGGTCCCGGAAAGTGAGGACTTGGATGAGGGGCCTGTGTGTGATGCAGGGATGGGGACCGGACCATCAGGGAGTGGAGTGCTGCCTTTGGAGCCTGTGCCCAGTGCGAGCGTCTGCGCAGGGCTGCTTGAAGGAAAGAGCAGCTGCAGCAGCACAGGTGACTCGGGAGTAAGGCTGCAAGGTAATGGCCCCTCCCTGAGGAGATAAAAGCCAGCTGAGAAACCAGAGTTCTTTGCAGGAAGCATTCTTGGTTGGTGTTTGGAGACTCTTTGTGTTTGAAATATTCCTTGGCAACTTTATCTAGTATTCTTGGCAGCCTTGCACAACTTTGGCAAGGTTCGTTCTTATCAGAGACAATTAGTTTGAAACAGTCTTTTAACTGGGAAGGAACGGGATTCATAAAGAATCATTAAAAGGTTTTGCTGTTACCTCCTAAGGTTGTTAAGTGAATAACCGCGGTTGTTAACCAAGATGTCATGTGATGACAAGATTTACAATTCTATTTCCCCTGCCATTATTAAGGAAATCACCTGCAGTCATTAAGGTCTATCACTTGCATAAAAGCCAATCTTTTGGGGTGTATTTTACAAACCAGTTGGCTTAGCTGTGAGTATATATGGTAAACATTTTTTTCCTACAATGCCAGTCTGTTGTAGTTTCATCCTAATTTTATCATGTCTAAATAGAACAGAAATCTCAACACTTCCTTGTTTCTTGACTCCAAATGAATATGTCAGCCACCTCCAAACTTAGCAATTTTAAGATTTGTGGATTTCAACTCCTAGAATTCCCCAGCCAACCATGCAAGGCTGTCATGCTGGATGGAGAATTCTGGGAAATGAAGTCCACAAGTCTTAAAAGTTGTCAATAAACTAAATTTTAAGAGTCACTTCTATGGAGAAATACAACATTTTAAACATGGAGGTCTCAGATATTTGGAATATTTTCAGAAAATACAAGAAACTTGGCATTACAACACATAACCAAATAGGCAAAGAGAGGCACATATTTTATAAAAATTATTGCACCTGTTATTTCCAGCAGCCGATCAGCTAATGTACTCTTTCCATGATCCACATGGGCTACTATGCTAAAATTTCGAATATTTTCTGCAGGGAACAAGGACATATCCACTGTATCCTGAAAAAGATCAAAAAAGAAAAACACCGATTAGTTAAAAGCTGTTTAAAAACTGTTTCATGAAAAGAGTCATAAAAACCTTTATTTTCTGATTGGATCATAATAATGTATATTTCCCGATGAACATACAAACATGGTTAGAAAAAATGACAAAGCAACATAAAGCCAGAAATGTTCTTGTTAGGTATTTTGCCAGAAAAATATAATAGAGTATATTGAATATTACATATTTTGAAGGCAGCGAGGATGATATTTGCGCAAAACTGGAAAAATGAGGAAACTCCTTCCGATGAAAATATAATCAAAAAAATATTAGCATGCACAGAAATGGGTAGGTTAACATTAAAGATAAGGAATAAAGAAGTCACAGAATAGTTTTTAATTTGAGATTCTTTTTACCAATGGTTAGAAAAACAAAGTAGAAATTAGGTGTTGGAAGATTATTATTATATACGAGTAAAGAATATTATTACTATTATTATGTATACCGGTATGTAAAATGACCCAGACAATACAAACGCTTATATATGTTAAAGAAAAATGTATTAATAAAAATATATACAAAAATAATTTGTATTTCCTGTTCTTTGGAATCAAACTTTTTAACATGGTCCCTGACTTAAAGGTAATAACTGTATGCATTTATGCAACAGATGCACCAGCTCCCTCTCCAACCTTACCAGCAAGTAACAAATTACAATCACCTTGTTTGTCCTGGAGCAATATTTCCTTGAGGGAGCAGCATGATTTAGAGATGGTTTTAATGTCAGAAGAGAAAGATACGAAAGAAAAGAAGTATTCTGGGGCATCGGACGCATGATGGAGATATATAATGCTCTTTTCAGGAATGAAGGCATCCTTCCAGATTAATCCCCAGATCAATGTCCGGGCTGAACAAAGGAAATGTTTACAGAACCCTATTATTTAAAATAATGTTTCTACAGTGATTAATTTCTATAATGACCAGAAGCAGCTTTAGGGAAATTTCCCCCCAAAAGACAAAAGTAGATATTCTTATAAAGAACACTAAAAAAGTAGGGATGGGGGGGCTTTTAAAAAGAGACTGGACAACTACTTGTCAGAAATGGTATAGGGTCTCCTGTGTGAGCAGGGGGTTGGACTAGATGACCTCCAAAGTCCCTTCCAACGCAGTTAGTCTGTCTGTTAAAAAAACCCAGCATCTATTACTGTGTCCATTTCTTCTTCATAAAACGGATAGGCTGGATAAATCGTGCAAAAAAGCCAGCTTCATTTTTCTTATTTACAAATACACATCTGTTGCTGCCATTTTTCTTTCCCTAAATTTACAGTATGTATATCTATATCTATATATCTCTGTCTCTCTTTCTTTAGAATAGAAGAATAGAATAGAATTCTTAATTGGCCCAGTGTGATTGGACACAGAAGGAATTTGTCTTGGTGAAAATTCTTTCTTTCTTTCTTTCTTTCTTTCTTTCTTTCTTTCTTTCTTTCTTTCTTTCTTTCTTTCTTTCTTTCTTTCTCTCTTTCTCTTTCTTTCTTCCTTTTCCTTTCTTTCTTTCTTCCTTCCTTTCTGGGAGATAGGTCACTTCCCAGAAAGCGAGTCGTAAGGCATGGCACGAGAGACGCAAAGAGTGACTTGGCAGCGACAGAAAAATATGGAGGTGTATCGTAAACGAGGTCGCCGTAAAATAATATTTCAAACTTCCTCTTTTTTTAATCTTCTCTGGTTTTCCGTTGTGCTTCTGGTTTTCACTCCTTTGTCTTCTCTTGATAGGAGGTTGCCCTAAAAAGAATAAGGGATAACAGTTTCAATGGCAGCAAGCTTGACAGACCATTACAGAGAGCAAGGTTGAGCTTCACACTAAGCAAGACATTTGTTAAGTGAGTTTTTGCCCCATTTTACAACATTTCTCACCAACGGTTGCTAAGCAAAGCACTGCAGTTTTGATAAGTTACTGACCCAGTTGTATGTTCCTCTTGGCTTTTAGGGGCTCACTAAGAAAGGATTTTTCGAAATGACCATCAGAGCATTAGTATTTCCTATGTGATTATTATTAACATGCTCTGATGCTAAGGAGTTCTACTCCCCCTCCCCACCTGGAAAGAAATCTCTTTCAAATGCAAAACACAAGCAGAGGAGTTTCAGTTTCACAGCAGCACCAAGCAGCTTTAGTACAGAACAGTTGAGCTAAGCTATATCCAGGCTCCTTGCTGTCTCCTTGCTCACACAGCAAATACTGTTTCAGTTTCCAGCCCTGGACTCTCTCACACTGACAGGATGCTAGCCAGATGAATACTGATGGGTGCTGGTAGGCAGAGGCAGAATTATTTTCCCCCTTATTTTCCTCCCCCAAAATTAAGTCCGACTGCATAGTTTCCTAGTGAAGCATGGGTATCGAGCTAGTAGAGTGATAAATGTAATAGAGTGTTATGGTACAAAACCCGGGTATCGAGCTAGTATACTCTAAACATGATGCAACATAAATTTTGGGCTCAATTGTGGTGGTAATTCGAGGATAATATTTGATTTAGGAAATCTATAAATCAAGAGCAATCTGTAGCATTCAGCTTTTCCAGGTTTGGCAATGCTTATAGCTGGTTGCTACTGTTTCTAGCTGGATAAATAACATGAGTTTATATGGTTTAATTCCCTATTTAAACATGCAACAGTTCCAGGATGTATTAAATATAAAAATAGGCAAGTGGATTATCATAAAAGCAGCTAAACTTTAAAACTTGAGTTGTGTTGGTGTTTTGTTGAGGATGACTTTTCTTTTTTTTGCTTTTGGTTTCCCATTCCTTTCTGTCCTGTGTTTCTTTTTAGTTCTCTTTCTTTCCTAATAGTATTTTTGTCCTTTCCAGACATCATGTTTCTTAAAAAGGAAGTTTTACTCTTTCTCTAATGCTGCCTTTCCAAAGTTTTTGCTCTCGCAACAGAGTTGCATATATAAGGCAAACAAATGTATTTTATACACATTATATATTAAGAATTGTGTTTTTTTTAAAAAAACACTCAACAATTCCACACTAAATAATACTAATAATAAAATCACAAAGTCCTAAACGCCTGGGAAGTGTTAGATTAGTGATTTGTGATACGAAACTCAGCATAGTTATCTTGCTTGCTGTGTACACTGTCATTTTTGTGTATAATAATAACAACAATAAAAAATAATAATAATAATAACAATAATAAATAATACTGAGGCACATTCCTATAATGTAGCAGTATAGGCCGTTCTCAACCTACGACCACAATGCAGCCCCAAATTTTTGTCTCTAAGTGAGACTTTGGTTATGTGAGTTTGGGCCTCATTTTACGGCCTTTCTTGCCACTGTTGTTAAGTAAATCACTGCCATTAAGTCAGTAAACCAGTTGTGAAGTGTAAACGAGGCTTCCCCATGGCCTTGGCTGGTCCGAAGGTCACAACAGCGGATCCCGCGACCTCCTGGGGACACATCACAACTGTCCTAAGTGCGAGTCAGTGGCCAAACGCCTCTGATTTTGGACCAGATGACCCTGGGGATACTTGCAAAGGGTCCTAAGTACCTTTTTATGGACTTATAACTGGGAAAAAAACGGGTTAGGGTTCAGGGTTCAGGGTTCAGGTCCTAACTAAGTCCCTTTTTTTCTACCGCCGCTGTGAACGTCGGACGGTCACTAAACGAAGCACAGCGCCGCAAGGCAAGGGCTACCTGCACAGAGCGGCGTTGGCGCTTCTCAGGATCCCGATTCATGCAAGAGAGAGCCCCCACCCCCACCCCAGCCTAGAAATCACCCCTCCCCTCAGCTAAAAGCTTGGGGCGCCCTCCTCCTCCACCGGTCCAGTCCGGACGGAGCACGTGCAAACCAACGCGTACCAGCCAAGAAACAACGTCGGTTTTCTCCACCTGGGAGGAAATAGAAAGAGGCAGAGGGGGATGTCCCTGGCTTTGCAAAAACGGGTGCAATTATTGCAACGACAATGGTGCAATTGCAACGGCAATGGTGCAATTTCACGCGCGGGAGAAAAGTGGTGTGTGTGTGCTTACCTTTGCAGGCAGTTTCCCTCCCTCCCCCCAATTGCTTGCTCTTTTTCTCTCTGTTCCTTGCTTCCCTCCTCAATTGCAACCCCCCTCCCTTGCAGCTGCTTGCCTTTGCGGTGGGTTATGTAGTAGTCGCAGCTGGGGCTTGCAAATCGATTTTCCTCTCCTGGGAAAACTCTTTTTTTAAAAAAAAAACCCTCTTAGGAAGGTTTGGAGGTGGAAAAGAAAGCCCGGAAGTGCCAACCTGGAATTAAAATAAAAGATACCATCACTCTGCCCTTTTTGTAAGTCTATAAAGGAGCGGGAACTGGAGAAAACAGCTGGCACGGACAGAGCCGGGGGAACGCGTTTCATTGGCTTAGCCGCAAAGTGGGTGGGGAGGAGGAAGCTACTACAGCTCCCGGCAACCTCAGCGCGGCGGGGCCAGCAGCAAAGGTTTATGGGAGTCGTAGTTTAACGCAAAATTGTGTTACTGCAGCTTGCTTAGGGGACTTCAGTGGGTGGGTGGATGGTACAGGTAGTCCTCGCTGTACGACGATGCGGTATTTTTTTTAGTCTTTTATAACTTTAAAAAACAAACAAACAAAACAAAGAGTACAAATACCTTAACTTCAACAGTTTGTGGCATTTGTCTTATACTACTATTTTGTGGATTATTTACAAATATGTACAATTTATGGCAATGTAAACATCAGTTTATATGTTGCTTATCATTAATTTTTTCATCATCCATTTATCTATCTTTGCTTAATCCAGTCATACCATTTTTCCCAAGTCTTATAATACTCGGTCTCCTCTCTCTCTTGTAACATCAGAGTTAATTTATCCATCTCAGCACAAGTCATTATTTTTTGAATGATCAATTCATTTGGTGGTATGCATATATGTTTCCAGCACTGTGCATAAGCAATTCTGGCTGCAGTTAGAATATGTAATACTATATATTTTATATTTCTCCCGTATTCCTTTTTGAATATCCCCAATAAAAATAGTTCCGGTTCTAGTTCTATTGGTTCATTAATAATTTCTTGCAACCATTGCTTAATTTTTCACCAATATTTTTGGGTCTCTGTGCAGGACCACTACACATGGTAGAATGAACCTTCTTTTCTTTTTACACTTCCAACATGCCGGATTCATGCTGGGATACATTGTCGCTAACCTTGAAGGAGGCAGATACCATCTATAAAACATCTGTACAATGATGCATTTAATGACTGTTCCAAATTACAATGGCACTGAAAAAAAAGGAACTGGTGACCATTTTCTACGCTTAGGAGGACCCTCTAATTCATGGTGTCAGATTGCGCTCAACTGTCAGATTGCGTTCGCACGAGAGACTGACACGACACGGAGCTGAGTTTTCTCTCTCTGAGTTTATTTCGGTTCTGCAGAAGCAGGTTCACATCCAAGGCAGCAGGATGGACCCAGAGCATATTTTACACAGTATATTTATACCCTAAATGCCTCATTGTATGAGGGCTTGATTCGCGGTTTGTCATTGGAATTCATACCTTCCGGGGATACTTTATTGCCCATTAACATTCCCCCGGTCCATCAAGTGGCTTTTTGATTGTTTTATTTATTGGTATTTCCTAGACCTCCAGCTGTTTGCTGATGGTTCCTCTATAGGTCTAGACACTGCTTTTGAAACATACATGCATGCAACAATGTTCGTTTTGTCCTGATTCCTATCTCCCGAAAGGTAACAAGATGCAGGCTTTTGTAACCAATTCTGAGCGTAAGCGGATTAACAGAAGCAGAAATAGCGTTACATTGTTTCAATTCTCACAATCCCTCCTCTTCTGGTTACATTCTGTTTCAAAAGCACAAAGATCTTTACTAACTTGTATTAACATTTCCTCTGATTGATTGTATAAAATGAGTTCTTTCTTTTTGTTTGTGAACCTAATTTTCCTAAAAGATTGTATACATATATTGATTACGTTGGGAATACATTGGATACAACAGCATAGACTAATCAAAATTACTGCTATGATTGTTAGAGTGGTCATTATCGATTTCCACCAAGATCCATCAGGAAGCCAAGACCATAACATATCCCACAATGATCCTGAACCGCTATCCCACTGTTTCTGGTATTCATCTATCCTGGTTTCCATTTCATGTACAGTTTTGGTTATGTTTGGCTCATAATTGTGAATATATGTACAGCAATGAGAATGTATTAAGGCACAGGCACCTCCTTTTGCGGCAAGCACTATGTCTAAAACATAGCGATTCTGTAATGCAATTTGTCTAATTTCAGACAATTCTTCGTTAATCATTTTTATGCTTTTTATGGTGTCATTAAACATTGTGATGGTAAAATTATTCAATCGTTTGATGTCTGGTAATTTAACCCAATGCCTATAGGCGCGATTAGAGCTCTTCCCATACCTTCCCACCAGGCTCCTTCACTTACTCCGGAATCTAGCTCTCTTTTATTTCTGATCCGGGTGTTGGGTAGTTTATCTAATTTATATATTACTGGTAGCACAAACCCCATGGTACAAGTCCCTGACCACAATTTTGGTACTTCTCTATAGGCATATTTTCCACATAACATCCACCTGCTGTCATCCATTGCCCAAGTAGCATTAGAAAGCCTTGTCCAATTGATTATCCCCTCAAAATACATACACATTTGACAATAATATGTAGGGAATGGTAAAAGATCATTTGTACAGTCACCTGAATTTGGTTTGCTGGTATTGAAACATGTTGCAGGCATTATAAATGTTTTATTACACCTTTCCCAATCTCCCAGGAAGACTCCCCCAGTAACATTCCTTTTAAAACAAACATGAGCTGTCTCTCGCAATTGGAGGAATACCCTCCCGGTCGTGTTTCTCCCAAACTCTCTTTTATTTCCTTCCCCAAACGCCATCATTTGTCTTGTCAAAGGCACTCCATGTAAAATGACCCCTCTTTCAGCTCTCCCAGGCAAATGCATACATAACCAACAGTTAGTGATGTTTAGATCTTTCGCCGTTATTCTTATATTCTTGATGTAGCAATTGTCTGTCCAGAGCTCTTCCCCAAGGTCTCCTGCTCTCTGCACATGTCGAGATTGTTCGGTTCCTGCTTCTTTAACCTGTTGTAAGATGAAAATACTTACAAGTACAGTTGAAGTACACAGGAACAGACGCATGATTTTATCTTTTAAGAGTCAGTTTCAAAGGTTGTCCTTCCACTGGGTGGCTTCTCCAAGGCTTCTCAGGTTCTGGAGTTGCTTTCACACGACTATGATGAGTCCATCCACTTTCCTTTGTCCGGACAGCAGACTCAGTCGTCAGAAGTACTTGGTATGGTCCTTCCCAGCTAGGTTGCAGTTTCTCAGTCCTCCAAGTTTTCACAAGCACCCAATCACCAACTTCATAGGGATGTTGACTTCCTACTAGTGGTGGTCGTTGTGCTAAAAGTCCCTGTTTACGAAGAGATAATAAAGACCTGGACAGCGTCTGCAAATACTTCCTTACAAACATATCCCTGAATTCAGGTATAGGTCCCCCAAAAGTTGTCAAGTAGGGGCGACCCATTAACATTTCAAAAGGTGAAACCCCCACGTCCTTTCTTGGACAAGTCCTAACTCTCAACAGAGCTAGGGGTAAGTTCTTAGTCCAAGGTAATCCATTTTCCAACTGCAATTTTGTTAAGTGTTTCTTAATTTCTGAGTTGCCCCTTTCAACCTTCCCTGAAGACTGAGGATGCCAAGGGGTGTGTAAGTCCCATCTCACCCCTATAGCCCTCATTACTTCTTGAAGAATTTTCTGTGTAAAGTGAGTGCCTCTATCAGAGTCTATCACTTCAAACATGCCATATCTAGGTATTATTTGTTCTAGCAGAATTTTTGTTACCATGGAAGCGGTGGCTTGTTTAGTGGGAAAAGCTTCCATCCACCCTGTCAAGTGATCTTTAATTACTAACAGATATTTCCATCCACCACTGGGTGGCAGCTCGGTGTAATCAATTTGTATCTTCTGGAACGGCCAAGCTGCTAAGGGCCGCCCCCCCTTCTCTGTTTTTCTGGATGCACTTTTATTAACTTTCAGACATATCAAACACTTCCAGCAAATGGAATGGGCAATGGTCCACATGTTTAGACTCCAATACATTGGTTTGACAGCTTGTACCAATGCTTCAGTCCCCCAATGGCTCCCCTCATGTAAATACTGCATTACATTTCTCATTTGCGTTTCTGACAAAACCTTTTCTCCATCCCCAGTCACCCATCCTTTCTCTGTTTTTCTGCACCCCTCCTTCTCTAATCTTTCTATTACAGTTCCATCTGGTTCCCAGTTGTCTTCGGGCTCTTCAGGCAACATGGGTACTGATACCATTTGTAGAGTTACCTCCCCAGCTGCCTCTTTTGCCCACCTATCTGCCCATCTATTCCCAACAACTTCCAGGCTATTCCCCTTTTGGTGTGCGTTCACATGAACAATGGCTACCTGCTGTGGTAATTGTAAAGCCTCCAACACTTCTTCTACTAGCTGGAGTTGCTCTATCTGTTTCCCATCTGATTTTATAAACCCTCTTTCTTGCCAGATCTTCCCAAAAGTGTGAACCACCCCCCAAGCGTACTTAGAATCAGTCCATATAGTCACATCAATTCCCTCAGCCAATTCCAGAGCCCTTTTGAGAGCGTATAGCTCACACTTTTGAGCTGACCATCCTTTTTGTAATGATCCTTTCTCAATCACTTCCCCAGTTTGAGTTACTATTGAATATCCTGCTTTCTTCATGCCATTCTCAACTCTGCTTGAGCCATCCACAAACCACTTCTCCCCTTTTTCCAGCGGAACTCTTCTAAATCTTTTCTCACTTTTGTCATAATTTCAACCTCCAACAAACAATCATGGTCTTCAGCTTCCCATTCTTTTCTGATCCCTTCCAAAAACTCTGCTGGGTTCAAATTTTTATCAGTCCCGATAATAATATCTGGACTTGTTCTCAAAATAGTTTCATATTTTAAAATCCTTCCCTCAGTCATCCAAGTGGAAGCCAACTGACTCAACACTGAGGTTACTTGATGTGGGGAATGTACCACTATAGCTCCCCCAAAAGTCAATTTCCTGCTTTCTATCACCAAAACAGCTGTGGCAGCTACTGCCTGCACACAGATGGGCCAACCTCTCACCACAGGTTCTAATGTCTTACTCAGAAAGGCAATGGGCTGAAACCGCCCCCCCCTCTTCTGAGCAAGCACTCCTACTGCAACTCCTGATTTTGCAGAAACATATAGATGGAATGAGAGTTTCAAGTTAGGCAGAGCCAACACTGGTGCTGTGGCTAATGCCTTCTTGATTTCCTCCCACCTTGCCTCATCCTCCTCTGTCCATTCAATAGTCTCCCTTTCTCCTTGCAACTTCTGGTTCAGGAACTGGGCTAACACTGCATGTTGATCTATCCAAGCTCTGCAGTATCCAACTAACCCCAAGGCTTTTCTAACCTCCGTCCTATTCCTGGGTGGAGCTAAACTCATTAACCCCTTCACCCTTTCAGGATCCAAACTCCTGACTCCTTGCATGATGTAATGTCCTAAATACTTCACTTTTCTCTCTACAAATTGAATCTTTTCCCTTGATACCTTCAATCCTTGCTCCTTCAGCCAGTTCAATAAAGCTACTGAACTTTCCCTAACTCTCACTTCCTTCTCTCCAGACAACAGCAAGTCATCTACATACTGAATCAAACTTACCCCTGGCTCCTTTGGAAAAGCTTGCAACTTTTCCTCCAAAGCCTGGCCAAACAACAAAAGGACTTTCTGTATACCCTTGGGGCAATACTGTCCATCTCAATTGTTGTTTCCTCCCACTTTCAGGATCACTCCACTCAAAGGCAAACAAATCTCTGCTCCCCTCTTCAAGCGGACATGCCCAAAAAGCATCCTTTAGATCAATAACTGTAAACCACCCATCCTTGGGGGGTATCTGACCCAAAATGGTATAGGGATCAGGTACCACCGGGAAACGTGGTATTACAAGTCGATTGATCCCCCTCAGATCCATTACTAGCCTGTGCTTTCCATCCTTCTTCTGTACAGCCAAGATAGGAGAGTTAAAAGGGGACATGGTTGGTTCCAATAACCCTTGCTGTAACAACTGATCAATTACAGGCTTCAATCCCTCTCTACCCTTCTTACTCATTGGGTATTGAGGTGTCCAACTTTTAACGATCCCTGGCTGTACCTTGATCTCGATGGGTTTTATTTCCATCCTCCCCACACTTTGTCCATCTGCCCAAACACCATCATGAATCCGTTCTACATCCTCTTCCTTCAGAACACACATCCTTATTCCACTATTATCCCTCAACTGGAATCCAAACCCTGGCATGAGATCCCTTCCCAACAAATTCACCCCTGACTCTGGTATATACAGCACCTTGCTACAAACTTCTATTCCATCCATACTCATCTCTACCTCTTCCAAAACTCTCACTCTATTCTGCTTTCCACTCACTCCAGCTACCAAAATTGTTTCCTTTCCCTTCATCCTTTTATTTATGGGCTCGCATACTGAGGTACGACTTGCCCCTGTGTCTATCAGGAAAGTTAGTTCCTGATGGTCTGGACCTACTTTTATATTTACCAGTGGCTCCCCGTAGGTCCCTTTAAAGGAGCCGGAAATTCCCTAGTCTTCATATAGAGCGTAACTTCTCTCAGGGTGGCTGTTCTGGCACTCGCGCGCAAAGTGACCATGCTTGCCACACCTGAAACAGTTACGATCTATACCTACTCTATTAGTGCTCATCCCTCTCCCTCTAAAAGGTCTCCCTCTGGGAGGGAATCCTCTCCCCCTTCCTCCAGACGTCTCTTTCCTTGGCTGATCACTTTCTCCCGTTTTCCTCACTTCATTTTTAGCAGCGCTCTCTACCGCTGCCAGCATCATTTGAGACTTCTGCCTGGTCTTGATCTCATCCCTGTTTACAAAGGTCTGTTGGGCATTTCGGATCAATTCAGTAATTCCCTGCGCCCCCCAGTTATCTATCTTCTGGATCTTCTTTTGAATATCCGGCCAGGCTCCTGCCACAAACTGCATCTTTAACATGAATTCAAATGCAGGAGTGTCTGATTTTACCCCTGAATATTTTTCTAAGCTTTGTCTTAGCCTGGCACAATAATCCCCTGGGGATTCATCTTTTCCCTGGGTTATCTTGAAAGCTCTTGTTAAGTTCCGACCCTGAGGGACTGCACTTTTAATTCCCTCAATTATCATGGTCTTCAGATCTTTCATATTTTGTCTATGTTCTGCATTTTGGATATTCCAATTAGGAGGTGCCAAAGGGAACTTAACATCCCCAGCAACTGCTTGGTCATTTCCCAATTGTAACACTCGCCAATGTTCTATTGCTCCCTGCCTAATCAAATCTCTTTCCTCCCTGCTGAATAGATGCCCCAAAACGTACATCAGCTCTTCATAAGTATAATCATTTGGTCCCAGAAACAGTTCTAATTCTAGGCTTACTTTTTGTGGATCCTCATGAAGCCGGGGAAGTGATTGCTTTAACTCTCTCAGTTCTCCAGGTCTCATAGGTTGAACGGCATACATAGCCACGGGCTGACCCTGTGCGTTCAGACCGTTTGGCACTTCGCGCAAAGGATAAGCGTGTGCTGGCTGAGCCGGCAGAAAGGGAAAGTTCTGAACGCTTTGTTCTAAACCCCTTAACTCTCTCCGCAAGCGTGCATGGAGTGTAGGCGGCGGGGAGGGAGGCAATGGAGCCGCTGCCGCTGCTGCTAATAAATCCTGATTATGCGGAGGAACTGTTGGTGGAGGACGATAGAACTCATCGTCAGACTCCGGATTTTTAATTTTGGACACAAATTGATCAGCCGGTGGCAGGCTGGGTCCTTCAAATTCAACGTGATACCATACTTCCAGGTACGGTATCTCTGCGGTTAATTTGTGAGCCAATTGGTAAATTTTTAATTGGTTCATCCAGTATGTACTGGTTTCTCCCTCCGGTGCCCAATGATAAGGGAATTTTGGATCGGAAAGGGGATATTTTGGCCACCTGTATTTGCACAAATAAATCATGTGCTTTTTCTCCAGATTCCGGGTAAAATGCTTTAGATTCGGGGAGAACCACTGGTTTAGTAGTTGTCCCAAGGGCGAATCTACCGGAATAGGTTTTCTGCCTTCTTCCTCCTCTATCTTCTCTCCCCTTGAGGCTTCCAATAACCTCTTACTTTGTCCTTTCCCCATTCTCGTCACCAGACCCGTCCTCCAGCAGGCGCTGGACTTTCTCCCAGAGAAAATTTAAGGACACCTTTCTATCAAAAACCCTATTCTCTTGGAAAAGGAACAAATTTACCTGATCACTCCGGGGACCTGTTGTCAGTCCAGGTATGCGGATGTGCGGGCGTCCCCGACTCAGGCTTTCCCGTGATCCCAGATCACTCGCAAGGTACCTTCACTCAGTCCGTTCGCTCTCTCTCGTTCTCTCTGAGGCTTCGTTTTGGATCGGAGATTCCTGGGATCTCTCGATCATTGGGGAGTGGGGATGTCTCCAAACGAGACGGAGTGGCCACTACTCACCAGTCCCCAAAACACCGAGGATCACCGTGGAATCTCCTGCCTGGCTCGCCAGCTGTCAGATTGCGCTCAACTGTCAGATTGCGTTCGCACGAGAGATTGACACGACACGGAGCTGAGTTTTCTCTCTCTGAGTTTATTTCGGTTCTGCAGAAGCGGGTTCACATCCAAGGCAGCAGGATGGAACCCAGAGCATATTTTACACAGTATATTTATACCCTAAATGCCTCATTGTATGAGGGCTTGATTCGCGGTTTGTCATTGGAATTCATACCTTCTGGGGATACTTTATTGCCCATTAACATTCCCCCGGTCCATCAAGTGGCTTTTTGATTGTTTTATTTATTGGTATTTCCTAGACCTCCAGCTGTTTGCTGATGGTTCCTCTATAGGTCTAGACACTGCTTTTGAAACATACATGCATGCAACAATGTTTGTTTTGTCCTGATTCCTATCTCCCGAAAGGTTACAAGATGCAGGCTTTTGTAACCAATTCTGAGCGTAAGCGGATTAACAGAAGCAGAAATAGCGTTACATTGTTTCAATTCTCACAATGGGATCAAAACTCAGACGGTAGGCTGTAGAGTTGTAATTGCAGGAATGTTCCAATCTTGGATGGCAAACCTCAGATAAAGAATTTTTCCAAGCAAGTACAACTCAGGCAAAGTCACTAATCTATGGATAAAGGAGGATTAGAGAGGGGAAGTAAACATATGTTAGACTTTAACTAGAGATAATTAATTGTATGGATTACTGTGCTGAACAGTAACGAAAGTTAAGCAGTAACCAAAGTTAACCAATGATGGAGGATAACTATAAATGTATATATATGCAAGACTATACTCCAATAAAGATCATCATGATTCAGTTGTTCATGATCAAACAACTCGACTGCCTCATCATTACAACACTAGGCAACTGATTTATACTTATGACAAGGTCCCGTCATCGAACGTAGTCACTGAACCGGAAGTAACATTGGTTGAATCCCACCCCTGCTTAACAACCATGTTACTAACGTAACAACTGCAGGGACTCACTGAACAACAGTGGCCAGATGTTCTATAGATGGCACTTTGCACTGGCAAAATTAGCAAAGATGTTCAAAGATAAATCAGCCAAAATGCTGGAAGTGCCATCAAACATCGGGAACATATTTCCATATGTGGTGGCCTTGGACAGAAGCTAAAAGATACTGGACAAAAATACACACATAGTAGGTTGGAAAAAAATGTTCAAGCAACACATAGATTTGAAACCTGAAATATTTTTTTATTTGGAATGGTACCTGAAGGTTATAGTAAAGGAAAAAAAACATATTTAATTATACATGTGTTAACAGCAGCTAGAATTGTATTTGCTCAGAATTGGAAAAGCGATAAGATACCGATAGAGGGCAAAGTAATTGAGAAAATATTTGAATGTGCAGAAATTCTCAAAGATCCATCTCATCTTAGGCACCCCTTTGTTTGAACTATTACTATCTGGCAGATGGTGCAAGACAATAATAAAAACAAGGACAAATAGGCTGAAAAACAGCTTCTATCCCAGAGCAGTAACTATTGGATTCTACTGTAAAGTGCAATATTAATGCAATATGAGGGGGTTTCAATTCAATGTATCGAATGTGAAGGATGCATGTTTGTGTTTATTTTCATTGAGATTATTTAAAAGAAAATAGAATAAGTAATAATACGATATGAAATTGTGTACGAAAGGTAAATATGTAACTATGGTCATGTTTGTATTGAAATGTAAAAACTTGGAACAAGGGGTGGGTTTCTATCGGTTCCGTCCACCTCTGTAGAACCGGGAGCTCTAAAGACAAGCAGACATAGAATTGGTTCTATGTCTGCTGATGTTTTTGCCTGCCCACCCACACGGGCTTTTTCCTGATCTTTATTTCCTGATTTTTCAATTTCAGCTGCCGAATGAGGCACAGCTGCAGTTTAAAAAGCAGGAAAAGAGGGCTGTTTCAAAGGCTGCTTCTCTGCAGGCAGCTGCTGATGACGATTTACAAGCGTGCAGCTCACGGCCTGCAGGGAAGCTCGTAAATCCCAAACTGGTAGTTAGCCCTGTCGTATCCCACCCCTGCCTGCAACCACATTGTTCACCAAAAGAGATGTTTTTTAAAACATAAAAATAAAAAAAAATATTGGACAATAAAGTAAACTAAAATGAATAGGTTAACATTGGTAATCAAAGAAAAAGAAGAAATTGAATATTATATGGTATGGGATGTATTTTTATCAACGGTTAGCAAATAAAATAAATTAAAATGGACAAGATGAATATATAAAGCTGTTATGTTCTGAGCATGAGTGCAAGGATGGAGACGAGCCAGTAAAACAGTGAACTTCAAACTCTTTATTTACATGTTAAACAGCTCAACCGATGGCCACGATGGGCCCCTTTATATAGGCAACTCTTAACTTATTTAACCAATGAAAACACAGGGAGCGCTAGCTCCATTAACCAATGGAAGAGGCTCGTTAATAGCCAATCAGATTCTCCTGAACGGACCAATCTGCTGTCGCTATTATCGGCCAATCAGAAGTTCAGGGCCTGAACCCTGCACTTTACTTCAAGCTCTTAATGATCTTTATTGAGCATTTATTGATTCACAACATCCCTTCCCCCCAGGTTCCATTTAAGGGGTGCGGTCACATAGTCTTTGAGGTAGGCCGGTTGTTTCAATTGTCTATAAGATTTTCGTTGTCCTCCCGGTATTTGACTACAGTCTTGTTGGGGTAGGACGTTATCTGGAGAAAGAGGTGCCTCCCGTTCCGCATTTGAATTTTCGTTGTCGCTACTGCTTTCAGCATCTCCATGAGGCGAGGCCACCCCCATTCCGGTTCCATCACGTGCTGCCTCTGAGTGGTCATTACTACTGCTTAAACTTTCTGCCGCTTCGAATTCAGCTTCCTCGCTATCTCCTCCCCCCTCAGTTTGGAAATCAGGGGGCTCGGCGATGCCCGACTGTAGCCTTGATTGCAGCTGATCAATGTGGCGTTTCCAAATTCTATTGTCACGGCATTTTACACGGTACGATCTTGGGCCAGTTACTTGTATTATAGTTGCCTCGACCCACAACGGATCACCCGAAAAGTTCCTAGCGAAAACCAAATCGCCTACCTGGAAATTGCGACATTTCCCGCTAGAACCGTGTGGCTTCTCAGGTTCATATGCTGGATGTAGGCGGTCGAGGTGGGAGCGGAGCTTCCGTCCCATTAATAACTTGGTGGGAGTTTTATTGGTGACGCTGTGTGGAGTGATATGCTGTAAAAGGAGTATCCGGTTGATCTTGTCTTCTATGTCACCATAGTCCATCTTATGCAAAGTTTTCTTGATGAATTATACCATGCGCTCGGCCCTTCCATTGGCCACAGGGTGTGCCGGCGAAGTCAGCGCATGTCGGATACCACAGTCCACCAGGTACTGTTCGAAGGACAGTGCGGTAAATTGAGGCCCATTGTCGGATACCAGAACGTCTGGTAATCCGTGTGTCGCAGAGTCTGTCCAGTTTTCTGATGACTGCTTCGGTCGTTGTATTCCTCATTTCATGGATTTCAAGCCAGTTCGAGTAGGCATCCACCATCAGTAAGAATGTGTGTCCCTTAGTAGGACCTGCAAAGTCCAGATGAATGCGGGACCATGGTTCCCTTGGCGTTTCCCATTCGGTTGGGGTTGCTTTTGGCAGGGCGTTGCTTACTTCTTGGCATTTGCGACAGGCTTTTACCCATGTCTCTATCTGCTTGTCAAAACCAGGCCACCACGCGTAGCTTCGTGTGAGGGCTTTCATATGCATGATGCTGGGATGGCCATCGTGCAAGGTCCTTAGTATTGCTGGTCTCAACCGTTCTGGGACGACAACTCTATCACCCCAGATAATGCAGCCCTTTTGGGAAAATAGTTCTGTTTGCCGATTTTTGAATGGGGCGTAGTCGTCAGATATTTGGTCTAACGGCCATCCCCACTCGACCCAACTGAGGACTCATACTAAAATGGGGTCGTGTTTCATTTCTATCGCGATATCCCGGGCCGTTAATGGCGGCGTTTGAAGTGTCTCGATCTGCAGCATTGTGACCGTTGGAGCGGGGTCATCAATTGTCTCTGGAAGAGGTGCACGGCTCAATGCGTCGGCATGGGGAATGGCCTTCCCTGGGTGATGTTGTAATTTGTAATTGTATGCCGCCAAAAATTCTGACCAGCGGGTCATTCTGGGAGATTATATATATGGTGTTGGCGTATCTCCTGTGATTATTCCCAGGAAAGGTTTGTGGTCAGTTACTATGGTAAATGCTCGGCCATACACATATTCATGAAATCTCTTAACCATGGACACTATAGCAAGGGCCTCCTTGTCAAGTTGACTACAGTTGCGTTCTGTTTTTGATAACGTCTTTGAGAAATACACAACAGGGGCTTCATTACCGTTTGGCAAAACGTGGCTTAAAATGGCGCCCACCCCGAATGGGGATGCATCACACGTGATCGTTAAAGGCAAAGTCTCGTTATACTGCATCAGGACAGAGTCAGAAGTGACAATAAATCTTTTACATGTCGAAACGCCTGTTCTTCTCTATGTCCCCATACCCAGGTTGCTTTTTTGTCCAATAAACGATGTAATGGCTCAGCTACAGTTGCTTTGTGAGGCAGAAAAACGTTATAAAAATTGATAAGGCCCAGAAAAGCCTGGAGGTTGGCCTTGCTCCGGGGTTTTGGGGCGTTCTTGATCGCCCTGAGTTTGTTATTGGTGGGGTGAATACCTTGACTATCAATTAAATATCCCAAAAATTCTACGCGATCTGTACATAGATAACACTTGTTCTTTTTAACTTTGAGACCGGAGTCTTTAAATCTCTGGAGAACCAACCTCAGGCGTTCCTTTAGTATTTTCTGGGTTGGGGCTGCGATTAACACATCATCAAAATATGGAACAACACCTTTTATCCCTTGTAATAGCCTCTCCATTAAGCTTTGAAAGATTCCTGGGGCTACGCTCACTCCGAACTGGAGCCGGTTACATTTAAATGTGCCTCTGTGCGTAACGATTGTTTGGGCCTCTGCCGTTTTTTTGTCCACAGGCAGTTGTTGGTAGCCTGGGCTAAGTCTAGTTTAGCGAAGACTTTTCTGCCCCCCAGGGAATGGAGGAGGTGTTGTACCACCGGTACCGGGTAAGCATTTTGTTGAAGGGCGTGGTTCAGGATGGCTCGGTAGTCCCCACAAATTCTTATTGATCCATCCAGCTTGATGGGCATTACGATTGGGGTCTCCCAGGGAGAGTGGTCAGTTGGTTCTAGCACTCCCTGCGCTATTAATTTATCAAGCTGCTTGTCAATCTTTGGTTTAAGGGCAAAGGGAACTCGACGAAGCTTAAGGCGGATGGGAGCTATTTCGGGATTGAGGTTAAACGATATCGGGGTCCCCTTGTACTCGCCTAATTTTTCCGTGAAGACGTCCTGGAATTCATGGACAGGTCTTCTTCCCAATCACTGCTGTAGGTTCGATGAATGCCAGCCACTTCAATTCCAAGTGGAACGAACCATTGGAGGCCTAACAAACTAGGCCGATCCTTGTCGATTACAGTCAGGGGTAAAAATACTGTACGGTTCTTAAACGATACCCGTACTCGGCTGGATCCAACAACCGGGATTCGATTTCCTTGATAGTCCTTAAGTATAAGTCTTTGGAACCGGAGGTCTTGCCTACGGATAGTGGGGATGAGCTGCTTGAGGGTCTTCCAGGAAACCATTGAGAGGGATGATCCTGAATCGACTTCCATCAGGCAGGGCTGGTTTTCGATGGCTACTTTCACTCGGATCTTTTTGGCATCCAGTGACGAGGCGTGACCGATCGTGATCGTTTGGTGATCCTCTTCTCGCTTCGTTGGGTGGTTTAGGTTTTTGTTTCTGTAGGAGTGGTTGTTCCATTGGTGGTTCACGGGTTCTCACTTCACGGGACGACTTCCCATCGGTTGGCGATAGTTAGCCCGTAGTAGTGGTTCGAGGACGTCCCAGTCCATAGACTTTACTTCTGCCAGTTTTGCTAGTGCCTTGGCCATCTTGAATATGGTTGGCCCACAATGAGTTAGGAATACCACTCGTTTCTTTCCGGTAGTGGCATCCTTTAAATTGTTGGTTTCCAGAAACATCTGGAAGCGATCCATATTTGAGTCCCAGTCTTCTTGTGCCGGGTCAAATGGAGTGGGTGGTATGACGCTGCCGGACATGGTTCTGCCGTTGGTGCGTTCAGCCACGTGCTCGGTTATGGTTCTTCGTCGTTCAGCAAGCTCTGACGTCTCCACATCCCACCTTCGTCGCCAGTGTTATGTTCTGAGCATGGGTGCAAGGATGGAGACGAGCCAGTAAAACAGTGAACTTCAAACTCTTTATTTACATGTTAAACAGCTCAACCGATGGCCACGATGGGCCCCTTTATATAGGCAACTCTTAACTTATTTAACCAATGAAAACACAGGGAGCGCTAGCTCCATTAACCAATGGAAGAGGCTCGTTAATAGCCAATCAGATTCTTCTGAACGGACCAATCTGCTGTCGCTATTATCGGCCAATCAGAAGCGCAGGGCCTGAACCCTGCACTTTACTTCAAGCTCTTAATGATCTTTATTGAGCATTTATTGATTCACAACAAAAGCAATAAGATTGTTTAAAAAATAGATTATATTGGATAATACTTACAAGAAAATGTGATTGTTGTTATCGTGGTAAGCAAAGCATGAATTATAATGGTAAGTACAAGAAATATGTACCTAGTTGACAGGGATGGGATTCGACCGGTGTTACAACCAGTTTGGTGATTATGTTGTAAAAGTCTATGGAGATTCTCAGTTATTTGTTAGCCCCCTTAACAAATGTCTCATTTAACAGCAGACATGTTGGACTCAGTGGCGGTCGTATGTCAAGGACTACCTCTATTATAGCAAGTAGTAGCAGATAGATTTCGGAATGTACCCTGCGCCTGTTTTTTTGTTTTTTTTTTTAACAAACTTTATTCAGTTTTCACATTCAAAACAAAAATCTCTTTTTGGTGGACAACATATTTCCGGGTCATCATCTTTACATACAAATATGACAGAAATTATACAATGATATATGCATACTTAATTCTATTATTACCTTTTCCATTCCAAATTTTCTGTAGGGAGAGAAACAAACACATTAATTCTAGCCTCTTTCCTTAATTTCAATCAATTTTGTTTCATTTCAATTATTTCAAATTAATCCTTTAGTATTTGTTTTTAAACATAAAAAATATGTATTTACCTAATAAATACTAATAAGCTTTAATTCTAAATTCTTTCATTAATCCCAATCTAAACATTTAATTTAATTTCAATTATTTCAAATATAATCCTTAATATTTATTTTAAAAATACAAATAAACAATATATATTTGCCTAATAGTGGTAATAATGAAGTTACCAATGTCTCTCCTTGCTTTTAATAATCTATATCAAACTTATTAATTTAGCTGGTTCTTTAGTCTGTCACATTCCCTTTCAATTACACACATTTAATAAGTTCTAAATTGATACAGATCTTAACACACCCACACAAAAAGAAAAAAGAACAAGTATAAGTTTCCTCTCTTTTACTATTTTGAGTGTGACACCTTAATGATTAGATTATACCTTTATTCCCACATCTTAATTCCCAATAAACCTTTAGTCATTACATCTTCTCAATTGGATTCCACAGCATATTTCCCCCCCTTTAATAAGAGTTATCAATATCTATATTACCCTATTTTCTAAATATTTTTAATTGCAGAAATATTCTTATTACCCCTTGTCACCCTGCAGAATCCCCCTTTTAATTCATCAACCATTATCTCTGAAAAAGCAATTTCTTTTCAACATTTTACTAGTTCTGTGGTTCTTTCTGTCACATGCCTGTTTCTTACTGCTTCTCTGGTGCATTGTCCAGGGAGCGAACCCGAGTCTCCTCCCGCTCTCTTCCCCATGTCTTTTCTCATTCTTTCTACATTTCCTGACTTCACAAATATTCCTTCTTTTAATTGCAAAGAAACAATTTCCTTTCAACATTTTACTAGTCTTACTGTTTCTCCTCCCTCTTTTTTCCCCATGACTTTTCTCTTTCCAATTTATCTCCTTAATATCTTCCCTTTCCCTTTTCTGCTGAATCTTCCTGCCTTTTCTAACTTCACAATTATTCCCTCTTTTAATTGCTTTCTTAAAATTCAACTTTTTAACCTTCCTTCTTTCCCCACTTCTTTGTAATGTTCTTTGTGTTAATTGTCCATTCAAAATGTCTTCTCCTTGAGTCAATTCCTGCTCTTCTGAGAATCTTTCTTCTTGTTCTTCAATCGCCATTTCCATTTTTTCTAGCACAGAGCAAAGTGATTCACCTCTTTCCTGTAGTAATTCTCTCATATTTTTAAGTTCCATTTTTAAGTCCCAAAGAGATATCATCATTCTTATATTTTATAATCCTCAAAGTCCACACACACACACACACACAAAACCACTTTTACTTTCCTTCTTTCTTCTTTCAATTTTTTAAAGTTCTCAGCTATTTCAGTTCAGGGTTCATACCAAAAACATCAGTCAGTCCCATAAACAATCTTTCCTTCCTTGCTTTTTCCTTTATTCTGGTTCTGCTTTCACTTTCTAAAATTCTTACTTTGTTTCAATATTTCTGTAATTTTATACCAGTTCATTCAAAAACAAAATGTTTTCCTTTTTATTTGAACTAAATTTTTATCAAAAGGTGACACTCTCCATTATACGAAGTCTTCACTTTTTTCCCCCTATATTTTTATTTAAGGTTTTTCGAACCTCAATATTCCAAGACAATCCAGTCTCCAATTTATAAACTTTATTATTATTATTCTTTGGCAATATTAAATCCAGCTTTAATTTTATACTTGATTATTCCCAAATTATTTTAGTCCAATTTCATTAAATCTTTAATTCCAGCTTCTTCCTTTCCCGGTTCGAAGCCCCATTTAGCTATCAAAAATATTTTCCTTTTTTTTTTTCTCTGTCCCTTTGTAATTTCGCAGCTCACTTTTCTTTTCTTAAAAATTCCATATTACCTTAATCCCAGGGTACTTTTATTTGGTTATACTGCCCAGTTGTCCCGGTTCAGATGTTATCCACCTCTTTCTTCCCACCTGCACAAATCTTAGTCAACCTGAGTCATCCTCTTCGGGATGGCCATTTTAGACCATTGCTGCAGTCATCTTCGGGAGGAAAAAAAGCCAAGCCCAGGGGGGGGGGAGATGCGGCTCCCCACAGACAGGCTTGCTGCTTCCTCTTACTCCGCTGCCCCTCCAAGGCAGTTTCAGCCCCTAATCAGGATAATTGGGGCTCTCCGACGAAAGAGCACGAACGATAGTCGCAGAGAGTTGCGATCTACCATCTGTCGGCAAGGAGGCTCCTTCCCCTGTTTTTTTTTTTTTAACATCTACAATTAATGTTATTAGTATTCAGCACAGCGGAATAGCCGGAGATATTAACAACACAATCTTGTTTGTCATTTTAACAATTTTTCTGAAAGGCCAATTGGCTATAGCAATATTAAAAAAAACAATACAGCCTGCTGCATTTAAAATGATTTGCTAATAAAGCCCATTATGTTTTTCAGTAACTCAGAAACTCACATAATGACATATAAACATTCTGAAGAAAATAATATGGAAGGATTCTCGAACTGGTACGCATCATTTTTTGCATTGTGGCAGAATATCCCAAGACATTGAGTTTTATGCAACCCCTGAATTTAATTTTTCCTGCCTTGGTTTTCCTACTGACCACAGTCACCAAAATACTATTTAGGCCTCCCCCAACTGCAAAAACAGGGACACGGTAGCTCAGTGGCTAAGCCTCTGAGTTTGTCAATCAGAAAGGTTGGCAGTTCGGCGGTTCGAATCCCCAGCGCTGCATCACGGAGTGAGCTCCCATTACTCATCCCAGCTTCTGCCAATCTAGAAGTTCGAAAGCAAGCAAAAAATGCAAGTAGAAAAATAGGGACCACTTTGGTGGGAAGGGAACAGCGTTCCGTGTGCCTTCAAAGGCGTTTAATCCTGCCAGCCACATGACCATGGAGACATCTTCAGACAGCGCTGGCTCTTCGATTTTGTAACGAAGATGAGCACCGCCCCCTAGGGCCGGAAATGACTAGCGCGGATATGTGAGGGGAACCTTTATCTTTATCTGTAAAAATCTGGATAACCCTATAGGTAGTCCTCAACTTACAACCAAAACTGAGCTCCAAATTTATGTTTATGCTAAGTGAGATGTTGGCTAAGTGAGTTTTGCCTCATTTTACGATCTTTCTTCTCGTCTTCATTAAGTAAATCACAAGTTAATAACATGGCTGTTAAGTGAATCTGGCTTCCTGAGGGTCGCAAAAGGGGATCACATGACCCTGGGGCACTGAGACTATCATAAATATGAGTCAATGGCCAAGCGCCTGAATTTTGATCACCGGGAGGCTGCGATCATCGTAAGTGTGAAAAAAATGGTCCTAACTAAGTCACTTTTTTTCAGAGCCATTGTAACTTCAAACGGTCACTAAATGAACCGTTGCACATTGAGGACCTCAGAGTACAGTCAAGAAATAACAGAACTCTTCAGCAAACTGGATAAAAGAGCAGCGATTAACATATCCTGACTTATGGTTATTTGACCCAAAAGATAAATTCTCTGTTTCTGCTTCACCTTTTAGAAATTTTGCAGCATCAGGTGAAATTCATACCGCAATGGAAATCAAGGATGTTCTTATAGTTGAAATGCTTAGCATTTAAATACGCTGTTGAATACATTTAAGAAATTATATTTAAACCTGTGCCATGCTGCTGCCAAAATGCATTGATTACTTAGAAGGGTCGCTGGGCAGATGCTTAATGCTCTGTATAGTAATGGAAAGATGAAATTATTGCTTTTAGGAATCAAAATGTTTAATAAAATAAAGCAAAATGGCCATCTAATTTTTACCTCCTTCCTTGTCTTGAAAAGCTACCCCATTCCCCTGAACATAAGACAAATGCCTCACTTGGCAAGAGAAATTTTGAGCGCAATTGCGGTCACAAGTCGAGGACTGCCTGTCTACTAGACCAACAAATGAAACCAACTGAGGTATCAATAGTTTAATGGGAGAAGCAAATAACAAACCCAAAGAATGACTTGGATATGTGGCTTTTAATTCAGAAAAGTGATATGGACAATTTTCTTATTTTGGATTTACAAAAGAGATGCATTATTATACCTTTGAAGGAACTCCTGAGAAAAAGCAAAAGAGAGCAAAATCAACTTTTGGGACATTAGCTATGAAGAATAATCTTCTATATATATAAAACAGTAAAATACCCCTCATGCATTATCACAAAATCTCCAGAACTGTAAAGCCTACAATCTTGAAATTTGGCACGTATGTTCCTCTTGGCTTCTAAGGGCTCACTAAGAAAGGATTGTTCAAAATGACCATCAGAGCATTAATATTTTCTATATGATTATTATTAACATGCTCTGATGCTAAGGAGTTCTACTCCCCCTCCCCACCTGGAAAGAAATCTCTTCCAAATGCAAAACACAAGCAGAGGAGAGGAGTTTCAGTTTTAGTTTCACAGCACCGAGCAGCTTTAGTACAGAACAGGTGAGCTAAGCCACGCGCAGGCTCCTTGCTGTCTCCTTCTTGCTCTCACAGCAAATACTCTTTCTGTTTCCAAATAGGTGCCTTCCAATTCTGTACTATTCTAATCCAGCTTAAATTGATTTGGATCCTCTCTTTTCTAATAGCTTTTGTTGGGTTTTTCTTGACTATAGACAGAATTATTGCACATGTTTTTATAAGTACAGCTTTTGCGGGGTTTTGGTGCATTTGGCATCCTCAAATATTCCCTCTTTTGTGTAAGTTTAGCAATATCTGTTGGTGTCTTCTTTATCAATTTTAGATAACAAGGACTTTAGATTCAAGAGCAAAAATGACCGATAGTTGAAAAATTATGTGTCTTCTTTCTCTTTCAAGTATTAGTGTTGTTGGCAAGTCAATCCTTTCTGGAAATGTTGCCTCACATGCTCTTTGTTCTGTCCTTTGGGAGGCCAAATTTAGGATGTTATAAATAGCCCAGGATCACCCGGGGTTAATATAAGGAAACAGTTGGTTGGATTTGGCGGTTTGTAAAACTGAATCAGTTTTTAAGGTAGGTTCTTTAAATATTATTTCTTTAAAGGGGCTAGTTTCATAAAACGCAGCTGTTCCTAGCTTTTGCACCTCTTAAATGAGGGAAAACAGCTTGTGGATGGCTTGTTTCTGTTCTGATTCAGTACCTCCAAGAAATATTAATGACATTTCAAAGCACAATTAAAATTTAAAAATACCTGGAGGTGCTTTAGGAAGGGTGACATTTCAGCTCCTAATTATATTTGTGCATAATTCATAGGAAATGTCATATTTCCCATTAAAAAAAATCCCTAATTTACCCTACTTATTAAAAATAAATCAGATTTTTTGTTTGTTTGTTTTCTATTTGGCAACCCATTTTTGTTAATTAGGAAAGAAATAAAACTGCTGTATGGAATAATTGTTGTGTAAAATATTTTTAAATAAATGAAGGTGTAAGATTGAAGTAGGTTAGCCTGCCTGGATTTGAAACACAATTTGCTAATTAGCAAGAAATAAAATGCCCCCTGGCCCAATAGGCAATTTTCACTGCTCTGTAAATGTTTACCTGGGTAAAACGCTTAAGCCAGGGGTGGGCAATTAATTTCTGTTGGGGGCCACATGGAAAATCAGATCTTTGTTCGAGGGCCGAACCAATTTTATAAAAGGCCATTATAAAGGGCCCATTATAAAATGCCGCAAATTATATATAAGAATATTATATATATATATATATATATATATATATATATATATATATATATATATATATATAATATATATATATAATATTCTTATATATAATTTGCTGCATTTTGTAATGGGCCCTTTATAATATATATATATATATCACATATATATATTATATATAAGAAAAAGTAACACCGCGGCTGCTCCTGCTACTACTTTCCACGCTTTCCAAATGCGAGTCCCAGGAGAGAACAAACAGCATATTGCACTCAGGGGCATCCAAGCCCACCTAAAGCTCGGCCGCTGCTGGTGGAGCCTTGCCCTGCCTTGGTGCCCCATTTCCCGGCTCGGCGGTCCTGCTCGGGAAGCACTTTAAAAGCCCTCCTCCTCACATACGTGCCCGACGAGCCCTTCACCACGACAGCGGCTCCCAGCAACCGAGCAACTTCCCAGTAACTTGCAGCTTGCTTTTTCCTCTCGGGTGCTCGCGCCTGGCCCCAAGCCGCACGGTGGAGGGGAAACCCGGAGCGCCGCCGGGTTGCCTCCTCCAAGCAGCCCACCTGCCAGGCAGAACCCTTCCCGCTCATCCCTTGGGTGTCTGCCTCGTTCCTCTCTCAGTCGCTCTCTCGCTCCTCCACCAGCCCAGGAAGAAACTGCTTCAAATAAGCAGGCAGGGTGGCTTCCTGTCAGCGCAGCTCCTCCGAAGCGCCCGTTCACCCCCACACAGCCGCCCATGGTTCAATCCAGTGCTCCGTTCTGCCTGCCTGCCTGCCTTCGTTTCTGGTTGTTTCGACTGAGAATAATAACTATTCGCCTCTTTTTCTCTTTCTTTTCTGGGCTGGTGGAGGAGTGAGAGAGCGACTGAGAGAGGAACGAGGGATGAGCGGGAAGGGTTCTGCCCAGCGGGCGGGTGGGCTGCTTGGAGGAGGTGACCCGGCAGCACTCCGGCCTTCCCTCCACCATGCAGCTCGGGGCCAGGCGCGAGCGCCCGTGAGTTAAAAGGAAGCCGAAAGGGCTTCCAGGCTTAAACTTTGCACAGCGCATTGGAGGGGAAACCCGGAGCGCCGCCGGGTCAGCTCCTCCAAGCAGCCCGCCCACCCACTCGCCGGGCAGAACCCTTCCCTTTCCTCGGCGGGAAGATGCTCCCGCCTGCAAGCTTTGCCTTTGCAAAGTTTAAGCCTGGAAGCCCCGGAAAAAAAAGGGGGATCGGTGGGGACTCACCTTCGGAGAGGTCACACTCGAAGGTGATTTCAAACTCTCAGCTGAGGCCTTTGCAACGTTCTTTTCTTTCCTACTCCGAGAGCGCTCCACACTGTTTTGCAGCCTTGGGGGCCACGCAGCGCAGGGCAATACGCCATGCCCAGCAATTTTTTTTCAGGGGCGGGCCGGATTGGACAGACCAATGGGCCGGATGTGGCCCGCGGGCGATAGTTTGCCCACCCCTGGCTTAAGCCTTCAGTGCTTATGAGCATTTTTAAAAATCTTCTTAGGATGACAGACTTTCTGCAGTTCGATATCGATTTTTACCAATCAAACTATGTTGCTGACAGTCAAGGGGAGAGCTCTGGAAGAACCGAAGACTCCGGGAAAAAGTGAGAATGTACATTATTTCATTTTAGCAAGGCATTAAATCTGCAACAAAATGGAGCATATATTTGCAATCTACATAAATAAACCTAGTTATTTGCACAGTTGAACACTTTATGGTACCTATTTAAAGGAAGAAATCCAGCAAACAGCGTCATATTTTAGGACTTTTGAGAGTTTAGCTGCTGGCTGGCCTAATACAATGATGTAGCCCATTTACTACCTCCACCTCATCAGTGCCTCAACTCTGCTGGTGAATTAGTGCAGGAGAAGGAAGGAAGGAAGGAAGGACAGAGAGGGAGAGAGAGAGATGGGAGAAGGAAAGAGATAGGAAAGAAAGGAGATGGAAGAAGGAAGGAAGAAGAGAATAGGAAGGGAGGGAGGGAGGAAGAAGGAAGAGAGGGAGGTAGGCAGATAGGGGAAGAAAGGAGATAGGAAGGAAAGGAGATGGAAGAAGGAAGGAGGAAGAGAATAGGAAGGGAGGGAAGGAAGGAGATGGGGAAGAAAGGATATAGGAAGGAAAAGAGATGGAAGAAGAGAGGAAGAAAAAAATAGGGAGGGAGGAAGGAGGGGGAGAGGGAGGGAGGGAGATGGGGAGATGGGGAAGAAAGGATATGGAAGAAGGAAGGAGAAAGAGAATAGGAAGGGAGGGAAGGAAGGAGATGTGGAAGAAAGGATATAGGAAGGAAAAGAGATGGAAGAAGAGAAGAAGAAAAAAATAGGGAGGGAGGAAGGAGGGAGAGAGGGAGGGAGGGAGATGGGGAAGAAAGGATATGGAAGAAGGAAGGAAGAAGAGAATAGGAGGGGAGGGATGGAGGGATGGAGGAAGGTAGGTAAGAAGACGGGAATAGGAGGGAGGGAAAGAAAGAAGAAAAGGAGATGAGGAAGGAAGGAGATAGGAAGGAAAGCAGATGGAAGAAGAAAAGGAGGGAGGAAGAAGAGAATATGAAGGGAGGGAGATGGGGAGATGGGAGAAGGAAGGAAAGAAGGTATTTAATGGGGGTCCATGGTGAAGAAAAAGGTTGACAACCAATGGGTTTCCATTGGCCACTTCAAGACTTGTGGACTTCAATTCCCATGCCAGCTGAGGAATTCTGGAAGTTGAAGTCCACAAGTCTTAAAGTGGCCGAATTTGGATGTCCCTCCGGGTCCAAAGAAACCTTTGCTGAATCTTTGCCTTCCCATGAAGGTCTCCATTCCAGCAGCCCCTGTTTTGAATGCTTTCTTTGTCCTAGGTTCCAGCCAGGACCTTGGCTGCCATCCGATGCCTGTTCTTCTCAGCCACTTGAAGGCCAGATCTTCCAACCCACAGATGCTTCTCCGTTCCCATCCAACCAGAGTTGTTTTGATAGTTTTGAGGATGAGCCACCATTGCTTGAAGGTACAAAACCTAAACAGTTATACCATTTGTATGTTCTGGCTGATGAATGCTTCTCACAGATTTGTGGCTAACCAATAATTTACCTTACCTTCCTCTTGTTCTCCATTCATTCCCCCTGCCTATTCTGGCCCAGGCTTCCCAAAATCACAAAGCCAACTTCTTGTCCCGATAAAACCCCTTTTATTTAAGGTTAAAGGGAATTCCTCTCCAGCGAAGTCCCGGCCAACAGTCTTTCATGAGATTTCACAACTACGGACCTTTTATCAGGCTTGGAGAGTTGCCAGACCATATCTTCCAAATGCCACACTTCGCAGACAATACTTGGCAAGAAGTCAGGAACAGATTTTCACCTTAATGAATTGAACTAATTGTCTCCTGCAAACCCCACTCCCCTTTCAGTCCTCTTTATTCCCTATGGGAGGGGCCATTCCCCGTTCACCTGTGCCTTTACTCCCGAGTTGACTATTCCCTTCTTCTGGCAGCTCTGTGCATGCGCACATCAGGAATAGGCTCCAGTTGTTCTTCTTTCCCACTGATCTCTGACTCTGAAGGCAGCTGATAACTGTAGGATGGCCCTGGCCCTATCTCTGCTTCTGATGCAGAGCCCTCGTCAGAGCCTTCCCCAGACTCCAGGACTGGCCCATGGTCCTCCCCAACCTCCTCGCTGTCCGAGTCTGCTGCCAGCTCCACTGGCTGCTGGCGGGCCACAACACTGCCCAGTCATGTATAATGTTCACTAATACTGTGGATTCTATAAAGTACATAAAATCTTTACTTTGCTGGACCTTTACTGAAGATCAACATATTTCTTTCTTGGGTTTATATTTCCCCTTTCCTTCAGGAGCTCAAGATCATAGAAACGTAGAATCAGAAAGGACCACACTTAGCTCAAATCTAATCTCAAGATAGCAAATCTTCCTATTTTTCTCCACAACAAAAATATCCTTGTGGTCCAGATTGGGCTACGCAGAGTTACGGGCCCAAAGTCATTCAGTCAGCCTCCATGGTGAAGGGAGGACTAGACTTTGGGTCTTCTTGATGTCAGCCCAACATCTTAGCCTCTACATACAATCTTCCAGCATTCAATCAATCTGAGTAGAGATGGAAAGGACCTTGGAGGTCTTCTAGTCCAGCCCCTTGCTCAAACAGGAGATCATATACCATTTCAGACAAGCGACTGTCCAGTTTGTTCTTCATCCAGTGATGAAGCACCCTGTGATAACCCAGGGCATGACACAAAAGCAACAAAGTCACAAAAATAGGTAAAGTCCCTTTAATTCCTCCAACTTGGCCTCTAATGTCCAATTATCATCAGCTGGAGAAAAATCTATCCCAAGAACAGGTTTTAAAGGGAAGAAATTCCATCCAAACTCAACGTACATATAAATTATTAATCAAAACCAACACAAACCTTACTGCAGCAATTAACGAGACAGGGCAGGATAAGGGATTGAAAACATCAAAAGATAACAAAACACACATACTTGGGAGGATGCCAGAACCCAGATAAGACTTGACAAACCAGAATAATTTCACGGTTTGCTTCCAGCAACTTTGCCACGCGCAGTTTGCCCTTTTAAACAGTCTTCCCAGCTGCAGCCCATGAAGGGGATCAGGGCCCTTTCCTCCCCCGTAAACCACTCAACCCACGTTGCTCCCTTATCTGTTCCTCCCTGTGTGCCCTAGCATGAAGAGGGGATGGACCTGGGTCTTCCTCTGAATGTCCAACTGGCCTGTGCCCCTCCCCAGTTTCCTCCACAGCCACCACAGCCACATTCCCACTCCCTGTCAGCTGTTCCACCTCTCCCTCGGAATCAGATTCCAACAGGGGCATGACACACCCACAATGTCTGGTGGTAAGGTATTCCACTGGTTAATTGTCCTCACTGTTAGGAAGTTCTTCCTTAATTCCAGGTTGGTTCTCTCCTTGATTAATTTCCATCCATTGCTTCTTGTCTTACCTTCTGATGCTCTGGAAAATAAGTTGACCCCCTCCTCTTTGTCGCAGCTCCTCAAGAACTGGAGCATTGCGATCATGTGCCCCCTAGTACTTCTTTTCTCTAGACTGGCCATACCCAAATCCTAAGCATAAAATTCATTTATGTAGAATGCGCAAGTTCTGACTTTCCAATGCAAGAAGCCCACAAGCTCCCCAAATGATCACCAAATGATCTTCTACTCTACACCTTTACATCTTTCTTTTTGAGACAAGCCACAACGAAATTGTAACTAGCTTGATCTTAACTATTGAAGTAAAATGTGTTTAAAATGATGTTCATGTCCAAAGGTGCCAAATTAAACTGTTGGAAGAAATATCCTTCTGGGTTCAGTTCCAAGTGGGGAAAAAAGACACTGGAAACATGGAGGCTGTTTGGAATGATGGTTAAAAGGTGGGCAGGACCACATGGCTTGGAGCTCCAAAGTGAAAAGGATGATCACATGCTCCAAGGTGAAGGAAAAGATCAAGAAGGAGGAGGAGGGCTGAAAGTGCCTGGGTTTTATACCCTCTGTTGAGATTTGAATTTGAGTTTGTATTCTGATTGGTTGTCAGACTCCCATGAGGCCATGCAGGGGCAACTCTGTAGGCTGTCCTGAGTCCCAGGCTTGGTTGAGCCTTGCTGGATGATGATGTAATGTAATGAAAAGGCTTTGGGCAATTCCTATAGCTCTACCTGGAGATCTTTGTTATGTAAAATATTCTGTCCCAGGCCTTAATGGCCCACCCGTTAACAAAGGTGGGGGTGAGCTTCTACTTCTGAGGTGAGTTTCTGCTGTCGAGTTTCTACTCCTTTTAGGGGAAATATTCTGCCTTTTTAATATTTCCTAGGATATTTCAATTTTCTAGGAGAGGGGTGGGTGCTAACTTCCTGCAAAACAAACAAACAAACAAACATGGGAAGGGGGGGAAATCCATTTTAATTTGTTGCCTTGCATTTGTAACCACAGACACATGTTTAGGTTTGAAATGACAGCACCCCTATTTGCATGGGAAATAAAGACATAAAATCATATTTATGGCACATGCATCATGCACTTTATTGCCTCTAGATGACAGCATCTCAATAAATTTTGCACTCAGATTTCATCACGTTGCCTTTTCCTCTATATTTATATGGCATAATCAGACACCATGCGAAGATGCTCATAATTAACAAAATGCTTATCATTTCGTTTACATATTTCATCATAAATTTTCATAGGTTCTTTTTAAGGGTCAATTATTCCAAAAGTCAAAAATGTTCCTGTGACTCTCAGATCTACTCTGCTGCACAACCACTAAGTTTGGTATGTCAAAGAGCGTAAAATCCGGTGTACAAAATTATTTAATGACCGTTCGAACTTACAACAGCCCAGGGAAAAAAGTGATGTAGGACCATTTTCATCCTTGCAAGCATCCCTACGGTCCATGATGGACATTTGGATGCTTGACAACTGACTCATACTTGCGACAGTTGCTGTATCCAGTGTCCAGTGATGGCATTCAAAATTGTTTACTACTGGTTCTGTGGGCATGGCTTTGTGGGCATGGTGTGGCTTTGTGGACGTGGTTTGGTGGGCGTGGCAAGGGAAGGATATGGCAAAATCCCCATTCCCTCCCCACTCCTGGGGGAAGGTTACTGCAATGGGGCCAGGGCCACCAGACTGTTATCAGCTGCCTTTGGAGTTGGAGATCAGTGGGGCAGAAGAAAAGCTGGAGCCTGTTTCCAGTTTGCGCATGTGCAGAGCTGCCAGGAGAAGGGAACAGTTAAGGAGCAAGGCTTGACTTGGGAAGAAAGGGGAAGGATACTGCAAAATCCCCATTCCCTCCCCACCCCACTAACCTGCTTTCCAGCTCCGTTCTCCTGTGCAGGGCAGCCAAAGAAGACCCAGCTGATCAGCTGGGACTCAATGGGAGGCAGAAAATAGATGGGGCTGGCGGGGCCAGTCAGAGATGGGATTGGCCAGTTCTCCAAACTACTCAAAATTTCCTCTACCAGTTCTCCAGAACTGGTCCGAACCAGCTGAATAACACCTCTGCAGGAAAGGGTGAGGGTGGGCCCCCCCAACTGGCACTACCGGATCACTACAACCGGTGTGAACTGGCAGCATACCACCACTGCCGGGGTCATATGATACGATGCCCCATTGCAACCTTCTGAAAAGCAAAGTCAACAGGGAGGCCAGACTCATTGAACGACCGTTTTGTTAATTTAAGAACTGCAGTGATTGACTTAACAAATGCGGTGAGAAAAGTCCTAAGATGAGGCAAAAACTCATTTAATAAATTTCTCACTCAGTAACATACATTTTGGGCTCGGTTGTGGTTGTAAATGGAGGAATACCTGTACTTAGGAATGCAATCATACACTGGTTGACTTCAGAGTAACTTTCCTTAAATGATGTTAAGGGTAAAGGTTCCCCTCGCACATCCGTGCTAGTCGTTTCCGGCTCTAGCGGGAGGTGCTCATCTCTGTTACAAAGCTGAAGGGAGAGCCAGCGCTGTCCGAAGACGTCTCTGTGGTCAGATGGCCAGCATGACTAAATGCCTTCAGAGGCACACGGGACGCTGTTCCCTTCCCACCAAAGGTGGTCCCTATTTTTCTACTTGCATTTTTTTTACGTGCTTTTGAACTGCTAGGTTGGCAGAAGCTGGGATGAGAAATGGGACCTCACTCCGTGATGCGGTGCGAAGGATTCAAACTGCCAAACTGCCGATCTTTCTGATCGACAAGCTCAGAATCTTAGCCACTGAGTCACCGCATCCCCTTAAATGATGTTACTGACAAGTTAAAAAGATATAGAAACTGCACTACTTGGTTTATAACATCTGCACCAATTTTATTTCTACAAATCCCTTAGAAGAGAAAATTGAATTAATATCTTTTAGTCCTTTTTGTCGTGTCCGCAAAAAGACGCTCAGAGTCGGTGACTTTCATTCAAGCTCTTTATTTACACTGGGAGAACCAAACCGGCGAAAGGCAAAAAGCCCGCGGCTTTTATACCTTTCGCTGCGGCGGCCGCGGCCAATGGCAGCGATTCAAGTCTCCCGCTCTTGGTTTGAACCAATCGCGGGAGGCTTCAATCGGGCCAATCAGCGCGGCTCGCCTGGCCAATCAGAAATCCCCGCGCCTTAGCCAATCAAGGCGCGGGGATTTCGAGTATTCAAATTCAGGACATAACACCCCTCCCCTCTTGGTATGGTCCATCACATGGTGTAGTCACGCAGGTAGGCGGGGCTCCGTCGAGTCCTAGTTGACCTGCGCAACTCACTTGCATGCTGTAACTCGGCCGGAGCGGTCATCTTTTTGGCTGCTCCTGCCTCTGTGCGAACCGGCTGGATGATCGGGCCGGTTCTTTCGCCGTGGCTCCCGCCTGGGCCTACCGGGTCGGTTGAGCTACGGATTTCGCCGCTCCCGCTTGGCTTCTCCGAGTCGGTAGAGCTGGCCAGATGGTTCTTCTCCGGAGGGGACTCGCGATGGCTGTGTTCCGGTGAGTATTTCTGGTTTATTTTTTCCTGCGATTGTCTTTCCGGGTATTCCCTCCCCCCTTGGTTCGTGTCTTGGGGGTTGAGGTCAGTCGCTGTTCGTGACCTGAGCTGGTCGATATGTCGCTTCCAGGCTCGCCCATCGATGGTTTGGAGCCGGTACGACCGTGGACCAGTGACTTGAGTTATGACGGCTGGGATCCATAGGGGGTCCCCTGTCATGTTCTTAGCGTAGACTAAGTCACCTGGGTCAAATGTCCGGTACCTGGAGCTGGAGTCTGGGGGCCGCTCCGGGTTATAGGTCGGGTGTAATCTGTCGAGTGGGGACCTCAGCTTTCTGCCCATTAGAAGTTCTGCAGGGCTCTTGTTAGTTGTGGTATTGGGAGTGATGTGCTGTATGAAGAGCAGTTTGTTGATTTTGTCGCTGATCTCCCCGTGGTCCATTTTCCGGAGGGTCTTTTTCGTAAACTGGACCATCCGTTCCGCCCTACCGTTCGCCGCCGGATGCGCCGGTGCTGTTAATGCGTGGCGGATACCCCTCTCCGCCAGGAACCGTTCGAAATCGATGGAAGTGAACTGGGGCCCGTTGTCTGAGACGACGACGTCTGGGAGGCCGTGTGTGGAAAACAGTTTACACAGTTCTTTAACGACGGCCTCTGTGGTAGTGGATTTCATGTCGCTTACCTCCAACCAATTGGAGTACGCGTCAACTGTGATTAGAAAAGTATGCCCATTTGTGGGGCCAGCAAAGTCTAGATGGATTCTGGACCAGGGCCCCCGTGGTGTTTCCCAGTCCCGGATAGGTGCTGCGGGTGGGCTGGATCTGGTCTCCTGGCACCGGTGGCATTTGGCGACCCATGCTTCAATTTGCTTGTCCATCCCTGGCCACCAAGCGTAACTCCTGGCCAGGGCTTTAGTCCTGACGATGCCAGGATGACCCTCATGTAGCATCCCTAAGACCCTTTCTTGCAATCTGTCCGGAATTACCACCCGGTCACCCCACAGAATACATCCTCTCAGTAGTGAAAGTTCAGTCTGGCGCTGACGGAATGTTTTAAAAGTCTCGTCATTGTCTTTCTCCGGCCAGCCTTTTTCTAACCAGTGTAAGATTCGTGCCAGACGCCTGTCCTTAACGGTTTCTCTGGCAATGTCAGATGCGGTAATAGGTAAACTCTCGATACTTAGGGTGTTTGTTGTTGGTGCTGGGTCAGGTTCAGAGTCAGGTAAAGGCGAGCGGCTTAAAGCGTCCGCGTGCGAAATTTTCTTACCTGGCTTGTGTAGCAGTTCGTAACTGTAGGCTGCCAGGAATTCGGACCATCTTGTCATCCGGGGCGACAAGATGTTCGGCGTGGCTCGGTTTCCAGCGAGGATGCCCAGCAATGGCTTATGATCCGTCACGATGGTGAACGGGCGGCCGTACAGGTATTCGTGGAAACGCTCAACGGCGGCAACTATAGCCAAAGCTTCTTTGTCCAGCTGGCTATGGTTTCGTTCCGGTTTAGTCAGAGTCCTGGAGAAAAAAGCGATGGGTGCTTCTCTCTGGTCTGGGAGGGTGTGGCTGAGGACAGCGCCGATGCCGAAAGGTGATGCGTCGCAAGTGACAGCTAAGGGCAAGGTTTCGCTGAATTGCATCAGGACGGCGTCGGAGGTGAGGAGGTCTTTGGTTTTTTGAAAGGCGGCTTGCTCTCATCTCCCCCAAGTCCAGGCTGCCTTCTTGTCTAGGAGTCTATGTAAAGGTTCCGCCGCCGTTGCCTTTTGAGGTAGGAAAACATTATAAAAATTTAGTAAGCCTAGGAACACTTGTAGTTCCGTCTTGGACTTTGGGGTGGGGGCTTCCTTGATGGCTTTCACTTTTTTAGTCGTAGGGTGAATGCCATGCCGGTCTAGGAGATAGCCCAAAAACTCTACTTGCTTTGTACATGGTTGGCATTTTTCTCGTTTGACTTTAAGTCCTGTTTCTTTAAATTTTGTTAAGACTTGTCTGAGTCGGTTTTCTAATTCGGCTTCATTTGGCGCCGCCACTAATACGTCATCGAAATAGGGCACCACCCCCTTGATGCCCTGTAGCAAACGTTCCATCAGGCTCTGAAAGATGCCTGGTGCCACGCTGACTCCAAATTGGAGTCGGTTACACTTGAAGGCCCCCCGATGGGTCACGATTGTTTGGGCTTCCGCCGTTTTCTCGTCCACAGGTAGCTGTTGATATGCCTGGGCGAGGTCGAGCTTGGCAAAGACTTTGCCCCCTCCCAGTGAGTGCAGAAAATGTTGCACTATTGGGAATGGGTAGGCGCTTTGTTGCAACGCGCCATTTAGGGTGGCCTTATAGTCCCCGCAGATTCTCACGGACCCGTCTGGCTTTACTGGGGTCACTATAGGGGTCTCCCATCTGGCATGGTCTATCGGTTGCAATACCCCCTGTTTGACGAGCTTGTCGATCTGCTCGTCAATTTTAGGCTTTAAGGCGAATGGTACCCTTCTAGGTTTAAGCCGCTTAGGGGGAACCCTTGGGTCTAGGTCAAACGAGATAAGGGGCCCCTGGTACTTGCCCAAGCCTCCATCGAAGACCTCCTGGAACTCCTGGGCTAGCCGCTGTTCCCAAGCTTCGATGGTGACATGGTTGACACCTGTCAGCGCGATGTTAAGCGGGGCGAACCATTGTAAGCCCAGTAGGCTTGGGCGGTCGCAATCGACGATCGTGAGTGGCAGTTGTTCGGTGTGGCCTTTGTAAGTTATATTAAAGTTCTTGGTGCCCACTACCGGGACGCGATTCCCTTGGTAGTCTTTTATGATGATCTTTTGGGCATGTACGTTTCTTTTTTGTAGTGTAGGCACTAGTCTTTTGATTTCGCGCCATGCAATCATGGAAAGGTAGGACCCGGAGTCCACTTCCATTTTGCATGGCTGGCCTTCAATATGGACTTCTACGTGTACCTTTCTGGCGCCGTCGGAGATGGCGTGGCCGATGGTCACCGTCTGGTGGGTCTCTTCTTTTCGCCGACCGTCGCCGCTTCTTTGAGATCGTTGAGTACGGTCCCATCGACCGTCTGGCTGGCGCTCTCTGGCTCTGGGCGGGGAGCTTTCTCTCCTTCTGTCGTGCTGTTCCCATTTGGGCGGGCTGCGGGTCTTCTTTTGGCGGCAAACTCGGGCGATGTGACCCCGTCGTTCACAATGCCTACAGATAGAGTCAAAGAATCGGCATTCTGACCTGGGGTGGTCGCCGCCGCACCCGGCGCAGTTGGTCCTCGACCTACGACTTTTTCGATTTCGTTGTTCGCCGCGTCCCGTCTGCACGCGATGTATGTCCTCCTCGTCTTCCGACGTGCTGGAGGTTGACTGGTATTCACCGTAGTGTGCGGTTGCTTCGTTTCTTGTGTCGGCCGACCTTGCCGGGTTGTTGTTTCCGCCCTTCGCGTCGGAACTTCGCATGCTGTCCGCTGACGTGCAGGTTGCTTCTGCGGCTGCGGCTGCGGTAAGGGCATCGGCTAGGCTGATGTCGCCCTTGGCCATAAGTCGGCTCTGGAGTGTAGGATCCCATAAACCGAGTACGAAGCGGTCTCTTATGAGACTGTTCAGACCTTCAAACTCGCAGAGTCCTCCTAGGCGCCGTAGCTCTGCGACGAAGTCGCTCAATTTTTCGTCTGGTTTCTGGTTTCGGCGGTAGAACTCGTTGCGCCGTATCAGGATGGGGACTTCGGGGGCGTAATGGCGCCGCAGTATAGGTTCGAGGACGTCCCAGTCCATGGCGGTTGCGTCTGCCGGCTTGGCCAATGCTTTGGCCATCTGGAAGACCTCTGGTCCGCAGTGAGTAAGGAAGACGGCGCGTTTTAGCGGGCCCGGGGCGTCCTTCATTCCGGCGCATTCCAGGTACATACGGAACCGATCCGAGTACGATTCCCAGTCCTCGGTGGCGGGGTTGAAGGGGGCGGGCGGTGCTATCTTCGCCATCTCTGCGCTGGAGCTGGTTCTTGGGTGGACACGGGGTTCGGTTCAGGGGCGAGATCCCATCCTCGTCGCCAGTGTCGTGTCCGCAAAAAGACGCTCAGAGTCGGTGACTTTCATTCAAGCTCTTTATTTACACTGGGAGAACCGAACCGGCGAAAGGCAAAAAGCCCGCGGCTTTTATACCTTTCGCTGCGGCGGCCGCGGCCAATGGCAGCGATTCAAGTCTCCCGCTCTTGGTTTGAACCAATCGCGGGAGGCTTCAATCGGGCCAATCAGCGCGGCTCGCCTGGCCAATCAGAAATCCCCGCGCCTTAGCCAATCAAGGCGTGGGGATTTCGAGTATTCAAATTCAGGACATAACACTTTTAGCCAAAACCTAAGAGCAACCTCCTCGAAGAATATTAATAGAATATGTGGTCAGGTTCAGCGAAAGAAATATTAATTGGATTTACAACTATGTGATTTTTTTTATCATTGTAGTGATTTCCTCGAAAATATTGTTGATGGTTTAATATTAATTGATCTTGGGTATAAAGATAAATTGTTAATTGGAAGTCTAGGATCGATTTGTATTTTAACAGGGCTTTATCCTTCTATTTCTTCATTTCCTTTAAGAGAATTTATAAGCGAATAATAAACCATCAAAAGTCTCACTGCATATGCAATTGCTTGGTGGGAAGTACAGAGATTCATAATTGTTCAAGTTCCACACAACGGATATTTGTTTTAACTTCTGTTATATCTCATCTTTCCTTTGGGCTCTCCTTGAAATTTCGTGTCAATGACCCAATCACCACCTTATTTTTATGATCCCATAATCCCTCGGGGGCTGGAGTCTGAGCAACTGAATGGAGCTCAATGTTTACTGGCCAGATGCTCTTCCTGTCACCAAGGTGGAATTTTGTTCAGCAGATATATTCTTGTTGTGCCCAGAGAGAGAAATATCTGCCTCTACCCACTCACAGCTTCTGATTGTGAGGAAAGAGCTCTACCTCCCAGCCACCGTACCACGAGTGTCGATGACCCAATGAGCCCAATTTTGCAGATTATAGAATATTGTTCAAGAATTGAGACCCAAATGTGCATTTAACCCTACAAAATATTGATGTTGGTCCCTTTACTCATGAGAATATAGCATTATGAGATACTCATGTGGGGATTTGATTCCATAATTCCATTGTCTTTTATTAACTTGGTTCCCTTGAAGGGGATTTAAAAAAAAAAATTCTGTACAAGTAAAAACCGAATTTGATTTTTCTGGATCAATGTAAGATACATCAGTTTAAAACTTTGGGTTTTTTTGCCTTACGATCTTTGAAACAATTCCATTAATTAGCTTATATCTAACACGCGACTCCCTCAGTCATCTTGGGAAAATATATATCTTGTTTTGTCTACATTTTATAATATAGTTATTTTAAAAAGTTATTTAAAAAATCCCCAGGTTTTGATATTATTCAGCTTTGATATCATTCATGTTTTTAAGGTTATTGTTCATTTTATAAAGGTGTGTGTGTGTGTGTGTGTGTGTTGTAAATCAAAGCATACCATATTTGTCCTGGCAAAATCCAAATGAACAGAATGCAACAGAGAAACATTTAGTTTTTATTTATTTGTTTTGTATTCTGTGTTTATTATTTTTATAAATAACTCAGGGCTGCATACATATCCAACACACCTTCCTCCTCCTCCTATTTTCCCCACAACAACAACCCTGTGAGGTGAGTTGGGCTGAGAGAAAGGGATTGGCTCAAAGTCAAGTCACTCAGCTGTCTTTCATAGCTAAGGCGGGAATAGAACTCACTGTTTCCTTGTAATTAGCCCAAAGTCACCCAGCTAATTTTCATGGCTAAAGCAGGACTAGAACTCACCATCTCCTACTGATTAGCTCAAAGTCACCCAGCTGGTTTTCATGGTTAAGGCAGGACTAGAACTCACGGTCTCCTAGTGATTGGTCCAAAGTTACCCACTGGCTTTCATGGCTAAAATGGGACTTGAACTCACAGTCTCCTGCTTTCTAGCCCGGTGCTTTAACCACCAGTCCAAACTCTTTGCTGATATCTCATTCATGAATGTTCAGTTATAGTAATCCTATAGCATAGTTTTGTTTTTGCACAGTTTTCCCTGTCCTCATTTGACATGGATTTCATGTTGATCATTTTAGAATCCCGCCCCCCCTTAGCTGTGTTGGAAAAAAAATTCAATTCCAGTTCCAAGTTGGGAATAAAGTTGCTGGCCTCCTCAGTTTCTGCTTGGGGCAGGCAAACTGGGGCTGGTTTCTACCTCCCTTAAGATTTCTACCTCCCCCTGCTTCTCCTTTAGGGGAAATATTCTATCCTGCCTTTTGAATAACCCTCAAAATATTTCATTCTCCAGGAGGATGGGTGGGTGCTGACGTTCTACAGTTGGAGACCAAATTAAGATGTTCAATTATCTTATGAGTTATTAGAACATTATACCCAACTTCTTCTTTTGTTTCTTGAGATCCTCGATGCACCATGACCCAAGAGATTTTTCCTACCCCCTTACCTAATGAATCTTTTTCTGTTGCAGAGTTGGGAATCAACTTCCACCACATTTGGCAAAAAACATTAACCGTGCTGAACCCTGTGAAGCCAGCTGAAGCCGCCATTATGAATGAGACAGACCTGGCTGGGCCTTTGGTTTTCTGCTTGGCTCTGGGATCCACGTGGCTCTTGGTAGGCTAGACTTCTCCACACGAAGGGAACCTAACTGTCAATCATGGACTCCAATATTATAGCCGGCCTGAGATATTTTTTAAAAAATGTGTAGCATAAGTCATATCTGGAGATTCCTTCTACTTTATAAGGCCTTGGCAAGACTACCCTTGGAATACTGCGTCCAGTTTGGATTGCCACGCTATTAAAAAATATGTTGAGACCAGTGGTGGTGTCAACTCATAAAATATTTCAATGATCTTTTTAGAGCTGCCAACGGAAAGGGAGGGGGGGAGCAGTGTGGCAGCTTGCAAACCAAAACTGCATTCCATAAATGTTTTCAAAGATAGTAACTAGGTGACTGAAGTTCCTGCCGCAACAAAATTCTAACTGGAGAGCCTGATTGATGACTCTGGACTCTGGAGAATGTGAATTAGGATAACCCAGAGGGGTGGGGGAAAACCAGGGTCAAGGGTGACAACGAATGATGTGTTTCAGAGTTGACTACACCCAGGTAGCACCGTCATGTCTTCTCCTATAATAAATCTTCTTTAAGCTTTGAAAATCTGGCTAGGGACTCATGATTTAAATGGGGGTCACCAGAGCCCTGATAGCTGATATGCTGCCTTTTCGGACTGGTTCTAGTGAGCCTGTTGCTCCAACGATCAGCTGACTCTGTCTCCCTGCCCCACCCTATCCTGTCCTATATTTCCACGTTTTTCAGCTCAGCTGATTCGCATGGCACAGTAGATTCCTGCGCCTCAGCTGTTTTACTTACCTGGGCTGCCCTAGAAGGTAAGCTGTAGTGCTTGAAGTTGATGTATTTTGAATTATGCGCACACACACACAAAGTGGGAAGCGCACTCTTGTAGAACTGGTAGTAAAAAAAATTTGAATCCCACCACGGGTTGAGACTCTAGAAGGAGTGCAGAGAAGAGCAACAAAGATAATTAGGGGACTGGAGGATAAAACATATGAAGAACAGTTGCAAGAATTGGGCAAGGCTAGTTTAATGAAGAGAAGGACCTGTGGAGACAGCATAGCAGTCTTCCAATATCTCAGGGGCTGCCCCAAAGAAGAGGGAGGGTCAAACTATTTTCTGAAGCTCCCAAAGGCAGGAGAAGAAATGATGGATGGAAACTAACCAGGGAGAGAAGCAATCTGGAACTAAGGAGTAACTTCCTAACAGTGAGAGCAATTAATCAGGGGAACAGCGTTGCCTTCAGAAATTGTGGGTCCTCCATCACTGGAGGTTTTTAAGAAGAAATTGGTCAACCATTGATCTGAAATGGGGTAGAGTCTCCTGATTCAGCAGGGGGTTGGATTAGAAGACCTCCAGGGTCCCTTTCACAACTCTATTGTTCTGTTATTCCTTCCTTGCCATCTGCTTTGGTAATTGAAAGCATTAATCTTGGAATTTACTGGACATATTGTACTCTGACATTATTAATTTTCAAAAGGGAAGGGGTTAATTTAAATGAAAATAGGTTCACATGCACTGTGGATTAGGAAACTGAGTAGAACTATTGTTTTTATTCAGAGATTGTGCATAAAATCTGAACACTTCTATGGGACACAACTGATTTTCGGTTTCTTCCAATGCTGGTTTTCACTTGCTATCTCTTGCTATCGATCCTGAGCTTAGTTATGGGATGCAGAGGCCTTCAGGAAAGCCTTGCCAGACGCAGAAAAAGTTCCTTTTTAAAAAAAATTTAAAAAAATTATTGTTTTTTTTTTATATACAACAAGCCATTCCATTTCAATTGTGCATTGACTTGAATACAGATTTCAATTATTTGCAATATTATAAACGATATTCTTCTTGTCAAATCTAACAATACATCAATGTTTCTTTATATATTCCCATATACAATAATAATATCACACATTATAACTTTGCTTAAATTTCTCTAATTTCTCTGTAAATACATCAAATCTTTTTTAGGTTCTATTCTCTATCTATTGATAAAACATATTCCATACCATGTAATATTCAACTTCTTCTTTTTTAAAAAAAAATTCTAGTGTCAATCTATTCATTTCTGCACATTCAAATATTTTTTCAATTATTTTTCCCTCTATCGGTATTTTATCACTTTTCCCATTTTGGGCAAATACAATTCTAGCCACTGTTAGTACATGTATAATTAAATAAACCTCTTCTTTTCTATAACCTTCTGGTGCCATTCCTAATAGGAATATTTCAGGTTTCAGTTCTATATGTTGTTTAATCATTTTTTCCAAGCATGTGTGTATTTTAGTCCAATACCTTTTAGCCTCTGTGCAAGTCCACCACATATGATAATATATTCCTGGCAGTGGTAGGATTCAAATTTTTTCACTACTGGTTCTGTGGGTGTAGCTTGGCAGGTGTGGTGTGGCTTGGTGGGTGTGGCCTGGTGGGTGTGACAGGGGAAGGATCCTGTAAAATCTCCATTCTCACCCCACTCCAGGGGAGAGATACTATAAAATCCCCATTCTCTCCCCACCCCACTAACCTGCTTTCCAGATCCTTTGTAGGGCAACAAAAGAAGACCCAGCCAATCAGCTGGGACTCGGGAGATAGAGAATAGCTGAGGGTAGGCCCAGTCAGAGGTGGTATTTCAAACTATTCAAAATTTCCACTGCCGGTTCTCAAAATTTCCGCTACCACTTCTCCAGAACTGGTCAGAACCTGCTGAATACATCCACTGGTTCCTGGTGTTTGGTGACATTTCCAACATTTTGTTGATTTATCTTTAAACATTTTCACTAGTCTTGTTGGTTGCAGAAGAAGGAGTTCTTGAAGGCCTCTGACAGTGAAAAGGAGGCTGGTAGTGACCCACGCAAGTGAGATTAGTCAGTGGATGACATTCCCCAAAAATAAGACCTGGTGCCTTTGTGATGCAAAAAAATATATAAGACAGGGCCTTATTTTGGGGGAAACACAGTAAAACTATTGAAAATCTTACTGACTGCAGAGGAAGCAGATACTCATTTCAGACACTAATGATGTTACACACCGGATACACATACAGGTAGTCTTCAACTTACAATGGTTCATTTAGTGATCGTTCACAGTACAATGGCACTGGAAAAAATGACCAATGACTGTTTTTCACACTTACGATCGTTGCAGCATCCCCAGGGTCACAATTTGGATGTTTGGCAACTGACTCCTATTTACGATGGTTGCAGTGTCCTGGGATCATGTGATCCCCTTTTGCGATCTTCAATGGAAAGCCAGGTTCTCTTAACCACTGTTTACTAACTGACCAGCTACAGTGATTCATGGATCATCCATAGCAAGGACTGTCGTAAGATGGGGGTGAAGTTCCCTTCGCAAATGTCTCACTTAACAGCAGGAATCTGGTGCTCAGATGTCATCATAAGTCGAGGACACCCCAGATTGAAAAATAGGACAGCTTCGCTTCTCTAACCCAACCACCTTGCTCTTCTCTTTGCTCATTTCTGCAGGCAGGAAAAGTCCATTTTGGCTACGTCTACGGCAGCAGTGTGATCGGCTGCCTAGCCATCCATGCTCTGTTGAATTTGATGAGCCTTGTAGAGGTTTCCCACGGATGCGTTGCCAGTGTGCTTGGCTACAGTCTATTGCCCATGGTGATCTTGTCCACCTGTGCCGTATTTTTCCCTTTGCAGTAAGTATCCTCTGAAATGTTGTTAATGGGAAGAAATGGTGCTCATGCATTTTTCGACAGAGTATTTGTAGCTCAGGTTAAATTGTGGGGTTCTCTGAGTTTGGTGGTTTTCTTGCAGACATTTCATGACCAAACTAGGGAACAGCATCAGTGCTAGAAGGGGTGGGATTTGCAGAAAGGAGGAGGAGGAAGAGGAGGAAAATAAGGAGGAGAGGGAGGAGGAGTGAGGTCCTTGGTGAACTCTGAGCTTGGTGGTTTTCCCGCAGACGTTTCATGACTCAACTAGGGAACAGCTTCAGTGTTAGAAGGGAGTGGGATTTGCAGAAAGGAGGGAGGAGGAGGACTGTGGAGTCCTTGGTGCTCTCTATGCTTGGTAGTTTCCTTGTAACTTTGAACAGCCACCAAACGAACTGCTTTAAGTCGAGAGCTTTAAGTCGAGAACTACCTGTGTCTTCACAAGCTGTAGCTCATTCCGTAACCTCCCTGGAGTTGGTCAATGGAAGTAGAAGCGAAGTTGTTCAGTCACCATTGGTTGAGTAGGTTTTTGGAGGACAAATTGTAACTGAAAGCTAACTTGGGAGTCCGGATATTTTTGCTCCTGACATTTCTTAAACTGTTGTTCTTCTTTCAGAGGCGTCCTTGGGACTCTGATGGCCCTGATCATTATTGGATGGTGCAGCCTCTCAGCCTCCAAAATCTTCGCTTCCACCTTGGCTATGGAAGGACAACAGGGTTTGGTTGCTTATCCTTGTGGTTTACTCTATGGCCTTTTGGCCCTCATAACCATTTTCTGAGCTTTGCTGTCGTAGCAGGATGTGGTGCAGGGGTGGGATTCTACTGGTTTCTACTGGTTTGAACTGCTTGTTATGATTCTGCGCAGTTTGGAGAACCAGCAAATTGTGTCCCTGGCTGGCTCCGCCCCTCTCCGCCTGCTCTTCTCCACCCACCCCTCCCTTCCCAATCAGTCCTTATTGTGCATGCGTGACATCGCACGCATGCCCAACATTGCTGACTGTGTTCTCCCCCGCTCAGTCACTCCTTAAGGTATTTCTTTTTTCCCCCTCCTGACGATCAGCTGTTCTGATGATCAGCTGTGCTGGGATCCCCCTCGCTGTCTTACTGCTTCGCCCAGGAGGCTTCCCTGAGGCCCAGGAGGCAAAAAATCCCAGTGTGTGTGTATCAAAAAAGAAGCCACACCCACCCATGGCCATGCCCACCTAGTCACACCCACACAGTTGTTAAAAAATTTGAATCCCACCTGAGGTAGTGTCTTTTCTTGACTGCAATGGTATCTTTTCTTAACTGCAGTGGTGGGAGCTAGGTTGCTTTTATGACTTGTGGACTTCAACTCCCAGAATTCCCAAGCCAGCATGGGTACCATTACACCCGTTCCCCAGCCATCACTCTGCAGAACACTTAATTCCCACAGTCCTGTCTCATTTCTCATCATTTCTCATCTTCTCATCTTTCTTACGAGCTTCTTCTGTTGGTTTCTTATGATTGATCAGTTGTGGTTTTATAACGTATGATGAATGATTGTAACTATGATTTATCACCTATGACTTGCTGTTTATATGTCTATGGAGATTCTCAGCCCTCCAGGTGATGGTTGTTCCCAAAGGTGCCTCTTGACGAGGCAACTGGTCTTTCTGGTTTTTCTTTGAAGACGTTTCGCTTCTCATCTGAGAAGCTGAAGAAGATTGAAGAATTCTTGGATGAGAAGCGAAATGTTTTCAAATATGTATACTGAGAGCTTATGCACCAGAGACAAATTCCTTGGGTGTCCAATCACTTGGCCAATAAAGAATTCTGTTCTGTTCTGTTCTGTCTGTCCTGTCCTGTTCCATCCTACCCTACCTTACCCTACACTATGGTACTCTATGGTACCTTACTCTACCCTAATCTACTCTACCCTATCCTACACTACTCTATGCTATGTTACTCTACCTTACCCTACCCTACCCTACCCTATGCTACCGTACCCTACTCATCCTACTCTAGCTTACCCTATGCTATGTTACACTACGCTACCTTAACTTACCCTAGCCTACCTTACCCTACACTATGGTACTCTACGGTACCTTACTCTACCCTAATCTACTCTACCCTATCCTGCCTTACTCTAAGCTATGCTACTCTACCTTACCCTACCCTACCCTATGCTACCGTACCCTACTCATCCTACTCTAGCTTACCCTATGCTATGGTACCCTACCCTACCTTATCCTATCCTACTCTACTCTATGCTATGCTATGTTACACTACTCTACCTTACCCTACTCTACTCTACTCTACCCTACCCTATACTATGCTGCACTATGCTACCTTACCTTACGCTACCCTACCCTACCTTATGGTATGATACAGTACACTACCCTACTCTACCTTACTCTACCCTACCCTACCCTATACTACCCTATCCTACTCTACCCTACCTTACCCTATCCCCATGCTGGCAAATCTATGGCACGCATGCCACAAGTGGCATGCAGAGCCATTTGTGCCAGAATGCGAGCTGCAGGAAAACTTATCTCACTGTGCATGTGCATGCCTCACAGATGATTTTTGGGCTGGTTTGAGGCCTTTTTTGGCCTCCAGAGGCTTGAGGAAAGTTTTTGCAGGACGAAAAATAGGCCCACTTTATAACTTCCTGTAATACCGGAAGTGACAAAATGGGCCTATTATTCATCCTGAAAAGCCTTGCAGAGGCTTTTTCCAAGCCTCTGGGAGACCAAAAAAAGGCCTCAAACCAGCCCAAAAATCAGCTGTGAGGTGCAGTGCACGTAAGGGGGTGGCATGGGGGGTGGCATGGGGCGTTATGCATTGCATTCTGGATGCTAGAACATAAGTGTGTGCATGCTGGCACGCGTGCAATTTTTGGCACAGGAGCCCCAAAAGATTAGCCACCACTACCCTATCCTATCTTATTTATTTTATTTATTTATTTGATTTGATTTGTCAATCGTTTACAAGATAATAGGTCTAAGAATAAACATGAGTATGAGTACAGGAAATAGGTATGAATAAATGGGGAGAATAGGACAGGGACGGTAGGCACGATTGTGCGCTTATGCACAATCCTATCCTATTCCTTTGTTGCTTTGCTTGTGCATAGAGAGCTTCTGCACCTGAGACAAATTCCTTGTGTGTCCAACAGCACCTGGCCAAATAGAGTATTCAAATAAAGTAGCCAAGGTTGGACAACTCTGGTCTAATTGCTTGTATAGAAGAAAAGCATGTGCATGGTGGGCACTTAATAGATGTGAGTAGTTGAACAGAACAAACCTGAGGCATGGCAATGATCCCAAAAGAGTCTTGCATGGAAGACAGAGAGAGAGAGGGAGGGAGGGAGGGAAGGAGAGAGAGAACCGGTATCAATTTCGGTAGCCATCCATTTGTTCCCTTTAATGGTTTTTTGTTCTCTTCTCTTTGCCCCCAATATGCATTAAACTTCATTAACAATACAAGATGCTACGATTTACATTTTATTTCCCTAATGGATGAAAATGAAATACAACCAGGAAGAGAATGCCTGTAATTGCAGAGTTGAAGCTTTGAGCTGTAAATGTTTGTTTTAAAAGCATGAAAAGCTGAACGGTTTGTTTGTTTGTTTGCTTGCTTTAAAAAGTGCATATAAACATTTTAGAAAGTGCAAGGGAAATAATAAGAATCTAAAAAACAGTTTGCTGCCAGGAGAGTATTTGGTGGTAGTCGGGGAAGACCCTGTAGTACCACAGTATTACAAAGATGTTGATGGTGACCAGCAAGCAAATATGGGAACACCTAACCTCAGGTGTGTCCCTAGAAGGCAAAATGACAAAACTCACTTATTTTGGCCATGTCATGTGGGGGAATTCATGGGAGAAAGCAATTCTGTGGGAAAGAGTTAGCGGTAAAAGGAGACCAGGCCACCACAGATCACAGTGGTTGGATACCATCAAAGCCAACACCCACCAGAGCCTAGAACAACTCAAAGGACCACAATAAAGTAAAGGTTCCCCTCGCGCATATGTGCTAGTCGTTCTCGGCTCTAGGGGGCAGTCTCATCTCTGTTACAAAGCTGAAGAGCCAGCACTGTCTGAAGATGTCTTCATGGTTATGTGGCCGGCAGGACTCAAAGCCTTCGAAAGCACGCGGAACGCTGTTCCCTTCCTTCCAAAGTGGTCCCTATTTTTTTACTTGCATTTTTTTTACATGCTTTTGAACTGCTAGGTTGACAGAAGCTGGGACAAGGAACGTGAGCTCATTGCATGATGCAGCAGTGGGGATTCGAACCGCCAAACTGCTGACCTTTCTGATTAAAAAGCTCAGTGTCTTAGCCACTGAGCCACCGCGTCCCCCTTACGGCCACAATGGAGCCCAAAATTTCTGTTGTTAAGCGAGATAGTTGCTAAATGAGTTTTGCCCCATTTTACGACCTGTCTTGCCATCTTTGTAAGCAAGTCATTGCAGTTGATAAGTTTATTACTGAGTTCGGTGGCTCAGTGAACCCGGCTTCCTTGTTGACATGGCTTGTCAGAAAATCACCAAAGGGGAATCATGTGACTTTGGGACACAGCAACAGTCCTAAATATGAACCGGTTGTCAAACACCTGAATTTGATTGCTTGACTGTGGGGATGCTGCAATCGTTGTACCTGTGAAAAACAGCCCTCCGTCACATTTTTTCAGTGCCGTTATAACTTTTGAACGGTCACTAAATGAATTGGTATGGTGGCCTAGAGGTGGAGTTCTCGCCTCACAATCAGGAGGCTGTGAGTTCGATACTAGGTAGAGGCAGCAATTTCTCTCTCTCGGGGCACACTGAGAATATATATGCTAAAAAAACCCCTCCACATTGGCAACAGGAAAGGCATCCGGCCATTAAAACACTCAGCTAGCTCCATTCATTTACCCAGACTTCACCCCGTCACAAGGGATTATGGGGTTGTTAAATGATGATGATGATAACAATGACTAAATGAACTGTGGTAAGCCAAAGACTAGCTGTAGTGCAAAGAGAACATATCTACTGTGAACCAGCAGTTGGATCCTATCTGTTCCAATACTGGTTCAGTAGTTCACATGCAGCTTTCCACTCACCAGCTGAGGCCTGCATAGCCAATCCACTGAGAGGATAAAGAAGATAAAAGCACATGGGTGGATGGGAGGGCCAATCCTACACTTTTCTCCTTTCAGATGATTGACTTTTTCCTCCTCTCAGCTGATCGTAGGAGGCTTTTTTTTTTTTTTACTACCGGTTCAGGTGAACCAGTCCAAACCGGAAGCATACCACCATTGCTGTGAACCCCCTGTAGGCATTAGGAAGGGTGTCCGGCCAGTAAACACTCAACTCTATTCAGTCGCCCTGACTCTACCTCAAATTAAGGGATTACAGGGGTTGTAAAAAGAAAAAGACGTTGTACATGTACCGTAGATGGTAGCATTTAAAAAATAATAATATTGAAACCACACATTGCTCTGAAATGCATTCCTTTGAGATTTTTATTGTCATTTTTATAGCAAATTATTATAATGTGTCACAATTATGTCAGTATAAAAATTAAAAAAAAAATAATATTGAAACCACGCATTGCTCTGAAATGCATTCCTTTGAGATTCTTATTGTCATTTTTATAGCAAATTATTATAATGTGTCACAGTTACTTCAGTATAAAAATTTAAAAAATAATAATATTGAAACCACGCATTGCTCTGAAATGCATTCCTTTGAGATTCTTATTGTCATTTTTATAACAAATTATTATAATGTGTCACAGTTATGTCAGTATAAAGGAGCCATATTACAACAAGAGTAAAGAAAGTAACTGAACAATGCTATGGTATGTCACATCTGAATAAATGAATATTTTTCACATGGCTGCCCTGGTAATTCTGACTCCTTTCAGAAGACATGATTTATTCATATTGCTAAAATAAACAAAAAAAAATTGAAAGGTAACTCAACAGAATTTGCAATCATGTTTATTTTAACATTAACCTTAATCAATTAAATTTACCTATTCTATTAGACTTTCCTACTCAGTTAAACTTAAAATTCCTCAAGGCAGAGATTGAACCTGAATTTCTCCAAAGCCATAGAAGTAACCCATTGTGCCAGATAAATCAGTTTGATCTATTCAGTAAACATTGGTAAGCAAAATAGTACCATGATTTGTGCATCATGTGAATGAATCCATACTGTTCACCCCATCCTGCAGAACTGGTTTTAAATAAGCCAGGTTTAAATAAGCTGGTTTTAAATAACACTAGTAGAAGACAATAGTTGGAGCTCAGCATTGAAATCTGAGGTCCTTGGTGCTCTCTGAGCTTGATGGTTTTCTTATAGACGTATCATTTCCACACTAGCTAACATCATCAGTGCTCAAAAGGAGTGGGATTTACTCTATGTTTATATACTAGTGGCTGGTATTGTTCGTATTCATGGGAGTGTTGGTTTCTTCTTGGTAATTTCTTACTGGGCCATTGCTTACTGTTCGATTGATTGTCTGAGTTGGTAGTTCCTTGATTGCGTATTGTTTATTGCTTACTTTTTGATTGCGGGTCAAGAAGTAAACAATTAATTGATCGATTAACCTTGGTGTTATTCTCTACTTATCTGGATACCTAATCAGGAAACCACGAATTATACTCTCACCAACACTGACAGAGCAAGCCAACAGCATATAAAAAGAGAGCAAACCCCACTCTCTTCCAGCACTGATCACGTTATATAGTGGTAATGTGACGTCTGTAAGAAAACCACCAAGCTCAGAGAGCATCAAGGATGCCACAGTCCTCATGCTCAGTTAATGCATTTTTTCTCAGCAGGATATACAGTGGAACCCTGAGTCATGAACACTTCTGTTCATGACCAAATCAGGTGACAACCAGAATTTTCAGCAAAGTTTTGTTTCTAGTCACAAACAAATCTTCGGGTGGCGACCAGACACAGCCGCGGTGATTTTTCCTGCCATGGCGATTGACCGTTCAACGCCAATTCTTGTCCGTGCATGCGCAGACAATCGTGCTTCTGGTCACAACCAAATCAGTTGTGACCATAGTCCTGGAATGGATTACGGTCATGACCCAAGGTTCCACTGTATTAGATGTCAGGATTCTGGCAGTGACCCCCATTTAAATCATGAGTCCCTAGCCGAATTTTCAAAACTTCAAAAGGATTTATTGGGAGTTAACATGCCAGCATTGCCTGGGTACAGTTGACTCTGAGACACATCATTCATTGTCACCCTTGATCCTGGTTTTCCCCCATCCCCTGGGTGTATCATAATTCATATTCTCCAAGGGGAGACATCCATAGCCCAGAGCCATCAATCATGCTCTCCAGTTAGAATTTTGCAGGGCAGAAACTTCAATCACCTAGTTACTATCTTGGAAAACATTTGTGGAAGGCATTTTCGGTTTTGCAAGCTGCTGCACTTCTTCCCCCTCCCTTTCTGTTGGCAACTCAGAAAAGACCAAATAAATATTTTATGAGTTGACATTAGGTTTCCTTCATGGGGAGATTGGGAGTGAGGTTTGAGACATGATCCACGGGTGTGATGACCCAGGGCAAGGCACAAAGGCAGCATAATCAGCTGATAGTTCAAAATGCCCCTTTATTGTTCCAACTTTCCCTCAACCAGTCCCATGTTATGGCAAGTCCCAGAGGAAAGTGATATCCCTCTCTCTCCATCTCTCTCTCTCTCTCCATCTCTCTCTCTCACACACCCCCCCCCCCCCCTAGCAGCCTCTGGCTGCAAGTAGTCCAAAAAAAATGCTGTGAGCACAATGGCTGCAAAGTAAGAAATCCAGCAGGGAAAAGGAATACGTCAGTGAGTTCAGGAAGCAAAGGAACACAGCAATGATTTCAGGAGGCAAAGGAACAAGGCAATTAGTCCAGGAAGCAAGAAAAAAAGGAAGAAGTCCAGGAAACTCCAAACATCAGCAACAGCACACAAAACCCCATGAATTCAACATTTGTTCCTGACAAACGCCGTTTCCCACAGCATCTCCTTCAATCTCAGTCCCCATGTGAGCCTTGTGAAGAGGGGCAGGGCACTCTCCTCCTGAGTTGTTGGGTTGGCCTATGCTGTTCTCGCCTTCTCTCCACTCTCCATGCTCGAGGATCAGGAGGGGGTGGCTTTTGCTCATTGCATGAGCTCCTTCGCTCCTCATTTCCACTCCCTGCCCTCTGTTGGTTTTCCTGGCCCCGTTCCACCCTGCTAGCAAGCTATCCCACTCCTGAGGGGCCGTGGCCTGCCTCCTCCCCACATTCCTCTAAAGCCAATGAAGCAGGGGCAACATATGTGTTTAATAAATGTATTTCATAAAGACATGCCTTTATTATTAAATACATTATTTAATAATGTATTGAATAATATTTATTTATATTATTTATTATATATAGTTATATTTATTTTATAAATTTTATATAAATATAAATAATTATATAAATTATATAAATTTATAATCATATAATTATAAATTATATAATTATAAATATATAATTATATAAATTATATAAATATAATTATATAAATATAATTATAATATTTATATAATATTATTTATTATATATAATTATAATATTTAGAATAACATATTTAATAATAAATGTATTTATTATTAACTTCATAGGTTGTGGGAGCTTCATCCCTGGAAGCTTTCAAGAAGAGACTGGACTGCCATTTGTCAGAAATGGTATAGGGCAGGGGTGTCCAACTCATAATCATTGAGGGCCATATCAGGGTTGTGTTTGACTTTGGGAAGCTGGGGTGGGCATGGCCAGGGTGGTGTGGCCAGCTTGACATCACTCATGTCGGTGGCGCCTGTGTGTTCTGACCCAGGCTTCATGAATTATTCACAAACTTGTTTTAAAAGCAAAACCTATTTTATTGCAATCCTGGGAATTGCTTTCATTCCCAGCCAGAACTAATCTCAAACAGTCCCTCGAGATAAGCACACACCTTTCAGTTCTGTGAAGTGCTGCCAGAAACAGAAATATCAAATGAACTAGAAAAGAAACCAACCAAAGTACAAGAAAGAAGCAACCAAGTACACAGAGCATCAAGGTTTAATCTGAACAGAGTGAACAACTTTGCTTCCTGCAAAGGTTTCTCTACCTTTGCATTTCTTTTATCCCTTATGGGAGGGGCAATCACCTCCCAGCCCTACTCCCGAGTCGCCCCTTTTGTTTCAGCTGCTCTTACCTTCTAGCAGCTCTGTGCATACATGCACTGGGAACAGGCTCCCCCTATTCCTCTGCCTCGCTGCTGCCAGACTCTGGAGGCTCTGGACTCAGCACCCCACTCCCAGATGATCCTGGCCCCATCTCTGCATCGGATGCAGGACCCTCATCTGAATCCTCTCCAGACTCCTGGACTGGTACCCGTTCTTTCCCACTGTCTGATTCCGCTGCCGTCTGTACTGGTTGCCGGCAAACCACAACACTGTGGCCTGAATGCTCTGCCAGTGAAAATGGGCTCCTTAAGCTCCATTTTTGGCTGTGACAGCCTCCTGCAACCCTCTGCCAGTGAAAATGGAGCTCAGGGCGGCCATTCACAGCTCTCCCAAGCTCCATTTTCACTGGCAGAGGCACCTCTGGCCAGTCCTTCACTGTTTCCAGGGCAGCCCCATGGGCCAGTACTCCATGGGCCTTAAGTTTGATACTCCTGGTGTAGGGGTCTCCTGCTTGGGTGGGGGGTTGGACTAGATGACTGACAAGGTCCCTCCCAACTCTGTTATTCTGTCAAATCAATAAAATAAATGTGCAACCTGCCTCAGATCTTGCCCCAGCAGCTCGCTGTCTGCTGGAAGGATGCAGAGACTAAAAAGCAAACCAACTCAGGAAAGTGGAAGAGTCATAGAAGAAAGCAAAGCTAGCAAGGGATGATTTGAAAGAAAGGGGCTCCACACACAATCATTAAATTTAACCTAATTGGTTAGAAATGAATTATCCACCAGCTTCTGCCTCTTGCATTTTCCAGTGTGCATATGAGCTCACAATCCGTTTATTTGAGTATGAAAAAATGTATTTGAAATGAAATTACCACCATGGTGAAGAATTAGCACAATGGGACAGGGCCGCAAGAACATTTTATTATTGCCTGACATGAGCAAATGATGTATTTCAATCCACTGGGAAGCCGGTTTCTTTTTTTATTTTATTTTACTTTTTTAAAAAGAAAACTTGCTTTGTAAAATTCCATTGTCCTGTACATAATTTACAGGGATGTTTGATTTTAAAATTGCCACTAAACTACCGCCTGCTGTCATCGCGGAAACCATGCTTTGCAGAGCAAAAGTAATTCCTAAATATATCTTCGGGAAAGTGGGATTGACTTGGCACACGCCCGCGTTCTAAACGCTGCCGTTCTATGGGGAAAGAATTTGCAACAAACAATACGTTCCCAGCAAACACGTCCTCCTGCAGAATGCAGAATAACTTGCCAGAGATAATGAGCATCATAAAACACGAGACTCTGCAGGATGAATGAAATATTAGAAAACAAACTGATTACACCTTTATCCCAGCATTCCATCAATTCATTCAAACTTGCTTTAATTCTACCTGAATCATTTGAGTTGTGGACTCTTTGCAAAGCATTCCTATTAGACTTTTGGGGTAATGTTGTTTAAAATTTGCCACCTCATGCTTCGTTTTTCTTCCATACCTTTGTTCGTGGAAAGTTTTTATTCTCAAAAGGGCATTGGAAGCCACTGCAGAAAAAAAAGCACCCACCCACAATTTCACTCGTTGCAAATGTACGACAGTGAGAACCAGAGGTGGTATTCAACTGGTTCTGATCAGTTCTGGAGAACCTTTAGTGGAAATTTGGTGTAGTTTGGAGAACCGGCAAATACCACCTCTGACTGGCCCCACCTCCCATCTATTCTCTGCCTCTCGAGCTCCAGCTGATTGGCTGGGTCTTCTTTTGTTGCCCTGCACAGGAGAACGGAGCTGGAAAGCAGGTTAGTGGGGTGGGAAAGGAATGGGGATTTTGCAGTATCCTTCCCCTTGACACGCGCACCAAGCCACGCCCACAGAACCAGTAGTAAAAATTTTTGAATCCCACCACTGGTGAGAATAATGAATCAGTAGAATGACTTGCCTCCAGAAGCGGTGGGGAGGTTTTTAAGAAGAGACTGGCCAGTCACTTGTCTGAGATTCTATTAGTTCTCATGCTTAAGCAGGGGGCTGGACTAGAAGACCTCCAAGGTCCCATCCAGCGCTATTCAGATTGATTCTCGTAAAAAGCCTTTAGCAAAGACCTTGGTTTTTGTGCTGTTCCGTTGATGGTTTTATCATGCTATTTTCATCGCCCCATCTTAATTCCGTGCATTTTTCATGGCTGCTTTTTATTACTTTTTATTATTCTAGGCTCTCTTCCTTGTTTTATCTTTCTAGGATTTTTAAAAACCTCGTGAGCCTGCACAATTCACATTAAAAAAAGAAAAAAGAAACACCAGGTTGCATATAAACCTTCTGCATAAACAAATAAAAAAGAGGTATAATTAAGCCTCACAGCAAAAAAGCTAAACCAAAAAATTTAAAAAAGAAAGAAAGAAAGAAAGGATAATAGTAAAACTTGGAAGGAATATAGCCAACAGAACAAGTAAAGCTATCAGGAAGACTAGTAAAGAGTGAGGAAATGGCAAATGGGGGAGAGTAGTTGTAGTTAGGGGTAGAATTCAGCCGGTTCGGACTGGTTTGAGTGAACTGGTTGTTACACCGGTTGAATCCCATCACTGATTGCAGTTCTTCATGAATTTTGTTCAAGAACTTTCTAGTCCTTTCCTGAGCACCTCTCCCAGCATAAATAGTGGCCCACTTTGGGGCTATCTGAGCACACTGGCTTTAGCTAATGCCAGGATGACTTGGCCATTGGCCTTCCCATTTGGTTTCCCCAAAGGCCAATAGAGTTATCAGTTGCTACATAATTAGTGTTTAGAGCTTGCAAAATTTCAAAACAGCCAGATGGTAATAATGTGTGAAGGCATGAAGCCAAATCCTCTCTGGGTCTTTCCTGGAAACCATCGATTAGAAGCCCAGTTATTTTTCTAACAGAAGTAATAATTGGGGTTAAGTATGGTTCATTGGCCTACCTGCAGTCCTTATAAAACAGCTGTTGCCCACCTTCCGTAAATCATTGTTATTATTTCTTAAAGATATAAATTTAATAAACCTTACAGTACAATTATAAATGTGTTTCATTCAGAAATGCACAGGTATTGCATGATGAGGATGATGATTTTATTATTTTTACAAAATTGAAGTGGCTTTCTATTTTCTCTAGTTCTAAGCTAGATTTGGCCATCCTACATTCTACTGTTCCAGATGAATTATTGTTAGTTAAGTAGCTACTAAGAAACTGCCTCCCTCCCTTCCCTTCCTTCTCTTTTCCACTTTCTCTCCCTCCTCTTCTCCCTTTCTCTTCCTTCCTCCCTTCCTTTGTTCTCTTCTCCCCTTTCCTTCCTATCCCTCGCTCTTCTTCCTTCCTTCCTTCCCTCTCTTCTCCCCCTTCCCTTCCCTTACTCTCTCCCAATTTTCTTCCCCCTTATCTCTTTCCTTCCTTTCTTATTGCTGTTATCCTTTTTCTTCATCCCAGCCACATCGCATTTCCCTCACCATATTTTTTTCTTCTTTTGATTTTTGTTCAGGAAGAAGAGGTGGAATATATGTGCACAAGTATATTTATGCATTTGTGTCTTTTGTGCAAGGGAATGATTGGCAGATGCGGGCGGGCAGTCTATTAATTTGATAAAAGGTGCATTATATTGCAATGATTTATTTTCATCAGTGTGATTTTCCCCCTCCCCCCATCTACTCATTCTTTATAGGATGAAAGTACATTTAGAGTAGCCTTCTTTTTGACTAAATGGTGTAAATAGATAATAATGATCAGTCTAGTGTGGTTAAATGATATTCTCTTCATATTTCTTCATTGCAGTGGATTTGAAAAGTATATATATATATATATATATAAGACCATATATATATATATATATAAAAGACCAGAAAGCATGAACAGAAGAGATGATTCCACCAGGCTGTCAATCATTTGGAAGCCTGCACTCACAAACAAAAAAATCTCCGCACCACAAGCCAGGCAAACACCTGGGCACAAACAGATCCCCCCTGATACCTCCAGCTCAAACACACCCCAACCAGGCACCCAGGTGAAACCCAGCTTCCTAACGAATGATAGCCGTCCATTTACCCGAAGCCAAGCTGCACTAAAGGCCTCCAATAAAGTAACACAATGTTGCCAGCCAATCAAGATACAAAAAGAGCCCCCCCCCACAAAAAAAACAGACAGAAGATATTAGTAGCAGAACACAGCAAACTCCAAGACCAATAAACACAGACCAAGACTCTCAACCAATCAGGAGGAAGAAAAAACCATTCTGACACAGCAATAGGCTGCCCCAAATTTAAATCTGAAACCACTGTAAAAGTCTAACTCACAGACAAACACCATACAGAAGCCTGATGATGGCAGATGAGATTCTGCTGAAACGTTGCTACAACTTTAAAAGCACCACGTGGGAAAATACCCGAACAAAGCTGAATGCCAGACATGTAAGTACCCGCGAAAAATTCAGGACACTGAATATTCTTAACTATTCCAAATGATTACATTTTTATTCGATTCGAGGAGAGAATTGCAGCAAAGATATATTTAGTAATGGCCTGAACTAGCACAGGTCATCCTCGACTTACGACAGTTCATTTAGTGACCTTCAAAGTTGCCACAGCATTAAAAAATGTGCCTTATGACTGTTTCTCACAGTTGAAACCTCTTGCAAGATCTCAATGGCTCCGTGATGAAAATTTGGAAACTTGGCCACTGGTTCATATTTATGATGGTTGTGTGATTCGCTTTTGCGACCTTCTGACAAGCGGAGTCTATGGGGGAACCCAGATTCACTTAACAACTGGGCTACTAGCTTAACAACTGCAGGGATTCAACAACTTAACAATGGTGGCAAGAAAGGCTGTAAAATGAGGCCAAACTCATTTAACAAATGAAGTTAGCTACTTACAATCTCTCTCTGTCTCTGTCTCTGTCTCTGTCTCTGTCTCTGTCTCTGTCTCTGTCTCTGTCTCTGTCTCTCTCTTCTGCCTTAAGGGTTTGATGGTTCTGTCATGCCCCTGTTGGAGTCTGAATCCGAGGAGGAAGATAAACAGCTGACAGGCAGTGGGAGTGTGGCTCCGTTGGCTGTGGAGGAAACTGGGGAAGGGCAAAGTCCAGCTGGGCAGAGCAGGGAAGAAGTAGAACAAGGGAGAGGGAGTTCAGAGGAAGAGCCACGTCCACCCCCTCAGAACAGAGAAGAGAGCAACGTGGGTTGGGTGGCTTCCGGGGGAGGAAAGTGTCCTGATTCCCTTCATTAGCCACATCTGGGAATAAGAGTTTAAAAGAGATGCATGCTGAGTGCGGCAGCTTCTAGGAACAAACATGAGTTTATCTTGTGTTGGCTTTGCTTATCTGTGTTCCTGGCATCTTCCCAACCATGTTGAATTACTGCCGTTCCTTCATGTCTGGAATTCGTTCTCTTCTTCTGCTGGACTTATTACCTCATTTTGCCTTGAATTGGACTTATAGTTGCAGCTTTTGTTGACTACGTTTTGGACTTGAGTGTCTGCAGTCAAAGGATGTTCCTGGGAAAGTTTTTCTCCAGCCCAGAAGGTAACCAGGACATGGGTAGCAAAGTTGGAGCTAATAAAGAGACTCCTACTGATTATCTTGATTATATTGCTTTGTGCCACACCCTGGGTCATCACAGGTTTTGGCTACAGATGCAGAGCTAGAAAATCGATTTCTGAAGATAGATCCTTGATCTACATTTCCCAAAAAGATTATTGATCAGGCAAATTTTGTCTTTCAAGTCAGCTCACAGAAAAAACAACAACACTGATCCATTAATGAAGACAGCAGCAAGGGTGCTTAATATATTCCTCAAATGAATTTTTAAGAGAGTGAAAAATTCAGAATCACCAGGTCTCACTTGAAGTGATATACCTCAGGCCTCTGACAGCCATTTGTCTAAAATGGTCTAGGATCTCCTGCTTAAAAAGCGAGTTGGACTAGAAGACCTCCAAGGTCCCTTCCAACTCTGTTAACCTATTATTTTATACGTTTCCTTTTGTTGTTGTTGTTGTTGTTATTGTTGTTTTCAAAGTCAAATGATTTGGCCTTTCTATTCCAGTTGTCCTTAATTATCTCTGAACTTAAAGAGTCATATAGGATACAGAATACCAGGATTTGAAGGGATATTGGAGCAGGGGTGAAATTCCACTGGTATAACAACCAGTTCGGTGAGCACTTTGCACAGGTGGGCAGCGTTTTAAAATGCCCATTTTGAGGTCCAATACTTACCTTCTAATGCAGCCCCAGTGAGTAAATCGAGCTGAATTGCCGTGCCAGGCAAATTGGCTGAGCTGAAAACCCCAGAAATAAAGGACAGAAAAGAGCAGGGGTGTATGGATGGGGCCAAATCATTGCTGTAACTACCGGTTCTCCCGAACTGGTCCGAACCGGTAGAAATCCGACTCCTTTTTGGAGGTCTTCTAACCTCCTATTCCAGCAGGAGACCCCAGGGGTGGGATTCTACTGGTTTGGACGGTTGTATAGAACCGGTGGGTACAATATGCCGTAATTCTGAAGAACCAGCACATTGTGCCCCTGGCTGGCCCCTCCCCTCCCTGGCCAGTCAGTCCTTATTCCAAATGCCTGACATCACTGACTGTGTTCTCCTCCGCCCAGTCATGCTTTAAGGTATTTCCTTTTTTCTCTCTCCTCCCAACGATCAGCTGTTCTGACAATCAGCTGTTCTGGGATCCCCCTCATTGTCTTACTGCTTCATCCAGGAGGCTTCCCAAAGGCCCAGGAGGCCCCCCCCCAAAAAAACAACACGGTGTGGTGGTGGTTGCTGCAAAAAAAAGCCACATCCACCCAGTCACATGGCCACCTGGCCACACCCACAGAACTAGTTGTTAAAAAATTTGAATGCCACCCCTGGGAGACCCTCCACCATTTCAGACAAATGGCTGCCCAGCCTCTTCTTAAAAACTTCCAGTTTTGGAGCAGTCACAACTTCTGAAAGCCAAGAAGCTGTGACTGTCTCCATGTTGGTACCCACTTTCTTTATGCTCTACTTAATGATGTTTAATTCTTAATCATTGTTATAAATTGACATCCAGTCCACTTAACTGAATTGGAAGAGGATGTCCATTTGGGGTTTTTCTGTTTTGCTTCTGGAGTCCTATAACCGTAATTGCTTCCCAGCATTGTAACATAAAACCCACGTTTATCGCTGCAAATTTCCCAGCAAAAAAAAAAAAAAAAAGAGAGAAAGAAAAGAAAAAGAAAGAAACATCCACTCAAAATATCTGCAACTCCATTTGAGGGGAAGATTAACAGTATAACAGAGTTGGAAGGGACCTTGGAGGTCATCTAGTCCAACCCCCCACCCAAGCAGGAGACTCTACCCCAGGGGTCTCCAACCTTGGCTCCTGGAAGCCTGGCGGACTTCAACTCCCAGAATTCCACAGCCAGCTGGCTGTGGAACTCTGGGAGTTGAAGTCCGCCAGGCTTCCAGGAGCCAAGGTTGGAGACCCCTGCTCTACCCCATTTCTGACAGAGGGCAGTCCAGTCTCTTCTTGAAAGCCTCCAGGGATGAAGTGCCCACCACCTCCAAAGGCAACTTCTGTTCCATTTGGTTGATGGTTCTCACTGTCAGAAAGTTTCTCCTTATTTCCAGGTTAAATCTCTCCTTGATCAGTTTCCATCCATTATTCCTTGTCTGGCCTTCAGGGGCTTTATTAAATAGCTTGACCCCACATTCCTCTTTGGGGCAGCCCCTCAAATATTGGAAGACTGCAGTTTTCCCATGACCCAGATGACTGAGAATCTCTACAGACTACTTTACTACTAAAAAAACCCCCAAACCCTAGAACTAACATTGCCTTAATTATAACTTTTACAACGAGCCGACTTGTATTCACATTCATCTACAAGCAAATAAATAGTGCATGGGTCAGTGGTGGGATTCAAAAAATTTTACTGCTGGTTCTGTGGGCTTGGTGGGCATGGCAGGGGAAGGATACTGCATAATCTCCATTCCTTCCCCACTGTGGGGGGAAGGATACTGCAACATCCCATTCTCTCCCAACCCCACTAACCTGCTTTTCAGCTCTGTTCTCCTGTGCAAGGCAACCAAAGAAGACCCAGCCAATCAGCTGGGACTCAATGGGAGGCGGAGAATAGATGGGGTTGGTGGGGCCAGTCAGAGATGGGATTGGCTGGTTCTCCAAACTACTCAAAATTTCTGCTACCGGTTCTCCAGAAGTGGTCTAAACTGGCTGAATACCAGCCCTGTTCCTCCTCCTCCTCCTCCTCCTCCTCCTCCTCCTCCTCCTCCTAGCACTGATGATGTTACCTAGCTGGGTCATGAAATGTCTGCAAGAAAACCAGCTGCTGAATACCATTCTGACACGGATCTTCTTTCGATGATGTAAATGGTTTTTTTTTTTAGCCACTCACCTCCGTAGCTTATCAACATCGTATCATATTCAACCTCCTTTTCTCATCTGACCAGCCAAGGAGAACAGTAGATCTATCCGGTTGCCTTTTAGTCATCAAAATTTCATCAGGGGCCTACATTTATTTATTTATTCACTTTTCCAAGTCTTCGACCAAAGGAACACCCTCTGTATGTAGACTTTTGTCAGTGGGATTTGTCACCTCTCTGGACAATTATTCTTGCCTGGATCATTATGAAAATGAAATGGAAGCTGCCAGGCAGGGCTGGACTATTCCCCAGCCAGTTGCAGTAAGTGAGTTTGCTCACTTTCATACTGGCTGAGGAATTCTGGGAGTTGAAGTCCACAGGTCTTACACATGGCCAAGCTTGGAGACCCCACTGGCCTCCAATGAAAAGGACAATGGCCAATGAAGTACGCCGAATAGATCCAGGGGTTAATGGCAGAGGTGTTAGCAAGAGGTCATCAAGCAGGGGTGGGATTCTACCAGTTCAGACCAGTTCTATAGAACTGGTTGTTATGATTCTGTCCAGTTCAGAGAACCGGCAAATCGTGCCACTGTCTGGCCCCTCCCCCCCCCTCCTGTCAGATTTCTGCTTTCTAGCTAATCTAAATCACGGTTGTACTACTTTGCCTTAGCCCAGGAAGATTCCCTGAGGCCCAGTCAGGGATGGTATTCAAGGGGATTGGGGTGGGTGGGGGAGAAGTGGCCTGAGAGCAGAGCTGAACCTTCCTTAGGACTGAAGCTTCTATTTTTCAGTGCAGACTCAGGCAGCAGATTGCAGAAAGGTAGATCTGTGAGTGAATCTGTGATTCTGCAAGCAACTCAATCTGCTTTGCCTGATTTTGGGTAAAAGTTGCTCTCACATGATCACCAAGCTGTTCTGTCCCAAATTTACATACTCGAAATCCCCGCGCTTTGATTGGCTAAAGCGCGGGGATTTCTAATTGGCCAGGCGAGCCGCGCCGATTGGCCCGTTGAAAGTCTCCCGTGATTGGCTCACTCCAAGAGCGGGAGACTTGAAATGCTGCCATTGGCCGCGGCCGCCGCGGCGAAAAGGATAAAAGTCGCGGGCTTTTTCCTTTTCGCCGGTTCGGTTCTCAACTTTAAAATAAAGAGCTTTAAACTAAGTCACCGACTCCTGGCGTCTTTTGCGGACACGACACTGGCGACGAAGGTGGGATCCAGACCCTGAACCGAACCCCGTGTCCGACAAGAGCCAGACTTAGCACCGACATGGCGAAAATCGCACCGCCCGCCCCCTTCAACCCCGCCACCGAGGACTGGGAATCATTCTCAGACCGATTCCGCATGTACCTCGAGTGCACCGGAATGAAGGAAGCCCCGGGCCCGCTAAAACGCGCCGTTTTCCTTACGCATTGCGGAACCGAAGTATTCCAGATGGCCAAAGCATTGGCCAAGCCGGCCGACGCAACCGCCATGGATTGGGACGTCCTCGAACCTATCCTTCGGCGACATTACACCCCCGAGGTCCCAATCCTGATCCAGCGCAACGAATTCTACCGGCGGGACCAGAAACCAGGCGAAAAACTGAGCGACTTCGTCGCCGAGCTGCGGCGCCTGGGAGGACTCTGCGAATTTGACGGCCTGAATAGCCTTCTAAGAGACCGATTCGTACTCGGTCTATGGGACCCTGCACTCCAGAGCCGGCTTATGGCTAAGGGCGACATCAGCCTAGCAGACGCCCTCACCGCAGCCGCAGCCGCAGAAGCGACCCGCATTTCCGCTGACAGCATGCGAAAACCAGACGCAAAGGGCGGAAACAACAACCCGGCGAGGTCGGCCGACCCAAAAAACGAAATGACCGCACACTATGGAGATTTCCATTCTACATCCAGCACGTCCGAAGACGAAGAAGACATACATCGAGTCCAGACGGGGCGCGGCGACCAACGGAACCGAAGAGGTCGTAGGTCGAGGACCAACTGTGCCGGCTGCGGCGGCGACCACCCCAGATCAGAATGCCGATTTTTTGACTCTATCTGTCGGCATTGTGATAAAAGGGGACACATCGCCCGGGTTTGCCGCCAAAAGAAGACTCGCAGTCCACCCAGATGGGACCAACACGATCGTAAGAGAGAAAGCCCACCGCCCAGGACCAGAGATCGCCAATCGGACAGCCGGTGGGACCGAATCCAGCGACCATCGAGAGGCGGCGACAACCGGCGCAAGGAAGAAACCCACCAGACGGTAACCATCGGCCATGCCATCTCCGACGGCGCCAGAAAGGTACACGTAGAGGTCCATATTGAAGGACAACCATGCAAAATGGAGGTGGACTCCGGGTCCTACCTCTCCATGATTGCATGGCACGAGATAAAACGGTTAGTGCCCACCCTCCATAGGAGAAACATAAACGCCCAAAGACTTATTATAAAAGACTACCAGGGAAACCGCGTCCCGGTAGTGGGCACCAAGAACTTTAATGTGACATACAAGGGCCGCACCGAACAACTCCCACTCACAATCATCGATCGCGACCGCCCAAGCCTGCTGGGCTTACAATGGTTCGCCCCGCTCGACATCGCCCTCACGGGAGTCAACCACATCACCGACGACAGCTGGGAACAGCGGCTAGCCCAGGAGTTCCGGGAGGTCTTCGACGGAAGCCTGGGCAAGTACCAGGGGCCCCTTATCTCTTTTGATCTAGACCCTAGCGTCCCCCCCAAGCGACTAAAACCTAGGCGGGTACCATTCGCCCTAAAACCTAGGATTGACGAGCAGATTGACAAGCTTGTCAAACAGGGGGTGTTACAACCTATAGACCATGCCAGATGGGAGACCCCAATAGTGACCCCGGTCAAGCCAGACGGGTCAGTGAGAATTTGTGGGGACTATAAGGCCACCCTAAATGGCGCGCTGCAACAAAGCGCTTACCCCGTCCCAATCGTGCAACACCTACTGCACTCACTGGGAGGGGGCAGGGTCTTTGCCAAGCTCGATCTCGCCCAGGCATACCAACAGTTGCCGGTCGACGAAAAAACAGCAGAAGCCCAGACCATCGTTACACATCGGGGGGCTTTCAAGTGCAACTGACTCCAATTCGGAGTCAGCGTGGCACCAGGCATCTTTCAGAGCCTGATGGAACGTTTGCTGCAGGGCATCAAGGGGGTGGTGCCCTATTTCGATGACGTATTAGTAGCGGCGCCAAACGAAGCCGAATTAGAAAACCGACTCAGAGAGGTCTTAACCAAATTTAAAGAAACGGGACTTAAAGTAAAAAGGGAGAAATGCCAACTGTGCACGGAGCGAGTGGAATTCTTGGGCTACCTTCTAGACCGGCACGGCATTCACCCCACAAGTAAAAAAGTAAAAGCTATCAAAGAAGCCCCCAGCCCTAGGTCTAAGATGGAACTACAGGCTTTCTTGGGGTTGCTGAACTTTTATAATGTTTTCCTACCCCAAAAGGCAACGGCGGCGGAGCCTTTGCATAGGCTCCTGGATAAGGCGGCAACCTGGACTTGGGGGAAACGGGAGCAAGCCGCCTTCCAAAAAACCAAAGACCTCCTCACCTCCGATGCCGTCCTGATCCAATTCAGCGAAACGTTGCCCCTGGCCGTCACTTGCGACGCATCACCTTTCGGCGTCGGCGCTGTCCTCAGCCATACCCTTCCGGACGGAAAAGAAGCACCCATCGCATTCTTTTCCAGGACCCTAACCAAGCCAGAGCGGAACTATAGCCAGCTGGACAAAGAAGCCTTGGCTATAGTTGCCGCCGTTAAGCGGTTCCACGAATACCTTTACGGCCGCCCTTTTACCATTGTGACAGACCATAAGCCGTTGCTGGGCATCCTTACAGGAAATCGAGCCACCCCGAACATTCTGTCTCCCCGGATGACAAGGTGGTCCGAGTTCCTGGCAGCCTACAGCTACGAACTAATACACAAGCCGGGTAAGAAGATTTCGCACACGGACGCTTTAAGCCGCTCGCCGTTACCAGACTCCGACCCTGACCCAGCACCAACGACAAACACCCTGAACATCGAAAACCTGCCCAACCTGCCCATAACCGCGTCAGACATTGCCCGGGAGACTATTAAAGACAGGCGTCTGGCGCGGGTTTTGCATTGGGTGGAAAAAGGTTGGCCAGAAAGGGACAATGACGAATCCATTAAGACATTTAAAAACCGCCAAACCGAACTCTCGCTACTTAAGGGGTGTATCTTATGGGGTGACAGGGTGGTCATCCCGGACAGGCTGCAAAGGAGGATCTTAGAATTGTTGCATGAGGGGCATCCTGGCATCGTCAGAACTAAAGCCCTGGCCAGAAGTTACGCTTGGTGGCCAGGGATGGACAAACAAATAGAGGCCTGGGTAGCTAGGTGCCAGCGATGCCAGGAGACTAGACCCAGCCCACCCGCAGCACCCATCCTAGAGTGGGAAACACCGAGGGGGCCCTGGTCCAGAATCCATTTGGACTTTGCCGGTCCCACAAATGGGCATACCTTTCTAATAACAGTTGACGCTTACTCCAACTGGTTGGAGGTAAGCGACATGAAATCTACCACCACGGAGGCCGTAATCAAAGAACTTTGCAAACTCTTTGCAACACATGGCCTCCCAGACGTCGTCGTTTCCGACAACGGGCCCCAGTTTACTTCCCTCGACTTCGAGAGATTCCTGGCGGAGAGGGGCATCCGCCACGCATTAACAGCACCGGCGCATCCGGCGGCGAACGGTAGGGCGGAACGGATGGTACAATTTACCAAAAAAACCATCCGGAAAATGGACCACGGGGAGATCCAAGACAAAATTAACAGACTCCTCTTTATACAACACATCACCCCGAACACCACTACCAACAAAAGCCCAGCTGAGTTACTAATGGGTAGGAAGCTGAGGTCCCCACTCGACAGGTTACACCCAACATATAACCCGGAGCGGCCCCCAGACTCAAGTTCAAAATACCGAACATTCGCACCCGGAGACCTCGTGTATGCGAAAAACCTGACGGGGGACCCTCTATGGATCCCAGCCGTCATCACCCAAATCACAGGCCCGCGCTCATACCGGCTCCAAACCACAGATGGGCGAGCCTGGAAACGACACATTGACCAACTCAGGTCACGGTCAGCAACAGAATCCACCCCCCAAGAAACGAACCAAGGGGGGAGGGAATACCCGAATAAACAAACGCAAGAAAAAATAAACCAGCAGTACTTACCAGAACGCAGCCATCGCGATCCCCCACCGGAGAAGAAACACCAAGCCAGCTCAACCGACTTGGAAAGACCAAGCGGGAGCGGCGAGACCCGTAGCTCAACCAACCTGGAAGGCCCAGGTGGGAGCCACGGAGAAAGAACCGGCCCGATCATCCAACCGGTTCGCACAGAAGAGGGAGCGGCCAAAAACTCGACCGCTCCGGTCGAAATCCAGCTTGCAACTGAGTTGCGCAGGTCAAGTAGGACTAGATGGAGCCCCGCCTACCTACGTGACTACGCAACGTAAAGACTGTACCAAGAGGGGAGGGGTGTTCTGTCCCAAATTTACATACTCGAAATCCCCGCGCTTTGATTGGCTAAAGCGCGGGGATTTCTAATTGGCCAGGCGAGCCGCGCCGATTGGCCCGTTGAAAGTCTCCCGTGATTGGCTCACTCCAAGAGCGGGAGACTTGAAACGCTGCTATTGGCCGCGGCCGCTGCGGCGAAAAGGATAAAAGCCGCGGGCTTTTTCCTTTTCGCCGGTTCGGTTCTCAACTTTAAAATAAAGAGCTTTAAACTAAGTCACCGACTCCTGGCGTCTTTTGCGGACACGACACAAGCCACACCCACAAATTAGGCCGTGCCCACAGAACCAGTTGTTAAGTAATTTGAATCCCACCCCTGTCCTCAAGATCTAATGTTTAGTTTCCTCACTTCCAGTTTTGAGTCAATAAATGCTGTTGCAGCTATGCTGGTCTGGTTCTTGCCTTCTGAAGCCCACTACACAACAGTAAACATTACAGAATCTAGTTTTTGATTAATCTATGTTTGAGATTAACTACTAGAATCTCTTCAAATCCAGATTAAACGTGCACGAAACAGTTCAATGCTTCCAATTTGTGCCTGCTTGCATTCTCATTTTATATATTTCTGAATCAAATTGAATTGAATCTAAACGCTTTATGGTTTAACACAGCAATTTATCGATATATGTTCAAGTTATAACTGTAATACCTCATTGAAAAAATCAAATAAACAAATCTCATCCTATTTATTTCTTTATACCTCCAGCCATTTTTAGAGAGGCATTTCAACAGCCTTCCATCATAGAATTTATGCATTACACAATTTCTTGGATATATTAATCTGTAAATCCCTTATGACTCCATAACACAGCTTATTCTCACTTCAAGGAAAAGAGGTAATATTTTCTTTACAGATTTTTCTTTACAAAGATGTAGGATACTTGAAATGGAATCTATAAGTAAAATTTTCTTATTTATCATGAAACAGGTTAGCTTTCACCCAGAAAAATGATCTCACAGTGCAAAATAATACAAAGTGGTTTGTGGATTGATGTAGACCCTAAATTATATTGTTGTACTCTCCCTCCCCTTCCCAAATATATCAGATCTTGAAAGATTTGACAAAAATCAAAGAACTTATTTATGCAGGGACGCACACAAACCCTGGCACGCAGAGGGCTAGCAATATTTATCATTTCATTCTCTCACCTCCTTTATGGATTTATGATTTAAATAAATTTATTCATTTCTTAGGCAAAATGGTCACATAATTACTAAAAGTGAATGACAAATGAGGCTTGCCTTTTGAAAGCAAAGCTAAATCCCTGGGATTTGACTTTGAACCCCTGATTTATTCGCATGTTCTAATATTTCCTTGATATTAATAATAATATAAATAATAATAATAATAATAATAATAATAATAATAATAATAATAATAATAATACTTTTCGTAGAATAGCTTTCCGAATCATAGAATTCACATAGACCTAAGTGAGAACAGGAAGGGAAAATGGCTATTGTGTCACCCCGATCCTTCTCTTCTCTAGACTAGCCATACCCAGTTCCTGCAACCGTTCTTCATATGTGTCATGCCCCTGTTGGAGTCTGAATCCAAGGAGGAAGCCAAACAGCTGACAGAAAGCAGGAATGTGGCTCCGTTGGCTGTGGAGGAAACTGGGGAAGGTCAAAGTCAGGCTGGGCAGAGCAGGGAAAAGGTAGAACAAGGGAGAGGGAGTTCAGAGGAAGACCCAGCCCACCCCCTCTTCATCCCAAGAAAGAACATAGAAGAGAGCAATGTGGTTTGTGTGACTTACAAGGAAGGAAAAGGCCCCAATTCCCTCCAGCATTCCTCCTGACGGTTTGAATTATTGCCGTGCTTCTGTGTGCTTATCTTACCTTGCTGGAATTATTACCATGATTCTTCACTTCTGGGACTCATTATCTTGCCCTGATGAAGTGATTGACTTCAGTCATTCTGCTTACAGCCTGGAGTATCTTTATTGGCACCAACTTTGCCCCCAACGTTGCATTTACTCTCTGGCCTGAAGGAAAGCTCTCACACGAACCAGAGGCTGTTGCAGGTTCGTGTGAGAGCTTTCCTTCAGGCCGGAGAGTAAATAGAACGTTGGGGGCAAAATTGGTGCCAATAAAGGGACTCATACTGGTTCTCTGGCTGTGTTGCCTTGTGCCAAGCCCCAGGTCATCACAATATGTCTTCAATCACCTTAGTTGCTCTTCTCTGCATTTTCTCCAAAGTCTCAGCACCTTTTTTGTAATGTGGTGGCCAAAACTGGATGCGGTTTTTCAGATCTGGTCTTACTATGATTTTATAAAGTGGTACTACTACATCAAATGATTTTGACATTCCATATTACATCTTTATGGCCAGGTGTGACTTTCCTGCATCTCAGGAAGAACTGCTTTGTGTCTCTTGCCACCAGGAGATGCTAAGGAAACAAGGGTGCAAACAGTTGGACCATCCCAAGATGGCACTTTGGAAGCCACAGGAACTTGAACACAAAACTTGTGCAGCACATCTTAAAGCAACTGGGCAACCTTAGGAAAAACATAGTTGTGATGACCCAGGGTGGGATACAAAAGCAACAAAGTCACAAAAATCAGGTGAAGTCCCTTTAATTCTTTCAACTTGGCTTCAAGTTGTGGATACAGGACTGTATGAACCTGAAATGAAAAAAAATACCACATCCTTTTTCTCCTTTCCAAACTAACACAATGATTCTCCTGCCTATAACTGTTGTGGCCTCTCCGGCAGCTGAATTGGATGAGTAGGAGTAGGAGTGAGAGTTAGTGTCAGCATCAAGGCAACCTGAAAGCTCCAAGGGGGAAAAGGGAATGGATCTGGCAGAGAGAGAAAGACAGAGGTGGAGCCTTAGACGTCCGTCAGCTCTCAGATGGAGAGTCAACAGCCCCCAGGTCTGGAGGTGGCTGATGAGGAACAGGAGGAACAGCTGGGTCCAGTGCCTGATGCACGGATGCACAAAAGGCAGAGGAGAGGAGACCAATGGAAATCTATGGGCTGGTCCTTGGGATGGAAGAGCCACCACTGTTAGTGAAGCTCCACCCTAGCTCTGGGGATAAAAGGAGATGAATAGGTGTGACAGACAACTATTAATCTCCCTGCTGGTCCATCACTCGTAGCCTGCACCTCCGAATCGTGTCTGGGAATTATCAGAAGTCTTCTTGGAATCTGCAGCACCTTCTTAGTGTGTGTGTGTGTGTGTCTACTGCTGGAAGAAAGCGAGCGCACCTTCCAGGACTTCTTTTGCAAGTGTGGGAAGAGACAGAGAGAGAGACTCCTGGTGTGTTGGGCCAGTTCAGGGAAAAAGGGAGTGAGCATCACTTTCCACAGGACATAGAGACTTTGTAGCCTGCTGTGAGAGATGGTTGATGGTGGTCCTAATAAAGGGAACATTGAGTTAAATACACAGGGATTGACATGTTTGGGAGCTGGGTCAGAACAATAACTCTGTGTGATTCTGTCCTGGGATCAGGGCTGGGCTGTTGGGGGTTCGTAGGGGCTCAGGAGAGCCCCTAAACTAAGATTCTGTGCAGTTTGGAGAACCCCCAAACCCCACTCCTGGCTGGCCTCTCCCCTCCCCGGAGTCCCCACGTGGCCTGTTTTGAATGCTGATAAGTGCAGGGCATCCGCAGAGGCTCGGGGAGGGTGAAAAACAGGCATCCTGGAAGTTTGGGAAGGCCAGAAATGGGCCTGTTTCCGGTTTCTAGAGAGCCTCAGGAGTCTGGGGAGGCCATTTTTGCCCTCCCAGAGGCTTGAGGAAGGCCTCCAGAGTCTGGGGAGGGCAAAACACCTCCCCACCATGGTGCAGGAGGCTGATTAGGCTACGCCCATCATGGCCACACCCACCCAGCCACCGAGCAGAGAACCCTTTGCTAAAATTTTGGACGCCTACCCCTACCTGGGATCCTAAGGCAAATCCATTGCCACCAATCTCATTGTTGTGTGTGTGTGTGTGTGTGTGTGTATTTTCCCTATTTTCTTAAAGCACAATTTGGTCCCTGCTCACCATATGCTGGGCAATAAATTATGATTTACATCGTTATGGGAGAAGGCATCACTAAATAAGTGCTATTTATGCACATTGGCTTAGGAGGCTGTTCTGCACAGCTTGTTCTCTCAGTGCCATTGTGCAGGTTGTCTTTATGCAGGTTGTCCTGTGCAGCGCATCCTCTTTAACCTTACTCAGTATATTGCCATACTAATTTTCATGTTATCCTTATGATGCATTTGGGAGGCTTCAGCTTTAAAATGCAGCTTTACGGCGGAATTACGTTGTGGGGTGTGGTGGAATTCATGGTTTGGGGTTTTTTTTTTGCTACACCTCTTCAAAATATTTCTGGGTGAAATCTTGTTGCCTTTAAGGACAATCCTGCCTCCTTAATAATACAGGGCAGTCCTCAATTTACAACTGTTTATTTAAGTGATCGTTCAAAGCAGGGGTGGGCTTCAAAAAATTTAGCAACCAGTTCTCTGCCTGGTTGCTGGGTGGGTGTGGCCATGGTGGGCGTGGCCTAGTTGGCCTCCTGCACTACAGTGGCTGTGTGTGGGGGCTTTTAACCCTCCCTGAGCTCAGGAGGCTTTCCTTGAGCCTTCAGGAGGGTGAAAATGGCCTCCCCGGACTCCGGAGGTTCTCTGGACTCTTGGAGGCCCATTTTTCGCTTTCCCCAAGCCTCCACATGGGCCCTGCACTTACCTTGGCTACTTTATGACTTGTGGACTTCAATTCCCGGAATCCTCAGAAATCCATGCAGGATGAGGAAGTCTGAAAATTAAAGTCCATAAGTCATAAAGTGGCCAAGTTTAGAGACCCCTGCACTAAGCTACATAGTATTCTATCATGGGGAATGGCAAAATGTTCAGGCGCCAATGTCACATTAATAACACAGTTGGTCCTCAAAGCACGACAATCAGAGTCCTTATTTTGCCAACCTCGGAAGGAGGGAAGGCTGAGTCAACCTTGAGTCGGTCAGGATTGAACTGCTGGCAGGTGGCACAATTAGTCTGCAATACTGCCTTCTAATCACAGGAAGAGAAGGAAGGAAGGAGGAATGAAAGAAGGAAGGAAGGAAGGGTGGGTGGGTGGGTGGGTGGATGGATGGAAGGCTGAGTCAACCTTGAGCTGGTCAGGATCGAACTGCTGGCAGTTGGCAGAGTTAGTCTGCAATATTGCCTTCTAATCACAGGAAGGAAAGAAGGAAGGAAGGAAGGAAGGACTAGCAATAGAGAGACCAGCTCTCTCTAAGTGGTTTACAGAGTCAACTTCTTGCTGCCAACAATCTGGGTCCTCATTTGACTGACCTGGGAAGGATGGAAGGCTGAGTCAACCTTGATCCAGTCAGGATCGAAGTGTGGGCAATCGTTATATTAGAGTTAGCCTGCAACACTAAATGCAAATATTAAATACAATCTTAAATACAATCTTAAATTAACACAGTGTTACAATACAGGTAGTACCTGGTCAAGCAAAACTTTCTCTTCTTATCTTCCTCTTGCACATTCTTTTCCGGTCGAGTTCTTCTTTGTGGTGGCCATTTCTGACCACCGCTACAACTGCCTTTGGAAAAGGGAGTAATGGCCAGCTGGAGAGGAGAGATGCAGCTCTCCTCAACCCTGCAGGCAGTCTCCCCCTTCTTCACCACCTCTATGGGGTGGCTTAGCCCTGAAAACAGCTGGCTCGGGGCACTCCAGCAGCGAGCACGGATCAAAGCCTTGGAGAGACGAGGTTTCGGTCTGTCGCCGAAGAAGCTCAAACCAGAAGTCCAGGATATTTATTATTAGTAGTAGTACTATCACTCATCGCACAGTCAGCCATATGTTCAGACTGGGTTTGGCATTTTTGTCTACCTATCGAGTCCTTACAAGGACCTTGGATGATGATGATGATGATATTATTATTATTATTATTATTATTATTATTATTATTATTATTATTATTATTATTATTATTATTATTATATCTTTAGTGAGATTCACAGCCTTTGGGGCTGTTTAGTAGCTCAATAGCTCGAGTCCTAACCAAGGACCTAGGAACTGTTCAGGTAGCATCAGAGGATATAAGCTGTTCCAAGTAGGGTGGTTTTTTGTAGAATCAGGGTATCCAAGTCTGATAAATTCAGGATTTCCAAATAGCGAGGCAGCCCTTTAGGTGTTGCTCCAAGGGCTCCAATTACAATTGGGATAACATACAATTTCTTTTTCCAAAGTTGCTCAACTTCAATTTGTAAGTCCCGATAGTTTGTGTTTTTTTTTTCTTGCTGCGTGCCTACAATTTGTACCAGTTATTGCAATGTCAATGAACCAACCCTTTTTCTTTTCACTGTTGTTATGTCAGGTGTGTTGTGGGCCAAGTGCCTGTCCGTCTGAATTCTGAAGTCCCACAAGATCTTGACTTTTTCATTCTCCAGAATCTTCTCAGCCTGATGTTCCCAGGAGTTGTTACTATACTCAGATCCAAACTTTGGGCACAGTTTCCAGTGATTGTTTTTAGCAACTCGGTTATGGCATTCTAAGTAGTCATTTTGTGAAATTTTGCTGCACCCACTGATTAAATGGTCAACTGTTTCATCTTTCTCATTACAGAGGCGGCATTTGCTGTTGGTGGTGACATGCTGAATCTTTGCCTTCATGCAATTTGTGGCTAAGGCTTGTTCTTGAGAAGCCAAAATAAAGCCTTCAGTTTTTTTTTTTCAGTATTCCTGATTTTAGCCAATTCCAGGTAAGCTTTTGGTCAGTTTTGCCTTCAATACTTTTCAGGTATTGGCCATGCATAGCTTTGCTTTTCCAATGTTTAATTCACTTCTCAATTACTGCTTTTTTGTATTCAGCTTTTGACTTGGTTGTCTTCAAAAGGCCTCTTTTATGTACTTCCTTAATCATTGGCTCTTCACTTTTCTGGATGTAGTCATTCAGGCCGTGTCTTTCTTCTTCTACAGTCTGCTTTACTTATAGGAGACCTCGACCACCCTCTGCTCTCGGTAGATATAATCAATCAACATCACTTTTAGGGTGCAATAGTCATAAGCTTCCTTGCTTTTCTGTCCAAATTGTCCAGCTCCATCTGGGTCCAGTCAATTATTCCTGCAGAGTATTGAGTCACAGGTATAGACCAGGTATTTATTGCTTTTATGATGTTTCCACCACTCAATTTGGATTTTAAAATCTTGCAAATTCTTCAGATGTACTTGGCCTGAAGTGGATTCCTTGACTTTATTATGCATTAAATCAGAGGCTTCTAAAATCCCTAAGTACTTGTAGCCTGCTTCTGGTTTCATTGCCTTTAACATTTCTTCATTGTCAAGTTCTATTCCGTCATCTTCTATGACCTTGCCTACTTTGATTGCCATTGTTCCACATTTGTCAATTCCAAAGTGCATGCCAATGTCCTGGCTAAATTATTTTATGCTTTCTATTACTGAATTCAGTTCACTTTTTGTTTTGCCAAACAGCTTCAAATCATCCATGTACAACAAATGCGAAATTTTCAATCCTTTCGAATCCACATTTCACCTTTTTTAAAACGGCTGTCAGTGGTAGCATTGACAGAATAAATAACAGGGGTCAAAGGGATAATAATAATAATAATAATAATAATAATAATAATAATAAAGGACGCCATAACCAAGTTGCTAAAACCATTCACTGGAAACTGCCAAAAGTTTGGATTTGAGCATAGTAACAACTTCTGGGAACATCAGGCTGAGAAGATTCTGGAGAATGAAAAAGTCAAGATCTTGTGGGATCTTCAGAATTCAGACGGACAGGCACTTGGCCCACAACACACCTGACATAACAACAGTTGAAAAGAAAAAGGTTTGGTTCATTGACATTGAAATACCTGGGGATGCACAAATTGTAGACATGTAGCAAGAAAAAACCACAAAGTATCGGGACTTACAAATTGAAGTTGAGCCATGTTGGAAAAAGAAGGTGAGGTGAGGTGAGGAGGAAAAAGAAATTGTGTGTTATCCCCATTGTAATTGGAGCCCTTGGAGTCATACCGAAAGGGCTACCTTACTATTTGGAAATCCTGAATTTATCAGACTTGGATACCCTGATTCTACAAAAAAGCCACCCTACTTGGAACAGCTTATATCCTCTAATGCTTTCTGAACAGTTCCTAGGTCCTTGGTGAGGACTCGAGCTACTGAGCTACCAACCAGCCCCAAAGGCTGTGAATCTCACTAAAGATTAACTAATAATAATAACAATATAACAACAACAACAATAATGTATTGAGGATCAGCAATGTAGAAGCTCTCGTTTTGTTTTGTTCTGGGTTTGTTTTGGGTTTTGGGGGAGAATTTGTTTCAATTCTGTTGAAATCAAGTATAAGATTTAGAAAACCTCTTATGGGTGAATGTGGTCGACTTTGTGTGTGTTTGTGTGACTATCTTCCACTGCACCTTCATCTCTTTGGGACCATTGTTTTGGATGCCCCAAGTGGATCCCAAAGGGAATTCTACAATCACCAAGGAAGCAAAGAATTCTGGGGGAAAAAATCTGCTTTGTTATCAAGCAACTATTTACACACATCCTGTGAAACTTTAAATATCCTTGGGACAGAAGTGTATCTCCTCCTGTCCTTATGGTTTGAACCTCTGGATGTTATAGCACTGCAAAACTCTGGGACCAATGATTATAACAAAATAACAGAGTTGGGAGGAACCTTAGAGGTCTTCTAGTCTAACCTCCTGCTCAGGCAGGGAAGCCTATGCCATTTCATTAATGGCTTGGCGGGTGTGGCTTGGTGGGAGTGGCAGGGGAAAGTTACTGCAAAATCTCCATTCCCTTCCCCTCCCCCCACTAACCTGCTTTCCAGCTCCTTTCTTCTGTGCAGGGCAACCAAAGAAGACCCAGCCAATCAGCTGGGACTCCATGGGAGGTGGGGCCAGTCAGAGGTGGCATTTGCAGGTTCTCCGAACAACTCAAAATTTCCTCTACTGGTTCTCCAGAACTGGTCCGAACTGGCTGAATGGTCCTCCTCCTCTTAGCATTGATGATGTTCCCTAGCTGGGCATGAAAGTCTGCAATAAAACCACCAAGCTTAGAGAACACCAAGGACCGCATAATCCTTTCTCCTTCTCTCTGCAAACCGCACTCCCTTCTAGCACTGATGATGTTGCCTCCTTGGGTCATGAAACATCTGCAAGAAAACCACCAAGCTCAGAAAGACTAAGGACCTCACAGTTATCTTCTCTTCCTCCTCCCCCTCCCCCTGATGATGTTACCTAGTTGGGTCAGGAAACATGTAGCTCAGAGAGCATCAAGGACCTCACACTCCTCCTCTCCTCCTCCTTCTTCCTCCCTCCCTCCCTTCTCCTTCTTCAGAAAAGGGGCTGAAAGAACCGACATTTGGGCACAGCAGAACCACCTGGCTAGGAAGCTGCAAAGCGGCAGCCGCTTCTCTCTCTCCGGGAGCGACGGGAGAATCGCTTAGCATCGCCTCTGCATCTCCTCCCTCCCCCCCCCCCTAGGATCGGCGCCTCTTGTTGCTTCACTCTTGGTTGCCTTTCTCGGGCGCCGCTGGAGTCTGGGGCCGTCGTCAGAAACGCCAAGAATCTGCCAGTCGGATCCCGGGCTGGCCTATGGATTTCTCTCCCCCCCTCTCCGCCCTCCCCCATCGGCGACCAGTGAGATTCAGGATTGCAGAATCGGAACAGGGAGCAGCGAATCCACCCGAACTCCTCCAAATCCACCCGGCTCTTCTTCTTTCTGGCTAGGTACGCGGGAGTTCCAGCATCGCTAGTTGCAAAGTTGCCCCCCTCTCCTCTTCCCCCTCCCGCCCCTCCCGTCTGCTTTGGAGGCAGAGCCCCCCTCCCTCCAGTTTCTCTACCCCCCCCTCTCTCTCTGGCGCGCGCGGAACTCCGAAGAAGCTCCAGAGCCGCCAAAGCCGTTGCGCTTCTCCCGTTTGGCGTCCTCCCAAGGTTCCCCCGGTCCCGTCCTCTGCCCTCCCCCCAACCGCCCCCCCCGGACCCCCTCCCTTCCTGAACCGGCTCTGCTCCAGGTCCCCGCGGCAGCTTGCGTTTTGACGTCAGCCCGGCTGCTGCGGCGGGGCGAGCTGGAGGAAGCGTCCGGCGGGGACCACAGGCAGAGCCGGGCGAGGGGTTTGCGGAGCCTGAAAGTGTCCCCCTTCCCACTCCTCCTCCCCGCGCGGGACGACCCCCGGCCCTGCCGCGCAAGCAGCGCTGAAGCTCAACCTTCAAGCGACCGCTCCCCCCCCTCCCCGGATCCTCCGCTGGAGAGGCGTCCCATCGGGGAAGGAGACTCCCCCCCCCCCTCCAGAGGGGTCTGCTGCTGTGCGCCCCGCGGAGAAGAAGGAGACGCCCCTTCCTGCAAGGGGAGCCCCCCCCCCAGCCTTAGCCGCATCGCCGAGGGAAGCTGCCGGGGGGAATCCCACAGGTTCGAGAGAAGAATTTCTGCTGTGGGGGACGTCCGGGCCGGTTAGGAGCCTCCCCTCCAGTAGCCACATCGCCGAGAGGAGCTGCCGGGGGACCTCAGAGGTTCGGGGCGGTCCCGGCCGGTTAGAAGCGCCCCCACCCATCGTAGCTGCATAGCCGACAGGAGCTGCCGGGGTTGAAGGATCCCAGAGGTTAGGGAGAAGACTTTCTAAGGGGGTCCCAACTTGTTAGGAACCCCCCTACCCTTAGCTGTACAGCCGGGGGGGTTGAGGACCCCAAAGGTTCAGGAGAAGACTTTCTGGGCGGGGGGGAGGGTCCCGGCCCGTTAGGAGCCCCCCACCCGTAGCCACATCGCCGAGAGGAGCTGCCGGGGGACCCCAGAGGTTCGGGGCGGTCCCGGCCGGTTAGAAGCCCCCACCCTTAGCCTCGTCGCCGAAGGGCTGAGGACCCCAGAGGTTCGGGAGAAGACTTTCGGATTGGGGGTCCCGGCCCGTTAGGAGCCCGCCACCCTTAGCCGCATCGTCGAGGGGAGCGCGGGGGGGGGGGGGGAGAGAGAGTTTAAGAACCCCAAAGGTTCGGGAGAAGCCGCCTCAGGACGCCGCCTAAAGACCCGGATCGGAGCCCCCGAAACTCTTTTCCGCGCGTGGCGGCGGAGGGAATCGCTGGTGGAGCGAGGGTGCACGAAGACGCCAGGGGGAAGGGGGAGGCTCCTGGCGGCCGGGCTGGGCCAAGCTCCCGGCATGGCTCTGAAAGAGGGCGGCGGCGGCGGCGGCCCCGGCGCGACCCCTACCCCGACCACCATCCTCCCCATCAGCGACATGGTCTCCGGTTGCTGCCCGCCCGCGGCGGCCTCGGCCTGCGCCTTCCCCGAGGTGGTGGAGCTGAACGTGGGCGGCCAGGTGTACATGACGCGGCACTCCACCTTGCTGAGCGTCCCGGAGAGCACCTTGGCTCAGATGTTCTCCCCGGGCCGGAGCAGCGGCGGCCACCCCCGGCGGGACCTGCCCCGCGACAGCCGCGCTCGCTTCTTCCTCGACCGCGACGGCTTCCTCTTCAGGTACGTGCTGGATTACCTGCGGGACAAGCAGCTAGCGCTTCCCGAGCACTTCCCGGAGAAGGAGCGGCTGCTCCGCGAGGCCGAGCACTTCCAGCTGGCCGAGCTGGCCCAGCTGCTCTCGCCCCGAGTGCCCAAGCAGGGCTCGCTTAACGACGAAGGCTGCCAGAGCGACCTGGAGGGAAGCGCCTCGCCCGGTAGCGCCGAGCACCTGGGGCCGCCGCCTCCGCCGCCTCCGCCGTCGTCGTCGGGGGCCGTCCGGGCCGGCGAGACGCGGGCGGGCTTCCTCACCGTCGGCTACCGGGGCTCCTCGGCGGCGGGGCGCGACAACCAGGCGGACGCCAAGTTCCGACGGGTGGCCCGCATCCTGGTGTGCGGCCGCATCGCCCTGGCCAAGGAGATCTTCGGCGAGACGCTGAATGAGAGCCGCGACCCGGACCGCCCGCCCGAGAAGTACACCTCCCGCTTCTACCTGAAGTACACCTACCTGGAGCAGGCCTTCGACCGCCTCGCCGAAGCCGGCTTCCACATGGTGGCCTGCAACTCCTCCGCCGCCGCTGCCGCCGTCAACCAGTACCGGGAGGACAAGGTCTGGAGCAGCTACACCGAGTACATCTTCTACCGTGAGTTGCCTTGCAAAAGCTGCCTTGCTTTTCTTCTTTCTCTCCATTTCTTTTCTTCCTTCTTTCTCTTCCTTCCTTCTTTCCCTGTCTTTTCCTTCCTTCTCTCCATTTCTTTCCTTCCTTCCTTCCTTCTTTCTCTTCCTTCCTTCCCTCCCTCTTTTTTCTTCCTCCCTTCTGTCCTTCCATCTGTTCTCTTTTTACCTTCCTTCCCTCCCTCTTTTTCCTTCCTTCTTTCCTTCCTTCTTTCTTTTGCTCTCTCCCTCCCTTTTCGTTCCTTCTCTTTCCAACCCTTCCTCCCTCTCACCTTCCTTCCCTCCCTCCCTCGCTTTCTTCCTCTTTCCATCTTTCTTTTGATCTCTCCCTCCCTTTTCTCTCCCCTTTCTATACCTCCCTCTCTCCTTCCTTCCTTCCTTCCTTCCTTCCTTCCTTCCTTCCTTCCTTCCTTCCTTCCTTCCTTCCTTCCTTCCCTTTCTTCTTCCTTCCCTCCTTCCCTCTTTCTCTTCTTTCCTTCTTTCCCTTTCTTCTTTCCTTCCCTTCCTCCCTCTCTTTTCTTTCCTTCCTTCCTTCCTTTCCTTCTTTCCATCCATCCATCCTCCCCTCCCTCCCTCTTTCTTTTGATCTCCCCTCCCTTTTCCTTCCCCTTTTTATACCTTCCTCTCACGTTCCTTCCTTCCCTTTCCTCTTCCTTCCTTCCCTTTCTTTTCCTTCCTCCCCTTTCTTTTCCTTCCTCCCTTCCTTCCTCCCTCCCTTCCTTTCCTCCCTCCCGAGATGGACAGGGCTTGCTTTATGACAAGAAACTGCTCCTTAAAAGAGTTGAACTATCAATTTGCCTTGAAGATGGTTAGCTTTTTCTCTTGTGAGGGGGGGGGAGAGAAAGGTGTATTTCTCATGATATTCTTATTTCAGGAAGCAGATTCACCTGCCTATTTCAATGTGGTTACCCTACAGCAGTCTTTTTAAAGTTTCAAGTAGGAACTCTTCCCTTGGATGTGATGTGAGCTCGATCCTGGTTGATAGGCTAGTTCCACAGAGGGTGGTGTAAATTATGAGCTCAGTTCTCCGGCAGTTGTGTCTAAAGAAGGATGAGTGAATTTGCTTGCTTTTATTTTGCATCGGGAGCAAGGAAATCCAAGGGGTGGGAAAAGTATTTCCAGGTATTTTACAGCACACGGTGGTAGAACGTAGGATATCGGTGAATGGATTTGATCTTTAATTTTGGCCTTGGTTAAGGCGAACAACCTCCAATTTCCCCAAAATAATCTTTTATAAGGTTTAGACTAGAGTGAGTTTGAGGGTGGAATGGCTTTGGATGAATGGAGGCTTCGCTGAAGATGAAAGCAAGGTGAGGCTAGAAGTATGGAAAAATTGTTAATATTTTATCACTTCCGTCCCTTCTCATGAACTACAAAGTAAACAGACACCATCTGGGCCTATTTCAGTGGGGAGAGGGGTGAGAAAGAAAGAGAAAAGGTGAGAGAGAAAGAGGGGGGAGAAAGAGACAGAGATGGGGGGGGGTTGGGAGGGAGGGAGAGTGGGAGAGAGAAGGAGAGAGAAAGAGAAAAAGTGAGAGAAGAAGAGGGGAAAAAGAAAGAAGGGTGGAGAAAGAGGCACACATAGAGGGGGTTAGGAAGGAGGGAGAGGGGAGAGAGAGGGAGGGAGGTTGGGAGAGAGAGAGGTTGGGAAGGGGAGAGAGAGGGGGAGGGGAGGTTGGGAGGGAGAGAGGGAGAGGGAGGGAGAAAGGGAGAGGGACAGAGAGCAAGGGAGACACAGAGAGAAGGGTTGGGAGGAAAGGAGGGAGAGACGACAAGGGAGAGACGACTGGAGAGAGAGATGAAGGGAGAGAGGGAGGGAGAGAGAGGGAGGGAGAGAGGGAGGGAGAGAGAGTGAAGGAGACAGGGAGGGGTTGGGAGAGAGGGAGGCAGGGAGGTTCGGAGAGAGGGAGATTGCGGTGATAGGGAAAAGTGTTCTGTTGAGCTCTGTGAGAACTAAGGCTCAAGGAAAAAAAACCTACCTCATCTTGGCAAGTTCGAGTGAGGGAAGAGAAAGATTAACCCCGTGAATGAGATTGACACATCACCTGTTTTCATTATGGAATACCAACCTGAATGACGCCTTGATGAGCTTTTGGCACCATGAGGTACCCCTCCCTCCCCTCCCTCAGGCGATTCTACAGGAAGGATCTCTGCCTCTTGTTGGAATTAGGAAGAAGAACACGATGGGCCTGAAGTTGCAAGGGATTTCCACCCCTCCCCTCTGTGACCTCCAAAAGGAAAAGAAAAAAAAAAAGAGAAAAAAAGAGGGGGGGGGGAAAGAAACAAAGCAATTGCCTTGGCATTCTGATAATCTCACCTCTGAAAATTCCACCTAAATGGTGATCCTTGTTCTGGAGTTCTTTTTTGTCCCTCTTTCACCCACATCCTACAAAATTAATGGAAAACCACCTGCTGGAATTTTCTGCTCCATCGGTGTGTATCTAAGAATGTCTTTCTGAAGAAATGCCTTCAAGGATACAGCCCCCTCCCAAGATTTCTTTGCAGCCCTCGGGAATTTATTTCCTGTCACCTCTTTCAATCGTCCACGTCTGTGGGATTTTCCTGATTTTCCAAGTACTCCGTTGATCTTATACAGGGGTGGACTGCTACTGGTGTCAGGGTCAGAGTTGGCTAGCTATCAGAATTCCAGCGGTTACCCCTATTTAAATCATGAGTCTTGAGCCGAACTTCCAAAATTTAAAAGATTTATTAGGAGTAGACATGCCAGCACTGCCTGGGTGTAATCGACTCTAAGGCACATCATTCCTTGTCACCCTTGACCCTGGTCTTCCCTCCACCCCCTGGGTGTATCGTAATTCATATTCTCCAATGGGACACATCCATAGCCCAGAGTCATCAAACCAGCTCTCCAGTTAGAATTTTGCACGGCAGAAATTTCACTCACCTAGTGACTATCTTTGAAAACCTTTATGGAATGCGCTTTCAGTTTCCAAGCTCCCACACTGCTCCACCCTCCTTTTCTGTTGGCAACTCAGAAAAGACCATAGAAATATTTTATGAGTTGACAACTGGTTCGCACCGATTCAGGCAAGCCGGATGCTAATTTTACATCTGCTTCGCTGAACCGGAAGTTCCGATGACTGGTGGGCCTCACCCAACCTGCCCCATCTCTCCCAGGAGTCTCCTCATGGGGCGTTTTGGATCCCAGGGAAGTGCATGGAGGCTTGGGGAAGGTGATAAACGGGCCTTCCATAGGCTCTGGAGAGCCAGAAACGGGCCCGTTTCCAGCCTCCAGAGAGCCTCTGGAGCCCGGGAAGGCTATTTTTGCCCTCTCAAAGGCTCGAGGAAGGCCTCCAGAGCCCAGGGAGGGCAAAAACACCCCCCGCCCCGCCATGGTGCAGGAGGCCGACTAAGCCATGCCCACCCAGCAACCGGGCAAAGAACCGGTTGCTAAAATGTTCATACCCCACCCCTGATCTTATAGTTTCAAAGGCCAGCCAGACAACAATCATTTCCGGAAGCTGCAGAACAAGCAAGCAGACACAAAAAGATTCCACTTTCTAAACTGGCTGGAGTCCAATGGATGCATATAAATATTGATCCCTTTTGGAAGAATTATGATCTCCAGGCTGGCCAGAACAGTCCTGATTTTTCTTGAACTTGCTGTTCTTCTCTTTCTCTCTCTCCATCCCATTTTTCCTTCTCAGCTTGCAAAATTAGAGTCGGCTGTTGTGCAGTTTGCCTTGTTGTGTTGTTTTGTACTGTAGGAGAAATTGGGGGGCAGGAGCGCAGGATAGAAAATGCTTGGTGTGAAATGGACATATCCTTAAATTCAATATCCTACGGTTCCTAACCCCAGCCTCCAGTGCCAATTCATTTGACTCTCCTCTGTGATTCTTAAGTTGTCCTGAAAGGACATCAAAGTCCTTGATATTCCAAAGCTGAGTTTGCAACCATGTTTTTCCCAAAATAAGACCCTGTCTTACAATTTTTTTGCCACCAAAAAAGGCACCAGGTTATATTTTCAGGGGATGTCATCCACTGACTAACCACACTTACCTGCATCACCCCCTGGTCTCTTTTCACTGTCAGAGGCCTTCAGGAACTTCTTTTTCTGCAGCTGGCAAGGCTTTCCGGAAGGCCTCTGCAGCCGATAAAAGAGCTTTGGATCGATCCTGAGCTTTGTTATCAGCTCCAGAGGCCCCCAGGAAAGCCTTGCCAGCTTTGCCGGCTGCAGAAGAAATGGACTGGCAAGGCAGGTGTCAGGATGTGGCAGGCCTGGCTTCAACTGTCTAAAGGTAAGTAGTAAGGGCAGCTCCAACCCACTCCATCTCCATCCTAGCTTAATTTTTACTCGACCACTCTGGAGTGGGTGGGATCTTAATTAGGGCTTATTTTGGGATCAGGCTTATATTGAGTACACATGTAAAAATCAAGCTAGGACTTATTTTCAGGGTAGGTTGTATTTTTTGGGAAACACGGTATCATTCTGCGGTTTATGAACTCGGAACAAAGATAACTATTGTTAGCATATGAGTTTTCTCCCCTTCTTCATTCCCTTTGTAGAGGAGAGGGGCTTTTGGTTCTCCATCCCCCATCTTCTACCTTCTTTCCTCTTATATGCTGTGGCCTTGCTCAATTCTCCATCATGGTTCAACCGCCTTTATGCGCTGTTTTGCTTCCTTGCATTGGACCCTGATTTTCTCCATTTGACATTCAGTTAGTCCTTGACTTACAACAATTCATTTGGTGACCAAAGTTACAATGGCATTGAAAAAGAGCGACTTAGGGCTGTTTTCACACCTATGACTACTACAGTGCCCCCATGGCCACGTGGTCAAAATTCAGCCCCTTGGCAATTGACTCGTATTTATGACAGTTGCAGTGTCCTGGGGTCATGTGATCCCCTTTGGCGACCTCAGTCCATGGGGAAGCCATACTCATTTAACGACTGCGTTTGCTGATTTAACAACTGCAGTGATTCAAGTAACAGCGGTGGCAAGAAAAGTTGTAAAATGGGTCAAAACTCACTTAACAAATGTCTCACTTAGCAAAAGGAATGTTGGGCTCAATTGTAGTCATAAGTAGTTTTGCTTTCCATCTGGCTGGTGGGATTTCCCTCCCCAACGCAGGTTCTTCCTCTTCCAAATTCCATCAGACCTGTAATGCCCCTGTGGAATCTGTTTCGGTGGGGGGGGGGAGGCTGAACAGGGAGTGGGAGTGTGACTTAGTTGGCTGGGGAGGAAACTGGGGAAGGGCAAAGTCCAGCTGGGCAGAGCAGGGGAGAGGTAGAGCAAGGGAGAGGGAATTCAGAGGAAGACCCAGGCCCACCCCTTCTTCATCCTAGGGCATGCAGGGAAGAATGGAGAAGGGAGCAATGTGGGTTGGGTGGCTTACGGGGAAGGGAAAGGGCCCTGATACCCTTCATTAGCTGTAGCTGGGAACACAGTGTTTCCAAAGGGAAGCTGCGTACAGCAACGTTGTTGGGAGCAAATAGTGAATTATCTGGTATCATCGAGGCTTATCTGGGTTCCTGGTGACTTCCAAGATGTGTGTGTTTTGCTGGGCTATCAAGTGTGCAATTCCTTCTCTTGCCCTGTCCAGTCAATTACTGCAGCATGGTTTGTGTGGATTTTTATTTACAATTTGTGAGTACTTTGTTTTCAGATTGAATTTCCTCCATTTAAAGGCTGTTTCCGGAGTAAGTTTTTCTCCAGTCGAAGGTAACCTGGACGTTGGGGGCAAAGTTGGACGTATTAAAGGGACATTTCTTGCTTATTTGACTGTGTTGACTTAGTGCCATGCCCCAAGTCATCCCAAGACCATTATTCTTGGCTTAGGCAGGGTTGTCTTCCATTCTGTGTCGCCTTGCATTTCTGCTGATTTATTTATTAGCCTTGGCATTCCTCTTCACTCCAAGTGGGAAAGCAGGTGACAAAAAAACACAAACAATAGCACACACACCCAACAACATTTAACATCTCGGCAGCTGCACAATATTTATGGAAATGCCTTCTGTGACAAGTCACCTGATGCTGGAACATGACTTTCTATCTGTCAATAGACAGACAGATAAAACATTGGCCTGTCATTTTCAAGGTAACTTAAAACAAAAACAAAACAAAAAGGCTTTTAAAAGAGATTGAGATAAACTCAAAAGCACGTTCTTTAAAAGTGCATTCGCTATTCACGGAAATTCTACCGAATTGAAGATGGCTCAATGGACGCCTTTGATCAAGGAAAAAACATCCACCCACAAATACTTTTCTTTCTACTTGGAAACTGCTTCTGGACTTTTGTGATCAGGGTGGGGGGAAAAAATGAACCTTTGATTTTGGGTTTTACCAATGAGATAGGTTTGTTGTTATAGAAAGTTTAAACTATTATGTAAAAGTAAAAAGTTGAGGTTTGATGTTATTATTTTATTCTACTGCACCAAAGGGAGTTGAAAGTCAATACCTTTCCTTTCTTTTCTGTCTCCCTTTTTTCACACGCCTCCCTTCCCTATTTTTCCTACTATTTGCTTTTGTATTTTTTTCCTCTTTCTGTATACATATCTATATATAAAAAGTGAAATACCACTCACGCATCATCACAAAATCTCCAGAACTGTAAAACCTACAATCTTGAAATTTGACACCTATGTTCTTCTTCGCTTCTAGGGGCTCACTAAGAAAGGATTGATGACCATCAGAGCATTAGTATTTCCTGTATTATTATTATTAACATGCTCTGATACTAAGGAGTTCTACTCCCCCTCCCCACCTAAAAAGAAATCTCTTCCAAATGCAAAACACAAGCAGAGGAGTTTCAGTTTCAGTCACAGCACCAAGCAACTTTAGTACAGAACGGTTGAGCTAAGCCACACCCTGGCTCCTTGCTGTCTCCTCCTTGTTTACACAGCAAATACTCTTTCAGTTTCCAACAGTCCTCCAGTCTCTCATACACTGACAGGACGCTAGCCAGAGGAATACCAATGGACGCTGGTTGGCAGAGGCACAATTTTCCTCCTTATTTTCCTCCCCCAAAACTAAGCCCGACGACATAGTTTCATAGCGAAGTACGGGTATTGAGCTAATAAACCAATAACATTGTTTTTAAAAATGGAAATTCTACTTTCCATACTTTTTAGTATGGAAATTCTACTTTTAAAAATGGAAATTCTACTTTCCATACTTTTTAGCATAATACTTTGCAAAGTCTTATTTTCCTGTTCTCATGGTTTCTCCCTTCATTCCAATCTTCAATGTTAACCACTATTGATTAATTAGTTAACCAATCAATCAGTAAACCCAGATTCAAAGGCTATGAAAGCTGGAGTGGTTTAATGGAGATTATCCCTACCATGGTTGATTTACTACAAGATTGGAGTCAGGCTTTTAAAAATAGACAAATATTGATTATTTATCTATCTTTTATTTGTAAAGTTTTCTATCATTATCTTAGGAGAACAAGACATTTGGCATCACAACTGTGGTGAAAACACTGATTCTGGAGTGACTTTATTATAAGCAATATTATTGTATGCAGCAATGAGTACTTGGCATTTATTATTCGGTTACAGGTGATTTACAAAAGTTTGTTTAGGGACCGTTCAATCCCCTTTTGCGAGCTTCTGGCGAGCACAGTTGATAGGGAAGTCAGATCCATATCTATATAACAACCACATTGCTAATTGAACAACCGTAGTGATTCACTTTAACGGTGACAAGGAAGGTCATAAAATGGAGCAAAATTCTCTTAGCCAGTGTAGCAGGACAAGAAGCAAAGATGGAAATTAATCAAGAAGCAACTTAGAACTTGTTATGTATGTAAATAGTTTAAATAAAAGCAAGCTTGGGGTAAAGTGCAGGGTTCTGGCCCTGCACTTCTGATTAGGTGTTAAGCGGCTCGATTGGATTGGTTGGGTTCAGAGAATCCGATTGGCCCTTAACGAAGGACTCTTATTGGTTCTGGAGCTAGCGTCTTACAGCTCCCTATTGGTTATTTCACATTAAGGTTACCTATATAAGGCAGAGTTGTTGTTCAAGTTCTCAAGTCACTATGTAATAAAGAGCTGAAAGTTCACCAACTAAGATTGTCTCCATTCATTTCACCCATGCTTGAAACTATATCACTGGCGACGAGGGTGGGATTTGGAGACATCTGATCTTAAGGAACCGGGAAGAAAAACAGAGCACGTGCCAAGACGACGCCACCAACGGAAACCATGTCCAGCGGCATCGTACCACCCGCTCTGTTCGATCCGAACCAAGAGAATTGGGAATCCTACATGGATCGCTTCCAAATGTTTCTTGAAACAAACAACCTGAAGGACGCCACACCAGCCAAGAAGAGGGCGCTGTTCCTGACGTACTGTGGCCCGGCTGTCTTTAAAATGGCAAAGGCACTCGCGAAACCTCGAGAAGTTAAAGCAATGAGCTGGGACGACCTCGAACCTCTCCTGAGAGACCATTATGCGCCAACCGTACCTACACTCGTGAGACGCCACGAATTCTATCAAAGAAGCCAACGAATAGGAGAGAGTGTGGCTGACTTCGTGGCAGACCTCCGACACTTGGGAGGCCTCTGCGGGTTCGCAGACTTAGATGAAGCACTGAGAGACCGCTTAATTCTGGGATTAGATGCGCTAGGCGTGCAGAGCAAGCTGATGGCGAAAGGCGACATCGACCTTGCTGACGCCATCGCCGAAGCCACTGCTGCTGAGGCGACCAAAAAGTCTGCGGCGCAACTACAGCGAAGCCGAAACCCAACGACCCCACAGACAGGCGACCTTTTATCCAAGTCAGAAGAGCAGCTTGTTACGATGCACCACGAGGACCTCTCTTCATCATCAGACAGCGACGAAGAAGGGGTCCATCGACTGCGGTTCGACCGGGACCCTCGCTCTAAACCCTCACACCCTTGCGCTGGTTGTGGGGCAAACCACCCCAGGGCAGACTGCAAATTCCGTGATGCAATCTGTCATGAGTGCGGAAAACGAGGCCACATCAGTCGAGTCTGTCGCAGTTTACCGGGACCAAGTCAGGCCTCAAGGGGAACCAGCTCTCGCCAATCGGCAGGAAACCGTCCTGTAAGGCGAGACCCAGCAAACCACTCCTACAGATATCGAGCGTTGCAGAAAGAAGAGGCCCACCATACTATCATATAGGTCACACCTCAGCCATGGACGCTAAGAAGATTCGAGTCACAGTAGCCATAGAGAACCAACCTTGCCACATGGAGGTCGATTCCGGATCGTCCCTCTCGATGGTGTCGTGGAAGACATTAAAGCAACTCATTCCTACCATCCAACGCCAAGACCTTCGAATACAACGTCTCATCCTTAAAGACTACCAAGGGAATCGGATCCCTATGGTTGGGTCTTGTCGAGTCCACGTCTCGTTTAAAAAGCATACGGCATACTTACCTCCAACGATTATCGATAGGGACAGGCCTAGTTTGTTGGGCCTCCAATGGTTCTCGCCACTCGGCATCGAAGTAGCCGGTGTGAACCGAGTCGGTGATTGCGAGTGGGATGAGGACCTTATTACTGAATTCATCGATGTCTTCGCAGATCATCTGGGCGAGTATAAGGGGACCCCAATTTCGTTTAGCCTCGACCCTAAGGTCACCCCGATCCGTTTAAAGCCCCGTTGAGTTCCGTTCGCCCTTAAGGCCAAGATAGATGAACAACTTGACAAACTAATTAAACAAGGGGTACTGCAACCCATTGATCATTCTCCATGGGAAACTCCGATTGTAACCCCCATTAAACCAGATAGGTCAATCCGAATCTGTGGGGACTACCGGGCCACTCTAAACCACGCCCTCCAGCAGAACGTCTATCCAGTGCCGGTGGTGCAGCACCTCCTTCATTCCCTGGGAGGCGGAAAGGTTTTTGCTAAGTTAGATTTAGCTCAAGCCTATCAACAATTGCCCGTGGACGATAAAACAGCCCAAGCTCAAACGATAGTAACGCACAGAGGTGCTTTTAAATGTACCCGATTGCAATTAGGGGTCAGTGTAGCCCCGGGAATATTCCAAAGTTTAATGGAACGATTATTGCAGGGAATCAAGGGCGTGGTTCTGTATTTTGATGACGTGTTAATTGCAGCTCCTAGTAAAAAACAAAAAAAAGCGTTTCGAAATGTAAAAGATTTACTTACATCTGATTCTGTACTTATGCAATATAATGAAACATTACCATTGGTTATAACTTGTGATGCCTCACCGTTTGTGGTGGGCACTATTTTGAGCCATGTGCTGCCTAATGGAAACGAGGCCCCCGTTGCATACTTTTCGAAGACTCTTTCTCAGGCAGAACATAACTATTGACAAATAGATAAGGAAGCTCTTGCAATTGTGTCAGCCATAAAAAAATTCCATGAGTATGTATATGGAAGGACATTTACCATTGTAACTGACCACAAACCTTTACTGGGGATAATCGCTGGGGACAAACCAACCCCCTATATATTGTCCCCAAGAATGACTCGATGGTCAGAGTTCCTAGCTGCTTATAATTATCGATTGTTATATCGCCCGGGGAAAGCCATTCCCCACGCCGACGCACTCAGCAGAGCACCGCTACCAGAGACTCTCGACGATCCGGCACCAACAGTATCGGCGTTACAAATCGAGACGCTCAACTCGCCTCCTATGACCGCTCGAGATATCGCGAGAGATACCAGATGAGATCACACCCTGGCTCGAGTCCTAGGCTGGGCAGAACGTGGATGGCCATTGGACCAAGTCCCAGATGACTTCGCACCATTTAAAACAAGACAGACTGAACTTTTTTCGCAAAAAGGCTGTGTCATCTGGGGCGATAGAGTCGTCGTTCCAGAACGACTCCAAAACTCGCTGTTACAAATTTTGCACGAAGAACATCCCGGGATCGTGTGGATGAAAGCACTCGCACGGAGCTACGCTTGGTGGCCAGGCATGGACCGACACATCGAGCAATGGGTAAAGGCCTGCACCAAGTGCCAACAAAACAGCAACGCACCGCCAAAAGCTGCACCGACTGAATGGGAGATGCCACACGGGCCCTGGTCCAGAATCCACCTGGATTTCGCAGGGCTGATTAAAGGACATACATTACTATTGACTGTTGATGCATACTCTAATTGGTTGGAAATTCATCGAATGACCCATACAACCTCCGAAGCTGTCATTAAAGTCCTCAATAGACTCTTTGCAACTCATGGATTGCCGGACATCCTGGTATCCAACAACGGACCACAGTTTACAGCGTTGATGTTTGAACAGTACCTTGCTGATAATGGCATCCGCTATGAGCTCACCTCGCCGGTGCATCCTGCTACCAACGGCCGAGCGGAACGCATGGTCCAATTTGTAAAAAAGACCTTGCAAAAAGTGGACTATGATAATATTGATGAAAAAATAAACCGCATTCTACTTCTACAACACATCACTCCGCACAGCGTAACTGGCAGAACTCCCGCAAAACTTCTCATGGGGCGAAAACTCCGTTCCCGCCTCGACCGACTGCACCCTGCTTACGAGCCAGAAAAGCCTGCAGGATCCAGCGGATGCTACCGTACCTTCAAGGTAGGCGACCCCGTTTATGCAAGAAATTTATCGGGCGACCCGGTTTGGATTGAAGCAACGATAATACGCGAGACTGGGCCCAAATCCTATATTGTAAGATGTGTTGATGAAAGACTGTGGAAACGACATATTGACCAATTACAGTCACGACTCATATCGGCCAGCCAACAACTCCCCTACGACCAAACTGAGGGGGGGGGGAGGAATGGAAGAAGACGACATTCCAGGGAACCTGTTCCAAGAGAGCGATGAATCTAGTGAAACTCAGGAAAGGGAGCAGGAGGAAGAATCGTATGCTCCAAGGGAAATCACACCAGAACGAGAAGCTGAGCCACTGCCAAACAACATTTTACCTCAACAGGACTGCACACAGCCAGTCCAAAGAAAATCTAATAGACCCAAAAGACAACCGTCCTATTTGAAGGACTATATAACCACACCATAATTGAGGAGCCAGGGGGAAGGGGTGTTATGTATGTAAATAGTTTAAATAAAGCAAGCTTGGGGTAAAGTGCAGGGTTCTGGCCCTGCACTTCTGATTGGGTGTTAAGCGGCTCGATCGGATTGGTTGGGTTCAGAGAATCCGATTGGCCCTTAACGAAGGACTCTTATTGGTTCTGGAGCTAGCGTCTTACAGCTCCCTATTGGTTATTTCACATTAAGGTTACCTATATAAGGCAGAGTTGTTGTGGTTCAAGTTCTCAAGTCACTATGTAATAAAGAGCTGAAAGTTCACCAACTAAGATTGTCTCCATTCATTTCACCCATGCCTGAAACTATATCAGAACTAAGGAGAAATTTCCTGACAGTTAGAACAATCAGTGGAACAACTTGTCTCCAGAAATTGTAAATACTCCAACATCGGAAGTTTTTAAAAAGGTATTGGATAACCATTTGTCTGAAGTAGTGTAGGGTTTCCTGCCTGGGCAGGAGGTTGGACTAGAAGACCTCCAATGTCCCTTCCTGTTATTCTATTCTATTCTATTCTATTCTATTCTATTCTATTCTATTCTATATTCCTCTATTCTATTCTTATTCTATTCTCTATTCTCCTATTCTATTCTATTCTATTCTATTCTATTCTATTCTATTCTATTCTATTTTTCTTTTCTTTTCCTACTCTACTCTACTCTACTCTACTCTACTCTACTCTACTCTACTCTACTCTACTCTACTCTACTCTACTCTAATTCTATTCTTATTCTATTCATGTCTCACTTAGCAACAGAAATTTTGGCCTCAATTGTTGAGAATTATTGGTAGTTTGTTAGGGATACTGAGGAACCAAACAACAAAGTGTAAGCTTTCGATGTAGTGACCATGTCTCTCCAGGATCTTCTTTTTATAGCATAGATCTGGCATAGTATCAGGGATGGGAGGAATAAAATATTGGAGCCTTGCAAGGATCACTGCCTTTCTAGTCTGCAAGTCTTCAAATCTGTGTCATTTGGCGGTTGCAAAATGTGGAACCTTTCGGCTCTTATTCGGTGGTTATTGGTTTAGAATTTTCTAAGCAGTTTAAGAGAAGCTGAATGGACTTGATTAAAAAGCAACTCTGGCAATTGTTATTCTTAAAAATATTTCAAAACAATCATTGTTATACCCTGTAAAATTCAGATGAACTAAATATCTAACTGAACATTAAATGGCACTGTTAGTAATTTGTGAAAAAAAAAGGCAACTCTAAGATCTCTAAAATTATCGAGAAAATTAAATAGTTTTTGAGGCACTGGGAAATAGTTTTATACTGATAGGTGTAATAAAATGCAATTTTGCCTTATTTCTTTTTACAAATCTGTAGAATTTTCTGCTGGAAGACAAATCACACATATAAAAGTTGACTTAAATCAAAATTCCTTATATCTGGACTATTTTGTCTAGGGATTGCATATTTAGGGGAAATTGCATGAAATTGCATGTTTAAGGGAAAGCAAAGGAGCTGTTCTACAATATATGAAAAGTGCAACTTATATCGCCAAACTGGTTAAACTGTTTTATATTACATTAGATTATATATATATATCTATGTCTATGTCTGTCTGTCTGTCTGCCTATTTATCTCTATCTATCTATCTATCTGTCTGTCTGTCTGTCTGTCTGTCTGCCTCCTGCCCATCCATCCATCCATCCATCCATCCATCCATCCATCCATCCATCCATCCATCTATCTATCTATCTATCTATCTATCTATCTATCTATCTATCTATCTATCTATCTATCTATCTTATATTGTTCCAAGCTTGATGCAATTGCGATTGAACTGATCAGTCAAACTAAACACAGAAGGCCCTGAATTTAATTCTGTATGATATAGCTCTTTGGTCCTTTCAAAAATCATGTGTTATTATCACATTTTTTTAAAAGTTACACATTAGCCAAGATTATATTCTCTTGATTTTAAAGGCTGATGGATCCCAATGAAATAATAGAACAAGGTTTACATTTGGCTAGATTTTAGTATTGGTAAAATATTAGATACTCTCAATATTCTCTTATTATGTCAATAACATCTGTTACCTAATCTGGAACAGAGGGAAATCTATGACTTTTGTTTTTTTTGGTGCCTTTTTATGGAAGACACAAATTGTAGCTTCCCGTCATTGTCATTTTAAAATCAGTTCTAGGAGCCAACAGGATTAGCATAGAATTCACATATCTTAAAGAGTAGAATTTAAATTTCAACACGGAATTCATGTTCCCTTTTTGTAAAATGGCTCTGGCTGTTAACAATCTGGTGTGAAAAGCATTCTCTGAAGATGTTCAGCAAAAAATATCTTAAATATTCTGTGAATTTTATGTGGTACTCCAAATGTGGGGTACCCGTAGATTAATAACGTAGAGAATTAGCACTATTTTTTTTTAGTATATTTAGGCACAGTGATATATATTATGAATGTTATTTTCTGATGTAGTTCAAACCCAATCATATTTTTTTCATTCCCTAGATGCATATATTTGAAGTGATTTCTCCACCCCCTTCTTGTGAAAATCGCTAACTTTTTGGATCTTAAAAAGATTCAAATTACAACTTGAATTTTGAGAGATAGAAGTATTTATAATTCACTGTTGCTGCATTGATCTGTCTGTTGATATCCCTTAGGGATGTACCCCTTTTCCAGGATTTAGTGGATATTTATTTTCATGTAATCTTGTAAGAAAAAACAAACACACTGTAGGTAAAATTATTTCTGTAGACGTGGTTATTGTGAGCAGGGAGCAGAATAACAGCCACTAATTCTCACAATCAAAATCAGCTCCTTTTTATTTTATAGAAAAATGCCTCTCCAGTTAAAAAAAAACATCGCTTCTTTTACAAAGCATGAATGTAGAAAAAGAGCTACTCTTTTTCTTTCTTTCTTTTTTAAAAAAAACTAAGCTTCTTAAGCTACTTCATGCTTATAAAATCTGTCTGGAAATTACAGACCAGGAGAGGCGATAGTCCTACATTTTTAATCTGACATAGTTTTCAATTCTCAGAGAAAACGAGAGAGAGAGAGAGAGAGAGAGAGAGAGAGGGAGAGAGGGAGAGAGAGAGGGAGGGAGGGAAAGAGAGGTAAAGTGAGATAGGTAGGGAGAGGAAGAGAGAGGGAGGGGAGAAAGAGGGTGAGAGGGAGGGAGGGACAGGGAAGGATGGAGGGAAAAGGAGAGAGGGAGGAGGGGTGAGAGAGGGGGAGGGAGGGAGAGAAGGAAAGGGCAAGAGTGGAAGAAAGAGGGAGTGGGAGAGGAAGAGGGAAAGGAGAGAGGGCAAGAGAAAGGGAGGAGAGAGAAGGGAGAGGGAGGGAGGGGGAGGGAGAGAGGGAGGAGGGTGAGAGGGGGAAGGGAGGGAGAGAGAGAAGGAGAGGGAGAGAGCGGGAGGGCGAGAGAGTGGGGGGAAGAGAGAGAGAGAGATTTCATTGACTTGATGCACTTTTAATTGTCAAAAGAAGGCTAGTTGTGTTTGTTACTCTGTTCATCCTAGAAACTAAATAAGTAGGGTGAAGTCTAGGGAAAGGTCCACTTTGATCATGTGACCTGTTGGGGATGCTGCAATGGTCATATTTGTGAAAAAAATGGTCATGTCACATTTTTCCAGTGCCGTTGCAATTTTGAACAGTCATTGAACAAAGGATGGTGAGTCAAAGTTGACGTTATGTTCACCTCTTCATAAATACCAAATGAGCCCAGGAATTCAATAGTACCAATTAACAAGGGATTTGTCAGTTTAAATCTAGGTTGATACCATAGCCAGAGTTGACAACTAGCCAATAGCATCATAAATAGAGATTGGTTTGGGTGAGTTATATTCTGCGAACAGAAAAAAACCCTGCAGCATAATAAATAAATACCATGAAGACTTTAAGGAATAAGAACTCTTTTGAATATTGCTTCATGCTCAGCAACAATTTTACTCTGGCTTTAATGTATCTTGATTTCAGTTGCAGTCTGACAGAATCTATCTAAAACTTTTGTGACGTTGAGTCCTAATTCGGAGTCTGCTTCCTTACACTTACCTGGTCTTGCAGGGAGGTTGTCGTGATTTTAAAACGTGGCTGATGAGAAATAAACCCATTCATTGTTTAAATAAATCCATTTATTGTGTCCCCCCCACCTTCATATATAGCAGTTTTTAGGCAGTGGGATTCAGGTGGTTTGCGCCAGTTTGAGAGAACTGGTTGTTAACTTTCTGAGCAGTTTGGTGAACTGGTTATTGGAAGAAATCATTAGGGCAGAGAACAGGTTGTGAAATTATTGGAATCCCACCACTGAGTATATCAGTTATGCGTGCATTAGAATGGATGGTTATTCCCCACGCTGGCTGGAGAATTCTGGGACTTGAAGACCACAAGTCTTAAAGTTTCCAAGTTTGGAGAACTCTGTTCTAAAAAAAAAAAAAAAAAGTTTATGAACTCCATATTGCAAGGTCAACTTAGTATGGGCAGCAATACTGCATGGTCATTTTTTTCATAAGCCATAAAGCGTAGGATGGTGTGGAGATCTTGCAATTCGACCAGTTGATCTTTATTGAAAAGATCAGAAAGATGTTGGGTCCTAAAGGTGTTTTTTTTTCAAGAGGCAACTGGACTTTCTGTCTTTTTTCTTTGAAGACATTTCCTTTCTCATCTAAGAAGCTTCTTCAGCTCTGACTGGATGACTAAATTTCTCTCTCTCTCTCTCTCTCACACACACACATTGGATACCCATGCTTCGCAATGAAACTTGTGTCCAGCAGCAGTTCCATAGATGGAAGGCGCAGACATTTTGGTGAGGTACTGACATTTAGCACTGTAAAAAGCCCCAGACCGCTCTGAGTGAAGGAGTGGAATGTCTGCCAGTTTGAACTGAGGTAACAGAATGTGAGTCAACTGGCAGTTGGAACAGAGTTCTTTTCAGGTGGGGAGGGGGAGTAGAACTCCTTAGCATCAGAGTGTGTTAATTGCTGAATAATAAATACTAATGAAATACTAATGATTCAATGGTCACTTTGAAAAATCCTTTCTTAGTGAGCAGCTAGAAGCCAAGAAGAATATATGTGCCAAATTTCAAGTTTGTAGGTTTTATGATTCTGGAGATTTCATGATGAGTGAGTCGTACTTGGCTTTTTATATATATAAACATTTCCCCTCCCTCTCTACACACACACACACACACACACACACATATAAATATAAATATATACATATACACCTAAACATATACATATACATATACATATACATATACATATACATATACATATACATATACATACACATACACACACACACACACACATATATATGTTGTGGCTCGGAGGTTTGAGCCTGCTCTGTTAGAGGATTTGGAGTTGCCTTCCTCCCCAGGACTTTCCTCTTCGGCAAGACCTTCCTCCTGATTGTGCCTCAGGTATCGGCAGATAACCAGGAGAGCGTATCAGAGCCTCTGACTGAAGATCAAGCTGAGGAATGCTGGCTTGATGCAAGGCAATGGCGCAGGCAAAAGTGTGAGCTGCAACGCAGAAAGAAAGGTCGAATCAGAGACTGAAATGAGGGACTGATACGCCCCACAGGGAATAAAAGTGGGTGTGTTCGCTCTGGGAACTTGTTTGGGACAACGTGTTACTTAGTGAGAGAAACTTTGGAATGTCCTGTGTGCGAAGACAGCTTGTGATTTATGTTTCTGCTTTATTGTTGGACTTGGCAGACAGCTTGTGTGAGACTGCCAAGAACTTTATTGGCTCAAGGAATTTAACCCTGTAATTACCGGACTTGCTTGCTTGTTTGTGTTTAGCTGGAAATTTGGACTTCTCATCTTGTTGGTACAGGTGAGACATAACATGTGTGTGTGTGTGTGTGTGTGTGTGTATGTGTATCTATCTATCTATCTATCTATCTATCTATCTATCTATCTATCTATCTATCTATCTATCTATGGTATTCAGCTTTGTTCGAGTATTTTCCCACATCATTATAGTTGTGCTTTTAAAGTTGTAGCAATGTTTCAGCAGAATCTCATCTGACATCATCAGGCTTCTGTATATACACAGACGAACACAATACAGAAGCCTGATGATGACAGATGAGATTCTGCCGAAACGTTGCTACAACTTTAAAAGCGCAACTATAATGATGTGGGAAAATACTCGAACAAAGCTGAATACCAGATATAGATATGGATATGGATATAGAGGGAGGGAGGAGGGGAAGGAGGGAGGGAGGGAGATTCTGTTAGACAAAAGAAGGGAGATAGATAAGAGAGTGGATGGAAAATTATTGAGACCCAATAATGAATAAGAGTTCTCACTAATGGACTAGACTTCCAAGGTCTCATCCAACTCCATTGTTTTGTTATTCAGATGAGTATCTGCTTTAAAGAAGCCCTTTGGTTTCAAATAAATTTAATAAGCATAAAATTATTCATACAGATGTATCTCAAAGCGGTGCATAGAAATAATTTTAGATTTGATGATTTATGATGAAAGATTAAACTAATTAGGGCAGGATACCAGGATAATGAGAGGATTAAAATATGGGACAGAGCCATTTCCCCCCCTTTTTTGATAGTGTCAGAATTGGGTCTTGGGGAAGAAGATGCCTATGAAAGGCAGGAATGAGGAGGAAATCAGAATAATTGCAGGAAAAGAACGTCAGAAAAATTAGGGGAAGATGGATGAATATCTCAACAGAACGAGGGGAAAATGCGTGTATTGAAAGATTCCTCAAGAAGCTGCTTGGAATGGAGTGAAAAGAAGGATGTTCAACAAGGAAATTGGAGTGAGTAATTGCAAGTTGCAATGACGGCCAAGAAATTATCTCTATTGCTTCGCAGAATGTTGATAAAGATGGGGAAATGGGCCGATGAAAAGCTGTTTTAAAGGCAGATACACAGTCATATATATTACTAGCTCTCTGTTCATTAGTCTTTCTGGCTGTGCCTTTGGATAACAGAATAGCAAGAAGGGACTTTGGAGGACTTCTAATCCAACCCTTCTACCATGACTACATAAGTATGTAGGTAGTCCTCAACTTTTAACAGTTCATTTAGTCATTGTTCAAAGTTACAATGGGACTGGAAAAAAGGACTTATGAACTGATTTCCCAACCATACTGCTTTGTGGAAAATAGACATTTGGAAATAATAATATAGATAAAGTACATATCTCCACATCACAGATTGCAACAGAACAAAAGAGCAACACCAGGAATTTGATTAAATTGCTGCTTTATTTTCAGTTTGGGTTCCTTAATGGCAGGGGTAGGATTCAACATTTTTAACAACTGGTTGTGTGGGTGTGGCTTAGGCGGTGGTCATGGCTTGGTGGTCATATGACCAGGTGGCCACAGCTTGGTGGTCATGTGACTGGGTGGCCATGGCTTGGTGGTCATATTATTGGTTGGGTGTGGCCAACTCAATATCACTCACATCGAGGCTCATATCTTCTCGCCTGGCCTCTCATGAGTGTGGGGATGCTGTAACAGTCATAAGTGTGAAAAATGGTCATAAGTCACTTTTTTCAGTGCCATTGTAACTTTGAATGGTCACTCCACACAAGCAAAGTACCAGCAAAGGAGGGGAAAAAAACTCCAGAGAAGTTCCAGAGACAGGAAGTCTAGTCTTGCCAAGAATGTAATAAGGGTTACCGGAGAGGTAGTTTCTGTAAGCAACACCAGAATGTTTCCTTCCTGCCTTCCTGACAGGATTAGGCCAGTAATTTCTTGTAACAACTGATTCTTCAAACTGCTTAGAATGTTAACAACCAGTTCTAGCAAATAGGTGTGAACTGGTAGAATCCCACCCCTGCTTAACGGCATACATTTTAAATGTTAAAGTATTTTGTGGTTTTAAAGGATGTTGTTTTGTATTGAATTACTATGAATAATTCGCTATGAAACTATGTGGTTGGGTTTAGTCTTTGGGGAGGAAAATAAGGGGGAAAAAAAATCTGCTCCTGCCTACCAGCATCCATCGGTATTCATCTGGCTAGCATCCTGTCAGTGTGTGAGAGAGTTGAGGGATGTTTGGAAACTGAAAGAGTATTTGCTGTGTGAGCAAGGAGACAGCAAGGAGCCTGGGCGTGGCTGAGCTCAACTGTTCTGTACTAAAGCTGCTTGGTGCTGTGAAACTGAAACTAAAACTGAAACTCCTCTCCTCTGCTTGTGTTTTGCATTTGGAGCAGATTTCTTTTCAGGTGTGGAGGGGGAGTAGAACTCCTTAGCATCAGAGCGTGTTAATAATAATAATATAGGAAATACTCTAAATGCTCTGATGGTCATTTCAAACAATCCTTTCTTAGTGAGCACCTAGAAGCAAAGAGAAACATACATGCCAAATTTCAAGTTTGTAAGCTTTACAGTTCTGGAGATTTTGTGATGATGCATGAGTGGCATTTCACTTTGATATATATAGAATTTTACAACTGTAGATTCTTTTCAGTTTATTGTAAAATTGCTTTCAATCGCATCTTAGTTTGTGAGTTGTCTTTTTTAAACAGGGAAAAGCAGATTAAAACTTTAGGAATGCACAAATGTTTATACAGAAACAATACTAGTGGCTTTAATGCCGCCTACCGTACATTTAAAGTAAGTTAGTAAAAAAGAAAAAAAAAGGAAGCTGTTTCTCTTATGCATAATCATCTTCTGAAAAAGTCCATTTTTCTATTTTGCATATGTTACGCCTTTGCAGATACTCACACTTGTGGTAATAATAATTGGCTGTAGCTTCCTTTCAGCTGCATTGTAACGAAGTGGCTCTAATTATTTCCTAATACATTTGCAAAATAATTCTTCAATAAAAGTTAAATGCTTTTAGAATAATTGGATGTATTTAAAAAGATTAGTCTTCAGTATCAGTACATGATTTGGTGGGTTTCTTCCACCCTGTTTCAAAGATAATGCAGAAAAATGTCACGTTTTAATGTGAGATAATTTAAAGAGCATCTATTTTGCCCTTTAATTTGGACTTCAGTTATTCTGAGCTGTGCTTTTTTAATCTTATTGGCAAATTGCAATGGCCATTCCTTTATTTTTTATTTTTTAAAAGGGAACTTTCAGACCAAATGGAATGAGTTTCATTACTTGCTGGGCCTTTTCAATGCTTTCCAAACCCCCCAGCTGGGCTTATTAATATTGCAATGTAGATTAGGAAAAATATATATGGGTGATATTTTTTTTTTTCCTCCTGAAGCTAAAGGCCACGGTTAAACCCCACAGAGATTTGAATGGCATGCTTTCTTTTTTTTTTTTTAAAAAAAAATCATGGGCCCAATTTTTTCCCTAACTATATGAAGGAACCAAGAACGTTGCAAATTATAATTATTCTGTCTTTGCTTATTTCTGTTTCTGGATGAGTGAGAATCTCCCTAGATATAAATGTATGGTTTGTTTTTTTCAATATACAAACTACCTTCCCTCCCTCCCTTTTCTTCTTTCTTCCTTCCCTTCTCTTCCTTTTCTGTCTCCTTCCTTCCTTCCCTCCCTCCTTTTTCTTGTTTTCTCCCTCCCTTTTCCTTTTCTGTCTCCTCCCTCCCTCCTTTCTTCTTTCCTTCCTTCTCTTCCTTTTCTGTTTCCGTCCTTCCAGTTCTCCTCCTCCTCCTCTTCTCCCTCTCCTCCTCCTCATTATTTCCTTCCCCTTCCCTTCCCTCCCTTCTATGTGCACCAGCAGTAAGATTTCTGTTCCCAGAGGTTCAAGCTACTTGTAGAGAAGAAAGAGGAGGAGATCCAATCTACATGGAATGATGTTACATATTATTTTGCTGGCATGTAAAGTGAAGGATATTTTTGCCTACTCTGTTAAGTCTCCTTTCTTTGCAATTAATATATAGGCTGACTTCTTCCAATCTGTTGGCCAGTGTGTCATTCTCCAAATTTGCTGGCATTGTTTGGCTAGAAGCATTCTTGATTCTTTCCTCTGTTGCTTGTCGTGTTTCTGTAGATATCCCATCAATTCTCATAGCCTTCATTTTCTAGAGATCTATACTGTCTAAGGGAGCTGGGATGTTGCCATCTCCTCTATAGAGGACTTCATAATGTTTCTCATCTTTGGGAAGACTTTCCTTATTTTTCCATGCCTGTTTCTATCTTCTAAATGTAACCATAACACTGTATTGTCTATTTTTATATTTAATTGTTGCTCTTGTTGTTAATTTCTTTCCAGAGGCTTTTGTTTTTCTTGGCTTTGGCTGTTCTAGGCAATTTCTGCCATTTGTTCTGACATCCAGCTTGCTTGCCTGGTGTTTTCACATTCATTTTTAATGACTTCCTATAATTCATTCAATAGTTCTGCTGGATACCTAGGAATAAAGTTCAGGGTTTTAAAGCTTTCTTTCTTTCTTTCTTTCTTTCTTTCTTTCTTTCTTTCTTTCTTTCTTTCTTTCTTTCTTTCTTTCTTTCTTTCTTTCTTTCCTTCCTTCCTTCCTTCCTTCCTTCCTTCCTTCCTTCCTTCCTTCCTCCCTTTCCTTCTGTCCTTCCTTCCTTCCTCTCTTTCCTTCCTTCCTTCCTCCCTCCCTCCATTTTCTTTCTTTCCTTCTCTTTCCTTCCTTCCTTCCTTCATTTCTTCCTCCCTCCATTTTCTTTCTTTCCTTCTCTTTCCTTCCTTCCTCCCTCCCTCCCTCCCTCCCTCTTTTTTCCTTCCTTCCTTCCTTCCTTCCTTCCTTCCTTCCTTCCTTCCTCCCTCCATTTTCTTTCTTTCTTTCTTTCTTTCTTTCTTTCTTTCTTTCTTTCTTTCTTTCTTTCTTTCTTTCTTTCTTTCTTTCTTTCTTTCTCTCTCTCTCTCTCTCCCTCCCTCCCTCCCTCCCTCCCTCCCTTTTTCCCTCCCTCCAAGCTCAGAGCACACCAAGGACCCCTCATTTCAACCCTGAGCTTACAAATAATCTCCTTCGTCGGCTTCTTCATCTTTTCCATGTTCATTACCTTAAGTTAGAATTTTAAATCCCCATTCACTAAACGTGACTAAGCCAACTTTTATGGTGACAGTGATGGCTGCAACAGCCCATCACGTCTTGATGAGCAGTTAGTTGTCAGAAAACAAGGAAAGGATTTGAACCGATGCCTTGAAAATGTTCTGGTTTCACGTCTTGTTCCCAGAAACATGATATTGTCAGCACATTTTTGACACTTCCAGCTCAAAATCTAGCCCCAGATTTGCTCCAGGGTCACTCACCTGCTGATCCTTACCATAAATAACATGAAAGAAATATGGAGCCCAATGTCAGTAATAGGAGTTAAAGATTAGAGGCATGTAAATAGAGGTGGGATTCAGCCGGTTTGGACCGGTTCTAGAGAACCAGTAGCGGAAATTTTGAGTGGCTCAGAGAACCAGCAAATACCACCTCTGACTGGCCCCACCCCCATCTATTCTCCACCTCCTGAATCCCAGCTGATCGGCTGGGTCTTCTTTGGTTGCCCTGCATAGGAGAACGGAGCTGGAAAGCAGGTTAAGTGGGGTCGGGAGGGAATGGGGATTTTGCAGTAGCCTTCCCCTGCCACTCCCACCAAGCCACGCCCACCAAGCCACACTATGCCCACCAAGCTATGCCCACAGAACCAGTAGTAAAAATTTTTTGAATCCCACTATTGTGTGTAAACATATTTAGTTATGAGAGAAAAAAAAAGACTAATTAGGATATAAGATAAAAAGGAAATGAGAAAAGTGAAGGCTTCAATTTTTCATCTCAAAGAGTTTGCTTTGCACTGGGCTCGTATAAATTTTTGAAAAGCTCGGCTAGGAAATTGAGCCATGTTGCATTCAGGCAGAAAAGTCAAGGAGAATATTCTTTCTAGCATTTTTATCATTGAGGCTTATATCCTAGATCACTGTTTCAAAATGCACGGCAAATTACAGTCCAAAATTGCCTGCTTTTTAACAGTACGAACAGCAATCAAAACGTAATGTGTATCATAAATCTAAAAGCAAATGGGGTTTACGGCAGGAGGTGTAAATATTGATCCCATAGTTAAAGAAAGAATATTTGTTTTGAGATACAGCATAAGCTAATTTTGCAGAGAGTTTTGTAAAATGCAATTTAAAAAAAAAACTGCTTGCATTTGGGTTTGGAATTATACCTCCTCATGATCAACTCATAATATGAAAAAATTTCTAGCAAATCAAAAATTTGCTGGGCTTTAGATTTTTGGAGCAAAGTAACATTATCGTACTGCTATAAATAATTCTGCAGAAAATTGATACGGCAAAATGTATTTCAGGAGATCATGTAGTAGCTTCATTTTGCAATATACAAGAAGCAAGAGATTTGAATTTCACACAGTTCAACCAGATACCTTTGTCAGCTAAGCAGGAATGGATGCCATAAGACAATTACAGTGTCTTTTAAAACTTTTATTTCCTATAATATCAGAAAAGGGCTTTACGTTCAGGAAAAAAAATACACTCTCTCTCTCTCTCTCTCTCCATATACACGCGTGCACACACACACACACACAAATAAATATATATAACAGGTGTTTTTATGTGGCCTGCTTGTGATGAAATCTGATTATTTATCAAGTAAAAAAAAAGATATAGTGTTCTGACCCAGCTCCCTAAGCACAACAAACTCTCACAACAAGCACAACGAACTCAAAAGAATCCTGTTGCAGCTCCGGCAAAAAGTTTCTCTCTCACCACAGGCTAAGAAGTCCAGCCGGCAAGGGAGATGAATAGTTGTCTGCCACATCTCTTTGTCTCTGCCCCCTGCCTTTTATCCCCAGAGCTAGAGTGGGGTGGCTCTTCCCTCCCAAGGACCGGCTCATAGATTTCCGCTGCTCTCCTCTTCTCTGCCTTCTGCACATCTGCGCATGAGGCCCCGGATCAAGCTGTTCTTCTTCTTCATCAGCCACCTCCAGGTCTGGAGGCTGTTGACTCTGCATCTGAGGGCTGATGGATGGCTCAGGCTCCACCTCTCTCTCTTTCTCTCTCTCTGCCAGTTCCATTCCCTCTTCCCCCTTGGAGCTCCCAGGTTGATATGATGCTGAACCCTGCCTCCCACACCTCTTCCTCCTCTGATTTGACTGCTGGAGGGGCCGGCAGCCGATAGGGCACAATGTATAGAATTGAAATCCAAGATATAAAACACTATTGGTATTTGGCACATGAGATACCCATTCTCTGAGCTCAACTCTCAAAAATTAGATGCAGATATTCAATCCGTTGAAATTAAGGGATAGAGGTTAGTTAAGGAACTGCCTTATTTCTGTGATTTTCCAAATTTTTCCTTGACAGAAAGTCCTCTCAGATCTGTCAGTGTGTTAACAACTTGCTTAATATCCAAAACCATTGTTGGATAATATGACAATAAATGTTTGGATACTCTTTGGCCAATATAGGTTAGTTTCCTTTTCACTTTCTGTACAAGTTAGAGTATTGTGGTACATTCTGCTAGACATTATAGAGATGGAAGAAATTTTGCAGAAAAGTTGGAAGGCAGTTGAAAGTTCTTTGGAGTGTGTGTGTGTGTGTGTGTGTGTGTGTACAGGTGTGATGTAATTAAAAGGAAAAGTTATCTCTCTCTCTCCCCCCACCTACCTACCTACCTACAAATCTACCTATCCATCCATCCATCATGTCTGTATGTCCATCCATTATCTGTCTGTCGTCTGTCTGCCTACCTACCCATCCGTCCATTATGTCTGTATGTTTATCCATCCATTATCTGTCTGTTTGTCTGTCTGTGTTAGGAATATAAGTCACCTAACAGTAATTTGCGTTGGAAATATATAAACCAGGATAGACATTTTAATACTGTATCTTTAAGAAAATGCAAAACTGTAGTTGGGTGTGTTTTCTCAAAGGGCAATAAAATGGAGCCAGAAACCTGGGTTGTGTTAGTCTTAGTCTCAGAAGAGAGTGTGAGTAAGTTTGTTTCCTTCTGTTGGAGAGTATTGCAGTTCCTCCATTTTTCCTCCTAATTGACTGTTATTCTTGGATTTGATGTAAGTCTGAGCTCCAGCATGGGTGCATATTCCCCCACAAGTAAGACTGAAAGGGCAACATAGAGCTAAGAAATTATTTTTTGTAGGTTATGAGGCCAACCATAGATAGTTTAGATTTTGGGATCAAGGCACAGGTCATGTTTATTGTAGTGCTTGTGCAAAATGTCTTGAGTACGTTGGATGGGATAAACTGGGACAGGAATCCAGCAATGATATTATTATTGACACCTAAATAGTCCCTAAAGATAAAATAAGTAAACCACAACTAGACATTAAAGAGGAAGAACAGGAGGAAGTAGTAGAACAGGCACAGGAGGAGGTAGAAGAACAGGAGCAGGTGGCACAAGAAAGTCCATCAGTTAGCCCTTTATTACCAAGAAGTTCAACCTGAGTAACACAACCACCTGATAGATATCAGGCTAGTATTGTATACCAAGTGAATACAGTTCCAAGTAATTATAGTGAACTAAAACTGTATCCTGCTAAGGATCAGGCTGCTTGGCAGGTAGCAATGGATAAGGAACTAGAATAATTAAAACAGTTAGAAGTATATGAAAATGTTAAGTTACCACCAGGTAAACATACCATAGGATGTAAATGGATATATAAGCTAAAGACAGGTGGGACTGTTACCCATAAAGCCAGGTTGGTAGCACAAGGATTCAATCAGCAGCAAATGACTATGATGAGGTGTTTGCACCTAGTCTGAAGGCTGCCACATTAAGGGCAGCATTAGTGTGGGCAGCTAAAGAGGAATACATTGTAAATCATTTGGATGTAGAGACAGCATATCTGCATGCACCGTTGCAACACACTATATATTTAAAGAAACCTTTAGGTGTCAAAACTGATAATACGACTGATTGTTGGAAATTGAAAAAGAGTCTTTATGGCTTAAAGCAATCAGGATATGATTGGAACCAGTGTATAGTTAAAGAATTAACTAAGATAGGCTTTGTAGCTGGCATGGCTGATCCATGTTTGTTGAAAAGAGAAAGTAATGGTGTAATTTCATTGTTGCTATTATTTACTGATGACATAGCATTAATCACCAAAACTGAACAAGAAGCTACTAAAATAATCTCACCATTAGAGAGGAAATTTAACATAAAACAGTTAGGAGAAATCAAACAATATCTTTGTTTAAAGATAGATAGAACTAGAGGAGGATACAAGATCTCACAGGCAGATAAAATTAACCAATTGCTAAAAAGTTTTAAAATGGAACTTTGTAAACTGGCTAAAACACCAATGAGCCAGGAGTTTAGCCATAATGATGTTCAAAGCCCTATTTTTGATAAGAACATTTATCAGTCCTTGATTGGTCATTTATATTATCTCAGTAATTGGTCAAGGCCAGATATTGCATACAGTGTTAATCAATTAGTGAGATTTAATGCTGAGCCAACTGAAAGGCACTGGCAAGCTGCTAAACGTGTGTTAAGATATCTGAAACAAACAATGCATTATGCATTGTATTTGGAGCCTAAAGATGAAGTGAATTTAACTGCATATGCTGATACAAGTTTTGCTACACACATAAATACACAAAAATCTACATCAAGTACTGCTGTATTATTGGAAAAGATATTGATTGGATGGAGATATATTAGACAGAAACATCTAAGTTTGTCAACAATGGAGGCTGAATTCTCATGTTTGTCTTTACTATGTACAGATTTAGTTTTGTATGAACAATTACTAATTGACATGGGAATTGATATAACAGATCCTATTGTTGTTTATGAAGATAACCAATCAGCAGTAAAGATGGCTTCAAATATTGCTGTAAAAACAAGAACAAAACACACAGATTTAAGATATTTAAATGTGAGACAATGTGTGCAAAGTAAGATGATTAAGCTAGAATACTGTATGTCAGAAAACAATATAGCAGATCATTTTACAAAGGCCCAAGGCTCTATAAAGCATAAGGCTGTGAAGATTATGGACTTAGAATGTAAGGTGTATATATTGTCCTACCCAAAAGGGGAGAATGTTAGGAATATAAGTCACCTAACAGTAATTTGGGTTGGAAATATGTAAACCAAGATAGACATTTTAATACTGTATCTTTAAGAAAATGCAAAACTGTAGTTGGGTGTGTTTTCTCAAAGGGCCATAAAATGGAGCCAGAAACCTGGGTTGTGTTAGTCTTAATCTCAGAAGAGAGTGTGAGTGAGTCTGCTTCCTTCTGTTGGAGAGTATTGCCGGTCCTCCATTTTTCCTCCGAATTGACTGATATTCTTGGATTTGATGTAAGTCTGATACTGAACTGTTTTTGATACTGGACTTTGTTATTGGACTATCCCTGGACTGAAAACTGACTGATCTTACCTGTGAATGACTTTGGACTGCTTATTTTGAACTTTGCCTAAAACTTTTAGAGAAGTAAAAAACCTACATTTACTGTACAGTGTATCTGTGTGCTGTGTGTGTATTATTCAAACACTGCTCTCAAATACGTCTCCCTGTATGTGCTCATTCTCCTAACAGGGAATTACCTCAACAGACAGACAGTCTGTCTGTCTGTCTGTCTGTCTGTCTGTCTATCTACCTACCTACCTACCTACCTACCTACCTTGCCATCCATCCATCCATTATATCTGTATGTCTATCCATCCATTATCTGCCTGCCTGCCTGCCTGCCTGCCTGCCTACCTACCTACCTACCTATCTATCATCTATTTATCCATCTAGCTACCTGTACTTATGAAAACAGACAGTGGTTAGAAATTGTTGACAGTGTGTTCCTTGCCAAGAAATATTCCAAAATGGTTTGTGATAAAACTTCCCCAAAGTTTACCAACTAGGGGTTGGTTAGCCTTTTGAAAATTCTAATGTGGATTTTGTTATCAGAGGAAGAATTTGGTAGATGGTGAGAACAAGTTGATGGCATCATGAAATGTTTACACTCCTGGTCCTGATGGGTAGCTTCCTTCATCTGTTAAATTCATTAGTGACTCTGGAGGAGAGCTGAGTGTTTTCAATGTAAAAGGCCATTATGAAAAAATAGTACATTATATTCTATATAATATAATATATTGCCTTTATATTCCCTTGGTTCTCCTTGGGAAAAGGGTGGTTTACAAGAAGAGATAGAAATGATAACATACAGTATTTTAACTCCTTTACTGGTGAAAGGCATTCTGCTTTATCTCTCACAACTGTTTCTGGAATACAAATACTGTAGATTTTTTATTTTAGAATTTAGTGTGGGGATTCTATAACCCATCTATCAAATTTCCTAGGGGGGGAAAAATGATTTAGGAACTGCCAAATCTTACTGTGTCTGCTGCTTACATTTTAGTTATAGGGTTTTTGTTTGTGATTCAGAGATGTAAAACTCTGAATGGTGATGGATAAATAAATAAATAAACAGCCACGAGTTTGCTATATTTGTTGTATTTTCCAAACAAAATAGCCTGATGCATAATTCATTACCCCGCAAAACGAAGAAATAACCCTAGCTAGCAAATATTTAGGCTAAATGAGTCTGTGTTGAGGACAGGAGACTGTATAAATAGAAGCAAAGAAAGGGAGGAGAAAAACCAGCCAAAATAAATGAGGAAGTAAGTGTTATGAAATAGTTATTTATGAATTTCTTTCTTTGAATTTTTCTGCTTGAAAAAGTGCTGGCATTTTCAAGTAGAGGCAAAAAAAAATAGTTGGTAAGGAAGAGAAAGTTTAATATTAAAAAAAACCACCCTCTGTATAATAAAATCCTAACATTTGGTTGCATGTTAATGCACGTGCACTAACACATAAAAAATGATTATTTGGAAGACACACACACACACACACACACACACACACAAAGATACATTTGCGCATTTGTGTACGTGCATTTTCAAAATAATCATTTCCCCTCCATACCAGAATTCTTAGCTCTTGGTGGCATGTTTTCTTCCTTTTCATGAACTTAATTGCCTTTAAAATACCACGCAGTCACTGAATGAGGACTATCTGTACACTCTTAATGTCTATATATCTAAAAGTGAAAGGCCACCCATGCATCATCACAAAATCTCCAGAACTGTAAAGCCTACAAACTTGAAATTTGGCACCTCTTGGCTTCTAGGTGCTTACTAAGAAAGGATTTTTCGAAAGACTATCAGAGCATTAGTATTTCCTATATTTTTATTATTATTATTATTATTATACTCTGATGCTAAGAAGTTCTACTCCCCCTCCCCACCTGAAAAGAAATCTCTTCCAAAGACAAAACACAAGCAGAGGAGAGGAGTTGCAGTTTCAGTTTCACAGCACCAAGCAGCTTTAGTGCAGGACAGTTGAGCTAAGCCATGCCCAGGCTCCTTGCTATCTCCTTCTTGCTCACACAGCAAATACTGCTTCAATTTCCAAACAGCCCTCAACTCTCTCGCACACTTTACAGGACGCTAGCCAGGTGAATACCGATGGATGTTGGTAGGCAGGCAGAATTTCCCCCCCCCTTATTTTCTTCCCCAAAAACTAAGCCCAACCACGTAGTTTCGTAGCGAAGCAGGGGTATCCAGTTAGTAGAGTCATAAATATTGAAAGGAAAGATGCTTTTCAGGTATCATTGATACTTCACAGCTCAACCTTGAGCTGCATATATTCTCCGTTATTGCAAAGATTGTTCTATTTTTCTCAGGTTCTTTTCCTCCCTCATATATTTTGGCAACCCATTTCTTATTAAGCACCATGTTCCAAAATGCAGAAAAGGTCCAGTTCCCACTGGACAAATTTTTCCTAACAGCACAAAATGTCTTCCGCTGTGTATTAGAACAAATCCTGAGGAGTGATTAAAAACAGGCAGGGAATGGAACACTTAACGTTACGATGAGTCCTCTGGCACTTTTTCTTCTGAAATATTTTTTAATGAAGACCAAAAAAGAAAAGAAATGGAGGTTATCTTGGGAAATGCAATAGACTTTCCTTCTTCTTTTGAAAACAAGCTATCACAACTTCATGAAAACTGCACTGAAGGCTGTAGGTGGGAGGAAGGCCAATGACAAAAGGGGCATGATACTTAAGCATGCAGGCGCATTTGTGGCTCACATACAGACCTGGATGTCAGGTCTTAATACAGGTAGTCCTCGACTTACAACCATAACTGCTGGGGTTTGAGCTAGAAGACCTCTAAGGTCCCTTCCAACTCTGTTACTCCTATTCTGTTCTGTTCTGTTCTGTTCTGTTCTGTTCTGTTCTGTTCTGTTCTATTCTATTCTATTCTATTCTACTCCCACTCCATATTCTATATACTATATATTATATTCTAGTCAATTCTATTTTATATTCTATCTCATCCCATCCTATCCTATCCCATTCAATTCCATTCTTCATTCCATTCTTCTATTTTATTCTATTTTCTGATATTCTATTCTATATCCCTATATTCCAATATCCTATCTTATCCTATCCTATCCTATCCTACTCTACTCTACTTCATTCCATATTCCATATTCCATATTCTTGTCAATTCAGTTCTATTCTATATTCCATCTCATTCCATTCAATTCCATTCTTCATTCCATTCTTCTATTCTATTCTATTCTATTCTATTCTATTCTATTCTATTCTATTCTATTCTATGCTATGCTATGCTATGCTATGCTATGCTATGCTATGCTATGCTATGCTATGCTATGCCATGCCATGCCATTCTATTCTTATTCTACTCTACTTTACTACTCTACTCTACTCTACTCTACTCTACTTCATCCTGTACTGTCCCATCCCATCTACCCATAGCCCTGATGGTGCTATCTAGATTGAGTTATGAGGCTTTTAAAGATTGGACAACCATTTGTCTGAATTTGTACAGGATCTCCTGCCTGAGCAGAGAGCTGGACTAGATGACTTGCAAGGTCACTTCCATTTCTTCGGCTGTAATTAGAGATGACTGCTATGTTTAATTTGCTGACCATGGACAATATTGGCTGTTGCTGCATTTCCAAAACTTGCAACCTTCCCAAAGCCGGGAAGTGCAGTGGTTAATAATAGGAAAATTAAAAGGGGGAAAAAATTAAAATTTCCTACTGTTAATGTAGTTATTAGACAGTTAAGAATGTGGGAGGTTTAATGAATAGCTGCGGGTTTCAATGAATAATTCTTGCCATTAAGCCATTTGCCATTAAGCTACTGACTAATATCTTAACTCTATGTTTAATGCACTGTAAACAATAAAAAGATGCTTTTTTTTAACTGTACAGGGAGGACTTGATATTGGTGTTGATACTGAAATAAGGTGGATTTAGATATAGAAACCCCGAATAAGCTTGGGTCAGCTTCTAGCATGACTTAGCAAAGAGAATTGCACAAAGGGTACAATCGGCGTGTTAACCGAAATCCCTCCTGTTCATATCCCCAAATTATGTCCCTACACCTCTCACTTTATTGATAATATTTATACATCATGGTAACCTTCCTAATTCATGGCTGAAGAACTTTCCCCAAAAATATGACCTACCCTGAAAGTAAGTCCTATCTTAATTTTTACATTTGTGCCCAATATAAGCCCTATCCCCCAAATTAAGCCCTAATTAAGAGTGCATGGGTAAAAATTAAGTTAGGGTGGGGATGGGGGAGCGGAGCTGCCCTCTTACTTACATTGGACAGTTGTACCCAAGCCTCTCACACCCCAACACCTGCCTCACCGATCCATTTCTTCTGTAGCTGGCAAGTCTGGCAAGGCTTCCCTGAAAGCTCTGGATCGATCCAGAGTTCTGTTATCGGCTACAGAGGCCTTCAGGAAAGCCTTGCCAGCCGCAGAAGTTCCTGAAGGCCTCTGACAGGGAAAAGGAGGCAACACGCGCAAGTGAGGTCAGTGGATGGTATCTCCCAAAAATAAGACCTGGTGCCTTTTTGGTGGCAAATATATATATAAGACAGTGTCTTATTTTGGGGGGAACATGGTAGCTACACTTCACGTATCCATAGTGCATCTGCCACATGAGCAGATTTAAATGTGGCAAATAGGAAAAGAGAAGCTATGAGGTAGGAGAAGAGATTTTTACTTAATCCATTTCTGTCTTCTGGTTCAAACCTTCTCCCCTGCCTGCTTACAGTTTCTATGCAATCACAGGTGGGAATTGTTTTTTAAAAAAACCTGTGTTTTTGAGATTTTCATTTATTTTAACAATCATGATTAGAACAAAGTACCATTTCCTGAGTTCAAATACCCCACTGTCTTTGATGTGGAAAGGAAAAGGGTGAAAGCACATGGCTCAGAGTTGGCACATTCCTGGCACATGTCTTGCCTGTGCCCACCAGTGGCCATAAAACCTCTTTCCAACTGCTTTTCAAGACATTCTAGAGAAAGATATAAGATCTCAGCTACAGAGAATCCAAAAAGGATAATCTAGATCTTTTAAAGAGCCTTTGGACAATGGTTGCCTTTCTTTGAACCGAGAAGACCTTATGACTCATATTTTCACCATACAGTTAGACTACTGATAACAGATAATCAGAGTTGGAAGGGACCTTATAGGTCATCTAGGCCAGCCCCCTACCCAAGCAGGAGACCCTACATCATTTTGACAAATGGCAGTCCAATCTCTTCTTGAAGGTCTCAAGTGATGGTGCTCCCAAAACTTTCAAGAGCAACTTCTGTTCCATGAGTTGATTGTTCTCACTGTCAGAAAGTTTCTTCTTATTTCCAGGAATTATTACTGGAATAGGGTAGAGTAGAGTAGAGTAGAATATAAATAATTGGAATAGAATAGAATTAATTGGAATGGAGTGGCGTGGCGTACAATACAAGACAATGCAAGACAAGGACAAGGACAAGGACAAGGACAAGGACAAGGACAAGGACAAGGACAAGGACAAGGACAAGGACAAAGACAAAGACAAAGACAAAGACAAAGACAAAGACAAAGACAAAGACAAAGACAAAGACAAAGACAAAGACAAAGACAAAGACAAAGACAAAGACAAAGACAAAGACAAAGACAAAGACAAAGACAAAGACAAATAGGGTGAAAAACAGCTTCTATCCCAGCACAGTAACTATTGAATTCTACTGTATTGTGCAATATTAATGCAATATCAGGGGTTTTCAATTCAATGTATAGAATGCGAAGGATGTGTATTTGTGTTTATTTTCATGGTCATAATGTACACTGAAGATGGTATTTAATTTCATTGTACGAGTTGCAATGACAATAAACTCAACTCAGCTCAACTTAACTCAACTCAACTCAACTCAACTCAACTCAATTCATAGAATAGAATAGAATAATGGAATGAAGAAGGCAACTTCTGTTCCATTGTTTGATTGTTTGCAGTGTCAGAAAATTTCTCCTTAAAATTAAATCAAATTAGATTAAAATAGTTCAACACCCTTTGCCTTCCAGTTTTCCTTTGACCAAGATGTGGGATCTAGTCATTTGTTCAGGCTGCAATTTTGATGGAGGGGAGGTCTATGGGTGTTACTTTTTATTTGTATTTCTTTTTGTTCTTGAGTCAGTTTGACTGGGCAGCATATGTTTAAAAAAATGCAGGCTGTGAGAATTTATATTTGAATGTCTTCTCAAGGCGCAAAATATTCCATGGCAGGCCATCTGTTTCTTCTCTTGCTGACTTTCACTGTTCACAGGAAAACTTGTTTCCTGCCTTATAATTAAGCATCTATAATCAATGTTGTTTTCTATAGATTAAAAAAAATCTGCCTTGAAATCATTCTCCCTCCTCCTCCCAAGATTAATTCATCTATTTTTCTTTGAAAACATAAAGGAATATCCATGTCAGCCCACTGAGCTTTTTGTATGTCAGCTGTTTCTACAATCAAGAAAATGCCTTTTTTTCTGTTCATCCATTCTGCTAAAAATACTCTGCTATCATAAGAACAGATTCCACATGCACTTTCAGAAAATTTTATGGTTAAGCGGATCGAAGAAATGGGGGAACTTATTGAAGCTGATAAAAGTGGATGGAACTGAACAAGGAGAGATTCAGCCTGGAAATAAAGAGAATTATTTCTGACAGTGAGAGCAATCAATCAGTGGAACAGAAGTTGCCTTCAGAAGTTGTGGGAGCTTCATCACTGGAAGCTTTTGAGAAGTTTATTCTAGTCTAATGAAGAGAAGGACCAGGAGAGACAGGAGAGCAGTATTCCAATATTTAAGGGGCTGCCCCAGAGAGGAAGAAGAGGTCAAGCTATCTTCCAAAGCACCTGAAGGCCAGAAAAGGAATAATGCATGAAAACTGATCAAGGAGAGATTCAACCTGGAAATAAGGGGAAACTTTCTGACAGTGAGAACAATCAACCCATGGAACAGAATTGCCTTCGGAAGTTGTGGGAGCTTCATCGCTGGAAGCTTTCAAGAACAGACTGTCAGAAATAGTGTAGGGTCTCCTGCTTGGGCGGAGGGTTGGACTAGATGACCTACAAGGTCCCTTCCAACTCTATTAATCTGTAAAGTTGACCTAATTGGGGAGAGAGTTTTATAAATAGGGAGAATTTAAAGTGAAATGTATAATTTCAGTATTAAGCGTGGAGCTTTTAGGTGCAGCTTGGAGCTTAAAATCTTTCCAGTGAAATACAGTATGTCTGCATGGTTTAAGAAGAGCAACTGGTTTCCTGTATTTGAATCTTGTTTCAGTACCAAATTAATTTACTACTGGTGTCAAACCTGAGAGTAGACCTATGAGAATCCCATGCCAACATTTTGTGTGCATCACTGCTGAACTCTGGGAATAAATTACAAATTGGAAAAGAAGAAGAAGATCATCTATCATCTTTTTAAATAACCCCTTGCAGGATGGAGTCTGAGCAACTGAATGGAGATGAGTATTTACTGGCCGGATGCACTTCCTGTTGCCAATGTGGAGTTTTTCTCAGCAGATATATTCTCAGTGTGCCCAGAGAGAGAAATAACTGCCTCTTCCTAGGATTGAACTTGAAAGATTACCTATGCCTAGTATTAAATGGCATTACCTTAAGAAGTTAAGCTGTTTTAATATGTTTTCTTTATCTCTCCAAAACATATTCTTCCATGGATTTGCCTTACTTTTGATAAAACAGTACATGGATGTTTTGCAACAGTCGGCAATTTGTCTTTTTCTTGATTTATACCTTGCAAGGAGGAATAGAAGGGGAGAGAGAGAGAGAGGCTAATTAAATATAACAAAATTCCGGGGCACATTTATTGAAATATTGATATTTGATGACCAATTAGACAATGTTCTTCAACTCATTATCCTGTTACCTTGGCTTTCTTTATCACTTTAACCAGATTTTTTTTAAAAAAATGTATTTTGTGTGTGTGAGAGAGATGGTTACTGGTAAACGCACAGCCCTGTCATTAAGAAATGTTAATCCTTCTGCCTTTTAAGTACTCTGTGTAATAGGAATTCATCTTCTTTTTTTGTGTGTGCAAATAGTGTCTGAATTTTGTCATGGAATTTAGTGAACATTTCTACATCTCTGCTCTGTATCAGAATATTGTGGCAGACTTCATGTCACTGCACCATAGGTATGGGTTGACTGTGACGGGTTTTAGCTAAGATTTTGTGCAGTTTGGCGAACTGGTAAATCCCACCCCTGACTGGCCCTGCCCCTTTGCCCGTCCCCTCCCGGGAGTCCCCACATCAGAGGCGGGTATTTTAAACAGGTTCTGACCAATTGTGGAGAACCGGTAGTGGCCATTTTGAATAGCTTGGAGAACCGGCAAATCCCACCTCTGACTGGAGATTTTACAGTATCCTTCCCTGCCATGCCCACAGAACCGGTAGTAACACTTTTTGAATCCCACCACTGCCCCACATGGCCCCATTTTGGATCTCAGGGCCCGCACAGAGGCTCGAGGAGTAGAAAACTGGATCTCTGGAGGGCCTCCAGAAGGCTGGAAACGAACCTGGCAGCTCTCCAAGCCTGATAAGGTCTGTGGTTTCAATTCATCCTTGAAAGACTTTGCTGGGACGTTGCTGGATGTGAATGAGATAAATTCCCATTAGCCTAATGAAAAGGATTTTTTGTCGGGACGAGGAGTTGCCTTTATGATTGTGTGAAGCCTAGGTCAGAACAGAAAGCTTTATACTGTACTGGGAAGACCACACTTGGAATGGTGTGTCCAGTTCTGGTGGTCACCATAATACAAAAGAAGAAGAAGAAGATGTTGAAACTCTAGAAAGAGTGAAGACAAGAGCAAGAAAGATGATTAGGGGACTGGAGACTGAATTTTGTGATGAACGATTGAGGGACATAGGTATATCTCATTTAACACAGAGAAGGAGTAAGGGGTGGACTTGATAGAGTCTTCCAATATTGGAAGGCTGTCCCAGAGAAGTACCAGAGGAAACTTAACAAAGAGAGACTCAACCTAGAAGCTTACATACCTTGGCTCTAAGGCCTTAATTAAGTGTGTGTGTGTGTGTGTATTTGTTTTCCTAAGTTTTCACAGGTACTTACATGTATGGCATTCAGCTTTGTTCGGGTATTTTCCCACGTCATTGTAGTTGTTCTTTTAAAGTTGTAGCAATGTTTCAGCAGAATCTCATCTGCCATCATCAGGCTTCTGTATAGTGTTCATCTGTGAGTTAGACTTTTACAGTGGTTTCAGATTTAAATTTGGGGCAGCCTTATTGCTGTGCCAGAATGGTTTTTTCTCCATCCTGATTGGTTGGGAGTCTTGGTCTGTGTTTATTGGTTTTGGAGTTTGCTGTGTTCTGCTTGATTGATGTTTCTAATATCTTGTGTCTGTTTTTTTGGCTCTTTTTGTATCTTGATTGGCTGGCTACATTGTGTTACTTTATTGGAGGCCTTTAGTGCAGCTTGGCTCTAGGTAAATGGATGGCTATCATTAGTTAGGAAGCTGGGTTTCATCTGGGTGCCTGGTTGGGGTGTAAGTACCTGCGAAAACTTAAGAAAACATTTAGTTGGGTCATGAAATGTCTGCAAGAAAACCACCAAGCTCAGAGAGCACCAAGGACCTCACACTCCTCCTCCTCCTCCTCCTCCTCCATCATCTTAGCCATTGCAGGATGGAGGCCTCTTCTGCCTGTTTCCAGCCCAGAATCTTTCTGATATTAGTGGATTATTCTATAGGTTGTTCCAGGGCTCTCTTTTATTTCCTTCCATCTCCTGCTGCTTTTTAATATTTGTATTAAACCATTGGAAGAGAATTTCAGGGGATAGGGGAAAAACAAAACAAAACAAAATACAGCAGATAGAAACAGGCAACAGATCAAGATTTATTAATCAAGGAAGGGGGAGAACTTAAGATGAAACCAAGAGAACAATGCCTAGAGAGGAATATCCTTTCTGAGGGTTTTCATATGCACAATTAAGAGAAAGAGTTAATATGGATAAAGGGATAATGGGGCTTGAGTAATGTAAGACAGAATTTGGGAATGAATTATGTACAAATGATGAATATGTAATTGCGAAAATGTACAAGCTTTTATTAGTATTGGAACTGTAGAAGAGTACGTTGAGGAGGGCGTGATAAAACGGGCTATGAATTTTGGTTTTAATAAGTGGGAGAGGATGAGGGGGGCAATGGGATGAAATTCACTGCGTGTTATCATTTAAAATAGAAAAACTAACTGTGACTGGTTGATAGAATCACATTTACATCAACGCTTCATTATCCCATGGGTCCTTTGTGCTTTCTCTGTTTGCTTGTTTTCTTGCAGATGTTTCAGCACCCAACTATGTAATGTCATCAGTGTTAATGAATGCAGTGTACTGTCAGTTTACATTCTAGTGGCTTGCCCTGTGGGTCTTAGATATTTTTTATTTAGGCTATTGACTGTTGGCTTCTTTGGCAGTTTCTTAATTGGGGTGTCGTTGACTTGATTGTTGGTCTGATGTTAACCTTTGTCATGCGCTTGTCGGAATCTGAATCCAAAGAGGAAAATGAACAGCCAACAAGGGCTCCATTGGCTGTGGAGGAAACTGGGGAAGGGCAAAGTCTGGCTGGGCAGAGCAGGGAGAGGGAGAACAAGGGAGAGGGAGAAGAGAACAACGTGGTTTGCATGGATTACGGGGGAGGAAAGGGTCCTGATTCCCTTTTTTGGCCACACCTGGGAAGAGAGTTTAAAAGAGATGCATGCTGAGTGTGATGTCTGCTGCGAACAAATGTGAGTTTATCTTATGTTGACTTTCATAATCTGCATTCCTGGCATCCTCCCAACTGTGTTGAATGACTGCCATACTTTCATGTCTGGAATTCCTTCTCCTGACCTGCTGGACTAATGACCTCATTTTGGCTTGATTGGATTACAGTTACAGTTTGTGTTGACCACATTTTGGACTTGATTCTCTGCAGCCAAAGGCTGTTCCTGGGAGAGTTTTTCTCCAGCCCAGAAGGTAATCACAACACTGGGGGCAAAGTTGGTGCTAATAAAGAGACTCTTATTGATTATCTGATTGGGTTGCCTTTGTGCCATACCCTGGGTCATCACAACCTTGGCATCGATCCAGTGGTGGGATTCAAACATTTTTACCACTGGTTCTGTGGACTTGGCTTGGTGGGTGTGCTCATGCATGCCAAATGTGCACTTTGCACAGGGTGCAGAGGCATTTGTGCAGGTGCAGAGGTGTTCCAACTCACCACCTGCAAACTTGCACTCTCTTGGTCACTTCAGCATCTGCTGCGCGTCATTCTGCTATGCCGTGCAAAACAGCTGTGCTTCAAAAGCAGGGGATAACGGTGAGTATGGGAGCCCAGGCAGGTGGGTGGGCCCAAAAGCAGAGTGGCGGGGAGAACCAGTTCAGTCTCTGCTGGTCATTGGCTCTTCCAGCTAGCTCAGCAGAACCAGACTGAACCAGTAGAATTCCACCACTGCACTGATCTATGCTGAACTGGATGCTGATTCCTGGTAAAGGAACCCTGGAGCCTATTTCTTTTCTTTTGGGCTGGTTGATGGTCTCTTTTGCATAGTCTTGAGAAATGATTGCAGCCCCTCGCCTTAAACACAGAAGGTCACCCAGGGTAGAGCCTGCTAAAAATCATTTCCATGGCAATACAGGTTTTGCTTGACTTACAAGACTATCCTGTGTTCAGTTTTTAACTGTGTGCTGCCCAAAGAATTCCTTTTAAGCAATGTAAAAACGTGGTAGATAATAATTGGTGTCACTTGTTTAGGACAGGAGTGTCAAATCTGGCCCATGATGTGTTTGGATCTGGCCCGCAGGGCTGTTGTGGAAAATGTAAGGGGCCAACCCGCGTTGCTTTGGCCCAGTCTACCCTGTCATGCTCCTGTTAGAATATGACTCCAAGGGAGAGGAGGAACAGCTGACAGGGAGTGGGAATATGGCTCTGGAGGTTGTGAAGGAAAATGGGGAAGGGCACAGGCTGGCTGGGCATTCAGAGGAAGACCCAGGCCCACCCTCTCTTCATCCTAGGGCACACAGGGAGGAGCGGATAAGGGAAAAACGTGAATGGTGTGGTCTACAGGGGAGGAAATGGCCTTGATCCTCTTCACAGGCTGCAGCTGTGAGGACTGTTTAAAAGGACAAACTGCGCATGGCCCAGTGCTGGAAACAAGGCGTGAAAATATTTCTAGTTTGTCAGTTCTTATCTGAGTCTTGGCATCCTTCCCAGTGTGTGTACTTCAATGTCTGTGGATGTCTTCAAGCCCTTATCCTGCCTTGTGTCATTAATTGTTTCAGTGTGGTTTGTGTTGTTTTATCCTATTTATAATTTATATATATTTTGAGTTTGAACAGAAGTTCTTCCGTTTCGCAACTGTTTGTGGAGGAGTTTTTTCTCCAGTCAATGATAATTGGACTTTTGAAGTCAAGTTGAAGGAATTAAAGGGACTTCACCTGTTTTTGTGACTTTGTTGCTTTTGTATCCCACCCTGGGTCATCACATACCCAATGCGAAGAGGAAACATGCCAGGAGTTTGGGGAGTGGCGTCAAGGTGTCCATCCTACCCAGTCCGCCATGCCCAACCAGTTGGCCACACCCAATGAGTGGTGTCAAGCTGGCCATCCCCACCCAGTCAGCCACACCCACCCAGTCGGACACACCAGCCCGGCTCCCTGAGATCAACCACATCAACCTGGCTCCCCAAGGAAAAAACAACACAAACCACATTGAAGCAATTAATGACACAAGGCAGGATAAGGGCTTGAAGACATCCACAGATATCAAAATACACACACTGGGAAGGACGCCAAGACTCAGATAAGAACTGACAAACTAGAAATATTTTCACACTTTGCTTCCAGCACTGGGCCATTGCAGTTTGTCCTTTTAAACAGTCCTCAATGAAATCAAGTTTGACACCCCCGATTCAAGATATCCAAAATAATTCAGAGTGGTCTGCTGTTGGATAGATCCAGGCCTGAGAACTGGAACCTTAAATGATTTTTAGTAGGCTCTTTCTATGTTTATTAGAGTTTAAAGAAGCTGCATTGACTTTTGCTGATGGTAGCAACAGCTTTTGCTGAAAGCTAATAAAACATAAACTTCCTGGGCTGGATAAAAATACAAACATTGATTAAAGTGGAAGTAGGGTCAACTGTCTGAGTTAGATAGGGCCACTAATTCTTTCGCATCTAATGAAATTAACTCCTTGAAATGGTTAAGCAGGCAATCTTTATTATAACATAGGAGAGGAGAAAAGTGGAGTCATTGTTTATACCAAGACTTTTTTTTAATGGAGTCTCCAGAAAGTTGTAGAGAATATTAAGATGTATTTGCTAGATTAACCCACAGCTCTGGCATTTCATTGTTTAGACACAGACTCATAGATCAGGCCATTCCATTTGGGAATCGCACCTGAGGCTTATATATGTGTCCCTTCACATTATTTTCTCCAAGTGCTTGAGTTATTTGTAAATGTCTGCAGAGATTCTCAGTCATCCAGGTCATTGTTGTCCCAAAGTTGCTTTTTCAGGAGATGCTTTTTCTTATTTTTCTTCTTTGAAGATGTTTTACTTCTCATTCCAAGAAGCTTTTTCAGTTCTGACAGGATAGTGGGGAATGGAAGGATTTATATTCCTTGAAGACAAGCTGGTCATTTGCATCCTTTTAAGAGATTGGTGAGGCCATTTGGAGGTGTATTTGTGTCCTCAGAATTACCTGAGGAGTGCTCCTCGTTCCTGTAGTCCTGTAGTGAGTAATTTATCTATTCAAATTATCTTTTGGGGTCTGGAGATTCTAAGCAAAATTCTACTCTCGACTTCTCCTCACTTATTTTCAACGTAATCAGTTTTTAGAAGGGCGTTTCTCAACCGTAGTGCCTTGAAGCTGTGTGGTGGACTTCAACACCCAGAATTCTGCAGCCGACAGAATTCTGGGAGTTGAAGTCCAAATGGTTGCTAAGATTGAGGTATATGGCTTGGAACATGCTTCATTTCCTTCTCAAAGTTGAAAAACAGAGCATTGCTCTTCATATGGACTGGTTTCCTGAATTAGCAGCAGGAATAGAGGTAGTCTTCAATTTACGAGCACAATTGGGACCAATATTTATGTTGCTACATGAGAAATTGGCCCCGTTTTATGTCTTTCTTGACCCGATCATAAGTGTGGAAAAAAAAGGCCCTTAGTCACGTTTTTCAGTGCCATTGTAACTTCTAATGAACCGTTGTAAGTCAAGGGCTATCTGTAGACTGCTGGTTTGGTATAGTGAAACTCTAATAACAATGTGAACTTATGAATGGAGCTGTCTGGATGTGCTTCCTCAGCAGAGGTGGGATTCAGCCAGTTTGGACTGGTTCGAGTGAACTGGATGTTAATTTTATGTCTGGTTCGGCGAACCAATAGTCCCGATGACCAGCTGTCCTCTCCCCACCCTGCTCCTCCACTCCCAGGAGTCTCCACACAGCCTGTTCTGGATGCCAAGTAAGTACAGGGCCTGCATGGAGGCTCAGGGACGGCGAAAAATAGGCCTCCAGGAAGTTCTTGAAGGCTGGGAACAGGCCCTTTTCCAGCCTCCACAGAGCCTCCGGAGCCCGGGGAGGCCATTTTTGTCCTCCAGAGGCTCAAGAAAAGCCTCCAGAGCCCAGGGAGGGCAAAAACGCCCCCCACCACCATGGTGCAGGAGGCCAACTAGGCCACGCCCAGCATGGCCACACCCACCCAGCAATCGTGCAGAGAACCCTTTGCTAAAATTTTTTGAACCCCACCCCTGTTATCCTCACCAATATTTTTAATTGCTTCTGGTTCTTTTTTCCTGGATTTCCCCATTGAAGCAACACAAATGTAACCCTGGATGTTTTATGGAAAATGAAGACCAGATGGATTGTCTTATCTATCACATTTCAGGATTCCTTCCATTGTTTTATGGTGCTTGTCGTGGTAAAACCGAAACTCGGTGGTTTTGAAAGAAGGAATGTTTTCCTGAATGAAATGCCGTTAAGTCCAAATGGCTGCTTATAATTCTGCAATTGAGCTGTAGGGTGGGTAGTAAGTGCCCTGTCGGTCTCTTGGTAGTGATCTGGGAAGTTAATTTTATTTTTGCTGTAGGCTAGGCTTTCATGGTGCTTATCCAAGTGGGAGGAAAGGGGGGGAAAAAAGCCAAAGTGAATTAGAACTGCCTTTTTTAAAAAAAAATTGCAGCAAAAGCAGTTACTGCTTCTTATCTTTTGGCCATGTTTGCCTTGGATGAGTCATCACAATCACAGTGCAATCTGTTTTGATTAGCAGAAGAATTCTGAAGAATAACAGAACAGCACTGAGTTGGAAGGGGCCTTGGAGGTCTTCTAGTCCAGCCCCTCCCCCTGCTCAGGCAGGAATCCCTATACCAGGGATGGCTAACCTTTTTGGGCTCCTGTGCCAAAAATTGTCCGTGCACTTGCATGCTTGTGCTTGTGTGCCAGCACCCAGAAGGCAATGTGCCCCCCCATACCCCCTATGCATGTGCATACAATCCCCCCCCATTACCTGAACTGCACCTCACAGCTGATTTTCAGCTGGTTTGAGGCCTTTATCAGCCTCCCAAAGGCTTGAGGAAGGCTTCTGCAGGCTTCAGCAAACTTTGTAGGTCAAAAACTAGCCCCGTTTTGTCACTTCCTGTTTTTCCGGAAATAATGCACAGTGAGGTAAGTTTGCCTGTAGCTTGTGTGCCCGCACAAATGGCTCTGCATGCCACCTGTGCCACACGTGCCATAGGTTCGCCATCATGGCTCTCCACCATTGCAGACAATGGGGCTGTCCAAACTCTTCTTGAAAACCTCCAGTGTTGGGGAGAAGGTGGAGCTTCGTTTCGGCGATACAGCTGCAATCTTGGGGCTCTGAGATCGCAGCTGATATTTTCGCCCCTGGTCGGTCCCAACGGACCTAAACAGTCCCGTAGAGATGGGGATTGAGAAGGGTACTGTCCCAGGATCCCAGAGATATCGCAAAATCTCTGGTTTGATCCGGGAGAAGCCCTTTTGCTGGCGGCGCAGAGGCAGCCCCCATAGCTGCTGAAGTCGGGACAGCTCCGGAAAGAAAGTGATTGGAAAGAAGTGTGTCGGCTGGGTGAGAAATTCCTTTTGTGTTGTAAATTCGCTGAGGCTTGAAAGGGCATCCTGAACAAAGAAGAAATCTGTGAGGCTTTTTTTTTGACCAAAACTGTTTCAGCGGCGTTTTTTAAAGTGATGTCAAATTGAGGCTTGGATTCTTTTTTCTTTTTCTTACTTTTTTTCTGGGGACTTAAGTGTGACTTTGTAGGCAACCGGATTGAATTTTCTCTTATATATATTTTTATGCTCCTTTTGATTTTTTAATTTTTTCTAGGATTGAGGCTCCCTTTAGCTATTTTCTTTTTCTTTTCTTTTTTTGTATACATTATTTATTTTTTCTGGCTGGGGGGGTAGAGCATTAAGAAACATTGCAACACTGCCAACTAGAGGCTTGAAAATACTTTAAGACTCCTTCTCAAGGACATTTCAACGTGATGGATACAATGAAGGCATATGCTAGAGGTCTGATAATAGATTATACAAGAAAAAAGAATATTAGGAAAAGGCAAGCTTCTAAGGCCTTGGAAGATGAGTATAAAAGACTTGAAAAAGAATTACAGAAAATGCCACAGAAAAAAGATATTAAATTGAAGCTGGATGTAATTAAACATAAAATGGAATTAATAGAGAAAGAAGAATTGGCACAGAAAATCAGAAATTCTAAACAGAATTACTTTGAAGATGCGAATAAACCAGGTAGATGGCTAGCATATAAATTGAGAAAGGAGAAGGAATCAAGAAAAATATTGAAGTTAACAGATGATCAAGGCAAAGTTTGTTATGGTAACAAGGAGAAAAAGGAAATTATTCGAGATTTTTATGGGCAACTATAGAAACAAGAGAATATTGATGAGGAAAAAGTCAAACAATATTTACAGAATGCTAATTTACTGAAGATACCTAAAAAGACTGAAGAAATGTTAGAAAGCAATATAACAATGATGGAATTAAATGAAGCATTTAAGAGACAAAACAATGGGAAAGCACCGGGTCCAGATGGGTTCCTGGCAGAATTCTATAAAACATTTCAAGAATCATTGAGTATCCCATTGTTAGAAGTCATGAATGAAGTTATGTTAAAGAAGATGATACCCAAAACATGGTCAGAGGCTTATATCATACTTATTCCAAAAGAAGAGGCTGACCCACTGCAAATTAAGAACTATAGACCTATTTCCTTATTGAATGCAGACTATAAGATCTTTGCTTCAATTTTAGCAGAAAGACTTAAAAATATTTAAATAATTTTATTCACCCAGATCAAAATGGATTTCTGCCAAAGAGACAAATCAGAGACAATATGAGAGTAATCTTGGATACTTTGGAATACTATGAGGCTCATCCTGAAAAGCAAATGGTTTTGATATTTTTAGATGCTCAAAAGGCATTTGACAACGTGAACTGGAGATTTATGTTATTACTATTGGAACAGATGGGTTTTGCTAAAAAATTTATTCAAGCAATCGAAGCCATATATAATAAACAGACAGCAAAGGTAATGATGGAGGGGGAACTTACAGATTTTATTAATATAAGAAAAGGCACAAGACAAGGGTGTCCCCTATCTCCTTTGCTATTTGTGCTGACCTTGGAAGTGTTGAATAGAAATATTAGGGATGATAAAAGCATAAAAGGAATGAAAATTAAGAAGGAAGAATTTAAACTACAAGCTTTTGCTGATGATTTAGCTTTTATTCTGGAAGACCCGTTAGAAACAGCTCCAAGGTTATTGGAAAAGATAGAGACATATGGTGAGATGGCTGGTTTGAAAATAAATAAAAATAAAACAAAGATTTTGACAAAGAACATGCTATTGAGGCAAAGAGAAGAACTGGCAGATCTTTTGAAAATCCAAACTACAAATAAGGTGAAGTATCTGGGGATATATTTGACAGCAAGATGTAGCACATTAAAAGAGAATAATTATATTAAACTCAAACAACAGATAGCTACAGATTTGAAGAAGTGGGAAAACTTGCAATTGTCATTAATAGGGAGAATTTCAACAATCAAGATGAATGTTTTACCTAGAATTTTATTTTTGTTCCAAACAATACCAATTAGACTTGGAAAAGACTATTTTGAAGATTTAAATAAAATCATGTTGAAGTTTATATGGCAAGGTAAAAAAGTGAGAATAAAGCTAAAGCTTTTGCAAGACGCTAGAATTAGAGGAGGTTTTGGCTTGCCTAATTGGGAATTGTATTATCAAGCTGCAAATTTGATGTGGGTCAAAGAATGGATAACATTAAGAAAGCATAGATTGTTGACATTAGAAGGGCATGATTTGCTGTTGGGCTGGCATGCTTTTTTATGGTATAAAGGAACTAAAACACAGGGTTATTTTAGAAGACATTATATGCGGGAGTCTTTGTGGTTAAACTGGGAGAAGATAAAAAGACAATGTTATTTGAAAATTCCAGTTTGGTTATTGACTATTGAAGCATTTTCCTATCCTATAATTTATAAGAAGGAACAAACAGTTAGATATGGGGAACTCTTGGATGAAAAGTGTGAACTTAAAATGATCCAAAACTTAGAGGAACAAGGTATAAGGATGAATTGGTTTTCATATGCGCAAATACATTCAAGGTATGATGAAGATTCTAAAACGGAGGGATTCTATGATAAGCAGACTGATTTAGATAAAATCTTGATGGGTACTGATGAGAAGGTGATTAAAAAATTGTATGGTTATTTACTGGGAATTAAATTGGAGGAAGAACAAGTCAAAGAAACTATGATTGCTTGGGGGAAGAATTTTGGATATGGGATTGATTTAGAGAAATGGCAAAAATTGTGGTCTCAAAATTATAAAATGACAATGTCAACAGCATATAAAGAAAATTTGTATAAGATGTTTTACAGGTGGCATTTTCCCCCGACAAGAATAGCAAGAATGTTTAAGAACAAATCTGAAAAATGCTGGAAATGTCATCAGATACCCGGCTCGTATTACCATATGTGGTGGACTTGTGAGGATGCTAGAAAATATTGGATTATAATTCGCATGTGGTTGGAAAAAATGACAAAGAAACACATAGACTTGAAACCAGAGATCTTCTTATTGGGAATTTTACCTGATACATATAGTAAAGATTTGAAGTACCTGATTGTAAATGTATTAACAGCGGCCAGGATTGTATTTGCTAAAAATTGGAAGAATGAGAAAATACCATTACAGGAAGAAATTATTAAGAAAATATTGGAATGTGCTGAGATGAGCAGATTGACATTTGAAATTAGAGAGCAAGAGGATAAACAATTTTACGAAATTTGGGATCTTTTTTATAAATGGCTAGATGATAAAATACGATAATAGAATATTTAGAATGCTAGATAGTAAGGAATATCTTTATTTTGCTATTATTTTGTTATTTGACATTATATTTATAAAGGGTTTTTTAGGATTGATTTGATATGATTATATGATTTGTTATAGAGTAAACTGGTTTAAAGTATTGTTAGCTCATAAAGCATGAATGATTAAAAATATAGAAAACCTCCAGTGTTGGAGCATACACAACTTCTGGAGGCAAGTTGTTCCACTGATGAATTTATCTTACTGTCAGGAAATTGCTCCTTAGTTCTTGGTTGCTTCTCTCCTTGATTAGTTTCTATCTGTTGCTTCTTGTCCTGCCTTCAGGTGCTTTGGAGCAGGGGACTCCAATCTTGGGAACTTTAAGACCTTGTGGACTTCAACTCCCAGAATTCCTCAGTCAGCACAGCTGGTTGAGGAATTCTGGAAGTTGAAATCCACAAGTCTTAAATTTCCCAAGGTTGGAGACCCCTGCTTTGGAAGATAGGTTGACTCTCTCTTCTTTATCACAACCACTCAAATACTGGAAGACTGTTATATCATGTCGCTCCTATTCCTTCTTTTGATTAAGCTAGATTTACCAACAACCCTTCTTGTTGGTTCTCTGTGGTCATAGCAACATTTCTGGTGGTAGATGGAAGTGAACCAAGAAAGATGCCAGCGTTTTAATCTATAGAACAATAAAATACACATTTTGTGGTTCATTTTTGGGAAATGTCTATGCACTCCAGCCTGCTCTGATCATCCATCAACTCCTAGGTTTGATGGCGTGAGAAAAGAGAAGTTTTCTTCCTGTTTACAGCAGGGGAAAAAAAATCATAATTAAAAAACATTGGCTAGTTCCATCTGCCAAATACTTATCAACCATTCCAATCAAAAACTGGGATGTAGATTGTATATAATGTGCCACGTATGGCACCTGTTTAAAAGACCAAGTAGGCATTGTCACTTCCATATAATAGAAAATAGAATAACAGGGTTGGAAGGGACCTTGGAGGTCTTCTAGTCCAGCCCCCTGCTTAGGCAGGAAACCCTACACCATTTCAGACAAATGGTTATGCAATCTCTTCTTTAAAACTCCCAGTGTTGGAGTATTTACAACTTCTGGAAGCGAGCAGTTCCACTGATTAATGGTTCTAACTGTCAGGAAATTTCTCCTTAATTCTAGGTTGTTTCTCTCCTTGATGAGTTTCCACCCATTGCTTCTTGTCCTGCCCTCAGGTGCTTTGGAGAATAGCCTGACTCCCTCTTCTTTGTGGCAGCCCCTGAGATATTGGAACACTGCTACCATGTCTCCCCTAGTCCTTCTTTTCATCAGAGTAGACATACGCAATTCCTGCAACCGTTCTTCATAAGTCTTAGTCTCCAGTCCCCTAATCCTCTTTGTTGCTTTTCTCTGCACTCTTTCTAGTGTCTCAACATCTTTTTTATATCATAGCGTGACCAAAACTGGATGCAGTATTCCAAGTATGGCCCTACCAAGGCATTATAAAGTGGTATTAACACCTCGTGTGATCTTGATTCTATCCCTCTTGTTTATGCAGCTTACAACTGTGTTGGCTTTTGGTCTCCCTAGAGGCAATCATATTATGGCATTACTGGTAGTTACTGGGATCTGAAGAATGTAGATAATTGTAGGAGCAGACATCCCAGTTAAAAAGGGGGTTTATATCAACTGGCCAGTAGTGGCATTTGCCGGTTCGCTGAACTGTGCAGAATCATAACAACCGGTACACCTGAACTGTTGTAAACAGGCGGTAGCTCACCTCTGACTGAGACATATAAAGTGGTTTTGAAAATAAAATATGGTTGTGGTTAGGAATGATCCTTGACTGAAACCCTAGGCAAGCCTGGAAAATAAAATATTATTCTAGTGAGAAAGGCTCTGAACATCCAAATTTGGAAGTTCATCATTGGCCTCTGAACTGCTTCAGAAGACTCTGCCAGGGTCATTTGACACTCCAAAGGAGTGCTCCAAATTCAGCCAGATGGAGAACGATTTTCTTGGACACATTCCCAGACCTCCAACTGATCTTTCGTAGTTGTGTGTATGTGTGTGTGTGCATGTGTTTGTTTGTTAATTGAACTTACAGGACATTGAAAATGTTTGCAGATTGGCTGTTGTCCCCTAATAATCTGAACTCTTTATGTTTGCTAGGACCACCACAGAGAACAGTGTCTCCCAAACAAGAGCATGAAGATCGCAAACACGAAAAGGTGACGGACAAAGGAAGCGAGAGCGGAACGTCCTGCAATGAATTGTCCACCTCCAGTTGCGAGAGCCACTCCGAAATGAGCACGCCTCAAGAGAATGCGACTAGCGCTCAGCAGCCTACGAGCCATGAGTCCAATACCCTGACATTGGATCGCCCATCGAAGAAGGCTCCGGTCCAGAAAATGCCCCCGCCAGACAAACGTCGAAACAGCGAACTTTTCCAGACTCTGATGAGTAAGTCCAGAGAAACAAACCTTTCCAAGAAAAAGGTCTCAGAGAAGCTCGGCGTTGAAGAAGAGATGAAAAAATGTATTCAGGAGTTTAAAAAGATTCACATCCCCGACGATTTCCCAGAAAGGAAACGTCCATGGCAATCTGAACTGTTGCAAAAATACGGGCTATAGTTTTTCAATCTTGCATCTCATGTCCATGGTGCATTAGGTATCTGTTCCATTGCTGGTTTACTTGTTGGTCTTCTCCTTGGACTTCTGCGGCTTCTTTCTTTCTGTGAACTGGATAGGACATGAGTTGACTCTTTCTTTCTTTCTTTTTTTAAAGGATAGGATTAATGAAAATAAAACCTAGATCCTTTTATAATAGTTAACAAATGCATGGTCAAGACATTTGGGGGTTTAAGCCTTCTCATCCATGGAATAAATATATCATCTGGTCGCTCACCATTTTATATATGTTACAGCAGTGATATAAAGTTCCACAGCACAAAATGATGGGTCTAAGGCAGGGGTGGGGAACGATGGCCCTTTTATGACTTGTGGACTTCAACTCCCAGAATTCCCAAGCCAGCACGAGGAATGATGGCTCTTTTATGACTTGTGGACTTCAACTCCCAGAATTCCAGAGCCAGAATCGCCCTTTTATGACTTGTGGACTTCAACTCCCAGAATTCCCAAGCCAGCATGGGAAACGGTGGCCCTTTTATGACTTGTGGACTTCAGCTCCCACAATTCCAGAGCCGGCTGGCTCGGGAAATCTGGGAGTTGAAGTTCAAAAGTCATACAGGGGCCACAGTTCCCTGACTCTGCCTTAGAAGCTTTAATATTAAAATGGCGGCCTCAGGAATTCTGGAAGTTGAAGTCCAAAAGTCAACAAGGGGCCATCATTCCCTATCTCTGCCTTAGAATCTGAGTCTTACATATTAAAATGTCCAGGTCAGGAATTCTGGGAGTTGAAGTCCACAATCATCAAGGGGCCATCGTTCCCCCACCTCTGCCTTAGAACCTTTCATATTAAAATGGCGTCCTCAAGAATTCTGGGAGTTGAAGTCCACAAGTCAAAAAGGGACCATGCTTCCCCCAACTGTGGTCCAGAGATACGGGATAGTATTTGGCACAAACATATTTTTAAAAATTAGCACAATGAAGGAAGCTTCCATTTTGCATGAGCCCAATAAGGACAAGTGGCTCACACGAAGGAACAAAAGGTTGCGTGCTTCTGGGATAAATATTTTGTTCGTTGCCAAGATTATAACTTGTAAAATGCCTTTGGAATTGAACTATGAGGATTTGTGTTTGGCTGTGTGTTTGTTTTGTGAGGATGGTGTAAATATGCCTTATATTGTTAAATGATCATGTTAAATGACGTTCATCTAATTAATGTTTGCCAGGGTTATTTCTGTGAAATGCAAAAAAATTATCAGCGGATTGTGAAACTGGTTTGATGATCTGAAAATCTTCTGTTTTCATGTTAATCAGCGATGTTGGAAAAATTAAAAATAAACATTCTCTTAATCCATTGGTTTAAAGGGGCCTATTGTTAAACTTTCCTGATTGATTGACTGCTGTTTGAACCTTCAAATAACATTTTAAGATTTTACTCAGGGTCCTCATGATTCATTTATTTTGCTAACATATTGTAAATAACACGTTATAGACCAAATGAATAATGCTATGAGTTTGAGCTTTAATTAAAATGTTCAAGAGAATTTCACCAAGTTAGGAAAAAAGACAACATTCAGAATAGTTGTGTTAAAATCTCACCATGGTTGCACAATTCTTATCCGGCAAAGAAAATAGTATTTCTGAGACTTGATAGTAAATTAGTGTATGACACTAAATTATCCCTAAAAAGAAACAGCCATCAACATACATTTCTCAGTGTATGAATAATAATACATCAGGGTGACACAAAACAATCTAGCAAATCAGGTTTGATTATAAATTAAGAATTTGTAGAGACAAGTGAAATATTGCTGTTATTGAATTTTTTAAAAAATATGCAGACAATTTGTTTTCTTAATTTGACTGTTTCACGCCTTTGTTTGCCACACAGTTTTTTCTTCGATAATTTAAATCTGTACATCACCGTTGGAAGAATTCCTTGGTGACACGAGTGTGGAAATATTTTCAAGTCCTGAGATTTTGTAGACTGTTTTATTTCGCAAGTTCAATCTACATGTTTAGGAACACAATTTTGCAGTTTTGACTGATTCAGTAAACATTGCCCTAGGAAGTCTATAAATTTTATACACAAAATACCCCATGCAGTTGTGGAATCAAATAACCAATATCTGAAATATCCCCCTCTAAATCAAACAAATCGGAACTGTCTCATGCTTATGTCACATCTCATTAAAGATGTCAGAACAAGGTTTAGTCATAACTACACAGTTCAACCAGTGTAACAACCAGTTTGGTGAGCGCGTGCAGGCAGCGTTTGAAAACCACATATTTTCAGCTCTAAAAGTTACCTTCTGCTGCAGCCCTGGTAAGTAAAACAGCTTATGTGCATCAATTCACTGTGTGCCGCACAAATTAGTTGGGCTGCAAAACATGGAAATATAGGATAGATTAGGGCAGGGGTGAGTGGGAGGACATACTAATCACCGGAACTACTGGTTCACCCGAACTGGTCCGTACCGGCTGAATCCTACCCCTGTAACTACATAATTGAAACCGAAGCATTACAGTGGATAAATTCTAAGTGTGATTTATGTACCAATCCAAATCTTCTCCCTTTCTCTTCTGCTTTTCTTTTTCTTTGCCCTTGACTATACAACAGTTTGCTTAGGGAATCAGAAAGCATGATAAAAATTCTTTAATTTCACAATATCTAGACAGACTTAACCATAGGAAAATGGGACAATCCTAGACCAGGCCAAATCCAGAAACATCAGGAAATTTTTAGAAGCCTGGCACTCTGACAAATCCGCCATCAATAGACACATATACATGAAAAACATAGACTATAGACCAGGGGTCTCCAACCTTGGCTCCTGGAAGCCTGGCGGACTTCAACTCCCAGAATTCCACAGCCAGCTTTGCTGGCTGTGGAACTCTGGGAGTTGAAGTCCGCCAGGCTTCCAGGAGCCAAGGTTGGAGACCCCTGCTATAGACTATGCAGAAGAGATAATCAATCAGCCCAAAAGAGAACAAAAAAAAAAGACTCCGCTATTTCTTTACCAGGAATCAGCAACCAGATCAGCATTTAATTCCAAGGTTAACACCAGACCAACATGGCTTAACAACTGTAGCCAGAAAGGTCTTAAAATGAGGCCAAAGTCACTTAACCCCTGTCTCACTTAGCAACAGAAATTTTGAACTCAGTTGTCATAAGGCGAGCACAACTTGTATTGCCGTGGAAATGAATTTTTTTAGCAGGCTCCACCCTGGGTGACTTTCTGGGTTTAATGTTTGCTCAGACGGTCTTTGAAAATGCAGCATAATATCAGCGTACTTCCTTTTTCTGCATTAAAGCGAGCAAAACAAAAAACGCATGTGGCACATAACTGAGAAAGGAATAGCAGATGTGAGACATTCGACCTTATTGGGACAACAAACAGAAATGTCATTCGGGGCTTCAGTTAATTCCAAAGGTGGGCTGCTACCGGTTTGCACCAGTTTGAGCGAACCGGTTGTTAATGTTATGGCCGGTTCAGTGAACCAGCAAATCGCACCCCTGGCTGGCTCCGCCCACCCACCGCTCCCCTCCCAGGAGGTCTTCTTGCAGCCCATTTTGGATGGCAGGTAAGTGCAGGGCCCGTATGGAAGCTTGGGGAGGACAAAAAACCTGGGTTCCTGGAAGTTCCAGAAGGCTGGAAACACGCCCGTTTCCGGCCTCCAGAGAGCTTCCAGGAACCTGGAGAAGGCACAAATATCCCCCCCCCCGCAACCCATTTTCACTCCCAGGGTGTGGCAGAGAACCAGTTGTTAATTTTTTTTTTTAAGCCCACCCCTGATTAATTCCCTGCGATTCTTTTCTCCTAGTTCAATTTTCTGCCTGCCAACATGCACCAATCCAAAGGATTGTCCTTTCTTGTTTTTATTTCCCAGTTTTTGGCTTCCTCCCAACTGGAGGCTTGCCAAGTTCATCGGAAGATTTTAGCGACAAAGCTGATCTTAATCCTTTCTTGGCTGGTTCACAGTATTCATTAATAACAAAAGGTCCAGCTTGATTTTCCTTGCTTATGCAAATGGTGTATGCTTTTTCTCCAGCAGAAAAATGAGTGGTCCTCTATTTGCAAAGATATCATACCCGGGGGTGGGATTCAAATTTTTTTTAACAACCAATTCTGTGGACATGGCTTAGGTGGTGGGCGTGGCTTGGTGGTCATGTGACTGGGTGGACATGGCTTGATGGTTATGTGATTGGCTGGATGTGGACAACTCAGTATCACTCACATTGAGGCATGCATCTCCTCGCCTGGCCTCTCATGACTGTGGGGATGCTACAATAGTCGTAAGTGTGAAAAATGGTCATAAGTCACTTTTTTCAGTGCCATTGTAACTTTGAATGGTCATTCCACACAAACAAAGAACCAGCAAAGGAGGGGAAAAAAACTCCAGAGAGGTTCCTGAGACAGGAAGTCTAGTCCTGCCAAGAATGTAATAAGGGTTAACGGAGAGGCAGTTCCTGTAAGCAACACCAGAATGTTTCCTTCCTGCCTTCCTGCCAGGATTAGGCCAGTAAGTTCCTCTAACAACTGATTCTTCAAACTGCTTAGAATGTTAACAACCAGTTCTAGCAAATAGGTGCCAAATGGTAGAATCCCACCCCTGATCATACCTTGCAAAAGCACGAAAGCTGTAGAAATGTCACCAGGACAAGAAAATAGGGAAAAGGGATTTTGAAAGAAAATACTCTCGGGGGGGGGTGGGAGGGGATTGGGACAAAATGTCACTTTATTCCACAAGGGAGACAATCAAAGGGATTCAACTCTTGGCTCTGGCCTGTGTCCAGTGTAGAATTTTTGTAAAGGTTCTTTCCCTGACAGAAGTATAGGGTAGGACATGCACAATGGATTGCATGGATATACTTTGGAGGCAATTTATTGCAGACAGTTTCCCCAATACATCCGTCACAGAATCAAGATCACGTGAAGTGTTAATACCACTCTATAAGGCCACACTTGGAATAATGCAACCAGGTTTGCAAACCATTTATCTGCTAAAAGACCACAGGTTCTGTCTTTCAGCAGCTCGATGCAGAAACTAAATTATATTTCAGAAGAGATAATGTGTCTCGTTTCCATTACTTATCCCCTAAGCTTGAAGTATGTTCAGAAAAACATGAGATCTTTTGTCCTCCTTGTTTAAAGAGATGATTGCGGCTCTTTGGCAATTATGCATGTCATGAGTGGATGGTCCTTAGATGCTGCCTGCACCGGGTTGCTTTCTTGCAGATGTTTCATGACCAGGCTAGGCTACACCATCAGGGGCCCGAGAGAGTGAGGTGTCCTGGCTGCTTTAATATAAAAGCTCCAGTCAGATCATGTTGTGGTTAGCCGGCAGCAGGTGCAGATGGCTGAGAAGACCGAGGACTCTGACAAAGGGCCAGGACCATCAGGGAGTGGACTGCTGCCTTCAGAGATTGTGGGGGCTGGCAGCAGCGACAAGGAGGTTCCTGAGGAGCCTGTGCCAAGTGAATGTGTGCAAAGGATTGCTCAGAGGAGAGAACAGTTACAGCAGCACAGATGACTCGGGAGTAAGGCTGCAAGATAATGGCCTCTTCCTCAAGAGGATAAAAGCCAAGTTTGGAAAAGCATTCTTTGCAGATAGCAAAGAAGCTCTTAAGCTCAACTGGTGGACATACTTGTGTTTGGAGAACACAAGTTTGTGTTTGGAGAATCTTGTAAATTAGTTCTTATCTCTGAGTTGGCCATACCTAGTTGGCCATACCTAGTTGGAGTTGGCTGCAGGAAGTTGGCTGTGGTTAGTCATCCTATTCCGTCTGGAGGGGAGGGGGAAAACTTAGAGGGAAAGTGGAAGTAATGGAAGTAAAAGCACCTCTCGGAGATGGCGAGCAGTTGGCCAGAAAACTTGGTCCTTGCCTGGAGCCTCCTGGCCAACTCAAACGTACCCTCCTCCTCTGAACTCGTGGGGTCCAGGGCCTGATCCTTGACTCTCTTTCTCCCATTCCATAAATCCAGATCATCATCTCCTTTTAATGACCCCATAATCTCTTGTGGGGTGGAGTCTGGGCAACTGAGTGCAGCTGAGTATTTCCTGGCCAGATGCACTTCCTGTTGCCAGTGCAGAGTTATATTCAGCATATATTTTCAACATGCCCAGAGAGGGAAACATCAGTACCTAGGATCAAACTCACAGCTTCCTGATTATGAGGCGAGAACTTCTTCTCTAGACCACCGCACTGCTCATTTGCTAAATCCAGATCCCAGATGTAAATTCAACTGGCGCATGGCAGGACAAAAATCCATCAACAGACTTCTCCAGATGTTATTAAGGCTACTAATCAATAACTCTCAGCAGCCCTCGTGACAGGCATGTTTATTGCTAGCAACATCTGCTTTCCCTCTCCAACATTTGCACGGTGTCAGGATTTGACAGCAGACTTGAGAAGTCTCCCCTGTTAATGGGAGAACGCATTCTTTGACAGTGTCAAGATGGAAAAATCTCTGTGATAAACAGGCAACAGTAGTCTTAATAACTCTCCAAAGACCAAACCTCGTTCTCTCTTTCTCGAACGAGGAAGCCGATCTGAATGTGACACTCAACCTTTTATCAGGAAAGTCGGCTCACCTGTTTTGATCTAATTGGCGGAGATGCCCCTCACCTGAGTAAGGGATTTAACGGTTGAAATGCTGGGTGACAGTTACAAGAATAAGAATATTATTCTTCTGCAGATTTTGCAAAGGACATATGAAGTTGTTTGAAATCCCTGGGTAATTTGTGGGTGAATTGCTTTCCCTGGCTACTGTTCAATATTCCTCAATTTATGTACATACTAACTGCTTTGATTAAAGAAAAACTGTTATGTCCGTGTGGACAGAAGCCAGGAGTCGGTGACTGTGTTTCAAGCTCTTTTTATTAGTCAGGAACCGAACTGGGGCTAAGGGAAAACTTCGCGGCTTTTTATTTCCAAGCCGCGGCGGCCGCGGCCAATGGCACCACTTTGAATCTCCCGCAATTCGAAATGACCAATCGCAGGAGATTCTCAGCGAGCCAATCGGCGCGGCTCACCTAGCCAATCAGAGCGCCCTGCACTTTGGCCAATCAAAGCGCGGGGATCTCAAGAATTCAAATGAGGAGACAGAACACCCCTCCCCTCTTGGTTCAGTCCTTATGTCGCGTAGTCCCATAGGTAGGCGGGGCTCCATCTCTGCCTACTGGACCTGCGCAGGTCAGTCGTAGGTTGGATCCCGGCCGGTTCGGTCGGGTTCTCTGTTTCTCCGGACTCCGTCGTGGGAACCGCCTGGTCTGTCTGGCCGGGCCGCTCTCCGCAGCTCCCTCCTGGGCTACCCGGGTTGGTTGAGCTGCGGGTTTCGCCGCTCCCGCTCGGTCTTCCCGGGTTGGTTGAGCTGGCCTGGCTGTCTCTTCCTGGCGAGGTTTCGTGCTGGCTGCTTTCAGGTGAGTATGGCTGGTTTATTTTTTCTGGGTTTTGGTTCCCTGGGTATTCCCTCTCCTCTTGGTTTGTGTTGCGGGGGTTGGTCTTGCTTGGTTGCATGTCGGTGGTCTCTTGTGTGGTCGTCCTCGATCTTAACTGGTCGATGTGGCGTTTCCACGGTCATCCGTCGGTTGTTTGTAGCCGGTACGAGTGTGGGCCTGTTAGTTGTGTTATGATGGCCGGTACCCATAATGGGTCTCCAGTTAGGTTCTTCACGTAGATGGCGTCGCCTGGTGCGCAGGTTCGGTGTTTGCTGGTGGAGTCTGGGGGTTTCTCTGGGTTGTACGTGGGGTGTAATCTATCGAGTGGGGACCTTATTTTCCTCCCCATTAGCAGTTTGGTTGGGCTTTTATCTGTTGTGGTGTTTGGGGTTATGTGCTGGATGAAAAGTAATTTGTTTATTTTGTCCTGGATCTCCCTGTGGTCTATTTTCTGGATGGTTTTCTTTGTGAATTGAACCATCCATTCCGCCCTACCATTCGCCGCCGGATGGGCCGGGGCTGTCAGCGCGTGTCGTATGCCCCTCTCCGCTAGGAATTTTTCGAATTCTAGCGAGGTGAATTGGGGCCCGTTCTCGGAAACGAGGACGTCTGGGAGGCCGTGTGTTGCGAAAAGTTTGCAGAGTTCTTTGGTCACGGCCTCCGTGGTGGTTGTTCTCACGTTGCTTACCTCCAGCCAGTTGGAGTAAGCGTCTATGGTTATTAAGAAAGTGTGTCCTTTTGTGGGCCCGGCGAAATCTATGTGGATCCGAGACCACGGTCCCCTGGGGGTTTCCCGCTCTAGGATGGGTGCTGTGGGTGGGCTTGGCCTAGTTTCCTGGCATCGTTGACACCTTGCTACCCAGGCCTCGATCTGTTTGTCCATCCCTGGCCACCAAGGATAACTTCTGGCCAGGGCTTTTGTCCTAACGATGCCCGGGTGCCCCTTGTGTAACAGTTCCAAAACCTTCCCTTGTAGTTTTTCCGGAATGACCACCCTATCCTCCCATAGTATGCACCCTTTTAGTAATGAGAGTTCCATTTGCCGGTTCCGGAATGTCCTGACGGACTCGTCGTTTTCCCTTTCCGGCCACCCTTTCTTTACCCAACGCAAAACCCACGCCAGACGTTTGTCTTTATTAGTTTCTCGGGCAATGTCTGACGCGGTTATGGGTAGGTTGGGTAGAGTCTCTATGCTGAGGGTGGTTGTCGTGGGTGCTGGGTCAGTGTCTGGTTCAGGTAACGGTGAGCGGCTTAAGGCGTCCGCATGGGAGATAGTCTTACCAGGTCGGTGTGTGAGTCCGTAGTTGTAGGCAGCCAGGAATTTGGACCACCTTGTCATTCGGGGAGATAGAATGTTCGGGGTGGCCCTGTTCCCTGCAAGGATTCCCAGCAGTGGTTTGTGGTCAGTGATGATGGTAAACGTCCGGCCGTAGAGGTACTCGTGAAACCTTTTTACTGTGGCGATGATAGCCAAAGCCTCTTTGTCCAGCTGGCTGTAGTTCCGCTCCGGTTTGGTGAGGGTCCTTGAAAAGAACGCGATGGGTGCTTCTTTTCCATCGGGGAGAGTGTGGCTGAGGACAGCGCTGACGCTGAAGGGTGATGCGTCGCATGTGATGGCTAGTGGTAGGGTCTCGTTGTACTGAATGAGGACGGCATCCGAAGTGAGCAGGTCCTTGGTTTTCCTGAAGGCAGCTTCCTCATGTTTCCCCCAAGTCCAGGTAGCCGCCTTGTCCAAAAGCTCCGCCGCGGTCGCCTTTTGGGGCAGGAAGACATTATAAAAGTTAAGTAGCCCCAGAAACGCCTGCAGTTCTGTTTTTGACTTGGGTGTGGGGGCTTCCTTGATGGCTTTAATTTTCTTGTTGGTGGGGTGAATGCCGTGTCGGTCTAGGAGGTATCCTAGGAATTCGACCCGCTCTGTGTACAGCTGGCATTTTTCCCTCTTCACTTTAAGCCCGGTTTCTTTGAACCTTGTTAGCACCTCCCTTAGGCGAGTATCTAGTTCGGCCTGGTTGGTTGCCGATACTAGTACATCATCGAAGTATGGGACCACCCCCTTGATGCCCTGTAAGAGTCTTTCCATGAGGCTCTGGAAAATTCCAGGTGCCACGCTGACTCCAAATTGGAGGCAGTTGCATCTAAAGGCTCCCCGGTGGGGGACTATGGTTTGTGCCTCGGCAGTTTCCTCATTGACCGGCAGTTGCTGGTATGCTTGGGCCAGGTCGAGTTTCGCGAAAACTTTGCCCCCTCCCAGTGAGTGTAGGAGATGCTGCACTACTGGGACGGGGTAAGCGCTTTGCTGCAAGGCACCATTTAGGGTGGCCTTATAGTCCCCGCAGATTCTCACTGACCCATCAGGCTTAATCGGGGTGACTATGGGGGTCTCCCACCGGGCGTGGTCTATGGGTTGTAATACCCCTTGCTTGACGAGCTTGTCAATTTGCTCGTCTATCTTCGGTTTGAGTACGAACGGTACCCGCCTTGGTTTTAGGCGTTTCGGGGGAACGTGGGGGTCTAGGCTGAAGGATATAGGGGGCCCTTGGCACTTGCCTAGGTTGCCGTCGAACACTTCCTGGAAATCCCGGGCCAGTCGCTGCTCCCAGTCGGCTTCAGCGATGTGGTCGATGCCTGTGACTGCGATGCCTAGCGGTGCGAACCATTGAAGTCCCAGTAGGCTAGGTCGGTCTCGATCGACGATGGTTAAGGGAAGTCTTTTGGCATGTCCCTTGTAGGTCACTGTAAACTGTCCTGTTCCGACTACAGGGATGCGGTTTCCCTGGTAGTCCTTGAGGATTAGTCTCTGGTTTTCTAGTTGCTTTCTCTGGATGGTAGGCACCAAGCGTTTAATTTCTTGCCAGGCTACCATTGAGAGGTAGGACCCGGAGTCCACCTCCATTTTACAGGGTTCGCCTTCGATGCCTACCTCCACGTAGACCTTTCTGGCCTCTGTGGTTGTGGCGTGGCCGATGGTGACCGTCTGATGTGTCTCTTCTCTCTGCCTGGCCTCGCCGCTTCGTTGGGCTCATCCGTTTCGCTCCCAGCGGTTGTCTGTTGGTCGGTCTCTGGTCCTGGGGGGTGTGCTCTCTCATCTCCGCTCGCTTGGGTCCCATCGCCTGGGGCTGTGGGTCTTCTTGTGGCGGCAAACGCGTGCGATGTGGCCCTTCTTGTCGCAGTGCCGGCAAACAGAGTCGAAGAACCGGCATTCGGATCTGGGATGGTCGCCTCCGCAACTGGCACACGCGGTCCTCGACTTACGACTCCGCTGGCTACGCTGGTCGTGGCCTGCCTGGAGAGGGTGGATGTCTTCCTCCTCGCCGGACGTGCCCGAGGTCGAGTGGAGATCGCCCTGGTGTGTGGTGGTTTCAGGTTGGGCCTCGGTCGACCTTGCAGGGTTGTTTGCGGTGCGGTCCCCGGCGTTCGGTCTCCGCATGCGGTCTGCTGACTGTCAGGTAGCTTTGGCGGCCGCGGCTTCGGAGATGGCATCAGCGAGAGCGATGTTGCCCTTAGCCATCAACTGACTTTGGAGAACGGGGTCCCAAAGGCCGAGCATGATTCGGTCCCGAAGGGCCTCGTTCATGTTGGAGAACTCGCATAGTCCTCCCAGGTGCCGCAGCTCTGCAACGAAATCACTGAGACTCTCGCCCGACCGCTGGTCCCGCCAATAAAATTCATGCCGTCAGATGAGGATGGGCACGGCTGGGGCGTAGTGGTTCCGGAGCAATGGTTCGAGGTCCTTCCAATCCATCGCGGTAACGTCGGCGGGCTTGGCTAGCACTTTTGCCATCTTAAACACTGCGGGCCCACAGTGTGTTAGGAAGATGGCTCGTTTCTTCCGTCCCGTGGCATCCTTCAGATCGTTGCATTCGAGGAACATGTGGAATCTGTCCATGTAAGATTCCCAGTCCTCAGTAGCGGGGTTGAAGGGGGTTGGTGGCGCGCTGCTGGCCATCTCGTCAGTTGGCTGGCTTCCGTCGGACACGTGCTTCAGTTCAGGATGAGAATCCCACCTTCCTCGCCAGTGTTATGTCCGCATGGACAGAAGCCAGGAGTCGGTGACTGTGTTTCAAGCTCTTTTTATTAGTCAGGAACCGAACTGAGACTATAGGAAAACTTCATGGCTTTTTATTTCCAAGCCGTGGCGGCTGCGGCCAATGGTATCGCTTTGAATCTCCCGCGATTCAAATTGACCAATCGCGGGAGATTCTCAGTGAGCCAATCGGCGTGGCTCGCCTAGCCAATCAGAGTGCCCCACGCTTTGTCCAATCAAAGTGCGGGGATCTCAAGAATTCAATGAGGGGACAGAACAAAAACAAAATGCAGCTATTACTTGGAAACCAATTTTGGACTTTGTGCTTGAGGTGGAAAAAACGAAATCATTGATTTTGGTTTTTACTGATGAGATAAGTTTGTTGTTATAGAAATGGCTAGTATATAAAAATAAAAAGTTGAGGTTTGATGTTATCTTATTCTACTGTACCAAAGGGAAGGAAATCAATGTCTTTTCTTCTTCTCCCCCTTTATTTCCCCTCCTCCTGGCGTACCTCTGTAATTTGTAATGTTCCCTAAAATCATTGACTGCCATTTGTCAGAAATGGTGAAGGGCCTCCTGCTTGGGAGGGGAGGGGTTGGACTAGATGACCTACAAGGTCACTTCCAACTCTATCAATCTAATCTAATCATTTGCAGAAGATTTCAGGGGATAGTGGAGGGGAAAAAAGCAGCAGTTAGAAATGGGCAACAGATCGAGATTTATTAATAAAGGAAAGGGGGGAATTTAAAATGAAGTCAAGAGAACAATGACTAGAGAGGAATTTCCTTTCCGATGGTTTTCATATGCACAACTAAGAGAACGATTTAATACAGGTAATACAGATAATGGGGCTTGAGTGATGTAAGACAGAATTTGGGAAACACCAAATGTGCAATTCCCGTGTGTGCAAATGAGACAATGACTGTCAAAAAACTGTTTCTTACCTTCGCTGAAGCACGCCAAATGCACAATTCATGCCTGGATCAGCCGAGCTAATAAACAACAGAATATAGGAGAGATGAGAGGTAAGGAGCGGGTGGGTGGAGCCAGACAGAGGTGGTATTTGCCGGTTCTCTGAACCAGTCAAAATTTTCACTACAGGGACACTAGAACCAGTCTGAACTGGCTGAATTCCACCTCTGGTACCAATGATGAACATACAAGGACCACAAAAGAGACAATTTGCCTTCCATTTCATATTTTTTCACCTTCTGTGCTTAGGAACTTGAGTCATCCCTGTCTAAAGATCCAGAGAAGGAAAGTAGAATCATGTTTAGTAATAAGCCTTGATATATTCCAATGTGATACTCTACAGCAGGGGTCGCCAACTTTTTGGACCTCAGGGACCAACAAACTCCTAATTTTAAATCCCGCAGAGCAGAGACCCTGGGAAACTGCCCCCCCCAAAAAGTCTGCAGGAAAATTCCCTTCCCTGTTTTCATACCGATCAATCATTCTTTATTTGGGATCACAGGATACTGTCTCCAGCTCCATTCTCATGAAGAGGGAGATAGAGACTTTTGGCTGCACTCAAGGAAAGCAGCAGAAGTCTTTCTTTCTCTCCCCAAACTCCACCAGAAATGAGTCTTTGTGAGACTTGTTGCACTGGTGCAGCCTCTTGGAGCAAGATGCCTTGCAGGATCCCAAAGACTCATTTCTGGTGGAGTTTGGGAGAGAGAAAGAAAGACTTTTGCTGCTTTCCTTGCATTCAATCAAAAGCAGAAGAAGAAAGAAGTGGAAAGAAGCAACCTGGTGGCCAGGCAAGATGCCTGGGGTGAGTGGGGCAAGTCCTCCCCCTCCACCCTTTCTCCCCTTCCCTCATTACCTCATGTTGTTTGCAATGCAAGTGGCACAAGCCTTGTGTTTCCATGGGCCATGTGGGCGGCGCAGCCTTGTGTTCCTGCACATCCTGGATTAATTGCTTTGGGGGTAACATTTCTCTGCGGACCACCAAAAATTTCTCATGGATCATCAGTGGTTCCTGGCCCACTGGCTGGTGACCACTGCTCTACAGAACTTTACACATTTCCTGCCAGTTCCTTGTAGAATGCATTGCAGTAGTGATCTGGGCATGCATGACTGTCATCTGAATTTAATCAAATTCAGTGAAGATTACACCAGAATAGGAAGTAGAATTCAGTCCTCTTAATTTGGTACTCTTGCGAGTTATTTTTCTGCTTTCCTTTAAGGACATTATCTGCTTTGGTGAATATTTTTTAAAATCTGTCAAATTAAATGGATCATTAGTTTGTTTGTGCCTCATTTACTGTACAATCTTATTTTGATCCTAGTCTTCAGTGAACATTAATGGATATTGATCAGTTGTTTTAAGTGTGGAATAACATATTTAGTTTAATGATGGTGTAATATCTTCATAATGGCTGGATGATAAACAGAAGGCCCTCATTATTTCACAGGTATACATGAAGTCTGGGGTTGATTCTGCAGTTGATGGACAATTTGAGTATTATAAGAATGTCCCAAATATGCTTTTTCAGGAGGCAACTGTGTTCTGTCCTTAATTAGCATTCTTGAGATCCCCGCGCTTTGATTGGCCAAAGCGCGGGGCTCTCTGATTGGTCAGGCGAGCCGCACCGATTGGCTCGCTGAGAATCTCCCGCAATTGGTCCATTCGAATCGCGGGAGATTCAAAGTGGTGCCATTGGCCGCGGTCGCCGCGGCTAAAGGAATAAAAGCTGCGGGCTTTTTCCTTTGAGCCAGTTCGGTTCCAACTTTAAATAAAAGAGCATGATTTGAAGTCACCGACTCCTGGCATCATTTCGCGGACACAACAAACTGGACTTTCTTGTTTTTTCTTTGATGACATTTCGCTTCTCATCCAAGAAGCTTCTTCAGCTCTGACTGGAAGGCGAGGAAGGGAAGGATTGATATTCCTTGCAGGCAGTTGGTCATTTGCATCCTTTTTAGAGGGTCATTGAGGCCACTTGGAGGTTTATCTGTGTCCTCAAAATTACCTGAGTAGTGCTAATGATTCCTGTAGTCTATAATTTTTTTCCTCTGGAAATCCATCCCTACTCTCATCCCATTCCAAGGGTGTTCATCCCAAATTGTGTAGCTAAAATTTTGTAGAGATTCTCAGTCCTCCAGGTCATGGTTGTCCCACAGGTGCATTTTCAGGAGACAATTAGACCTTCTTATTTTTTTTCTTTGGAAGCAAATGACCAGCTGCCTGCAAGGAGTATAAATTCTTGCACTCCCCATCATCCAGTCAGAGCTGAAGAAGCTTCTTGGATGAGAAGCAAAACGTCTTCAAAGAAAAACAAAGAAAGCCCAGTTGCCTCTTGAAAAAGCACCTTTGGGACAACCTGGACGGCTGAGAATCTCTACAGACTTTTTACCTATACAATTTGGGATGAACACCTTTTTTTTTTTAAACAAATTTTATTAATTTTACAAAAAACAATACACAATTCAGGCATAACAACTTGAAAAATCTTTTCTAAAAAAATAATAATAATAATTAAAGAAGAAAGCCAATAGAACATATAAAATAACTCCAAATTATAATATCAATATTTACATTATCTATTTAACTTCATATCTTATCCAGACTTCTCCTTTTATCCAAATTTCATTTCTTGCTTATTAAAATTTTATTGCCTTTCATAAACATACAAAACACAAAACATAAACAAAACTAAAACATCTTTTCTGAAGGCTGCCTGATCCCGGGTTGAAACTCTTCACACAGACACAAATTCAAACATCATATTTACTTTATATATCCTTCCATATCTTATTATCATTTTTTTTTTTTATAAACCAATTTTATCAATTTTACAAAAACAGTGCACAAACAATCAAGGCATAACAGTTTATAAATTCTTTTCTAAAAAAAAAAATTAAAGAAGAAAACCAATAGGACATAATGATTCCAAATTATAATATCAATATTTACTTTATCTATTTAACTTCCTATCTTATCCCAGCTTCTCCTTTTCATCCAAATTATTTCTTGTTAATTAAAATTTTATTGCCTTTTATCAATATACAAAAAAAAAATAACAAAACCTTTATATATCCTTCCATATCTTATTACCATTTTCAATAACATTCTTTGTCTGTTCTATTTCCAACTATCCATTCATCTTTTTTCTTTTACTATACTTCTCCTATACACTAATTGGAGTGACGCCTTTAACTCATTACCCTAACTTAAAAGTACTTCATATAACACTTAATTTATCTTGGGATTCTGTTTAGTAGATTCTAAAACTACACAATAAATTTTATACTCTAAATACACATATAAAAACACAATCTTATATACCTTCCAGAATCCCCCTTTTATCCTTAATTAAATTCACCCATTGTCTCTGAATAGACTTTTTTTCTTTAGATCTTGCTTCCCACCATTAAGGCTTCTCCCCCCCTCCTTTCTCTCTTGCTTATTCTTCTCCTTGCCCTTTTTACCCCTTTGTCTCTCCTCCTCCCTTTTCTTACTCCCTTTCTGTTCTGTCCCCTCATTTGAATTCTTGAGATCCCCGCGCTTTGATTGGCCAAAGCGCAGGGCGATTGGATTGGCTAGGCGAGCCGCGCCAATTGGCTCGCTGAGAATCTCCCGCGATTGGTCAATTCGAATCGCGGGAGATTCAAAACGGTGCCATTGGCCGCGGCCGCCGCGGCTTGGAAATAAAAAGCCGCAAAGTTTTCCTTTAGCCCCAGTTCGGTTCCTGACTAAATAAAAGAGCTTGATACACAGTCACCGACTCCTGGCTTCCTTTCACGCGGACTTAACACTGGCAACGAGGATGGGATTCCTTTCCTAAACCGAAACACGTGTCCGACAGAAGCCAGCCAACCGACGAGATGGCCAGCATCGCGCCACCAACCCCCTTCAACCCCATTACCGAGGACTGGGAATCTTACATGAACAGATTCCACATGTTCCTCGAATGCAATGATCTGAAGGATGCCACGGGACCGAAGAAACGAGCCATCTTCCTAACACACTGCGAGCCCGCAGTGTTTAAGATGGCAAAAACGCTAGCCAAGCCCGCCGACGTTACCGCGATGGATTGGGCGGACCTCGAACCATTGCTCCGGAAACACTACACTCCAGCCGTGCCCATCCTCATCCGACGGCACGAATTTTATCGGCGGGACCAGCGGTCAGGCGAGAGTTTCAGTGATTTCATTGCAGAGCTGTGGTGCCTGGGAGGACTATGCGAGTTCTCCAACATGAACGAGGCCCTTCGGGACCGAATCGTGCTCGGCCTTTGGGACCCCGTTCTCCAAAGTCGGTTGATGGCTAAGGGCAACATCGCTTTCGCCGACGCCATCTCCGAAGCCGCGGCCGCCGAAGCTACCCGACAATTAGCAGACCGCATGCGGAGACCGAACGCTGGGGACCGCACTGAAAACAACAACCCTGCAAGGTCGACCAAAGCCCAACCTGCAACTACCACCCACCAGGGCGAACTCCACTCCACCTCGGGCATGTCAGATGAGGAGGAAGACATCCACCGTCTCCAGGCAGGCCACAACCAGTGCAGCCGGCGGAGTTGTAAGTCGAGGACCGCGTGTGCCGGTTGCGGAGGCGACCACCCCAGATCCGAATGCCAGTTCTTCGACTCCATTTGCCAGCGAGCGAGCGGAGACGAGAGAGCACACCCCCCAGGACCAGAGACCAGCCAGCAGACAACCGCTGGGAGCGAAACGGACGAGCCCAACAAGGTGGCGAGACCAGGCGGAGAGAAGAGACACATCAGACGGTCACCATCGGCCACGCCACAACCACAGACGCCAGAAAGGTCTACGTGGAGGTAGGCATCGAAGGCGAACCTGTAAAATGGAGGTGGACTCCGGGTCCTATCTCTCAATGGAAGCCTGGCAAGAAATTAAACGCTTGGTGCCTACCATCCAGAGAAGGCAACTATCAAACCAGAGACTAATCCTCAAGGACTACCAGGAAAACTGCATCCCTGTAGTCGGAACAGGACAGTTTACAGTGACCTACAAGGGACACGCCGAAAGACTTCCCTTAACCATCGTCGATCAAGACCGACCTAGCCTACTGGGACTTCAATGGTTCGCACCGCTAGGCATCGCAGTCACGGGCATCGACCACATCGCCAAAGCCAACTGGGAGCAGCGACTGGCCTGGGACTTCCAGGAAGTGTTTGACGGCACCCTAGGCAAGTACCGAGGGCCCCCTATATCCTTCAGCCTAGACCCCCACGTTCCCCCGAAATGCCTAAAACCAAGGCGGGTACCGTTTGCACTCAAACCGAAGATAGACGAGCAAATTGACAAGCTCGTCAAGCAAGGGGTATTACAACCCATAGACCACGCCTGGTGGGAGACCCCCATAGTCACCCCAATTAAGCCTGATGGGTCAGTGAGAAACTGCGGGGACTATAAGGCCACCCTAAATGGTGCCTTGCAGCAAAGCGCTCACCCCGTCCCAGTAGTGCAGCATCTCCTACACTCACTGGGAGGGGGCAAAGTTTTCGCGAAACTCGACCTGGCCCAAGCATACCAGCAACTGCCGGTCGACGAGGAAACTGCAGAGGCGCAAACCATAGTCACCCACCGGGGAGCCTTTAGATGCAACTGCCTCCAATTTGGAGTCAGCGTGGCACCTGGAATTTTCCAGAGCCTCATGGAAAGACTCTTACAGGGCATCAAGGGGGTGGTCCCATACTTCGATGATGTACTAGTATCGGCAACCAACCAGGCCGAACTAGAGACTCGCCTAAGGGAGGTGCTAACAAGGTTCAAAGAAACCGGGCTTAAAGTGAAGAGGGAAAAATGCCAGCTGTACACAGAGCGGGTCGAATTCCTAGGACACCTCCTAGACCGACACGGCATTCACCCCACCAACAAGAAAATTAAAGCCATCAAGGAAGCCCCCACACCCAAGTCAAAAACAGAACTGCAGGCATTTCTGGGGCTACTTAACTTTTATAATGTCTTCCTGCCCCAAAAGGCGACCGCGGCGGAGCCTTTGCATAGGCTTTTGGACAAGGCGGCTACCTGGACTTGGGGGAAACGTGAGGAAGCCGCCTTCAGAAAAACCAAGGACCTGCTCACTTTGGATGCCGTCCTCATCCAGTACAACGAGACCCTACCACTAGCCATCACATGCGACGCATCACCCTTCAGCGTCGGCGCTGTCCTCAGCCACACTCTCCCCGATGGAAAGGAAGCACCCATCGCATTTTTTTCAAGGACCCTCACCAAACCGGAGCAGAACTACAACCAGCTGGACAAAGAGGCTTTGGCTATCGTCGCCACAGTAAAAAGGTTTCACGAGTACCTCTACGGCCGGACGTTTACCATCATCACCGCCCACAAACCGCTGCTGGGAATCCTTGCAGGGAACAGGGCCACCCCGAACATTCTGTCTCCCCGAATGACAAGGTGGTCCGAATTCCTGGCTGCCTACAACTACGGACTTACACACTGACCTGGTAAGACTATCTCCCATGCGGACGCCTTAAGCCGCTCATCGTTACCTGAACCAGACACTGACCCAGCACCCACGACGACCACCCTCAGCATAGAGACTCTACCCAACCTACCCATAACCGCGTCAGACATTGCCCGAGAAACTAATAAAGACAAACGTCTGGTGCGGGTTTTGCATTGGGTAAAGAAAGGGTGGCCGGAAAGGGACAACGACGAGTCTGTCAGGACATTCCGGAACCGGCAAATGGAACTCTCATTACTAAAAGGGTGCATACTATGGGAGGATAGGGTGGTCATCCCGGAAAAACTACAAGGGAAGGTTTTGGAACTGTTACACGAGGGGCACCCGGGCATTGTTAGGACAAAAGCCCTGGCCAGAAGTTACGCTTGGTGGCCAGGGATGGACAAACAGATCGAGGCCTAGGTAGCAAGGTGTCAACGATGCCAGGAAACTAGGCCAAGCCCACCCACAGCACCCATCCTAGAGTGGGAAACCCCAGGGGACCGTGGTCTAGGATCCACATAGATTTCGCCGGGCCCACAAAAGGACACACTTTCTTAATAACCATAGACGCTTACTCCAACTGGCTGGAGGTAAGCAACATGAGAACAACCACCATGGAGGCCGTGACCAAAGAACTCTGCAAACTTTTTGCAACACACGGCCTCCCGGACGTCCTCGTTTCCGAGAACGGGCCCCAATTCATCTCACTAGAATTCAAAAAATTCCTAGAGGAGAGGGGCATACGACACGCACTGACAGCCCCGGCGCACCCAGCGGCGAATGGTAGGGCGGAACGGATGGTTCAATTCACAAAGAAAACCATCGGGAAAATAGACCACGGGGAGATCCAGGACAAAATAAATAAATTACTTTTCATACAGCACATAACCCCGAACACCACAACAAATAAAAGCCCAGCAGAACTGCTAATGGGGAGGAAAATAAGGTCCCCACTCGATAGATTACACCCCACGTACAACCCAGAGAAACCCCCAGACTCCACTAGCAAACACCGAACCTTCTCACCAGGCGACACCGTCTACACGAAGAACCTAACCGGAGATCCATTATGGGTTCCAGCAATCATAACACAACTAACAGGCCCACACTCGTACCGGCTACAAACAACCGACGGACAAGCGTGGAAACACCACATCGATCAGTTAAGATCGAGGACGACCACACAAGACACCACCGACACGCAACCAAGCAAAACCAACCCCCGCAACACAAACCAAGAGGGGAGGGGATACCCAGGGAACCAAAACCCAGAAAAAATAAACCAGCCATACTCACCTGAAAGCAGCCAGCACGAAACCTCGCCAGGAAGAGACAGCCAGGCCAGCTCAACCAACCCAGGAAGACCGAGCGGGAGCGGCGAAACCCGCAGCTCAACCAACCCGGGTAGCCCAGGAGGGAGCTGCGGAGAGCGGCCCGGCCAGACAGACCAGGCGGTTTCCACGACAGAGTCTGGAGAAACAGAGACCCCGACCGAACCAGCCGGGATCCAACCTACGACTGACCTGCGCAGGTCCAGTAGGCAGAGACGGAGCCCCGCCTACCTACGGGACTACGCGACGTAAGGACTGAACCAAGAGGGGAGGGGTGTTCTGTCCCCTCATTTGAATTCTTGAGATCCCCGCGCTTTGATTGGCCCAAGTGCGGGGCAATCGGATTGGCTAGGCGAGCCACGCCGATTGGCTCGCTGAGAATCTCTTCAATTCGAATTGCAGGAGATTCAAAGCGGTGCCATTGGCCGCGGCCGCGGCGGCTTGGAAATAAAAAGCCGCAAAGTTTTCCTTTAGCCCCAGTTCAGTTCCTGACTAAATAAAAGAGCTTGATACACAGTCACCGACTCCTGGCTTCCTTCCACGCGGACATAACACTTTCCTTTGCTTTCTAACCTTGCATCCACCTTTCCTCTCATTTTTCTCTTTTTTGGTTGTTTTTTCAAATCTTAAAATCCCCTTTTTCTTATCCTCTTTCTCCTCCTCCCCGGAATTAACCCATTGTTCATCAAAGATGGCTTCTTGTTCCTCTTCTTCTTTGTCCCAGTCATTCTGCTGCGTAATCAATTTTTCATAAGTACATAACGCCATTTCTAAAAATTGAAATAAAGTGCCCAAAGTATCTTTTCCATCTTGTTCTTCCTTTTTATATTTTTGATATTCAGTCTTTAGTTCATCCACAAGCGATGCCATCCTGAAAAGAGAAACTTTCCCCAAAACAACCACCCAAGTATTTTTAATCAAAAATAATTCAAAAAAAGTTCCAAAAGTTTATATTTTTCTTCTTTCTTCTATTTCTTTTTCTGGGGTTACTGTTTAATCAAAGAGGTCCAATTACCTTGTATCTTTCTTTGAGATTCTAGGCAATCTCCTCCTTTTTCCACTTCTGCTCCAAAAAAAATATGGGATGAACACCTTTTGAATGGTGTGGGAGTAGGAATGGATTTCCAGAAGAAAAATTATAGACTACCAAGGAACCAGGAGCCCCAGTCAGGTGACTCTGAGGTCACAGACAAACCTCCAAGTGGCCTTAATGGCTCTCTAAAAGGATGCAAATGACCAGCTGTCTGCAAGGAGTATTAATCTTTCCGTCCCCCACCATCCTATCAGAGCTGAAGAAGCTTCTTGGAGGAGAAGCAAAATGTCTTCTACGAAAAATCAGAAAGCCCAGTTGCCTCCTGAAAAAAGCACCTTTGGGACAACCATGAGCTGGAGGAGCCTCTACAGACTTGTAGGAAGTTTGCTCTGAAAATAAGAAATGTCTGTCTTTCGCAAGTAGGAAAGATCGTTGCTCGGTGGAAAAACCCCCGTTTTGATCATCAGAGGCTCCAAATTCAAATCCTTCATGAAAAATGCCCTGTGGCTTTTGCTTTGACTAATAGGGCCCCTTCAATTCCACCCCAGTCTGCCAACCAGAGATGGGACGTTTCATGCAAAAATAGGATTTTTCATACTTCTGTCTTAGCCAAGTGTGGGCTTCAAAAATGTCAGCAACGGGTTCTCTGCCCAGTTGCTGGGTGGGTGTAGCCTCCTGCACCACAATGGGGGGGGGGTGTTTTTGCCCTCCCCAAACTCATAAGGCTTTCCTTTAGCCTCTGGGAGGGCAAAATTGGTCTCCCCTGGGCTCTGAAGGCCCTCCAGAGGCCAGAAAAGAGCCTGTTTCCGGCCTTCCTGAGCCTCCGGGAGGCTCCATTTTCTCCCCCCTCTGAGCCTCCATGCGGGCCCTGCATTTACCTCACATCCAAAATGGGCCCCATGGAGAGTCCTGGTGCCAGTTTTGGAAGCCCTATTCCGCACTGCCACATAGCCATGAGAAAGTGGGAGGGGGGTGATTTCAATTAAGTAACTCTAAGCAGACAAAATAAAATTCTTTTATTAGTCCAAGGTTTGGCGCAGGATGAAATAAGGATCTTACCTTTGGATGGATATGATTGGGCCATGTGATGGGATGACGATCAAGGGAGGGATGGATTTGTTTGGGAAATCGTGGAAAGCTCGAAAACTTTTAGATTTGGGATTCCACAGATGTGTCAGGTACCATTCTAATAAAGGTACTTTTGAAATATGTTGGTCTCGAACTTACTGATTGGAAGGGAGGTTTGTTGGAATGCTAACACCTGGGAGGGGCAGGGCTGGGTGACCAAGGCCAACCAGAGGTGGGATTTGGCGGTTCACCAAAGCATCCAGAATGTTAGCAACGGGTCTGCCCAAATCTGTATGAACTCGTAGCAGCCCACCCCTGGTCTTAGCTGATTTCCCCCAACTCCTGCTTGACTCTCTAATGTCCATGTCCCATTTTAGCCTGTTGCCATAAATGTAAAGGTGCAGCTTTTAGCCTTTTTCCTCCTTCATATCAATGTTGCTTTTAATAATCTCAGACATGTGCACCTTACCAATGAGTGGGAATTAATGAGAGCCATTATCCACCTGGGGACAAAGATTAATGAGACAGGCCTTCCATGCCCCACAAATTTACCAGTGCCTCTCCATTTTGAGGATCAGGCAGAAAATACATTCATCATTCTCACGAGAACCAGGTGACTGCTGGCATCCACTTTAAGCCTTAAGCATTAACCATGATCCTGGCATACAGGTAGGGCAAGAGTGATGGATTTGGCCAAGGGAAACCAATGCAAAGAACATTGGCCCTGGAAGTCCCAAAGGTGACCCTTCCTTCCTTCCCAGTCATTAGAATGTAGCATTGCAGGATAACTCTGCCAACTGCAGGCAGTTCAATCTTGTCTAGCTCAAGGTTGACTCAGCCTTCCATCCTGAAGAGCCAGATTGTTGGAGGCATGATGCTGTCTCTGTAAACTGCTTAGAGAGAACTGTGAAGTGGTATATACGTCTAAGTGCTATTGCTGTTTGTGTACTGGGATTCTCAGTTCATCCAGGTCATGCTTGTCCCGAAGGTGCTTTTTTTTTTTTCCCAAGAGGCAACTGGACTTTCTTGTTTTGTCTTTGAAGATGTTCTGCTCCTCATCCAAGAAGCTTCTTCAGCTCTGACTGGATGGTAGGGAATGGAAGGATTTATACTCCTTGCAGACAGCTGGTCATTTGCATCCTTTTAGAGGGTTGTTGAGGCCACTTGGAGGTTTATCTGTGTCCACAGGGTGCTTTGTTCAAGAAGGAACTGGACTTTCTTTGAAGAGGTTTCGCTTCTCATCCAAGAAGCTTTTTCCGTTGTGACTGGATGGTGGAAAATGGAAGGATTTATACTCCTTGCAGACAGCTGGTCATTTGTATCCTTTTAGAGAGTTGTTGAGGCCACTTGGAGGTTTATCTGTGTCCTCAGGGTCACCTGAGCAGTGCAAATGGGGGTGGAACTTCTGAAAGGAGCTGTGTTGTAGAGTGGAGATAGATGAGGTGGTATCCCCCCCTCTGTTGAGAAAGGGTTGTTCAATTTGAACATGGATGCCCTCTTTGACCCCCCCCCTTTCAAACCAGCACTATTCTCTGTCCAAAATGTTGGTTTTGCTGTCTTGAAAGGAGTGGCCTTAGCCTTTCAATTGCAGATGGACTTCTGAACCTTGTCCCAATGGATTTGTTCTCCTATGTTGTGTCATTCTGTTGCTTTTGTTCCCCTCAAACCTTGGTTATCAAGGTTATTGCTATAGCATGGTAGTTGAAAAAAATCTTATTTAATGTTTGATGAACCATTGATCTAGCGTCAGATTAATTGGCTTGCATCCTACTCCCATCCTCTGCTTTTAATGCAAGCTTGTTATTTGCAGTCCTTGGAGAACACCCCACCACCAAGAGACCAACTAAAGCTAAAGAAGGACATCAGCAGATAAATAAAAACACTCCCTAAAAAATTGGGAATTTTAGGATTGTACTAATATTTGATACATGCTTCCCCATACGTAAAAGTCATCATTTATTGAATTTTGTACCATTTTGGTTGGAAGCGTTCCGTGTGCCTTTGGCCTTTAGTCCTGCCAGCCACATGACCACGGAGATGTCTTCGGACAGTGCTGGCTCTTTGGCTTTGTAATGGAGATGAGCAGCACCCCCTAGAGCCAGCAACGTACATGCAAGGGGAACCTTTACCTTTACCTAACTTGAAGCAATACCAATCTTTTAATGGAGTTAAAAAAAAAAGCTCTTTAAAAGCGTTTGAAAACTGTAGCCTCCTTCTCCCGAAAAGCTTATTTTTGCAATAGTGCAGTGAAATTGCTCGGACTTAAAAATAGCTAAATGGCCTCCTGGTTAAAATTACTTCACTCTTTTTATTGGCATGGTGTTAATTTGGGCATGGCTCAGCTCGTAGATTTAGCACACATATTGGAGAAAGTTAGCCATTTTTTGTTATGAAGCGAAGTTTAATTTGAGCAACATTCAAAGGAAAATAAAACTCAGATATTTATTGTATCACAGGCATTCATAGGCTAAGTTTTCCAGGTTAACGTACCCCTGAAATATATTTCCAGCAATAACACCTCATTCTAAACCCAAATGCAAACTCTTATTTTGCCCTCTGCTTTACTCAGGGAAAGTAATTGTGCAATTCCATTTGGTTCTGTTTCTTGTATTGGGAAGAAAAGGATGGGTGAATTGGATTATAATCAGATCAGCTCATAATTTCCACTCGTAACAATAAAACAACCAATGGACTGAAAAAGAGGTGAAATAGTTTGGAGCTGTTTCTTTCCCCCACGAAGACATCCATCAAGAAACCTTAAAGGTACCATCGCAATTTCTCTCCACTCTTTCAAAGAGCAGAAAATGATTTAGGCCAAGTCGAACTTGAAAAATTAAAATTGGCCCAATTAAATTTTTGAACTCCTCCACTCAAAAAGAATATGTCACCAGTCAATAACATCTATCCACCTCGGTCCACAAAACATATCCTATTTATTGTGATTCTCTACTGATTTGTTTTGCTGTTGTTGCCCCCTCCCATGGGAAGCAAGTGGTTTGTTCTGAATGATTAAGTTATTTGTGCCCTGGTGTAAACTTCCTTGCCTTCCAAATTCTTCGATAAACAAATTGTTCTTCGGCCAAATCAAGACAAACTTAATCTCGTATGATGAATAGAAGTGCAGGCTGGGACTCCCACAACAACTTGTTTGCTCTGGGAAATGTTTTATAGCCTTAATTACATTACCAGTGGAAAAATCAGGGGTTGTGTGTTTAAATTCATTTGTTCACATGATGTTATTTTCCTCGGTCTCCGAGGACTAATGCAGCAAATAACTATGTTTGAAACTTAAAAGATTATAACTGATGTTTTGAAGGGTTTGGGTGTGTATGTGTTTTTTTTTTTCATACTAAAACTGACTTTCAACCTGCAACCCCATATTTTGTAGAAAAGCTGTTATCAAAAAACAAAAGGCTGCAAAATACGTTCAACTTTATTTAACGGAGCTGCAAAGCTGGTTAATGGGGACTTAAATGAGCTGCAAATGACTTCTGCTGGACTTCTGGTTGTGTAATTCAGCAAATGCCTTCATTAGTGAAACTGAGCAAAAAAACAATTAATTGGGATGGAAATTAAAAACAAAAAACAAAAAAATTCTGCCACTATATGAAGATGCCACAGCTATTCATTGAGGGCACAATCCAACCCAAAGATTGTGTCATGCCCCGTGGGAAGCTGATTCGGAGAGGGAGGCTGAGCAGCTGACAGGGAGTGGGAGTGTGGCTCCATTGGCTGTGGAAGAAACTGGGGAAGGGCAAAGTCCGGCTGGGCAGAGCAAGGAAGAGGTAGAACAAGGGAGAGGTAGAACAAGGGAGAGGGAATTCAGAGGAAGACCCAGGCCCACCCCCTCTTCATCCTAGGGCATGCAGGGAGAAACAGAGAAGGGAGCAACATGGGTTGCATGGCTTATGGGGGAGGAAAGGGCCCTGATTCCCTTCATTAGCTGCAGCTGGGAACACAGTGTTTAAAAAGAGAAGTTGCACACACGCAAAGTTGTTGGGAGCAAATCATGAATTTATCTGGTATCATCATGGCTTATCTGTGTTCCTGGCGTCTTCCCAACTTTCTGTGTTTTGCTGGCCTTTCAAGTGTGCAATTCCTTCTCCTGCCTATCAAGTTAATTACTGCAGCTTGGTTTGTTTGGATTTTTAGTTACAGTTTGTATGTACCTTGTTTTGGACTGAATTTTCTCCAGTTAAAGGCTATTCCTGGAAGAGTTTTTCTCCAGCCAAAGGTAACCTGGACATTGGGGGCAAAGTTGGAGATAATGAAGGGACTCTTCTTGCTTATTTGACTGTGTTGCCTTTGTGCCATGCCCTGGGTCATCGCAGATTGAGAGCTGCATTAAGCACTCTGTATCCTTTGCAAAAAAGAATGTTTAGAGTTGGAATTTGTCGTGTCCTTGAAAATGATGCCAGGAGTCGGTGACGTCAAATCATGCTCTTTTATTAAAGTAGGAACTGAACTGGCGCTTTGCAAAAGGTTCGCGGCTTTTATTCTTTTAGCCGCCGCGGCCAATGGCACCGCTTTGAATCTCCCGTGATTCGAATAGACCAATCACGGGAGATTCTTAGCGAGCCAATCGGCGCGGCTCGCCTGACCAATCAGAGTGCCCCGCGCTTTGGCCAATCAAAACGCGGGGATCTCAAGAATGCTAATTAAGGGACAGAACACCCCTCCCGTCTTGGTTTAGTCCTTACGTCGTGTAGTCACGTAGGTAGGCGGGGCTCCGTCTGAGCCTACTGGACCTGCGCAGCTCAGTCGTAGGTTGGATCCCGGCCGGTTCGGTCGGGATCTCTGTTGCTTCTGATGCTGTCGGGGGAACCGCCTGGTCGGTTGGGCCGGGCCGCTCTCCGTAGCTCCCTCCTGGGCCTCCCGGGTTGGTTGAGCTGCGGGTTTCGCCGCTCCTGCTCGGTCTCCCCGGGTCGGTCGAGCTGGCCTGGCTGTCTCTTCCTGGCGAGGGGTCGTGCTGGCTGCTTTCCGGTAAGTATGGCTGGTTTATTCTTCTTTGGTTTTGGTCCCCTGGGTATTCCCTCCCCCCTTGGTTTGTGTTTGGGGGTCGGTTTTGCCTGTTTGTGCATCGGTGGTCTCTTGGTTGGTAGTCCTCGATCTTAATTGGTCGATGTGGCGTTTCTAGGCTCGTCCGTCTGCTGTTTGTAGCCGGTATGAGTGTGGGCCTGTTATTTGTGTGATGACGGCCGGTACCCATAGTGGGTCTCCCGTCAGGTTTCTTGCATATACGGGGTCGCCTGGTGCGAAAGTTCAGTGTTTGCCGTTTGAGTCTGGGGGCTTCTCCGGGTTGTACGTGGGGTGTAACCTGTCGAGTGGGGACCTTAATTTCCTCCCCATTAATAGTTCGGCTGGGCTCTTATTCGTTGTGGTATTTGGGGTTATGTGTTGGGTGAAGAGTAGTTTGTTTATTTTCTCCTGGATCTCCCCGTGGTCTATTTTCCCGATGGTTTTCTTAGTGAATTGCACCATCCGTTCCGCCCTACCGTTCGCCGCTGGGTGCGCCGGTGCTGTCAGCGCGTGGCGGATGCCCCTTTCCGCTAGGAATTTTTCGAATTCCAGCGAGGTGAATTGGGGCCCGTTGTCGGAAACAACGACGTCTGGGAGGCTGTGCGTTGCAAAGAGTTTGCAGAGTTCCTTGATCACGGCCTCCATGGTTGTTGTTTTCATGTTGCTTACCTCCAGCTAGTTGGAGTAAGCGTCTGCTGTTATAAGGAAGGTGTGTCCTTTTGTGGGCCCGGCGAAGTCTATATGGATCCTAGACCAAGGTCCCCTTGGGTTTCCCACTCTAGGACGGGTGCTGTGGGTGGGCTTGGCCTAGTTTCCTGGCATCATTGGCACCTTGCTACCCAGGTCTCAATTTGTTTGTCCAACCCTGGCCACCAAGCATAACTTCTGGCCAGGGTTTTTGTCCTAACGATGCCAGGGTGCCCCTCGTGTAATAGTTCCAGAACCTTCCCTTGTAGTTTTTCTGGAATGACCACCCTATCCCCCCATAGTATGCACCCTTTTAATAACGAGAGTTCCGTTTGCCGGTTTCGGAATGTTTTGACGGACTCGTCGTTGTCTCTTTCCGGCCACTCTTTCTCTACCCAATGCAACACCCGCGCCAGACGTTTGTCTTTATTAGTCTCTCGGGTAATGTTTGACACGGTTATGGGCAGGTTGGGTAGAGTCTCTATGCTGAGGGTGGTCGTCATGGGTGCTGGGTCGGTGTCAGGTTCCGGTAGCGGCGAGCGGCTAAAGGCGTCTGCATGGGAGATCGTCTTACCCGGTCTGTGTATGAGTCTGTAGTTGTAGGCCGCCAGGAACTCGGACCACCTTGTCATTCGGGGAGACAGAATGTTCGGGGTGGCCCGGTTTCCTGCAAGGATTCCCAGCAGCGGCTTGTGGTCGGTTATGATGGTGAATGTCCGGCCGTAGAGGTACTCGTGGAATCTTTTTATGGTGGCAACGATAACCAGAGCCTCTTTGTCCAGCTGGCTATAGTTCCACTCCGGTTTGGTGAGGGTCCTTGAAAAGAACGCGATGGGCGCTTCTTTTCCATCGGGGAGGGTATGGCTGAGGACAGCGCCGACGCCGAAGGGTGATGCGTCATATGTGACGGCCAGAGGTAGGGTCTCATTATACTGTATAAGGATGGCGTCCGAAGTGAGGAGGTCCTTTGTTCTTTGGAAGGCGGCTTGCTCACGTTTCCCCCAAGTCCAAGTCGCCGCCTTGTCCAGGAGCCTATGCAAGGGCTCCGCCACCATCGCCTTTTGGGGCAGGAAAACATTGTAAAAGTTAAGTAGCCCCAGGAATGCCTGTAGTTCCGTCTTCGACTTGGGTGTGGGGGGCCTTGATTTTTTGGTTTGTGGGGTGAATGCCGTGACGTTCTATGAGGTATCCTAGGAATTCAACCCGTTCCGTGTATAATTGGCATTTCTCCCTCTTGACTTTGAGCCCGGTCTCTTTGAATTTGGTTAGGACCTCCCTTAGGCGACCCTCTAGTTCGGCTTGGTTGGTTGCCGACACTAAGACGTCGTCAAAGTAAGGTACCACCCCCTTGATGCCTTGCAATAGTCTTTCCATTAGGCTTTGGAATATTCCCGGTGCCACGCTGACTCCGAATTGGAGTCAGTTGCATTTAAATGCTCCCCGGTGGGTGACTATGGTTTGCGCTTCTGCCGTTTGCTCGTCGACTGGCAACTGTTGGTATGCCTGGGCGAGGTCGAGCTTGGCGAAAACCTTGCCCCCTCCCAGTGAGTGCAGTAGGTGTTGCACTACTGGGAGGGGGTAGGCGCTTTGTTGCAGCGCGCCATTTAGGGTGGCCTTATAGTCCCTACAGATCCTCAACGACCCATCGGGCTTGATCGGGGTGACTATGGGGGTCTCCCACCGGGCGTGGTCTATTGGCTGTAGGACCCCTTGCTTGACGAGCTTGTCAATTTGCTCGTCTATCTTGGGTTTAAGTGCGAATGGCACCTGCCTTGGTTTCAGGCATTTTGGGGGGACGTTTGGGTCTAGGCTGAATGATATAAGGGGCCCTCGGTACTTGCCTAGGTTTCTGTCGAAGACCTCTTGGAATTCCCGGGCCAGTTGTTGCTCCCAGCTGTCGTCGGTGACGTGGTCGACTCCCGTGACTGCGATGCCGAGCGGGGCGGACCATTGCAGTCCCAGTAGGCTTGGGCGGTCGCGGTCGACGATTGTCAGGGGAAGCCTTTCGGTGTGCCCTTTATGTGTGATGTTGAAGTGTTTGGTTCCGACTACCGGGATGCGGTTTCCCTGGTAGTCCTTTACGATGAGTCTCTGGCTGTCTAGGTTCCTCCTTTGGATGGTTGGCACCAAGCACTTTATTTCGTGCCATGCTATCATGGAGAGGTAGGACCCGGAGTCCACCTCCATTTTGCATGGCTGGCCCTCGATGCCTACCTCCACGTGGACCTTCCGGGCATCATTGGTTATGGCGTGGCCGATGGTGACCGTCTGATGGGTCTCCTCTCTTCGCCAGTTATCGCCGCCTCGTAGGGATCGTCCGTTCCGGTCCCATCTGTTGTCCGAGGGGTGATCTCTGGTCCGGGGTGGTGTGCTCTCTCTCCTCCGGTCGCTCTGGTCCCATCGTGCCGGGCTGCGGTTCTTTTTAAGGCGGCAGACACCGGCGATGTGTCCCTTCTTGTCACAATGCCGGCAGATCGCCTCGAAAAACCGGCATTCGGACCTGGGGTGGTCGCCTCCGCGACCGGCACAGTTGGTCCTCGACTTACGACCCCGCCGGTTCCGTGGGTCGCGGCCTGTCTGGAGGTGATGAATGTCCTCCTCATCATCGGAAGTGCCCGATGCCGAGTGGAAATTGCCCTGGTGGGTGGTCGTCTCGGGTTGGGCCTCGGCCGACCTTGCAGGGTTGTTGTTCCCGCTGCGGTCCCCAGCGTTCGGTCTGTGCATGCGGTCAGCGGATGTTCGGGTTGCTTCGGCGGCTGCGGCTGAGGTGAGGATGTCTGCTAGGCTGATGTTGCCCTTGGCCATCAGCCGGCTCTGGAGGACGGGGTCCCACAAGCCAAGCACGATTCCGGAATACGATTCCCAGTCCTCGGTGGCGGGGTTGAAGGGTGTGGGGGGTGCGATTTTCGCCATTGTGGTGGTTCATCTGGCTTCCGTCGGACACGTGGTTCGGTTCAGGGTCTGGATCCCATCCTCGTCACCAGTGTCGTGTCCTCGAAAATGATGCCAGGAGTCGGTGATGTCAAATCATTCTCTTTTATTAAAGTAGGAACCGAACTGGCGCTTTGCAAAAGGTTCGCGGCTTTTATTCTTTTAGCCGCGGCGGCCGTGGCCAATGGCACCGCTTTGAATCTCCCGCGATTCGAATAGACCAATCGCGGGAGATTCTTAGCGAGCCAATTGGCGCGGCTCACCTGACCAATCAGAGTGCCCCGCGCTTTGGCCAATTAAAGCGCGGGGATCTCAAGAATGCTAATTAAGGGACAGAACAGAATTGGTGCATGAAACTTGAGGTCCTTTCCATCCCATACATGCAAACCCATGCTGGGAAATATTTTTTGCACTTCAATATGTATCTGGCCACCTAATTCCTATTTGTATTTGTGTATGGTAATAGAGAGTCCATATATGTATAAATTTTATCCACAATGCCATATACACACAGACAGACAGACAGACAGACAGACAGACAGACAGATAACCCAATAGGCAAACCTCATTGAATTCATTGGTTCAATGAATTCATAGATGAAACTAGGGGTGACATGATAGCAGTCTTCATATATCTCAGGGGCTGCCCCAAAGAAGAGGGAGTCAAGCTATTCTCCAAAGCACCTGGAGGCAAGACAAGAAGCAATGGATGGAAACTCATCAAGGAGAGAAGCAACTTAGAACCAAGGAGAAACTTCCTAACAGCAAGAACAATTAATCAGTGTGGTATATGTGAAAATTTACCTTATACACTAAGACTATAAAGAACCAGACAGACTCCATATTTGTTCTTAATCTGACCTTCTAGATATCAGAACATTTATATAACTCGTTATTTTGCTAAAGTTCTGCAAAGTTGCAAAATATTGTGTCCTTGGCTTGATTTGAGATTCATGCTAGCTTGCCCTACATTAGAAGTTTATTAATGATTTATTGTGTAATCTTTTAAGTGAAAAAACAGTAAATCCGGTGATAATGATGAAGATGAGGAGAGTTAGGGGATTTCCATGGAAGGAGTCTCGGAAGAGTTATGGAAAAACACCCAGGACTACCCATTTCTTTCTTATGAGAATCTCTATAACTTCTATGTATGAAAAAAGGAAGTATTATGTAATCTTTTAAATGTGAAAATCCTATATAAGGGTGTAATTACTGGAAGGCGGTGGCTCCTTTTCCTAAACTGTTATTGGGAGTTGGGGGCCGGTATTTGCAAATATTCTGAAATAAAGCCTTCTATGGATACTGCCCCCATCTATTCTCCACCTTCCTTTGAGTCCCAGCTGATCGGCTGGGTCTTCTTTGGTTGCCCTGCGCAGGAGAACAGAGCTGGAAAGCAGGTTAGTGGGGTGGGGAGGGAATCAGAGGTGGTATTCAGCCGATTCTGACCAGTTCTGGAGAACTGGTAGTGGAAATGTTGAGTAGTTCAGAGAACTGGCAAATCCCACTTCTGACTGGCCCCACCAACCCCATCTCTTCTCTGCCTTCCATTGAGTCCCAGCTGATCGGCTGCACAGGACAGGAGAATGGAGCTGGAAAGCAGGTTAGTGGGATGGGGAGAGAATGGGGATTGAATGGGGATTTTGCAGTATCCTTCCCCCACGAGTGGGGAGGGAATGGGGATTTTAGAGTATTCTTCCCTGCCACGCCCACCAAGTCATGCCCACCAAGTCACGTCACGTCATGCCCACCAAGCCACACCCACCAAGCCACGCCCACAGAACCGGTAGTAAAAAATTTTGAATCCCACCACTGGCTATGTCATTCTTTTTCAAGGAAGTTGTAACTAAATGAAGGGTTGTAAGTTGAGCTTTACCTGTATCGGATCGTCCTGAGTTTTCTCTAAGCAGTCCTTTCTCTGTGGAGAAAGGAAATCCCACAGAAAACAGAGCTGAATTGGTAAAAATAAATATGATTTGACAAGCAGTCACTAATCAGCTTTGCTCATACTCATCAAGGTAGAAGTGAAGTCAAAAGCAAAAAACATACTGGACAAAAAATACAGGCGTGGTTGGAAAAAAACGATAAAACAACATATTGATTTAAAACCAGAAATATTTCTATTGGGGATGCTACCAAAAAAACACAATAAGGAGGATGCATATTTAGTGATTCATATATTAACTGCTACCAGAATTGTATTTGCACAAAATTGGAAGGGTGGAGAGGTACCTATAGATGAAAATATAATTAGGAAAATATTAGAATGTGCAGAAATGAATAGATTAATGCTGGCAATTAAGGAGAAAGAGTAAACTGAATACTATATGGTATGGGAACTAATTTACCAATGATTAAATAATAACAATGAAAGTTAGAAACAGGGAAACAAAATAAAGAAGATATGTCAAAAGAGATAAATAAATATCAGTATATTGAATTATCACTACATTCACATTGTAGAATTAATACATGGAACATTACTATGTTAAATATTGCAGAATTAATATGTAATGAAGGACGTTATCATTTTGATGATTGTTTAACAAAGATATTTGTACCCAGACAGCACACCGTTCAACTGAAGATGGAATGATTATATTAAAAATGTAAATATATATATATTAAAAAATGTAGAAGTGAAATCTGTCACTCAAAGTCACAAGAGAGAAGCTGGGATGGGAAATGCAGCAGAAGTCAGAGGAAAGTTAGCTGTGAAAATTAGGAAACAGACTGAGCAAGGGTGGTCATTTAAATTCCCTTTGGAAACCATCTAGAAAAGAAATACACAGATGAGAGAGGAAGGGATAATTACTGGTTTTTAGCCAAGCCATGCCTCACTTTTAAAAGAGAGAAATAATTCTCAGTTTGCATGCTATCATCACGTCTATTATCATATAATTAAACTGTCACTACCTGTATTTACCATGTAATTAAGTGACAGGGGCTACATAAGAAGCCCTGAATTAAAAATGATAAATGCATGCAGCACCTTCGCTTATCCTTCCAATTATAGCCACCATTTGTTTATGTTTTTTTTAAGCGAAGAGACTAGGATAGCAGTGTAGCTGTTTCGAATGAAGAATACCTTTTGGATCTGGGTTTGTCTAGTTTAATGAAAAGAAGGACTAGGGCTGACAGGATAGCAATCTTCCAATATTTGAGGGGCTGCCAAAAGGAAGAGGGAGTCAAACTCTTCTCCAAAGCTCCTGAAGGCAGGAGAAGAAGCAAAGGATGGAAACTCATCAAGATAAGAAGCAACCTGGAACTAAGGAGAAACATCCTGACAGTGAGAACAATTAATCCATTAATGGTTTGACTTCAGAACTTGTGGGTGCTCCAACACTGGAGGTTTTTAAAGAAGAGATTGGACGTGCATTTGTCTGAAATCGTAGAGGACAAACCTCCAAGTGGCCTCAATGACTCTCTAAAAGAATGCAAATGACCAGCTGTCTGCAAGGAATATAAATCTTTCCATTGATCACTAAGGCTTAATGTCTGAGGGGAAGAATAGCCTGGCACAACCAGGGGTGGGATTCCACCGGCAGCGTTACTACCGGTTTGGTGAGAGTATGTTTTGCACTTTGATTAAAGGCCGGGAGACTGAAAAACATGGTGAACAGTTGCAGGGATTGGGTTTGGTTAGTCTAGAAGGATTGGGGGTGGGGGATGGGACATGATAGCAGTATCCCAGTATTTGAGGGGATGCCACAAAGTAGAAGGGGTCAATCTATTCTCCAAAGCACCTGAAGGCAGGACCGAAACAATAGATGGAAACTAAGGAGAGAAGCAACCTAGAATTAAGGAGAAACTTCTAACAGTGAGGACAATTAACCAGCGGAACAAATTGCCTTCAGAAGTTATGGGTGCTCCAACACTGGAAATTTTGAAGAAGAGACTGGACAAGCATTTGTCTGAAATGATATGGGGGTCTCCTGCTTGAGCAGAGGGTTGGGCTATAAGATCTCCAAGGTCCCTTCTAACTCTATTCTGATTGATTGATTGATGCCATGGCTTCTCTGGCAGCCATCTTATCTCTAGTCTGCTCTCTCTTTTTCTGAGGGCACAATTATTGCATACATGATGGCTACCTCAAGTCTTCATTCATGCCTTGAATACTCATTTAAAAAGAAAGTCAGGGTAAACACTGAAGAATGAAACAAACCTTTTGCCTTGGTTCAGAAAGAAAATACCCCACGTAGACAAAATTAAATGTGGTGAGCCTTCAAGGTATGAGGAGTCTTCCAAAATGGGTCCCCCCCACAGAGAATCCAAAAAGGAGAGAACTTCTAGCTGTCCACCATCTTATAATTCCTTGTAGACTTGATGAACTCACGTTGGTGAGTTCATCAAATCACACTTATGTTCAGAGTGTTTAGACCAGGGCTGGGCCGCTGGGGGTTCATGGGGGTTCAGGAGATCCCCTAGCTAAGATTCTGTGCAGTTCAGAGAACCCCTAAATCCCACTCCTGGCTGGCTCTGGCCATCCCTCCTCTCCCCGGAGTCCCCACATGGCCTATTTTGGATGCAGGTAAGTGCAGGCTGTGTGCGGAGGCTCAGGGAGGGTGAAAAACGGGCCTCCCGGAAGTTTGGGAAGGCCAGAAATGGGCCTGTTTCCAGCTTCCAGAGAGCCTCCAGAGCCTGGGACGGTCGTTTCAACCTCCTGAAGGCTCGCAGAAAGCCTCCTGAGTCTGGGGAGGGCAAAAACACCCCCTCCTGCTGTGGTGCAAGAGGCTGACGAGGCCACGCCCACCATGGCCACGCCCACCCAGCAACCGGGCGGAGAATGCTTTGCTAAAATGTTTAAAGCCCATTCCTGGTTTAGACTCTGATGAGATGCACATCTTCATTCTCATTCACATGTTAACTCCTGTCAGATTAAAGCGGGGTGGAGGGGTGGGAATGTAGTACCATTTTTAATGTTTTAATCTTCTTTTAAACTTTCTCAATGACAAGCCAGGTCTTTAATCAAGGAAAGACGGAAACCTTAATGGTGCAGCTAGCAGAATATTGAAAAGGTCAACATAGCACAATCCACTATTTTAATTGATGATGCTTCTCCTACATTCGAAAGATTAGCATGCCTCTGCAAAAAAATAAAAAATAATTAGGTGAATTCTGTCTCTCAAAGCAAAGCCACCTTAAGACAGCTTCAGTTTAATTTTATAGAGCTCTGCAAACATGGAAGGGGGGTGAGTTGGGAATAGAGGAAGTTACTTCTTAACATTAAAGCAGCCATGTCCCTTGGAAGTTCACCCACATTTCTTGGATGTTTTTTTCTTTTTCTTTAAACCATTTTTATGAAGTTATCAAATACTATAAAATACAAAAGCAGACAAGAGGACAATGAGGGGAAAGGGGGGGGGGAAGCGAGGAAGGATGGAGACAGAAAAAGAAAAAAAAAGCATTGACTACCAACCCTGTTACAGTAGAAAAAGGCATAGAAATCACAACTTATTGTTTTACCGTACTAGTACGGACCAGTTATTTCTGCATAATTCGATCAGTCTAAACTACAAACCCCAAAGTCAACGTTTCATTCTTTTCAAGCACATCAAGCACAAAGTTCAGAAGTGGTTTCCATGTGGAAACAAAAGTACTCGTGTTCTTTTCTTTGAGCAGAGTCGTCAAATATTGTCATTGCAGCCAACTCTGACAGCTTCTGCGACGATTCTTCTCTAGTAGAAACTGAAATGTCCCTCAGCCTGGAGGTTCTTTTCAAGCAAGGGGAGAACATTCATCATACCAGATTGATTGGGTTTAGAAGCTGCCCTTATCTCTCTGGTTTGGATTGGCGAAGAGCAATTCAGAAGGCCATAAATTAAACCAATAATATTAGCTCTGCGTATAATACAGTAAAGATTAGAGGTGGTATTCAGCAGGTTCTGAGCAGTTCAGGAGAACCGGTAGCTGAAACTTTGAGTAATTCAGAGAACCAGCAACTACCACCTCTGGCTGGCCCTGCCAACCCCATCTATTTTCCGCCTCCCGAGTCCCAGCTGATTGGCTGGGTCTTTCTTTGGTTACCCTGCACAGGAGAACGGAGCTGGAAAGCAGGTTAGTGGGGTGAAGAGGGAATGGGGATTTTGCAGTATCCTTCCCCTGCCATGCCCACCAAGCCACTCCCACCAGGCCACACCACACCACAGCCACCAAGCCATGTCCACAGAACCGGTAGTGAAAAATTTGGAATCCCACCACTGGTAAAGATGCCCCTGAAATAAGGGTTAAATGACCAAGCTAGCAAACAGGAGACTGTGAATTCTAGTTCAACCTTAAGCACAGAGCCAGCTGAGTGATCTTGGGCCAGTCCTTCTCTTTCAGCCCCAGGAAAGAAGCAATGGCAAACCACTTGAGAAATCTTGCCAGGAAAACTCTGGGGAAGTTGTCCAGGCAATCATCAGCAGTCAACACTGACTCAATGACACACACACACACACAAGCACACACACACACAGAGAAATATAATTTTGGATTTATATAAGACAATCAACATCTATTTTGCTTTTGAGAATCATGCAAATCAAGGAGCTTTTTCAACTGCCAACTGGAAAGGAAGTGAAGAGACCAAGATAGCAAAAGAGAAATGGGAGGAAAAGCAATTATAGAAATTGACTTTAGTAACAATTCCAAGCAGGACATATTAGTATAATAGATTGAAATATTAAAAAAAAAAACAGTTGAACAAGATCACATGATGTGTTATTACCATTCTATAATACCTTGGTGAGAACACACTTGGAATTCTGCATCCAGTTTTGGTCGCCACGATATAAAAATAAGGTTGAGACTCTGGAAAGAGTGCAGAGAAGAACAACAAAGAGGATTAAGGGATTGGAGGCTAAAACATATGAAGAATGGTTGAAGGAACTGGGTATGGCTAGTCTACAGAAAGGAAAGACTAGGGGTGACATGGTAGGATTATTCCAGTATTTGAGGGACTGTCACAAAGAGGAGGGGGTCAAATTATTCTCCAAAGCCCCTGAAGGCAGGACAAGAAGCAATGGATGGAAACTAATCAAGGAGAGAAGCTACCTGGAATAAGGACAATTCTAGTAATCAGACTTTCTATTCTATTCCATTCCGTTCCATTCCATTCCATTCTATTTTATATTCTCCTCTACCCTACTTCCATTCCATTCCATTCCATCTCATCCCATGAACATCAATAGCCCTGATGATGCTATCTAGTTTGGGTGATGAACCCTCTGCAAGAAAACCACCAAGCTCAGAGACCACCAAGGACCCTCTCATTTCAACAAATCTCCTCTCTCAATAGGTTGGCATCTCCGGGACACTTTATATATGATCTGGAAGTTGGCCAAAGAAACCAAGGAGAGGTCAACAGTGCTGACTTATAAATCTCTCTGCGTACCACGGAATCAATGGAAGGTGCTTGACTTCTTGCATTCATTATGATTCTGCAGAACTCTGGCATTGAGCTATCTTAGGCACACTTCATTAAGAACACCCTCCCCCCCCTCCGTGGCTGGGGAGAGGCTCTTATTGATGAATTATTGGGATCTGGCACATCTAGAATTCTAGAATGTGAAATGACATTTATCAGGTCAACTTCTCCATCTGTCACAATGTTTATGGTTGGCAGTTCTCTATGTAATCTCAGAAGCCGTAAAAAAAAAAATCTGTAATTTCTGTCCATACAGGTAGCATTTGTACCAAGACAAATTCCTTGTGTGTCCAATCACACTTGGCCAATAAAGAATTCCATTCTATCTATTCTATTCTAGTCCATACAGGTATCCCTAAATGAAGAACAATTCATTTAGGGCTACTGTATGGACTACCTGTATGGACTACCTGTATGGACAATAGTTCATTTAGAGACTGTTCAAAATTACAAACATCACTGAAAAAAGTGACTTATGACCCTTGTTCACACTTATACGCGCCTCAGTGGCGCAGTGGTTAGAGTGCAGTACTGCAGGCTACTTCTGCTGACTGCCAGCTGCCTGCAATTTGGCAGATCAAATCCCACCAGGCTCAAGGTTGATTCCTAGGGGTAGAAATTCTGGCTTCAGTGTTTATTTGTTTATCTTCAACCGATGTGTTTTTCCATACACGTTCGGGCGGATGAGAGTACTAAGTGACAGATATTCGATGTGACAGGTATTAGCAGAAAGTTGAGGAACATTTGAAGAAAATGTTCAAGAAGAGAAGAGACCAGACTGCCATTTGACAGAAATGGTGTAGGATCTCCTGCTTGGGCGTGGTGGGTGGGTTATACTAGATAACCTACAAGGTTCCTTCCAACTCGGTTAATCTGTTTCATCTGTTTAAATCCCTGTTAAAGAGATGAGAGTGGAACATAGCGTGAAACGTGGTGGACTTTGCTTCACTGGAGATTTTGAAATGGCATCAACCACCTGCCTTCCTGCCTAGCTTTGGTACTCATGAATTAAGCAAGGATTAGAACTAAGGAATTAAAAATCTCTCTTCAACTACAACAGAATTATGTGCAATTATAATAAGTTGAAAACGTCCAGTACAGTGGTGGTATTCAAAACATTTTACTACCAATTCTGTGGTGTGGCTTGGTGGGCTTGGCTTGGCTTATTGAGTGTGGATTGGTAGGTGTGGCAGGGGAAGGATACTGCAAAATCCCCATTCCCTCCCCACTCCACTAACCTGCTTTCCAGCTCCGTTCTCCTGTGCAAGGCAACAAAAGGAGACCCAGCCAATCATCTGGGAATCAATGGGAGGCAGAGAAGAGATGGGGGTGGGGCCAATCAGAGGTGGTATTTGCCAGTGCTCCAAACGACTCAAAATTTCCACTACCGGTTCTCCAGAACTGCTCCGAACCGGCTGAATACCCACCTCTGGTCCAGTGGCCTCCCTTGCAATGTCAAGCAGAGGTGTTAGTTTAGCTGTTTTGTTTGGTGAAAGATGCAAAAACACAAAAGAGAAAAAAGTTGCTTGTGAAATATTCGATACCCCGCAAGAAAATTACATCCCTCCTAAATATGTTAATTTCAACCTAGGTAAAGTAATGCAGTTCCTGCAGCACTAACTTTTATCAAACCAGCTCAGACATATTCATTGAAAAACACAATAGCAGTGGCTCAAAACCAATCAGCACGGAAAAAAAAAATAACTCAGAAAAAACTATGTTTGGCTATGAGCCACAGCAACAAAATGTTCTCGCCAGATTCTCATCAGCATAATTGATTGCAAACTTTGGCCAAACTTTCCTAGTTTCTATGTAAATATAATTAACTAGAATTTAATTTGAAACTCATTCAGGGGAGTGGGGAATGATGGTTTTGTCGTAAATTGTAATTTCTCTTCATCCTTTAGGAATTTGATATGCGTAATCCATTGGCAACAGTAAGAAAGCATGTTTGAAATAATAAATGGGAGGAATATTCACATCTACTCTGAGGTTCTATAAATTCGGGTTTTCACCTAAGAGGATGATTAAACTATGATAGAAATATATATATTAAGATTAATCGTAGTTTGCTGAACTATAAACTCAAAATTGCCTAAATAAGCTTGGTTTATATATATATGTGTTTTGGAGGGAGGGAGAGACAGACAGACAGACAGACAGACAAACATTTCCTTTTAATTACATCACACCTATATATACCCCCCAAAATAGACACACACACTCCAAAGAACATTCTACAGTATATTCCCATTTCTCTTAATATTCTTAAATATAACACCTAGAAGTTGGTAGGTAGGTAGATAGGTAGGTAGATGTAGACAGAAGATAAATGATAGTGATAGATGATATCTAGGTAGATAGATAAATGATAGATAGATAGATAGATAGATAGATAGATAGATAGATAGATAGATAGATAGATAGATAGATAATGTTCTTAAGCAACTGTCAAATATCCTTATTTTATGCAAACAGCAGGGTTTTTTTAGAATCTACCTATTATAAACCAAGTATGTAACACTGGAATATAGATATATACTGTAGACAGACAGACAGATAGATGATAGATAGATAGATATAGAAATAGATATAGAAATAGATATAGATAGATATAGAAAGATAACAAATACAGAAAACAAATATAGAAAGATTTATATAGATATCTATTTATATAGATTTAGATAGATAGATAGATAGATAGATAGATAGATAGAGATAGAGATAGAGATAGAGATAGAGATAGAGATAGAGATAGAGATAGAGATAGAGATAGAGATAGAGAAGGGATGCAGATTCAGAAAGCACAATAATAATTAAAATAAAATTTCACCATATTTAATATAAAGATGAACCAGCCATTTGAGACCTATCTCTGGTAAGTTTTCAGGCTTATTTGTAACAGTGCTTTGGTGTAACTTTATCATCCTGAAGTCTTATAGAAATTATGAATATTTGTTTACCAATCAGAAAAGTGGAAATACAAAGGTAGGCTGAGAAGGGAGTGGGGGGAAAAGCTCATTTAACAAAGTTAGAATTACATGTAAATTCTTAACTGGCGAATCCTTCCCCATAGTCAGCTTGGAAGCTCTTCCTGAATATTCATTTTGGCAGTAGATTTTTAACATTAAATTTAGTGAGCTCAACACGCACCATCAGGCAGGGGGATTTCAATCAATACAATGCCAATTTAACTGCACAGCCATTTAACGCTTTAGAAATGTGGTCCCCTTGGGAAGACTGCCGAAATCCCTGTGTTCAGTTAGAGGATCACTGAGTTTAAAAAGAATAGCAGAATAAAAGAGTTGGAAGGGACCTTGGAGGTCTTCTAGTCCACCCCCCTGCTTCGGCAGGAAACCCTACACCACTTTAGACAAATGGTACTCAAATCTCTTCTTAAAAACTTCTAGGGTTGGAGCATTTACAACTTCTGGAGGCAAGTCGTTCCACTGGTTAATTGTTCTCACTGTCAGAAAATTTCTTCTTAATTCCAGGTTACTTCTCTCCTTGATGAGTTTCCATCCTTTGCTTCTTGTCCTCCTTCAGGTGCTTGAGGTGGAAACTATCACCATCCAGCTAGACTGGTGGGAGGTGTTAAGCAAGGTGACAGTCTTCTGACCCAGTTCCCCAAATACAAGAAACCCTCTGAAACTCAAAGATTCCTTTATTAGGAATGCTGACAGCCCCATCAAACAGTCTCTCACAGGCTAACAAGTCTGTCCAGCAGGGAGATGAATAGTTGTCTGCCACATCTATTCATCTCTGCCCCCTGCCTTTTATCCCCAGAGCTAGGGTGGGGCTTTGCTGGCAGTGGTGGCTCTTCCATCCCAAGGACCGGCTCATAGATTTCCACTGCTCTCCTCTCCTCTGCCTTCTTTGTATCTGTGCATCAGGCACTGGACTCAAATGTCCCCCATTTTCCTCATCAGCCACATCCAGACCTGAAGGCTGTTGACTGATCTGAGGACTGATGGATGGCCCAGGATCTGCCTCTGTCTCTCTCTCTCTCTCTCTGCTGGCTCCATCCCCTCTTCCCTCTTCGAGCTTAGGTTGCTTTAATGCTGACCCTGACTCCCACACCTCCTCCTCTTCTTCTGATTCAGCTGCTGGAGGGGCCGGCAACCATCAGGCTACAACAGACAACTTAGAACTGCCTGTCTCCTTGCACTGCAGAAAGCGGCACTGTTCTGACCCACAGCCTTTTCCAACAAATTAAACACAATCCAAAAGGAACAAAAACCTTGTAATGCTTTTGCAAGATAATTAGTTGTGATAAGCACAAGCCTTGCCAAACTGTGCAAGACTTGCCAAAAGATAACAGACGAGAAATAATTTGCAATACAAGAATCTTCAAATATAAACTCAGGATACTAGAATGTCCACGAGGCTGGAGTTTCAAAATGTCTTTGCCTTCTGCAAAGTACGTTCGTTTCACAGCTGGCTTTTATCTTCTTGAAGGAGGGCCATTACCTTGCACCTTTACTCCCGAGTAACCCATGCTGTTGTAACTGTTCTTTCCTCCGAGCAATCCTGCATGCATGTGCATTTGGCACAAGCTCCTCGGGAACCTCCTCATTGCTGCTGTCAGCCCCCATAATCTCTGAAGGCAGCAGTCCACTCCCTAATGGTCCTGGCCCCTCATCTGAGTCCTCGCTCTCCTCAGCTGTCTGCACCTGCTGCTGGCTAACCACAACAGGCACAGGCCTGACCTGACCATTTCCAGTTTGTGAGATTTCTGTAAAAAACAATGAAGCATCTGCAGATGACTATTCACATCTGGTTCTGCTTGCTTATGCCTGGCACGTGGCCAACAACAACAACAACAACCTCAACCAAGGATGGCAACGTCCTTTCTTCTCAACACCCCATCATCTTTCCATTGTTGGGTTTTTCAGGCGGCTCCCATCCTGTGGAGGTGGGCAGTTTTTCGACCTTAAATAAGCTATGGCTGGCTTTTGAAAAGCTAAGAAATGATTGCTTGTCTCTCTCATTCACTCACTCACTCACACTCACACACACACTCTCTCACACACACATACAGACTTCTTTAATAAGGGAATCATCAGTGATTAACTTGCCCGCTGAAAGACCTCTGCCTCCCAAACAAATTTAGGTTGACGGTTGTGTAGGATGGAATAATTGGATCTTAGGTAATTGTAGTGGACAGCTGTGACTGATGCATGATATGGAAAATTAATCACCCCTGCCCAGATTATTGGGTGCAGCTCTTAACCTTTTCTGCTATTCCACAGGCGTGATGGAACATGGATCTTCATTTATAGCTTTTTTTCTTTTTAATCTTTTTAATTGTTTCATTGAGCATCATGATGCTCCCACACTCTCAGTCCAATCTTGACCTTCTGTTGCTATCAGTTGCTGATGGACATCTCCCTTAATGTCCACCAAGATCTCTGGGCCATTTAGCTTGATCTTTTCTTAAGGAGTTTTAAAGGAATTTCTTAAATCTTAATTCTTTGAGAAAAGTAAAGTCCTACACTTAGACAAGAAAACCAAAAGGACACATACAGACTGGGTGAAACCAGGCTCAGTAGCAGTAACTGTGAAAGGGATCTTGGAGTCCTAGTGGACAACCAGCTAAACATGAGCCAGCAGTGTGCAGCAGCTGCCAAAAAAGCGAATCGTAAGTTGCATTAACAGAGGGATACAATCGAGATCAAGGGAGGTACTAATATCACTCTATAAAGCCTTAGTAAGACCACACCTAGAGTACTGCATCCAGTTTTGGTCACCACACTATAAAAAAGATGTTGAGACTCTAGAAAGAGTGTAGAGAAGAGCAACCAGGATGATGAGGGGACTGGAGGCTAAAACATACGATGAACGTTGCTGGAACTGGGTATGGCTAGTCTAGTCAAGAGAAGGACCAGGGGAGACAGGAGAGCAGTGCTCCAATATTTGAGGGGCTGCCCAGAGAGGAGGAAGGGGTCAAGCTATTTTCCAAAGCACCCGAAGGCCAGAGAAGGAACAATGCATGGAAATTGAACAAGAAGAGATTCAACCTGGAAATAAGGAGATTTTTATCTGACAGTGAGAACCATCAACGGATGGAACAGAAGTTGCCCTTGGAAGTTGTGGGAGTTTCATCACTGGAGGCTTTCAAGAAGAGACTGGACTGCCTATTGTCAGAAATGGGGCAGGGTCTCCTGCTTGAGTGGGGGGGTTGGACTAGATGATCTACAAGGTCCCTTCCAACTCTGATTATCTGTTATCTGTTAAAATTTCTATTTGAAGTGACTTGCCTCCAGCCATTCTTTTTATTTCAACAGGGTCTTTGTGCCTCAGTTAGGCCAACTTAACATTTTAAGGAAATAAATATGATAGATAGGTGAATTTTTTTTTGTCTTTTAATGACCCCATAATCCCTTGTATTGGAGTGGAGTCTGAGAAACTGAATGGAGCTGAGTGTTTACTGGCCAGATGCCCTTCTCATTGCCAATGCAGATATAATAATTGTGCCCAGGGAGAGAAATATCTGCCTCTACTCACAGCCTCCTAATTGTGATGTGAGAGCTCCACCTCTTTCTATAGGGAGAATTTCGACCCAGGATTAGCCTGAATTATGAATTATTTCCACCCAGGACCGGTTTGAAGTTGCCTTAATAAACGCAATGAGCTCAATAACACACAAGAAATGTGTTCTGACCAAGGCTTCCCTTGACTGTAATTAAGCACACACTTAGTTAAAACAACTCTTGTTTTATTTCAATGCTGGGAATTATGTTCATTCCCAGCCTGTAATGAGTCCCAAACAGTCCCTTCGAGATAAACACCCAAAAGCAGAACTTTTCCATGCAGAATTTTTTGGAAGGAGAGAAGAAGAGGCAGAAAAAGAGGTTTCATTAATTGAGTTTCAAGAGGAACAACTGGAGACTGAAAAAGAGGAAGGTGCAGTAGGTGGACAAGTGGATAGTAAAGAACAGCGTGAAGTGAGATCCACGAGAGCTGTCAGACCTAAATATAAAGCATAATGATGGAAGAAAAAAAAACTGATTACAATGAATATAAATGGACTCAATTCAGCTGTTAAAAGAAGGAAAACCTTTCATAAATTAGAGAAATTAAAATTTGATATAATTTGTCTGCAAGAAGTACATACTAAAAAACATGAACAATTGTTAGTACAGCCAAAATTAGGGAAAATATTTACTTCTTTGACTCAATGCAAGAAAAGAGGAGTGGTTCTATACATTAAAGAGGCCATCCCAGCAAAATTGATTTATACTGATGAAGACAGAAGAGTATTAATGGTGGAAATAATGGACAACAATATAAAAATACTTTTGATTGCAATTTACGCTCCGAATGATAAACAAGAAGAATTCTATAAAAAATTACACATGAAAATAACTGGACTGGACTATGTTAATATAATTATGATGGGAGACTTCAATGGAATTGTGGACAATAAACTGGACTATATAGCAACAACAACAAAGCAAAATAGAAAGACTCTCCCTAAATCCTTTTTTAAAATGACAGACGAATTAACCTTAAAAGACATTTGGAGAGAAAGAAATGTTAAAACTAAACAATACACTTTCTATTCAAATAGACATTTATCATGGTCCAGATTGGATATGATTTGGATCTCAACAGAATTAATATCTAATGTTCAAGAAACAAATATTGAAATAAGTACTTGGGCAGATCATAGCCCAATGACAATGAAATGGAAGGGACAAAAAAAAAGATCGAGATGGACATTAAACAATACTATCTTAAAGGAAAAAGATTTTACACAATGAATGGAGAAAGAACTGGCTTTCTTCTTTAGAGAAAATAAAAAAGAAGACACAGAATGTTTGGGATACAATGATGGCATATGCTAGAGGTTTGATAATAAAATATATAAGAAAAAAGAATATTAGGAAAAGGCAAGCCACTAAGGCCTTGGAAGATGAGCATAAAAGACTTGAAAAAGAATTACAGAAAACGCCACAGAAAAAGGATATTAAATTGAAGTTGGATATAACTAAACATAAAATGGAATTAATGGAGAAAGAAGAATTGGCACAGAAAATTAGAAATGCTAATTATTTTGAAGATGCAAATAAACCAGGTAGATGGCTAGCATATAAATTGAGAAAGGAGAAAGAATCAAGAAAAATATTGAAGTTAATAGATGACCAAGGCCAAGTTTGTTATGGTAATAAGGAGAAAAAAGAAATTATTTGAGACTTCTATGGGCAACTATAGAAACAAGAGAATACCTAAAGAGACTGAAGAAATGCTAGAAAGCAATATAACAATGATGGAACAATGATGGAATTAACTGAAGCACTTAAGAAACAAAATAATGGGAAAGCACCAGGTCCAGATGGGCTTCCGGCAGAATTTTATAAAACATTACAAGAATCATTGAGTATTCCATTGCTAGAAGTTATGAATGTCAAAGAAGATGATACCCAAAACATGGTCAGAGGCTTATCTTACACTTATTCCAAAAGAAGAGGCTGATCCACTGCAAATTAAGAACTATAGACTTATTTCTTTATTAAATGCAGACTATAAAATCTTTGCTTTAATTTTAGCAGAAAGACTTAAAAAATACTTAAATAATTTCATTCACCCAGATCAAAATGGATTTCTGCCAAAGAGACAAATTAGAGACAATATGAGAGTAATCTTGGATACTTTGGAATATTATGAGGCACACCCTGAAAAGCAAATGGCTTTGATATTCCTAGATGCTCAAAAGGCATTTGACAATGTGAACTGGAGATTTATGTTATTACTATTGGAACAGATGGGTTTTGCCAGAAAATTTATTCAAGCAATAGAAGCCATATACATTAAGCAGACAGCAAAGGTAATGATGGAGGGAGAACTTACAGACTTTATTAATATAAGAAAAGGCACAAGACAAGAATGTCCCCTATCTCCTTTGCGATTTGTGTTGACTTTGGAAGTGTTGAATAGAAATATTAGAGATGATAAAAGCATAAAAGGAATGAAAATTAAAAAGGAAGAATTTAAACTGCAAGCCTTTGCTGATGACTTAGCCTTTATTTTGGAAGATCTGTTAGAAACAGCTCCAAAGTTATTGGAAAAGATAGAGATATATGGTGAGGTGGCTGGTTTGAAAATAAATAAAGACAAAACAAAGATTTTGACAAAGAACATGCTACTGAGACACAGAGAAGAACTGGCAGACCTGTTGAAAATCCAAGTTATGAATAAGGTCAAGTATTTGGGGATACACTTGACAGCAAGATGTAGCACATTAAAAGAGAATAATTATATTAAACTTAAACAACAGATAGCTTTAGACTTGAAGAAATGGGAAAACTTACAATTGTCATTAATAGGGAGAATTTCAACAATCAAGATGAATATTTTACCCAGAATTTTATTTCTGTTTCAAACAATACCAATTAGGCTTGGAAAAGACTATTTTGAAGATTTAAATAAAATTATGTTGAAGTATATATGGCAAGGTAAGAAAGCGAGAATAAAGCTAAAGCTTTTGCAAGACGCTAGAATTAGAGGAGGTTTTGGCCTGCCCAATTGGGAATTGTACTACCAAGCTGCAAATTTGATGTGGGTCAAGGAATGGATAACATTAAGAAAGACTAGATTGTTGACACTAGAAGGTAATGATTTGCTGTTAGGCTGGCACGCTTTTTTATGGTATAAGGGAACTAAAACACAGGGTGATTTTAGAAGACATTATATACAGGAGTCTTTGTAGTTAAACTGGGAGAAGATAAAAGGACAATGTTATTTGAAAATTCCAGTTTGGTTATCGACTATTGAAGCATTTTCCTATCCTATAATTTATAAGAAGGAACAAACAGTTAGATATGGGGAATTATTGGATGAAAAGGGTGAACTTAAATCGATACAAAAGTTAGAGGAACGAGGTATAAAGATGAATTGGTTTTCATATATGCAAATACATTCAAGGTATGATGAAGATTCTAAAACAGAGGGATTTTATGATAAACAGACTGATCTAGATAAGATCTTGATGGGTACTGATGAGAAGGTGATTAAAAAATTATATGGTTATTTACTGGGAATTAAGTTAGAGGAAGAACAAGTTAAAGAAACTATGACTGTTTGGGGGAAGAATTTTGGATATGGGATTGATCTAGAGAAATGGTAAAAATTGTGGTCTCAAAATTATAAAATGACAATGTCAACAGCATATAAAGAAAATTTGTATAAGATGTTTTACAGGTGGCATTTTCCCCCGACGAGAATAGCAAGAATGTTCAAGAACAAATCTGAAAAATGCTGGAAATGTCATCAGATACCTGGCTCATATTGCCATATGTGGTGGACTTGTGAGGACGCTATAAAATATTAGACTAAAATTCGCATGTGGTTGGAAAAAATGATAACGAAACGTATAGATTTGAAACCAGAGTTCTTTTTATTGGGAATCTTACCAGATACATACAATAAAGACTTGAAATATTTGATTGTAAATGTATTAACAGTGGCTAGGATTGTATTTGCTAAAAATTGGAAGAATGAGAAAATACCATCGCAGGAAGAAATTATTAAGAAAATATTGGAATGTGCTGAGATGAGTAGATTGACATTTGAAATTAGAGAGCAAGTGGATAAACTCTTGTTTTATTTCAACGCTGGGAATTATGTTCATTCCCAGCCTGTAATGAGTCCCAAACAGTCCCTTTGAGATAAGCACCCAACTTTCTCTCCTTTGAATTACTGCAAACAAATAAAGTGCTAAATGAACTGTAAAAAAACCAACCGAAGTACAAAGTCAATACGGAGCTTCAAGGATTAATCCAAATCGAGTGAACGACTTTGCTTCCTGCAAAGGTTTCTCTACCTTTGTCTTGCCTTTATACCTTAGGGGAGGGTCAATCAACTCCCAGCCTTACTCCTGAGTTGCCCCTTTTCTCTTAGCTGCTCTTGCCTTCCAGCAGCTCTGCACACACATGCACTGGGAACAGGCTCCCCATGGTCCTCTGCCTCGCTGCTGCCAGACTCCAGAGGCTCTGGAGGCAGCACCCACACCCAGATGGTCCTGGTCCCATCTCTGCATCAGATGCAGGACCTTTGTCCGAGTCCTCTCCAGACTCCTGGACTGGTCCCCTTACTTCCTCAATGTCTGACTCCGCTGCCGTCTGCACAGGCTGCACCACAAGGTATCTTTTACATGGGTTTGCTGGTCTCTCTCTTGAAACTTTATGAGTGAATATGTCCATGAATGAAAATAGTCAGGCGGTAGGGTGGGGTGAAATAGCTATAGATAAAGATATGAAATAAAACTGCTGGCTTGCTTGTGGCTTTCCACAAGACAAACAAATGATGCCTCTGGTTGCGTCTGACACTTTCTGAGCCTCACATATTCTCTCCACGTCTCTGGAGACTCCCCGCTCAATGAGATGGAAATTTCAGTCAGCAAAAATCTTTCACCCACTGAAAAGCAGCAGACGGGCACCGATGGTCCAGATGCCAGCTCGTTTGCTGGCTGCATTGAAATGAAAATCAGCACGAATAAAGGAATTGTTGTGTTCTACTTGACTCGATAGCGCAAACCCCAAAATAATCTTTTTGATCTCTGATTCTTACTTTCAATCGCGCATCTGTGCAACGCAGACCAAAGAAAGAAGTTTCGGCTTCTCTGATGTATTACGGCAGCATTAATTGGCAGGAATAAAAGCGGCATTGCCTGCCAGCTGCATATCTTCCTGTTATTTATTCTAAGAGCTTCACTGAGGTCACCTCTCCTGTTCTGCAGCTGAACTTAATAGCATCTCTTTGGAGAATAGCTTGACTCCCTCTTCTTTGTGGCAACCCCTGAGATACTGGAACACTGCTATCATGTCACCCCTAGTTTGTCTAGTTTAATGAAATGAAGGACCAGGGGTGGCATGATAGCAGTGTGCCAATATCTCAGGGGTTGCCACAAAGAAGAGGGAGTCAAGCTATTCTCCAAAGCATCTGAAGGCAGGAAAAGAAGTAATGGGTGGAAACTAATCAAGGACAGAAGCAACCTAGAACTAAGGAGAAATTTCTTGACAGTGAGAACTATCAATCAGTGGAACGACTTGCCTCCAGAAATTGTAAATACTCCAACACTGGGAGTTTTAAAGAAGAGATTGCAGGGCTGCCAACCTTGAGTGATAGTTCGTAGTGAGACACTGCGAGGGAGCGAAGCGACTGAGGGGGGGATGGTGTGGAAGGGGGGTGTCCCCCCTTCCACGGTAGGGAGCTTTGACAATTTTACATTTTAAATGGTGCAATCTGATGCATACTTTAGTCATGATTTGGACATATACATACATACATACATGCAAGCAGCACCAATGTACTTGAACCGGATTTGTAAGATATTAATAATGCAGTTCACTGACCATGAATAATTGAAGTTCCTGACTTGTAACTGCAGTATTCTACCTCAACTGACTTTATTAGCTTAGTGATGTACTATAGACCACTATAGGATGAATTCAATGTGCAACAAAAAGACAAAAAACCCGAAACAACTACAGAGATAATGCAAATACATCAATGGGTATTCTTTCTGTATCAAATACCATACTACATGCCAATATCAAATGCTATAGTCTCAGTCTTTAATTATATACTAACTTGTTGACTGAAATAGGGGTTCATAATTTCAGACATGTATAAACTAAACATTTAATCAAATAATGAGTGCTTCATATAAATATACATATTGTTAACTGTAAAACTCATCTACTGTATTCTGAAGCTTGAGCACAGTGAGGAAACAGTATATTATTTATTGGGTAAGTTTAGATTCTGAACTTAATGGTCTTACTGCTCTTTGGATGGTAAATTGTGTTAAGATTAGAATATGTTCTAGTTGAGTCAGGGCTATCCCAATTTGGGGCTGAGAAGCCTACTGGCATCAAAAAAAGTCCTTATTGAGTCCTTATCTAAGGGTTTGAAAATATGATAATAATGTAGTACAGTCCTGTCGATCTGGTGCATGGAGACCTAGGATTTAAACTCAAAGGAGAAAGAGGAAAAAGTGATTCCTTCATCCACTGCCAGAGATGTAATCCTGTCAGTCCTCCAACCTTTCTATTAAGTATTTTGCAAAAAAGCTGCCCAGCCCCTTTATAGATCAGCCTGGCGCGCTTCTCGCCTTGCTGGTTTGGGAAGACTCTTTTGGATCAGCTAAAAGAGAGCATAAGGCGTGTAAAGGGGTGGTAATAATAATTATAATAATAATAAAATTTAAAATAATAATAATTTTATTCAGAGTTGTGTTGTATCTCTTTTTTTTGGGGGGGGGGGGTTTGTCCCATTCTTTCTTGGTGTTCTTTCTGTCCTTTTTGCTTTTTTAAATGGTCTTTCTCCCCTGGGTCAGAAATCCAGCCAGAGAAAATAAAGAAACATCACCAAAGATTTAAACACCAAAGGGTTAAATGGAAGCCACTCCGTTGGCTTTGCTTACCATTGTTATTACTGGCCGAGGCTGTAAAGAGGCTTTGCCAGCCTCCTCGTGTCCTTCTTTGGAAAGCCTAGGGCAGCTGGCTTGTCCCACAGGACATTGCAGAGAGGGAGAGGGCGGGGCAAAGTGGCTGCGAGCGCCCCGGGCGGCGAAGAAGCCTCCTGCTCTTCGCTTTCCTGAAGCGATAATGATCGGCATCATGACAGTTACGGGACGCCGGCAGAAGGATTAAGGCGGGAAAAGAGGCGCGGTGGGGTGGCTGGGCAGGGCGGGGTGGCTGGGCAGGGCGGGGCGGCGCTGGGAGCTCATCCTTCTCCTAAACTAAGGGGAATATTCGGAATATAATCAGAGAATGTAGGGATATTTTTGTACATTCCATGATTTTGGGGGTTTAGCGTGAGATTTTGTTTATCAGAGTGAGACAGTCAAAATTGATTGAATTGCGTGAGTCTCACGCTGATTGCGTGAGAGTTGGCAGCCCTGAGATTGGACAACCATTGGTCTGAAATGGTACAGGGTTTTCTGAGCAGTGGGACAGAAGATTTTTTGAGCAAGGGTTTTTCCTGATTAAGGGGTTGGACTGGGAAACCTCCAAGATCCCTTTCAACTCTGCTGTTCTGGTATCCATCATGTGGAAGTTGAATTTAGATTCCTTGCTCTGTGAATCTGTGCTTGGTGGAAATGCCAGTCTAGAACTTGACTTAGGAGTAAAAAAAAATAATAATAAATTCAGGCGGTGGGGAAAAAGTTCTAGGAAAAAAAAAAGCAGATAGACCAAATTTCACATTTGAAATTTTGTCACAGTACATTGCAGGGCCCCGGATAAATTCTGCATAAGGGGAAAAAAAAAAAGATAGACTATAGCAGCAAAAATTAAGGTAGGACATGGATTTTCCCTTGAATCAGGGATGAGCTGATGGGGGTTTGCAGAGGTTCAGGAGAGCCCCTAAGCTAAGATTCTGTGCAGTTGGGAGAACCCCCAAATCCCACGCCTGGCTGGCCCTGCCCTGCCCTGCCCAAATGTGGGCTGTTTTGGATGCAGATAAGTGCAGGGTGTGTCTGGAAGCTCAGGGAGGGCGAAAAGTGGGCTTCCCGGAAGTTTGGGAAGGCCGGAAATGGGCCTGTTTTCAGCTTACAGATAGCTTCCGGAGCCCAGGGAGGCCATTTTCGTCCCCCTGAGGCTTAAAGAAAGCCTCCAGAGTCCGGGGAGGGCAAAAACGCCTCCCCCCCACTGTGGTGCAGCAGGCCGAGTAGGCCATGCCCACCATGGCCCCACTCACCCAGCAACTGGGCAGAGAAACCTTTGATAAAAAATTTTTTTGAAGCCCACCCCTGCTTTGAATCAAAGCACAAATGACTGGAGGGAACAGGTATTGGTTTAACCAGAGTCGATTAGAACGTCAACAGCAACAGAACAAGCAGTCAAGAAATATGCCTCAAACTAGGTAGAAAAGCCAGAGAAGATATTCAAATGCTGAGCTGGACTTTGAAGAAGTGAGAGAAGAAGAGTAACAACCAGGGGTGGCATCCAAATTTTGTAACAGCCAGTTCTGTGGGCATGGCTAGGTGGGCGTGGCTTTGGTTTTTTTTAGCGGCAACCCCCCCCCTCCGGTTTTTGGCCTTTCTGGGCCTCAGGGAAACCTTGAGGGTGCCTTTTTTCTCTGAGAAGACTTCCCTGTGTCTCAGGAAAGAAAAAATGGAGCATAGGGGAAGCACGCAGCACCCCCTTGTGTTCCGTTTTGGGGCCTTGTGGTCCTCAGGGAAGCCTCCAGGGGGGTGTTTTTGCTCCCAGGAAGCTTCTCTGGGGCCCAGGAAGTCAAAAATCTGAGGGGGTGTTGTGCCTCAAGGAAGCCTCCTGGGTGAAGCAGCCAGAGGAATCCCTGCACAGCTGATCATAGGAACAGCTGATCATCAGGGGGGGAAAAACATTAAGGAATGACTGGGTGAGGAAGAACACAGTCAGCGATGTCAGGCATGCACGTAATGCTGCACATGCACAATAAAGACTGACTGGGAGGGGAGGGGCAGGGGGAGAGGGGCAGGGCCAGCTGGGGGCACGATTTGCTGGTTCTCCAAACTGCACAGAATCATAACATCCGGTTCTGTAGAATTTAGATATTAGCAGTCAGAGCTTCACCTGAATACAGGAGGCAGCTACTCATAACGATCCAGAGATCTTTCCAGGGCTGTCTTGTAGGTCCCCAAGGGGGTGATCTCTTCTAATCTTTGTGCAAGATTAGATGGGCAATTGGAAGTAAAGTCTTCTCTGAGTTGAATTCAAGTCTTGATCTTATGAACTGAATGTGGTTTGTGTTGTGAATTAATAAAAGTACTTGAATAAAGATTGTTAAGAGCTTAAAGTAAAGTGCAGGGTTCTGGCCCTGCACTTCTGATTGGCCAATAATAGCGACATCGGATTGGTCCATTCAGGAGAATCTGATTGGCTATTAACGAGCCTCTTCCAATGGTTAACAGAGCTAGCGCTCCCTATCATTGGTTAAATACTCAAGAGCTTGCCTATATAAAGGGGGCCATTGCGGCCATAGAGCTTGAGCTGTTACACATGTAAATAAAGAGTTTGAAGTTCATTGTTCACCGACTCGTCTCCATCCTTAGTGCCCATGCACAGAACTTAACACTGGAGACGAAGGTGGGATGTGGAGACGTCAGAGCTGACTGAACAATGAAGAACAATAACAGAGCACATGGCTGAAATGCACCAACGACAGAACCATGTCCAGCGGTGTCATACCACCCGCTCCATTCGACCCACAAGAAGACTGGGACTCATATATGGATCATTTCCAGATGTTTCTGGAGACCAACAATTTGAAGGATGCCACTACCGGAAAGAAACGGGCGGTATTCCTAACTCATTGCGGGCCGACCATATTCAAGATGGTCAAGGCACTAGCGAAACCGGCAGAAGTAAAGTCTATGGACTGGGACGTCCTCGAATCCCTGCTGAGGGCTCACTATACACCGACTGTACCAACGCTCGTTAGAAGGCATGAATTTTACCAGAGAAGTCAGCAGAAGGGTGAAAGTGTTGCTGATTTCATAGCGGATCTCCGGAATCTGGGAGGCCTATGCGAGTTTGCCGACCTAGAAGAAGCCCTAAGAGACCGAATAGTTCTGGGATTAGATGCTCCAGGCACACAGAGTAAGCTAATGGTGAAAGGCGACATTAGCCTTGAAGATGCCATCGCTGAAGCTACTGCAGCAGAAGCAACCAGGAAGTCGGCTGCCCAAATGCGCCGCACCCATGCCCCGCTTCGCCAACTCGCCTGCAAAATTTCACCTCAGTCAGAAGAACAGCTTACAACAGCCCGCCACGAGGACCTCGAATTGTCATCAGAAAGTGATGAAGAAGAGGTCCACCAACTTCGGTCCAAACGAGACCAACGCCAGAGATCGCAGTACCAATGCGCTGGTTGTGGAGCAAGCCACCCCTGGTCAGAATGCAAATTTCTCGACGCGCTCTGCCATGTGTGCGGGAAAAGAGGCCATATCGGACGGGTCTGTAGAAGCAAGCTAGGACCCATCCAGCCCTCCAGGGGGGCTAACTATCGCCAACCAACAGGAAGCCGTCCTGTAAAGCGAGAACCCATGAACCACCAATGGAACAACCACTCCTACAGAAACAAAACCCTAAACCACTCAACGAAGTGAGAAGAGGCTCACCAAACTATCATGATCGGTCACACCTCATCTCTTGATGCCAAGAAGATCCGAGTGAAAGTGGCCATCGAAAACCAGCACTGTCTGATGGAAGTCGATTCAGGATTGTCCCTCTCGATGGTTTCGAGAGGGACGATCCTCCTGAAGACCCTCAAGCAGCTCATCCCTACTGTCCGGCGGCAAGACCTCAGATTCCAAAGACTCATACTCAAAGACTATCAAGGAAATCGAATTCCGGTCGGTGGATCCAGCTGAGTCTGGGTATCGTTTAAGAACCGTACAGCATTCCTACCCCTGACTGTAATCGACAGGGATTGGCCTAGTTTGTTAGGCCTCCAATGGTTCGCTCCATTCGGAATTGAAGTAGCCGGCATTCACCGAACCTGCAGCAGCGACTGGGAAGAGGACCTCGTCCAAGAATTCCAGGACGTCTTTGCAGAAAAACTAGGCGAGTACAAGGGGATCCTGATATCATTTAACCTCAATCCCGAAATAGCTCCCATCCGCCTTAAGCCTCCTCAAGTTCCATTTGCCCTTAAACCAAAGATTGACGAGCAGCTTGATAAATTAATAGCCCAGGGTGTGTTAGAACCAACCGATCACTCTCCCTGGGAAACCCCAATCGTGACACCCATCAAGCCAGATGGATCGATAAGAATTTGTGGGGACTATCGAGCCACCCTGAACCATGCCCTTCAACAAAACGCTTACCCGGTACCGGTGGTGCAACACCTCCTCCATTCCTTGTGGAGCGGAAAAGTCTTCGCTAAACTAGACTTAGCCCAGGCATACCAACAACTGCCTGTAGACAGTGTGTTAATCGCTGCCCCGACTCGGAAAATAGTAAAGGATCGCCTGAGGTTGGTTCTCCAGAGATTTAAAGACTCAGGTCTCAAAGTTAAAAAAGAAACAAGTGTCAACTATGTACGGATCGTGTAGAATTTTTAGGATATTTAATTGATAGTCAAGGCATTCACCCCACCGATAGCAAACTTAGGGCAATCAAAAACGCCCCAAAACCCCGAAATAAGGCCGACCTCCAGGCTTTTCTAGGCCTTATCAATTTTTATGTTTTCCTGCCTCACAAAGCAACCGTAGCCGAACCCCTACATCGTTTGTTGGACAAAAAAGCAACCTGGTTATGGGGACACAGGGAGGAGCAGGCGTTTCGACATGTGAAAAATTTATTGACTTCTGATGCTGTTTTGATGCAGTATAACGAGACTTTGCCTTTAACGATCACGTGTGATGCATCACCATTCGGAGTGGGCGCCATTTTGAGCCACGTTTTGCCAAATGGTAATGAAGCCCCTGTTGCCTATTTCTCAAAGACGTTATCAAAAGCAGAATGCAATTACAGTCAAATTGATAAAGAGGCCCTTGCTATTGTGTCTGCTGTTAAGAGATTTCATGAATATATGTATGGCCAAGCCTTTATTATAGTGACTGACCAAAAACCTTTGTTGGGAATAATAGCGGGAGATAGGCCAACACCTTATATATTATCTCCCAGAATGACTCGCTGGTCAAAATTCTTGGCGGCATATAATTACAAGTTGCAACACCGCCCGGGGAAGACCATTCCCCAGGACAACACATTGAGCCGTACACCTCTTCCGGAGACCATTGATGACCCCGCTCCGACAGTTACAACACTGCAGATCGAGACACTTCGAACACCGCCACTAACAGCCCGAGACATCGTGATGGAAACAAAACGCGACCCTATTTTAGCACGAGTCCTCACCTGGGTCGAGCGCGGATGGCCATTGGACCAGATACCTGATGACTACGTCCCATTCAAGAATCAACAAACGGAACTATTTTCCCAGAAGGGCTGCATTATCTGGGGTGATAGAGTCGTTGTCCCAGAGTGGCTACGATGAGCGATACTAAGAACTTTGCACGATGGCCACTCCGGCATCGTGTGCATGAAAGCTCTCACATGTAACTACATGTGGTGGCTGGGTATCGACAAGCAGATCGAGACATGGGTAAAAGCTTGTCACAAATGCCAGGAAGTAAGCAACGCCCCTCCGAAAGCAACCCCGACTGAATGGAAAACACTGAGGGGACCATGGTCCCATATTCATCTGGACTTTGCGGGACCTACCAAAGGACACACATTTTTATTAACGGTGGATGCCTACTCGAACTGGCTTGAAATCCATGAGATGAGAAATACAACAACTGAATCAGTCATCAGGAAACTAGACAGACTATTTGCAACACACGGATTACCTGACATTCTGGTATCCGACAACGGGCCCCAATTTACCGCGCTGTCCTTTGAACAGTACCTGACGGACTGCGGTATTCGCCATGCACTGACTTCGCTGGGGCATCCTGAGGCCAACGGAAGGGCCGAGTGCATGGTACAATTCGTCAAGAAAACCTTGTATAAAATGGACTATGGCGATATAGAAGACAAGATTAACCGGATACTCCTTTTGCAGCATATCACACCGCACAGCGTCACCAACAAAACTCCCACCGAGTTATTGATGGGGCGGAAACTCCGCTCCCACCTCGACCATCTGCACCCATCATATGAACCTGAAAAACCACACGGATCCAGCGAGAAATGCCGTAATTTCCAGGTAGGCGACTTGGTTTTCGCTAGGAACTTTTCAGGCAATCTGTTGTGGGTCGAGGCAACTGTAGTCCAAGTAACCGGCCCCAGATCATACCGCGTGAGATGTCGCGATAATAGAATATGGAAGCGCCATATTGATCAGCTGAGTTCAAGGCTACAGTCGGGGATCTCTGAGTCCCCTGACTTCCAAACCGAGGGGGGAGATACCGAGGAAGCTGAATTTGAAACGGCAGAAAGTGTAAGCGGAAGTAACGACCGCTCAGAGGCAATACGTGAAGAAGGATCAGGGATGGGGGTGAGCTCGCATCAAGGAGATGCTGAGAACATTAGCGGCAACGAAAATTTGAATACAGAATGGGAGGCACCCTCTTCACCGGATAATGTCCTACCCCAACAAGACTGTAGCCAAATACCGGGAGAACAACGTAAATCAAATAGACAATCAAAACAACCTGCCTACCTCAAAGACTACGTGACCGCACCCCTTAAACGAAACCCAGGGGGAAGGAGTGTTGTGAATTAATAAAAGTACTTGGATAAAGATTGTTAAGAGCTTGAGGTAAAGTGCAGGGTTCTGGCCCTGCACTTCTGATTGGCCGATAATAACGACATCGGATTGGTCCGTTCAGGAGAATCTGATTGGCTATTAATGAGCCTCTTCCATTGGTTAACAGAGCTAGCGCTCCCTGTGTTTTCATTGGTTAAATACTCAAGAGCTTGCCTATATAAAGGGGGCCATTGCGGCCATAGAGCTTGAGCTGTTACACATGTAAATAAAGAGTTTGAAGTTCACTGTTCACCGGCTCGTCTCCATCCTTAGTGCCCATGCACAGAACTTAACAGTTTGGTTGGTTTTGGAAGCAGATTGATTTATTTGGAACTGTTTTTGGGGGTGCTAGAATATTCTAATTCTGGGACATGGGGGTTTGTTATAAAAGTATCCCAATAAAGAGGAACACACAAAACCACAATCAATAATTCCTACTTTAAGATTCAGAGGTTTATTTCATGAGCAATTTGAAACATGAATAGACATCATAACACAACTTATATCAATAGCCCATTGCTATGAGGTCCACTGACATGGCAAGGACAAGTCCATGACTAATGGCCCTGAACACATCCCAAGACATTCTTTTTATACTTTTACTACACGCATTTCACAACTTACTTCCTTATTCTTATTTACAGATAGACAGTCTCCAAATATGACCATACCCATGTACATCTCAAACCTCTATCCACCGGCTACTTTTAGTTCCTTGTCTCTCACGGTTTTCAAAACTACATACCGTATATATTCGAGTATAAACCGAGTTTTTCAGCACATTTTTTGTGCTGAAAAAAAACCCCTCGGCTTATACTCGAGTCAGATTCCCCTCTGAAAAAAAAATGGTGTGGAGCTCCGAAGCTGGGCAGCCGCTTCCCTGCTTCCGTGTTTCCTTTGCAACTTTTAAGCATGGGGGTAATCGGAAGCAGAAAAGTTCTTGCTTGAGGATATATTGATTTTTCTTTTTTTAACTGTTTTTAGGGAGGGGAATGTGAGAATGCTCAGACACGAAATCTATCTGACTGAAAATAAGTGTGTGTGTGTGTGTGTGGGGATTTTAACAGAGGTAAGATGTAGGGAGAAGGCAAAAGCGACGGAAGATCCTTCAGGGGAAACTGAGGGGGAGACTCACCCTTGGTCCAGATGAGCCCTCTTCCCCTTTCTCTAGGCTGAGAAAACAACGCAAGCCGAGGTTGCTTCGGCTCCACTCAGCTTCGATTCCTCAGCTCCAGCTGCTTTCAGTCCACTCAGGAGGAGGGGGAGGAGGTAGTGGTGGCGGCTCACGTTGTTTTCTGATAGTGAGATCATTTCCCAAATTAATTGATTCACTAACCCAAAAGAAGAAGATGTTGATGACAGTGGGAGGCAGGAGTCACTCTCTCCGTTGCAAGAAAAAAGCAAGAGCTGTTCTTATGATCTCTCCCTCTCTCTCTCTCTCCCCGTAATACAGTCAAGCCCTTTCCAGCGCTTGGGATCCGCCCCCGCCGCTTTGCACCTTGCAAATGCAAAAACCCCAGGATTTTGCATTTGCAAGGTGCAAAGTGGCGAAGGAGGATCGCGTGTGCTGGAAAGGGCTTGACTGTATTACGGGGAGAGAGAGAGAGAGGGAGAGATCATAAGAATGGCTCTTGCTTTTTTCTTGCAAGGGAGAGAGTGACTCCTGCCTCCCACTGTCATCATCATCATCTTTTGGGTTAGTGAATCAATTAAACCTTTCATGATAGTGAGATCGTTTCCCAAATTTCCCTTAAATCAGGGAAGAAATCAGAAACAAACCTTTGGACTGAGAATAAGCCTGTTCCTATGATGCCATTTTTGTTCACTGCAGTGTGAAAAGTGTGAAAAAACACACTTCTTTTTCTTCATCTTCTTGTTCCCTATTTACTGGTCTCTTTCAAAGAGGAAATTGTGAACATCAAACTTATTCTCAACTGTCCTAGTGAAAGTTTTTATTGGTATCTATTTTTATTTTTGAAATTTACCAGTAGCTGCTGCATTTCCCACCCTCGGCTTATACTCGAGTCAATAAGTTTTCCCAGTTTTTTGTGGTTAAATTAGGTGCCTCGGCTTATATTCGGGTCGACTTATACTCGAGTATATACGGTACTTTTCAAAATCACATTTCACAGCAACAGCTCAGCAGGATTACAAATAGTTCTAGTACATTTTGAAATCATCCTATCTAAAACTTTGTGTGATGACCCAGAATGGGATACAAAATAAATGCAGTCACAAAAAACAGGTGAAGCCCCTTTTATTTCTCCACTTTGCTTCCAAGCTCCAAAAATCCTTGACTGGAGACAAAAAACTCCCACACAAGCAGTTACAAGAAGGAGGAAATGCCGTTTAAATTATAAAGAGTAAAAAACAACACAAACCAGGCAAGATAAGGGCTGGAGGATGTCCACAGATATCAGAACACACACTGGGAAGGACACCAAACTCAGAGAGGAGCCATCAACTAGAGATATTTCCATGCTTTGTTTCCAGCACTCACCTGTACGCTTGTCTGTCCTCTTATTCATTTGTCACACCTGCAGCCCATGAAGAGGATCAAGGCCCTCTCCTCCCGAGGAGACCATGTCTCTCCCTTATCCTCTCCTCCCTACGTGCCCTAGGATGGATAGGGGATGGGCCCGGGTCCTCCTCTGACTGCTCAGCTGGCCTCTGCCCTTCCCCAGCTCCTCCACAACCTTCAGAGCCATACTCCCACTCCTCTTCAGCTATTCCTCCTCTCCCTCAGAGTCAGTCTCCACCAGGGGCATGACACTTCATGTCTCTTTATTCTAGGGCTATCATCCAAAGGCATTGCATCTGATAGATCAATAGCCTATATTTTTATTTCCCACAGGTTGTACAAAAAATTGATGATTACACCACTGGCTGAAGTCCAGTCTTGTTGTAGAATGTTCTTATACACCAATGCTGTGCTGGGTGATGCCTGAGTAAAGCAGAGCCTAGAAACACAAAAATCAGTAGCCATATTTCTACCTTTCAAGCTTTTTTTAATACTATTAATGTGACTTTGATCTTCCAAGGTTTATATTTGAAGGTGAATTTTGTTTTGGATGAAAAATCCTGATAAGCATATACAATTTTATGTTCCACTTCTTGGGGACTTTAATATGAAAGGCAAGGACCTGTTATGGTAAAATGCAGAGAATTTCTCAGCTAGAACTACCAGCATCCAGTGATGTTAAAGATGAAAGAATGATATCAGAGAAAGGCAGACAGAGGCAAAATCGATTTCTGATAGAATGGAAATTAATTATGGAACATCAGCAGACAAGATGCAATGTATTTCTTTGATTTACTCTGAATCGTTTCCACAAGGTTAAGCAAGCCATCGGTTGGGTGTATTTTCTATTCCTGGAAAAAAATGATGGAAACAGGAAAAAGAAGGAGGAGGAGGAGGAGGAGAAGGAGGAGAAGTAATTTACATTATGCAAATGAATTTATGTCTGCAAGGAAATAGGAGGAAAAACCAAATGTCAAGATAGATTATAGCAGTCCCTTTTGATTGGTTATGCAGATCTCACCAGCTTGCCTTTAACTCAAGGGGACACTATCCAGTAACCAAGCAGATTTCTCTCTGCAGGGACCACTCTTAGTTTAACAAAACAAAAAACGGAATTGGAGTAGACTGAAAGGTAGATTAGATTTTTTTAAAAAATTTTTGGACTGGGGACTAAAACATATGAAGAACAGTTGCAGGAATTGGGTATGTCTAATTGAATGACAAGAAAGAGTAGGGGTGACATGATAGCAGTGTTGCCATATCTCAAGGGCTACCCCAAAGAAGAGGGAGTCAAGCTATTCTCCAAAGCCCCTGAAGGCAAGGCAAGAAGCAATGAAACCCAGCATCAGATCTGCATTCCTGTATTCTTGCTCTGTTCTTCCTGCTTTGTCTAATCAAGGAGACTAATTAAGGAGAGGAGCAACCGAGAACTCGGGAGAAATTTCCTGACAGTGAGAACAATTAAGCAGTGGAAGGACTTGCCTTCAGAACTTGTAGGTGCTCCAACACTGGAGGTTTTGAAGAAGAGATTGGACAATCATTGGTCTGAATAGGTGAGCTGCTGGTGGCGAGTTGCATGTGGCAAGTTACTCATGGCGAGTTGTCCTGCAGTAAGTTGGCTGTGTTGAGTTGCCTGTGGCAAGCTACTCATGGTGACTTGGGTGTGGCAAGTTATCCTGCAATGAGTTGGCTGTGGCAAGTTGGCCGTGCGAACTATCCCATTCCAATGCCCATTACTGTTTCATCAGGTGTTGCTTTCTTAAGGATGTTTAGCATGCACATTCCACTTGAACTTGTACCATGTCAGGTGCATCTCAGGAAAACCCAAGAATAACACCCTTCATTTTAGGGGGGAAAGCCAAAAAATGATGTAAGGTGATTATTTTTTACAGAAATGTGTTTCTTTTCTTTTCTTTTTTTAAAATATTTTTTTTAAAATTAATACAATCATTCCATCTTCAGTTGGACAGTGTGTTGTCTGGGTACAAATATCTTTGTTAAACAATAATCAAAGTTACAACATCCTTCATTACATATTAATTCTGCATAGTAATTTAACATAGTAATGTTCCACATATTAATTACTATACAACGTTAACATAGTAATATTCAACATGTTATCATATTTACTTGTCTCTTTTAACATAACATCTTTATTTTGTTTTCCTGTTTCTAACTTCCATTTTTATTATTTAACCATTGATAAAATAAATCCCATACCATATAGTTGTGATGGTGAACCTATGGCACGCGTGTTACAGGTGGCACGCAGAGCCATTTGTGCTGGCATGCAAGCTGCAGGCAAACTTACCTCACTGCACATGCGTGTGCCTCACAGCTGATTTTCAGCTGGTTTGAAGCCTTTTTCGGCTGTCAGAGGCTTGAAAAAAGCCTCTGCAGGCCGAATAGGCCCGTTTCATCACTTCCTGTAATACCAGAAGTGATGAAACGGGCCTATTCGGCCTGCAGAAGGTTTTTCCAAGCCTCTGGGAGGCCGAAAAAGCCTCAAACCAACCGAAAATCACCTGTCAGGTGCACTGCAGGTAAGAGGGGCGGCGGCGGGGGGTGGGATCGCGCACACATGTGCAAGGGCTGTGGGGGGCACTCATTGCCTTCTGGGTGCTGGCACGTGAGTGCCAGTGCGCACACAATTTTTGACACAGGAGCCCAAAAAGGTTAGCCACCACTGCCATATAGTATTCAGTTTGCTCTTTCTTCTTAATTGCCAGTGTTAATCTTTGCACATTCTAATATTTTCCTAATCACAATCTCATTCGTAGGTATCTCTTCACCCTTCCAATTTTGTGCAAATACATTTCTAGCAGCGGTTAGTATGTGAATAACCAAATACGCGTTTTCCTTACTGTCGTGTCCGCAAAAAGACGCCAGGAGTCGGTGACTACGTTTCAAGCTCTTTATTAAACAGTTGTGAACCGAACCGGCGAAAAGGAAAAAGCCCGCGGCTTTTATCCTTTTCGCTGCGGCGGCCGCGGCCAATGGCAGCGATTCAAGTCTCCCGCTCTTGGAGTGAGCCAATCGCGGGAGACTCCAAACGGGCCAATCAGCGCGGCTCGCCTGGCCAATCAGAAATCCCCGCGCTTTAGCCAATCAAAGCGCGGGGATTTCGAGTATGTAAATTAAGGACAGAACACTCCTCCCCTCTTGGTATAGTCCATCACGTTGCGTAGTCACGTAGGTAGGCGGGGCTCCGTCTAGTCCTACTTGACCTGCGCAACTCAGTTGCAAGCTGGATTTCGGCCGGAGCGGTCATGTCTTTGGCTGCTCCCTCTTCTGTGCGAACCGGCTGGGTGATCGGGCCGGTTCTTTCTCCGTGGCTCCCACCTGGGCCTTCCGGGTTGGTCGAGCCACGGGTCTCGCCGCTCCCGCTTGGTCTCTCCGAGTCGGCTGAGCTGGCTAGGTGGTTCTTCTCCGGTGGGGGATCGCGATGGCTGCGTTCCGGTAAGTACTGCTGGTTTATTTTTTCTTGCGTTTGTTTATTCGGGTATTCCCTCCCCCCTTGGTTCGTGTTTTGGGGGTTGAGGTCCGTTGCTGTTCGTGACCTGAGCTGGTCAATGTGCCGTTTCCAGGCTCGCCCATCGGTGGTTTGGAGCCGGTACGACCGTGGGCCTGTGATTTGGGTGATGACGGCTGGGATCCATAGGGGGTCCCCCGTCAGGTTTTTCACGTACACTAAGTCGCCGGGGGTAAATGTTCGGTATTTTGAACTTGAGTCTGGGGGCCGCTCCGGGTTATATGTTGGGTGTAACCTGTCGAGCGGGGACCTCAGCTTCCTACCCATTAGTAACTCGGCTGGGCTTTTGTTGGTAGTGGTGTTCGGGGTGATGTGTTGTATAAAGAGGAGTTTATTTATTTTGTCGTTGATCTCCCCGTGGTCCATTTTCTGGATGGTTTTTTTGGTAAATTGTACCATCCGTTCCGCCCTACCGTTCGCCGCCGGATGCGCCGGTGCTGTTAATGCGTGGCGGATGCCCTTTTCCGCCAGGAATCTCTCGAAGTCGAGGGAAGTAAACTGGGGCCCGTTGTCGGAGACGACGACGTCTGGGAGGCCGTGTGTGGAAAAGAGTTTGCAAAGTTCTTTGATAACGGCCTCCGTGGTAGTGGATTTCATGTCGCTTACCTCCAACCAGTTGGAGTAAGCGTCAACTGTTATTAGAAAGGTATGCCCATTTGTGGGACCGGCAAAGTCTAAATGGATCCTGGACCAGGGCCCCCTTGGTGTTTCCCACTCCAGGATGGGTGCTGTGGGTGGGCTTGGTCTGGTCTCCTGGCATCGTCGGCACTTAGCTACCCATGCCTCTATCTGCTTGTCCATCCCTGGCCACCAAGCGTAACTCCTGGCCAGGGCTTTAGTTCTGACGATGCCAGGATGCCCCTCATGCAGCATCTCTAAGACCTTCCCTTGCAACCTGTCCGGGATGACCACCCTGTCACCCCACAAAATACACCCCTTAAGCAGCGAGAGTTCAGTCTGGTGGTTTCTGAATGTCTTAACGGATTCGTCATTGTCCCTTTCAGGCCAACCTTTTTCCACCCAATGTAAAATTCGCGCCAGACGCCTGTCCTTAATAGTTTCCCTGGCAATGTCTGATGCGGTAATGGGTAGGTTGGGCAGGTTCTCGATGTTAAGGGTGTTTGTCGTTGGTGCTGGGTCAGGATCAGAGTCTGGTAAAGGCGAGCGGCTTAAAGCGTCCGCGTGTGAAATTTTCTTACCTGGCTTGTGTAACAGTTCGTAGCTGTAGGCTGCCAGGAACTCGGACCACCTTGTCATCCGGGGTGATAAAATGTTCGGGGTGGCTCGGTTTCCTGCGAGGATGCCCAGCAACGGCTTATGATCTGTCACAATGGTAAACGGGCGGCCGTAAAGGTATTCGTGGAATCGTTTAACGGCGGCAACTATAGCCAAAGCTTCTTTGTCCAGCTGGCTATAGTTCCGCTCCAGTTTAGTTAGAGTCCTGGAAAAGAAAGCGATGGGTGCTTCTCTTTTGTTGGGGAGGGTATGGCTGAGGACAGCGCCGACGCCGAAAGGTGATGCGTCGCAAGTGACAACCAAGGGCAAAGTTTCGCTGAATTGAATCAGGATGGCATCGGAGGTGAGAAGGTCTTTGGTTTTTTGGAAGGCGGCTTGCTCTCGTCTCCCCCAAGTCCAGGTTGCTGTCTTATCCAGGAGCCTATGCAAAGGCTCCGCCGCCGTAGCCTTTTGGGGTAGGAAAACATTATAAAAATTCAGCAACCCTAAGAAAGCCTGTAGTTCCGTTTTAGACCTTGGGGTGGGGGCTTCTTTGATGGCTTCCACTTTTTTAATTGTAGGGTGAATGCCATGCCGGTCTAGAAGGTAGCCCAAGAATTCCACTCGCTCTGTGCATAGTTGGCATTTTTCTCGTTTTACTTTTAGTCCCGTTACTTTAAATTTTGTTAAGACCTCCCTGAGTCGGTTTTCTAATTCGGCTTCGTTTGGCGCCGCCACTAATACGTCATCAAAATAGGGCACCACCCCCTTGATGCCTTGTAGTAAACGTTCCATCAGGCTCTGAAAGATGCCTGGTGCCACGCTGACTCCGAACTGGAGTCAGTTGCACTTGAAGGCCCCCCGATGGGTAACGATGGTCTGGGCTTCCGCTGTTTTTTCGTCGACCGGCAACTGCTGATATGCCTGGGCGAGATCGAGCTTGGCAAAGACCTTGCCCCCTCCCAGTGAGTGCAGTAGGTGTTGCACGATTGGGACGGGGTAGGCACTTTGTTGCAACGCGCCATTTAGGGTGGCCTTATAGTCCCCACAAATTCTCACGGACCCGTCTGGCTTGACTGGGGTCACTATAGGGGTCTCCCATCGGGCATGGTCTATCGGTTGCAACACCCCCTGTTTGACGAGCTTGTCGATCTGCTCGTCAATTTTAGGTTTTAGAGCGAATGGTACCCTCCTAGGTTTTAGCCGCTTGGGGGGAACCCTAGGGTCTAGGTCAAATGAGATAAGGGGCCCCTGGTACTTGCCCAGGCTTCCGTCGAAGACCTCCCGGAACTCCTGGGCTAGCCGCTGTTTCCAGCCGTCGTCGGTGACGTGGTTGACTCCTGTCAGCGCGATGTCGAGTGGGGCGAACCATTGTAGTCCCAGCAGGCTTGGGCGGTCGCGATCGACGATTGTGAGTGGGAGTTGTTCGGTGCGGCCCTTATAAGTTACATTAAAGTTCTTGGTGCCCACTACCGGGACGCGGTTTCCCTGGTAGTCTTTTATAATGATTTTTTGGGCATTTATGTTCCTCTTATGGAGGGTGGGCACTAGTCGTTTTATCTCGTGCCATGCAATCATGGAGAGGTAGGATCCGGAGTCCACCTCCATCTTGCATGGTTGGCCTTCAATATGGACTTCTACGTGTACCTTTCTGGCGCTGTCGGAGATGGCGTGGCCGATGGTTACCGTCTGGTGGGTATCTTCCTTGCGCCGACTGTCGCCGCCTCTTGAGGGTCGTTGGATTCGGTCCCACCAGCCGTCCGATTGGCGATCTCTGATCCTGGGTGGGGGGCTTTCCTTTTTTCGGTCGTGTTGGTCCCATCTGGGTGGACTGCGAGTCTTCTTTTGGCGGCAAACCCGAGCGATGTGTCCCCTTCTTTCACAATGCCTACAGATAGAGTAAAAAAATCGGCATTCTGATCTGGGGTGGTCGCCGCCGCACCCGGCACAGTTGGTCCTCGACCTACGACCTCTTCGGTTCCGTTGGTCGCCGCGCCCCGTCTGCACGCAATGTATGTCCTCCTCGTCTTCTGACATGCTGGATGCAGACTGGAATTCTCCGTAGTGTGCGGTTGATTCGTTTTTTGGGTCGGTCGACCTTGCCGGGTTGTTGTTTCCGCCTTTCGCGTCTGATTTTCGCATGCTGTCAGCGGAAGTGCGGGTTGCTTCTGCGGCTGCGGCTGCGGTGAGGGCGTCTGCTAGGCTGATGTCGCCCTTGGCCATAAGCCGGCTCTGGAGTGCAGGGTCCCATAGGCCAAGTACGAATCGGTCTCTTAGGAGGCTGTTCAGACCTTCGAATTCGCAGAGTCCACCTAGGCGCCTCAGCTCGGCGACGAAATCGCTCAGTTTTTCGCCCGGTTTCTGGTCGCGCCGGTAAAATTCGTTGCGCCGGATCAGGATGGGGACCTCGGGGGCGTAATGGCGCCGTAGGATAGGTTCGAGGACGTCCCAGTCCATGGCGGTTGCGTCGGCTGGCTTGGCCAATGCTTTGGCCATCTGGAATACCTCGGTTCCGCAATGGGTGAGGAAAACGGCGTGTTTTAGCGGGCCCGGGGCATCCTTCATTCCGGTGCACTCGAGGTACATGCGGAAACGGTCTGAGAACGATTCCCAGTCCTCGGTGGCGGGGTTGAAGGGGGCGGGCGGTGCGATTTTCGCCATTTCGGTGCTGAAACTGGCTCTTGTTGGACACGGGGTTCGGTTCAGGGTCGGGATCCCACCCTCGTCGCCAGTGTCGTGTCCGCAAAAAGACGCCAGGAGTCGGTGACTACATTTCAAGCTCTTTATTAAACAGTTGTGAACCGAACCGGCGAAAAGGAAAAAGCCCGCGGCTTTTATCCTTTTCGCTGCGGCGGCCGCGGCCAATGGCAGCAATTCAAGTCTCCCGCTCTTGGAGTGAGCCAATCGCAGGAGACTCCAAACGGGCCAATCAGCGCGGCTCGCCTGGCCAATCAGAAATCCCCGCGCTTTAGCCAATCAAAGCGCGGGGATTTCGAGTATGTAAATTAAGGACAGAACACTTACCATATTTTTCAGATAGGATCCCCATAGAAATATTTCTGGTTTTAATATGTTGTTTTATCATTTTTTTCCCAGCCATTTGAGTCCAATATTAGAAATGTGTTTCTTTTCTTCTGCACATCTCACTTGTAATCAATCAACATTGATATTTTGACCAGCAAAGCACAGTAATGAGATAATTGTTTGAAATAAGAGAAGACTAGACATTACAGTATGTAGCAGCAGCAGCTGCATGACCTTTGAGGCAAAAATGCCTGAAACTCTAAGCCAATTATTTTAATTAATCTGATACTTTTTTTCCCCCCAAGAAGCAAATCAAATATGTTCTGCAGGTTGCTTTCAACTTTATTAACCTCAAAAACAGACCTAGGAGTCACTTGCTGTGGTTCCTCTGAAGTTGGCCAGGAAGTTTTCGAGTTTAATTTGCAGCAATGCTGCTTATTACATTAGCATTAATTTGCATACATCATGAACCAACCTTTTACACCTTTGGTGAAAAATTCTGGAACCATAGCTATTCTGGGAATTATATAAACTTTTGCAACTACTCTGATAAGACCTGAAGGTAATGTTCTTAAAGAGAACTCCTTTATAACACAACCAGGTTTATAACTTCACTTAATTCACTTAAAAGATCATTTTAATGTCTTTAATATCCTTGATATTTTAGAGCAGAGCAGCAACTATATAACCATGAAAGGAAGAAAATTTGGAAGCAATAGAGAGAAAAACTCACTTTAAAAGTGTGCTTATTACACCTTTAGTGGTTTAATTTGAAGTTTTCTAACGCTGTTTTGCTACTGAAGTCCTGTTTTGTTATTGAAAATTACAATAGGTTTGTAAAACATTCTTTAAAAAACGTAGTGGAAAAACTGTCATTATATACATGCCTGAGAGGTACATAATAAATGTTATAAAGCAGTGTTTCTCAACCTTAGTAACTTTAAGGTATGATAGATAGATGGATGGATGGATGGACAGATGGATGGATGAGATAGATAGATAGATAGATAGATAGATAGATAGATAGATAGATAGATAGATAGATAGATACGGATGGATGGATGGATGGATGGATAGATAGATATAGATATAAAAAGAATATCTCAATCATAATAATCTTGTTGCATTTTGAAAATAATAAATATATTGTTTTATATGCTTTCAGAGCTCGGCCAGTTACAATTTTTAAGACGCTTCTCCCAGAAAATTCACCTCGATTGCATTGCAGTCTCAAGATAGAACACAGCTATTAATATTAAGACTGTTTAATTTAATCCACCAGAAAGCACAATAAGCCCTTGAGAGGTGAAAAACAAGAAGAGAGAGAGATCAAACAGGAAGCCTTACCTTAACAAAAAAGCAGGAAATAAATTAAGATGTTGTATAAAAAGAATACACAGTCCCTGCATAGAAAGAAGCAATTTGGTCTTCCATGGCATCAAATTTGCAATCTGAATGTTACTTTTCAAAGCTAGAATAGAATAATTTAACATCAAATAACTTTAATGTCATTTTGAATGTAAGTAATTAGGTAAAAATTCCCCTCGCACATACATGCTAGTCATTTCTGGCTATAGAGGGTGGTGCTTATCTCCGTTATAAAGCTGAAGAGCCAGTGCTGTCCAAAGACGTCTCCATGGTCATGTGGCTGGCAGGACTAAACGCCAAAGGTGCATGGAAGGCTGTTTCCTTCCTACCAAAGGGGTCCCTATTTTTCTACTTGCATTTTTTACATGCTTTCGAACTGCTAGGTTGGCAGAAGCTGGGATGAGTAATGGGAGCTCACTCCATTAAGTGGCGCTAGGGATTTGAACCGGTGAACCGCTGACTTTTCTGATTGACAAACTCAGCATCTTAGCCACTGAGCCGCCATGTCCCTACACTAATTGGCATACCTTAAAATGAAATTTCATTGCATACAGCTCTTAAAGGGTCACCACCTCCAATATAGATTACATAAATGTGATAAAAATCAACCGTTCATACAACTGGAGACTTTGAACAATAGATAAGAGCTTTATTTTGGATATATATATATCCATATATGACACAGATATAGACAGACAGACAGATAGATAGATAAAGAGAGATAGATATAGATAAATAGATAGATATAGTTAGATAGATAGATATAGACATAGATAGATAGATAGATAGATAGATAGATAGATAGATAGATAGATAGATAAAATATAGATGTAGATACAGATATAGATAAATTAGATAGATAGATAGATAGATAGATAGATAGATAGATAGATAGATAGATAAAGAGATAGAGAGAGAGAGAGAGAGAGAGAGAGAGATCTAGATAGATAGATTTTTCTCCCAACGTGATGGATCTTAAAAGCTAAAACCAAAGCCAAGAAAATGTCCATATCTTCTCTATTGAATATTCTCCATAAGGTGCATGAGGGAATTTCATGACAAGACTATTCTGTTTCCAGTAACAGGAATTCATTTGTTGGTAAGTTTCATTCTTCACAGATCTTTGATCAGAATCTCATTTATGGCCTTGCAACCCCAATATGTATAATGCCGCTCTGTTATTTTCTGACATTTTTTTACCTCAGAATGAGCAGGTGTAACTTGAAAATAATGCATAAAAGGAATTTCTGATGCTGTTTTCAATTCCTGAAAAAAACCCAAGCTAATCTATTCTATGGTGAGTCAGTAGAATGAACAGGAGAAAAAGGTTTTGATTTTTTTTTTTTTGAAACAAATTTTATTAATTTTAAAGACAAACAACACATCATTAACCATTAAGTACATAAAACCTCTTAACATTATAAATTTTTACAAGTCGGATAAAACATTATTTTTATACAACATAATTCTAATTTATCCCATTTCCATATGGACACATAAATATCTTTCAGCAAATTTCTCATTATTTCTCCTTACTCTTATTCAATTTCATTTCTTTTCTATATTTATCCATTTTATAGTCATCATATTCATTTCTTTCTGACTTGTTTACAATTACATTCCTCCAAGGTTTTATTAATTCTTTTTTTTTTTAATTTTTTTAATAATTTTACAGAAGACACAATACACAAACATACAAAACACAAAACATAAACAAAACTAAAAGATTTTTTCTGAAGATTGTCTGATCCCGGGTTAAAACTCTTCACACAGACACAAATTCAAATATCATATTCACCCCATATATCCTTCCATATCTTATTATCATTTTCTTTTTATATATATATATATAAAAACCATTTTTATAAAAACAATGCACAAAGAATCAAGGCATAACAGCTTATAAATTCTTTTCTAGGAAAAAATAATAATAAAAAACCAATAGAGCATAACAATTCCAAATTATAGTATCAATACTTTATCTATTTAACTTCATATCTTATCCCTACTTCTCCTTTTCATCCAAATTATTTCTTGTTAATTAAAATTTTATTGCCTTTTATCAATATACAAAATCCAAAAAAAAAAAAAAACCCATAACAAAGCCTTTATATATCCTTCCATATCTTATTACCATTTTCAATAACATTCTTTGTCTGTTCTATTTCCAAGTATCCATTCATCTTTTTTCTTTTATTATACTTCTCCTATACACCAATTGGAGTAACATCTATAACTCATTACCCTAACTTAAAAGTACTTCGTGTAACAATTTTTCTTGGGATTCTGTTTAAAAGATTCTAAAATTACATAATGAATTTTATACTCTAAATACACATATAAAAACACAAACTTATGTACCCTCCAGAATCCCTCTCTTATCCTAAATTAAATTCACCCATTGTCTCTAAATAAACTTTTTTTCTTTAGATCTTGCTTCCCCCCACCAAGTCCTCTCCTCCCCCCTTTTCTCTCCTGCTTATTCTTCTCCTTGCCCTTTTTACCCCTTTGTTTTTTCTCCTCTCTTTTTCCACTCCTTTTCCTTTGCTTTCTAACCTTGCCTCCACCTTTTCGCTCATTTTTCTCTCCTTTGGTTGTTTTTACAATTCTTAAAATCTCCTTTTTCTTATCCTTTTTCTCCTCCTCTCCGGAAGAGACCCATTGTTCATCAAAGATGGCTTCTTCTTCCTCTTCTTCCTTGTCCCAGTCCTTCTGCTGCGTAATCAACTTTTCATAAGTACATAACGCCATTTCCAAGAATTGAAACAAAGCGCCCAAATAATCTTCCTTTTTATATTTTTGATATTCAGTCTTTAGTTCATCCACAAACAATGCCATTATGAAAAGAGAAACTTTTCCCAAAACAACCACCAGTATTTTTAATCAAAAACAATTAAAAAAAAATTCCAAAAGTTAATACTTTTCTTCCTTCTTCTCTTTCTCTTTCTGGGGTTAATGTTTAGTCAAAGAGGTCCAATTACCATATATCTTTCTTTGGGATTCTAGGCAATCTCCTCCTTTTTCAGCTTCTGCTCCAGTTTTTTTTTTTCCTCTCCCTTCCCACTTAAAATGTCAATTTTAAATGATCAGAAATCCATACCTCCAACAAGGGTTTCCAATTTCTTAAATTTTTCAATGTCCAAAAATCCTTTTGTTCCTTAGCTTCAACTCTCAAAACAATTCACTTTCGATGTCCAATATATCCAAACATTTCTGCTGTTTCCATGGGGTGGGAGAGTAAAGAAAAAACGAAAGTTCCCTTTAACAGCTTCTCCGCCGCTTTCGCTCTTCTTAGGGATACAATGTATCCTCCAGCAATTCAAACAGCTCAGTTCCAGGCAATTTAAAGGATGTTACTTGACCCGGCTCAGACAAAACTTTCACTCTTCACATTTCCTCCAGCGCAATCTTACCCGGTTGCTGGCTTCCTCGTGGCGGCCATTGCTGACCGCCGCTCCACCGCCTTGGGAAAAAGGGGTTTTTCCGGAGAAGGGGGGGTCTGCGACACCCCCACCTCCCTGTCCGACTCCCCTCTCTCTTCAGCTGTCCCTACAGGGCAGCCATATCCCCCTGACCCATCTGGGTCGGGGGTACCTCGACAGCTAGCACAGCAGGAATCGCGAGCTGTCGCGAATTCCTGCTGCCCCGAAGCCACGCGAAACCGGAAAAACCAGGTTTTGATTTTTTTTTTTTAAAGCCACAATTGAACCCCAAATTTCTGTTGTTAAGCGAGACACTTGTTAAGTGAGCTTGATGACACTTTCTTGACATGGTTGTTAAGCAAATAACCACCATTGATAAGTGAGTAATAGGGTTGCTTCCGCATTGATTTTGCTCGTCGCAAAAGGGGATCTTGTAGTGAGCCTGGGACACTGCAAACATCGTAAATATGAAGCACCTTACTGCATAATACAGATTCCTGCCCTCCCACAATGGGGGAAAGAATCAAAGGTGGCTCTGCAAAAGTCCATTGAATGACTGGAATAAAAAAATGCTTTGAGTCGAGAGTGGGGTATTTTTTTGTACCTTCTTTGCACTTGAGCTTCCTGTTCTTGTGCAAAAACATGTATTCTATTGGATGTTGTCAGATTCCTATGGCGTCATGTAGGGATTATGTAGAGGTCATAGTTGGCTCTATAGGTAAAAATCCTAGGTGTTTGTCTGAGCCAGGGTTCAGCAACCCATGGCTCTGGAGCTGCATGTGGCTCTTTCATCCTCTGCTGTGGCTCCCTGTCACTCAAATATGCAGCATAACTGCCAATGTGCGACACCTGCCAGCACACTATTTCAGGATTCCAGCACTTAACCCCATTTAAGTCATGAGTCTTGAGCCAAATTTCCAAAACTTCAAAAGGATTTATTGGGAGTTAAAAGGTCTGGCACTGCCTGGGTATAACCGACTCTGAGACACATCATTCATTGTCACCCTTGACCCTGTTTTTCCCTCCACCCCCCGGTTGTATCATAATTCATATCTCCAATGGGACACATCCATAGCCAAGAGTCATCAATCATGCTCTCCAGTTAGAATTTTTGCACGGCAGAAACTTCAGTCACCTAGTTACTATCTCTGAAAACATTTGTGGAATGCACTTTTGGTTTTGAAAACTGCTGCACTTCTCCCCCCCTCCCTTTCTGTTGGCAACTCTAAAAAGACCATAGAAATATTTTATGAGTTGACACACTATTTATTGAGGATGACAGCACACAGAAGCAGACAGCATTTTTGGTTTGCTGCAGGTGGATAATTTAAGTTTGGCTTTTTATTTCATAGATACTATAGTTTTTTTATACATAGCATAAAGGTAAAAAAAAGGATATATGCAGTGTTATCTTCGTTTTAGAAGTCAAAAGGGTTTTGTGACTCCTGGTGTTTTCTTTTCTGTGGAAAACGGGTCCAAACGGCTCTTTTGAGTGTTTAAGGCTGCCGACCCCTGATCTGAAATAATCTGGTCAACCTTTGGCTTATTATTTGAGCTCCCAGATTTGAAGTTTGGACTGCTCTGGGATGGTGCAATGAAGGGGCTTGTGTTCTGAAAGGGTGTTGGGAAATTCCTATTGTAGCTTCATGGCTTTCCTCCTGTTTTGGATCTTGAATGAGGGCTGATCCTATCACTCTGCCTTTGTTTGGACTTTTCAAACTATCCTGTCTTGAATGGATTACCAAATCTGCATTTCCAAAAGCTGCCTCCTCAGTTTCTGCTTGGGGCCAGGGAGACTTGGGCAACTGCTTCCTGCCTTTAAAAAAACATGTTTTTCCATTTGTCCCTTTGGGGAAATATACTCTTTTGCCTTTTTTAAAGAAATATTTCCCAAAATATTTCATTCTTCTAGGAGGGGTAGACGCTGACTTTCTATACTATCAAAAGGGCCACTGGGGCATTTTTCAACAATGCACATAAACCAGGGGTGGAGTGCTTCCAGTTTGCCCCAGTTTGGGTGAACCGGTTGTTAATTTTATGGCTGGTTCGGTGAACCGGAAAATCCCACCCTGGCTGGCCCCACCCACCCTGCCCATTTTGAGGCCCATTTTCGATCACAGGTAAGCGCAAGTCCTGCACAGAAGCTTGGACAGGGTGAAAAATGGGCCTCTTGGAAGTTTGGGAAGGCCGGAAATGGACCTGTTTCCAGCTTTCAGAGAGTCTCCGGAGCCTGGGGAGGCTCAAGGAAAGAATCTGAGCCTGGGGAGGATGAAAATGGCTTCCCATGGCCCATTTTCGCTCCCAGGGTGGTGCAGGAGGCCAACTATGCCATGCCCACCATGGCCACATCCACCCAGCAACTGGGCAGAAAACCGGTTGCTAAATTTTTTTGAAGCTCACCCCTGATGCAAAGTCTCCTTTTTGTGCTTAGGCAAAGCTACATCCCACAGAACCGTAAAGAGTTGAGGGGGAGAGTGCTGGCTTTCGAGCTAAACTCCTTTGCCGATGTGAAAATCAGTTCTAAAATGCAACTGTCCAAGGGAAGGAATGTCTTTGCATTCCAGAAGAAGTGTTACCTCCTGCTTGGCATGAGCTTAGCCTGTTAAGAAGAACAGGAAATGAAAAGAGCAGAGGAATAGAAAAGGACTTAGGCTGGATCCAATCTAGCCTGGTGTCATTTTCCATAATGGAAAGCCAGAAGCAGATGGGAAGTTCACAATCTAGTTACAAGAATAGCAGATTGGAAGGGACCTTGTCCTAGTCCAATTCCCTGCTCAAGCAGGAGATCCTAGATCATTCCAGATAAATGGCTGTCCAATCTCTTTTTAAAACATCTGGTTCTGCACTGGGCTTATTCAGCTAAGGATCTTAATTGGATTTACTGTGATGACTCCCCCGGATTCTTCTCCAGATACCTCTCCAGATGTCAACTCGGAGGAGGATGAACCAGTCTTGGGCACATCAGGAGGCAAGTTAGTCAATGGCTCTGAGCACCATCTGAGAGGGAGTGATGACCTGGGCAGGGCACAAAGGCAACACAGTCAGATAATTGGTAGGAGTCCCTTTATTAGCTTCAACTTTGCCCCCAATATCCAGGTTACCTTCTGGCTGGAGAAAAACTCTCCCAGGAACAGCCTTTGACTGCAGAGAATCAAGCCCAAAACATGGCCAACACAAACTGTAACTTTAAGTCCAAACAAACCAAACTGAGGTAATTAGTTTGGCAGGGCTCACATGGTTGGGAAGATGCCAGGAACAACAGATAAGCAATGACAACACAGGATAAAGTCATGTTTGCTCCTAGCAGCTGCCACAGTCAGCATTCAGTTCTTTTAAACTTTCATTCCCACGTGTGGCTAATGAAGGGAATCAGGACCCTTTCCTCCCTTATAAGCCATGCAACCCACATTGCTCTCTTCTCCATTCCTTCCTGCATGCCCTAGGATGATGAGTGCCTGGGTCTTCCTCTGAATTCCCTCTCCCTTGTTCTACCTCTTCCCTGCTCTGCCCAGCTGAATTTTGCCCTTCCCCAGTTTCCTCCACAGCCAACAGAGCCACACTCCCACTCCCTGTCAGCTGTTCATCTTCCTTCTTGGATTCAGAATCTGATGGGGCATGACAGACGGAGTTGGCTGAAACACAGCCGCAGTAAGGACATCCCTGAGACTTCAGGTGGGGAAAGAACACAGCTGCAGCCTCTTATTTAGGGTAAAAGCCAGGAATTCAATTGATGTAACAACCGGGTGGGTAGAACTCTTGGTTCTTCCAAACCTGTCTGAACCAGCTGAATCCCACCCCTGGTAAAAACATTAGAGAGACCTTTAAAAAAAAATAAGTAAAATCTGTGTGGGATTTCTCCACCCAAAATAATTTGGTGACCATCTCTGACAAATTACACAGCCCAGATAGTCCTCCACTGAGATTCCTCGTATTTAGCATCTTACAGTATCACTTAGTCCTCAGAGGTGATAGCAAAAGACACAGCAGTTTTTTATTCCTTTGCTCTTCCTCATTCATGCATATGCTTGCTTGTCAATTTTAATCATTTCCCCTGATTTATCTGAGACAGAAGCTCAGCATGCAGGGGTTTTTTTTTTTTCCACCTCCTTGACTCTTCACCACTTTACAATTATTGTCACGCAGATGTCGGGGTGAGTTAGCTATTCGCAAGAGGAGAGCAAGAGAATCAACTGGACAGACAAAGAAGAGCAACTTCCCAAGGCCTTAAGCCAAGATTGGACACCCCTGCCTTAAGCAAAAGAGATTTCTCACCTTTGTAACCCAAAGCAGGGTGATGGTAAATCCTTATGGAGTTGTGATTCCGTCTGGAGATTTATTTATTTATTTAGCATACGGCAAATACATGGATTTATAGTGGTTCAAATGTTAATGTCCAGTCCACTCAGCCATTCAAGGACTATGTTGAAAAAAAAATCAGACATTGGGCCAGTGTAAGGTCTTGATGGACATTCAGACACAATGGGATGGAGCACTCGGTGGAGCAGTGGTTAGAGTGCAGTACTGCAGGCTACTTCTACTGACTGCCGTATGACTGCAATTTGGCAGTTCGAATCCCACCAGGCTCAAAATTGACTCAGCCTTCCGTCCTTCCAAGGTTGGTAAAATGAGGATCCAGACTGTTAGGGGCAAGAGGCTGACTCTGTAAACAGCTTAGAGAGGGCTGTAAAGCATGGTGAAGTGATATATAAGTCTAAGTGCTATTGCTATTTGTCGAGAAGCACCCCAGTCATCCTGAGGGGTAGAAACAAGACCCCAATAAAACAATGAGTTCTGGCAGACTTCATGTTGGGTACAGTGGTGGGATTAAAAACTTTTTTACTCCCGGTTCTGTGGGTCTGGCTTGGTGGGCATGGCAGTGGAAAGATACTGCAAAATCCCCATTCCCTTCACACTCCTGGGGGAAGGTTACTGCAAAATCACATTCCCTCCCCACCCAGCTAACCTGCTTTCCAGCTTCGTTCTCCTGGGCAGGGCAACCGAACAAGATCAAGCCAATCAGCTGGGACTCAATGGGAGGCAGAGAAGAAATGGAGACAGGGCCAGTCAGAGGTGGGATTTGCTGGTTCTCTGAACTACTCAAAATTTCTGCTACCGGTTCCCCAGAACTGGTTCAAACCTGCTGAAGACCACCTCTGGTTGGGTACAAATCCTGTTCAGAGTTGACCAATGCTGACCAATAAGGAAGGTCGAAACCTGGCACCTTATGTGTAGAGTCATCTACACAACTGCCTGTATCCGGGTGTTCAGTAGTCCAATTTGGCTTCTCACTGTATGTTGACGTCAGTTTTAGGCAGCTGTTGAGCGAGTTGAGGATTTAAGCCTGCCCATTGATAGATGAGGAGCTAATCTCCTCTGGAGCTAATACACCAAGATTCCTGGAACTTGGGTATAGCGCAAGAAGAGTTATCAAAATCTATTCAGCTGGGCCAAGCTCCAGAGGCCATGTTAATAGAAATGAACATTTGTAGCTCAAAGTTGAACTGTGTGTCAGGCTTCCAAGTGATGAAATCCATTTAAAAAGGAAAGAACAAAATCCAAGACAATTTATTTTATTTAGGAAAGCATCAAATTGGTAAAGTCCATGGTAATTCCACATCTGACACAACCCAGAATTACCCCACAATATTAAAAGTTAGAAACAACCCCCCAAAAGTCACATTCTCCAATAGAAGTAATTCAATGTTGCTTGATATCATAAACCTCCACTTTAAGAGGGCCTAAGCACGGACAGCTCGTTTCCCATAGGAAGAAGAATCACCTAGCCAAAACAACTCTCTTTATCTCCACTCCTCCTCCCTTAGGAGTGTGGCAAGCCCGAAACCCTTTCCCCCATGACTGCCACAGAGAAAGTAAGAAAAAGAATATATACTAAACCTAACTAAAATGGCTACACATATGTCAATTTCGGACTTGACACTGTGGGGTCCTTGGTGCTCTTTGAGCTGGGTGCTTTTTTCCTTGCAGATGTTTCATGACCCAACTAGGCAACACCATCAAGTCTAGTGCCACACACTAGATATCTGCACAAACCCTACTCCCTTCTAGGACTGATGATGTTACCTAGTCTGGTAATGAACTTTCTGCAAGAAAACCATCCAGCTCAGAGATTTGGAAGGGACCTTGTAGTAGGTCATCTAGTCCAACCCCTCACCCAAGCAGAAGACCCTACACCATTTCTGACAGAGGGCAGTCCAGTCTCTTCTTGAAAGCTTCCATTGATGAAGCTCCTACAACTTCTGAAGGCAACTTCTGTTCCATTCGGTTGATTACTCTCACTGTCAGAAAACATTTTGTTCTTCTTTGAAGATGTTTCGCATCTCATCCAATAAGCTTCTTCAGCTCTTAAAAAATATTTGTTAGCTAGTTAGGGTAATGGAATTTCTCCTTCCTAATGCCGAGATAGGAGAGCTTCAAGATTTAATGAACACCTTCCAACAAGCCCAGGTCAATGGTTGTGATGAAACATTTATAAACCACTTTGGTAATGAGCATAATGAGGCCTGTTGCCCATTTTGAAGCAAAACAGACCCTTCAACTCACTTTGTACATTGCTCTAATTTTCATGGTGCTCAAGGAATTCCCAGCTGTTTCTGTCATTATTTATTAAATTCACAGCTTTCAAGAAGAAAGAGCTCTGGAGATGCCCCAGGATTTCCACGCCTAATTAGATCACTTCTTTCTCTTGTGTTTTGTTGTCTAGATGACACCGACCCTCATCGTTCAAGCAGAAAAAATGTACAAGGAAATTTAAGGAAACATCGGGGCAAACCCCAAACCTTGGTAATATGCTGAGTATATTATCAATCTCTTGTTCTGTACATAGGCATTCATCGTGACAGCATGGTGCAAATCTTGGCCTTTTCATACTTGCAAACTGACACTGCACTAGAATATAAATAATTGGGACATTTTCTCATTCCACCCCCCAGCTCCCCACTCACCCCAACACCTAGGTATTTATGCAGTGGTGGGATTCAAATTTTTTTACTACCAATTCTGTGGGTATGGCTTGGTGGGCATGGCAGGGGAAGGATACTGCAAAATCCCCATTCCCTCCCCACCCCACTAACCTGCTTTCCAGCTCCATTCTCCTGTGCAACCAAAGGAGGCCAAGCCAATCAGCTGGGACTCGGGAGGCAGAGAATAGATGGGGGTGGACCCAGTTTCAGAGGCGGTATTTGCCAGTTCTCCAAACTACTCAAAATTTCTGCTACCGGCTGAATACCACCTCTGGTATAATGTCTGTGACTTTTCAGGTTTTTCAGAAAATGAAAAATGTACATGTAGTTTAGAGACAGTACGATTTTCATAGGGTAAGACTTGATGCAATTTTGCTAGTGGTACCTCGATTAGGAGCAAGGAAAGAGCTATCCTTCTTCTGCCCCTGATTATTTTAGAAGTACCATGTAGCCCTCACTACCTAACAGGAAGAGAAAGAGACTCAGAAAGGAATTTTTCTACTGATAGAAGAAAATATTTATAACTCAGGGTTGAACTGTGGGGTCGTTGGTGCTCTCTCAGCTTTTTTTTTTGCAGATGTTTCATTACCCAACAAGGTCTCTTCTCTTCTCTTCTCTTCTCTTCTCTTCTCTTCTCTTCTCTTCTCTTCTCTTCTCTTCTCTTCTCTTCTCTCCTCTCCTCTCCTCTCCTCTCCTCTCCTCTCCTCTCCTCCTCTCCTCTCCTCTCCTCTCCTCTCCTCTCTTCTCCCTTCTCCTATTCTACATTCCATTATTCTTTCTCTTCTCTTCTCTTCTCTTCTCTTCTCTTCTCTTCTCTTCTCTTCTCTTCTCTTCTCTTCTCTTCTCTTCTCTTCTCTTCTCTCCTCTCCTCTCCTCTCCTCTCCTCTCCCCTCCCATCCCATTCTTGCACATTGAAACCAATGGGCACATATGTCTGTGCTATTCTGTCATTCATACTTCATCTTCCAATCCCTCCGTCATTTGTTGCTGTGGATCACCACCCCCATTTCATAACAAGGCATTTCTGAGTAATTACAAGCTGCCAAGAGATGACATATTAAACAAGATCTGTTGGCTCTCTAATGAGCTGTTGGCTTGATTGCTTCCATCCTTGGGCCTTGCAGATGCTTACATGAAAACAAGTCTGTCCAGAAGAACCAACTGTCAGTTTATTGATTGATTTATTTGGTTTGATTTGTCAATTGCTTACAAGATAATAGGTATAAGTATAAACATACTTATGAATACATGGATACATATAAGAAAAATAAAAGAAACAATAGGACAGAGACGATAGGCACGTTGGTGCGCTAATGCACCCCCCCTACAGACCTCTTAGGAAAGGGGTGAGGTCAACAGTAGACAGTCTAAGGTTAAAGTTTTTGGGGTTAGGGGAAGAAACCACAGTCAGGTAGAGTATTCCAGACATTGACCACTCTGTTGCTGAAGTCGTATTTCCTGCGATCAAGTTTGGTGCAGTTTACCTTGAGTTTGTATCTATTGTGTGCTTTTGTATTGTTATGGTTGAAGCTGAAGTATTCATTGACAGGTAGGACATTGCAATGTATAATTTTATATACTGTACTTAGATCGGATCGAAGGCGTAGTCATTTTAGATTGTCTAGGTCTAGAATTTCAAGTCTGGTGGCATAAGGTATTCTGCAACAAGTAGACGAGTGGAGAACTCTTCTTGTGAAATATTTCTGGACTTTCTCAACTGTGTTAATATCAGATATGGAATGTGGGTTCCAGACTGATGAGCTGTATTCAAGTACTGGTCTAGTAAATGTTTTGTATGCTCTAGTTACTAGTGTGATATTACCAGAGAAAAAGTTATGTAGGATCACATTAACAACTCTTAATGCCTTTTTGGCTATCTGGTTACAGTGGGCTCTAGTATTTAGATCATTAGAGATGAGTACTCCAAGATCCTTGATAGAGTTTGGATCATCAATAAGGTCTTGAATAATCAGCTTGTATTTTGTTTTCTGGGTTTTTTTTGCCAATATGCAGGACAGAATATTTATTTGTTGATTTGAAGTTGCCATTTGTTTGACCATTCTGATACATAGTCAAGGTCTTTTTGAAGGGTAGCAGAATTATCTGTGATGTTGAATAGCTTTACATCATCAGCGAAGAGAACACAATTGCTCTTGATATGATCACAGAGGTCATTTATGTAAATTATGAAAAGAGTTGGTCCTAGAACACTGCCTTTGGGGACACCACTGTTGACAGGTACAGAATTTGATAGGATGCTGCCAATTTTGACCATTTGTTGTCTGTTTGACATGAATGCTTCTGTCCAGTTATGCAAGTGTCCAGAGATACCGTAAGATTATTTAGTTTTAAGAGTAGTTTGTCTATGTAGATTGCGTCTATTGTTTTGCCCTGATCGAGTTTGTAGTCCATATGTTTTTGCAGTGTAAGAGTTGCAGATTACATGATAGTTTTTTTTCCTGAAACCAAATTGTTTATTAGAGAGTAGGTTGTTTGTCTCTAAGTGGAAGATAATGGATTGGTTAATAATTGATTCCATGACTTTACAGGTGAAGCAGCATAAGGAGATTGGTCTGTATTTTCAAATAGGTGAGGTCTCCCTTTTTGAAAATGGGGATGACTGTGGCTAGTGACCATAGATAGGTTTGGCAAGGAGCTGGTCCTGAAAGATTTTTCAAAGATTATGCTTAGAGGTTCAGCTATGGTAGTGGGTAGCTTTTTTAAGAAGTAGGCACATATTCCATCCAGTCCAATAGATAGAGATGGTTTTAGATTGCGTAGTGCTTTTTCAACATTGTCTTCTGTAAAATCAATATTTATTAGATCATTGTAGTTGTCTGTGGTTCGACTAGGAAATACTGGGTATGATCCATTGCTGTTTACAAATACTGAGCCAAAGAATGTATTAAAGAGGTTGGCTTTAATAGTGTCATCATTACAGTCTTTGCCATTAGCCTGACTGTAGCTTTCCCCCCTCTTATTACTGAATAAACTTCTCACCCTTTTGCCAAAGTTAGACTATGGTCCAATCTAGTCACAGAAGAAATCAGGTTTATCTCTGGGAGTTTGCCTAAAACCCAAACTACTGTTTTCTGAGTACCAGTGACAAAAGAGTTCTTTTTAGCAAAAATGCATTGGGATCACAGGTGGGACTCAACCAGTGTTACTACCGATTCGGTGAGAGTGCGTTTTGCTCTGAGGTCTCTCTTAATCTATCAAATACATACATGTATACTTTTTTTTCAGGAAACAGATCTGAGGTAAAAAAAAATTTGGCACTGTCCAAAAATTCTGCAACTTTTCTAGTCAACATTTCTATGTGGAAGATAAATTGCACTGCACTATTCATGTATGCATGCATGCATACATATTTTTCAAGAAAAAGATCTGAGGCAAAAAAAAAATATTTTCTATGCCCTGAGGTCTCTCTTAACTTATCAAATATATACATACATATTTTTAAAGAAAAAGATCTGAGGTAAAAAAAACAATAGAGTGTGAGTATGTGTGTGTGTATTCAGGAAAAAGATATGAGGTAAAAAAGATAGTTTCTATGCTCTATTAATCCACCAAATACATATATATATATGCATACATATTTTTCAAGAAAAAGAACTGAGCTAAAAAATAGTTTTTTTGCTCGGAGGTATCTCTTAATCTAGTCTCATCTAGTCTCCAGTTACATCCAAGCATCGAGTTATCTGCATTTTCATGTCGTGATGTCATTTTTGTCATTTACTTATGTAGGGACATCAATCTTCTCCTAACTTTTGGCGAGGCAGCGAAATTTGACTGGTAATGTCCTTGTAATGTATAATTTGACCCTTAGATAAAAAATAAAGAGCATTATGATTTGGTGGCGGCGGATGAGTGACCTTGTAATGTTAGCTAATTTTTTTTCAGGCTTCAATGCATAATTCAACCTGATATGATCATTAGCATGCTCCTTGGGTGGAGAAAATCTGGAAATTTCAGGCAATGATCAGAGCAAAGGAAACTAAGTAGAGATATGGTATCAGTGCTCAGGTGCATAGAAATGCACCATTAGGAAGAGGTGATCAATAATGGCTCCAGCTATCTTATTTTCAATTAGTTATGGAAAAAATAATATATTCCTTGCAGGAAGATTTATGCAACAATGGAGCCCATGGAGATCCTGGATTCCCCATCTTTGAAGCTTTCTCTGAAGCAGCTGATCAGGCATCTTTCATGGATGGTATAATTGGTTCCCCTCGCCTAGATAATCTTTGTAATTGCTTCTACCTTCGTAATTCTGTGACTTCTTTCTCCTAAGCATGTTGGCATGGTGTAAAGGAGAGGATCTCCATGTTGATGGCCTCTAGCGTTAAAGTATGAGAAGTCAATGTCTTCCAGAAGTTTTGGAAGATACCAACTCCCTCTCCTCAAAACCTTGATCATTGGCCACTTTTCTTAGATTTATAGGGAATCAGAATCCATATCCCTGTGGAAGAAAACTCCTTCTTTCTTTCTGCTATAAGAAATAAAGCATAGATATTTGATAGTCTGGAGAGATACTTGGAAATGACATGAACTGGAACTGAAGCAGTTTGTAGAATCTCAACTTGCTGGGCAGATAACTCCAAGGCTGTAGGATCAAAGCTCAAAAGACTCCATTTTAAATTGTTCTTTATCGTTGTTTTTTTTTGCCAGATGACCTTGAAGAACAACATCACCATAGCCAAAGTCTTCCAAATTTAAAATAATATCCAATAGCATCCTAGAAAGGATTGTATTTCTTCACTCTATATCATTCAACCTCTGCAGAAAATGGATGCACATGGCGTGTTCTCAGGGGTGTGTGGAAACAAAAAGCATCCCTTTTATAAGCCTTTAAAACATGTATTTAATGGCAATCAGAGACAACCAGAGAGATTTGTTTTGGAGAAATATATTTTCAGTTAAATTAGAAACCATTCCTCCTCCCTTCCCCCAACCAGTTTCTGGGAAACAGGTCTTATAGTATTTGCTAAAAATAGGAGGGAAGGGAGTTTTGTGCAAAATTTCAAAATCCCAAATCAATAATGAATCATCTTTAAAAAAAAAAACAACCTTTGTATCCCACCTTGACTACTTGTGGTGACCCGGGTCATGGCACAAAGGCAACACATCAGATAAGCAATAAGAGTCCCTTTATTAGCTCCAAATTTGCCCCCAATGTCCTTATTACCTTCTAAACTGGAGAAAAACTCTCCCAGGAACAGCCTTTGACTGCAGAGAATCAAGTCCAACACATGGTCAACAAAAACTGTAACTTAAAGTCCAAACAAGCCAAACTGAAGTAATTAGTTTGGCAGGGCAGCAGCAAGAATTTCAGACTTGAACAGCAAAGCTCACATGGTTGGGAAGGAGCTAAAAGAAGGAAGCAGATAATTAATTTTTTTTAATATCTTTTGCTTTTTAACACATAATTTACATTCTCAGCCTACATAGGATATCTCTGGATTTACCTACTGAAATGCCTCACCTTCATATACGCATGCTTTTTGTAAAAAATAAAAAGTTATATTTTTAACTGCAAGTTTTTTAGAGGTCCTTGGAAAATTATGTATTATAAAAGATACACCAGAGTGAAGTTTTAAACTGCTTTTCATTACTTCCTTTGTCTTCACAGCAGGGTGGGAAAAAACCCGAATCCTGTAGCAAATTAAATAATATCATTTTGTAATTATTACAATACTAGGTCATTGAGAGAACACAATTGGCTTGATCTTGATAAAATAAACCAATTAACAGTGGAAATGTTTTACACAGCAGGGAACAAGTAGACATTAATTATGAGCAAAAAAAAACCCTTCCAAAATAACAACCAGAGAAAATCTGGTATAATGAAATCTTTGAGCCCTACTTAGGAGTGCTGGAAGAAAAATTATCTTGGGTTCAGTTCCAAGTGGGGAAAAAGACACTGGAAACATTGAGACTGTTTGGAAGGTTTAATGCTGGACAGGACCACGTGGCCTGGAGCTCCAGAGTGAAAAGGAAGGATGATCACATGCTTCAAGGTGAAGGAAGAGATCAAGAAAAGGACTGATATGCTGAGAGTGTCTGGGTTTTATCACCTTTGTTGGGATTTGAATTGGAGCTTGCATTCTGATTGGTTGTCAGACTCCCATGAGGCCATGCAGGGGCAACTCTGTAGGCTGTCCTGAGTTCCAGGCTTGGTTGAGCTTTGCTGGATGATGATGCACTGAAAGGGCTTTTGAGCAGCTTTACCTGGAGATCTTGGTTATGTAAAGTATTCTGGCCCAGGCCTTAATGGCCCACCCATTAACAAAGGTGGGGGTGAGTTTCTGTTTCTGAAGTGAGTTTCTGCTCTTTTGGGGGGAAATATTCTGCCTTTTTAATATTTCCTAGGATATTTCAATTTTTTAGGAGAGGGGTGGGTGCTAACTTCCTACAATCCCTCTTTTTTTTTTTTTTTTCAAAACACAGTGTTTTGACAAAAGATTAAAAGGTGATCATATCAGGGATGGGTGCTTTTAATCTTTGATGGTTGCTTTTAATTTTTCTGATGCAAAGGGAAAGGCATTGAAAAAGAGGCAGCACCATTTTTCTAGGAGAGGGGTGGGTGCTAACTTCCTACAGGAGATAGGAAGTTTATAGGGAAGAACTGAAGTTTGTACCTTAGTAGGAAACTCCTGTAGAAATTGGGTGGAAAATGTAAAACCACAAAGGTGACATGATAGCAGTCTTCCATAATCTAAGGAGTTGCCCCAAAGAAGAGGAAGTCAAGCTATTCTCCAAAGCACCTGAAGGCAGGACAAGAAGCAATAAGATAGAAACTCATCAAAGAGAGAAGCAACTCAGAACCAAGGACAGTGAGAACAATTAATCAGTGGAAGGGCTTCCTTCCAAAAATTCTGAATGCTTCAACCCTGGAGGTTTTAAAGAAGAGATTGGACAGCTATTTCTCTGAAATGGTGTAGGGTTTCCTGCCTGAACAAGGGGTTGGATTAGAAGACCTCCAAGGTCCCTTCCATCTCTTTTCTTCTCCTCTCCTCTCCTCGCCTCTCTTCTCCCTTCTCCTATTCTACATTCCATTATTCTTTCTCTTCTCTTCTCTTCTCTTCTCTTCTCTTCTCTTCTCTTCTCTTCTCTTCTCTTCTCTTCTCTTCTCTTCTCTTTTCCTCTCCTCTCCTCTCCTCTCTTCTCCTCTCCTCTCCTCTCTTATATCCTACTCAACCCTACCCTAGCTTACCCTGTCCTTCTCTACTCTACTCTATTCTACATCCTCCTCTTCTCCACAAACCCTACTTCCTTCCAGCACTGAAAATAATATTAGCTAGTTGACTCACAAAACATCTGCAAAAAAATCATCCAGCTCATAGAGCACCAAGGTCCTCCTCCTCTTCAGCTCAAATAGCATCAAGGGGGGTAAAGAGAGTCCTCCTGCTCTTCCTCCTTTTTCATTCTTCCTTCTCTCCTCCTCCTCTTCTTCACAAACCTGTTCTCTTCCAGCACTGATAATGACATTACCTAGTTGGCTCACAAAACATCTGTAAGGAAACTCACCAAGCTCAAAGAGCACCAAGGACCCCACAATCTTCCTTCTCTTCCCCCTCTCCCCCTCTTCTTCCTCTTCTTCTCTACAAACCCTGTTCTTTTCCAGCACTGATAATGATGTTTCCTAGTTGGCTCACTAAACGTCTGCAAGAAAATCCACCAAGGTCAAAGAGCACCAAGGATGTCACAGTTCAACCCTGAGCTACATATCGTTCTCTTCTTTTGGAATTTAAGCCAGTCAGTCTCTCTCAGAGTAGAGGGAAAAGTTGAAAAATGTCCTGAAAAAAGGATTATTGGCAAACTATTTCCCAAAACATTGCCCGAAAACTGCATGAATCTATCCATGTAGACATGTGCATAAGTGCACCATCGTGTCTCCCATCCCTGTCCTATTGTCCCCATTTAATCGTGCCTATTTTCTGTAATCTTACTCATATTTATACTTATACCTATTATTTTGTAAGTGATTGACAAATCAAATCAAATAAATAAATAATAAATAAATAAACACCACACCTGAATCCAAGATTGACCAAAGAATAATAGGGGAAAAATGCATACTACAAGATGTATGGGAGTCTGTGGTGATAGATTCATTTTTTACTTATTTTCCCTTGAAAACATATAAGAGAGAGAGAGAAGATAGTTTGAGAGACCTATCTTAGCAATTGAGAGCATAATCAGATTAGATGTTTACTTCTACATCTGACACCAGATATGATTTCAAATACAGATAGTGCTTGATATATTATGCGAGGCCTATAAATAGCAGCTCACCTGCTCAACTCTAGTGATTAAGAGGAGGAAAATAAACTTTGCTAAGCTGGAAATCAGTCAACCTCTCCTTGTCCTGTTCTTGTCAACGTCTTTTTTTCAAGCTGTTCATACGCAGTGAACAAGTCAATGATATGAACACTCTAGACAAGATTTCCTAATGAAATATCTTTTCTGGGCTGGTAACTTTTATGGACGTAGTTGTGAGGCTCTGTTTGTAGCATACGTCACCACCACGAGTAATTCCTCTTTCTTAGAAATGGATGATGATACTGTTGGAAGAAATGTCCATCTGGGTTCAGTTCCAAGTGGGAAGAAAGACACTGGAAACATGGAGGCTGCTTGGAAGGATGGTTTAATGGTGAAGCAGAACCACCAAGCTACGTGTGATTCTGGGTAGTAGAACACATGGAGTGGAGATAGATATTTATACCCTCTTTTGGGCCTTGCCCTAGAGCTTCCTGTTCCTGTGGCAAGGGCATATATCCTATTGGCTGTCAAACTCCCAGAAGGCAGGGGTCTGTGTCCCAGGCTTGATTGAATCTTGCTGGGTCATTATGAAGGGGCTTTGGGCAATTCCTATTATGGCTTAATGGCTTTGTTCTGGTTAGGATTTTGAGTGAGGGCTAATCCTACCACCCTGGAGCTAAACATCTTCTGTCTTGTAGATAAGATGGCCCAGTCTTTCTGGGGCTATTAACAAAAATAGGGCCTGCTTTCCAAGAGCTTTGTTTAACTTTTTCTCATCCAGGGAGGTATAATATTCTGTCTTTTTAATATTTCCTAGAATATTTCATTCTTTTACTGTGTTCCCCCAAAGTAAGACCCTGTCTTATATTTTTTTTGCCACCCAAAAAGGCACCAGCTCTTATTTTAGGGGGAAGTCCATCCACTGACGTACCTCACTTGCACACGTTGCTGCTGGCTTCCTTTTCGCTATCAGAGGCTTTCAGGAACTTCTTCTTCTGCGGCTGGCAAGGCTTTCCGGAAGGCCTCTGCAGCCAATAACAGAGCTCTGGAGCTATAGAGGCCTTCAGGAAAGCCTTGCCAACCTTGCCAGCTGCAGAAGAAATGGGCTGACAAGGCAGGTGTTGAGGTGTGTGAGGCCTGGCTACAACTGTCCAAAGTTAAGCAGTAGAGCAGCTCCACCACTCCCCCTATCCTCACCCTAGCTTAATTTTTACTTAACCACTCTGGAGTGGGCGGGATCTTAATTAGGGCTTATTTGGAGGGAGTAGGGCTTATATTGGGGGCACATGTAAAAATCAAGCTAGGACTTACTTTCAGGGTAGGTCATATTTTGGGGGAAACAGATTAGGAGAGGAGTGGGTGCTAACTTTCTACAATACAATCATTGGTGAAGACCTTTCTCCTTGTATTGTCCTAGCTGTGAAATGAAGACAATGCCTCAGAAGAACCACACAGAAATTTGGTAAATGAGCTAACCATCACATTCCTGTACAAGAATATTGGGTAGACAGTTGGGGAAACAACTGACTTTTGGGTGGACAGGAATAAATTGTGGAATCCAAATAAAGTGGCCTACACATCAATCATGAAACTCCTGAGGGTCATGAGTTATTGAAAGACTTTGCATTTTGCTTTTGTTTGAATTCATCAATAAAGAGCCTCTGTACAATCAAAAAGAACTTGTTGGAGCTATATATAATCATGTGTCAGTTGCTAAGGCAGTGGTATAAATCTGAGACACTGTGCTCACCAGGTGAATTGAAATGGGACATTCCATACTGCCCAACCATATTCCTCTGTAGATGAATATTGAGATCCCAAAGGTGGATTTTCAAAAGAAGACTGGACTTTGTTTTTCCTTGAAGATGTTTTGCTCCTCATCCAAGAAGCTTCTTCAGTTCTGAACTGAACTGAAGACAAATTGAGGAAGCCTCGTGACTGGAGACTAAAACATATGAAGAAAGGTTTTTCTTTTTTTAAACAAATTTTATTAATTTTACAAAAGACAATACACAATCCAGGCATAACAACTTAAAAAATCTTTTCTAAAAAAAAAAAAATAATTAAAGAAGAAAGCCAATAGAACATATAAAATAACTCCAAATTGTAATATCAATATTTACATTATCTATTTAACTTCATATCTTATCCAGACTTCTCCTTTTATCCAAATTATATTTCTTGCTTATTAAATTTTATTGCCTTTCATAAACATACAAAACACAAAACATAAACAAAACTAAAACATCTTTTCTGAAGGCTGCCTGATCCTGGGTTGAAACTCTTCACACAGACACAAATTCAAACATCATATTCACTTTATATATCCTTCCATATCTTATTATCATTTTCTTTTCTTTTTTTTATAAACCAATTTTATCAATTTTACAAAAACAGTGCACAAACAATTAAGGCATAACAGCTTATAAATTCTTTTCTAATAATAATAATAATAATAATAATAATAATAATAATAATAATAATAATAATAATAATAATAATAAAAGAAGAAAACCAATAGAACATAATGATTCCAAATTATAATATCAATATTTACTTTATCTATTTAACTTCCTATCTTATCCCAGCTTCTCCTTTTCATCCAAATTATTTCTTGTTAATTAAAATTTTATTGCCTTTTATCAATATACAAAAAAAAAAACCATAACAAAACCTTTATATATCCTTTCATATCTTATTACCATTTTCTTTTCTTTTTTTTAAACAAATTTTATTAATTTTACAGAAAACACAGTAAAACAAACAAAACTAAAAGATCTTTTCTGAAGGTTGTCTGATCCCGGGTTGAAACTCTTCACACAGACACAAATTCAAACATCATATTCACTTTATATATCCTTCCATATCTTATTATCATTTTCTTCTTTTTATATATATGTAAACCATTTTTATCAGTTTTATATAAACAATGCACAAGGCATAACAGCTTATAAGTTCTTTTCTAAAAAAAAATAATAAAAGAAGAAAACCAATAGAACATAACAATTCCAAATTATAGTATCAATACTTTATCTATTTAACTTCATATCTTATCCCAACTTCTCCTTTTCATCCAAATTATTTCTTATTAATTAATTTTTTTTTGCCTTTTTTCAATGTACAAAATCCAAAAAAAACCATAACAAAACCTTTATATATCCTTTCATATCTTATTGCCATTTTCAATAATATTCTTTGTCTGTTCTATTTCCGACTATCCATTCATCTTTTTTCTTTTATTATACTTCTCCTATACACCAATTGGAGTAACATCTATAACTCATTACCCTAACTTAAAAGTACTTCATATGACAATTTTTCTTGGGATTCTGTTTAAAAGATTCTAAAATTACACAATAAATTTTATACTCTAAATACACATATAAAAAACACAATCTTATGTACCCTCCAGAATCCCTCTTTTATCCTAAATTAAATTCACCCATTGTCTCTGAATAAACTTTTTTTCTTTAGATCTTGCTTCCCCTCATTGAGGCTTCTCCTCCCCCCCTTTCTCTCTTGCTTATTCTTCTCCTTGCCCTTTTTACCCCTTTGTCTTTCCTCCTCCCTTTTCTTACTCCCTTTTCTTTGCTTTCTAACCTTGCCTCCACCTTTCCGCTCATTTTTCTCTTCTTTGGTTGTTTTTATAATTCTTAAAATCCCCTTTTTCTTATCCTTTTTCTCCTCCTCCCCGGAAAGAACCCATTGTTCATCAAAGATGGCTTCTTCTTCCTCTTCTTCTTTGTCCCAGTCCTTCTGCTGCGTAGTCAACTTTTCATAAGTACATAACGCCATTTCTAAGAATTGAAACAAAGTGCCCAAAGTATCTTCCTTTTTATATTTTTGATATTCAGTCTTTAGTTCATCCACAAGCGATGCCATCATGAAAAAAGAAACTTTTCCCAAAACAACCACAAATATTTTTAATCAAAAATAATTCAAAAAAAAAAAATTCCAAAAATTAATACTTTTCTTCCTTCTTCTCTTTCTCTTTCTGGGGTTAATGTTTAATCAAAGAGGTCCAATTACCATATACCTTTCTTTGGGATTCTAGGCAATCTCCTCCTTTTTCAGCTTCTGCAACAATTTTTTTTTTCTCTCCCTTCCCACTTGCAATATCAACTTTAAATAATCAGAAATCCATACCTCCAACAAGGGTTTCCAATTTCTTAACTTTTTCAATGTCCAGAAACCCTTTTGTCCCTTAGCTTCAACTTTCAGAATAATTCACTTTCAATGTCCAATATGTCCAAACATATCTGCTTTTTCCATGAAGTGGGAGAGTGAAGAAAAAAAAAAAAGTTCCCTTTAACAGCTTCTCCGCCGCTTTCGATCTTCTTAGGGATACAATGTATCCTCCAGCAACTCAAACAGCTCAGTTCCAACAAATTTGAAAGATGTTACTTGACCCAGCTCAGACAGCACTTTCACTCTTCTTACTTCCTCCAGCACAATCTTACCCAGTTGCTGGCTTCTTCGTGGCGGCCATTGCTGACCGCCGCTCCACCGCCTTGGGAAAAAGGGGTTTTCCCGGAGAAAGGGGGGGTCTGCGATGCCCCCACCTCCCTTTCCGACTCCCCTCTATCTTCAGCTGTCCCTACAGGGCAGCCATATCCCCCTGACCCATCTGGATCGGGGGTACCTCGGCGGCTAGCACAGCAGGAATCGCGAGCAGTCGCGAATTCCTGCTGCCCCGAAGCCATGCGAAACCGGAAACCCCAACATATGAAGAAAGGTTTTAAGAACTGGGTATGTCTAGTCTAATGAAAAGAATGACTAAGGGTGATGTGATAGCAACGTCTTCCAATATCTCAAGGGCTGCCCCAAAGAAGAGGGAGCCAAGCTATTCTCCAAGGCAGGACAAGAAGCAACGGTTGGAAACTAATCAAGGAGAGAAGCAACTTAGAACTAAGGAGGAATTTCCTGATAGTGAGAACAATGACTCAGTGGAACAGCTTACTTCCAGAAGTTGTGGATGCTCCAACACTGGAAGTTTTTAAAAAAGATGTAAAACCATTTGTCTGAAGTGGTGTAGGGTTTCCTACCTAGGCAGGGCATTGGACTAGAACAGGGGTCTCCAAACTTAGCAACTTTAAGACTTGTGGACTTCCATGAGTTGAAGTTCACAAGTCTTAAAGTTGCCAAGCTTGGAGACCTCTGGACTAGAAGACCTCCAAGGTCCCTTCCAATTCTGTTACTCCTATTCTATTCTATTCTATTCTATTCTATTCTATTCTATTCTATTCTATTCTATTCTATTCTACTCTATATTTCCTTCTATTCTATTCCATTCCATTCTCTAAATTCTATTCTATTCTATTCTACTCTACTCTACTCTACTCTATATTTCCTTCTATTCTATTCCATTCCATTCTCTAAATTCTATTCTATTCTATTCTATTCTATTCTATTCTATTCTATTCTATTCTATTCTATTCTATTCTATTCTATTCTACTCTCCTCTATTCTACTCTCCTCTACTCTACTCTATATTTCCTTCTATTCTATTCCATTCCATTCTCTAAATTTTATTCTATTCTATTCTATTCTATTCTATTCTATTCTATTCTATTCTATTCTATTCTACTCTACTCTACTCTACTCTACTCTACTCTACTCTATATTTCCTTCTATTCTATTCCATTCCATTCTCTAAATTCTATTCTATTCTATTCTACTCTACTCTACTCTACTCTATATTTCCTTCTATTCTATTCCATTCCATTCTCTAAATTCTATTCTATTCTATTCTACTCTACTCTACTCTACTCTATATTTCCTTCTATTCTATTCCATTCCATTCTCTAAATTCTATTCTATTCTATTCTATTCTATTCTATTCTATTCTATTCTATTCTATTCTATTCTATTCTACTCTACTCTACTCTACTCTACTCTATATTTCCTTCTATTCTATTCTATTCCATTCCATTCTCTAAATTCAATTCTATTCTATTCTATTCTATTCTATTCTATTCTATTCTACTCTACTCTACTCTACTCTACTCTACTCTACTCTACTCTACTCTACTCTACTCTATATTTCCTTCTATTCTATTCCATTCCATTCTCTAAATTCTATTCTGTTCTACTCTACTCTACTCTATATTTCCTTCTATTCTATTCCATTCCATTCTCTAAATTCTATTCTATTCTATTCTATTCTACTCTACTCTACTCTACTCTATATTTCCTTCTATTCTATTCCATTCCATTCTCTAAATTCTATTCTATTCTATTCTATTCTATTCTATTCTACTCTACTCTACTCTACTCTATATTTCCTTCTATTCTATTCCATTCCATTCTCTAAATTCTATTCTATTCTATTCTATTCTATTCTATTCTGTTCTGTTCTGTTCTGTTCTATTCTATTCTACTCTACTCTACTCTACTCTACTCTACTCTACTCTACTCTACTCTACTCTACTTTATATTTCCTTCTATTCTATTCCATTCCATTCTCTAAATTCTATTCTATTCTATTCTATGTTCCTCTATTCTATTCTATTCTTATTCTATTCTATTCTACTCTACTCTATTCTATATTCTTCTATTCTATTCTTATTCTATTCGATAGTCTTCTGTTCTATTCTATTCTATTCTACTCTTATCTTCAAGGAAAAACAAAATCCAGTTGCTTTGTAAAAAAGCATATTTGGGATAACCATGACCTGGATGATTGAGAATCTGTATAGATATGCATATTGAAAGAAAGGCAAGAAATGGGAAGGTTTTCCTTTACTGTTGACGTTCTGGAGGACCTCTTACCAGCCTTGATGGAACCCAATGGTTCCATCCAAATATATTTTTTTAAAAAAACCTCCCTTTTTCACAGCATGATAAACATTTTTTCCTTCAACAGATTAATAGAAGTTCAGAAGGCATCCGAACTCGCAATGTCTGAATATCAATTGCGTGAAGGAATTCACCCATATCAAATTTGTCTAAAAGAAAGGAAACCTGGGTAAACAAAATGGCAGACAGTAAGAGGAAAAATGAGATCAACAGATACACCTTTGATCTCCGAAGATTTTGACTGAACTCAGAAAAATCACTGGGGAAGAAATAAGAAGGCATCACCCCTGGGCACATTTAATCATGGAATAGGTGTAATAATCTTAAAGAGGTGAACTTCCTTGAATTCAAGATTTGCCCAAGGCCAGAACAGACCCTGAATTAGGGGAAAATTAATATGGTTCTTGATATTCTTCCCTCAAAGCAAAACGAAGAGGAGAAAAAAAATCTTTCTTTTCCTGCTCTACTGTGTATCTCTAAATATCTCCAGTGTCTGGCAACCTTGAGTTTAATGGCAGGATGCTGCCTTACTAAATTTAAATTGCTTACAGGCTGCAGATTCTCTGCTCAGCTGTGACTAAGGTTGCAATAGTGCTCTAAACAGAGATTTCGAGAGAAAAAGCTTATTTTCTTAAGTAAATGAGCCAAGGTATGACTATACACAGATGGTGAACATGATTAATAACTTATTCTTGCTGGCGGTGAAAAGAGACAATGAATTTCAACTAATGCAGAAAACATCCCCCCAAAAACCCAAACCCAAGTCCTTTTAATAAAGGTAAAATATCAGAGGGTGGGAAATCAAAATTAAATGGAACAGCCACATTGAAATATTCCAGAATATTAGAACCAGCCTGCAGAACTTGCAGGAGGAATGCACAACATACAGGATATTCCAGAAGATTTCAGTGGAAATAAGATGTTTATTTGTGCAGGGGGGGGCAGGGGAGAGCAAAATTGGAGATAATGGCTGCACACCAGGATAAAGAGACAAAAGCTATCACCCATCAGCCAATTCAACAATTCCTTGAAAGAGTGTTATGTAACTCCGTTTGCCAAGACGGTAATGCAGATTGATTTTTACGCATTTGCTAATTTATTCATCCAGGTTGGAAAAAAAAAATAAGAGAGAGAGAAAGGGTTCGTGCTTTCAAATGGATGGCTGCACTCGTGATCAAACACAGAAGCTGAGGCTGAATCAATGAAGGCAAAGATTTGCAGCTGGCAAGAATAATATTTAATAATTGTGTTGCTTTTGAGTGTGCTCTAAAGAGGAAATGTACATTAGCTATGTAATTTGTAGGCTGACTGCCTATGGTGAGAGAATTTCAAAGTCTTTGTAACTTTGCAGGTGCGGGACAGACACTAGATAGCAATCCCTGTTTAAAACTCCCGGGATCTAATCAAGACATAAATTTGGTTGGATTATTAACCGTGATTATGACATTGACAAATTGTACGCAACTGTATTGAATAAATTTATTCAAGATGTCATTATAAACATTATTTTAAAAATTGTGGAGGGGAAGTGAAACTGTGATTGAATGTTGTGGTTAGCTGGCAGCAGGTGCGGACAGCTGAGGAGAGTGAGGACTCAGATGAGGAGCCAGGACCATTAGGGAGTGGAATACTGCCTTCAGAGATTGTGGGGGCTGGCAGCAGCGATGCGGAAGTTCCCCAGCGGCCTGTGCTAAGTGTGCGTGCATGCAGGATTGCTCATAGGAAAAAGCAGCTGCAGCAGCATGGGTGACTTGGGAGTAAGGCTGCAAGGTAATGGCCCCTCCTTCAAGAAGATAAAAGGCATCTGTGAAATGAACATACTTTGCAGAAGGCAAAGACGTTTTGAAACTCCAACCTCATGGATATTCCAGTATCCTGAGTGTTCTGTCCTTCATTAACATACTCGAGATCCCCGCGCTTTGATTGGCCAAAGCTCGGGGCTCTCTGATTGGTCAGGCGAGCCGCGCCGATTGGCTCGCTAAGAATCTCCCGCGATTGGTCCGTCCAGACCGCGGGAAATTCAAAGCGGTGCCATTGGTCGCGGTCGCCGTGGCGAAAGGAATAAAAGCCGCGGGCTTTTTTCCTTTCGCCAGTTCAGTTCCAGCAGATCAATAAAGAGCTTTGCACTAAGTCACCGACTCCTGGCATCATTTCGCGGACTCAACACTGGCGACGAAGGTGGGATCCAGACCCTGAACCGAACCACGTGTCCGACGGAAGCCAGACGAAGCACCAAGATGGCGAAAATCACACCGCCCGCCCCCTTCAACCCCGCCACCGAGGACTGGGAATCGTTCTCCAACCGATTCCGCATGTACCTCGAGTACACCGGCATGAAGGACGCCTCGGGCCCACTGAAACGCGCCGTCTTCCTCACCCACTGCGGGACCAAGGTCTTCCAGATGGCCAAAGCTTTGGCCAATCCCGCCAATGCGACCGCGATGGACTGGGACGTCCTCGAACCCATTCTTCGGCGGCACTACGCTCCAGAGTTACCCATCCTGATCCGGCGCAACCAGTTCTACCGGCGGGACCAGAGATCGGGTGAGAGTTTCAGCGACTTCGTCGCCGAGCTGCGGCGCCTAGGGGGGCTCTGCGAATTTGATAACCTAAACAACGCTCTGAGAGACCGAATCGAGCTCGGTCTGTGGGACCCCGCCCTCCAGAGCCGGCTGATGGCTAAGGGCAACATCAGCCTAGCAGACACCCTCACCGCAGCCGCAGCCGCAGAAGCAACCCGAACTTCCGCCGACAGCATGCGCAGACCGGACACGAGGGACCGCGGCGGAAACAACAACCCGGCGAGGTCGACCGAACCAAAAACCGAGACGACAACACACCAGGGCGATTTCCACTCGGCATCCAGCACGTCCGATGACGAGGAGGACATCCATCGACTCCAGACAGGGTGCGACCCACGGAACCGGCGAGGTCGTAAGTCGAGGACCAACTGTGCCGGTTGCGGCGGCGACCACCCCAGGTCGGAATGCTGGTTTTTCGATTCAATCTGCCGGCATTGCGACAAAAAGGGACACATCGCCTGGGTTTGCCGCCTGAAGAAAAAACGCAGTCCGGCTCGATGGGACCAGAGCGACCGGAGGAGGGAGAGCACACCACCCCGGAGCAGAGATCGCCCCTCGGACAGCCGATGGGACCGGAACGGACGATCCTCGCGAGGCGGTGACAACCGGTGGAGAGAGGAGACCCACCAGACGGTCACCATCGGCCACGCCATCACCAACGACGCCCGGAAGGTCCACGTCGAGGTACGCATCGAGGGCCAGCCGTGCAAAATGGAGGTGGACTCCGGGTCCTACCTCTCCATGATTGCATGGCACGAGATAAAGCGGTTGGTACCTACCCTCCAAAGGAGGATCGTAGACAGCCAGAGACTCATTGTAAAGGACTACCAGGGAAACTGCATCCTGGTAGTCGGCACCAAAAACTTTAACATAACGTATAAGGGGCGCACCGAACGACTCCCCCTAACGATCGTCGACCGCGACCGCCCAAGCCTACTGGGACTGCAATGGTTCGCCCCGCTCGACATCGCCCTCACGGGAGTCAACCACATCACCGACGATGGCTGGGAGCAGCAACTAGCCCGGGAGTTCCAAGAGGTCTTCGACGGAAACCTAGGCAAGTACCGAGGGCCCCTTATCTCATTCGACCTAGACCCTAACGTCCCCCCCAAACGCCTGAAACCAAGGCAGGTGCCATTCGCACTGAAACCCAAAATAGATGAGCAAATTGATAAGCTCGTCAAACAAGGGGTCCTGCAGCCCATAGACCACGCCCGGTGGGAGACCCCCATAGTCACCCCAATCAAGCCCGATGGGTCGGTGAGAATCTGTGGGGACTATAAGGCCACCCTAAATGGCGCGCTGCAACAAAGCGCCTACCCCGTCCCAGTAGTGCAACACCTACTGCACTCACTGGGAGGGGGCAAGGTTTTCGCCAAGCTCGATCTCGCCCAGGCATACCAACAGTTGCCGGTCGACGAGCAAACGGCAGAAGCGCAGACTATTGTCACCCACCGGGGAGCATTCAAATGCAACCGACTCCAATTCAGAGTCAGCGTGGCACCGGGCATATTCCAGAGCCTAATGGAGAGACTATTGCAAGGTATCAAGGGGGTGGTACCTTATTTCGATGACGTCCTAGTGTCGGCAGCCAACCAAGCCGAACTAGAAGGTCGACTAAGGGAGGTCCTAACTAAATTTAAAGAGACGGGGCTAAAAGTAAAGAGGGAAAAATGCCAGCTTTGCACGGAACGAGTGGAATTCCTGGGCTACCTCCTAGACCGGCACGGCATTCACCCCACAAGCAAAAAAATCAAGGCCATCAAAGAAGCCCCCACCCCTAAATCAAAGACTGAGCTACAAGCATTCTTGGGGTTACTGAACTTTTACAATGTTTTCCTACCCCAAAAGGCGACGGCGGCGGAGCCTTTGCATAGGCTCCTGGACAAGGCGGCGACCTGGACTTGGGGGAAACGGGAGCAAGCCGCCTTCCAAAGAACGAAGGACCTCCTCACTTCGGACGCCGTCCTCATACAATTCAACGAGACCCTACTCTGGCCGTCACATGCGACGCATCACCCTTCGGCGTCGGCGCTGTCCTCAGCCATACCCTTCCCGACAGAAAAGAAGCGCCCATCGCGTTCTTTTCAAGGACCCTCACCAAACCGGAGCAGAACTATAGCCAACTGGACAAAGAGGCTCTGGCTATAGTTGCCGCCATAAAACGATTCCACGAATACCTCTACGGCCGGACTTTCACCGTCATAACGGACCACAAGCCGCTGCTGGGAATCCTTGCAGGGAACCGGGCCACCCCGAACATTCTGTCTCCCCGAATGACAAGGTGGTCCGAGTTCCTGGCAGCCTACAACTACGAACTCATACACAGACCGGGTAAGACGATCTCCCATGCAGACACCTTAAGCCGCTCGCCGCTACCGGAACCCGACACCGACCCAGCACTCACGACGACCACCCTCAGTATAGAGACTCTACCCAACCTGCCCATAACCGCGTCAGACATTGCCCGAGAGACTAATAAAGACAAACGTCTGGCGCGGGTGTTGCATTGGGTGGAGAAAGGGTGGCCGGAAAGGGACAACGACGAGTCCGTCAAAACGTTCCGAAACCGCCAAACGGAACTCTCATTGTTAAAAGGGTGCATTCTATGGGGGGACAGGGTAGTCATTCCGGAAAAGCTACAGGGCAAGGTTTTGGAACTGCTACACGAGGGGCACCCTGGCATCGTGAGGACTAAAGTCCTGGCCAGAAGTTACGCTTGGTGGCCAGGGATGGACAAACAAATAGAGGCCTGGGTAGCTAGGTGCCAACGATGCCAGGAAACTAGGCCCAGCCCACCCACAGCACCCGTCCTAGAGTGGGAAACCCCAAGGGGACCTTGGTCTAGAATCCATATAGATTTCGCCGGGCCCACAAAAGGACACACCTTCCTCATTACAGTTGACGCTTACTCCAACTGGCTGGAGGTAAGCAACATGAAGACGACAACCACGGAGGCCGTGATCAAAGAACTCTGCAAACTCTTTGCAACACACGGCCTCCCAGACGTCGTCGTCTCCGACAACGGGCCCCAGTTCACCTCGCTGGAATTCGAAAAATTCCTAGCGGAAAGGGGCATCTGCCACGTGCTGACAGCACCGGCGCACCCGGCGGCGAACGGTAGGGCGGAACGGATGGTCCAATTCATTAAAAAGACCATCGGGAAAATAGACCACGGGGAGATCCAAGAGAAAATCAACAGACTACTCTTCACCCAACACATAACCCCGAATACCACAACCAATAAAAGCCCAGCCGAACTACTAATGGGCAGAAAGCTAAGGTCCCCACTCGACAGGTTACACCCCACTTATAACCCGGAGAAGCCCCAGACTCAAGCACCAAACACCGTACCTTCACACCCGGGGACCACGTATATGCAAAAAACCTGACGGGAGACCCTCTATGGATCCCAGCCGTCATCACCCACGCAACAGGCCCACACTCGTACTGGCTACAAACAGCAGATGGACGAGCGTGGAAACGCCACATCGACCAACTGAGGTCGAGAACCGCAAACCAACAAACCGCCGACGCACAAAATGAACCCAACCCCCGCAACGCAAGCCAAGGGGGGAGGGAATACCCAGGGGACCGAACCCAGAGAAAAATAAACCAGCAGTACTCACCAGAACACAGCCATCGCGACCCCTCGCCAGGAAGGAACAGCCAAGCCAGCTCGACCGACCCGGAAAGACCGAGTGGGAGCGGTGAAACCCGCAGCTCAACCAACCCGGAAGGCCCAGGAGGGAGCTACGGAGAAGAGACCGGCCCGATTGACCAGCCGGTTCCCACGACAGCAGCAGGAGCAAAAGAGATCCCGACCGAACCGGCCGGGATCCAGCCAACAACTGAGTTGCGCAGGTCAAGTAGGACCAGACGGAGCCCCGCCTACCTACGTGACTACGCAACGTAAGGACTGAACCAAGAGGGGAGGGGTGTTCTGTCCTTCATTAACATACTCGAGATCCCCGCGCTTTGATTGGCCAAAGCGCGGGGCTCTCCGATTGGTCAGGCGAGCCGCGCCGATTGGCTCGCTAAGAATCTCCCGCGATTGGTCCGTCCAGACTGCGGGAGATTCAAAGCGGTGCCATTGGTCGCGGCCGCCGCGGCGAAAGGAATAAAAGCCGCGGGCTTTTTTCCTTTCGCCAGTTCGGTTCCAGCAGATCAATAAAGAGCTTTGCACTAAGTCACCGACTCCTGGCATCATTTCACGGACTCAACACTGAGTTTGTATTTGAAGATTCTTATATTGCAAATTATTTCTTGTCTGTTATCTTTTGGCAAGTCTCGCACAGTTTGGTAAGGCTTGTGCTTATCACAGCTAATTATTTTTGTAAAAGCATTACAAGATTTCTGTTGCCTTTGGATTGTGTTTGATCTATTGGAAAAGGGCGTGGGTCAGAACACTGAAAGATAAAAACAATTGTACATTAGCACTGGCCTTGGTAACAATGATAAGTGGAACCAGGATTAACAAATCATGGGTGGTTAACCAAGGAACACATCTGGGAGTGCCTATAGATCCTTCTCTAAATTTGGCAGAAAAGGAAAAGGAGAAATCTACTCTCAACCCCAATTTGTCAGTCAACCCAGAAACATGCTGATGTTAGTGTTGTTTCTGGCTACCAAATAAATGGAGACCTCCTTTCCAACTGCAACTTGCCTCCAATTCATTTCTCCTGCATCTTTCTCCCGACTTGGAATAAGAATTTTTACAGATTTTACTTCCAACAATATCATTTCTTTTTAAATTTTTTTTATTTGTCAATGGCTTGCAAGATAATAGGTATAAATAAAAACATAGTTATGAATAGTTACATGGATAATTACATAGTTACATGGATACATATAAGAAAAAATAAATATATATATATATAAAAGAAACAATAGGACAGGGACGGTAGGCACGTTGGTGCGCTTATGCATGCCCCCTATAGACCTCTTAGGAAAGGGGTGAAGTCAATAGTAGACAGTCTAAGGTTAAAGTTTTTGGGGTTTGGGGAAAAAAACCACAGAGACAGGTAGAGTATTCCAGACATTGACCACTCTGTTGTTGAAGTCGTATTTCCTGCAATCAAGTTTGTTGCAATTAACCTTGAGTTTGTATCTATTGTTTGCACTTGTGTTATTATGGTTGAAGCTGAAGTATTCATTGAAAGGTAGGACATTGCAATGTATGATTTTATATATTATACTTAGATCGGACCGAAGGCGGTGTAGTTCTAGGTTTTCTAGGTCTAGAATTTCAAGTCTGGTGGCATAACGTATTCTGCAACGAGTAGACAAGTGGAGAACTCTTCTTGTGAAATATTTCAGGACTTTCTCTACTGTGTTAATATCAGAAACATAATGTGGATTCCAGACTGATGAGTTGTATTCGAGTATTGGTCTAGCAAATGTTTTGTATGCTCTAGTTACGAGTGTAATATTATCTGAGAAAAAGCTATGTAAGATTAGGTTAACAACTCAACGCCTTTTTGGCTATGTAGTTACAGTGGGCTCTAGCACTTAGATCATTAGAGATGAGTATTCCAAGATCCTTGACAGAGTTTGGATCATCAACAAGGTCTTGACTATTCAGCCTGTATTTTATTTTCTGATTTTTTTTGCCAATATGTAGGACAGAGCATTTATTTGTTGAGATTTGAAGTTGCCATTTGTTTGACCATTCTGATACATAGTTGAGATCTTTTTGAAGGGTAGCAGTTTTGTCTGTGGTGTTGAATAGCTTTACATCATCAGCGAAGAGAATGCAGTTGCTCTTGATATGATCACAGAGGTCATTTATGTAAAGTATGAAAAGAGTTGGTCCTAGAACACTGCCTTTGGGGACACCACTGTTGACAGGTACAGAATTTGATAGGACGCTCCCAATTTTGACCATTTGTTGTCTGTTTGACATGAATGCTTCTATCCTGTTATGTAAGTGTCCAGAGCTACTGCAAGATTTTAGTTTTAGGAGTAGTTTGTCATTTACCACTGAATCAAAGGCTTTACAGAAGTCCATGTAGATTGCGTCTATTGCTTTGCCCTGATCGAGTTTGTAGTCCATATGTTTTTGCAGTATAAGAGTTGCAGATTACATGATAGTTTTTTCTTGAAACCAAATTGTTTATTAAAGAGTAGGTTGTTTGTTTCTAAGTGGAGGATGATGGATTGGTTAATAATTGATTCCATGACTTTACAGGTGACACAGCATAAAGAGATTGGTCTGTAATTTTCAACTTGGCTGGGGTCTCCCTTTTTGAAGATGGTGATGACTGTGGCTTGTGACCATAGTTTTAGCAAGGAGCTGGTCCTGAAAGATTTTTCAAAGATTATGCTTAGAGGTTCAGCTATGGCAGTGGATAGCTTTTTAAAGAAGTAGGCACATATTCCATCCAGTGCAATAGATAGAGATGCTTTTAGATTGTGTAGTGCTTTTTCAACATTGTCTTCTGTAAAATCAATATGTAATAGATCATTGTAGTTGTCTGTGGTTCGACTGGGAAATTCTGGGCATGATCCTCATTTCATCTTCTCTCATTTTCCCCCTCCCTCCCCCCCTGTACAATCCCACACCATCCTTTTTATTTCTCTTTTTCCTTCTTGAAAGTGCAAATTCACTCTCTGGCTGGAACTAAGATGCAAAAAGATTTAGGTCATGATGAAATGAACCAAATACGGTGCCTATCAGCAAGTGAGGATTATGACAAGGCAGGAGTTTCAGTGTCTTGGCAAAGAGGAAGGAAACATGTGATTGTGTCGGCTCGATGCACTTGTGATAGAGATACAGAAAATCAGAATGGCATGGTCATCCAGCAAGTGGATCACACTCACGAATATTCTGCCTCCAAGCCATCAATAATGCAATACTAGAAAGTCATTCAGGTTGCTGGCTTAATTAGGACTTGTGAGTGGTTCCTGGCAAGTGGAAGGAACTGCCTGTGTGATTTCAATCAGAATAGAGCTGGAAGGGACTTTGAAGGTCTTCTAGTCCATCCCTCTACTCAAGCAAGAGAACCTATCCAATCTCAGACAAGTAACTGTCCAGTCTCTTCTTAAAAACCTCCCGTGATGAAGCACCCACAACTTCTGAAGGCAACTTTGTTCCACTGGTTGATTGTTCTCAGTGTGAGGTCGTTTCTCCTTAATTCCAGGTTGCTTCTCTCCTTCATTAGTCAGCTGGGTCTTCTTTGATTGCCCTGTAGAGGAGAACAGAGCTGGAAAGCAGGTTAGTGGGGTGGGGAGGGAATGGGGATTTTGCACTAATCTTCCCCCTTGAGTGGGGTGGGAATAGAGATTTTGCAGTATTCTTCCCCTGCCATGGCCACCAAGCCAAGCCAAGCCCAGAGAACTGTAGTAATTTTTTTTGAATCCCACCATTGGATCAAACTATTTTCCAAAGCACCAAAAGGCAAGACCAGAAACAATGGCTGAAAACAAACCAAGGAGTGAAGCAACCTAGGAGAAAGTTCCTAATGGTGAGAGCAATTAATCAATGGTAAAAACTAGCCTCCAGAAGTTGTAGCTGCTCCATCACTGGAGGCTTTCAAGAAGAGACTGGACAACCATTTCTCTGAAATGGTGTGTGGGTCTCCTGCTTGAGCAGGGGGTTGGACTAGAAGACCTCCAAGATCCCTCCCAACTCAATTATTCTATGTTCTGGGTTCAGCTGGCCAGTCTTTGATGAAATGGAATAACTCAATAAAATCCATTCGCTCTGCTAACAAACCTTATCGATGGCACGATTCAACTGCGTTGTGATGAAAAAAAAACCCTAATGCTTACTCGGGGCAATGTTAACGAGGCCCGTGTGAAGAATAAGAATTAAGGTCTTTGGGCTCTATTGCTTGCAAACGAGATGAGCCTGCATTCTCAAGACAGTGGAGAGTTGAGATAAGCTGCAGGCTGATAGGAAGGATAAGGGTAGGAAGGATAAGATCAGTGATGGCTGTCTGGAGAGAAGAAATGAACTCAGAAATGTGTCGGGCAAATAAGACACATCAATGACAGGCATCCATGAAGGTGGCATTTTGTCAGGAATGACAAGTGGAGGAAAGTGGATAGAATTTTGGAAATAAAAGAGATTTGAAGCTTGCTTTCCAAGCAATATTTCCCAGGATGAATCTGTATAAAAGAGGTTGAAATGAGTAGGCATCATACTAGAACGCTATTAAATTTCATAAGATTTGCAAAGTATTCCTCTGCTGAATCTAAACCCTAACCCATCTTGGACTTTAAAAAAAAAATTCCTAAGAGGGAGACTCTGAATCGCTTCTCTTCCTACCGAGTATTAATTCACTAGCTCTCTACCTGTGCTTCGCTACAGAACTAGATGGTCGGGTTTAGTTTTTGGGAAGGAAAATAAGGGTGGGGGAATTCTGCCTCTGCCTACCAGCATCCATTAGTATTCATCTGGCTAGCGTCCTATCAGTGTGTGAGAGAGTTGAGGGCTGTTTGGAAACTAAAAGAGTATTTGTTGTGTGAGCAAGAAGGAGACAGCAAGGAGCCTGGACATGGCTCAACTCAACTGTTCTGTACTAAAGCTGCCTGATGCTCTGAAACTGAAACTGAAACTCCTCTCCTCTGCTTGTTGGAACAGATTTCTTTTCAGGTGGGAAGAGGGAGTAGAACTCTTTAGCATCAGAGCGTGTTAATAATAATATAGGAAATGCTCTAAATGCTCTGAAGGTCATTTGGAAAAATCCTTTCTTATTGAGCACCTAGAAGCCAAGAGGAAACCTATATGCCAAATTTCAAGTTTGTAAGCTTTACGGTTCTGGAGATTTTGTGATGATGCATGAGTGGTATTTCACTTTATATATATAATGTATATATATAAAATATATATAAAATGATGCAGATTTATACTTTGGGGGATTCAGACCTGTTCCCAAACCCAGAGAAAATAAAATAGCCTGCTTTCTTAAATCAATATTGTTGTGAATGAATAAATGTATTAATAAAGTTATCAAGAGCTTGAAGTCAAGTGTAGGGTTCTGGCCCTGCACTCCTGATTGGCCGTTAATGGCAGCATCAGATTGGTCCGTTCTGGTGAATCTGATTGGCCATTAACGAGCCTCTCCGATTGGTTAATGGAGTTAGCACTCCCTGGTTTTCATTGGTTAAATATCTAATAAAGTTGCCTATATAAGGAGGCCCATTGCAGCCTTTGAGCTGAGCTGTTTCACTATGAAAATAAAGAGTTTGAAGTTCACTGTTACCGGCTTCTCTCCATTCTTCACACCCACGCTCAGTACTTAACCTGGTGACGAGGATGGGATGTGGAGACGTCAAAACTGACTGAACGACGAAGAACGATAACCGAGCACGTGGCTGCAATGCACAATGGCGGAACCATGTCCGACGGCGTCATACCACCCGCTCCATTCAACCCAGCTCAAGAAGACTGGGACTCCTATATGGATCGTTTCCAAATGTTCTTGGAAACCAACAATTTGAAGGATGCCACTACCGGGAAGAAACGGGCGGTATTCCTAACGCATTGCGGGCCGACCGTATTCAAGATGGCCAAGGCACTAGCAAAACCAGCAGAAGTAAAGTCTATGGACTGGGACGTCCTCGAACCCCTACTGAGAGCCCACTATGCACCGATCGTGCCAACGCTCGTGAGATGGCACAAATTTTACGAGAGAAGCCAACAGAAGGGCGAAAGTGTTGCTGATTTTATAGCTGATCTCAAGAATCTGGGCAGCCTATGTGGCTTTGCCGACCTCTAAGAAGCCCTGAGAGACCGAGTAATTCTAGGATTAGAATCACCGCACACGCAGAGTAAGCTAATGGCGAAAGGTGATATTAGCCTTAAAGATGCCATCGCTGAAGCTACTGCAGCTGAAGCGACCCGGAAGTTGGCAGTCCAAATGCGCCAAAACCACGCCCCGGTTCACCAACTGACCCTTGACATCTCACCCAAGTCAGAGGGACAGCTCTTAACGGCCCACCACAAGGACCTCTCTTCGTCATCAGACAGTGACAAAGAAGAGGTCCATCGACTTCGGTCCGAACGGGACCAATGCCAGAGAGCTCAGTACCAATGCGCTGGTTGTGGGGCAAGCCACCCCCGATCAGAATGCAAATTCCTCGACGCACTCTGCCACGTGTGCGGGAAATGAGGCCATATCGGATGGGTCTGTAGAAGCCAAATGGGACCCAGCCAGCCCTCGAAGGGTGCTAACTATCGCCAATCGACAGGAAACCATCCTGTAAGGCGAGAACCAGTGAACCACCAATGGAACAACCACTCCTACAGAAATAAAACCTTAAACCGCCCCGCGAAGCGAGAAGAGGCTCACCAAACTATCATGATCGGTCACGCCTCCTCTCTGGATGCCAAGAAGATCCGAGTTAAAGTGGCCATCAAAAACCAGCCCTGCCTGATGGAAGTCAACTCAGGATCATCCCTCTCGATGGTTTCCTGGAAGACCCTCAAGCAACTCATCCCTACTGTCCGGCGACAAGACCTCCGATTCCAAAAACTCATACTCAAAGACTATCAAGGGAATCGGATTCCAGTCGTAGGATCCAGTCGAGTCGGGTATCGTTCAAGAATCGCACAGCATTCTTACCCCTGACTGTGATCGGCAAGGACCGGCCTAGCCTGTTAGGCCTCCAATGGTTCGCTCCACTTGGAATTGAAGTGGCAGGCATTAACCGAATCAGCAGCAGTGACTGGGAAGAGGACCTCGTCCAAGAATTCAAGGATGTCTTCACAGAAAAACTAGGTGAGTACAAGGGGACCCCGATATCATTTAACCTCAATCCTGAAATAGCTCCCATCCGCCTTAAGCCTCATCGAGTCCCCTTTGCCCTTAAACCTAAGATTGATGAGCAGCTTGATAAATTGATAGCCCAGGGGGTGTTAGAACCCACTGATCACTCCCCCTGGGAAACCCCAATCGTTACGCCCATCAAGCCGGTTGGATCAATAAGAATTTGTGGGGACTACCGAGCCACCCTGAACCACGCTCTCCAACAAAACGCGTATCCGGTACCAGTGGTGCAGCACCTCCTCCATTCCCTGTGGCGCGGAAAAGTCTTCGCTAAACTAGACTTAGCCCAGGCATACCAACAACTGCCGGTAGACAAAAAAACGGCAGAGGCACAGACAATCGTTACACACCGAGGTGCCTTTAAGTGTAACCGGCTCCAGTTTGGAGTGAGTGTAGCCCCGGGACTATTTCAAAGTCTGATGGAAAGACTATTACAGGGGATAAAAGGCGTTGTCCCATATTTTGATGAAGTGTTAATCGCTGCTCCTACCCCAAAAATTTTACGGGATCTCCTGAGGGTGATTCTCCAGAGATTCAAAGACGCAGGCCTTAAAGTGAAGAAGAACAAGTGTAAACTGTGTATGGATTGTGTCGAATTTTTAGGGTATTTAATTGACAGTCATGGCATTCACCCAACTGATAGCAAGCTGAGGGCAATCAAGAACGCCCCAAAACCCTGAAATAAGGCCGACCTCCAGGCGTTTCTAGGCCTTATCAATTTTTATAACGTTTTCCTGCCACACAAAGCAACCGTGGCTGAACCTCTACATCGTCTGTTGGACAAAAGAGCAATCTGGGTATGGGGACATAAAGAAGAGCAGGCGTTTCGAAATGTTAAAAAAATATTGACTTCTGACGCAGTACTAATGCAGTACAATGAGACTATGCTGTTAACAATCACGTGTGATGCGTCACCTTTCAGAGTGGGCGCCATTTTGAGCCACGTTTTGCCAAACAGTAGCAAAGCCCCTGTTGCATATTTTTCAAAGACACTTTCAAAAGCAGAACGCAATTACAATCAGATTGATAAAGAAGCCCTTGCTATTGTGTCTGCCGTCAAGAGATTTCATGAATATGTGTATGGCCGAGCCTTCACTATAGTGACTGACCACAAACCTTTGCTGGGAATAATAGCGGGAGATAAGCCAACCCCCTATATATTATCCCCCAGAATGACTCGCTGGTCAGAATTCTTGGCTGCCTATAATTATCGGCTGCAACACCCCCTGGGGAAGGCCATTCCCCACGCCGACGCCTTGAGCTGAGCACCACTCCCAGAAACCATTGATGACCCCGCGCTGACAGTGACAACGTTGCAGATCGAGACACTTCGAACACCACCATTAACAACCTGAGATATCACAATAGAGACAAACGCGACCCCACCTTAGCACGAGTCTTCAGTTGGGTCGAGCACGGATGGCCATTAGACCAGATACCTGATGACTACGCCCCATTCAAGAGCCGACAAACAGAATTGTTTTCACAGAAGAGCTGCATTATCTGGGGAGATAGAGTCATTGTCCCAGAGCGGCTACAACGAGCGGTACTAAGAACCTTACACGATGACCACCCCGGCATCGTGCGCATGAAAGCCCTTGCACATAGTTATGCATGGTGGCCGGGCATCGACAGGCAGATCAAAACATGGGTCAAAGCTTGTCACAAATGCCAGGAAGTAAGCAACGCCCCACCGAAAGCAATTCCAACCGAATGGGAAACACCGCGGGGACCCTGGTCTCATATTCATTTGGACTTTGCGGGACCTACCAAAGGCCACACCTTTTTGTTAACAGTGGATGCCTCCTCGAACTGGCTCGAGATCCATGAAATGAAGAACACCACAACCGAAGCGGTAATTAAGAAACTCGACAGACTGTTTGCAACACACAGATTATCAGACGTTCTGGTATCCGACAACAGGCCCCAATTTACCCCGCTGTCCTTTGAACAGTACCTGGCGGACCGCGGTATTCGCCATGCGCTGACTTCGCCTGCGCATCCTGCAGCCAACGGAAGGGCCGAGCACATGGTACAATTCATCAAGAAGACACTACAAAAGATGGACCATGACAACATTGAAGAAAAAATAAACCGGATCCTCCTTTTGCAGCATATCACTCCGCACAGTGTCACTAACAAAACTCCTGCCAAGTTGCTAATGGGGCGGAAGCTCCGCTCCAACCTCAACCGGCTACACCCATCGTATGAACCTGAGAAACCACACGGATCCAGCGGGCGATGCCGTACCTTCCAGGTAGACGACTTGGTATTCGCTAAAAATTTGTCGGGCGATCTGTTGTGGCTCGAGGTGACTGTGGTCCAAGTAACCGGCCCTAGATCGTACCTCGTGCAATGCCGCGATGATAGACTGTGGAAGCACCATATTGAACAACTACAATCAAGGCTGCAGTCAGGGATCTCTGAGTCCCCTGATGCCCAAACTGAGGGGGGAGGAGATACGGAGGAAGATGAACTTGAATTAGCAGAAAACCTTAATGATAGGAACGATAGCGAAATGGAAACACGTGAAGAGGAAGCAGGGATGGGAGTGAGCTCGCCTAATGGTGATGCTGAAGATGTTGGTGACAACGGGAATTCGAACTCAGAGTTAGAGGCACCCCTTTCGCCAGACAACGTTTTACCTCAACAAGATTGCAGCCAAATTCCGGGTGCACAACGAAAGTCAAATAGACTAACAAAACAACCGGCCTACCTCAAGGACTATGTAACCACACCCCGTAAACGGAACCCGGGGGGAAGGGGTGTTGTGAATGAATAAATGTGTTAATAAAGTTATCAAGAGCTTGAAGTCAAGTGTAGGGTTCTGGCCCTGCACTTCTGATTGGCCGTTAACGGCAGCATCAGATTGGTCCGTTCTGGTGAATCTGATTGGCCATTAACGAGCCTCTCCTATTGGTTAATGGAGTTAGCATTCCCTGGTTTTCATTGGTTCAATATCTAATAAAGTTGCCTATATAAGGAGGCCCGTTGCAGCCTTTGAGCTGAGCTGTTTCACTATGAAAATAAAGAATTTGAAGTTCACTGTTACCGGCTTGTCTCCATTCTTCACACCCACGCTCAGTACTTAACAAATATATATATGTATATGTATATGCAGGTCTTGGCATTTATGGGTCTTTTCCTGTGTATGTTTGAGAGTATCTTGGCAACGTTTCGATGAGGTCCTACTCGCCATCTTCAGGCTGGTGCTTTCCGCTTCATGCTTGTGTGAGCAAAGCGTGATCGGAGTTGCTGTCTCTCTATAAATACTGGTGGGGAGGTTGGCTGTGTTGTCATTTCTTGATTGCTTGATGGAATGACAACACAGCCAACCTCCCCATCAGTATTTATAGAGAGACGGCAGCTCCAATCATGCTTTGCTCACACAAGCATGAAGCCAAAAGCACCAGCCTGAAGATGGCAAGTGGGACCTCGTCGAAATGTCACCAAGATACTCTCAATCTTACACGGGAAAAGACCATACATGCCAAGACCTGCATACCTGTCCCATGAAAATCTATGAAAATATATATCATTTTATTGTCTATTAGCTACCTATAATGCTGCTGGCGCAAAATAAAATCTCATGATTTCCATTGGTCCCAGAAATTTGCAAGACATTTTTCCTCTAAAGTTGGCCTGAGTGAAATTCAGTTATTTTCCTCCAAAGTTCATTTTATAATGCAATTTTCAAGTCAAGAACAAACACACAAAAAATCTGGGTGGTAGCCTGATTGATGGAATTGCATCCTGGGCCCAGTGAATCCAATACATAAACTTAGACTTGAATAATTGTGTTTACTGTGGTTCAACATATGTCTGCGTGGGAAGGGATTCAATGAAGTTCCTGTCAGAGCTTCAAAGTAGACTAAATCAGAGGAAGTCTAAAATTATAATTCATTGACATAGACTATAAATAGATTGGTGCTCTCTGAGCTTCATTGTTTCCTTGAAGATGTTTCATCACCCAACCAGGTAACATCATCAGTGCTAGAGTGGAGTGGCTTTGCTCTCTTTTTATATATACCGTGTTTCCCCCAAAATAAGACCCTGTCTTATATATATATATTTGCCACAAAAAAAGCACTACGTCTTACTTTGGGGGGGGATGTCATCCACTGACTAACCTCACTTGTGTGCGTCACCCCCGGCCTCCTTTTTGCTGTCAGAGGCCTTCAGGAATTTCTTTTTCTGCGGCTGGCAAGACTTTCCTGAAGGCCTCTGCAGCCAATAACAGACCTCTGGATCGATCCAGAGCTTTGCTATCAGCTACAGAGGCCCTCAGGAAAGCCTTGCCAGCTGCAGAAGAAATGGGCTGGTAAGGCAGATGTCGAGGTGTGTGAGGCCTGGCTACAACTATCCAAAGATAAGTAGAAGGCCAGCTCCACCCCCCCTATCCTCACCCTAGCTTAATTTTTACTCATCCACTCTGGAATGGGTGGGATCTTAATTAGGGCTTATTTTGGGGTACAGCTTAGTGTCAAGCCTGAAATTGACATATGTGTAGCCATTTTAGTTAGGCTTAGTATATATTCTTTTTCTTACTTTCTCTGTGGCAGTCATGGGGGAAAGGGTTTCGGGCTTGCCACACTCCTAAGGGAGGAGGAGTAGAGATAAAGAGAGTTGTTTTGGCTAGGTGATTCTTCTTCCTACAGGAAATGAGCTGTCTGTGCTTAGGCCCCCTTAAAGTGGAGGTTTATGATATCAAGCAACATTTAATTACTTCTATTGGAGAATGTGACTTTTGGGGGGTTGTTTCTAACTTTTAATATTGTGGGGTAATTCTGGGTTGTGTCAGATGTGGAATTACCATGGACTTTACCAATTTGATGCTTTCCTAAATAAAAGAAATTGTCTTGCAAGATAAACTTTGTTCTTTTCTTTTTAAATGGATTTCATCACTTGGAAACCTGACTTAGATTGGGCGCACATGTAAAAATCAAGCTAGGACTTACTTTCAGGGTAGGTCCTATTTTCAGGGAAATGTGGTGGTAGTAGTGTCTTGCCCTGCAAACCTGTTGACAAATATGATTTCCTCCATGGACTTTGCTTGTTGGAAACTGGCTGGAAGCTCACAAATGTGATCACATGACTACAGGGTGCTGCAACTGTCATATGCACATACCAGTTGCCAAATGTCTGAATTTTGTTGTCGTGATTGTGCAGAGGCTGAGACAAGTCATAAATGTAGGGACTGGTTAGAATTAACTTTTTTCAGCCTTCCCTCATTTTGGACAGTCAGTAAACAAATGATTGTATGTTGAAGACTGCCTTTATATCCAATGGCCACACATTTTCTTCCTGCATGTTAAATTCAACAGAATCGATTCATTCTGTCCTTACCATTTTTGTTTCCAGTCCAGGCAATAAATAGTTTTGTGAATTAAACTGGGGGCCTGAATCACAGCTCATGTTGTTGGTCAAATCTTGAGTTGTTGCTGCTGATCAACAAATTTTCTATGATATTAATTTATCCAGTGTCAAATTTAAGGTGACTTCAGTCAGTTGCACAATTCATATCCTGACAGCATCTGTCATACAGGAGCTAAAGGGCCATTTAATATTTGCGTCAGACTATTACTCATCAATACAATTTCAGTTTCCTGAAGAATGGGAACTGAAGGCAAAAGCCAAGATCCATCTCCAGATTCTTCACCCTCCCCACCAAAAAAGAAATGTTTAATCAGGAGATAAAACAATGCGCTTTTTCTGTGTGGGGTTTACAGGGAAGGATGGCATACAAGGGCATCTCTATGAGGTTTGGGGGGGGGGAAGTCAAGACACAAATACACCATCAAAGCACTGCTTGGTTTTATTTGTGGCATGCTGTTGGGAAACTGCCCACCAGGCCAGAAGGAGGGATCAAGTAGGGAATTAGCCTTGAGTCCTTGCACAATGACACGAGGGAGAAGCTAGATATATACCCACTTCCTAAGGGAAGGCAAACATCTGGGAAGATTCTTGTAATATAGTAGACTTGGAAGTTTCCTAAGTGTCTGATACATATATGCAAATTGGAAGCTGTGTCTTTATTCCTCTCCTCTTTCTCTCATCTTCTTTTTCACTCCTCTCCACCCCTCCCCATCCCATCCCATCTCTTTCCTTCCCTCCTCTCCTCTGCTAGTTGTCCCACAACTGGTTGGCAGTGCCAAGTTGGCTGTGGTGAGTTGACCATGGAGAATTGTCATAGACCCACTTGAGAGATAGAGGAGGTGTTGGTGAGGGGACAGATAAGAGGCAGCTTAGCCCACAGAAGGAAAAGAGGTGGAAAAAGCATCTCAGGAGGAACCCTCCCTAGTTTCTTGGTCTGTTAAAGCTGAAGGGGGAGAGATGCAATATTCTATTATTGTACCTTTACAATTAAAGGAGTGTTAGATGGATGTTTCTTGCCTGGACTACCTCTATGGGCTGACACATGTGGAATTATTCATGATTCAGTGGTGGGATTCAATTGGTTTTACTACCAGTTCTCTGGGCGTGGCTTGATGGGCGTGGCCCACCCCACTAACCTGCTTTCCAGCTCCTTTCTTCTGTGCAAGGCAACCAAAGAAGACCCAGCTGATCAACTGGGACTCAATGGGAGGCAGAGAAGAGATGGGGTTGGAGGGGCCAGTCAGAGGCGGTATTGGCCGGTTTTCCAAACTACTCAAAATTTCTGCTACTGGTTTTCCAGAACTGGTCAGAACTGGCTGAATGCCACCTCTTTCATGGTTACTTGTAGGTTTTCAAATCTTACACAATTGTGAGATAGCTGTATAAGCAGCGAAGGATGAATGTTGTAAAAGGTTACAATGCAGGACCCCATCCCAAATAAGTAACCAATGCGTCCTGCACGGTTTATTGTTTGGTGCCCCCCCCCAAAAGCGGTCTCCAAAAACTACTGGGACAACTCTCCCCTTCAGACAAAAGGTTTTGGTTGTGTTTATGTGCCCTCAAAAGGAAGGGAAAATGAATGCATAAGCAACCGAGGATGTAAGCATGCCTATGGATCCCAGGATATTTCTTGTCTTTTGGCTGTTTGCTTACCTTTTCAAGAGAACAAAGGAAAAGAAGTAAACAATAAAACAAGAAGATGGAGCAGTTTGGGAATGCCAGATGCTGGGAAATTAAAACACCTCCCATTGGCACCCGGAGAACAAATCTATGGGGATTTTCCTGAGACGAGAAACGATTTCAGTTCAAAATCCAGATCGCTTGTATCTCTATACATCTCCTTGATCCAGCCAGCTAAAAATGTATTTTTTCCCACAATATCTCTGAATTAATTTTATACTCTAACTGAATAAGAAATCGAGCATAGTCATCATACTAGAATGTGGGAGACAGAGATGGCATTCAGCAGGTTCTGACCAGTTCTGGAGAACCGGTAGTAGAAATTTTGAGTAGTTCAGTGAACCAGCAAATGCCATCTCTGACTGGCCCCGACCCCATTTATTCTCTGCCTCCTGAGTCCCAGCTGATTGGCTGGGTCTTCTTTTGTTGTCCAGCAGGTTAGTGGGGTGGAAAAGGAATGGGATTTTGCATTAACCTTCCCCCAGGAGTGGGGAGGGAATAGGGATTGTTCAGTATCCTTCCCCTGCCATGCCCACCAAGCCACACCAAGCCCACCAAGCCATGCCCACAGGACCGGTAGTAAAAAATTTTGAGTTTCATCCCTGGCGGGAGACTGTGAGTTCTAACAGATAACCAGAATTGGAAGGGATCTTGTAGGTCATCTAGCCCAACCCCCTGCCCAAGTAGGAGACCCTACACAATTTCTGACAAATAGCAGTCCAATCTCTTCTTGAAAGCCTCCAGTGATGAAGCTCCCACAACTTCCGAAGGCAACTTCTGTTCCATTTGGTTTATTGTTCTCACTGTCAGAAAGTTTTTCCTTATTTCCAGGTTCAATCTCTCCTTGTTCATTTTCCATCCATTATTCTAGTCCTGCCTTAGGTGCGAAATCCAGCTGGGTGATTTTTCTGAGAGTCTCTTTCTCTCAACCCAGCTCACCTGACAGGTGGGAAAATAGGGGAAGGAAGGAAGGAACATTAGGTGTATTTGCTGCCTTTGGTTATTTATAAAAATAGTGTCATGCCCCTGTTGGAGTCTGAATCCAAGGAGGAAGTTGAACAGCTGACAGGGAGTGGGAGTGTGGCTCTGGTGGCTTGTGGAAGAAACTGGGCAGAGCAGGGAAGAAGTAGAGCAAGGGAGACGGATTTGGAGGAAGACCCAGGCCCACCTCCTCTTCATCTTAGGGCACACAGGGAGAAATGGAGAAGACAGCAATGTGGGTTGTGTGGTTTACAGGGGAGGAAAGGGCCCTGATTCCCTTCACCTGGGAATGAAAGTTTATAAGATTGAACGCTGACTGTGGCAGCTGCTGGGAGCAAATATGACTTTATCCTGTATTATCATTGCTTATCTGTGTTCCTGGCATCTAGTTTTTCTATAGCACAGATGTGGTGCTTCCTATCTGTTAAATAGAAGGGACAGTCAATTTGCATCTAGATATTGACCTATTGAAAAAACATCAGCAACAAGACTCATAATAGAGAGAAGAAACTAGAAATAACAATTTTGCTCCTTCAGTTTTATTATAGATTAGATATATGAGCAACATGCTTAATCTAGTAAGCATGTTAACACCTTTCTGGGCTTAAACCAGAGGTGGGATTCTATCAGTTCAGACTGATTCTATAGAACCGGTTGTTACGATCATGCACAGTTTGGAGAACTGGCAAATGGTTCCCCTGGATGGCCCTGCTCCTCTCTGCCCATCCCTCCCAGTCAGTCCTTATTCTACATGCCAACATCATGCACGTGCCCAACATCGCTGACTCCGTTCTTCCCCGCGCAGTCACTTTTTAAGGTATTTCTTTTTTCCCCCCCTTCCGACCATCAGCTGTTCCAATGATCAGTTGTGCTGGAATTACTTCTTCACCCAGAAGGCTTCCCTGAGACCCAGGAAGGCAAAAAAATGGAGGGTTCATTTTTTTTTTTTTTTTTTTTGCCTTCCTGGACCCCAGGTGAAACTTCCTGGGAGCAAAACCGCCCCCCAGGAGGCTTCCCTGAGGCCCAGAAGGCCCCAAAAATGAGGGGTACTGCAAAAATAAACACAACAAGCCACGCCCACCCAGTCACTTGGCCATGACCCCCTAGCCACACCCACATAACCAGTTGTTAAAATTTTTGAACCCCACCCCTGGCTTAAACTACACAGTAAATGGTCTGGATTTATGCCACACATTTGTATACACGTGTGCATTGCTGTTCCTGTATCATAATGTCTGAGGATAATCTGAAATCAAGTATAAAGCCAACTTCAAAGCTTGACTTGTAGAGATCTAGACACAACTATGTAAGGATTGGTTTGAGGGGGAGAGTTTGGGAAGATGTCACCAAACAGAAATGATATGCTATCATCTCATGTAGGAAGATTTTTTCGGACTCCTTAATCGGAACCACCAATCCTGAAATTCCTTCCATCTAATAACAAGGACCGATCCTCCTTAGCTCCAAAACAAACAAACAAGCAAAAAAACAGAGAAGGTTATACATAGCTTTTGACAAAATAATGTTGGTTTTGTTGGCTCAGTTCAGTAATGAATAATGAAGGACATTGCTTTCAATCAAGAAAGCTCTCTGCATAGCAATCAGTAAGCAAAAGGGCACAAATATGCCCCATTAATAAATAAACCATATTAATAAATGAGAAGCTTGGTGTTAGAGGTGGTTTCCCCCGCAGATTGCTGTAATTAGGTTGACATCTGCTGCAGTAACTTCTTGATAGTTATCTGTCTGAGTGCTGCTTATAGTCATCTGCGTATTCAAGGTTTTGCAGAGGGGTCTGCAGTCGTTGTGTTCTCACACCACTGCAAACACACACACACGCACACACACAAGGAAATTTGCATTTGGCCTACCATTGATCACAGCTGCAAGGAAAAAAAAATCCACCTCCCAGAAAGAAACTCTGAATGGTGTGGCAAGAATTCACAAATTTCACAACCCATTAGAACTATTGTATAGGGAATTGTATGTTAACTGACCCAGAATCTGCCCCTCTCCAAAAAAAAAATAAAAAAAATTATTGGTTTACAGCCTGCAAAAATCCTTCAAACTTGCACAAACATCAGAATTCATTAAACACTTATTTCCAGCTGTAAACGTGCACAAGCAAACACACAAAACTCACATTAACACAATGTAAACATCATTATAATGCTGCCAGTTCAAATGAAGAGACTCTATTCCCAGGCCTTGATTTAATCAACCGCCTTCTTTGGTGCTAATCAACCCCCTTCTCTGGGTCAACATGTACGCATATCCATGCCCCTAAAGTGTCACCCTAGAATTAGCAAGTACATACTTCCACATCCAGGAGAAACTCCCCTATAAAACAATATCTTCGTATCTCTTCTCTTCAGCTGCCCACAAGGCAAACCTCTTATAATAAATCATTCTCTTTGCTTCACAGGTGTCTGGATTTAATTTTTATTTATTCTTGTGCAACCCCAGTTTGAGTTGGAACCCCAAATTATTCTTTTGACAGTGTGTACAACATTCCAGAACCAGGTTATCTGAGGGACCATGTCATGCCCCTGTTGGAATCTGATTCCAAGGGGGAGGTCGAGCAGCTGACAGGGAGTGGGAGTGTGGCTCTGGTGGCTGGGGAAGAAACTGGGGAAGGGCACAGGCTGGATGGGCATTCAGAGGAAGACCCAGGCCCGCCCCCCTCTTCATGCTAGGGCACACAGGGAGGAACAGATAAGAGAGCAACATGGTTTGAGTGGTTTATGGGGGAGGAAAGGGCCCTGATCCCCTTCATTAGCTGCAGCTGGGAAAATAGGATTTTAAAAAGGCATTTGCGCACAGCACCTTGCTGGAAGCAAAGAGTGCATTATCTTTGTCAAGTCTTATCTGGGTTCTGGCATCCTCCCAACTGTGTGTGTTTCATTATCTTTTGAATTCTGCAATTCCTTATCCTGCCCTGTCTCATAAATTGCTGCAGTGTGGTTTGTGTTGTTTTTTATTTATAATTTATATGTACTTTGGGTTCAGACTGAATTTCTTCCCTTTAAAAACTGTTCTTGGGAGAGCTTTCTTTTCTCCAGCTGAACATAACTGGACATTGGGGGCCAAATTGGAGGTATTAAAGGGACTTTACCTATTTTTGTGACTTTGTTGCTTTTGTGCCATACCCCAATTGTCACAGACTGTCTCTTGCCGGTCACATCTACCTGATCCACTAGAGCAGGAAGATGAGGAATGTTGTGGATCTAATCCCCTAGGTCGGGGGATGACCCAGAAGAAGGGACTTTTCTGTGGTGGCTCCCTCCCTTTGGAATATCATTCCTCCATAAATTTGACTGGCCCCACTGTAACAGTCTTTCAGAAGGCACTGAAAACGTGGTTCCGCCAGCGGGCCTAGGGAACCCAGAGTGGGATGGAGCCCATGAAATGGCTGGTATGAGTGTGTGTTGTTGCCAGGGTGATGGGAGGGATAATGATCTAGTAAAAGTCACTCCCTTGGCAAGGAACCTGCAACAAAATCATTGGTGTCAACTTTAGAAGCCATGTTAACACCAGACACTTCCACATTCTTGAGCCTGGGAAAATGGGAGGGGGAAGTTTCTTGGAGTGTATGTGGTTAGACATAATAGCATTCTTCTTCTAAGTCAAGGTCATGTTATTTCTACACCTGGGTGAGAGAATGTCTCAAATTGGGACAGATGGGGATTGGGGCATGGGAATACAATGACGGGCGCAAGAGGTGGATTTGTAGTTTTTAACTTATTGCAAGGAAACCTGGAACTTTCAGATTCAGGATTCCCCAGATGTGCCAGTTTACTATCCAAATAAAACAGAACTTTTTAGAAGATGCCTGCCTTGGAGTTATTTGTTGGAGTGGAGGTTTTCTGGACGGCTGACAATTGGATTGGATCTGATGGCACAGACAGATGGAATTGGGAAGAGATGGTCCATGTAAAGCTTATAGGTCAATCCTAGGACCTTGAATTGGACTTGGAAACAAGAATGAAAACCAGGAGCCATATGGACTCATCTTGAGGAAATTCTCAAGCTTTTGCTGCAACTAGTACTCTGTTTATATTTCATCTGTCTAACATATTGAGACAAAGCAATGAAGGAAATCAGAAATTATTTCCCATCAGACCGTTCAAGGAAAATTGCTTTGTTTTGGAGGGTTTTTTGGTTGTTGCTGTTGCTGTTGTTGTTGTTTTGCTTTTTCAAACAAAAGAAGCAATTTCAATTGAGCTCAAAAACCATCTGATTGCCAATGAGGTGAATTAAAATGAAGACGGTTACAGTAATGTTCACAATTCCTTTGCTGGTAGAAATCTCAATAAATTATTGAGAAATTACCTCCTGAGTTGAACCAGAGAGACAGGTGCTGGAATGTCTCAATTAACGGTTTTCAGAACAATTAAACTAAAAACCTTTGATGGAAGGAATTATGGCCCCAAATCTCTAAAGCATTTGAAAATCTGGTGTAGGAAAGAAAGCAGATCTTTTAGGGGAAAAAATGTGGAGCCAAAAACCCAGGCTGCTGATATCTAAAGACCTATGTCTATTCATTGGAGACAACTAAAAAAATCAGAAGAAGCAAATGCTAAATAAATTGAGAGTTCTCTTTTTTTTCCTGAAAGAATCTTGATTGCAAAATGAACAGTCCCTAAAACACACTGCATATCTGGGGGTAACCTTGATGAGCCAATTAGATAAACAGGCCAAATCACACTGATGTGTATTTAACATATCAAAATTATGGAGATGGAATCCTTTGACTCAAGATAATCATTTTAAATAAAACTGATCAGTTATCAGCATATTTAATCAGGTAGGGGGCTTAAGATGAGGATCAGTGCAATAAAACATGCTTGGTGTGTTCCTTCAGCCTATAGGCAAAGTCAAGAATGAAATGAAATGACTTTATATCTCTAAAGCCACTTATGAAAGCATATTAAAGCCCCTCTTAATTTGATAATTTGATTTAGATGCCTAGCAGCAGAGGTGGGATTCAGCCAGTTCGAACCAGTTCTAGAGAACCAGTAGTGGACATTTTGAGTAGTTCAGAGAACCGACAAATCCCACCTCTGACTGGCCCCGACAACCCCATCTCTTCTCTGCCTCCCATTGAGTCCCAGCTGATCGGCCGGGTCTTCTTTGGTTGCCCTGCACAGGAGAACGGAGCTGGAAAGCAGGTTAGTGGAGTGGGGAGGTAATGGAGATTTTGCAGTATCCTTCCTCTGTAGTGGGGAGGGAATGGGGAATTTTACAATATCCTTCCCCTGCCATGCCCACCAGGCCACGCCCACCAAGCCACGCCCACAGAACCAGTAGTCATTTTTTAAAATATATATATATTATTTTTGAAGACAAACATATACAGACAAAACATAAAACATAAACCCATCTTCCATTTTATATACATACAATGTGTCAGTTGGTTACAAATCTTTTGTGCTATCCTTTCATAGTTATTACTCACAGTTTATATAAATTCTCACATTGTGAAACTAATATATGCTTATACATTTATCAGTTATTAATCATTCATGACTAAACTATTTATTCCATCATTTATTCCATCATTTTATACATTATACAAGATATTCTAGATTTTATCATGAAATTTATATTGTACTTTCATCCAATGGTTGTATATATCTATATTATATTTTATATTGATCTATTAAACTTCTATTACAAGATTTCCTAGTCTATTACATTACCATGTCTTTTTATCCAACCATTGATAAAACAAATCCCATATCATGTAAAATGGTTTATCTTCCTGTTCTCTGATTTCAAATGTCAATTTACTCATTTCAGCACAGTCCATAATTTTCTTAATAACTTCAATATCTCTAATCTATAACAAAACTGAAGGAGCAAAATTGTCATTTCCAGTTTCCTCTCTCTTTTATGAGTCTTATTGCTGATGTTTTTTTCAATAGGTCAACATCCAGATGCAAATTGACTGTCCCTTCTATTTAACATATAGGAAGCACCACATCTGTGCTATAGAAAAACTAGATGCCTATGCTATTAAAAAAAAAACTAGATAACTAAAAGAAGGAAGCACATAATTAAATTTTTTAAATATATTTTGCTTTTTCTCAGCCTAAATAGAACACCAACTGAGATGCCTCACCTTCATATAAGCATGCTTTTTGTAAAAAAAAAAAAAAGTTATATTTTTAATTTCAAGGTGTAGTATCCAGAGGTCCTTGGAAAAGTATGTATGAAAAATACATCAGTGAAGTTTTAAACTGCTTTTAAGCAGGTTAGTAGGGTGGGGAGGGAATGGGGATTTTGCAGTAACCTCCCCCCAGGAGTGGAAGAGAATGGAGATTTTATAGTATCCTTCCCCTGCCACGCCCACAAAGCCATGCCACGCCACACCACGCCCACAAAACTGGTAGTACAATTTTTGGAATCCCACCACTGCCTAGCAGATCTATTAGGGGTAAAAATGTATTTAGAAATTCTTCTTTAGGAAGAAACTCTTAGATTAGGCTAGACAAGTTTTCACCATGCATAGAATCAAAACTGCATGTTAAGCTTCAGTTAAGCTACTTTATTGTACATGCTTACACATAAGAATCTGGCCAGCTAATAATGGTCAGCCCTAAACTGGGTCTAGATAAGGGAATTCAAGAGAGATTGGACTTGGATTGTTTGTGTCAATGTAATGACTCTAGGCTGATTACTACCTTGACCCCACCGGAGGCTCTGCCTCTCCTTCTCCTACAGTTTTCTTTTTCATGTAGATCAGATTTTGGGAGCCACAGATATGTATAATCCCTGGAATGCAAAGAGTTGAATTAAAACAAATCCAAATGGAAATTTGAATAGGTAGTGGTGGGATTCAAAAGTTTTTACTACCAGTTCTGTGGACGTGGCTTGGTGGGCATGGTGTGGCTTGGTGGGTGTGGCAGGGGAAGGTTACTGCAAAATCCCCATTCCCTCCCCATTCCACTAACCTGCTTTCCAGTTCTGTTCTCCTGTGCAGGGCAACCAAAGAAGACCCAGCCAATCATCTGGAACTCAGGAGGCAGAGAATAGAAGGAGGCGGGGCCAGTCAGAGGGGGTATTTGCCAATTGTCTGAACTCCAGAACTGGTCTAAACCAGCTGAATACCACCTCTGGTTCAGTTCCACTTAATTTTCAATGGAATGGGACAAACATGTTTTAAGCTTCCCTGGGTGAGTTCATTAATTTCTAAAAAATAAATTGGAGGAAAAAAAAAAGGCAATAAAATTGTTTTGATGTGGTATACAAGAGTAGCAACCCTTAGCATAAAAAGTTGGAAGTTAATAATAAACCATCAACACCCACGGCATAAAAAAGTTTTCGGTATCAATCTGATTTTAAAAGGTCATTTAACATCCTCAGCTGTTTCATCTATTTCATCCAAAATACTTTCATAAACATAAATTAATAGGCCAGAGGACATATATTAATCAAAGATGAAAGCTCTGACAAGCAGACAAATTCAAAATGTGGAGATGAATGGACAAGACAGTCTTAGTTTTGTTCATTGGTGCTTTTTTTTTTTGGTTGGACCAACTTCCATTAAAGGAGGAATGGGTCATAAGAAAGAAAGGCACGAAAGAGTCTGGGCATTCTTATAGAGAGATTTTTGGAGGCAGTCGATTTAATGTTATTATCCCAGGTATTGACTTGACTCAAGCTAGATTGATTTATGTGTGTGATGGGCTGAGAAAACATCAAGAATGCTGCAGCCTATAAGTGAAACTTCCAAAACACGAACTATCGCAGTGTAAGTGTTATGAAAAGAACCAATCTTAATCCAGCATTTAGTAATAATATCTTTATTACAGTCCAAGACCTGTACCAAATGAATGACAGTGACTTTCTCATGGCCACCCAGTTGGCTTCATGCCTAAGGTGGGATTATCATTCATGGTCACCTAGTTTTTATCCTGGTGCCTGTGTGTTGTGGTCCATTAGCGGCTGGTGGAGCTGGTAGCAGAGTCGGACAGTAGTGATGAGGAAGAGGAGAAACCTGGGCCATTCCTAGAGGCTGAGAAAGGCTCGGATGAGGGCTCTGCATCAGAGGCAGAGGTGGAGTCTGACAATCATAAGCTGCCTTTGGGCTCAGACAGCAGTGAGGTGGGGGAGTTTCTGGAACCAGTTCCCAGCCTATACATGCACAGAGCTGCCAAAAGGAAGGTGTTATGTTTTGAGCATGGGCGAGAAAGAATGGAGACAAGCCTCTGAATGGTGAACTTCAGCTCTTTATTTACATTGTGACTTCCTTCATTCAACAGCAGTAAAACCCGCCTTATATAGGCAAACCCTGTAACGTTTAACCAATAACGAGCTAGGAACGCTAGCTCTTATAACCAATAAGAACTCCCTGTTAAGGGCCAATCAGATTCCCCGGAACGGGCCAATCCGGTCCGGCCGCTTAATAGCCAATCAGAAGTGCAGGGCCAGAACCCTGCACTTACTCCAAGCTCACACTTTATTAATCTTATTGCATACACAACATCCCTTCCCCCTGGCTTCGTATTTCAGGGCGCAATTACATAGTCCCTTAGGTAGGACGGTTGTCTTTTTAGTCTCTTTGATTTTCGTTGTATCGGCTGGTTGCAATCATGCTGAGGTAGATCATTGTTTGGCAGTGGGGCTGTTTCTGGTTCAGAGTTCACTTCTACGTCATTGACCACATTTTCTGCAATTCCCTGAGGTGCAACAGTTTCTCCCTCCGGCTCCGCTTCCTGAGTTTCTATTAAACCGTCGTTTCCTTCAAACGGGTTTCCTAGGAATTCATCTTCTTCTGTACCTCCCCCCCCCTCAGTTTGGTCAAAGGGGATTTGCGGACTGGCCACTGAAAGCCGCGATCGTAATTGGTCGATATGCCATTTCCAAAGTTTATCGTCAAGGCATTGCACAAGGTAGGATCTGGGGCCGGTTACACGTACTACTGTCGCTTCCACCCACAACGGGTCGCCCGATAGGTTTTTTGCATAAACCAGGTTTTTTTGCATAAACCTGGAAGGTGCGACAGTGGCTGCTGGATCCTAGTGGTTTCTCTGGTTTGTAAGCCGGGTGCAACCGGTCAAGGTGGGAGCGGAGCTTTCATCCCATTAGCAGTTCAGCGAGAGTTTTGTTGGTAACGCTATGTGGGGTGATGTGTTGCAAGAAGAGGATTTGATTGACCTTGTCGTCAATGTTGTCGTAGTCTACCTTTTGAAAGGTTTTCTTCACAAATTGGACCATGCGTTCTGCTCGGCCATTGGTCGCAGGGTGCACAGGCGAGGTGAGCGCATGGCAGATGCTGCGGTCAGTGAGGTACTGCTCGAACGCTAGTGCAGTAAATTGTGGGCTGTTATCGGATACCAGGACGTCCGGTAATCTGTGGGTTGCAAAGAGTCTGTTTAAAATTTTGATAACCGCCTCAGAGGTTGTAGTCGTCATGCGATGAATTTCGAGCCAATTCGAGTAGGCGTCGACGGTAAGCAGGAAAGTGTGGCCTTTGGTTGGCCCCGCGAAGTCTAGGCGAATTCAGGACCGGGGTCCACGTGGTGTCTCCCATTCAGTAGGCATGGCTTTTGGTGGGGCGTTGCTGACTTCTTGGCATTTGGGACAAGCTTTAACCCACTGTTCGATTTGCTTGTCAATGCCTGGCCACCATGCGTAGCTTCGCACAAGGGCTTTCATTCACACGATGCCAGGGTGGCCATCGTGCAAAGTTCTCAGTAGCACTTTTCAGAGCCGTTCTGGGATAACGACTCTATCGCCCCAGATGACACAGCCTTTCTGGGAGAAGAGCTCAGTCTGTCGAGACTTGAATGGTGTGAAGTCATCTGATAACTGGTCCAATGGCCATCCGCGTTCTACCCAGCCTAGGACTCGTGCTAGGGTGTGGTCGTGTTTGGTTTCTCTCGCGATATCTCGGGCGGTCAGTGGCAGCGAGTTGAGTGCCTCGATTTGCAACGTGGTTACCGTTGGTGCCAGATCGTCGAGAGTCTCTGGAAGCGGTGCTCGGCTCAATGCGTCGGCGTGGGGAATGGTTTTCCCCAGGCGGTATTGCAGCCGATAGTTGTAAGCAGCTAAGAATTCTGACCATCGGGTCATCCTCAGGGATAATATGTAGGGAGTTGGCTTATCTCCGGCTATTATCCCTAACAAAGGTTTGTGGTCCGTCACAATAGTAAAAACCCAACCATACACGTATTCGTGAAAACTTTTCACAGCTGAGACAATTGCGAGGGCTTCTTTATCAATTTGTCCATAGTTCCGCTCCGTTTTTGAAAGAGTCTTTGAAAAATATGCAACAGGGGCTTCGTTCCCATTAGGCAGTACCTGGCTCAAAATGGCGCCCACCCCGAAAGGCGATGCATCACAGGTTATAACTAACGGCAAAGTCTCGTTATACTGCATGAGTACAGAGTCAGAAGTGAGCAGTTTTTTAACATTTCGGAACGCCTGTTCTTCACGGTAACCCCATAACCAATTTGCTTTTTTATCTAACAATCGGTGTAACGGTTCAGCGACAGTTGCTTTGTGCGGTAAAAATACATTATAAAAATTGATGAGGCCTAGGAACGCCTGGAAATCGGCCTTGTTTCGTGGCCTGGGAACATTTTTGATCACTTTTAATTTACTTTCGGTAGGGTGAATGCCCTGGCTATCAATCAGGTACCCTAAAAACTCAACACTGTCAGTACACAATTTACATTTGTTTGTTTTTTTTAACCTTAAGACCGGCCTCTTGGAATTTTTTTAGGATTAATTTTAACCGGTCCTGTAAGATTTTTTTTGTAGGGGCTGCAATTAATACATCGTCAAAATAGGGGACCACGCCCTTAATTCCTTGCAATAACCTTTCCATAAGCCTCTGAAAAATCCCCGGGGCTACACTAACTCCGAATTGCAGCCAGGTACATTTAAAGGCATCTCGGTGCGTCACAATAGTTTGGGCCTGTGCCGTTTTTTCATCTACTGGTAATTGCTGATATGCCTGAGCTAAATCCAATTTAGCAAAAACTTTCCCGCCCCCCAGGGAATGGAGGAGGTGCTGCACCACCAGAACTGGATACGCGTTCTGCTGCAGGGCATGGTTCAAAGAGGCCCGGTAGTCCCCACAAATTCGGATTGACCCATCTGGCTTAATGGGTGTTACAATAGGGGTTTCCCAAGGGGAGTGATCGATGGGCTCTAACACCTCCTGAGCTATCAGTTTGTCGAGTTGTTCGTCGATTTTCGATTTTAAGGCAAACGGAACTCGACGGGGCTTTAGGCAAATGGGAGCTATTTTTGGATCTAAGCTAAATGAGATCGGGGTCCCCTTGTACTTGCCTAAGCTGTCCGCGAAGACGTCCCTGAACTCATAGATAAGGTCTTCCTCCCAGTCACAGCCACCGACTCGGTTTACGCCGGCCACTTCAATGCTGAGTGGCGTGAACCATTGGAGGCCCAGTAGGCTAGGCCTATCTCTATCGATGACCGTTAAAGGTAAGTACGCTGTGTGCTTCTTGAAGGAGACTCGGACTCTGCAGGACCTGACGATGGGAATTTGATTCCCCTGGTAGTCCTTGAGGATGAGGCGTTGGAAACAGAGATCTTGGCGTTGAATTGTGGGGATGAGTTGCTTGAGTGTTTTCCAAGACACCATTGAGAGGGACGATCCCGAGTCGACCTCCATGTGGCAAGGCTGGTTCTCGATGGCTACCGTGAGTCGGATTTTCTTAGTGTCCAAGGCTGAGGCGTGACTGATAGTGATAGTATGGTGAGCCTCTTCTCTCTGCAAAGCTCGATTTCTGTAGGAGTGGTTTACTGGCTCTCGCCTTACAGGACGGTTTCCTGTCGATTGGCGATACTTAGCCCCTTTTGAGGCCTGGCTGGGTCCTGGCAAGCTGTGGCAGACCCGTCCGATGTGGCCTCATTTCCCGCACTCATGGCAGAGTGCGTCGCGGAATCTGCATTTGGACCTGGCATGGTTGGCTCCACAGCCAGCGCAAGGGCATAAGGGCTTCGGGTGAGGGTCCCGGTTGGACTGCAGTCGATGGACCCCTTCTTCGTCACTGTCTGACGACGAAGAGAGGTCCTCGTGGTGCGTTGTCCCAAGCTGCCCTTCTGAACTAGGTGAGATTTCGCTGGCCGGTGGTGGTACCGGAGCGCGATTTTGGCGTAGTTGTGCAGCTGACTTCCTGGTTGCTTCTGCTGCCGTAACATCAGCGATGGCATCGGCAAGGCTGATGTTGCCTTTCGCCATCAGCTTGCTTTGGACGCCTGGTGCATCTAGTCCCAGAACTATGCGATCTCTTAATGCTTCTTCTAGATCAGTGAATCCGCAGAGGCCTCCCAAATTCCAGAGGTCTGCTATGAAATCGGCCACGCTTTCTCCCTTTCGTTGGCTTCTCTGATAAAACTCGTGGCGTCTCACGAGCGTAGGCACAGTCGGGGCGTAGTTGTCTCGCAGGATAGGTTTGAGGTCGTCCCAATCCATGGCCTTCACTTCTCAGGGTTTGGCTAGTGCTTTAGCCATCTTAAATACGGTTGGACCGCAATGCGTTAGGAACACCGCCTGCTTCTTCCCGGCTGTGCCGTCCTTTAAGTTGTTCGTCTCTAGGAACATTTGGAAACGATCCATGTAAGACTCCCAGTCTTCTTGTATCGAATGGAGCGGGTGGTATGATGCCGCTGGACATGGTTCCGTTGTTGGCGTCGTCTATCACGTGCTCGGTGTTCTTCGAAGTTTCGTTGGTTCAGATATCTCCATATCCCACCTTCGTCGCCAGTGTTATGTTTTGAGCATGGGTGAGAAAGAATGGAGACAAGCCTCTGAATGGTGAACTTCAGCTCTTTATTTACATTGTGACTTCCTTCATTCAACAGTAGTAAAACCCGCCTTATATAGGCAAACCCTGTAACGTTTAACCAATAACGAGCTAGGAACGCTTGCTCTTATAACCAGTAAGAACTCTCTGTTAAGGGCCAATCAGATTCCCCGAAACGGGCCAATCCAGTCCGGCCGCTTAACAGCCAATCAGAAGTGCAGGGCCAGAACCCTGCACTTACTCCAAGCTCACACTTTATTAATCTTATTGCATATACAACAGAAGGCACAATAAAGAACTCAGGGTCGACATGGGAGTAAGGCCATGGGTGGATGATGAATGGCCCCTCCCATCAGGATTAAAAGAGAAGCAAAAGGGGAGGGGGCTTTTTCAGGAAACAACTTGCTCGTTTGTTTGTTTGTTTGTTCCAGCCCCATGGAGATTTGTCTGTATAACCCAGCCCTTCCTTGTCAGCACTGAGTGTGGAACTATTTACTGGGCAGCGTTCCAGGATTGATAAAGGTCTGAGCTCATTAGTATATCTTTGCAAGACTGTTTGCCAAGTGGTTGGCTGACTGAATGAAATAAATTCACATTAATGTAATAAAAGAGGTTTTTGCCAGGACTCAGAATTGACTTAGTGCTTTTTGGGGAGGTGATGACTCCCCCAGATACCTCTTCAGATATCAGCTTGGAGAAGGATAAACCACTTCTGGGCATATTAGGAGGGGAGTTGGTCAATGGCTCCGAGTTGCCGTCTGAGAGGGATTTGGCTGAAACACAGGGCAACCAAATGTCCTCCCACAGCAAGACAGCCCTGAGGCTTCAGGTGGGAAAAGCACACAGCTGCATCCAGTCAGCTATGAGGAAGAGGAACTGCCTTCTGCACTTGATCCAAAAACATACAGGACAGAGAAAAGGCAAGAGCAGTGAAGGTCAGCCTGATTACTCATGAGTAACACATTATGTGCACGTAACAGTGGTTTAGTAAGTTTATCATTCTTTCCCAGCCATTTTCTTTCACCAAACCCCCAGAACTGTTCCAATTAAGTCCATCCAAAAGCAGACTGGTGCTTGTCCACAGAGCAATGGCCGATGAGCTCACAGGGCCCTTTAAAGTTTCCCAAACAAGATAAATTCTCCAGACAAAATTAAATTCACAACACAAGAGGATTCATGAGGTGAAGAAAAGTCCAGAGTTCACTAGGCACCATTCAAAATCAAGGCACAGAGTCAATCCAAAACAAGGCAAGAATGACAACAACCAGGAAACACACTGCTAGGAAATGAACACATTTCCAGCATCACTTCCATCTGTCTGCTGTGCTCAATAACCAGCTTCCAGTGTAGCCCATCAAGAGGGCCAAGGTTGCCTCCTTACGAGTAATCTGGCTGTCCTTCTCTGCGCCTGCCTTTTCTCTGTGTTTTTGGATCAGCTGAAGAAGGCAGTTCCTCTTCCTCCTCACTGACTGTCTCCAGCTGTGTGCTTTCCCCACCTGAAGCTTCATGGCTGCCTTGCTGCAGCTGTGCTTCAGCCAAATCCCTCTCAGACACCTGCTTGGAGCCATTGACCAATTCCCCTCTAGATGTGCCTGGGACATTTCTGAACTGACATCTGGAGAGACATCTGGTGAAGTGTCCCTGAGAGTCATCACAACTCCTTCTACAACCTCCAAACACATAAATGAAATGACAACCCAAAGATGTGGTCTCTTCTCTCTTTGCTAAGTTTTTGCCTAATATCTCAAAACCAAATCTTGGTACTATCTTCAATCATCGGGATTTAGTGATATTAATAAATGTAATGCTTCCAACCCAACAGTTGAAAAATGTCAGTTGAAATATGGATATTCAAGGAAGCTATTTTGTTTCTTTTCCTTGCTTGCTTTTTGGTATCATCTCATTTGCATCCAACAAAGTCCCAGCAAACAGTCTTTCAAGGGTGAATTGCAACCACAGACCTTATCAGCTTGGAGAGCTGCCAGGTCAATAGCTTCTAAGTGCAACACTGTACGAGAAAATGCTTGGCAAGGAGTCTCTGAGAGTCACGAACAAATCTTCACACTAATTAAACAAACTAATTGTCTCCTGCAAACACCACTCCCCTTTCGCTCCTCTTTATTCTCAATGGAAGGGGCCATTCACCATCCACCTGAGCCTGTACTTCTGAGTCGACCCTTGTTTCTTAACTGTTCCCTTCTCCTGGCAGCTCTGTGCATGAGCACTCTGGAAACAGGCTCCAGCTGTTCTTCTGCCCCACTGATCTCCGACTCTGAAGGCAGCTGATAACTGTTGGATGACCCCAGCCCCATCTCTCCTCTGACTCAGAGCTCTCATCAGAGCCTTCCCCAGAGTCCAGGACTGGCCCATGTTCCTCTCCAACCTCCTCACTGGTGGGCCACAACACCGAGCTTTTGAACTCTATTAAGATTGTTGGACAAGTTCCAGCTGAATTTTAAACATCTGGTGTTTAAAACTACTAACCCCAAAAATTATGTTCCATGTGCACAATTCCCCATCTTAGATTGAATTTACTCAATACATTCAATGCACATATTCAATTTTGAGATTACTAAAATTGTTGGACGAGCAGGCACAAACCAGCCAGGGAGGTGATTGAAGCCTGGGAAAAAGACCCCACCATCAATCAACAAGAATGCTGATTTTCCACAGCTTATCAAGTATGTAGAAAATGTGGGTTTGGTATCACAAGGAAACAACAGCCAATGACATAATAACCAGCCGTCAATACCCCAATCAACAACGAAAAAGCCCCACCCAACAGCCACCATCTAAATACCACATACAGAACAGCCCTAAGAATACAGAGAAGTTCCTTGAGGATGGCTTCAAGTCAACCCAGGTTGGATCCTACAAAGATTTACTTTGTAGATGTTCTGCAGTATTACAGATTCAGCCCGCCATTAAACCTACTTCTGTTCAGTTTTTGAAAAATCCTCCTCTGATGGTTGGATGGATAAATAAGAGTCTTTGACCTCTTGACCCAATTTCTTTCCAACATGCCATTAGTTTGAAAATCCCTACAGCTAAAGGATCTAGGAACAAAAAAATAGTAAGGTTTTTCTTCTCGTTTCCTTTTAATGATTCGCCTCAATTTCCTTTTGTGGACCTCTGTATGGGAGTGAGCATTTCCACTCGGCTGAGTAAGATATCCCCATCCATGCAGATCAACCTTGTCATTCTCACTTAGACCATTGAATGGGGAGAAAAGGATGGTGAAAGGAATGAGCTCTCAAGTGTGACAGCCTTTGTTTGGCTGGGACGGACTGGGATGAAATAACCTAATTCAGATGGATGGCTGGTGAAATGGTAAAGAGAGACAGACTCATTTCAGATCGCCTTGGCAGGTGGACAATTGGGGGTGACAGCTAATCTGAACTGAGGATGGCAGCAGTCATCAGGAGGAAATGATAGCGGGCCTTCTACTTTCTAGGGAAAGAAAGTCCTGCATTGCAGCCCTGGCAGTTGGAAGGGCCCAATTCAGGCAGAGGTTTTTTTTTTAACTCTTTCTCCTTCTGTTCCCGTGGAATCAGTCACTGCTTGCATGTGGGTGGAGGAGGAAGTGCGCCCATGCCCAGCAGATGTTGCCTCTAGCGATCACATCTACATTTTAGGAGGAGCCCTAAAGAGCAATAAACCAACTCTAAGGAAAAATAAAGAGTAGGGCAGGGCAGGAAAAGGACAGAATAGAATAGAAGAATGAAAGAATTAGAATAGAACAGAGCAGAAAAGATTACTATAATGGAATGAAGAATTGGAATGGAATAGAATAGAATAGAATAGAATAGAATAGAATAGAATAGAATAGAATAGAATAGAATTATTCTATTCTGTTCTTTTTTATTCCGTTCCATTCTATTCTAAGTCTTCATTCCATTATAGTAGAATAGAATAGAATAGAATAGAATAGAATAGAATAAAGAATAGAATAGAATATCAGAATAAAGAATAGAATAGAATAGAATAGAATAGAATAATAGAATATCAAAATAAAGAATAAAATAGAATATCAAAATAAAGAATAGAATATCGAAATAAAGAATAGAATAGAATAGAATAGAATAGAATAGAATAGAATAGAATAGAATAGAATAGAATAGAACAGAACAGAATAATGGAATGAAGAATAGAAAGAAAAGAAACGAATACTATAAGAGTGTGAAGAATTAGAACAGAACAGAACAGAATAGAAGTAGTCTTCCACTTATAATAGTTCCTTTGGTGACTGTTCAAAGTTACAACGGGATTTTAAAAAGGGACTTATGGCCATTTTTTCACACACGACCATTGTAGCAGAAACCTCTGAGGTCCCTTCCAACTCAATTATTCTACCTTCTAACACTTTTTTTTTTTTTAAAACCTGGTATCTTTGTTTTTACCCTTTGGACGGTTAGCCTTAGCGCTGCATTTGACTATATTTCCTTGCACTACCTGTATGGCTGCTATTCTCATTGACTCCATTCCCTGGAATCATAACTGTCTATCCTTCCTAAAAGAAAATACTGTATATATGACTTAGCTTCTTTAGCACTCTTTTGTGTTTTCGCTTGTTTTTATTTTTTGATCGCTGGGTATCAAAACATCTTAGCCTGCCTTCTTTAATCACTCTTATGCCACTTGTCTTACTGTGTCAGATGCCTTTTCCAACACGTCAAAACAATTTCAGCTTTCATGCATTGGATGCCAATATTTGAAAGGAGCAGCGGGGTGTGTGTGTGGAAAATATGAGCATTTCTGCAGAAATCTATTCAAAGGCAGAAAAACAAACAATTTGGCTTTTACAGATGATACAGGTAATCCTCTATTTATGATCAACATTTGAGCCCCAAATTTAATGTTGTTAAGTGAGACATTTTAAAGCGGGTTTTACCCCATTTTACGATCTTTCTCGGTGTCCTGTATAGTTAATTTGCATTCTTGTAAATACGCCTTCCGATTGGCTAAGATGCGCGGCAACCCAATTGGCCGAACAGGCTGCGGCTGATTGGCTGTGATGAATCCCCCGCGATTGGAGGAAACCGATTGCGGGGAATTCAAAGCGGTGTCATTGGCCGCGGTTTGGCCGGCTAGGTTGATATAAGCCACGGTCTAGCCTAGCCGCCCTGAGCCGATCTCGGGACTTAATAAAAGAGCTGAACTAAGTCACGGGCTCCTGAGTTTCCTTCCAGCGACGGATGTAACATTGGCGACGAAGGTGGGATCGCGGAATTGAAACCCACCGAGCACGTGGCACTGCAGACAAAGAAACCGACAAGATGGCCAGCATCGCACCACCCGCACCCTTCAACCAAGCTTCTGAGACTGGGAATCCTACATAGATCGGTTCCTGATGTTCCTAGAAAGTAGCAACCTCAAAGACGCGAACGGACAGAAAAAAAGGGCCGTTTTCCTGATACACTGCGGGCCCGAAGATGTGAAAGAAATGGACTGGGCTGACCTCGAGCCTTTGTTGCAAAGCCACTACGCCTCCGCCATACCCACCCTCATCCGGCGGCACAACTTTTACCACCAGGATCAGAAGGGGGGGTGAGAGCATTGGCGACTTTGTAGCCAACCTCCGAAACCTGGGGGGCATGTGTGGCTTCACCAATATGGACCAGGCACTCCGAGACCACGTCATCCTTGGGCTCAGGGACCCGGTTCTACAGAGCTGACTGATGGCCAGGGGGCGACATTTCCCTCGCCGACGCCATCGCCGAGGCCACCACCGCTAAAGCGACCCGAAAATCTGTGGCCTGAATGCGGAGACCAGGTACCAGGGATCCAGCCACAACAACCGAGATGACACCAGAAACAAGCCGCCGACTCACCACCAACTACCATGGCGACCTCGACTCCACCACCGACACCATGGACGATGAGCAAGACTGGCACGACCGACGGGGTCATTAGTCGAGACCCAACTGTGCCGGGTGCAGAGGCGACCACCCGCAATCGGAATGCCGGTTTCTCAATGCAATCTGCCGGCACTGCGACAAAAGAGGTCACATCGCCCGAGTCTGCCAGCTCAAGAAAACCTACAGCCCCCGATGGTGAGACAACAGCAACCGGAGACGAGACGGCACCCCCCCCAGACCCAGGGACCACCCAACCAAGAATCGTTGGAACCGGGACAGACGGGGTCGACAGGACGGCGAGAACCGGCAGAGAAAGGAACCCCACCAGACAGTTGTCATCGGCCATTCATCAAGCGCAGATGCCCGAAAGGTATACATGGAAGTGGGCATCGAGGGCAAGCCATGCAAAATGGAGGTGGACTCCGGGTCCTACCTCTCCATGGTTGCATGGCAGGAAATCAAGCGCCTGGTGCCTGACATCCATAAAAGGGGGCTGGAAAGCCAGAAATTAATCCTCAAAGACTACCAAGGAAACCACATCCCGGTAGTCAGAACAGGACACTTTAAAGTGACCTTCAAGGGGCGCATAGCAAGGCTTCCACAGCAACGGTCGTGGATAGAGACTGCCCCACCCTTTTAGGACTACAGTGGATCGCGCCGCTCAGGATCGAAGTAATGGGCATCAACCACATCGCAGAGGCAGACTGGGAAGAACAACTCGCAAGGGACTTCCAGGAAGTGTTCGACGGCACCCTAGGCAAGTACCGAGGGCCCCCTATTTCATTCAGCCTAGACCCCAGCATTCCCCCCATACACCTAAAACCACGGTGGGTACCTTTCGCACTCCGGCCCAAGATTGATGAGCAAATAGACAAGCTCATCAAACAGGGAGTCCTGGACCAACTGATCACGCCCGGTAGGAAACCCCCATAGTCACCCCAGTCAAGTCCGATGGGTCGGTGAGAATCTGTGGGGACTATAAGGCCACCCTAAACTGCGCCTTACAACAAAGCGCCTACTCTGTCCCAGTAGTGCAGCACCTCCTACACTCACTGGGGGGAGGCAAGGTTTTCGCGAAGCTCGACCTGGCACAAGCCTACCAACAATTGCCAGTCGATGCAGAAACTGCCGAGGCGCAGACCATGGTAACCCACCAGGGGGCTTTTCTCTGTAAGAGACTCCAGTTCGGAGTCAGTGTGGCCCCAGGAATCTTTCAGAGCCTCATGGAGAGACTCCTGCAAGGAATCAAGGGGGTGGTGCCCTACTTCGACGACATACTGGTGTCAGCAGCCAACCAAAAAGAACTGGAGGGTCACCTGAGGGAGGTACTAACGAAGTTCAAAAATGCGGGGCTAAAAATTAAAAAAGAAAAATGCCAACTGCACACCAAGAGGGTCGAATTCCTGGGGTACCTTTTAGACTGGCACGGAATTCACCCAATCGAGAAAAAAATCAGAGCAATCAAAGAAGCCCCCAGACTGAAGAACAAAACGGAACTGAAGGCATTTCTAGGACTGCTTAACTTCTATAATGTTTTCCTTCCCCAGAAGGCGACCGCGGAAGAGCCTTCGCATAGGCTTTTGGACAAGGTGGCCATGTGGAACTGGGGGAAACGCGAGGAAGCCGCCTTCATCAAAACCAAGGACCTGCTCACCTCAGATGCCGTCCTCATCCAATGCAACGAGACCCTACCACTAGCAGTTACATGCAACGAATCACCCTTCGGTGTCGGCACCATTCTCAGCCACGCTCTCCCCTACAGAAAAGAAGCACCCATTGCCTTCTTTTCCAGGACCCTCTCCAAACCGGAACGGAACTACAGTCAACTAGACAAAGAGGCCCTGGCAATCGTCGCCACAGTGAAGAGGTTCCACAAGTACCTCTACCGCAGGACTTTCACCATCATCCCCAATCACAACCCACTGCTGGGAATCCTGGCATGGAACAGGGCCACCCCAAACATTCTATTGCCAAGAATGACAAGGTGGTCCGAGTTCCTTGCCACCTACAGTTACCGGCTCACGCAACGACCCTGTAAGACGATCACCCACGCAGACGCCTTGAACCGCACGCCGCTACCCAACCTGGAGACCAACCCAGCACCCACAACATCCACCCTGAGCATAGAGACTCTACCTGATCTACCCGTAACCGCGTCAGACATTGCCCGCGAAACTAATAAAGACAAGCATCTGGCATGGGTGTTACATTGGGTAGAGAAGGGATGCCCAGAAAAAGAAGACAATGAAACATTCAGGACATTCTGGAACCAGCAAACAGAACTGTCATTACAAAAAGGTTGTTTACTATGGGGGGATAGGGTTGTTATTCCGGAAAAATTACAAGGGAAGGTATTGGACTTGTTACACAAGGGGCACCCGGGCATCATTAGAACAAAAGCCCTGGCCAGGAGTTATGCCTGGTGGCCAGGGATGGACAAACAGATCAAGGCTTGGGTGGCAGCATGCAAACGGTGCCAAAAAACCAGGCTGAGCCCTCCCGCCGCACCAATTCTGGAATGGGAAATCCCCAGGGGACCATGGTCCAAGATTCACAAAGATTTTGCTGGGCCCACGAAGGGACACACATTCCTCATCACGATAGATGCTTACTCCAATTGGTTGGAGGTAAGCAACATGAAAACCACCACCACGGAGGCCGTCACCAAGGAACTCAGCAAGCTGTTCGCAACCCACGGCCTCCCAGATGTCATTGTATCAGATAACGGGCCCCAATTCACCTCGCTGGAATTCAAAAAATTCCTAGTGGAGCGGGGAATACGGCATGCACTGACAGCGCCAGCACATCCGGTGATGAATGGGAGGGCGGAACGAATAGTTCAATTTACAAAAAAAACAATCCAAAAAATAGAAAACGGGGAAATACAAGAAAAAATAAATAAAATGCTTTTTATACAACACATAGCCCCAAACACGACAACCAACAAAAGCCCGGCAGAGCTATTAATGGGGAGGAAATTAAGGTCCCCACTCGACAGACTAAACCCCACGTACAACCCAGAAAAACCCCCCAAACTCCTCAAGCAAACACCGAACATTTACACCAGGCGACGCGGTATACACAAAGAACCTTACCGGGGACCCACTCTGGGTACCAGCAACCATAAACCAAGTGACAGGTCCCCACTTGTACCAGCTACAGACAGCCGATGGACGAGCATGGAAGAGACACATCGATCAATTAAGATCGAGAACCTACACGGGAAATACAACTGACACGCAAACACACACAGAAGAAGAAACCTCAGGGGGAAGGGGAAACTCAGATACCAACCAAGAGGGGAGGGGGAACCCAGAAAACCAAAACAACCACCCCCCACAAAAAGAAATCCAACCATACTCACCAGCAGAACCACCGACGGAGGACCAACTCGAAGCCTCGCCTGGAAGGAGCAGCCCAGCAAGCTCAACCAGCCTGGAAAGACCAGGCAGGAACAGCAGGACCAGCAGCTCAACCAACCTGGGTAAACCAGGAGGGAGCTGCAGCGAAAGGCTGGGCCCAACCTTCCAGGTGGTTCCATCAGGAAGGCAAGAAGCAACACAGAACCCGTCCGAACCGCTCGCAGACCAGACGCTAACTAACCTGCGCAGGTCCAATAGACAAGTACGGAGCCCCGCCTACTTGTGGGACTACGTTACGTAGGACCATACCAAGAGGGGAGGGGTGTTCTGTATAGTTAATTTGCATTCTTGTAAATACGCCTTCCGATTGGCTAAGATGCACGGCAACCCGATTGGCCGAAGAGGCCACAGCTGATTGGCCGCGATGAATCCCCCACGATTGGAGGAAACCGATCGCGGGGAATTCAAAGCGGTGTTATTGGCCGCGGTTTGGCCGGCTAGGTTGATATAAGCCGCGGTCTAGCCTAGCCACCCTGAGCCGATCTCGGGAATTAATAAAAGAGCTGAACTAAGTCACAGGCTCCCAAGTTTCCTTCCAGCGATGGATGTAACACTCACCATAGTTGTTAAGTGAAACATCACCATTGATTAGTCAGTCATATGGTCGTTAAAGTGAATCTGGCTTCCCATTGAGTTTACTTGCCAGAAGGTCACAAAAGGGGATCTCCTGATCCCTGGGAACACTGCCACGGTCATAACTATGAGTCAGTCACTAAGCTTCTGAATTTTTGATCACAGGGAGGCTCAAACTGTTATTAAGTGTGAAGAAAAGACCAAAAGTTGCTTTTTAAAGTGATGTTGTAACTTTGAACAGTCACTAAATGTACTTGTCATGCCCCTGTCAGAATCTGATTCAGAGAGGGTGTGGCTCCGTTGGCTATGGAGGAAACTGGAGAAGGGCACAGTCCAGCTGGGCAGAGCAGGGGAGAGGTAGAGCAAGGGAGAGGGAGTTCGGAGGAAGATCCAGGCCCACCCCCTCTTCATCCACACAGGGAGGAACGGAGAAGGGAGCAACGTGAGTTGTATGGCTTATGGGGGAGGAAAGGGCCCTGATTTCCTTCATTAGCTGCAGCTGGGAACACAGTGTTTAAAAAGGGAAGCTGCACACAGCTAGTTGTTGGGAGAAAATCGTGAATTATCTGGTATCATCGAGGCTTATCTGGGTTCCTGGCATCTTCTCACCTGTATGTGTTTTGCTGGGCTTTCAAGTCTGCAATTCCTTCTCCTGCCCTGTCCAGTTAATTACTGCAGCGTGGTTTGTTTGGATTTTCAGTTACAGTTTATATGTACTTTGTTTTCGGACTGAATTTCCTCCACTTTCCTCCGCTGTTCCTGGGAAAGTTTTTCTCCAGCTGAAGGTAACCTGGACATTGGGGGCAAAGTTGGAGATAATAAAGGACTCATCTTGCTTATTTGACTGTTTTGCCTTTGTGCCACACCCTGGGTCATCACCAGGATTAACTGTATGCGGTTTGTCTCAATCAAGCTGTGCAGCTGCATTAATTTTTTTACCACCACTTTTTTATAAAATGCAAATGACATCATGATCTCATAGATTTGCAGCAGTGTTTTCCAAAGTGTGCAACTTTTTAAGAAGTGTGGACTTCTGGGGAATTCTGGGGATTGGAGTCCACACATCTTAAAATTGTGGCAATCCAAAAGTTCATTTCTGTTCTGTTTCCTTGAAGCCATCCTTTTTTATTGCCTGCTTAACTTTTGATGAAATATGAAGCCTTGGCAAAGTCAGTTCATTTAGAAATCATCTTTTTTTTTAAAAAAAAAAAACAAACAGATTAACTTCTCTCTGTTTCTATACCATTGGTTTCAAAAGACCAATTGCAAATCCCGGAGAATCACATTATTTGCCATTCATTAATTCACATCTGGCCCATTATCTCATGTTATTCACTTTTCTATCAAGCCAAAGGGAGTTTTGCATGATAAAATTGTGGGATAGAGTTCATATCATTTGCTGAACTGGCTGGAAACCACAATCCCACTGAAAAGGGAAAAAGAAAACAGCTGTTTTAAGAGGATTTTAAAATAATTAAATATATATTTTAAATTAATTAAATATTAAATCCGCAGAGTGCTCAATGATATTCGTCTCCTATCCCAGTCATTAATGTCAGGATAAAAATAACACGCTGGTACATCAGATCTAATGAATTTTGGTTATTACACACAACTGGAATTCTATAGAGCAGATCCAATATATCAAAACATGATTTACTCTTTCCATTCTTCTTAAATCACGATGTATTTTTTCTTTTGTGTTCTTTAGGAAGAGACCAATTTAATGTCTCTCTTTTGGAACAGGGGGAAGGAAACTTGGAACACTCTGGAAATGTTTAATTTTGAGCAAAATGCTTAGGGAATCCATGTGTGATTTCTCCAAGGCAAAATTTAATCTTGCTCGAAAACCATCTGCACCAGAGGTGGTATCCAGCCGGTTCGGACCAGTTCTGGAGAACCAGTAGCGGAAATTTTGGGTAGTTCAGAGAACTGGCAAATCCCACCTCTGACTGGCCCTGCCCCCATCTATTCTCTGCCTCCCGAGTCCCAGCTGATTGGCTGGGTCTCCTTTTGTTGCCTTGCACAGGAGAACGGAGCTGGAAAGCAGGTTAGTGGGGTGGGGAGGGAAGGGGGATTTTGCAGTATCCTTCCCCTGCCACACCCACCAAGTCATGCCACAGCCACCAAGTCATGCCACAGCCACCAAGCCACACCCTCAGAACAGGTATTAAAAAAAATTTGAATCCCACCACTGATCTGCACCTTTGCCTTGAACAACAAAAAATGACCACAACTGACCCCAAAATGTATCTTGCTAAGTGAGACATTTGCTTTAAGTGAGTTTGGCCCCATTTTATGGTCTTTTCTTCTCACATTTGTTAAATGTATGGCTGCAGCTGTGAAATCAGTAACATGATTGTGGAATGAATCTGGTCTCCCCCTTGACTTGGCTGGTCAGAAGGTTGCCAAAGGGGATCACATAATCCCCTGCCCCCAGAGGACAATCAATGCAACCATCACATAACTATGATGGATTAGGTAAAGGCAAAGGTTCCCCTCGCACATCCACGCTCGTTGGTTCCGGCTCTAGGGGGTGGTGCTCATCTCCGTTACAAACCGAAGAGCCAGTGCTGTCTGAGGACATCTCTGTGGTTATGTGGCCGGCATGACTAAATGCCAAAGGCGCATGGAACGCTGTTCCCTTCCCACCAAAGGGGTCCCTTTTTTTCTACTTGTATTTTTACATGCTTTCGAACTGCTAGGTTGGCAGAAGCTGAGACCAGTAACAGGAGCTCACTCCATTATGCGGTGCTAGGGATTCGAACCACCAAGCTGCTGACCTTCTGATCGACAAGCTCAGTGTCTTAGCCACTGAGCCACTGCATACTTTATGGTGGATTAGACATGTGTGTAATTAGATACAGAGTGTGAGTGGTGTGATGACCTAAAGATGGAGCTTTCGCCTCGCAATCAGGAGGCTGTGAGTTCAATCCTAAGTAGCAACAGATATTTCTCTCTTTGGCCGCAATGAGTAATTGTCTACTGTGAATTCCATGTGGGCATCAGGAGGGCATTTGGCTAGTAAATGCTCAAGGTCTGTTCAGTTGTCCCGATTCCACCCCTATGTGAAGGATTATAGAGTCATTAAAAGAAAGAAAAAATAGATGCAGAGTGCAAATTAGAAACAAGAATTCAGTTATTTTCCATGGACTAATGAATGAGGTATGATTGTGCTGTATTAAAGAGATAATTTCTTTATGGATCATTCCCCCTCTGCCCTTTGGTACAACAATATGGAACCCAGATATTAAAAGACTGTGGTCCCTCCTATTTTCTCTATAAAGTTAATAGCATTATGATTTACCGAGGCTAAATTCTGCAGCTAGAAGGCTGCAATGGGGAAGATTAAATTAAATCTTCTACAAATTATTGCACTGTTATTGCCCAAATTGTTCAGCAATCTTTGCTGTTTTTGTTAATAGAAGTTATTACTACATAAGAAGGAAACCATTCATTTTCATTATTTCCCTTGCCATAAAATGTGATTAATGGACGTTGAGGATAACAAATCAACATCATTTGATGTAATGTAATATTTTCTTGGCTTTTCACATCAAGTGCTTTTCATTTAACAACATAGTTTAACTTCTTTATGGATTTATTTTGTTATGAATTTGCACACACACACAAATATAGGGAGATTACTCTGCAGCAGTGGTGGGATTCAGCCAGTTCACACCAGTTCAGGAGGACCGGTGGTTAACTTTCTAAGCAGTTTGGTGAACTAGTTGTTGGAAGAAATCATCAGAGAACCGATTGTTAAATTATTTGAATCCCACCATTGCTCTGCAGAATCTAATCTGGGTTTTTTCAGCTAGTCATAGAAACTGATATTATTCTTTTTAGTACAATTCTCATAGCTCATTTTAACTATATTCTTAATTTCATTTTATTTAATTAACATTCTTATAACCATTTCCCATCTTCACATTTGTTCCAATGATATCTATAGGTAAATTAACAATAATTCTTAAAAAATAATCAAATAGAAAAAGAAACATCAATTCCAATCATTCCATTTTTTTACAATCTATGTTTTTATACCTCACTATACATTACCTTGCAGAATCCCCTTTCTTATTTATCTACCCATTATCTCTAGGTCTCATAGCCATGTAGTTTCTTTTCATTTTGGGGGGCTTTCTATATTCCCCTCTTTTCTGGCCCTTTCCCTTATTCCCCTTTTTCTTTATTCTCTGCAGAATCCAATCTGGGTTGGTCACTGGGACCAGAAGTTTTGTCTTCCAAGCTTCAGGACTCATGCTGGATCCCATCTTCTGGGAACTTCTCTCGAGCAGAATGCATGCTTTGGATTTTTCTGTGTTGATATTTATATGATGCCCGTTGTATATGGCTTTTTAGACATTGATTGGGGTGTGTTGATGGCTGGCTATTAAGCCATTGGCTGTTGTTTCCTTGTGCTGCCAAGCTCTCGCCTCCTAAGTACTTGATAAACTGGTAGTAAATCAGCCCTCCTGTTGACTGATGAAAGGGCCCATTTCCCAGGCTTCAATACTTCCCTGCCTGTTTTTGAGCCTGCTCGTCCAACAATCTTAGTAACCGCAAAATTGAATGTAATGCATTGAATGCATTGGGTGAATAGAATAAATGACAGGGAATTGTGTGCACAGAGCAGAATTTTTGGAGCATCAGATGTTTAAGCTTCAGCTGGAACTGCCACACAAGAAGCAGGATGAGGAAGGAATGCATTAAACGGTAGGCACTGAAGCTGCAAATTGACACGGGGTTCAAGTAAAAGGTTTTGTACTCCACGTTGAAGAACGACAACACAATCTAGGACTGTACAGAAATGGGAGGAGGAAAAACATGCCATCCCAGGAGAGTTTGGTTTCAACCCTGTACATTTCTGCAAATAATTTGAAAGTCCTGGTTTTCAAATCTGGTGGAACCTCTACCATTCTAACTTAATGTACTGTGTTTTCCCCAAAATAAGGAGGTCTTTTTTTTTTTTAAGTGAAGGAGGCGGTGAGTCGGGGGCCCAACAGGAGTGGTAGTGCACTGGCCCCACCCTCTCCATCCCACTGTCTGCTTCCCTGTGGCTACAACAGGCCAAACTCTTGGCATGCCCTGGCTTCCACCTGCCCTGCCTGCTGGCCCAGCTTCTGCTGGGATGCTTCTCAGCCACAGTGCCTCATGGTGGCTCTTTGCCCTCCTGGTAGGCTGGGGCATGCCAAGAGCTTGGCCCCAGTTGAGGCTGTAGGCAAGCAGACAGTGGGACGGAGAGGGTGTGGCTGATGGTAGCTGCCCAAACACTTTTCACCCAGAGGGAGATGAAGCTTTGTCTGCTTGCAAAGGAGACGGTTCAAAATGGAGCTAATCACTCTGTTTCAAACCGTCCCCTTTGCAAGCACATGAAGCTTTGTGTCTCGGTCATTTCTGTTAGGTTTGAGCATGGGCGAGAAAGAATGGAGACAAGTTTCTGAACGGTGAACTTCAGCTCTTTATTTACATCGTGACTTGCTCATTTAATATCAGTAAAACCCGCCTTATATAGGCAAACCTTGTAATGTTTAACCAATAACAAGCTAGGAACGCTAGCTTTTATAACCAATAAGAATTCTCTGTTAAGGGCCAATCGGATTCCCCGGAACGGGCCAATCCAGTCCGGCCACTTAACAGCCAATCAGAAGTGCAGGGCCAGAACCCTGCACTTACTCCAAGCTCACACTTTATTAATTATATTGCATACACAACAATTTCTCCATCCGGGCAAAAAGTTCTGCTGCAAGGGGCTCCACCGGCTTGATGAGGTAAGCGGGTGTGGGGCTGTGGAGCACTTGCATCACCAACTCTGCCTGTTCTGACTCAGCTCCTCAAACAGGACAAACCTTCTGAAGTTAACTCAAAGATTCCTTCATTAGGAATGCTGGCAGCCCCGGAAAAAAGTTTTTTTTTTCTCACCGCAGGCTAACAAGTCCATCTGGCAGGGAAATGAATAGTTGTCTGCCACATCTATTCAGCTCTGCCCCCTGCCTTTTATCCCCAGAGCTAGGGCGGAGCTTTGCTAACAGTGGTGGCTCTTCCATCCCAAGGACCGGCCCATAGATTTCCACTTCCCTCCTCTCCTCTGCCTTCTGCGCACCAGGCATTAGACCCAGCTATTCCTCCTCTTTCTTATCAGCCACCTCCAGACCTGGGGGCTGTTGACTCTCCATCTGAGGGCTGACAGATGCCCCAGGCTCTGCCTCTCTCTCTCTCTCTCTCTCTCTGGGACAGCTCCATTCCCTCTTCCCCCACAGAGCTCTCAGGTTGTCTTGATGCTGACCCTGACTCCCACACATTCTCCTCCTCCTCCTCTGATTCAGCTGCTGGAGGAGCTGGTAGCCAACAGGCCACAGCACTGCCCTAGCTTGATTTTTACAACTGCGCCTCATGCCACCTCCTACAGCCAGACATGGGCAGGGTTTAACTAGGGTTTATTTTGGGGGGGGCGCTAAGGCTTATATTGGGCACACATGTAAAAATCAAGCTAGAGCTTATTTTCAGGGTAGGTCATATTTGGGGGATAAACACGGTAGGTGGTGAATGAGCAAGATAATTTTTATAGTTGTACTGCCCTGGACATTCTCTCCAAACAATCTTACCTATTAACTACTTCTTAAAACCTCTTGATTTCCCCAAGTTTTTTCTATTTCTCTGCTCTTTTGATGTCACCCAACCCTTTACAAGGATGGACTATGTCTTCATCCCCTTTTATAGGATGTGGCAACATTACAAATTATTCCATAAACTGTCATGCCCCTGTTTGAATCTGATTCCAAGGGAGAGGAGGAACATCTGACAGGGAGTGGGAGTGTGGCTCCGTTGGCTGTGGAGGAAACTGGGGAAGGGTACAGTCCGGCTGGGCATTCAGAGGAAGACCCAGGCCCACCTCCTCTTCATCCTAGGGCATGCAGGGAGGAATGGAGAAGGGAGCAACATTAGTTGCATGTTTTACAAGTGAGGAAAGGGCCCTGATCCCCTTCATGGGCTGCAGCAGGGAAAACTGTTTAAAAAGGCAAACTGCATGTGGCAAAGTTGCTGGAAGCAAAGCGTGAAATTATTCTGGTTTGTCAAGTCTTATTTGAGTTCTGGTGTCCTCCCAAGTGTGTGTATTTTGATATCTGTGGATGTCTTCAAGCCCTTATCCTGGCTTGTTTCACTAATTGCTTCAGTGTGGTTTGTATTGTTTTTTCTATTTATAATTTATATGTGTTTTGACTTTGAACAGCATTTGTTCCTTTTCACAACTGTTTGTGGCGGAGTGTTTTCTCCAGTCAATGATAATTGGACCTTTGAAGCCAAGTTGAAGGAATGAAAATGACTTCACCTGTTTTTGCGACTTTGTTGTTTTTGTATTTCATCCTGGGTCATCACTTCAGGTCGTAAAATGGGGCAAAGCCCATTTAACTGGCTTAGCAAGGGAAGTGGTCACAAGTCAACAGCCATCTGTATAATTATCAGATTTTTTTCACAACCCCATAATCCCTTGCAGAGTGGAGTCTGGGCAATTGAATGGAGTTAGCAGTGTTTACTGGCTGGATGCCCTTCCTGTTACCGATGCAGAGTTTTGTTCCAGCAGATATATTCTCAATGTGCCCAGAGAGAGAGAAATATCGGCCTCTACCTTGGATCGAACCCACAGCCTCCTGATTGTGAGGTGAGAGCTCCACCTCTAGGCCACCCCACCACTTCGAGGGCTACTTATACATGAGAGGAAATTGAAATACCTTTCTCATCTGGGTTAACAATCCTTCAAATTCTTTCAGATTCAGTGGCGGTCCATTAAAGTGAGTGCTGTTGTTTGCAGTTTTTCCCAGCCAATAGATGGTGACTAAAACCTGAAGAATTGAACGGACTTTAATTGGAACAAATCAAAACCACCAGGTCAATTCCATGCTACAACAAGTTCTTTCACACCTTCCAGAGGAATTAAATACGTACCCTGGTTTCCTCCCGCCTTTAAAAACAGTCTATTTTCCCCAAAAGCAAGATACAAGTTTTCTCTCACAGCACAAGCGAAAATGAGCATTGAACTGAATGTCTGTCATGCCCTTGTTGGAGTCTGATTCTGAGGGGGAGATTGAGCAGCTGACAGGGAGTGGGAGTGTGGATCCGGTGGCTGTGGAAGAAATGGGGGAGGAACACTGTGCGGCTGGGCATTCAGAGGAAGACCCAGGCCCACCTCCTCTTCATCCTAGGGCATGCAGGGAGGAATGGAGAAGGGAGCAACATTAGCTGCATGCTTTACAGGTGAGGAAAGGGCCCTGATCCCCTTCATGGGCTGCAGCAGGGAAAACTGTTTAAAAAGGCAAACTGCATGTGGCAAAGTTGCTGGAAGCAAAGCGTGAAATTATTCTGGTTTGTCAAGTCTTATTTGAGTTCTGGTATCCTCCCAAGTGTGTGTATTTCGTTATCTTTTGATGTTTTCAATCCTGTCTTGTTTCGTTAATTGCTGCAGTGTGGTTTGTGTTGGTATTTATTTATAATTTATATGTCCTTTGAGTTTGGACAGAATTTCTTCTCTTTAAAAACTGTTCTTGGGAGAGTTTTTTTTCTCCAGCCAATGATAATTGGACATTGGAGGCCAAGTTGGAGGGATTAAAGGGACTTTACCTATTTTGTGACTTTGTTGCTTTTGTGCCATGCCCTGGGTCATCACATAAACTCTGCAGGAGAAAGCAGGCTGAACGTTTCACAAGAGCTGGCACGGTGCTACCTAAAGATATTTGATTTCTTTCTTTTTTAAAAAAAGCTGCAAAAGCAAAAGGAAAAATACCCACAAAACCTCTTGACGCTATAAAAAAATGATGCTTGACAGCCAGAATGAAAACAACGTTCCCTAGACTCAGAGTGTTCCACCAGCCATGGATTGCTAACCAGATGGTAAACAGCAGTTATCAGCAACCTGCCAGTCAATGACGGGAATCTAATAAAATGTACTTGGGGTATTCAGAGTGAAATGGGAAAGAAAAAGTATCTTGCCAAGGAAAACCGCCAAGAGGAGTAATATCACAGCTGGAAAAGTGCCACCAAAAAAAGACCACAAAAATCAGCCGTAGCAGTAAAGCAAACAGCTTCTAATCTTCCTGGCAATTTTTTTTCTTTCCTTTAAAAAAAAATATATTTTGAATTCAAAACATTTTAGGATAGTAGTTTGCTCAGTGTGGTTGCTAGTGGCTTGTGAAAAATGGAAGACACTTCTACTTGTGCGAGGAAGATTTCTGTCCGCTAATCCCAGTCTAGACCAGAAGGTTCCACCTGCAGAAGGTAAAAGGAATGAAGGAATTGTGGGAGAATTTTTTGGAGAAGGCAGTCAAATTATACCCGTGTTCCTCAATTTTATTAACTTTATAAGATATGTGGACTTCCACTCACGGGATTCCCCAGCCAGCCATGTTTAAAGTTGCTACAGCTGAGAAACAATGTGTTATGCAAGCTTCATGTATGGATGTGAGAACTGCATAAAACTACCATCTTAATTTCCCAAAGCACCACCACATCTATGCACCATGGGAAATTAAAATGGTAACTATCTGATCAGCTGCCACCAGCTCATCACATCAGCATGCAGACTGAAGATGAAGGAAGGAAGGAAGGAAGGAAGGAAGGAAGGAAGGAAGGAAGGAAGGAAGGAAGGAAGGAAGGAAGGAAGGAAGGAAGGAAGACAGACAGCAGGGAAGAGAAAAAAATAAGGATCACCGGAATTTGTTATTCAACCCTCTGTCATGAGACCTTCTTGTGCTCTAAAAAACATGCTTTGGAGAACATCAATTCAAGACAATATCTCAAGTGTTGGACTTGAAGGACAAGGGAGCTATATATTCACATTTGGGTCATCAGCACAACTCTTAGAGATAATAAACCCTACGCTATTGTGAAAAAACATCAAGGCAAAAAAGCAGTGTAACCAGAGGTGGTATTCAGCCGGTTTGGACCAGTTCTGGAGAACTGGTAGCGGAAATTTTGAGTAGTTCAGAGAACTGGCAAATCCCACCTCTCATTGGCCCCGCCCCCTTTTGTTGCCCTGCACAGGAGAACAGAGCTGGAAAGCAGGTTAGTGGGTTGGGGAGGGAATGGAGATTTTACAGCATCCTTCCCCTGCCATGCCCACCAAGCCACGCCCACAGAAATGGTCGTAAAAAATTTGAATCCCACCACTGAGTATAACTGAAATAAAATCATATTACAGACTTAAGTATAGTTGGAAGCATCCTAGACCAAGCCAAGTCCAAAAAATGCTAGAAGCCTGACACTGACAAATCAGAGAAGAGAGAAAGAGAAAGAGAGAAAGAGAGAGAAGCGTGTGTGTGTGTGAGAGAGAGAGAGAGAGAGAGAAATAGAAAGAGAGAGAGGAGATAAAGAGACAGTGAGAGAGAAAGGAGAGAAAGTGAGAGAGTGACAGAAAGAGAGAGGGAAGAGAGAGAAGGAAGAGAAAAGAGAGAAAGACAGTGCGTGAGAGAAAAATGGAAAGCGAGAGGAGAGAGAGAGGAGAGTAAGAGAGAGTAAGAGAGAAAAGAGAGAAAGAGAGAGAGAGAGAAAACTGAAAGAGAGAAAGAGTGCAACATAAGAGAAATCTATTATACTTTATCCATGAAAAGGGATTATATAACCAAACATTTTTAATTTAATTAAGACCCTCATACCTAAATTAATCATAATTTCCTTCCAAGAAGAAGCTCTTTAATGATAATAAGAAGAAAGAGAATTAACAGGATAATCATCTTAAAAGTATTTTAGCCAAACCAGTCCCTTACTTTCGTTTTCAGCTGAGGGTTTGTTTCAAAATTGCGCACTAAGCTCTCCAGAAATACCAGACTGCTACATGTTTGAAAAATAAATTATAATAGACAACTTAACTGGGTGATGAACTTGCAGTCTAAAATGTTCATTGCTCGGTTCCCTCATTCTTCTTTTACAGCTATTTTTTTCTTCTTCTTCTTCCTGACTTTCCTTTGTTGAGGGAAAGTGATGGACCTTTAATCTTTTGTTTCTTACCATTGTTGTGCCTTTTAAGAGCATCCTTGTCTTTGTCATTTACAGTCGCTTCCCTGAGCTCTACTGAGTGGTCCTTGGTGCTCTCTGAATCTGGCTGTTTTCTTCCAGACATTTCATCGCCCAAACTAAGCAACATCAAAAGGGATGTGGCACTGATGAGCATTGGTGATGTTACCTAGTTTGGATAATGAAATGTCATGAAGTAAGCCACTAAACTCAGAGAGCAACCAGGACCCCACAATCCTCCTCCTCCTCTCTGCAAACCCCCTTCCCTTCTAGCTCTGGTGATGTTACCTTGCTAGGTAATGAAACATCTGCATGAAAACCATCAAGCTCAGAGAGCAACAAGAACCTCACAGACCTTCTCCTCCTCCTCCTCTTCTTTCCTCCTCCTTATCTATCTCCTCCTCCCCACCTTCCTCCTCCTCCTCCTTCCTTATCCTTATTTCCTCCTCCTCCTTCCCCCTTCTCTCATTTGCATAATTATAAACCCATTTTTTTAAAAAAGACTGGTGTTGGAACACTGACGTTCAAGAACGGCCTGGCAAATCCATTATTTTGTCCACTTTTCAAGTTTTGACTCCTGTTCATATGCCAACCTTGCATTTTGGAATCGTTTTAATTTGAAGATTAGAGATAAATCACCAATATATATATATATATAAAAGATATTTGTTTTCTTAAGTTTTCGCGGGTACTTACATGTCTGGCATTCAGCTTTGTACTGGTATTTTCCCACGTCATAGTAGTGGTGCTTTTAAAGTACCACTACTATGACGTGGGAAAATACCCGAACAAAGCTGAATGCCAGACATCTAAAAGATATATATATATATATATATAAAAAGATGTTGAGACTCTGAGTCCACCATGCTGTCTGGGAATTTTGGTTGTTGAAGTCCACAAATCTTAAAAGTTGCCAAGTTTGGAGATCCCTAATCTAGTTTAAAAGCTTCCAGCTATGTGATTATGGGCCCATGTTGACTTTTCTGACTTTTTCTTCCGTCATGAAACCTTGGAAGTATTCCTGATGAGAAGACCAAACTGTGGGGTTTCTCTCTGTCTCTCTCTCTCCTGGAATAAATGACCTTCTTGCTTCTTGTTCCTCTCCTGAAGGAGTCCTCCAAAAATTGTCCCATTGGGGGGGAAGACATATTTTATACATTATTTTTAGTAGTTCTGCTCCCTCCTCTTTCACCCTCCAGCCCCATAAATTCCTCCATTAGAAGGATGAGAAAGCCTTCTCTGTTGATGAAACAATTTCATACCCTTCCTGTTGTTTTGAAGCTTTTGCTCTAGGAGTTTAATGCTCAAACATTCTGAAATATTGATTGTAATTTTTTGAATACAGGCAGGAAATGAGATGCTCCTGACATGATGTATGTTAAAGATGATCCTCAGAATTTACGGAAATAAAAAAAATCCATAAATAAATTATTTAAATGGGGTGCACTCGATGAATAATTCAGAAAGCAACAGCATACTTGGGCAATTGTGTGACATTTAGTTTAAAGTAAAATAAAAATAAAAATGGCTGACTGCTGGTTGTACATTTCAGCGGGTGCATTAAAATCCAAATTGGCAAGCATCTCTCTCTCTCTCTCTCTCTCTCTGTGTGTGTGTGTGTGTGTCTCTCTCTGTCGCTCTTTCGCTGTCTCTCTATCTCTGTCTCTCTTTCTTTCCTTCTCTCCTTCTCTGTCCCTCTCTCAGTGTCTTTGTCTCTCTGTGTGTCTGTGTCTGTCACTCTGTCTCTCTCTGTGTCTCTCTTTCTCCTCTGTCTCTCTCTGTGTCTCTCTCTCTTTCTCTGTGTCTCTCATTCTTTCCTTTTCTCTTACTGTCCCTCTCTCTGTATTTCTGTCTCTCTGTGTGTATGTGTGTGTGTCTCTCTCTGTGTGTCTCTCTGTTTCTCTGTCTCTCTTTTTGTGTCTCTCTTTCTCTGTCTCTCTTTCTCTCCTTCTCTGTTCCTCTCTGTGTCTCTGTCTCTGTCTCTCTGTGTGTATGTGTGTGTGTGTTTCTCTGTCCTCTCTCTCTCTATGTGTGTCTCTCTCTGTCTCTAAAAAACAACAATATTAACCTTCTCATAGCCTAGATTGTTCCAATCATGAAGTAACTACTGAAGACATTTCTAGATTCAGAAGTAATTATTGGCAGAAAGCAGAAAGCAGAAAATTCTGCCAGAACAAGATCCTTTACACTGCATCCATGTAAAAGACAGTAATAATAATAATAATTTAAAAAAATAAGCATAACATCCATTTGCCAAATAAGTAAACATAAAGAGTCTGAAAATATTATCTCTTCACACTCTTCATCCTGACTAAATTGGCAAACAAATGTCTTTGTTTCGTTTCGAAAAAACCTCTACTGAATTTTTTCACCTCATTTTTTGTGTCATCGAGTAGTGTGTTATACATACATACATCTATATATACAAACATACATACATACATACACACATGTTCTGTCTCACTTTTCTTTTTTCCCAAAAGATGAAAGAATACAAACTCACACAAGCACAGGCAGGCAGGCTGGCTCGGACTTCACAGAGTTAATTCTTTGGAACTGATAATATCCTGGCATTCCAATATGCTCTGCCTGCCAAGTCCAAACTGATAACATATAAAAATCTACTCACAGAAGATTACAAGGCAGTCCACAAAAATCATTCACGAAGAAAATCTAAAGTAAGATTAAACTTTGTCCCATACAAAGTTCCAGCCGAAAACACACCCACTTTTATCCCCTGTGGGGTGTGGCTCAATGACTCAGCTCACTCTCTGACCCTCCCACGCCTCCTACATTGCTGCTCACATTTCTCCCTACGACACTGCCTAGGATCAAACCAACACTCTTCCTCTTTACTCCCTGTCAGGGGCTGCTCCGATATGCCTTCCTCCTGATTAATCACAGGCTGTTCTGATGAAACCTGAGGCATTATCAGGGAGGAAGGCATTGCCAGAGAGGAAGGTTCTGAGGAGGAAGGCATTCCCAGTTCCTCCTCCTCATCTTCCAGGTCTTCTTCCTCTGACAGCATAGGCTTGGGAATCAGGGCTACAACACATACATAGACACACACACACACACACACACACACACATATATACATACACACACACACACATAGGCATACACAATATTCCTTTTTTAAAAAAATCCTATCTCCTCTTGCTTTATTTGCTCTCTAATTTTATTAACCTTTATTATGGGAATAATTTTTTCTCAGGCCATCAATTAATACCGTGTGCTACTGCGCACTTACATTTAAGAACGTAATTTATTTTCCACTCACCCCCAGAACTGGGCTGAACAAAATGAAAAGCAATCTGCTCTACTGCTTTCGTCAGCATTTTTCTGAGTAGCAATGTAATCTACCCTGCAATAGATTGTGGCTATTAACCTTGTTAATATAGCCTGCACGGAAAGCATATCTGCTTTCTGTGGCTACCGCTATATTCTGCATTATTAACAATGAAAAAAGGAAAGCATTTAGACCATGGCATCCAGATTTTAGAACACAGTCCTCAACTTATGACCACAGACGAAGCCCAAAATTTCCATTGCTAAGCAAGACCTTGGTTATATGAGTTTCCCCCCATTTTGTGCCATGGTTGCAAAGTGAAGCACTGCAGTTGTTAAATAAGTTTGCTTGTCAGAAGGTTGAAAAAGGGGATCAGATGACCCTGGGACACAGCAACCATGGTAAATACACACCAGTTGCCATGGGAAGCAGCGGTCAGAATTTAATATTGCAGGCTAACTTTGCCACCTGCCACCAGTTCAATCCTGACCAGCTCAAAGTTGACTCAGCCTTCTGTCCTTCCAAGGTTGGTAAAACGAGGATCCAGATTGTTGGGGGCAAGATGGCTGACTCTTTAAACCCACTTAGAGAGGGCTGTAAAAGCACTGTGAAGCAGGATATAAATCTAAGTGCTATTGCTAGTCCTTCCTTCCTTCCCAGTGGTTAGAATGCAGTATTGCAGGCTAACTCTGCTTACTGCCACCAGTTCAATCCTGACTGGCTCAGGGTTGACTCAGCCTTCTGTCCTTCCAAGGTCAGACAAATGAGAACCTAGATTGTTGGGGGCAAGAGGCTGACTCTGTAAACTGCTTAGAAAGGGCTAAAGCACTGAGAAGTGGTATATAAGCCTAAGTGCTATTGCTAGTCCTTCCTTCCTTCCTTCCCTCCTTCCTTCCTTCCTTTGCTACTTCCTTCCTTCCCTCCCTCCTTCCTTCCTTCCCAGTGGTTAGAATGCAGTATTGCAGGCTAATTCTGCCACCTGCCACCAGTTCAATCCTGACTGGCTCAGGGTTGACTCAGCCTTCTGTCCTTCCAAGGTCAGTCAAATGAAAACCCAGATTGTTGAGGCAAGAGGCTGACTCTGTAAACTGCTTAGAGAGGGTTGGAAAGGACTAAGAAGTGGGATGAAAGTCTAAGTGCGATTTCTAGTCTTCTTCTTCTTCTTCTTCCCTCAGTGGTTAGAATGCAGTATTGCAGGCTAACTCTGCCAATTGCCAGCAGTTCAATCCTGACTGGCTCAAGGTTGACTGAGCCTTCCATCCTTCTGAAGTTGATCAAATGTGTATCCAGATTGTTGGGGGCAAGATGGATGACTCTGTAAACTACTTAGAGAGGGCTAAAGCACCAAGAAGTGGGATATAAGTCTAGGTGCTATTGCTAGTCTTTCCTTCCTTCCCAGTGGTTAGAATGCAGTATTGCCAGCTAACTCTGCCAATTGCCACCAGTTCAATCCTGACCAGCTCAAGGTTGATTCTGTAAACCACTGTAAAAACACTATGAAGTGGTATACAAATCTACACACTATCTGAATTTTGATCACGAGACCATGAGGATGCTGTAACTATTAATAACTATCATGTCACTTTTTTCAGCACTGTTGGGTCTTCAAACAGTCATTAAATGAATGGTTGTAAGTCAAGGGCTAGACGTATACATACATTTCACACAAATGTGTATTAACATTGCTTGGCATCCATCTTGTGTCTCGCATTAAAGCATTGTTTTCAGATCGATTGATTTTTTTTTTCCAAAAAGGATGAATTCACCTATTAAGATGGCAGCCCAGGATGGTAGAGGACTTGAATTTTAAATTACTACACCTATAAATGCACATGCAATCCTGTACCATTTCTGAAGTGCCCATTTGTCACTGCAAATCATAGCCAGGGTATTTTGTGAAATAGAAGCAGCTAAAAAATCTGTACTGCGTTCTCCCTCCATGAATCATAGCTAGTTAAAATACAAAGCAATAAACGCAATCAGCTATTAATTTTGCAGCTGTGTGAACAGAAGCACTAGAATCCGGGTTGATGGATCCCCAGGGATATGAAAGGAATTAAATCAGTTTGAATGCTAATATGATTGGACAGCTCTCCCTGGGAATTCAATGTCTCCTTGCCTTCCTACAGCATCAGTTCTAAATGTCCTCTTTCTTCTCAGGGAACCTTAAAATGAAAAAGCTCCATATTGCACTTCGATTAGTGTAATGTACGATAAGCACGTTGTGCAATATTTAAGGCAAAAAATCTAGTAGAAGGTAAGGCAGAGCCTGGGGTGGCGTCAAGAGAGGAAGCAGCCTAGAATCCTTGCATTCCCAGAAAGGATCCAATTGCCGCCCCTCCTGAATTCCATTGGCTGTTATCTACTGCCAATTTAGGGGTGACCATTCGTTGACTCGATTCTTGGGTAAAAGATCTAGTACGCGAGATCTTAACTGGAACGTAACATAGCATCCTGATTTTTCACACCTACAAAAGTCACATACTGACTTTAAAAGAATGGGATGATTTACCATGGCCAACTCTCTGCAGGATAAGTCTCTGTGGGACAATTCAACCATTCAATTTAATAATTTTTAAAATAATGTAACGGCCTCCTTTCTGTTCTGACCCACAAAACCACGAAACCAACTCCTCGTCCCAATAAAAACCCTTTTTATTAGACTAATGTGAATTTCTATCATTCACATCCAGCAAAGTCCTGGCAAACAGTCTTTCAAGAGTGATTTACAACTACAGACCTTATCAGGCTTGGGGAGTTGTCAGGCCAATAGCTTCCAAGCGCAACTCTGTACAAGAAAATACTTGGCAAGGAGTCTCTGAGAATCATGAACAAATCTTCACACTAATTAAATGAACTAATTGTCTCCTGCAAACACCACTCCCCTTTTGCTCCTCTTTATTCCCTATAGGAAGAGCCATTCACTGTTCACCTGAGCCTTTACTCCTGAGTCAATCCTTGTTCCTTAACTGTTCCCTTCTTCTGGGAGCATGCGCACATTGGGAACAGGCCCCAGCTGTTCTTCTTCCCCACTGATCTCTGACTCTGAAGGCAACTGATAACTGTCGGACAGTGTTAGGGATAACATTGGTTACATAACTTAGTTTGGATAAAAATAATATATAAACTATGTTAGTGAGTTTAAGTGTATGTATCACTTTAACTGCTAAAACATGTATGTTGGGTGCAGTTGTAAAATCACCATAAGAGGGAGCAAGAGAGCTCACTGTTTGCTGGCTTTTACTGGATAGCTGACAATGTTGGATGGATGGTGATAACTGCGTGTGTTTCCCTGCTGTTGCTGAAACGAAGAAAAGGGGTTTGATTTTCTTCATATCTCTGACTGCAAAAGAGATATATTGATGAACTGATTATTTGTAAGTTTACTGACCTCTATTTTCAACACTGGACTTTGCAACTGATTAATCCCCGGATGGACTGAACTAATTTATGACATATGGACTGTTTTAACTATGCTATAACTCTTGCTGGAATAAAAAAAACTATTTAACTGGCACAGTGTATCTGTCTTACTGAGTGTGAACTACAACAACGTTTATCTCACATCATTTGCCTGCCTGCTAGACTGTCGTTGCACGTTCTGCTAGGGTGTGTATCCCTAACACACAGCCCCGGCTCTTTCTCTGCCTCTGACACAGAGCCCTCACCAGAGCCTTCCCCAGACTCCAGGACTGGCCCAGGTTCCTTCCCAACCTCTTCACTGTCCGAGTCTGCCACCAGCTCTGCTGGCTGCTGCAGGGCCACAACACTTTCCTTAAGGAATTTATTCCACTGTTTCTTCGATATTAGTGTAACTCTTGTCCCACAGTGAGTTGCCAGTGGTGAGTTGGTTGGGGCGAGTTGTCCTAGACCTCAGACTTTAACCATTATGGAAAGAAATGTCAGAAATCTCATTCTAAAGTCATTTTGAATAATAATGAACAATGGCACTAATAAAGAGGGTGAATTCAAGTTCTAATAACATTCTACGCATTTATCCCAAAATGCAGATTAGATGCCTTTGTCTTGGAATGAAATCCAGACGAAATCCTGAAATGAAATCCTGAAAAGAAAAATCTCTATATGGTAGCGCCTCCTGGCCGGTTAAAATATAAAAATAAAGTGAATGCCCTTTCCCCCCCTCCTTTCATTTCTTTTAATGATATTAAACCCAACATCTCAGAACCTAAAATCCATGCTGGATCAGGTCAAGAAGCATCTTGGTCTTTGAAGTCATGTTGGTTTCAGTGGAAACTTTCAAAGATTTCCTCTCAGGATTGGCATCCTAGGTTCAGAATCCCAAGGAGGCTTTGCTTCTTAGATTAAGTGTATCTCAAGAGAGTAATGAAGACAAGCCACTTTTGGCTCCAGTGAACGTTTTTCCAAAAAAGAAATGTTCAGGGTTATGGATGTTTATGCCCCTTCTCTCCTCTCCCTTCCCTTCCCCCTCCTTCCATCCCTCCCTCTCCTCCTTCCATTCTTCCCTTCCTCCCTTGCATTCCCCTCCTTCTATCTGTCCCTCCCTCCCTCCCTCCCTTCCTCCCTTGTATTCCTCTCCTTGCCTCCCTCCCTTCCTTCCACCATCCCTTGCCTTCACCATTCCTTCCTTCCTCCCTCCCTCCCTTGCCTTCCCCTCCTTCCCTCCCTCCCTCCTTTCTTCCTTCCACCCTTCCTCTCTCCCTCTCCCCTCCTTCCTTCCCAACCATCTTCCTTCCTTTTTTCCTCCCTCCCTCCCTCCCTCCATCTCCCCCCCCCCAGCCTCTACTGCCTCATCTCACCTCTCTCTTTTATTACAAACTTGAAAATTCTGGTTATCATTGCATGATGGTTAACACCTAGATTTTTAGACGATGCCTTTTAAAACAAAGTGGGATAAATTCTCACAGGTACAAAATGCAACAAAACAATACCTTTAACCAAAAAAAAGATGAAGAGTTTTTCATGAAGACTAATGGCTTCCTTCCTTGCCATTCTGAATTATTAATATCAGGAAAAGCCGCACTGTATTTATGCTTCAAATAAACATGAAATCAGGTTTTTTCAGGAACCACTTGAATCTGCTTCTGCTTCCAGAAAATGTGCTCAGCTAAAATTAGCAAAACTTATTCCTTGCAGCAACTAAGTTTGAATGGATATGTAGAGGATATTGATAAAAGCATTTACATATGTATATTCCTGATCATTTTAAACAACTGAAGAGGTAAAGATACACATTTCAAATGAAAATATTCAAAAAATTTGTTTCTTAGCCTCTGTAATGCTACCTGCTCCAGACCAAAATCTGCCTTTTCAGTTTTCTTCACTTTACAGATCTCTTCACTTTACAATACATTCCTTCTGTTTCTTCAAAAGTTTCTCTCTGTAAGATTAGAATTTCCCCTTCTTTAACATTGTTGGAAGAAAAATCCAGTCCAGTTCCAAGCCAAGAAAATGACGCTGGAAATAAAATGGAGGCAGGCTGCAGGAAAGGAAGTCTCTGTTTACTTGGTAGCCAGAAACTAGTGACAGCAGCATGTTTGTCAGGCTGCGCTCCTTCTAAATCCCAAGAAAGAAATACTCAGACTCCATGGTGTAGAGCAAAGTTATCCTTTTACTGGGAAATAAAGTGGTAGCTACAAAGCAATTCCGAAACTGAGAAATTGGCGGGTAGAATGCACATACAAAGAAATAGGTTTGCTCCCACCCCCCAAAGTTCAAATGATTCTTCCAATTAAAACTTTTGATTTAGCTCATGTGGTCATCTCCAGATGGTGATGAAGCGTCCTGTCAAATGACCTAAACTTTTGCTAAAAGTTCGCAGTTGCGCAAAAGAGGACAGAAGATAGCCAAGAAACGGAAAGTTAAAGACAAGAATCCTCCCTCCCCTTGCTAGCCCAGCAAGGAATGCAAACACCTCCAGCTTTCTTCCCATATAAAATCCCCCCTCCCACCGTTGCCATGACAGCCGAGAGAAATAATGAAACAATAGCAGAAAGGTAGGAGGGGAAGGTATCTTGAGTCTGACATTCGGACCCCCTAGAAAAAGGACATAAGTCCCTGAAAGAAAAACAAAATAATTACATGTTAACATTAATGTACATCTCTATGGTTTATCAGGATATTTGGCATAAAATTTATTTAATAGTTCAGGAGCTCTAAGGTCCTTTTCATTTACCCACTCAGAATGGGACGGAGGAAAATGTTTCCAAGCTACAAGGTATTGGGTATGACCCCTCCATTTTCTAGAGTCCAGAATTTCTTTAATTTCGAAATTCTGTTCCCCCTCAATTAATATTGGCACGGGGGGATCAGACTGGATCGGTCTCAAGGTACAGGTACGTTCTGGTTTCAACAAACTAACATGGAAAACAGGATGAATATGACGAAGAGTCTTTGGTAAAGTCAGTTGAACAGTCACAGGATTTATAATCCTCTCAATGGGGAAATGTCCTACATACTTAGGACCCAACTTCTTTGATTTTTGGGTAGTTTGTAAATACTTGGTCGAGAGAAATACTTTATCGCCCACTTGATATGACATCTGCGGAGCTCGCTTTCTGTCAGCAAATTTCTTATGAGATTGGTGCGCCTTGTCCAAAGCTTTGCGGACGACTGGCCAATTAAGTTGAAGCTGAGATATCCAATCACTCAATGACTGGACATTTGGGTTTTCACCAGGCAGTTCAAGTATGGGTACAAAGTCTTGCCCCGTTGCTATTTTGAAAGGAGTGAACCCCGTACTACTGTGAACAGAGTTGTTATATGCCACCTCCGCAAAAGGTAACAGATCCACCCAGTTGTCTTATTGAAAATTTATGTAGCATCGGAGGTATTGCTCTAGTACCCCGTTAGTTCTCTCGCAGGCTCCATTAGTTTGGGGATGGTGGGCGGAGCTTAAGCTTTGGGTGGAGCCTATTAACTTCAAAAATTCCCTCCAGAAATTCGAGGTAAATTGGACTCCTCGATCAGAAACTACACGTTCAGGTACACCATGCAATCTGTAAACATGAAGAATGAAGAGTCTGGCTAGGGACTTCGCCGAAGGGATCTTTGAGCAAGGGATGAAGTGAGCTTGTTTGGAAAACAAGTCAGTCACCACCCAAATGACCGTGTGTCCACTGCTCTCAGGTAGATCTACTATAAAGTCCATGGAAATTTCCTTCCAAGGGGCAGTTGGTCTGGCCACATTCTGCAACAGTCCTGGTGGCTTACCTGGAGGTCTTTTTGCTGAGGCGCAAATCGGACAACTTGCCACATAAGTCTCAATGTCTTTTTTCAAAGAAGGCCACCAAAACTGTCATTTCACCAAATGTAAGGTCTTCACAAAACCAAAATGACCAGCCACTTTGGAATCATGAGTTTGTTGCAATACATGGCTTCTCAGGTTTTTTGGTACATACAATTTCGCCCCCATCCAGGCTAGGCCATCTCGAATGGTGCAGTTATTTGCATTTGCCAGAAACCACTCATCCGTCTTCAAAGCCTCTTTAAACTGTTCCATCAGATCAGTGGGTAGATCCCTCTCCTGGTTTCTTTTCTGCGCACGGGTAACTACAGGGGCAGCCAGTTGTGTAGTGGACACGATTGGCCTTATCACTTCTTTACGGATACTGTTTTATTGAGGCATTCTAGACAAAGCATCTGCCATAAAAATTTTTCCCCCTGAGATATATTTCAAGGAGAAGTTGAATCGCTTGAAGAACTGAGCCCACCTAACTTGTTTAGGGGATAGTTTCCGAGGGGTTTTTAAAGCTTCTAGATTTTTATGGTCAGTCCACACTTCAAATGGGTGTTTCGCTCCTTCCAAAAAATGCCTCCAAGCTAAGAAAGCCCAGCGGACTGCAAACGCTTCTTTCTCCCAAACGGCCCATCTCCTTTCAGTCTCAGTGAATTTACGAGAAGTGTAAGCGCATGGTTGTAGTGTCCCCTTCTCGTTCAATTGGAGTAAGACTGCCCCCACTGCTACATCGCTTGCATCAGCTTGGATCACGAAAGGGGCGTCCATGTCAGGGTGTTTCAGTATCGGTTCTGCAGCAAAAAGTCTCTTATTTTTTCAAATGCAGCTTGGCACTCCATAGTCCAATTCAATGGTTGACTGGGCTTTGGTTTCAATTCCCCCTTTGTTTTCAGGAGGTTGGTGATGGGCATGGCTATTTTTGCGAAAGACAGGATGAATTGGCGGTAAAAATTGGCAAATCCCAGAAAACTTTGAAGCTGTTTACGAGTTTTCGGTGGGGCCCAGTCCAAAACGGCTCACACCTTTTCTGGGTCCATTTCAATGCCTTCGAGGGAGATACGATATCCCAAGTAGTCGATTTTTTCTTGATGGAACTCACATTTGGATAGTTTGGCGTACAGTTTGGCAGCCCTCAGCTTGTGCAACACAGAGCGTACCAACTTCACGTGGTCGTTTCTAGTCTCCGTGTAGATAAGAATATCATCAAGGTATACCAGAACCCCTTTGTATAAATGTTCGTGAAGCACTTGATTGATCAGTTGCATGAAAATAGCAGGCGCCCCCTGTAAACCGAAAGGGAGAACATTGAACTGGAAACAACCCATTGGGCAGTTGAACGCAGTCTTCCACTTGTCCCCCTCCTTTATCCGGATTCGGTAGTACGCCTCCCTCAAGTCCAGCTTTGTGAAAATCTTCCCCTTTGCCAGGTGGGCTAACATGTCCTTCATCAGAGGGAGGGGGTACATGTTCTCTACAGATACTGCGTTCAGGTTTCTATAGTCAACTACCAGACGTTTGGAGCCATCTTTCTTCTCGCGGAACATCACAGGGGCTGCCACTCGAGGTCTGGCAGGCGTGATGAAACCCCATTGCAAGTTCTGGTCGATAAACACCCTCAATTCCTCCAACTCCCCCGGTGTCATCGGATACATCTTCGTTTTCGGGAGCGTCACCCCCGGCAGGAATTCAATGCTACAATCGGTGGACCGATGTGGGGGGAGCTCGTCGGAAGCCTCTTCACTAAACACATCTCTCAAGTCCCAATACTCCTTCGGGATTTTCTCCTCTCCTTCCACGTGTTCGGCACCCATAGAAGCTATCTCGACGGGTACCTGGGACTTCGGATGGGATTTCTCCTTCCCTTCCAGATAGGGTTGCTCCTCCCCTTCCGGTGGCCGATCGGTGCAGATGCGTATCCACCCCTCTCTCCAGTTTACATGGGGATTCCACTTCCGAAGCCATGGTAGTCCCAATATTAGAGGCTGTTCCATCCCAGGGGCCACAATAAAACACAGGGTCTCATGGTGGTTTCCCATGGTCATCTCTAGGGGTTCTGTTATAAAACGTGCGGGGCAACCTCCCACCACCGACCCATCCAGTTGGCAAAAGGATATAGGCGTTTTTAAAGTTCTCAGTCCGATGCCCATCCCCTTTACCACTTTCATGTTAATTACACACCTCGTGCACCCCGAGCCCAGTAAGGCCAACATCACTCCCTCAGTCCCCAAGGTGGGCCGCCTTAACTTTATTGGGATGGTCATGGGCCCTTGGTTAGGACTTACCGGGACGTCATCTTCCGAATCTGTCTCGTTCTCGTCGAGTGAGGTTGGAGGTCCCAGCTCCTCTCCCGCCGAAAGGGCGACCTCTACAACCTCTCTTGTCTTCAGCCCGGTCTCGCGGGGCTTGGTTGAGGGGTTTTTTGGCTTCCTCCCGGGGTCCCGCGCTTTCGGTGGGCTCACCTTTACCCGACAATCCGCCATCCGGTAGCCCTCCTTTCCACAACGGAAACATGCCGTGGTCTTGGTTCTTGCCACCATCCCTCCCAGTTGGGGCCTGAGGTCTCTCGGACACGTGGGGGGAGCGGTTTTCTCCAGGTGGGACCTCCCCTGCGTCTGTTTCTGGCTAGATCAATGTCCACCTCTTCCGCCAGCAAGTACCATGACTGTAACTCACGTGGGTCCCTTCTGGAGATGCACGTGTGGTATGCATCTTCATTTAAGCCATCTTTGTAGGCTTCCACCAGGGCCTCCTGGGACCAACCTCGGATGTGGTATGCCAGCTGCCTGAATTCTTGGGTGTAGTCTGCCACCGATCTCCCCCCTTGGACTAGGGTCTTCATTCTGATTCTGGCCTTTCTCTCTGCCAGAGGGTCCTCAAACCTTCTCCTCAGTGCAGTCATGAAAACATCGAGGGTTTGCAGTTGGGGGGAGTTATCATTATACAAAGTCACCACCCAATCTGCTGCCATCCCTTCCAGGGTTCTGGTAACGCATCTCACTTTGGCTGCTTCAGAGGTGAACTCCCGCTCAAATTCTGCCATATAACTCCCAACTTGTACCAGGAAAAATCCCAAATCTCTGGGATTTCCTCCAAACTTTACATCTAGGGGGGCCAGGTGGCGTCTTCCAGGAACCACCCCTATTGCTGGGGCTCCCCGGGCGGCAACGGGCGGCTGCGCTGGCGTGGGCTGGGCAAGGGGGGTAGAGGTAGCTTGGCTCCCCCGGGCTGATCTCGTTCCCTCTTCCCCCTCATACCTTTGAGTCGTGCCGGGCTCCTCAGGAACATCCATAGAGAATTTCTTGGCTTGATCCAGTTTGCCTTCCATCTCCTCCCCCTCCTGCCACAGCCGTTCCCTCGCACCTTTTCGTCTTACAGTGATTCTGGGAGGAGGGGGGTCTTCAGGGTCTCTCCAAACAACCCCCAATGACCATCTGGGCATCTTGGCTGGGGTTTCTTCCAGAGTCAATTTGGCCAGCAGGTCAGCCACCGCCGCCTCCGGTAGCGGCATCGGCTGCCCCCCTGCAGCTCCCTGATCCCCTTCATCGCTGGTTGGAGACGACATGGGATGAAACCCCCTCGGAAGAAAAGTTGCTGTTTTCTCCGGGTGGGTTGATGTGGGAGTTTCGGAATAATGTCAGGCTGCGCTCCTTCTAAATCCCAAGAAAGAAATACTCAGACTCCATGGTGTAGAGCAAAGTTATCCTTTTACTGGGAAATAAAGTGGTAGCTACAAAGCAATTCCGAAACTGAGAAATTGGCGGGTAGAATGCACATACAAAGAAATAGGTTTGCTCCCACCCCCCAAAGTTCAAATGATTCTTCCAATTAAAACTTTTGATTCAGCTCATGTGGTCATCTCCAGATGGTGATGAAGCATCCTGTCAAATGACCTTGACATATTTTGCTAAAAGTTCACAGTTACGCAAAAGAGGACAGAAGATAGCCAAGAAACGGAAAGTTAAAGACAAGAATCCCCCCTCCCCTTGCTAGCCCAGCAAGGAATGCAAACACCTCCAGCTTTCTTCCCATATAAAATCCCCCCTCCCACCGTTGCCATGACAGCCGAGAGAAATAATGAAACAATAGCAGAAAGGTAGGGGGGGAAGGTATCTTGAGGCTGACAATGTTTCTGGGGTGGCTGACAAAATGGGATAGAGAGTAGGTAGGTTTTCATACATTCTTTGGGCCTTTGTGATTGAGATGCATTGTAATTGTGATTGAGTTCCTGTACAATAATGGGTCCTTCATTACCTTATTGGCATTTGCCAGATCCCTAAGGGGTCACAGAAGGGTCATGGCTGGCTCTACAGGCAAAAGGGGAAATGCAAATCTTAGGTGTTTGTCTGAGCTAATCTTGTCAGCTTTGGTTTTGTGTTGCTCATTTGGAGTGTTATGAATAGGTTGGCCAGTCTTTCTGAATGGATACAAAATCTCCATCCCTAAAGACCAGCCTCTTCAAACTTGGGGATGTTTTCCTCTGGTATGAAGACTGGGGCTGCTTTCTACCTTAGGGGAAATATTCTATCCTGCCTCCTTTTACTACTAAGAAAAAAGACTATTTTTGTTATATGTGGAAATTTACCCGTAAACACCTAAGATAAAGAGCAAGACAGACTCCATGTTTGCTCTTAATTTGAACTTTAGAGATCAGAACATTTATATAACTTATATAATGTGTTTATTCTGCTAAAGTTATGTAGAATTGCAAAATATTATGTCCTCGGCTTGGTCTGAGATGCATAAAGGGTTGCCTTGACATTATAAGAGTCATTAATGATCTCTTGTGTAATCTTTTAAGCAGAAAACAGGAAATCTGATGATAAGTGGTGAAGTGGAGAAAATTGCGGGATTTCCATGGATTTCTTATGAGAATCTCTGTAATTTCTATACGTGCAAAACTGGAAGTGTGATGTAATCTTCTAAATGTGATAATCCTATATAAGGTTGTATTTACTGGAAGGGGGTGCCTCCTTTCTCTCAAACTGTGGTCTGGGAGATCGGGGGTCAATATTGCAATATCTATTAAATAAAGCCTGTTACGGGTTCTGATTATTACAGTCTGTTGTTTTATTTTTATGATACTCTCACAATTCTAATCTGGGGAGATTAAAGACCGTCCTCTTAAAAAGCAACAAAAACAACCTTTGTCCAAAGATGCTTTGGAGAACAGAAGGTACAATTAATGTATGAGTGGAGTAAAATTAATACTTGATGGAAAAAATTACAGTATTTTAGGAGACTGCTTCTGGGGGATTTTTTTTCCTTTTGTATGTTGGCAAGACTCTAGAGTTATCCTATTGGGCAGCATACAAATTTGGTAAACTGAGAGGAGGTGGTGGAAATGAGCTGAGGTTGAACCACAATATTAAAAATACACCCAATGGATGTTGCTGGATCTCACTGTTTGTGTGTCTTCTAAATTTTTCAAGTGTTATAGCAACTATGTGATTTGTTAGAGAGTTTTTATTTCCTCCCCACAGGAATCATTAACTCATTTAATTCTCTGCAGGGATGCAGTTCCAGTAGCGACCAAGCCAGCAGAGATATTTGCAAGAATCAAGAGTTGACATGCTGATGTGTATTTCAATCTTCAGCACTGTGTTCAGCTGAAAATTAGAAGCTAATGAAGAGAATTAACACATGACTGTTCTACGCCACAGTTGGCAATGTTCTAGAGAATTGGGCAATGTAATGTTTGCTGTTTTCAAATCATCATCATAACAAGAAAAATAAATGCTGTCCATGTTTGATCTCTTGCTATTGCTACAAAGTAGTTGTACTGTGCAATACAATGGACAATTTTGTCCCAAAAGTGATTTTTCAAAAGGCAACTGGATCTTCTTTCTTTTTTCCTTGAAGACGTTCGCTTCTCATCCAAGAAGTTTCTCCAGTTCTGACTGGACTTTCTTTCTTTTTCCTTGAAGACATTTCTCTTCTCATCCAAAAAGTTTCTTCAGTCCTTCAAGGAAAAACCAAGAAAGTCAAGTTGCCTCTTGAAAAAGCACCTTTGGGACAACCATGATCTGGATGACTGAGGATCTCCATAGATATTTAGCAGTAGACAATTTTGCTTTCTTTCATTCTTTTTTTTTTTCCTGAATCACAAGTTTTTTCATCCCTCTCTGGAGAAAAAAAGTGTGAATTCGTGTATTCTATTATTATTCTCTAATAATAAAAACAAACCGAACAATAATTCTCATATACCTGTACAGGTAATCTTCAACTTATGACCACAATTGGGATCAAAATTCCTGTCATTAAGTGAGGTCATTGCTAAGTAAGTTGCACTCAATCTTTTATGCCTGGATTGTTAAGTGAATATTTATTATTTATTTATTTATTGAATTTATATTGCTGCCTATTCGCCCATGGTGATTCGAGTTGGCTTACAGAATGTAAGACCATATTTAAAACAAAAAAATATCCAATAAAAGCTAACAAAATGAATCAAATAAATTAAGTACAATAGAAAAAAAATCTGAAAAAAATAAAAAAAATAGGTCTTGCAAGGGTTTAGTTTCAACCTGTTGCTCCCTGTCCAGCCCAGTGGTGGGATTCAAATTTTTTTTACTACCAGTTCTATGGGCGTGGCTTTGTGGGCATGACATGGGAAGGTTACTGCAAAATCCTCATTTCCATCCCATTCCTGGGGGAAGGATATTCTTCAAAATCCCCATTCCCTCCCCATCCCACTAACCTGCTTTCCAGCTCTGTTCTCCTGTGCAGGGCAACCAAAGAAGACCCAGCCAATCAGCTGGGACTTGGAAGGCGGAGAACAGATGGGGGCAGGGCCAGTCAGAGGTGGGATTTGCCAGTTCTCCGAACTACTCAAAATGTCTGCTACTGGTTCTCCAGAACTGGTCCGAACCTTATGAATACCACCTCTGCTTCCAGCCCCAACAGCCTCCAGGCACTGCGAGAGGGGAAACACAGCAACACTTAACTTATCACGGGCCGAGACATAAAGCTGAGTATCATTGTTACATGAATCATAAAGTCACTAAATAAACTTGGCTTACACCATTCGCTTTGCTTGTGGGAAACCTGGTGGAACAACCGGAGGGGGTAGCAAATGCTCACTGAAACTACCAGTTCGCCTGAACTGCTACGAACCGGTAGAATCCCACCCTATGCTAAGGCGCTGGATAGGCCCTAAATAAATCTCGGCTGCTCTCTAATACCATGATGGCGAACCTATGGTATGCGTGCTGGAAGTGGCATGCTGAGCCATTTCTGCCAGGACACCAGCCGTCGCCCCAGTTCAGGTGAACTGGACATGCGTGCGCGCCTCCCACCAGCCAGCTGATTGTCAAATATCTGCTGTGTATGTGTGGGTGGCGGGACACGTAGGAGATATGCATACATACACAGAGGTGCGTGGGGTCCCAGGAGGTCGTGTGCACATGCACACATGGGTAGGGGGGGGTCACACATGCAGTGCATTATGGGTGCAGGCATGCACACTGTGCACATGCATGTACTTTTGGCATGCAGGAATAAAAAAAGTTAGCCATCACTGCTTTTACACCTGCCAATGTTTTGAATGATGGCAAAGAGTAGAATAGAATAGAATAGAATAGAATAGAATAGAATAGAATAGAATAGAATAGAATAGAATAGAATAGAATAGAATCAGAATCAGAATCAGAATCAGTATAAAATAGAATAGAATAGAATAAGAATAAGAATAAGAAATAGAATAGAATAGAATAGAATCAGAATAGAATAGAATCAGAATCAGAATCAGAATCAGAATCGGAATCGGAATCGGAATCGGATTCAGATTCAGATTCAGATTCAGATTCAGATTCAGAATAGAATAGAATAGAATAGAATAGAATAAGAATAAGAATAAGAAATAGAATAGAATCAGAATCAGAATAGAATAGAATAGAATAGAATAGAATAGAATCAGAATCAGAATCAGAATCAGAATCAGAATCAGAATCAGAATCAGAATCAGAATCAGAATCAGAATAGAATAGAATAAGAATAAGAATAAGAAATAGAATAGAATAGAATCAGAATCAGAATCAGAATCAGAATCAGAATAGAATAGAATAGAATAGAATAGAATAGAATAGAATCAGAATAGAATAGAATCAGAATCAGAATCAGAATCAGAATCAGAATCAGAATCAGAATCAGAATCAGAATCAGAATCAGAATCAGATTCAGATTCAGATTCAGATTCAGATTCAGATTCAGATTCAGATTCAGAATAGAATAGAATAGAATAGAATAGAATAGAATAGAATAGAATAAGAATAAGAATAAGAAATAGAATAGAATCAGAATAGAATAGAATAAGAATAAGAATAAGAATAAGAATAAGAAATAGAATAGAATAGAATAGAATAGAATAGAATAGAATAGAATCAGAATCAGAATCAGAATCGAATAGAGTAGAATAGAATAAGAATAAGAAATAGAATAGAATAGAATAGAATAGAATAGAATAGAATAGAATAGAATAGAATCAGAATCAGAATCAGAATCAGAATCAGAATCAGAATAGAATAGAATAAGAATAAGAATAAGAAATAGAATAGAATAGAATAGAATCAGAATCAGAATCAGAATAGAATAGAATAGAATAGAATAGAATAGAATAGAATAAGAATAAGAAATAGAATAGAATAGAATCAGAATCAGAATCAGAATCAGAATCAGAATCAGAATAGAATAGAATAGAATAGAATAGAATAAGAATAAGAATAAGAATAAGAATAAGAATAAGAAATAGAATAGAATAGAATAGAATAGAATAGAATCAGAATCAGAATCAGAATCGAATAGAGTAGAATAGAATAAGAATAAGAAATAGAATAGAATAGAATAGAATAGAATAGAATAGAATAGAATAGAATCAGAATCAGAATCAGAATCAGAATCAGAATCAGAATAGAATAGAATAAGAATAAGAATAAGAAATAGAATAGAATAGAATAGAATCAGAATCAGAATCAGAATAGAATAGAATAGAATAGAATAGAATAGAATAGAATAGAATCAGAATCAGAATCAGAATCAGAATCAGAATCGAATAGAATAGAATAGAATAGAATAGAATAGAATAGAATAGAATAAGAATAAGAATAAGAATAAGAAATAGAATAGAATAGAATCAGAATCAGAATCAGAATAGAATAGAATAGAATAGAATAGAATAGAATAGAATAGAATAGAATAGAATAAGAATAAGAAATAGAATAGAATAGAATAGAATCAGAATCAGAATCAGAATCAGAATCAGAATCAGAATCAGAATCAGAATCAGAATCAGAATCAGAATAGAATAGAATAGAATAGAATAAGAATAAGAATAAGAAATAGAATAGAATAGAATAATCAGAATCAGAATCAGAATCAGAATCAGAATCAGAATCAGAATCAGAATCAGAATAGAATAGAATAGAATAGAATAGAATCAGAATCAGAATCAGAATCAGAATCAGAATCAGAATAGAATAGAATAGAATAGAATCAGAATCAGAATCAGAATCAGAATCAGAATCGAATAGAATAGAATAGAATAGAATAGAATAGAATAAGAATAAGAAATAGAATAGAATCAGAATCAGAATCAGAATCAGAATCAGAATCAGAATCAGAATCAGAATAGAATAGAATAGAATAGAATAGAATAGAATAGAATAGAATAAGAATAAGAATAAGAAATAGAAATAGAAATAGAAATAGAAATAGAAATAGAATAGAATAGAATAGAATAGAATAGAATAGAATAGAATCAGAATAGAATAAAATAGAATAAAATAGAATAGAATAGAATAGAATAGAATAGAATTCTTTATTGGCCAAGTGTGATTGGACACACAAGGAATTTGTCTTGGAGCAAATGCTCTTGGTGTACATAAAAGAAAAGATACATTCGTCAAGAGTCAAGAATCATCAGGTACAACACTTAGTAATAGTCATAGGGTACAATCAGCAATCAAATCCTACTAGGAAACGGTCCATATAAATCGTAAGAATACAAGCAACAAGTTACAGTCTTGCAGTCACAGGTGGGAGGGGATGGGTGATAAGGAGTGATGAGAAGATGAACAGTGATAGTAATGCAGACTTTGTAAACAGTTGAACAGTGTTGAGGGAATTATTTTTTAGCATCAGCATCATTAAAAAAGAAAAGCAAAGCAACTGTTTCTAGGAATATGGTGGCCACCCTCACGTTTGAGAACTGTTAATGGAAAATGTGAGTCCTTCCCATCCAACTCAGTCAACAAGACGAGCTGTTCCATAAACCAAAAGGAGAAAAGAGCTGTAGGTACATTTGAGTTTCCTCTCATATATCAACAGTCAAGGTGCATTTATCTCCCAAGAACAGCTGGTGACGGAGAGATATTTGCTTTTAGGAAAGTTCTTTTCCTCTCTCTCACCTGTTTCAGTTCATTTACCTCCAAGATAAAAGAGTGCTTTGGTCTGTCTGTTTACAGCATCTTCTCTCCGGATCATAATTTTAATCCATTTGCTGGGCATAACCCCCCCTGCCCCCACCCCACTTTTTTTCCCTTCCCCCATCTTATTTTTAATCACCCGACAAGGAAGCATTTCATCATATACTCCAAGCTTACATCTCTCTAGTAAGGGGAGTCCTTGTATTATGACCACAATTGACAGCATAACAGAGTTGGAAGGGCCCTTCAGTGTCTTCTAGTCCAACCCCCTGCTCAGGCTGGAAATCCTAGAGACCATTTCAGACAAACGACCGTCCAGCTTCTCTCTGAAAACTTCCAGTATGGAGCACCCACAATTTCTGGAGATCACTGGTCAATTGATCTCACTTTTCAGGAAATTTCTCCTTATTTCTAGGTTGGTTCTCTCCTTGATTAGAATGTAGAATAACACGAGTTGGAAGGGACATTAGAGATCTTCTAGTCCAACCCACACCCTGCCTAGGCAGGAAATCCTATACCATTTCAGACAATTAGTTTCCATTCATTGCTTCTTGTTCTGCCTTCTGGTGCATTGGAGAATAGCTTGACTCCCTCTTCGTTGGGGCAGCCCCTGAGATGTTGGAACACTGCTATCATGTCACTCCTAGTCCTTCTTTTTATTGGACTAGACATACCCAGTTCCAGCAACTGTTCTTTCTATGTTTTAGCCTCCAGTCCCCTAATCCTCTTGGTTGCTCTTCTTTGCACTCTTTCTAGAATCTCAACATCTTTTTTTTTTTTTTTACATCGTGGCGACCAAAACTGGATGCACAATTCCAAATGTGGCCTTATCAAGGCCTTATAAAGTGGTATTAACACTTCACGTGATTTGATTCTATCCCTCTGTTAATGCAGCCTAGAACTGCGTTGGCTCTTTTGGCAGCTGCTGCACACAGCTGGCTCATCCCAAAGGTGTTTTTTCAACAATGTCATATCTGCCCTCATTCACTTGAATTTCTAAGCCCAACATTTCTGTGAGATGTTTGTTAACATAAAGGGAGACATTTGTTAAGTGAAGAAACTCCAGAAAGAGGAATGGACATCAGTTAGCATCAGTTAACATAGAAACATATAATAATGGACATAGAGTACAATGCAATACAATCAGTGCAATGCATAGAGCAGCCTGGTTCACCTAAGGTATCTTCTACCATATGTGGTAGTTATGCCCAGAAGCCCAAAAGTACTAGTCTAAAATATGGAGTTGGATAACAAGAAATAGTGGAAGATCAGACAGAGTTTAAACTGGAATTGTTCTTGTTGGGAATAATTAAAGGGAAATATAGTAAAAAGATTAAATATATTCTATTACATATATTGATAGCAACAAGGGTAGCATTCACACAATGTTGGGAACAGAATAACATGCCTTTGGAGGAATTAGTAATTCAAAAAAAAATTTAGATTGTGCTGAAATGGATAAATTTATGTTAAAACTAAAGGATAAAGAAGAGTCGGAGTATTACGAAGTTTGGGACAATTCGTACAAATGGTTGAACAATAGAAATAAGAATAATGGAGATAAGAAAATTATAGACAGCCTGGTCCATACGTTCTGGAGAGAGAGAAAGAGAGAGACATTCAAGGGTGGGATTCAGCTGGTTTGGACCAGTTTGGTTGAACCGGATGTTAAATTTACATCTGGTTCACCGAACCAGTAGTTGAACTGACCGGCTGGACCCACCCATCCTGTCCCACCCCTCCCAGGAGTCTCCCACGCAACCCGTTTTGGATTCAGGTAAGTGCAGGGTCCACACGGAGGCTCTGGGATGGTGAAAAATAGGCCTTCTGGGAGTCCGGAAATGGGCCTGTTTCCTGCTTCCAGAGGGCCTCCGGACCCAGGGGGAGGCCATTTTTGCCTTCCCAGAATCCCAAGGGAAGCCTCTGGACTCTTGGGAAGGCAAAAAATGGCCCTCCCAGAAGTGCCGGTAGGCCACGCCCACACCCACCCAGCAACCAAGCAGTGAACCAGTTGCTGGGATTTTTGAATTCCACCCCTGGATGCGGCCCTCAATCAAATCGAGTTCGATACCCCTGCTCTACGGTGTAATATTTTGAAAGCTGAAAATACTTTTAAGCCTAATTAAGACTGGAGATCTGTTTCAATCTCTCAGAAGTTGCGGGCATGTCATTTTTCTGCATATTGATATACTTTTTGTTTGTTTGTTTGTTTTTGCTGTTGTTAGGTCCTGCTAATGGCTGCAGCCAATCTTTCATTTTCCAGTGCAGCCAAACTTCATGACATGCCTCTAATGTAATCTAATTCTTCATTCCTCTATTTTAATTCTATTCTGTTCTAATTCTATTCCATTCCATTCCATTCCAATCAATCCAATCTAATCTAATCTATCTAATTCTTCATTCCTCTATTCTAATTCTATTGTATTCTATTCCATTCCGTTCCATTCTATTTCAATCCAATCCAATCCAATCTATCTAATTCTTCATTCCTCTATTCTATCCTATCCTATCCTATCTTATTCTATTTCAATCCAATCTAATCCAATCCAATCCAATCCAATCTAATCTAATCTATCTAAATCTTCATTCCTCTATTCTAATTCTATTCTATTCCATTCCATTTCAGCCCCATCCAATTCAATCTAATCTAATCTACTTCATTCCTCTATTCCAATTCTATTCTAATTCTATTCCAATCTATTCCAATCCAATCCAATTGTTCATTCCTCAGTTCTAATTCTATTCTATTCTACTCTGTTCTATTCCATTCTGTTAATATCACGGAATGACTAGGATTCTGTAAGGGTCTCCTGCTTGACCAGGGGTTGGACTAGAAGACCTCCAAAACTTCCAGTTCTGTTATTCTGTTAAGTGGCTGGAATTGTGAAAGAGTTAAATGCCACCTTCATTTGGGTTTACCATTGAAGGTGGCTTTGGACCAAGGTTTCTCAAAAAAGTAAATGTCATGCCCCTGTTGGAGTCTGATTTCAAGAGGGAGGTCGAGCAGCTGACAGGGAGTGGGAGTGTGGTTCTGGTGGCTGTGGAGGAAACTGGGGAAGGGCACAGTCCGGCTGGGCATTCAGAGGAAGACCCAGGGCCACCCCCTCTTCATCCTAGGGCATGCAGGGAAGAATGGATAACGGAGCAATGTGAGTTGCATGGTTTATTGGGGAGGAAAGGGCCCTGATTCCCTCCATTAGCTGCAGATGGGAAAGAGGATTTTAAAAGAGTGTTTGTGCACAGCCCCTTGCTGGAAGCAAAGCATGAATTATATTTGTTTGTTGAGGCTTATCTGGTTCTGGCGTCCTCCCAACTGTGTGTGTTTTTGTTATTTTTTGAAGTCTGCAATTCCTTATCCTGCCTTGTCTCGTTAATTGCTGCAGCGTGGTTTGTGTCAATTTTTTATTTATAATTTATATGTACTTTGTGTTAAGTCCTGAGCATGGGCGCAAGGAACGGAGACGAGACATCAAACGGTGACTTCAACTCTTTATTGTAAAATAAGAACAGAGCAAATACTTGGGCAGCAGCAGCTCTTTTATAGAGCTGGCTGCTGTCAAAACAACCAATGATTTGAGTTTACCGCTTTCACAAGCATCCAATCAGAGAGGCCCGTTAACAGCCAATCAAACTAGCCAGAAACAACCAATCACAACTATTTGCGGGCCAATGAGAAGTGCAGGATTACAAGCCTGCTGTAAAGTAAAGCTGTTTAGGGTTGTACCGCTGTGTTGGCTTAGTCCATAACACCCCTCCCCCCTAGGTTCCGTCTAAGGGGTGGGGTGACGTATTCTCGTAAATAGGCAGGTCGCTTCACCTGTCTGCTTGACCTGCGCTGTTCCACCGGTTTCTGTCCTGGCTCTGGTTCCGGTGGGCTGCTAGCTGGGTTGGATGGTGAAAACTGTGGCCCTGGGCTGCTTTCCCTGCTTATGCCAGTGCTGCCTTCTGGGTTCCCTGGATCTGTTTCCATCGCAGTGCTGTCATGCGGTGAGGCCACTCCCTGGCTCGGTTCTCCTTCTGACGGTGAGTATACCCTGGTTGGTTGTGTAGACTGTTGGGTTTCGATTGTTATTTCTTCTTCGGCCTCCTCAATGTTCCTTCCCCCCCACCCAGCTGGCGATTCCAGGGCTGAGATAGGACTAGGTGCTAGTCTGGAACGGAGTTGGTCTATGTGGCACTTCCACATCTTACCATCTGCAGTTTGTAGGCGATAGGATTGGGGTCCCGTAAGTTGCATTATGGTAGTGGGGACACACAATGGGTCGCCTGAGAAGTTTTTCGCAAACACGAGGTCACCTTCCTGGAATGCCCGACACTTGCTGCTGGATCCTGGGGGTTGTTCAGGCGTGTAGTTTGGGTGAAGGCGATCGAGATGCGAGCAAAGTTTCCGGCCCATCAGGAGTTCAGCTGGGGTTCTGTTCATGGTACTGTTTGGGGTTATGTGCTGGAGGAGAAGCATCCGGTTTATTTTGTCGTCAATGTTGCCGTGGTTCATTTTGTGCAGTCTTTTTTACAAATGGAACCATTCGCTCAGCCCTACCATTGGCCGCAGGGTGGGCTGGCGATGTTAAGGCATCCCAGATGCCCCGATCTGCCAGGTACTGTTCGAATGGCAGGGCAGTGAATTGGGGGCCATTATTGGAGACCAGGACATCCGGCAATCTGTGGGTAGTGAATAGCTTATTCAGCTTTTTAGTAACCGCCTCTGTGGTGGTGCTTTTCATCTTGTGGACTTCAAGCCAGTTTGAATAGGCATCCACTGTTAGGAGGAAAGTGTGTCCTCTTGTGGGTCCCGCAATCGATGTGGATACAGGACCAAGGACCTCGAGGCGTTTCCCACTGAGTTGGGGGAGTTTTTGGAGGAGTAGAGCAAGTCTCCTGGCATTTGCTGCACTTTGCTACCCAGGTCTCTATCTGTCTAACCCAGGCCACCATGCGTAACTCCTGGCCAATGCCTTTATCCGCACACGATGCCTGGATGTCCATCATGCAACATTTTTAATACCCTATGTTGCAATTTCTCCAGGATGACAACTCTGTCTCCCCACACGATGCAGCCCTTTTGGGAGAATAGCTCTGTTTGTCGATTCCTAAATGGCTTGAACATGTCATTGGTTGCGCTGACCGGCCAACCCCATTCCACCCAGCTGAGGACTCATGCCAAAACAGGGTCCTTTTTTGTTTCTAAAACAATGTTTCGAGCGGTCAGCGGCGGCGATTTAAGGGTTTCAATTTGCAATACGGCTAAGGTTGTAGCTGGGTCCTCTATGACGTCTGGTAGTGGAGAGCGGCTCAAAGCGTCAGCGTGGGGAATGGTTTTCTCCGGGCGGTGTTGCAATCAGTAATCGTAGGCAGCTAAAAATTCTGACCAACGTGTCATTCTTGGTGATAAGATATGGGGAGTTGGTTTGTTTCCCGCCAAAATATCAAGTAGCGGCTTGTGGCCTGTAATTATGGCAAAGGATCTCCCATACACATATTCATGGAAACGTTTAATTGCGGATACAATAGCGAGAGCCTCTTTATCAAGTTGACTATAGTTTCTTTCGGTCTTAGAAAAAGTTCTCGAAAAGAACGCAATAGGTGCCTCATTCCCATTTGGTAGGACATGGCTTAAAATGGCTCCCACTCCAAATGGTGAGGCGTCACAGGTAACCATCAAGGGTAGAGTCTCGTTGTATTGCATTAATACAGCATCGGAGGTTAAGAGGTCTTTTACTTGTTGGAATGCCCTTTCTTCATGCTGTCCACAGACCCAGGAAGTCTTTTTGTCGGGAAGTCGATGTAGAGGCTTGGCTACGGTCACCTTCTGTGGCAAGAAGATGTTATAAAAGTTAATGAGTCCCAGGAAGGCTTGGAGGTCTGTCTTATTCCTAGGTCTCGGGGCGTTTTTGATTGCGGTTAGTTTTTTTTCGGTGGGGTGGATTCCCTGTCTGTCGAGAAGGTATCCCAGGAACTCCACTCTCTCCGTACAAAGTTGACACTTGTCCCTTTTTACCTTCAGACCAGCGTCTTTAAATTTCTGAAGAACTCTTCTGAGTCATTGTACTAATAACTCTTTAGTGGGGGCAGCTATTAGGACGTCGTCAAAATAAGGCACGACGCCTTTTATGCCTTGTAATAGTCTCTCCATTAACCTTTGGAAAATGCCAGGTGCCATGCTTACTCCGAATTGGAGTCTATTGCACTTGAAGGTGCCTCTATGTATAACTATTGTCTGGGCTTCTGCAGTTGTCGCATCTACAGGTAGTTGCTGGTACGCCTGAGCTAAGTCCAATTTCGCAAATATTTTTCCGCCACCCAGGGAATGAAGAAGGTGTTGGACCACTGCCACTGGGTAAGCGCTCTGTTGAAGAGCATGATTTAGGGTGGCCCGGTAATCCCCACAAATTCTTAACAAACCATCTGGCTTCATGGGTATTACTATTGAAGTTTCCCAACGGGCATGGTCAATCGGTTTCAATACGCCCTGGGCTATCAGTTTATCTAGCTGCTCGTCGATCTTCGGCTTGAGGGCAAAAGGTACCTGACGAGGCTTAAGCCGAATGGGAGCTACATCGGGGCTGAGATTAAATGATATAGGGGTCCCCTTGTACTTGCCTAAGGTTCCTGTGAACACGTCCTGGAATTCCTGGATGAGGACCTCTTCCCAGTCGTCGCTTCTGGTTTGGTGTATGCCGGCTAGTTCAATCCCGAGTGGGGCGAACCACTGTAACCCTAATAAAATGGGTTGGTCACGATCGACGACAGTCAGGGGAAGCGTCACCGTGTGGTCCTTGAAGGATACTTTGACGTGGCTGGAACCGACAACTGGAATTCTGTTTCCCTGGTAGTCTTTTAGGATGATTCGTTGAGTGCTGAGGTCCTGGCGGCAGATGGCAGGGATCAGCTGTTTGAGGGTTTTCCAGGATACCATCGATAGGGATGATCCCGAATCGACTTCCATCACGCACGGTCGATTCTCAATAGTAACCCTTATGCGGATCTTTCTTGCATCAAACGATGAAGCGTGGCCAATAATAATGGTTTGGTGGGCCTCTTCTCATCTCGTTGAAGAGGCAGGTGCTCGATTTCTGTAGTAGTAGTGGTTGTTCCATTGGTGGTTCAGGCGGTCCCAATTCTCAGGAGGTTTGCCTGTCTCCCGGTGGAGGTTGTTCTCCCTTCAGCTGGGACTGGACTCTCGCTTGCTTCTGCAGACCTTTGCGATGTGGCCTCTTTTCCCGCAGGTACGGCAGAGTGCATCGAGGAATTTGCAGTCTGATCACGGGTGGTTTGCCCCTCAACCAGCACATTGGCGCGGACGTCTCTGGTTCCTTTGCTCTCATTCCGAGCGGAGCTGGTTGACCTCCTCTTCCTCACTGTCTGAGGATGACTTGAGGTCTTCGTGGTGGGTGGTGATAGCGTGTTTCTCAGCATTGACCGGGCTATCGTTAGCGAGTTGGCGAAGTGGTGCATTCGCTCGGCGCATTCGAGCGGCTGACTTCCTGGTTGCTTCTGTGGCAGTAGCGTCGGCAATGACATCTGCAAGGCTGATGTCTCCTTTCGCCATAAGTTTACTCTGCACGTGTGGTGCATCTAATCCCAGAACTATGCGGTCTCTCAGGGCTTCCTCGAGGTTTGCAAAACCACAAAGGCCTCCTAGGTTCCGGAGGTCGGCTATGAAATCCCCAATGCTCTCATTCTTCCGCTGGTCCCTCTGGTAAAACTCGTGTCTTCGTATCAGTGTAGGTACTGCGGGTGCGTAATGGGCCCGGAGGATTAGAGCGAGGGTATCCCAATCCATGGTCTTCACTTCCACCAGTTTGGCCAGTGCTTTAGCCATTTTGAAAATGGCAGGGCCTCAATGAGTCAGGAACAGCGCTCGTTTCTTGCCAGGTGTAGCATCTTTTAAATTGTTGGTCTCTAGGAACATCTGGAAGCGATCTATATACGAGTCCCAGTCTTCGGTTGCTGGGTCGAATGGAGTGGGTTGTATGGCACCGCTGGGCATCTTGCCGTTTGTTGCGTGCACTCTTCAGCCAGGTGCTCTGTCTTGTTCGATGCGTACTTAGTCAGCTCTATCGTCTCCGCATCCCACCTTCGTCGCCAATGTTAAGTCCTGAGCATGGGCACAAGGAACGGAGACGAGACATCAAACGGTGACTTCAACTTTTTATTGTAAAATAAGAACAGAGCAAATACTTGGAGAGCAGCAGCTCTTTTATAGAGCTGGCTGCTGTCAAAACAACCAATGGTTTGAGTTTATCGCTTTCACAAGCGTCCAATCAGAGGGGCCCGTTAACAGCCAATCAGACTGGCCAAAAACGACCAATCACGACTCGCTATTCACGGACCAATGAGAAGTGCAGGATTACAAGCCTGCTGTAAAGTAAAGCTGTTTAGGCTTGTACCGCTGCGTTGGCTTAGTCCATAACACTTTGGGTTCGGACTGAATTTCTTCCCTTTAAAAACTGTTCTTGGGAGAGTTTTCTTTTCTCCAACTGAAGATAACTGGACATTGGGGACCAAATTGGAGGTATTAAAGGGACTTTACCTATTTTTGCGACTTTGTTGCTTTTGTGCCACGCCCCGGGTCAACACAGTAAAGTTGCAATGCTCTGTTTGCATTTTAGAAATCTTACTTTGGAGTAAACAAAGATACCAAGAATTGGGCTGTAGGTGATTTTTTTAAAAAAAAAATAATTTTCATGGGTTCCTCTGATATGCACCTGTTATTTGTAAGGAGAAGGGCGGCACATCTCAAGGCTACAGATTCCTGTGGCTTTTTTTCATTCCAGAAAACGAGTCATGAAATTGATTGACCAAAAAGTGCAATAGCTCGTGCAGGATTGCTGCTTAAATTACAAAAGACAAGCCTCATAGACAAATAGACATATAAATCCTTTCTGACACTTAATTACACAAATTTTGATAGGGTGCCTACAGTGGCACTGATATATATGCGAGCACCCCTTAAATACATACATTAATGCAGCTTTTCTCAGTAAAATATTTGCCGCAAACCTTAGGTGTAACAAAATCCCAATTAAGCATTTTTGTTATAGGAGGAAGTGAGGGAGGGGGGCGTCCAGATCAACCCCCTCTCTTCCTGGTCTCAAAATGTGCTCCAAAAGTTCTCTAATTTCCCTTTTGGAAGAGAATTGTGATTTTTCCATCTGAAAGACAAAGGTTTATTCAGAGATGCAAAGAAGAATTTTGAAGAATTTGGATTGTAGAGGTATGTGGAAGTGGAAGAGTGTGTAGAAGGAAAGGCAAGAAAGAGACAAGTTTGATAAATTAACTTGCTTGTTTTTTGTGAATATAAAATAAACTTATTCCTCTGGTTGAATGTTGATGTTTTCCCTTCCTTGTGAGTCTTGAGTGAAAGTCTAGATATTTTTTCCCAGGAATAATTCAGTCACTCTTGTTATCTCTCTCCAAAGCAAAACAGTGAGTTCAAAGACCTTTCAGATAGGTCTCCATAAATGTGTTTCTGTGCATTTGGAGAAATAAATCTCCTGGCAAAATACATATTGATACTGGGAAACTGCCAGCTAGGCTGAAAGGAGAAGTCAAGTGAGGTCCTAGCTTGGAATCACTGTGCATGAAATACTTTTTTAAAAAAATTTAAAGATTTTATTGAACAAACAAACACAAACAAAAACTAAAAAAATACATTAAAAACATTGAACATGGTACAATCCTCCTAACCCACATATTTGTCTTACATTGCTAACTCACAAATAAAAAATCATACAAATTTACTATATCTATCTATCTATCTATCTATCTATCTATCTATCTATCTATCTATCTATCTATATCTAAATACATTTAATCATTTCTTATTGTTTTGATCCTTCCCCCTTTCTAACCAACCATAAAACTTATCCCATATTTTGTAGTAATCCATGCATGAAATCTTAGCTGGTTGTTCCCAAGGGAAGACAAGCAGTTCTTGTAACGCAGGTGATAAACAGTGAAGTTATTGATTAAGGTGGTCCATGAGTGGTTCTGGTTGTTTGTGCCTGAAAATAAAAGTGCCTAAACTGTCATTGATGTGACTCAAACATGACTACCTGCAAAACTTTGTAAGGGTACTTAGCAAATCAAGGACATGCATATTGAAATAAAACATCTCCAAAATATGAACAGATCTCTTAGGTGGGAAAACCAAGGAGGGTGATCAGAGAACATTGTGACATGATAGCTCTGCATTCTTGAAGGGAGAAGATCAGCAAAATGAAATTATTTACTTATTTATAGGATGCACGCATTACTCCAAGCCATGGAGCAGCTTATACTGTATGTCCTATTTATGCAAACCAGGTTAAAGAGTACAGAATCCAAACCACAAATAACACTACCATATAAATCACAGAGTCAGAGACAATGGAACTCTGCATTCATTAATCTTCAGATTATACAAAGGAGCAGCTCACAATGGGTCCACCCTGAAGGCTGTTAAAAAGAAAGAAATAAAACTGATCCCTGGATCTGAGGGGATGCCATTCAAACGTAGGAGAAAAGACATGACAGGATCCCAAAAAGATCTCAACAGACTTAACAATGAGCCCCATCCAACAAAAGGAAAATTTTAATGTGGAGAAGAGCAAGGTTTTAAAGTTAGGCAGGAAAAACCAAAGGTACAAGTTCAGATGAGGCGAAACCTGGCTCATAAACAAGAATTCTAAGAGGGATTTGGGATGATCCCTTAAACATGAGCCAGCCATGTGCAACAGCAGCCAAAAAAGTTAATACAATCCTCGGTGGCATAAACAGAGGCATAGAATCAAAACCAGATGAAATATTAGTACCACCTTAGTAAAACCACACCTGGAATGCTGCATCCAGTTTAGGTCACCGCCTGACAAAAACAGATATTGAGACTTTTGGAAAAAGTGCAGAGAAAATAAACGAAGGTTGTGATAACCCAAAGGGGTGTGGCACAAAGGCAACACAGCCAGATAATCAATAGGAGTCCCTTTAATAGCTCCAACTTTGCCCCCAATGTCCTGGTTACCTTCTGAGCAGGATAAAAACTCTCCCAGGAACAGCCTTTGACTGCAGGGAATCAAGTCCAAAACGTGGTCAACAAAAACTATAACTATAAGTCCAATCAAGGTTTGGAAGGGCAGGAGCAAGAATTCCAGACATGAAGGCACAGCAATAACTCAACACAGTTGGGAGGATGCCAGGAACACAGATAAGCAAGGACAACACAGGATAAAGGTACGTTTGCTCCCAGCAGCTGCCACAGTCAGCATTCAGTTCTTTTAAACTCTCATTCCCAGCTGTGGCTAATGAAAGGAATCAGGGCCCTTTCCTCCCCCATAAGCCATGCAACCCACATTGCTCTCTTCTTCATTCCTCCCTGCGTGCCCTGGGATGAAGAGTGGGGTGGGCCTGAGTTTTCCTCTGAACTCCTCTCTTGTTCTACCTCTTCCCTACTCTGCCCAGCTGGACTTTGCCCTTCCCCAGTTTCCTCCACAGCCAATGGAGAAGACAAATTCTTACCAGTTGAGCAGAAACACCAGGCAGAAATTGGTCCCAAGGATCTCCAGGCCCTAAATCAGAAACAATTAGATCACACACAGTGTTGTGTCGGACTCACTCCTTACTTTCCTCCAAGGATATAGGTAGGCTTATGTTAACCTTAACTCACCATAAATCTAGGTTTTGTGAGGACGACACGAGAAAACAGTTTGGGATTTTTCATATGCTTGGTAACACCGAAATGTCATTATTTTCCATTCATCCAACTGGAAATGGATGAACACATTTACGCACGGAAGAGAGTTCCAAGAAACGAGGGGGACTTTTTGTACCCAGCCAGGCAGCCTCCTCAAAATTGCCACCTCTGTTTCCGAGGAGCTATGAATGAGCAATGAAAACTTAGTCCAAAAGACAGAATTGCTGACATCAGAATCCAGACATGAGATGAAAAGGACATATTTATTTATTTTTGTGTTTCCTGTTGGGACACTTCTCCATTTTCGGTCGGGTGCAATTTCCCTCCACCTTTTGAATAGCTGTTCAAAAGGCTGGAAAGCTATGAAAAAGACTGGTGACGATCAGGGGTGGACTTCAAAAACTTTAGCAAAGGATTCTCTGCTTGGTTGCATGGCCTAGTCAGCCTCTTGCACCATGGCGGGGGCAGGGTTGCCCTCCCCGGACTCCACAGACTTTCCTCGACTCCTCATCCCGATAAAACCCCCTTTTATTTAGGTTAAAGGGAATTCCTCTCCAGAAAAGTTCTGGCCAACAGTTTTTCATGAGATTTCAGAATGACAGACCTTTATCAGGCTGGGAGAGTTGCCAGGCCGATAGGTTCCAAATGCCACACTGTAGCAGCAATTACTTGGCAAGAAGTCAGGAACAGATTTTCACCCTAATGAATTGAACTAATTGTCTCCTGCAGACACCACTCCCCTTTTGCTCCTCTTTATTCCTTCTGGGAGGAGCCATTCACTGTCCACTTGTGTCTTTACTCCTGATTCAACCCCTGTTCCTTAACTGTTCCCTTCTCCTGACAGCTCTGTGCATGCACACATAGAGAACAGGCTCCAGCTGTTCTTCTTTCCCAGTGATCTCTGACTCCAAAGGCAGCTGATAACTGTTGGATGGCCCTGGCCCCATCTCTGCCTCTGATGCAGAGCCCTCATCAGAGCCTTTCCCAGACTCCAGGACTGGCCGATATTCCTCCCCAACCTCCTCACTGTCCGAGTCTACCACCAGCTCGGCTGGCTGCTGGTGGGCCACAACACCCAACCCCTGTTCCATGCCAGAAACTGGTCCACGAAAACAAGTGAACAGTATGCAGAAAGTAGGTGAAACACCACACACACACACCTGGTCTGTGGAAAAACCTCTTTCCACAAAACAAGTCCCCGGCACCCAAAAAGTTGGGGGGGGGGCGCTGTTCTAAGCCAACCCTCCCCCAATCCCAATGAAGCAGAAGACCCTGTACCATTTCACGCATGTGTCTTCTTAACCACCTCCAGGGATGGAGCACCTATACCAAAACCAACTTTCTTTTCAGTTGCAATGTCCCTTAAATGCAGCATCCTTATCGATTTGAAAGGGCTCTAACCAATGAGAGCTGAGCAAAACCTTGTTTTCTCTCATTGAAGAAGAGAGCGGAGTTCCCGCTGTGCTAACTGTTGCTGAGATCGAAGGCCCTTGACTTCTTTTCGTCTCCACTTGGCACTGTCCAAGATCTTTTGTTCTTTCCATCAATTGGCTCATTGTGTTTCGGCTATTATTCCAGCAGGCAGCAGCTGCTACTCCATTATCCGAGGTGCTTTTTTTAGCTCCCAACACTCACCAACTCTATTAAATGTGGACTTTCAAGTTTCGGAAGAGCTACCACAAGGGAACGCAGGAATGAGTTGATGTGACTAATTGACTTTCTTCTGCCAAGAAGATACCAAGTGCAATTTCAGAACTTTGGGACCAAAATGATCTAGATTCAATCCCTCTGTTCAGAGGTGGGATTCCGCCAGTTCGTACCAGTTCTGGAGAACCGGTAGTGAAAAATTTAAGTAGTTCAGAGAACCGGCCAATCCCATCTCTGACTGCCCCCCCCACACACAACCCATCTCTTCTCTACCTCCCATTGAGTCCCAGCTGATTGACTGGATCTTCTTTGGTTGCCCTGAACAGGAGAACGGAGCTGGAAAGCAGGTCAGTGGGGTGGAGAGGGAAGGGGGATTTTGCAGTATCCTTCCCCTGCCATGCCCACTAAGCCACGCCCACAGAACACCATGCCCATCAAACCACTCCCACAGCTGATGGGCTGGGTCTCCTTTGGTTGCCCTGCACAGGAGAACAGAGCTGGAAAGCAGGTTAGTGGAGTGGGGAGGGAATGGGAATTTTACAGTATATTCTTCCCTTGCCACACCCACCAAGCCACACCCACAGAACTGTTAGTAACCATGAGGTGCTAGTACTGCTCTATAAAGCCTTAGTAAGAGCACACCTGGAATACTGCATCGAGTTTTAGTCACCACACTATAAAAATGATGATGAGACTCTAGAACCCTGATGGCGAAACTATGGCACGCGTGCTGCAAGTGGCATACAGAGCCATCTCTCCAGGCGACCCACAGGTTGAGAAAGAGTGCAGAGTAGATCAACAAAGATGATTAGGGGACTGGAGGTGAAACAGGAGTGGGATTCTACCGGTTCTGTCCACTTCTGTAGAACCGGTCGCTATGAAAAGCAGCAAACAGAGAGCATATATAGAACTGGTTCTATGTCTGCTGCTGTTTTGGCCCACCTGCCTGTTGGGGCTCTTATCTGATTTCCTGGGTTTTCAACCGCAGCTGCTTTGCACAACACAGCTGCAGTTGAAAAAGCAGGAAAGAGTCATTTGCACACATTGCTGCTCAGCTGTCCGGGCAGCTTAGCAGATCATAAATTGCACTCGCACGACTCACGTGACTCGTGCACACGCATGCACATGTGACGCAGAGCGACAGAACCGGTAGTTATACCGGTTGGATCCCATCCCTGAGGTTAAAGCATATGAAGAACTGTTCCATGGCTAGTCAGGTGAAGAGAAGGACCAGGGGAGACATGATAGCTGTGTCCTAATACTTGAGGGGTCAAGCTGTTTTCCAAAGCACCTGAAGGCCAGAAAAGGAATAATGGATGGAAACTAATCAAGGAGAGATTCATCCTAGACATAAGGAGAAATTTTCTGACCATGAGAACAATCAACTTATGGAACAGAAGTTGCCTTTGGAAGTTGTGGAAACTTCATCCCTGGAAGCTTTCAAGAAGAGACTGGACTGCCATCTGTCAGAAATGGCGTCGTGTCTCCTGCTTGGATTAGATACAAGATCCCTTCCAACACATACAAGATCCCTTCCAACACTATTATTCTGTTGTTGTTGTTGTTATTGTTATTTCTATGTACCTGTTGATAGTCGATTTGTCTGAGTGCCAGGCTTCTGTACCATTTTTGGACTCGGCTTGGTCTAGGATTTCTGATTCGGCTAGTCTCTACCCACCATTGCTCCTGAAGTTGTGGAAAACAGCTAAACAGGCTCAACAGCGTTATCCCATTTCAATTAGACAATTTGAAATTACAGCGTATATGTAGTACAGCACAGGATTCAGAATTCTTTCTGGCAAGGGTTTCTGGACAGAAAAAATTAGTGCCATCTGGTCTCTTTTTTAAAAAAAAAAAATCAGTTCAGCAGTGGGTAAAAAAAGACTAATCATTGGAAAGAGTTTCAAAAAAACATTTGAAGCATGATGCTTTAATGCTTCAATGCTTCCAATGTTAATGGCGTTAGCATGGATGAGCATTATCGGTGGCTCCTGATAAAGAGAGATAACTCACCCCTCTGAAGAACGAAGCCAAGTCACCTGATGGTTGGATCCACACATGCTTCAAACATGTTTTGGAAGAAATGCTTTGGACTCCACGCCAGAGTGAGCGCTTCACTTCTCCGCTGGCAGTTTTAAGTAGGTGATTACAGACTTGGAAACACCAACCATAAAAGGGAACATCATAAAATAGTAACTAAAATTTAATGTCATTTACCTCATCTCGATTCCCATTAAAAATATAGCCTACTGAGAAATCTTGCTAAAAAAAAGAAAAGAAAGCAAAATGATGTTTGATCCTTACGTATCGTAAGCTATCATCCACTGTGATCATTAAGTTCGCAGGTGATACCAACGTATTGGGTCTCATTACAGGTGGAGACAAAACAGCGTACAGGGGGAAGGTTCAAAAATTATCCTCATGGTGCCTGGAAAACAACCTGCATCTGAACATCAGCAAGACAAAGGAGATGATGTTAGACTTCCAGAAGAAGAGAGAGGAACCTGTCCCACTTTACATCGAGGGGGGCTGTGTGGAGCGTGTTTCCTCCTTTAAATTCCTGAGAGTCTACCTCAGCGAAAATCTTACCTGGAAAATCAACACAACCCAGTTGGCCAGAAAGGCCCAACAGAGACTCCATTTCCTTAGGGTTTTGTGAAGGAATAAAGTGGAACAACAACTGATGATCTCCTTTTACCGGTCCACAATAGAAAGTGTGATGACCCAGAGTGTAACACAAACATAACAAAATCCAAAATATAAATAAATGTCCTTTAATGCCTCCAACTTGGCCTCACTGTTCAATTATTCTCAGTTGGAGATAAAACATATTCAAAAATAGTCTTCAAAAGAAAGCAATACAGTCTGAACTTAATGAGCAGATAGAGGTGAAATAAAAAACTAAAACAAACTATAATGAAGGAAGTTCCAACAATGGACCAGGATAAGTAATTACCAGCTTCAAGGAGATAACAAGGCACAGTGTGTTGGAAGAACACCAACCAAGATAACTTCAGCCCAAAATAAAACATACATTGCTTCTGGCAATGCTGTGTTTTGACTGCCTCTCTTATATACTATTCTCCTCAGCTGCAACCAATGAGGGGGATCATGGCCACTTCCTCTCTCATAAGCCAGGTTGTTTTCTTCTCCATTCCTTCCTGCATGCCCTAGGATGAAGAGGAGATGGGCCTGGTTCTTCCTCTGACTGCCCAACCACTCTCTGCCCTTCCCCAGCCTCCTCCACAACCTCTGGAGCCCCACTTCCACTCCCTGTCACCTGTTCCTCCTTTTCCTCAGAGTTCAACTCTAACAAGGGCATGACAGAAAGTGTCCTCTCATATTGTATGACAGTGTAGTTTGCTGGCTTGACAGCCACGGATTAAAAGACATTACAGAGGGTGGTGAGCACAGCATAAAACATTGTGGGCTGTCCCCTGATACCTCTAGATGATCTCCCTAGGACTCACTGCCTTAGAAGAGTGAGGAAAATTCTCAGGGATGACTCACATCTCAGTCAGCACTTCTTCACTCTCCTACCATCGGATGGGAAATATAGAAGCATAGCCAGCTGCACCAACAGGCTGAAGAACAGTTTCTACCCCTGGGCTGCCAGACTCCTGAATGGAAAATAACTTCATGTCAACATAGTAGGACAGACTTACAGGGCTGGCATGTTGTGCAACAAGGTCCCATATAGGGTAATAAGATTGGGACTGGGTTATTTGTGTCCTCACTGTGAGTTGTGTTGGGTGTGTGTGCACGAAGGGAGGCTCAGCCAATCACATTGTGGATATGTTGTACTCTGACAATAAAGTAATAATAATAATCACCCTGGAGGTTCTATCAACTGGAAAACAATTAAGATTCATCCAGGTGAATTTGCTATGGCCTAGCAATCTTTTTTTTTTTTTTTTTTTTGAATTAAGGACTTGATATACCTTGAGTGAGAATCAGAACAGTGCTTGTCTCATACAGACCCATTCAACTGACTCACAAACAGAGTTAGAAAATTGTTGTATCCAAATTACTCAGAAAAAAAAAAGATTAAATGGGATCTAGAAAACTCTTTGGCATTAGGATAAGTAAATGTGCTTCAACTATTTTCTGGTAAGATTCTCTAAATATATAACCTGTTTTTTTTTTTTTTTTTTAATAAATAAAGCCTTTAGAAACTAAGCCTTTAGAAAGCCTTAGCTAAGGCCACAGCTGGAATACTGCATAGAGTTTTGGTCACCACATTACAAAAAAAGATGTTGAGACTTTGGAAAAAGTTCTGAGAAGAGCAACTAAGATGATCAAAGGCCTGGAGTCTAAAATGTATGAAGAATGGTTGCAGGAATTGGGTTTGGCTAGTCTAAAGAAAAGAAGAATTAGGAGGGGACATGATAGCAGTCTTCCAGTATTTGAGGGAGGGGATCAATCTATTTTCCAAAGCACCTGAAGGCAGGATAAGAAACAATGGGTGGAAACTAATCAAGGAGAGAAGCAACCTGGAATTAAAGAGAAACTTCCGAAAAGTGAGCACAATCAACCAGTGGAACAGCTTCAGAAGTTGTGGGGAAGTTTTTAAGAAGAGACTGGACAGTCACTTGTCTGAAATGATATAGGATCTCCTGCCAGAGCAGGGAGCTGGACTAGAAGAACTCCAAGGTCCGTTCCAGCTCTATGCTATTCTATTCTATGCTATGCTACGCTACGCTATTTTCTATTCTATTCCATTCTCTCTTCCTTAGGATATTAGACATTGCTCCTTGGGAAGGTTTGCCTTGAGTTAGTTCAGTGCAACTCTGCATTGATCTTCCAATTCATCAGAAATTTACGCTCTTCTGAGTCACTCCTCTGCAAGACAATTTTAGTGCCAAAGCAATAAGACAACAGTGGAAAATGTATACAAAGCAGCTTCAAGGGCAAAATCTTAGGAGAACTCTGCAGAAGTGACAAATAACAGCAGAGATAGCAAAACTGTTTCCCAATTCCCTTATTAGCCATTTGGGTCATCTGTACCACTATGCAAATTTAAATTTTTGCAAGCCTCTTCCACATAGGCTGAAGTTAATTCTGAGCAAACTTATTCAGAGGTAAGGAACAATGGTTTTTTCCCCCCATGAAAGGAACTGCCTGAACAAAAATAAGTCTGACTTTTGCCAAAAATGTTAGAAGTTAAAAGGAGGATGCTGGATGGTGATTGTTGTGGTTCACCGGCAGCAGGTGTGGATGGCTGAGGCCTCTGAGAGCGAGGATTCGGATGAGGGGCCTGCAGGTGATTCAGAGATAGGGCAGGGACTATCGGAGAGTGGGGTGCTGCCTTCAGAGCTTGTGGAGTCCAGCAGCAGTGACAAAGAGGACCCCGGGGTGCCTGTGCTCAGTGTGCGTGAGCGTAGGGCTGCTCAAAGGACAAAGCAGCTGAAACAGCATGGGCAACTTGGGAGTAAGGCTACAAGGTGATGGCTCCTCCCATAAGGGATAAAAGCCAGCCTTCGGGGTTGGCTTCTTTGCAGGAAGCAAAGTTCTTTCAACTCCAAGTTCTCATGGAAGTCCTGTCTGTTCTGGTTCATGTTTGGAGTCTTTTGGTTTGGAATATTTCTCTACAGTTAATCTTGTATTTCTGCAGCCTTTCGTAACCTTGAAAGGGCTTGCTCTTATCTGGGACAATTAGTTTTAATGACTCTTTGCTGTGAATGAGCAGAATTCACAGAGATGCATTAAAAAGGTTTGCTTTTCTATATACTTTGTGTTTATTTTATTTGAGCAAGACTTGGATCAGAACAGTGATCTATTTTGCCTCTGTGTTCATGGACATCTCTTGGCACATGGGAGCAGTGCACTCCACCCAATGGAGGACATTTGGCAGAACATCCAACCTTCAACTTACAAAAAGAAAGAACTTGGTATCGATAGAAGAAAATATTTGAAGCTCAGCATAGAACTGTGCTTGCAGACATTTCACAACCTAGCTAGGTCACATCAACAGTGCCAAATAGGAGCAGGAGGAGCACTGGAGGTCCTTGGTGCTCTCTGAGTACCTTAACAGTGTTAACTTATTTAGACTCTTTTACAGGGCTGGGATTCAGCTGGTGTGGACTGGTTCGGACGAACTGGTAATTACACTGTTTGAATCCCACCACTGCTCTTTTACTGGAATTGAGGATGTTATCTAGCTTGGTAATGAAATGTCTGCAAGAAAATAACCCTAGCTCAAGGACAGAAATGACTTTATGATTTTTCCCTGCATATTTTGCTGCTCATTAATAGAATTATTTCAAGAACAAATAGAAACCTTGTGAAACATTCTTCATCACCTGTAAGGCTCCTGAATTTTTGCACCAAGAAGAGTTTTAAAAATGCCGTTGACTCCTCTTCCTTATTGGCAAAACAAACAAGTTTATAACTTTGTTTCCACCTTTTAAACAACCACAAGGGTAAAATACTAGATCACAGGATTTTGCTTAAGGAGCCAAGCAAGGAAATTTATGGTAATCTTTAAAGCAACTGGCAGTATACTATATATGCAATTATTCATGCTGTTCTTCAGTTTTGAGTTCAAACAGAAAATGTTTAAACCAAAATAAACCATGAAGCATCTTTAATGCCCAAAACAAAACACATTCCTTGTACATATAACCTAATGCTTCTTCCAAAATGTGTTCCTTTGAACATACAGGGCCTCTTATATCACCGTTGTAAAACACAGTTTCTTAAATGGAAAAATCAGGTCATACAGACAGCCACTATCAGTCTCTCTCCCTTACTCTGTAGGCAGAAAATACATTTACATTTTAAAGGCTACAGGGCCAATCATGCTGTGATTTTGGTCGCGCTTCGTGAAATATTAATGAGTTCCTCTTTATGGAATCCTGAATTTATTTCCAACTTAGGACTTTTTATAGCTTAAAAGCTCATTAGGTTGTTTTGACTTTTCACCAGTAGAAAACAACACCAATGAAAAAAATCAAGAACAAAAATTTTTTTTTAAGAAAAGTACTTTTTTGGGAGGGGTAATGAAATTCAAGGACACCAATGTCACCAAAGCAATTTAGCTTCATTGCCTGTTTGTCTGAGAGTACATTCTGCAGAATAAATATGCCCCAGTATCTATTTTCAAGTGATATGTTCCCCAAAATGTTATTTTCCTCTTATCTGCAGCCCATAGCAAAAACAATTACTACCAACCTGCCTTCCATGGAGGACCTGTATGCTGCACGAGTCAAAAAGAGGGCTGTGAAAATACTTACAGACCCCTCACATCCCGGACATAAACTGTTTCAACTCCTTCCTTCAAAACGACCCTAAAGAGCACTACACACCAGAACAACTAGATACAAGGACAGTTTTTCCCCAAAAGTATTCACTTTGCTAAACAAATAATTCCCTCAACACTGTTCAACTATTACAAAGTCTGCACTACTATTACTATTAATCCTCTCACCACTCCTTATCACCCATCCCCTCCCACTTGTGACTGTATGACTGTAACTGTATCGCTTGTATCCTTACGATTTGTATTGACTGTTTCCTAGTATGATTTGATTACTTATTGTACCCTATGACTGTCATTAAGTGTTGCACCTTATGATCCTTGACTCTTGGCGAATGTATCTTTTCTTTTATGTGCACTGAGAGTATTTGCACCAAGACAAATTCCTTGTGTGTCCAATCACACTTGGCCAATAAAGAATTCTATTCTATTCTATTCTATTAAAATTATCCTCACTGGTTCCAACTTTAAGATATTGATTATCCTCTTCTCCCAGCAAATTTTTGTCTATGAGTTTATCAACAGTAGGTTGAAAGCAGGGGCGTGCAGCCTCTAGATTCCCCTCTCCACTACCCTTGGAGGCCATTTTGACTTGCTCCTGGTATCAAATACCCTTTTTTTTTGTAACAAATTTTATTAATTTTACAAAAACAATACACAAATAATCCAGGCATAACAACTTGAAAAATCTTTTCTAAAAAAAATAAATAATTAAAGAAGAAAGCCAATAGAACATACAAAATAATTCCAAATTGTAATATCAATATTTACGTTATCTATTTAACTTCATATCTTATCCCGACTTCTCCTTTTCATTCTAGTTATCCAAATTATATTTCTTGCTTATTAAAATTTTATTGCCTTTCATAAACATACAAAACACAGAACATAGAAAAAAAACAACCTAAAACATTTTTTCTGAAGGCTGCTTGATCCCGAGTTGAAACTCTTCACACAGATACAAATTCAAACATCATATTCACTTTATATATCCTTCCATATCTTATTATCATTTTCAATATCATTCTTTGTCTGTTCTATTTCCAACTATCCATTCATCTTTTTTCTTTTAATATACTTCTCCTATACATTAATTGGAGTGACGCCTTTAACTTATTGTCCTAACTTAAAATTACTTCATATTACACTTAATTTATCTTGGGATTCTGTTTAGTACATTCTAAAATTACACAATAAATTTTATAAAGAAGGTAAAAACCCAGCAATAACTAAATAAAATCCTATATAAGCACTATCCATATCATTAAAAAAAAAACTAATCGTATATATTAATACTCATTTATATCTTAAGCATTTTACTCTAGATACACATATAAGGACACAATCTTATGTACCTTCCAGAATCCCCCCCTTTTTTTTTCAATTAGATTCACCCATTGTCTCTAAATAAGCTTTTTTTCTTTAGATCTTGCTTCCCACCATTAAGGCTTCTCCTCCCCCCCTTTCTCTCTTGCTTATTCTTCTCCTTGCCCTTTTTACCCCTTTGTCTCTCCTCCTCCCTTTTCTTACTCCCTTTCCTTTGCTTTCTAACCTTGCATCCATCTTTCCTCTCATTTTTCTCTTTTTTGATTGTTTTTTCAAACCTTAAAATCCCTTTTTCTTATCCTCTTTCTCCTCCTCCCTGGAAAAAAACCCATTGTTCATCAAAGATGGCTTCTTCTTCCTCTTCTTCTTTGTCCCAGTCATTCTGCTGCGTAGTCAACTTTTCATAAGTGCATAACGCCATTTCTAAAAATTGAAATAAAGTGCCCAAAGTATCTTTTCCATCTTGTTATTCCTTTTTATATTTTTGATATTCAGTTTTTAATTCATCCACAAGCGATGCCATCATAAAAAGAGAAACTTTTCCCCAAACAACCACCCAAGTATTTTTAATGAAGAATAATTCAAAAAAGATTCCAAAAGTTGATACTTTTTTCCCCTTCTTCTACTTCTCTTTCTAGGGTTACTGTTTAATCAAAGAGGTCCAATTACCATATATCTTTCTTTAGAATTCTAGGCAATCTCCTCCTTTTTCAACTTCTGCTCCAATTTTTTTCCTCTCCCTTCCCACTTACAACAACAATTTTTAAATGATCAGAAATCCATACCTCCAATAAGGGTTTTCCGATTTCTTAAATTATTAAGTCCAATGTCCAAAGAATCTTTTGTTCAGTGCCCAAAAAAATTTCCAATCTTCATCTGCTGTTTCTATGGGGTGGGAGAGTGAAGAAAAAAAAAGTTTCCCTTTAACAGCTTAATCCGCTGCTTTCCGATCTTCTTAGGGATACAATGTATCCTCCAGCAATTCAAACAATTCAGTTCCAAAGAGTTTCAGAGATGTTGATTGATCCGGCTCAGCCAGCACTTTCACTTTTCCTGCTTCCTCCAGCACAATCTTACCCAGTTGCAGGCTTCTTCGTGGTGGCCATTACTGACCGCTGCTCCACCACCTCAGGAAAAAGGGGTTTTTCCAGATGAGGAGGGGGTCAGCGACACCCCCAACCCCCTGTCCGGCTCCCCTCTCTCTTCGGCTGCCTCTACAGGGCAGCCATATCCCCTGGATCCATTTGGATCGGGGGCACCTCGACGGCAAGCGCAGCAGGAATCGTGGACGGTCGCGAATTCCTGCTGCCACCGAAGCCACATGGAACCGGACTGTATCAAATACACATTTACACCATTGTGTATGCACGCACACACACTTGCTCTGGAAATTAGCAAAGTGAGTGAGATAACAAAACACAAGAAGCACAAACCAAACAAAGAAGCGGCGGGGGGGGGGTCAAATTATTCTCCAAAGCCCCAGAGGGCAGGACAAGAAACAATGGTTGGTAACCTCAAGAGAGAAGCAACCTGGAATTAAGGAGAAACTTTCTAACAATGAGAACAATTAATCAGTAGTACAGAAGTTCCCTGTGATTTTTTGAGTTGTGTTCCTGTCAGGAAATATCTTCATATTTCTAGGTTGTCCTGCCTTCAGGTACTTTGAAAAATAGGTTGATCCACCCTTTTTTTGGGCAGCCCCTGTGATATTGGAAGACTGCTATCATGTCACCTTAGTCTTTCTTTTCATCAGACTAGCCAGGCCCAATTCTTGCAACCGTTCATTGTATGTTTTAGCTTCCAGTCCCCTAATCCTCTTTGTTGCTCTTCTCTGCACTCTTTCTAGACATCTCAACATCTTTTTTACATTGTGGCAACCAAAACTGGATGCAGTATCCCAAGTGTGGCCTTACCAAGGCACTGTAAAGTGAGATTAACACTTCATGTAGTCTTGGTTCTATCCCTCTGTTTATGCAGCCTAGAACTGTGTTGGATTTTTTGACAGCTGCCTCACACTGCTGGCTCATAGTTAAGCAATTGTCCACTAGGACTCCAAGACCCCTCTCACAGTTACTACTACTGAACCAGGTACCACCCATACTGTACCTATGCATTGGGGTTTTCTAAATGTAGAGCCTTACCTTTTTTTTCACTGTTGAATTTCATTTTGTTAGATAGCACCCAATTTTCAGGTCTGTCAAGATCCTTCTGGAGTGTTGGCGATTCCTGCCAGCTTGCTGTCATCTCTAAATTTGATGAGTTTCACAATCATTGTGGAAGATATTGAAGAGTACTGGGCTTAAGTCAGAGCCTTGGGATGCCTCACTGCATGCTTTCCTCCATGTAGATCAGCGGTGGGATTCAAAATTCTTTACTACTGGCTCTGTGGGTGTAGCTTGGTGGGCGTGGTGTGGCTTGATGGGTGTGGCTTGGTAGGCGTGGCAAGGGAAGGATACTGCAAAATCCCCATTCCCTCCCCACCCCACTAACCTGCTTTCCAGCTCCGTTCTCCTGTGCAGGGCAACCAAAGGAGACCCAGCCAATCAGCTGAGATTCAATGGGAGGCAGAGAATAGATGGGGTTGGCGGGGCAAGTCAGAGATGGGATTGGCTGGTTCTCTGAACGACTCAAAATTTCCACTACCAGTTCTCCAGAACTGGTCAGAACCTGCTGAATATCGCCTCTGATGTAGATGCTGTTCCACTGAGACCCACACATTGAGTGCCATTGAACCACAACAGAACCACAACAGATTCTAAATCATAAAGATTGCAGCTTCCACTTACCTACTGCTCTGTGTTGCAAGTGACTACTGGATAAATCTCTCCATTACGAGATCTATAATTAGATTTATTTTCCATTTCCTGGAGCTGTCCCTGGGGTTCCAAAGCCACCGAAGCAGCCCTTGGAGAAGCTCCTATGGTGAGTGGCCCTGCCTATCATTATATCTCAACAACTAAATCTACATTTCTTACAAGTCCCCAGATTACCTCGTTCATTTGCTCTTAATAAGCAGTCATCATCCCAGCAGCTGGTCTTCCCCATTCCCCTGTGGTTGTGTTCAAATGATAAATTGTTTAACCTTGACAGAATTTCAAACACGTTAGCTGCCCATGAAATAATAAATTAACCGAGTTTCATTTCTGCAATTAGTGTTAGTTATTGCTTCGGCAGTGTCCTTAGTACAAACTCTGGCTCTCTTCCTCAAGGCACCGCTAGACTTCTGAACAGTATATTTGATGGCTAGCTAAACACTGTCCATGAAATGTTAGGTCCAGAAATAAAATAAACCAAAAGAGAAACAGGGGTGGAGGGAGGAGGGAGGAGAGAATGGTATTATACAGTAGCTGATCCAATTTCCTTTAAAATATCATCCAGATGAAGGATACTTCAATGGCACATGCAGTGGTCATTGTCATTCTGGAAAGCATTGCTTTTTAATCACATTAAAAGGTGCGTGATTCAACTCCCAGGTGTTGTGTCCTGGCAGCAAATTCGGACAGTAAGGAGGTTGGGGAGGAACATGGGCCAGTCCTAGAATCTGGAGAAGGCTCTGAATCAGAGTGCTCTGAACCGAAGGCAGAGATGGGGCCAGGGCCATCCGATAGTTATCAGCTGCCTTAGGAGTCAGAGATCAGTGGGGAAGAAGAACAGCTGGAGCCTGTTCCCAGTGTGCGTATGCACAAAGCTGCCAGACAAGGGAACAGCTAAGGAACAAGGGTCGACTTGGGAGTAAAGGCACAGGTAGATGGTGAATGGCCCCTCTCATAGGGAATAAAGAGAAATGAAAGGGGAGTGGGGTTTTGCAGAGACAATTAGTTCATTTGAGTGAAGATCTGTTCCTGCGTTCTTGCCAAGCATTATCTGCTATAGTGTGGTGTCTGAAAGATATCAGCCTGGCAACTCTCCAAGCCTGATAAAGATCTGTAACTGTGAAATATCTTGAAAGACTGTTGTTCAGGTCTTTGCTGGAGAGGAATTCAATGTAAACTAAATAAAAAGGGTTTATCAGGACAAGGAGTCGGCTTCGTGCTGTTGTGGAAGGATGCCCTAATTGAAAGAGGGGAACCTCCAAGTATCCATCTGAATCAGAAGAACAGAGATTAGGAGAGATGAACAGCCAGCATTATTTAGCGTAACTTTGAATAAATAGCCATCAGAGATCATGTACTTTGCAGCAAAATATGTTTTTTCAATTCAAACTCTCTAAAAAGAATGCAAATGACCAGCTTGTCTTCAAGGAGTATAAATCCTTCCATTCCCCACCGTCTAGTCAGAACGGAAGAAGCTTCTTGGATGAGAAGCAAAACCTCTTCAAAGAAAGTCCAGTTGCTTCTGGAAAGAAGCATCCTGAGGACACAGATGAACCTCCAAGCAGCCTCAACGACTCTCTAAAAAGGATGCAAATGACCAGCTTGTCTGCAAGGAGTATAAATCCTTCCATTCCCCACTATCTAGTCAGAACAGAAGAAGCTTCTTGGATGAGAAGCGAAACGTCTTCAAAAGAAAAAATAAGGAAGTCCAATTGCCTCTTGAAAAAGCACCTTTGGGCTAACCATGTCCCTGATGAACTGAGAATCTGCATAGATACTTCTTATCTAGCATATAACTCTAGGGCTTCCTGATGCCCTTTCTGTAAACACAGTTACTGCAGGTAGTCCTCTAGTTACAACAGTTCATTTAGTGACTGTCCAAAGTTACAATGGCACTGGGAACAGTGATTGATGCCCGTTTTTCAGGTACAACCTTTTGTAGTATTGTCATGATCAGGTGATCAAAATTCAGATGCTTGGCAACTGATTCATATTTATGACGGTCGCAGTGTCCCTGGATTACATGATCCAATTCCTTTTTGCGATCTTCTGGCAAACTAAGTCTCAGCTGCCTCTGGTCTCTCGGTCTCCCACCTGGAAAAAAACACCAGGACTCACGGCAGCTTCCTTCACCCGTGTGCTTACCACCTTTTCTTATTATCCCATCATCGTGCTCAGTTCTGTGATTACCCATCACCATGGCCATTTCCCTGCGAACTTCAGCCACCGCTTATTTCTCTGTCAGTCCCAGGTTCATTAGCTGCTACCCATTTCCAGACTGCAGCAATCCCCCTGTCGCTTTCTGATGACATCATCCTAATCTCTCCATAGTCAGCGCAACCGTCAGCTGTGCAATCCCCCAGTCGCCTTCCAATGACATTGTCCTTGTCTCTCCATAGTCAGCGCAACTGCCAGCTGCTGCAATCCCCGTCGCTTTCTGATGACATCATACTAGTCTCTCCATAGTCAGTGCAACCATCAGCTGCTGCAATCCCCCTGTCACCTTCTGATGACATCATCCTAGTCTCTCCATAGTCAGGGCAACTGTCAGCTGGCTGTTGGGACCCAGCTTTCATCTGGAGCCCACTCTGTGTGGTCTTTGAGCAGTGTGGAGTCATGAAGCATCGGTAAGCCTCGGAGTGTAGGGTTGTAAAGTGCTCTTAGCATCAGCTGCTGGTGCGGTGATGAGGTAAATGGCAGTTCTTCCCACCACCCAACATTGTTGTCAGTCTCCGGCGTGTGTCGCATTGTGTCCGGAGCTGGACACAAAGTCTATGGGGAAGCCAGATTCATTCAACAACCTTGTTACTAACTTATCCACTATGGTGATTCACATAACAATCATGGCAAGAAAAAGTTATCAAAGAGAGACAAAGCTCATTTAACAAATGCCTCACTTATCAACATGAGTTTTGGGTTCAAATTGCAGCCATAAGTCGAGGACAACGCATCTTGATCAATTCTCGAGACTAGGAAGCTGACACGAAGGAGATGTCTCGTAACCTTGAATTGGGAAAGGCATGGCGTTGACTATTCATCATTCTCAAAAAATACCACTAATCCAGTTTCCCAGACGATATATTTCATTAGTCAGCTGCAAAACACAGAGAATAGCAATTAGAGTCAGGACAATATATTGTTTTAGCAGGGTATTATATCACCACAACAAAGCCTAAGATTTGCTTCGGTTGGAAAGGCTTATAGAATGCAGCCTTAAAACCGACACCCAGAAAATATTTTGCATTTATATAGGCCAAATTTATCCTTAAATATATATATTTGAGGGCGGGAGGGAGAAAATCTGATTATGCTATGCATCCTTATGGTCCCCCTCCCCTTTTTTTTTCTTGATGAATAAAATAACCCCATAAAATCATCCAGAAGGAAATGTTGAGCTTCTGTGTGTCACTAATTTTTCTCCAAGGACTAAACTAGCTCACTCTAAAATCCTTTCTTATGCGGCTTTTTCAGTAAAGCACCACAATGCTCTAATGCATAATCTCTCCTCCCTGCTTTTTTTAAAAAAATTATGCTTTTCACCTTCACAAGAAGAAATAAAGGAAGAAAAGGTTTGCCTTTAGGCCCACCTATATATTCTACCATATACATTTGTTTTCTTAAGTTTTTGCGGGTATTTATATGTATGGTATTCAGCTTAGTTTGGGTATTTTCCCACGTCATTATAGTTGTGCTTTTAAAGTTGTAGCAACGTTTTGGCAGAATCTCATCTGCCATCATCAGGCTTCTGTATAGTGTTTGTGAGTCAGACTTTCACAGCCATTTCTGTTTTAAATTTGGGGCTAGCCTACTGCTGTGCCAGAATGGTTTTTTCTTCATCCTGATTGGTTTGGAGTCTTGGTCTGTGTTTATTGGTCTTGGAGTTTGCTGTGTTCCACTTATATCTGAACCTGTATATAAACCCCAGCCTTCCTGGGAACCATGTCTTCTGCCATGAACAGCATTTCCTTTTGCAAAAGCTTAATAATAAAGTTCTTGTTCATATGTCTCCAGTTGTTTTTTGATTATTATCACACAGAGGCTGTTAAAAGAAGACCCACTGAATTACAGGGATAACCGAAACATTGGTTTTAAGCATCTAAGTGGCAATATTTGGGCAGGGGGGGACTTACTCTCTCTCTATTTAAATAACATTTTGTTAAACTCAAGAGAAATGCTGGGACTAAGCAGAAATGTTACACACACACACACACACACACATATCCTTGGCCTTTTTAACCTTAGTGACTTTGAACTAACAACTTTGCGATGAAATTAGGAAAGTTCTCAGTCCAAGTCACAATGACAAGCATTGTGCTACCAAAACCCACCAGGCAGCTGAGTTTATCGAAGCTTGGCATCCTACCAACAGCTCCATTAACAGAGACATTGACTTAGAACCAGCGTACGAACCAAAAGGGAAGCAGGCCATCTAAACCACCGATACCAATAGCACTTAGATTTTTATACCGCAGTTCTTTGTAGCCCTCTCTAAGCCAGGGGTCGCTAACCTTTTCGACCCCAGGGACCACCAAACTCATAATTTTAAATCCCATGGACCACTAATATGAACTTTGACTGATGGTGGCTTGCTGACACTGGTGGGAAAGTTGGTCCCCTATTCCAGAGCTGCAGGAGTCACAGGACTGGCCCTTTGGTCATCCCGAAGTAGCTGCTCCTCCACCCGGGGGCACTGGCCTGCCATGGACTGGAGGAGCTGCTCTGGGGTGACCAAAGGGCCAGTCCTGGGACTCCTGCAGCTCTGGAATATGAGACTGACTTTCCCACCAACGTCAGCAAGCCACCCGGGGCAGATTTCCTTCCCTCGCCATTGGTCTTACCTTCCAGTTCCAGCTCATGTGGCTCTACTCAAGGTAAGGTGAGGGCCAGCGGGTGGGTGGGCCATGTGGCCAGTGTAGCCTTGTGTTCCTGTGCAGCCTGGATTAATTGCTTTGGGGTGGACATTTCTCTGAGGACCACCAAAATTTTCTCACAGACCACCAGTGGTCCCTGGTCCATTGGTTGGTAACCACTGCTCGAAGCAGTTTACAGAGTCAGCCTCTTGCCCCCAACAATCTGGGTCCTCATTTTATCCATCTTGGAAGGATGGAAGGCGGAGTCGACCTTGAGCCAGTGAGAATCAAACTGCTGATAGTCGGCAGAATTAGCCAGCAGTCTTGGTTCCTTATAACATCCGTCTTGTAAACACAATTAGAAAAGATCTGCTGAACAAAACTCTGCATTGGTGACAGGAAGGGCATACGGCATAAGGAACAAAACTGTTACAGAATCTGGGAGTCCTTCTAGAGATACTTTGAAACCTCCTCTCAGGGGGGAACAATAGAAACAGATTGTGAAGGGTGCATGTGTGGAGTCTCTAACAATGCTTTGAGCTCTATATTGTGCTTATAATCAGTATCCTGAATAACGGGAAGTGAGCTTCCTATAATCTTCTCCACTGTACTCACCAGTCTCTGCATGGACTTTCTATCTGAGGCTCTGTGGCTACCAAACCAAACAGGGATGCAGTTTGTTAAAATGCTGTCAACTGTGCCTCTGCAAAAAAAGTGGCCAGATGTGCTCTCTTCATCCAATGCAGGAAACATGGACTCCGGACAGCACGTAATCAATGAAGCAATCCAAGAAGGTTACTGGTAGCAAGAGCATCAATGCAACCGGACCCCAGAATGCTGAAAAGTTAATAATCAAATATCTTCATTTTGCATCTGTGACTGCTTAACATTGTTTCTGCATTCTGTATCATTTGACATTCTACTGAGCATTATAAAGGAACGAAATGGCTAGATGTGTTGCTAGTCACAGAATCAGGAAGGGTAGAAACAGGCCAAGGCAGTTTAAAAGCACGTGACATTGGATGCAGGAGAGGAGAGAAATTATACGTGTACGGCATTTTTATGGCATCCTTCACCCGAAGGACTGAACATATTTTTTAAATATTAATGCCAGGCTTCCTTCTCAGCGTATGACAGTTCTCTGAATTAATTTAGGGTAAGAGAGATTGAGTGGTTCAAAGTTAACCAGCCAACAAAATTCCAGATTCCTGATCATAGTGTGCCGCAGTCTGAATTCCAGAACGTATCTGAATACATTCCCACCTCTTGGAGACCTCCAAGTTAGCCTGTTGCAGAAGTCTTTATCAACCCTTTGGGGCCACCAGAAATATTGGTTGAGATGGGGGTGGTAGGAATGGAATAAATAAAATACCATATATACTCGAGTATAAGTCGACCCGAATATAAGCCGAGGCACCTAATTTTACCACAAAAAACTGGGAAAACTTATTGACTCGAGTATAAGCCGAGGGTGGGAAATGCAGCAGCTACTGGTAAATTTCAAAAATAAAAATAGATACTAATAAAATTACATTAATTGAGGCATCAGTAGATTAAATGTTTTTGAATATTTATTTCAAAGAAAAACAGATTAATCAATTTGGGAAATGATCTCACTATCATGAAAGGTTTAATTGATTCACTAACCCAAAAGAAGATGACGATGACAGTGGGAGGCAAGAGTCACTCTCTCCCTTGCAAGAAAAAAGCAAGAGCCGTTCTTATGATCTCTCTCTCTCTCTCTCTCTCTCTCCCCGTAATACAGTCAAGCCCTTTCCAGCACGCGCGATCTGCCGCCGCCGCTTTGCACTCTGCAAATGCAAAATCCCAGGGTTTTTGCATTTGCAAGGTGCAAAGCAGCGGGGGCGGATCCCGCGTGCTGGAAAGGGCTTGACTGTATTACGGGGAGAGAGAGAGAGATCATAAGAATGGCTCTTGCTTTTTTCTTGCAAGGGAGAGAGTGACTCCTGCCTCCCACTGTCATCGACATCTTCTTTTGGGTTAGTGAATCAATTAATTTGGGAAATGATCTCACTATTATGAAAGTCAGTGTTCTCTGCCAGTGGGGCATTTGGAAGAAAATGCCCTGCAGCATATCCACGCGCGTGTAAGGAGAATCAGAAATCCCCACGTTCAATGCCTAGCACAGCAGAAGAGAAAACGCAGCTGTGAGCAAATACTGGGAAAACCTGATTGATCAGAAGGAAGGAGGCAAAAGAGGGAGGGGTGGTGGTGGACGGAGGTCCCACTGGTATTTGTGAAACACTTGGTCGGCAGCGCTTAAAGTCAACGTCCTCACTCCCACCTACCCAAAGCCACGAAGTCCCCCAATTGCACAGCCCAGAATCGCCCTCCCCTCGGGGCAGCAACGACGCCTGGTATTTCCCGAGATGAAGCTCCGCCGTGCAATGAAAGCGCCCTGGCTCCAGGCTCACGGGTTCAGAAAATAATGCGAGGCGAGGTCGCTTCGGCTCCGCTCAGCTTCATTTCCTAGCTGCTTTCAGTCCATTCAGGAGGAGTGGGAGGAGGTGGTGGCGGCAGCTTGCGTTGTTTTCTGAGCTCTAGGCTCGCGGGTTCAGAAAACAACGCGAGGCGAGGTCGCTTCGGCTCCACTCAGCTTCGTTTCCTAGCTGCTTTCAGTCCGTTCAGGAGGAGGGGGAGGAGGTGGTGGCGGCAGCTTGCATTGTTTTCTGAGCTCTAGGCTCGCGGGTTCAGAAAACAACGCGAGGCGAGGTCGTTTTGGCTCCGCTCAGCTTCGTTTCCTAGCTGCTTTCAGTCCATTTGAGAGGAGGGGGAGGAGGTGGTGGCGGCAGCTTGCGTTGTTTTCTGAGCTCTAGGCTCACGGGTTCAGGAAACAACGCTAGGCAAGGTCGCTTCGGCTCCGCTCAGCTTTGTTTCCTAGCTGCTTTCAGTCCGTTCGGGAGGAGGGGGAGGAGGTGGTGGCGGCAGCTTGCATTGTTTTCTGAGCTCTAGGCTCGCGGGTTCAGAAAACAACGCGAGGCGAGGTCGCTTCGGCTCCGCTTAGCTTCGTTTCCTAGCTGCTTTCAGTCCGTTTGGGAGGGGGGGAGGTGGTGGTGGCCTCCTCCCGAGCGGACTGAAAGCAGCTAGGAAACGAAGCTGAGCAGAGCCAAAGCGATCTTGCCTCGCGTTGTTTTCTGAGCCTAGAGCCAGGGCGCTTTCATTGCATGGTGGAGCTTCTTGTCTCGGGAAACACTGGGCGTCGTTGCTGCCCCCTGAGGGGAGGGCAATTCTGGGCTGCGCAATTAGGGGACTTCGTCACTTTGGGTGGGTGGGTGGATGGGAGCGAAGATGGACAGAGTCCATGAAGTGGGGCTTGCCTGCAGGAAAGTGGCTACCCAGCTCCGGAGCTCCACACCATTTTTTTTTTCAGAGGGGAATCTGACTCGAGTATAAGCCGAGGGCGTTTTTTTCAGCACAAAGAATGGGCTGAAAAACTCGGCTTATACTCGTGTATATACGGTACAAATATTTAAACCCCAATCTTCTATGGAGGACAAAAACCAACAGGTGTCTGCTGCCTAACCCATGCCCAACTTCATTTCTAACAGCTCAAAAGACATCATTCATTTGAAGCATTTGAAGTCTTTCAAATGTTCACGTTGGGAATGTTCTTCAAACTTTTCAAGGCCGTTGTATAATTCTTTTTTCTTTTTTGGAGCGAGTGGCCATGCCACTAAAAACACCAACCGTCTAGCCACACAGAACGTTTTTTGTTTGTCTTCTTTGGTGAAGTAATCCATGCCTGGCAAGACTAAGAACAAACATCTGCTTAAAGTTTTTTCAGGATTCATCAGTGTCATCTTAAGAATTGCAGATCTACTTGACTGATTACTGTACTTAGATGCTCCATTTCTTCTGTTTGTTTGTTCTTTCTTCTTCTTTTTTTCATTCCTGGTACCCATGTGCTGTTCTTACATTGATAAAAGACAGAGTCACGAACTGAGAAGAACTTTTATTATATCAAATTTATCTTCTAAGTAGATAGAATAACCACCCACAATTACAATTATTGAAATTAACTTCTGCTCTTAGTCCGCCTGCTTCCTGTGTTTCTTGGGAAATAAGGAACAAATTTGACTTCCTCTCTTTCTCTTTCCTCCTAAAAAAGGAGGGGGGGGAAACAAAGGGAAAAGAAGCAACCCCCCTCCCTCAAAACTCAGAAATATAAAACACCAAGTAAACACAGAGGGAATTTGCAGGCATCAAAGACTTCAAATTCAACAAATTTGTCATGCCGTATATTCAATATTTCATTGGCTTTAGTGATATTGTACCAGTATTGTTCTAAAAATTGCCTCAGTAGAGTTCTTCTGGGCAGATGAACTGGAAAGAAATCAATTCAGTTGTTCAGTGGAGAAGAAGAAATTCTGGGGAATGGAACTAATGAAGAAGTGTCCATGAGGAGATCCTTGGCACTATTTTTACAGTTGAAGGAAACCATAGTTGAAACTATATTTCTACTACCTCTGCGAGTTAGGCATTTCCAAATACAGTAAACTCTGCAACTAAATTCAGAATAAAGCTCCTTAATTCTAATTCTTACACCATTTGAGACAAGTGGCTGTCCAGTCTCTTTTTAAAAATCTCCAGTGATGTGGCATCTACAATTTCTGAAGGCAACTTCTGTCCCACTGATTGATTGTCCTCACTATTAGGAAGTTTCTCCTTAATTCCAGGTTGCTTCTCTCCTTGGTTAGGTTCAATCTGTTATGTCCGTGTGGACAGAAGCCAGGAGTCGGTGACTGTGTTTCAAGCTCTTTTTATTAGTCAGGAACCGAACTGAGGCTACAGGAAAACTTCGCGGCTTTTTAGTTCCAAGCCGCGGTGGCCACAGCCAATGGCACCACTTTGAATCTCCCACGATTTGAATTGACCAATCGCGGGAGACTCTCAGCAAACCAATCGGTGCAGCTCGCCTAGCCAATCAGAGCGGCCCGCGCTTTGGCCAATCAAAGCGCGGGGATCTCAAGAATTCAAATGAGGGGACAGAACACCCCTCCCCTCTTGGTTCAGTCCTTACGTTGCGTAGTCCCGTAGGTAGGCGGGGCTGTGTCTCCGCCTACTGGACCTGCGCAGGTCAGTCGTAGGTTGGATCCCAGCCGGTTCGGTCAGGGTCTCTGTTTCTCCAGACTCCGTCGTGGGAACTGCCTGGTCTGTCTGGCCGGGCCGCTCTCCGCAGCTCCCTCCTGGGCTACCTGGGTTGGTTGAGCTGTGGGTTTCGCCGCTCCCACTTGGTCTTCCCGGGTTGTTTGAGCTGACCTGGCTGTCTCTTCTTGGCAAGGTTTCGTGCTGGCTGCTTTCAGGTGAGTATGGCTGGTTTATTTTTTCTGGGTTTTGGTTCCCTGGGTATTCCCTCCCCTCTTGGTTTGTGTTGTGGGGGTTGGTCTTGTTTGGTTGCGCGTCGGTGGTCTCTTGTGTGGTCGTCCTCGATCTTAACTGGTCGATGTGGCGTTTCCACGCTCATCCGTCGGTTGTTTGTAGCCGGTACGAGTGTGGGCCTGTTAGTTGTGTTATGACGGCTGGTACCCATAATGGGTCTCCGGTTAGGTTCTTCACGTAGATGGCGTTGCCTGGTTGGAAGGTTCGGTGTTTGCTGGTGGAGTCTGGGGGTTTCTCTGGGTTGTACGTGGGGTGTAATCTATCTAGCGGGGACCTTATTTTCCTCCCCATTAGCAGTTCTGCTGGGCTTTTATTTGTTGTGGTGTTTGGGGTTATGTGCTGTATGAAAAGTAATTTATTTATTTTGTCCTGGATCTCCCCGTGGTCCATTTTCTGGATGGTTTTCTTTGTGAATTGAACCATCCGTTCCACCCTACCATTCGCCGCCGGATGGGCCGGGGCTGCCAGCGCGTGTCGGATGCCCCTCTCCTCTAGGAATTTTTCGAATTCTAGTGAGGTGAATTGGGGCCCGTTGTCGGAAACAAGGACTTCTGGGAGGCCGTGTGTTGCGAAAAGTTTGCAGAGTTCTTTGGTCACGGCCTCCGTGGTGGTTGTTCTCATGTTGCTTACCTCCAGCCAGTTGGAGTAAGCGTCTACGGTTATTAAGAAAGTGTGTCCTTTTGTGGGCCCGGCGAAATCTATGTGGATCCTAGACCACGGTCCCCTGGGGGTTTCCCATTCTAGGATGAGTGCTGCGGGTGGGCTTGGCCTAGTTTCCTGGCATCATTGACACCTTGCTACCCAGGCCTCGATCTGTTTGTCCATCCCTGGCCACCAAGGATAACTTCTGGCCAGGGCTTTTGTCCTAACGATGCCTGGGTGCCCCTCGTGTAACAGTTCCAAAACCTTCCCTTGTAGTTTTTCCAGGATGACCACCCTATCCCCCCATAATATGCACCCTTTTAGTAACGAGAGTTCCGTTTGCCGGTTCCGGAATGTCCTGACGGACTCGTCGTTGTCCCTTTCCGGCCACCCTTTCTTTACCCAATGCAAAACCCGCGCCAGACGTTTGTCTTTATTAGTTTCTCGGGCAATGTCTGACGCGGTTATGGGTAGGTTGGGTAGAGTCTCTATGCTGAGGGTGGTCGTCGTGGGTGCTGGGTCAGTGTCTGGTTCAGGTAGCGGTGAGCGGCTTAAGGCGTCTGCATGGGAGATAGTCTTACCAGGTCAGGGTGTGAGTCCGTAGTTGTAGGCAGCCAGGAATTCGGACCACCTTGTCATTCGGGGAGACAGAATGTTCGGGTGGCCCTGTTCCCTGCAAGAATTCCCAGCAGCGGTTTGTGGTCGGTGATGATGGTAAACGTCCGGCCATAGAGGTACTCGTGAAACCTTTTTACTGCGGCGACGATAGCCAAAGCCTCTTTGTCCAGCTGGCTGTAGTTCCGCTCTGGTTTGGTGAGGGTCCTTGAAAAGAATGCGATGGGTGCTTCTTTTCCATCGGGGAGAGTGTGGCTGAGGGCAGCGCCGACGCCGAAGGGTGATGCATCGCATGTGATGGCTAGTGGTAGGGTCTCGTACTGGATGAGGACAGCATCCGAAGTGAGCAGGTCCTTGGATTTTTTGAAGGCGGCTTCCTCGCGTTTCCCCCAAGTCCAGGTAGCCGCCTTGTCCAAAAGCCTACGCAAAGACTCCGCCGCGGTCGCCTTTTGGGGCAGGAAGACATTATAAAAGTTAAGTAGCCCCAGAAACGCCTGCAGTTCTGTTTTTGACTTGGGTGTGGGGGCTTCCTTGATGGCTTTAATTTTCTTGTTGGTGGGGTAAATGCCATGTCGGTCTAGGAGGTATCCTAGGAATTCGACCCGCTCTGTGTACAGCTGGCATTTTTCCCTCTTCACTTTAAGCCTGGTTTCTTTGAACCTCGTTAGCACCTCCCTTAGGCGAGTCTCTAGTTCGGCCTGATTGGTTGCCGATATTAGTACATCATCGAAGTATGGGACCACCCCCTTGATGCCCTGTAAGAGTCTTTCCATGAGGCTCTGGAAAATTCCCGGTGCCACGCTGACTCCAAATTGGAGGTGGTTGCATCTAAAGGCTCCCCGGTGGGTGACTATGGTTTGTGCCTCGGCAGTTTCCTCGTCGACCGGCAGTTGCTGGTATGCTTGGGCCAGGTCGAGTTTCGCAAAAACTTTGTCCCCTCCCAGTGAGTGTAGGAGATGCTGCACTACTGGGACGGGGTAAGCGCTTTGCTGCAAGGCGCCATTTAGGGTGGCCTTATAGTCCCCGCAGATTCTCACTGACCCATCAGGCTTAATCGGGGTGACTATGGGGGTCTCCCACCAGGCGTGGTCTATGGGTTGTAATACCCCTTGCTTGACGAGCTTGTCAATTTGCTCATCTATCTTTGGTTTGAGTGTAAATGGTACCCGCCTTGGTTTTAGGCGTTTCGGGGGAACGTGGGGGTCTAGGCTGAAGGATATAGGGGGCCCTCGGTACTTGCCTAGGGTGCCGTCGAACACTTTCTGGAAATCCCGGGCCAGTCGCTGTTCCCAGTCGGCTTCGGCGATGTGGTCGATGCCCGTGACTGCAATGCCTAGCGGTGCGAACCATTGAAGTTCCAGTAGGCTAGGTCGGTCTCGATCGACGATGGTTAAGGGAAGTCTTTCGGTGTATCCCTTGTAGGTCACTGTAAACTATCCTGTTCTGACTACAGGGATGCGGTTTCCCTGGTAGTCCTTGAGGATTAGTCTCTGGTTTTCTAGTTGCTTTCTCTGGATGGTACGCACCAAGCATTTAATTTCTTGCCAGGCTACCATTGAGAGGTAGGACCCAGAGTCCACCTCCATTTTACAGGGTTCGCTTTCGATGCATACCTCCACGTAGACCTTTCTGGCGTCTGTGGTTGTGGCGTGGCCGATGGTGACCGTCTGATGTGCCTCTTCTCTCCGCCTGGCCTCGCCGCTTCATTGGGCTCATCCTTTTCGCTCCCAGCGGTTGTCTGTTGGCCGGTCTCTGGTCCTGGGAGGTGTGCTCTCTCGTCTCCGCTCGCTCGGGTCCCATCGCCTGGGGCTGTGGGTCTTCTTGAGGTGGCAAACACGTGCGATGTGGCCCTTCTTCTCGCAGTGCCGGCAAACGGAGTTGAAGAACCGGCATTCGGATCTGGGGTGGTCGCCTCCGCAACTGGCACACGCGGTCCTCGACTTATGACTCCGCCGGCTGCGCTGGTCGCGGCCTGCCTGGAGACGGTGGATGTCTTCCTCCTCGTCGGATGTGCCCGAGGTCAAGTGGAGTTCACCCTGGTGGGTGGTGGTTTCAGGTTGGGCCTCAATTGACCTTGCAGGGTTGTTGTTTGTGGTGTGGTCCCCGGCGTTCGGTCTCCGCATGCGGTCTGCTGACTGTCGGTTAGCTTCGGCGGCCGTGGCTTCGGAGATGGCGTCGGCGAGAGCGATGTTGCCCTTAGCCATCAACCGACTTTGGAGAACGGGGTCCCAAAGGCCGAGAATGATCCGGTCCCGAAGGGCCTCGTTCATATTGGAGAATTCGCATAGTCCTCCCAGGCGCCGCAGCTCTGCAACAAAATCACTGAGACTCTTGCCCGACCGCTGGTCTCGCCGATAAAATTCGTGCCGTCGGATGAGGATGGGCACGGCTGGAGCGTAGTGGTTCCGGAGCAATGGTTCGAGGTCCTTCCAATCCATCGTAGTTACGTCAGCGGGCTTGGCTAGCGCTTTTGCCATCTTAAACACTGCGGGCCCGCAGTGTGTTAGGAAGATGGCTCGTTTCTTCGGTCCCGTGGCATCCTTCAGATCGTTGCATTCGAGGAACATGTGGAATCTGTCCATGTAAGATTCCCAGTCATCGGTAGCGGGGTTGAAGGGGGTTGATGGCGCGATGCTGGCCATCTCGTCGGTTGGCTGGCTTCTGTCGGATACGTGCTTCGGTTCAGGATGAGAATCCCACCTTCGTCGCCAGTGTTATGTCCGCGTAGACAGAAGATAGGAGTCGGTGACTGTGTTTCAAGCTCTTTTTATTAGTCAGGAACCGAACTGAGGCTACAGGAAAACTTCGCGGCTTTTTATTTCCAAGCCGCGGCGGTCGCGGCCAATGGCACCGCTTTGAATCTTCTGTGATTCGAATTGACCAATCGCGGGAGATTCTCAGCGAGCCAATCGGTGCGGCTTGACTAGCCAATCAGAGCGCCCCGCGCTTTGGCCAATCAAAGCGCGGGGATCTCAAGAATTCAAATGAGGGGACAGAACACAATCCATTGCTTCTTGTCCTGCTTTCTGGTGCTTTGGAGAATAATTTGACCCTCTCTCTTTTGTGGCAGCCACTCAAATATGGGAATAATGCTAATATGTCACCTCTGGCCCTTCTTTTCTCTAGATTAGCCAAACCCAGTTTCTGCAACCGTTCTTCATATGTTTTAATTTCCAGGCCTTTAATCACCTTTGTTCCTCTTCTCTGCACTTTTTCCAAAGTCTCAACGTCTCTTTTGAATACAACTCCTTTTTGAACAGAGGTAGCTCTTGCCTTACGACCAGAGTTGAGTCCAAAATTCCTGTTGCTAAGCAAGTACATGAATTTTGCTCCATTTTACTTCTTTTCATGCCGCCATTTTACTGAGACCTTATGAGCCATTTGTCACCTTCTGAATAGAATAGAATAGAATAGAATACTTGTCATTGCATTCCACGAATACAATGAAATTTGAAAGCTACTCCAGCACAGTGCCACAAAAAACCACATCACAAATACACTGCAGAGTATTTAAAAATTTAAATAGCTATAATAATAATAATAGGTCTAAATCACAAATGCACTGTTTGATTCAAGACAATTACTGCCTTGGAAAAGAAACTATTTTTCAATCTATTAGTCCTCATTTTAGGACATCTATAATGTCTCCCTAAGAGTTTGAAATATGAATGTCCAGGATGAGAACAGTCTGTGGAGGTTTTTTAGTGTTCTAGAGAGGAGTCTGGTCTTCATGATCTCTTCCAGAGAAGAAAGAGAGCAAGCGATGATGTTTTTGTGCTGTGTTTATAACTCTCTGGAGCATCTTCTTATCCACTGCAGAGCATCCAGCATACCACACGGTTACACAATAATACAGTATGCCACAATAGGAGCAAGAAATGACAATTCTAGAAACTTCCTCCTGCCCAATCAAGGGTTGACTCAAAGAACGTAGCAGTGTCCATTCTAATCCATGGAACAATAAATTAATATGTGAAATATTGATGGTTGCTAATAACCTGGAAAACATTTTCCTGCCATGCAGTGGGAGGAGATTAGAGTGTGTAAGGTGATGGAAGAAAAATTGAGGCTCCAGATGATAGGGAAATGACTACAAGGGTAAAAAGAATCTGAATATTAAAGTGGAGCAAGACAAGTAAATTGCAGATCTCTGAAGTGAAAAGATTGAGATGAGCTGTCCAAACACTGACTACAGATGTTCTGAAGGCCTGTTTATTTATAACACTGATGGATCTGCTCTTTTTAGAATGAAACGTACGTCATTTTGTCTCCTATAGGTTAATGCAAAGCTCTCCTAAAGCTTTTCTCCATGAATTGTCCAGGGAGATTCTCAGCCATTCAGGTCCTGGTTGTCCCAAAGGTGCTTTTTTCATTTCAAGAGGCAACTGGACTTTCTTGTTTTTCTTTGCACCTGTGGGGTGCAAAGGGCTGTGGAGATTTCTTCGAAATGTTGAAAGGAACTGTGTTGTAGAGTTGAGATCAATGTTGTATCCCTTCCCCATCTGTTGAGAGAGGGCCATTCAAGTTTGACATACTGGCCTCTTTGACCCTTGTGGTGATCTCCCATTGAAAGAATGAGACACAGAGGCTGGTGTACTCGGGATGGGAGCCTAGAGCAAATTCTAGTGCCCCCTTTTATTGAGAAATTCGTACATAGTAAGCATTCATATTGTGGATTACAATAATTAGATATAGCACACAAAACTGTTTACAATTGTCTGAGCTGCTTAATTGTTTCTGGTGTTTGTTTTTAATTTCCTTGCTTATCTCAGTGACCCTTAGGCAGACATGTATGTATAAGGTCTTAGACTAATCATTACCCAATACTGAAGTCAAAGTTTATTCCCACATCTCCCCTGTTTTAGTTTTTTGATGATCGCGGATGCCTCGGTAGCTTTTCGCCATCTGCAACAACAGTTCTCCTTCCGTAGGCTTCACCCGACACATTCCTAAAAGTCCAGAGAGACATTGGATACAACAGCATACACAAAGAGAAAGTATAAAAAGCAATATCACTCCAACAATTAGGTGACGAATCCATGAACCATCTGGCAACCAGGACCAAAGTGCAGATCACACGTCCAGTCCCTTGTCCTCCGATTGTAATGGATTCTCACTCAGGGTTTGTTCCATATGCTGTATAGTAGCTGTAATGTTTGGAGAATAATCAGAGATATACATGCAACAATGTGTATGAATCACAGTGCAAACTCCCCCTTGCGCAGCCAAAATAGTGTCCACCGCATATCTGGTTTGCAGGACAAAGTCAAGGATTTTTCCTTGTTCTTCTTCAAGCAGCTTTACCATTTTAATGGTGTCTTTAAACATAGTAACTGTCCAATTGTTTAAACAATGCAAATCTCTACAGTTCATCATGACTCCTAAAGGAGGAATAACTCCCCTTGATATCTGAGTCCAGCAGTCATGATTCAAAACAGAGTTTACTTCTGTTGCGGAACGCGCATTGCGGATATGAGCAGTCCCCAAAGATTTTAAAATGACATGAGATGGGATTATTTTCCCAAAGGTGCAGACTCCTTTCCATCGTGCTGGCATGCGATCATAGGCCATCTGTCCACACAGCAACCATAGATTTGCTCCCAGGAGATGACCAACCGTATTTGGTTCAGCATAGATTAATCGTACAAAAGATTCCATTAACATAGCCAAATAAGTGGGCGGTGGTGCATATTTCCCATTTGCACATTTGGGCAGCTGGTTTTCTATCATGATGGGACAACATATGGCAGGGATAATTGGACACCCATTTTCATTGATCAAAGATATGATATCAAATTTAGAAATATTATGTACAAAGTAAGTGAGATTTTTAGTTTTCATGTCATCCAGATAAACCTGACTTCCATTGCCAATAACAATTGTTTTGTTGCAAAATGGATATGTTCCCAAGTAAGTCATATTCTCTACTGTCTCATTGTGGGTCCAGCAGATTCCCGCCACCTCTTGGATTCGGCTTCCAAGATGCAATGTATTTATGTTACTTTTAGTCCAACTGTTAGACCACATCCCTGAACAACCATAGCATTGTCCCTTATACCAGTCACCTTCGGCGAAAGGTACTGCAACCATTGGAAGCCCTGATGTTTTGTGAGTTGGCATGTGCATACATACCCAACAATCAGTTTTATTATGAAGGTTTGCTAGCTTCCCCATGTCCTGGATCAATGTGTTTCTTTTCCATTCCCCCAAATCCATCCCCTTGCCCCTTTGGCTGATGATAAGGACGCACACAGTGAGCAGGAACCCAAACAACTGTCCCCTCATCTTTAACAGCAGCGTATCAGCAGGACAGGTCCTTTCCACGTTGGATCTGGAAAACCGAACCATTGGATCTCTTATACCGAACTTTTGGTCTTGGCGTACCTGCAGAAGGGGAGGAAGCAAAATGCCTACACCCCCCCTCAGGGGCAGGGCAATGGGCTTTAAAATGGCCAGGCTTTCCACAATTAAAATAATTCCCTGTAGGTTTTGTCGTGTCCTCGAAAATGATGCCAGGAGTCGGTGACTTCAAATCATGCTCTTTTATTAGTATAGGAACCGAACTGGTGCTATGCAAAAGGTTCGCGGCTTTTATTCCTTTAGCCATGGCGGCCGCGGCCAATGGCACCGCTTTGAATCTCCCGCGATTCGAATAGACCAATCGCGGGAGATTCTTAGCGAGCCAATCGGCGCGGCTCGCCTGACCAATCAGAGTGCCCCGCGCTTGGGCCAATCAAAGCGCGGGGATCTCAAGAATGCTAATGAGGGGACAGAACACCCCTCCCCTCTTGGTTTAGTCCTTACGTCGCGTAGTCACGTAGGTAGGCGGGGCTCCGTCTGAGCCTACTGAACCTGCGCAGCTCAGTCGTAGGTTGGATCCCGGGCGGTTCGGTAGGGATCTCTGTTTCACCTGATGCCGTCATGGGAACCGGCTGGTCGGTCGGGCCGGGCCGCTCTCCGTAGCTCCCTCCTGGGCCTCCCGGGTTGGTTGAGCTGCGGGTTTCGCCGCTCCCTCTCGGTCTCCCCGGGTCGGTCGAGCTGGCCTGGCTGTCTCTTCCTGGCGAGGGGTCGTGCTGGCTGCTTTCCGGTAAGTATGGCTGGTTTATTCTTCTTTGGTTTTGGTCCCCTGGGTATTCCCTCCCCCCTTGGTTTGTGTTGTGGGGGTTGGTTTCGCCTGTTTGTGCATCGGTGGTCTCTTGGTTTGTCGTCCTCGACCTTAATTGGTCGATGTGGCGTTTCCATGCTCGTCCGTCTGCTGTTTGTAGCCGGTACGAGTGTGGGCCTGTTATTTGTGTGATGACGGCCGGTACCCATAATGGGTCTCCCGTCAGGTTTCTTGCGTATACAGGGTCGCCTGGTGCGAAAATTCGGTGTTTGCTGTTTGAGTCTGGGGGCTTCTCCGGGTTATATGTGGGGTGTAACCTGTCGAGTGGGGACCTTAATTTCCTCCCCATTAATAGTTTGGCTGGGCTCTTATTCGTTGTGGTATTTGGGGTTATGTGTTGGGTGAAGAGTAGTTTGTTTATTTTCTCCTGGATCTCCCCATGGTCTATTTTCCGGATGGTTTTCTTAGTGAATTGCACCATCCGTTCCGCCCTACCGTTCGCCACCGGGTGCGCCGGTGCTGTCAGCGCGTGGCGGATACCCCTTTCTGCTAGGAATTTTTTGAATTCCAGCGAGGTGAATTGGGGCCCGTTGTCGGAAATGACGACGTCTGGGAGGCCATGCGTTGCAAAGAGTTTGCAGAGTTCCTTGATCACGGCCTCCATGGTTGTTGTTTTCATGTTGCTTACCTCCAGCCAGTTGGAGTAAGCGTCTACTGTTATAAGGAAGATATGTCCTTTTGTGGGCCCGGCGAAGTCTATGTGGATCCTAGACCAAGGTCCCCTTGGGGTTTCCCACTCTAGGACGGGTGCTGTGGGTGGGCTTGGCCTAGTTTCCTGGCATCGTTGGCACTTTGCTACCCAGGTCTCAATTTGTTTGTCCATCCCTGGCCACCAAGCGTAACTTCTGGCCAGGGCTTTTGTCCTAACGATGCCAGGGTGCCCCTAGTGTAGTAGTTCCAGAACCTTCCCTTGTAGTTTTTCTGGAATGACCACCCTATCCCCCCATAGAATGCACCCTTTTAATAACGAGAGTTCCGTTTGCCGGTTTCGGAATGTTTTGACTATCCAATGCAACACCCGCGCCAGACGTTTGTCTTTATTAGTCTCTCGGGCAATGTCTGACGCGGTTATGGGCAGGTTGGGTAGAGTCTCTTTGCTGAGGGTGGTCGTCGTGGGTGCTGGGTCGGTGTCAGGTTCCGGTAGCGGCGAGCGGCTTAAGGCGTCTGCATGGGAGATCGTCTTACCCGGTCTGTGTATGAGTCCGTAGTTGTAGGCCGCCAGGAACTCGGACCACCTTGTCATTCGGGGAGACAGAATGTTCGGGGTGGCCCGGTTTCCTGCAAGGATTCCCAGCAGCAGCTTGTGGTTGGTTATGATGGTGAATGTTCGGCCGTAGAGCTACTCGTGGAATCTTTTTACAGCGGCAATGATAGCCAGAGCCTCTTTGTCCAGCTGGCTATAGTTCCGCTTCGGTTTGGTGAGGGTCCTCGAAAAGAACGTGATGGGTGCTTCTTTTCCATCGGGGAGGGTATGGCTGAGGACAGCGCCGACGCCGAAGGGTGATGCGTCGCATGTGACGGCCAGAGGTAGGGTCTCGTTATACAATATAAGGACAGCATCTGAAGTGAGGAGGTCCTTTGTTCTTTGGAAGGCGGCTTGCTCATGTTTCCCCCAAGTTCAAGTCGCTGCCTTGTCCAGAAGCCTATGCAAGGGCTCCGCCACCGTCGCCTTTTGGGGTAGGAAAACATTGTAAAAGTTAAGTAGCCCCAGGAATGCCTGTAGCTCCGTCTTCGACTTGGGTGTGGGGGCTTCTTTGATGGCCTTGATTTTTTTGGTTTGTGGGGTGAATGCCGTGACAGTCTAAGAGGTATCCAAGGAATTGAACCTGTTTCGTGTATAATTGGCATTTCTCCCTCTTTACTTTGAGCCCGGTCTCTTTGAATTTGGTTAGGACCTCCCTTAGGCGACCCTCTAGTTCGGCTTGGTTGGTTGCCGACACTAGGACATCATCGAAGTAAGGTACCACCCCCTTGATGCCTTGCAATAGTCTTTCCATTATGCTTTGGAATATTCCCGGTGCCACGCTGACTCCGAATTGGAGTCGGTTGCATTTAAATGCTCCCCGGTGGGTGACTATGGTTTGCGCTTCTGCCGTTTGCTCGTCGACTGGCAACTGTTGGTATGCCTGGGCGAGGTCGAGCTTGGCGAAAACCTTGCCCCCTCCCAGTGAGTGCAGTAGGTGTTGCACTACTGGGACGGGGTAGGCGCTTTGTTGCAACGCGCCATTTAGGTGGCCTTATAGTCCCCACAGATTCTCACCGACCCATCGGGCTTGATCGGGGTGACTATGGGGGTCTCCCACCAGGCGTGGTCTATTGGCTGTAGGACCCCTTGCTTGACGAGCTTGTCAATTTGCTCATCTATCTTGGGTTTAAGTGCGAATGGCACCCGCCTTGGTTTCAGGCATTTTGGGGGGACGTTTGGGTCTAGGCTGAATGATATAAGGGGCCCTCGGTACTTACCTAGGTTTCCGTCAAAGACGTCTTGGAATTCCTGGGCCAGTTGTTGCTCCCAGGTGTCGTCGGTGACGTGGTCGACTCCCGTGACTGTGATGCCGAGCGGGGCGAACCATTGCAGTCCCAGTAGGCTTGGGCGGTCGCAGTCGATGATTGTCAGGGGAAGCCTTTCGGTGCACCCTTTATATGTGACGTTGAAGTGTCCGGTTCCGACTACTGGGATGCGGTTTCCCTGGTAGTCCTTTACGATGAGTCTCTGGCTGTCTAGGTTCCTCCTTTGGATGGTAGGCACCAAGCGCTTTATTTCATGCCATGCTATCATGGAGAGGTAGGACCCGGAGTCCACCTCCATTTTGCATGGCTCGCCCTCGATGCCTACCTCCACGTGGACCTTCCGGGCGTCATTGGTTGTGGCGTGGCCGATGGTGACCGTCTGATGGGTCTCCTCTCTTTGCCGGTTATCGCCGCCTTGTAGGGATCGTCCGTTCCGGTCCCATCTGTTGCCCGAGGGGTGATCTCTGGTCTGGGGTGGTGTGCTCTCTCTCCTCTGGTCGCTCTGGTCCCATCGGGGCGGGCTGTGGTTCTTTTTAAGGCGGCAGACGCGGGCGATGTGTCCCTTCTTGTCACAATGCCGGCAGATCGCCTCGAAAAACCGGCATTCGGACCTGGGGTGGTCGCCTCCACAACCGGCACAGTTGGTCCTCGACTTACGACCCCACCGGTTCCGTGGGTCGCGGCCTGTCTGGAGGCGATGAATTTCCTCCTCGTCATCGGAAGTGCCCGATGCCGAGTGGAAATTGCCCTGGTGGGTGGTCGTCTCGGATTGGGCCACAGCCGACCTTGCAGGGTTGTTGTTCCCGCTGCGGTCCCCAGCGTTCGGTCGGCGCATGCGGTCGGCGGATGTTCGGGTCGCTTCGGCAGCTGCGGCTGCAGTGAGGGTGTCTGCAAGGCTGATGTTGCCCTTTGCCATCAGCCGGCTCTGGAGGAAGGGATTCCCACAGGCCGAGCACGATTCTGTCTCGCAGGGCGTCACTCAGGTTGTTGAATTCGCACAGCCCCCCTAGGCGCCGTAGTTCGGCGACGAAGTTGCTGAAACTCTCACCCGACCGTTGGTCCCGACGGTAGAATTCGTTGCGTCGGATCAGGATGGGTACCTCTGGAGCGTAGTGCCGCCGAAGTATTGGCTCGAGGACGTCCCAGTCCATCGCGGTCGCGTCGGCGGGTTTGGCGAGTGCCTTGGCCATCTTGAATACCTCGGTCCCGCAGTGGGTCAGGAAGACGGCGCGCTTCATGGGACCGGTGGCGTCCTTCAGATCGCTGCACTCGAGGAATATGAGGAATCGGTCGGAGTACGATTCCCAGTCCTTGGTGGCGGGGTTGAAGGGTGCGGGGGGTGCGATTTTCGCCATCGTGGAGATTTGTCTGGCTTCCGTCGGACACGTGGTTCGGTTCAGGGTCTGGATCCCATCCTCGTCGCCAGTGTCGTGTCCTCGAAAATGATGCCAGGAGTCGGTGACTTCAAATCATGCTCTTTTATTAGTGTAGGAACCGAACTGGCACTATGCAAAAGGTTCGCGGCTTTTATTCCTTTAGCCGCGGCGGCCGCGGCCAATGGCACCACTTTGAATCTCCCGCGATTCGAATAGACCAATCGCGGGAGATTCTTAGCGAGCCAATCGGCGCGGCTCGCCTGACCAATCAGAGTGCCCCGCGCTTTGGCCAATCAAAGCGCGGGGATCTCAAGAATGCTAATGAGGGGACAGAACAGGTTTCATCCCTTTTTGCAATGCCATAGCCAAAGTCTCCATGTTGTAAGCCTGAGAACCCACCATTGCACATGCTTTTAACAGATCAGCCAGAGTAACCTCACCTCTAGCCACCAAGGGCTGCAAGATACGCTTGCAGTCAGCGTTTGCATTTTCAACTGCCAATTTCAGCAAAAGTTCTTTTGCAGCTTCCTCATTAGAGATTTGCCTGGTAATAGCCAATTGTAGCCTTTCCACAAAATCATTATAAGACTCAGATGCTGTTTTCTTAATTTGAGAAAAAGACCGTGCTGGGTTCCCACATCCTGAATGCGGGACAACGCCCCAAGGACAGCTGCCATAACCATTGGAAATACGTGATCAGGCAAATTAGCAGCTTGATCAGCAGTGGATTCAAACAAGCCTGCCCCATAGATTTGGTCTGGTGTATACAGCCCCCCCGAATGCCTTCCCCTAGTGACAGCCTCCCTTTGGTATTCTGAGTCAAAGACCACATACTGAGTAGAGCTCAATATCATTCTCATGAAATCTTTCCAGTCACTAGGAATCATGCGTGAGGTAGCCAAACTTGTCAGAAGCCCCTTTGTAAAAGGACTTTGAATACCATAATCTTTTACTGCTTTTTTAATTTCCCTAAGAACTGCTAAAGGAATCGGAACCCATTCAGTCTGCAGATTGCCTTGAGCATCCACTTGCCTATTGACTGGAAACAAATTCATCTGGGTAATCTCATCAGACTCTAACTTCCCTTCATTGAAAACCTGATGCATCATGGCTTGAACTTTTCCCATTTTTGATTGGATTTTATCATCCACTGGAGTAGGCGTTGTTGGAAATGATAAAGCACACTCCAGTTTTGGAGAAGGCAGGTGCAATACAATTCCTTTATGGAAGAGGTTCTACTAAAGTTTTTAAAAGAGGTTGTTGCTGGGTCTCTAAAGCAGTCATAACAATCTTCCAAAATATCAAAATTTCAGCTGTTGCCTGTGGCTCTTCATGAAGGATAGTTCCAATTCTCCTCCATGTGTCTAACTTTAAAGAGCCTTTCTCTGGATACCAGGGACATTGCCGCCAGATCTCTTGCAGAAGCTCTCTCACATTATCTTTTGAAAGAACTATTTGCTCACCCCCAGAGGGTTTAAAGATAAAGAAGTTTGTCCTTATTAACTTCAGCAGCTCACTAACATGCCGTTCCTGTGGCTGAGAGAGTTTTCCCCCCATGCTCCCTGAATAATCCTATTGTCCAGCAATAGTTAAGTACGTACTTTACCTATTCCAGGCAAGAAAACACGGAGGTCCGGACACGTACCACCTGCAGTGGATCACGTCGGGGTCACCACTTGTGGTGTTCTCCCATGGAAAGAATGAGACACAGAGGCTGGTGTACTCGAGATGGGAGCCTAGAGCAAATTCTAGTGCCCCCTTTTATTGAGAAATTCGTACATAGCAAACATTCACATTGTGGATTACAATAATTAGATATAGCACACAAAACTGTTTACAATTGTCTGAGCTGCTTCTGTTTCTGGTGTTTGTTTGTAATTTCCTTGCTTATCTCAGTGACCCTTAGGCAGACATGTATGTATAAGGTCTTAGACTAATCATTACCCAATACTGAAGTCAAAGTTTATTTCCACAGACCCTTTGTCAGGTTTCCAAGTGATGAAATCCAGAATAATGAGATCCGGAATAATGTCAGGTTTCGAAGTGATGAAATCCATTTTAAAAGAAAAGAACAAAGTCCATCTTCCAAGACAAATTCTTTTATTTAGGAAAGCATCAAATTGGCAAAGTCTGTGGTAATTCGAGATCTGACACAAACCAGAATTACCCCACAATATTAGAAGTTAGAAACAACCCCCAAAAGTCACATACTCCAATAGATGTAATTCAATGTTGCTTGATGTCACAAATCACCACCTCAAGGGGCCTAAGCACCGACATCTCATTTCCCACGGGAAGAAGAATCACCTTGCCTAAACTGTTATAGACTAAGCCAGGGGTGGGCAAACTACGGCCCGCAGGCCACATCCGGCCCGTTGGTCTGTCCAATCCGGCCCACCCCTGAAAAAAAATTGCTTGGCGTGGCGTATTGCCCTGCGCCGGGTGGCCCCCAAGGCTGCAAAAGAGTGTGGAGTGCTCTCGGAGTAGGAAAGAAAAGAACATTGCAAAGGCCTCAGCTGAGAGTTTGAAAACACCTTCAAGTGTGACCTCTCCGAAGGTGAGTCCTCGCCGATCCCCCTTTTTTTTCAGGGGCTTCCAGGCTTAAACTTTGCAAAGGAAAAGCTTGCAGGCGGGAGCATCTTCCCGCCGAGGAAAGGAAAGGGTTCTGCCCGGCGGGCGGGTGGGCGTGCTGCTTGGAGGAGCTAACCCGGCGGTGCTCCGGGTTTCCCCTCCAACGCACTGTGCAAAGTTTAAGCCTGGAAGCCCTTTCGGCTTCCTTTTAACTCGCGGGCGCTCGCGCCTGGCCCCAAGCTGCGTGGTGGAGGGAAGGCCGGAGTGCCGCCGGGTCACCTCCTCCAAGCAGCCCACCCGCCCGCCGGGCAGAACCCTTCCCGCTCATCCCTCGTTCCTCTCTCAGTCGCTCTCTCACTCCTCCACCAGCCCAGAAAAGAAAGAGAAAAAGAGGCGAATAGTTATTATTCTCAGTCGAAACAACCAGAAACAAAGGCAGGCAGGCAGGCAGGCAGAACGGAGCACTGGATTGAACCATGGGCGGCTGTGTGGGGGTGAACGGGTGCTTCGGAGGAGCTGCGCTGACAGGAAGCCACCCTGCCTGCTTATTTGAAGCAGTTTCTTCCTGGGCTGGTGGAGGAGCGAGAGAGCGACTGAGAGAGGAACGAGGCAGACACCCGAGGGATGAGCGGGAAGGGTTCTGCCTGGCAGGCGGGCTGCTTGGAGGAGGCAACCCGGCGGCGCTCCGGATTTCCCCTCCACCGTGCGGCTTGGGGCCAGGCACGAGCGCCCGAGAGGAAAAAGCAAGCTGCAAATTACTAGGAAGTTGCCCAGTTGCTGGGAGCCGCTGTCGTGGTGAAGGGCTCGTCGGGCACGTACGTGAGGAGGAGGGCTTTTAAAGTGCTGCCTGAGCAGGACTGCCGAGCCGGGAAATGGGGCACCAAAGCAGGGCAAGGCTCCACCAGCAGCGGCCGAGTTTTAGGTGGGCTTGGATGTCCCTGAGTGTGATTTGCTGTTTGTTTTCTCCTGGGACTCGCATTTGGAAAGCGTGGAAAGTAGTAGCAGGAGCAGCCGCTGTGTTACTTTTTCTTATATATAATATATATATGTAATATATATATATATATTATAAAGGGCCCATTACAAAATGCAGCAAATTATATATAAGAATATTATATATATATATTATATATATATAATATTCTTATATATAATTTGCGGCATTTTATAATGGGCCCTTTATAATTGCCTTTTATAAAATTGGTTCAGCCCTCGAACACAGATCTGATTTTCCATGTGGCCCCCGATAGAAATTAATTGCCCACCCCTGGACTAAGCCAATGCAGCGATACAACCCTAAACAGCTTTACTTTACAGCAGGCTTGTAATCCTGCACTTCTCATTGGCCCGCAAATAGTGAATCGTGATTGGTTGTTTTTGGCCAGTCTGATTGGCTGTTAACGGGCCCCTCTGATTGGACGCTTGTGAAAGCAGTAAACTCAAATCATTGGCTGTATAAAAGAGCTGCTGCTGCCCGAGTATTTGTTCTGTTCTTTTTTTACAATAAAGAGTTGAAGTCACCGTTCGATGTCTCGTCTCCGTTCCTTGCGCCCATGCCCAGCACATAACACTGGCGACGAGGATGGGATGTGGAGACGATAGAGCTGACTAAGTACACATCGAACAAGACAGAGCACATGGCAAAAGAGCGCACGCAACAAACGGCAAGATGACCAGAGGCGCCATCCCACCCGCTCCATTCGACCCAGCAACCGAAGACTGGGACTCGTATATAGATCGCTTCCAGATGTTCCTGGAGACCAACAATTTAAAAGATGCTACGCCTGGCAAGAAACGAGCGATATTCCTGACTCATTGCGGCCCCGCCATTTTCAAAATGGCTAAAGCACTGGCAAAACCGGCGGAAGTGAAGACCATGGATTGGGATTCCCTCGCCCCAATCCTCCGGGCGCATTACGCACCCGCAGTACCTGCACTGATTCGAAGACATGAATTTTACCAGAGGGACCAGTGGAAGGACGAGAGCGTTGGGAATTTCGTAGCTGACCTCCGGAACCTAGGAGGCCTTTGTGGTTTTGCAAACTTAGAGGAAGCCCTAAGAGACCGCATAGTTCTGGGATTAAATGCACCACACATGCAGAGTAAGCTGATGGTGAAAGGCGACATCAGCCTTTCAGATGTCATCGCCGACGCTACTGCCGCAGAAGCAACCAGGAAGTCAGCCGCTCGAATGCACTGAACGAACACACCACTTCGCCAACTCGCTAACGATAGCCCACTCACCGCTGAGAAGCATGCTACCACCACCCACCACGAAGACCTCAAGTCATCCTCAGACAGTGAGGAAGAGGAGGTCAACTGGCTCCGCTCAGAACAAGAGCAAAGAAACCAGAGACATTCACGCCAATGTGCTGGTAGCGGTGCAAACCACCTGCGATTGGACTGCAAATTCCTCGACGCACTCTGCCATACTTGCGGAAAAAGAGGCCACATCGCAAAAGTCTTCAGAAGCAAGCGAGAGTCCAGTCCCAGCCGAAGGGAGAACAACCTCCACCGGGAGACAGGCAAACCTCCTGAGAACCAGGACCGTCTGAACCACCAATGGAACAACCACTACTACTACAGAAACCAAGCACCTGCCTCTTCAGCGAGACGAGAAGAGGCCCACCAAACCATTATTATCAGCCATGCTTCATCGTTTGATACAAGAAAGACTCATTAACTTTTATAACATCTTGCCCCAGAAGGCGACCGTAGCTGAGCCCCTACATAGACTTCTCGACAAAAAGGCTTCCTGGGTTTGGGGACGGCGTGAAGAGAGACCATTCCAAGAGGTAAAAGACCTCTTAACCTCCGATGCTGTATTAATGCAATACAATGAGACTCTACCTTTGACGGTTACCTGTGACGCCTCACCATTTGGAGTGGGAGCCATTTTAAGCCATGTCCTACCAAATGGGAATGAGGCACCTATTGCGTTCTTTTCGAGAACTTTGTCTAAAACCGAAAGGAACTATAGTCAACTTGAAAAAGAGGCTCTCACTATTGTATCCGCAATTAAATGTTTCCATGAATATGTGTATGGGAGACCCTTTACCATAATTACAGACCACAAGCCGCTACTTGGTATTTTGGCAGGAAACAAACCAACTCCCCATATCTTATCACCAAGAATGACACATTGGTCAGAATTTTTAGCCGCCTACGATTACCGATTGCAACAACTCCTGGGAAAAACCATTCCCCACGCTGACGCTTTAAGCCACTCCCTACTACCAGACATAGAGGACCCAACTCCAACCTTATCCGTATTGCAAATCAAAATCCTCAAATTGCCGCCGTTGACCGCTCGAGACATTGCCTTAGAAACAAAAAAGGACCCTGTTTTGGCACGAGTCCTCAGCTGGTGAAACGGGGTTGGCCGGTCAGCGAAACCAATGATATGTTCAAGCCATTTAAGAATCATCAAACAGAGCTATTCTCCCAAAAAGGCTGCATAGTGTGGGGAGACAGAGTCGTAATCCTGGAGAAATTGCAACATCGGGTATTAAAAATGTTGCACGATGGACATCCAGGCATCGTGCGGATGAAGGCATTGGCCAAGAGTTATGCATGGTGGCCTGGGTTAGATAAACAAATAGAGACCTGGGTAGCAAAGTGCAGCAAATGCCAGGAGATTCGCTCTACTCCTCCACAAACTCCCCCAACCCAGTGGGAAACGCCTCGAGGTTCTTGGTCCCAAATCCACATCGATTGCAGGACCCACAAGAGGACACACTTTCCTCCTAACAGTGGATGCCTATTCAAACTGGCTCGAAGTCCACAAGATGAAAAGCACCACCACAGAGGCGGTCACTAAAAAGCTGAATAAGCTATTCGCTACCCACGGATTGCCGGATATCCTAGTCTCCGATAATGGCCCCCAATTCACTGCCCTGCCATTCGAACAGTACCTGGCAGATCGGGGCATCCGCCATGCCTTAACATCGCCAGCCCACCCTGTGGCCAATGGTAGGACTGAGCGAATAGTTCAATTTGTAAAAAAGACCTTGCACAAAATGGATCATGGCGACATTGACAACAGAATAAACCAGATGCTTCTCCTCCAGTACATAACCCCAAACAGTACCACGAACAAGACCCCAGCTGAACTCCTGATGGGCCGCAAACTTCACTTGCATCTCGATCGCCTCCACCCAAACTACATGCTGGAACAACCCCCAGGATCCACCAGCAAGTGTCGGGCATTCCAGGAAGGTGACCACGTGTTTGCGAAAAACTTCTCGGGCAACCCATTGTGGGTCCCCACTACCATAACGCAACTTACGGGACCCCCGATCCTATCACCTACAAACTGCAGATGGTAAGATGTGGAAACGCCACATAGACCAACTCCATTCCAGATTAGCACCTAGTCCTATCTCAGCCCCGGAATCGCCAGCTGGGTGGGGGGGAAGGAACATTGAGGAGGACGAAGAAGAAATAACAATCGAAACCTGACAGTCTACACAACCAACCAGGGGATACTCACCGTCAGAAGGAGAACCGAGCCAGGGAGTGGCCTCGCCGTGTGACAGCACTGCGATGGAAACAGATCCAGGGAACCCGGAAGACAGCATTGGCGTAAGCAGGGAAAGCAGCCCAGGGCCACAATTTTCACCATCCAACCCAGCTAGCAGCCCATTGGAACCAGAGCCAGGACAGAAACCGGTGGAACAGCGCAGGTCAAGCAGACAGGTGAAGCAACTTGCCTATTTATGAGAATACATCACCCCATCCCTCAGACAGAACCTAGGGGGGAGGGGTGTTATGGACTAAGCCAATGCAGCGATACAACCCTAAACAGCTTTACTTTACAGCAGGCTTGTAATCCTGCACTTCTCATTGGCCCGCAAATAGCGAGTCGTGATTGATCGTTTTTGGCCAGTCTGATTGGCTGTTAACGGACCCCTCTGATTGGACGCTTGTGAAAGCGGTAAACTCAAATCATTGGTTGTTTTGACAGCAGCCAGCTCTATAAAAGAGCTGCTGCTTCCCGAGTATTTGCTCTGTTCTTATTTTACAATAAAGAGTTGAAGTCGGAGAAGGCGGAGCTTCATCGCCACGATACAGCTGCGATCTCGGGGCTCCGAGATCACAGCTGATATCTTCGCCCCTGGTTGGTTCTAACGGACCTAAGCTGTCTCGTAGTGACGGTGACAGCAAAGGGCGTGTTCTGTAGATTCCGGGGACATCGCAAGTCCCTGGTTGATCCAGAAGAAGCCCTTTTGCCAACGGCGGAGAGGCAGCCATTAGGCTGCTGAAGCTGGGACAGCTCCGGAAGAACAGGATAGAAAGAAGTGTGTCGGCTGGTGAGGATCTTTTTTTTTTAGCTTGGGACTTAAGGACACTCTAATATTAGAAGAAATCTGTAAACTTATTGACAGAATTTGATTTAGCAGCGTTTTTTTTTCTTTTTTAGTAATGTCAAAGTGAGGCTTGGCTTTTTATTTTTACTTTTTTTTTTTTTACTGAATTTCTATTGCAATCTAGCTAATCAGACTGGTTTTTTTCTTTTATATTTTTATATTTACTTGCTTTCTCTTTGCCTTTCTGACTGTTTATATTTTTTAAAATAGAGGCCCCCTTTAATATTTTTTTTAATATACATAAATATACATACATACTTTTTTTCTCTTTTTAGGCTTTTTCAGGGGGGAAGAAGGGGGAGTGGATTGAAGAAACTTTGTAACACTGCCAACTGGAGGCTTGAAAAATATTCTGTTTGAAGTTAAAAAACTTTTGTTTGAAAAACTTTTCTCAAGGCTACTGGAAATGATAAGATAGAGGGAAGAGTACTGGAGGATGTTTATACAGGTGCTCATTGAAACTTCTATTATCAAATGAATATTTGAACTTTGGCTTTGAAATTTGTGGAGAAGTCAAAAAAGAGCCTTGGATAAATAAAAGGCAGTGTGTTTTTTTTTTTAACTCCTTATTAATTGTTTCATCCCTCCCCTCCAACCCCACACTATTTTGTAATATTGATATTTTTATTTTTTTTATTTTTTATTATATCATTTTTATTTTTTATTTTTAAAGGGGAAAGCCTCAGAATATTCTTTTTTTTTTTTTTGCCTTTTTTCTTTTTTTCATGGGGATGTTTGCCTTTTGATTTCTATTTTTGACTTATTTTTATGGTTTTATTTTCATTTTCTGTGGTTTTTCAATTGGATTAAGGTGGGAAGAATTTGAAGAACTCTCTTTTTCTTTTTTTTCTTTTTCTTTTTCTTTGCTTATTATTTTTTGATATTATTGGGCTTTATTTTGCTTCTTTTTTTCTCTTCATTTTTTAATTTTTACTTTTGAATTATATTTGCGTATTTTATAATTGGATTAAGGTCTTGAAGAACCTGAAGAATTTTTTCTTTCCTTTTAATTTTGGGCTTTTTACTTATTACTGGTTTTGTTTTTCGTTTTTTTGTGGTGTTTTCCTTTTTTAAAAGTGGATTATAATTGGCTACCTCACTAATTGGATTAAAAGACCAGGAAGACCCTGAGTTATCGAAATGAGTCAGAAAATTTTACCTTCGGGCATCTCAACTTCTGCTCCTGTCTCCCCGTCATCTGGAGGACGACTCTCAACAATGGTGAAGCAAGACAAAGCGCAAATGGATTTAACAATGGTTATGCAAGGAATACAAGATCTTAAAATGAGTATGGAACAAAGAATGGAGAGTATTGATCAAAGAATTGGAAAGATGGATGAGAAACTTGAAAATTTTCAACAAATGATGGTGAAACATGATGAGAGAATCCAAAAAATAGAAGAGAAAGACAAGCAAAGAGATGATACAATTGGGAATATCGATAACAGATTAACAATGGTCGAACAAGAAAAAAGTGGGATGTTGAAGTGGGAGATGGACAGGTCAGAATTTTATCTTAGATTCCAAAATATCGAGGAAGAAAAAGGACAAAACTTGGCGGCAGTAATGATTGAAATTCTGACTGGAGTTTTGGAAATAACAGAGGAAAAGATGATGGAAGGAGTAGATGAGATATATCGAGTCTTCACAAGATATGCGACGAGGAACCAATTACCAAGAGAGATCCATGTTAGATTCACTAAAAAAACTATTAAAAACCAAATATTACAAGTGGTAAGAGAGAAGGGGTTGAAATATAAAGGCAAAGAGATTTTGGTCTTAAAACATGCACCTAGAAAAGTGAGAGAGATTAGAAGAGAGTATCTATTTTTGACTAAAATGCTATTGAAAAAAGAGGTGAACTATAGATGGCTGATTCCAGAAGGATTAATGTTTACATGGCAAGAACAGAGACACAGAATTGATTCAATTGGGAAAGCAGAAATGTTTTATTAGGAATTTTTCGAAAGAAGAGAAATGGAGACAGAAAAAGAAAAGATTTTAACTGAATTTGAAGAGGACCAAATGGAGATGGAAAAAGAAGAAGGTGCAATAGGTGGACAAATGGAGATCAAAGAACAATGTGAAATAAGATCCACGAGAGCTGTTAGACCTAAATATAAAGCATAATTATGGGGGGGAAAAAACTGATTTCCATGAATATAAATGGACTGAACTCAGCTATCAAAAGAAGGAAAACTTTTCATAAATTAGAGAAGCTAAAATTTGATATAATTTGCTTACAAGAATTACACATTAAAAAACAACATGCACAATTATTGATACGACCAAAGTTAGGGAAAATATTTACTTCTCTGACTCACTGCAAGAAAAGAGGAGTGGTTTTGTACGTTAAAGAAACCACTCCAGCCAAATTGATTTATACGGATGAAGACGGAAGAGTATTAATAGTTGAAATAGTGGATAATAATATAAAAACACTCTTGGTTGCAATTTATGCCCCAAATGATAAACAAGAAGAATTTTATAAAAAATTACATATGAAAATAATTGAACTGGACTATGTTAACATACTTATGATGGGGGACTTTAATGGAATTTTAGACAATAAACTGGACTATACAGTAAAAACAACACGACAAAATAGGAAAACTCTCCCTAAATCCTTTTTTAAAATGACAGATGAACTAAATTTAAAAGATACATGGAGAGAAAGAAATGCTAAAACTCAACAATATACTTTTTATTCAAACAGGCATTTATCGTGGTCCAGAATAGATATGATTTGGACATCAACAGAATTATTATCTAATATTCAAGAAATAAATATTGAAACAAGTACATGGGCAGACCATAATCCAATGACAATTAAATGGAAAGGACAAAAAAGAAGATCTAGATGGACATTAAACAATACTATTCTAAAGGAAAAAGATTTTACACAATGGATGGAAAAAGAATTGGCCTTCTTCTTCAATGAAAACAAAAAAGAAGATACTTCAATACAGAATGTTTGGGATACAATGAAGGCATATGCAAGAGGATTAATAATTGACTATATAAAGAAAAAGAACATTAGGAAGAGGCAAATGATTAAAGCTCTAGAAGATGACCATAAAAAACTGGAAAAAGAATTACAGAAGATGCCACAGAAAAAAAACATCAAACTTAAAATGGACATAATTAAACATAAAATGGATCAAGCAGAGAAAGAAGAACTGGCACAAAAAATTAGAAGTGCTAAACAGAACTATTTTGAAAATGCAAATAGACCAGGTAGATGGTTAGCATATAAGTTTAAAAAAGAGAAAGAGTCAAGGAAAATATCACAGTTAATCGATGATCATGGTCAAATTTGTTATGGTAATAAGGAGAAAAAGGCAATCATTCGAGATTTTTATGGACAATTATATAAACAAGAGGATCTTGATGAGGAAAAAATTAAGCAGTATTTACAAAATGCTAACCTACCTAAGATACCTGATGAAACTCGGAAAATGTTAGAAAGTGCTATAACAATGATGGAATTAACTGAAGCACTCAATAGACAGAACAATGGAAAAGCACCAGGACCAGATGGCTTCCCAGCAGAATTTTATAAAACATTACAAGAATCGTTGAGCATCCCACTGTTAGAAGTCATGAATGAAAATAAGAAAATACCTGAAACATGGTCAGAAGCTTATATTACACTTATTCCAAAAGAAGGGGTTGACCCATTACAAATTAAGAACTATAGACCTATTTCCTTATTGAATGCAGACTATAAAATCTTTGCTTCAATCTTGGCAGAAAGGCTTAAAAAATACCTGAATAACTTTATTCACTCTGGTCAGAATGGATTTTTACCAAAGAGACAGATTAAAGAAAATATGAGGGTAATCCTGGACACATTGGAATATTATGAGGCGCACCCGGAAAAACAAATGGCTTTGATATTCTTAGATGCCCAAAAGGCATTTGATAATGTGAACTGGAGATTTATGTTATTATTATTGGAACAGATGGGCTTTGCTAGAAAATTTATCCAAGCAGTAGAAGCCGGATATTATAAGCAAATGGCAAAAGTAATGATAGATGGAGAATTCACAGACTCTATTAATATTAAGAAAGGTACAAGACAAGGATGCCCATTATCTCTTTTGTTATTTGTATTGACCTTGGAAGTCTTAAATAGAAATATTAGAGAGGATATAAACATAAAAGGAATGAAAGTCAAAAAGGAGGAATTCAAATTGCAAGCCTTTGCGGATGATTTGGTCTTTATTTTGGAAGACCCTTTAGAGACAGCTTTAAAACTATTGGAAAAGATAGAGACGTATGGTGAGATGGCTGGTTTAAAAATAAATAAAGACAAAACAAAGATTCTGACAAAGAACATGTTATTAAGACAAAGAGAAGAGCTGGCAGATTTATTGAAAATTCAAGTTACGAACAAAGTTAAATATTTGGGGATATATTTGACGTCAAGATGTACTACACTGAAAGAGAATAATTATATTAAGCTTAAACAGCAGATAGCATCTGACCTGAAAAAATGGGAAAACTTACAATTGTCATTGATAGGTAGAATTTCAACAATCAAGATGAATATTTTACCCAGAATTTTATATTTGTTCCAAGCAATACCAATTAGGTTAAGTAAGGATTACTTTGAAGAATTAAATAAAATTGTGTTGAAGTATATATGGCAAGGCAAGAAAGCGAGAATAAAATTAAAACTTTTACAGGATGCTAGAATTAGAGGATTTGGCCTTCCTAATTGGGAGTTGTATTATCAAGCTGCAAACTTAATGTGGGTTAAAGAATGGACAACGTAAAGAAAGACAAGATTGTTGACATTAGAAGGTCATGATTTATTATTGGGTTGGCATGCCTTTTTATGGTATAAGGGAACTAAATCACAGGGTTATTTTAGAAGGCATTATATACGGGAATCGTTATGGTTGAATTGGGAGAAAATTAAGAAACAATGTTATTTGAAAATTCCAGTTTGGTTATCAACTATTGAAGCTTTTTTGTATCCTATAACTTAAAAGAAGGAACAAACAGTTAGATATGGGGAAATATTGGATGAAAAGGGTGAACTTAAAACGATGCAAAATTTAGAAGAACAAGGTATAAAGATGAATTGGTTTTCATATCTGCAAATACATGCAAGGTATCTTAAAGATTCTAAAATAGAAGGATTTTATGATAAATTGACTGATTTAGGTAGGATTTTGACAGGTACTGATGAAAAAGTGATTAAAAAACTATATAGTTATTTGTTGGAAATTAAATTAGAGGAAAAACAAGTTAAAGAAACAATGATTGCTTGGGGGAAGAATTTTGGATATGGGATTGATTTAGAGAAATGGCAAAAATTGTGGTCACAAAATTATAAAATGACAATGTCAACAGCATATAAATAAAATTTGTATAAGATGTTTTACAGGTGGCACTTTCCCCCGACAAGAATAGCAAGAATGTTCAAGAATAAATCTGAAAAGTGCTAGAAATGTCATCAGATACCTGGCTCATATTACCACATGTGGTGGACTTGTGAGGAAGCCAGGAAATATTGGACTAGAATTCGCATATGGCTGGAAAAAATGACAAAGAAACACATAGATTTGAAACCAGAGATTTTTTTATTGGGAATCGTACCTGATATATATAATAAAAATTTAAAGTATTTGATTGTAAATGTATTAACAGCAGCTAGAATTGTATTTGCTAAACATTGGAAGAGTGAGAAAATTCCATTAGAGGAAGAAATTATTAAGAAAATATTGGAATGTGCTGAAATGAGTAGATTGATGTTTGAAATTAGAGAACAAGAAGATAAACAATTTTATGAAGTTTGGGATCTTTTTTATCAATGGTTAGATAATACAATATAATAACAGAATATTTAGAAATTTAGGAAATAATGAATATATAATTTTTCTTGGTTTTGATAATTTTTTAGAATATTTTATTAAGATAGATTTGGTATGATTCTACGATTTGTTATAAAATAATTTAACTTAATTATAGTTATCTCGCTTAAGTATGAATTAGTAAAATTATAGTCAAATGATTGTTCAATAATGATATTGGGATATTTTATTGATAATTGATGATGTGAGTTATTATGTAATATAATTATTTTGATGACTATGAAATGGATGCACAAAAGGAAGTGGTAAACCAACCGATACACTGTAAATTTATGAAGAATGATCTTTTTATGTTATGTTTTATGTCTTACATGTTTTTTGTCTGTCGTTAAAATCAATAAAACTTTTACCAAAAAAAAAAAAAAAGAGTTGAAGTCACCGTTCGATGTCTCGTCTCCATTCCTTGCACCCATGCCCAGGACATAACATAAACAACTCTCTCTATCTCCATTCCTCCCCCCTTAAGAATGTGGCAAGCCTGAAACTCTTTCCCCATGACTGCCACAGAGAAAGTAAGAAGAAGAATATACACTGAGCCTAACTAAAATGGCTACACCGATGTCAATTTCAGGCTTGACACCCGCTTTCATACTAGAGGTCCTCTCTGTCCAAAATGTGGACTTTGCTGTCTTCAAGAGAGTGGCCTTTGTCTTTCAAATGCAGATGGAATTAATCTTGATGTGTTTGTTCTCCTATGTTGTTCCATGCATTTAGGAAGTGGTTGTTTTGTTTCCCTCTCTAAAAAGGATGCAAATGACCAGCTGTCTGCAAGGAGTATAAATCCTTCCATTCCCCACGATCCAGTCAGAATGAAAGAAGCTTCTTGGATGAGAAGTGAAATCTCTTCAAAGAAAAACCAGAAAGTCCATTTGCCTCTTGAAAAAAAAGCAACTTTGGGAAATAGTATAGGGTTTCCTGCCTGAACAGGTCCTGGGGTTAGAAGACCTCTAAGGTCTAACTTCTAACTCTGGCACACACACACACAAAAGTCCTTCAGAAGGCACAGAAATGCACACCAAGTTCTTCTTTCCAAATCATGAAAGCAGCATCCTCACGATGCTGGAAAGACACATCTGCTTTAATGAACCAAGGAGAAGGTTATCACCCCTTTAGCCAGAGGTGGGATGCTACCAGTTCTGCCCGGCTTTATAGAACTGGTAGCTCTGAAGAGCAGCTGACACCAAACCGGTTCTGTGTTTGCTGCTGTTTGGCCTAGCCGCCCGCCCGCCCTTTATTTCCTGTTTTTTCAACCTTTGCACGGCACAGCTGAGGTTGAAAAAGCAGGAAAAAAGAGGCTTTTCAAATGCTGTGCACCTGCACGCAGTATTTTTCAGCTCTCTGGGTGGCACAGCTTAAGGTTTTTTTACGCGCATGCACAGCAAAACGTAGTCACCGAACCGGTAGTAACACCAGTTGAATCCCACCCCTGCCTTTAGCTTGGCCATTGAATACACAAATCAATTGTGGCTTAAAACTCACGTCTACAACATACATGTAACATGGTAGCCAGACTTGAAGTTTTAGACTTAGACAACCTAGAACTACACCGCCTTTGATCTGATCTAAGTGTAGTACATAAAATTATCTACTGCAATGTCCTACCTGTCAATGAATACTTCAGCTTCAACCACAAGAATACAAGAACACACCATAGATACAAACTCAATGTTAACCGCTCCAAACTTGATTGCAGGAAATTCAACTTCAGCAACAGAGTGGTCAATGTCTGAAATGTTCTACCTGACTGTAGTTTCTTCCCCAAACCACAAAAACTTTAACCTTAGACTGTCTACTGTTGACCTCACCCCATTCCTAAGAGATCTGTAGGGAGCATGCATAAGCGCACCAACATGCCTATTGTCCCTGTCCTAATGTTTCTTTTTATTCATGTCCATTTCATGTATTCATAACCATGTTTATACTTATACCTATTATCTAATACTTGCTTGACAAATAAAATAAAGTAAAAAATAAAATAAATTACTTTACCATCTTTTAACTGAACTCTGCAATTTTATATTGTTGTTGTCAATCTGCAGTCTTTCAGCCAGTCAAACACTTCAAGGAAGACACTACCTTTGTAATATAAATTGTTCAACACTACGTTCTTTAATTCGCCAACTGCTTTTTTTGTTAAAACCTAACATTTGTGGCAGTGACAAAAGGAAAATGGCACAGAAGTACAAAGTAAAAAAAGAAAAAGAATGAAAAATTTGTGCCACTCGTTCTGATGGGCCTTTGCACGGCTGCTGATGGCACCAGCCTCTGGCAATTTTATTTGGAAAGCAGCTTACCAGATCAGAGAACTCTAGGCTGAGACTCAAAGAACTATTTTAAGCCAAGGGCATCTCCAGCTGCGTGTTTAATTCCGTACCCACAGTTTCTTATGCCATTTGTCAAACTCCTGGACAAACTTTCCTAAGATTCAAACCGACTGCCAAGGTGAATCTACATCTGCTGTGAAGCATAAGCTCAAAAGATCCATAAGTAGACATTTAGCGTTTGGCGTGTGAAATTATTTGAATTTATTAGGGTGGGGGAGAGAAAGAGGAGGGGGTGGAATTCAGCATACTCTGTGTAATTTCTTTGAAGACTTCAAGTCTACCTTTTTTTAGTTGGAAATGTTGCTTTGATATTAGGCTTTACTTAATATTCATGCCGCCTTCTGTTTCCTTGAATTTTCAGCAACCACAAAAAGGAAAGAAAAAGGAGAGAGAGAGAGAATAAAAGAAATCAAAGTAATTATGAAAGGAGTAAGAAGAGGATGAATCATATCAAGACTGTTATGAACTAATAAAATGCTTAAATAAAGTTTTATCAAACCTTAAGAAAAAGCAGGGTTCTAATCCTGCACTTCTGATTGGCCGATAATAGCGATATCAGATTGGTCCGTTCAGGGGAATCTGATTGGCTGTTAACGAGCCACTTTCATTGGTTCAAAGGTTTAACGCTCCATGTTTCTCATTGGTAAATAGGTCAGCAGCCTGCCTATAAAAGGGCTGCTGCTGCCCTAGGGTTTTGCTCTGTTCATGATGATAAATAAAGAGTTGAAGTTCACTGTTCACAGTCTCGCCTCCATTCCTTGCTCCCATGCGCAGAACATAACAAAGACGTCTCCATGGTCAGGTGGCCAGCATGACTAAACACCGAAGGTGCACGGAACACTGTTACCTTTCCACCAAAGGTGGTTCCTATTTTTTTACATGCTTTTGAACTGCTAGGTTGGCAGAAGCTGGGACAAGTAACAGGACCTCACTCCGTCACATAGGGATTCGAACCACTGAACTGCCAACCTTTCTGATCAACAAGCTCAGCGTCTTAGCCACTGAGCCACCGCTATTAGTAGTAGTTATCTCTGTGGGTGCTTACTTGAGGTCAGATTCTTAAGAAAGCCTAGTGCTGCTACCTGTTGAGGAATCCCTGCACACTTGTGGCATGATTGCTTCCATTATGCCAATGAACTTCAGGGATCGGTTTTACATTGGTATTCAGGGTGAAACTTTTGCAAGCAGCTCAGATGCTGGGCATGCTGATAAGCCATGGATGTACAGCAGAAGAATAAATTACTGGCTCTTCAAAACAAAAATACCTTCAAAGGTAGAATGTCTCAAAGGAAACTAGAAGGAGGAGAGAGAGGAAATGAGGAGGTTCCTCCAACTCAGCATGAAACGGTGTTGCTTCTGAGCTGTTTCTAGCAACTTCTGCACATCAAAAAGCACCTTTATGTATGCTCCTCCCATTTGCTAGACTATCAGTTGCGATTACTTTTACACTGGGAGGGATAACACATATTTTGGGGTGGGGGGTGGTGGAAACCCAGAATGGGAAATTCTTTTTTTTTTTTTTTGAACAAATTTTATTATTATTTTTTTAAAACACATAGACCAGCAAACAAAACATAGGATGTAGTAACATAAAATATCTTTTTCTAAAAAACACATAGAATATCTTGTTTAACGAGCAAGATAATTCCAACTTATCCCATTTCTATACAGGCACAATTGAATATATATATTCATTTTATCTGTTCAACTTCATATCCTTTCCCAACTTCTCTTTACTGCTCCCTTTCATTCTGTTTAATTGTATTTCTTTGATCTTAAATTATGTATATTCATTATATATAATTTCATTAGTTCTCTTCCAACATCCTTTCAAACATAAACAAACATTACACAAAACATAAATTCATAAAACTTCTTTTTGGGAAGTGGCTTATCCCGGGTTAGATCTTTTTGTACAGACGTAAATCAAATTCGTGCTCACATAATATACTATTTCATATCTTAATTAACATTCTATATTTTCTATAATTTTCTCTCTTCTATTCATTCTTTTAATTCTATTTTATTTATTTCATCTCAATTCAAATAATTATACTTGCATCTTTTATCCATTCTTTTTCAATCATCTATTTTTTTTTCCTTTCTAATACAATATGTTTCCTGTAATCACTGGTTGAAGTATGACAGCTTTTTATTTTTCCCCTAAATTTTACACTTAAAATAATATATACTTTCCATACTGATTCTGCTTCGTACATTCTAAGTACTACATTTCAAAATAATAAGACAAACACATAATATTAAATTTAGTAAGTAATAGTAAAACCAAAAAGAGGGATATTGAGTTTATAATATAATAAAAGCGATATTTCATAGTAAATTAAACTCTGTTATCAAATTTTAAACATTTTCAAGCTTCTCTTTAATGCATTATTAATTCATGTAATATTTTAATTTTCTAATTCAATTTCAAATACTAATATCTACCATACAATCTTATGTACTTTTGCAGAATCATTTTTATAAAATTATATCTTACCCCTTATCGCTAAAAAAAAACCTTGTTTTTTGGCATCTTGTTTAAAGCTTTTATGATTTCTCTTTCCTTTTTCCCTTCCTTTCTTCTCCATTCTAACTTTTTGACCCCCCATCTTTCAAGTTTCACTCTCTTAATCCTCCCTTTCTGTTGTATTTCTCTTTTCTGTTGCTTTCTGACATCGTATCGATTTTCCATCTTAATTTTCTTTTCCTTGGTTGCTTTTTTAAGTCCTGAATTTACCATTTCTTCACACCCCCCTTACGCTTTTCTTCCTCCACTAAAAGTATCTGTCCATTAAAGATGGCTTCTTCTTCTTCTTCTTGGTCCCAGTCTTCCTGTCGCTGTTGTAGTTCATGATAGGTAGAAATCGCCATTTCTAAAAAATGGAAACGAGATCCAGAAGAGCCAATGCCTTCCTGTTCCTCTTCTTTCGATTTTTGAAATTCCATTTGTAGATCTTCAAAAGATAATGCCATTTTTTCCCTTTTTTTAAAACAAGCCAGATATCTTTAATCTTTCAAAGATCCCAAAGTCACAAAGCAAACCAAATCAAAATAAACAGTTCTATTTAGCACTTCTCCCAGAATAGGAAATTCTAAGATGGGAACAACTTGTTACAATTTCTGTTCTCAGTTCCTTCTTTGTACCGCAGCTTTTCTATAAATGGACTTAGATTAGGGCTGTAGCCCAGTGGTGGGATTCAAACGAATTTATTACTGGTTCTGTGGGCATGGCTTGGTGCATGTGGCTGGGCTTGATGGGCGTTGCAGGGGAAGGATACTGTAAAATCGCCATTCCCTTCCCACTCCTGGGGAAAGGATACTGCAAAATCCCCATTCCCTCCCCACCCCACTAACCTGCTTTTCAGCTCTGTTCTCCTGTGCAGGGCAACAAAAGGAGACCCAGCTGATCACTGGGATTCAATGGGGAGGCAGAGAATAGATGGGTTGGCGGGGCCAATCAGAAGTGGACTTTGCCGGTTCTCCGAACTACTCAAAATGTCTGTTTTTACTGGTTCTCCAGAACTGGCTAAGAATTGGCTGAATACCACCTCTTCTGAATCCCCTGAGTTTGTATGCAGTCAAAAATGTCTTTTTGAGATTCTCAGTCATCCAGCTCATGGTTGTCCCAAAGGTGCTTTTTTTTCAAGAGGCAACTGGACTTTCTGATTTTTGTTCGAAGAGGTTTTGCTTCTCATCCAAGAAGTTTCTTTAGCTCTGACTGGATGATGGGGAATGGAAGGATTTGTACTCCTTGCAAATAGCTGATCATTTGCATTCTTTTAGAGAGTCATTGAGGCCACTTGGAGATGGCCTCAGGGTCACCTGAGTAGTGCAAATAGGACTTCAGCAACAGAGTGGTCAATGCCTGGAACGCCCGACTCCGTGGTTAACTCCTCAACTCCCTCACAGCTTCAACCTCAAACTGTCTACCGTGGACCTCATGCCATTCCTAAGAGGTCCTTAAAGAGGGCGCACATACGCGTACCAGCATGCCTACCCTCCCTGCCTCACTGTCCCCATTTACCTGCATTTACTTCCTTTGTTCCTGTTTATGTTCATACTTGTTAACTTGTATGTGTTTGACAAGCAAACAAACATACAAATAAATAAATATTAGACAGGACTGTTGAGAGGACAAAATGGAGTGTGGTGCGCTTACAACTTTCAGCTCTGGGACATCTCGCTTCACCCCAGGTTTGCTTCAGCTTGGGATGTGGCCACTTCCTAAATGTAGGACACATTATCTCTACAGAATGCCACTTTCCCCCTCACGAGATGTCACTCTCCTTCTTCACCTGAAGGGTGAGACAATGGATAAGTCACTAAACTTTACCTGGACTCAGTTTCCTTTTATCGGTGTTTCATTCATGTCAGCATCCTCTTCATTTCTGGTCATTAAAGAGAAGGGGGGATTTTTAAATAATCTATTCAGAAAAATTAAAAAATAATCCAGGATACAATAGGGTTTGCCTTTGATATAAGATGTGTCAGGATGTTCTATTAGGGAAGATGAAATGAAGGCCCTTTCTCATCATTATTCTTCCTCACATCAATCATCTCTAGCATGAGCTGTATTCGGGCTATGAATTTCTTTCTTTTCCCCCTTACAGAACAGTGTAAAATATGGGTTATTTCAGTTTCTTTCTTTCTTTTTTTTTGGCCCTGCCATCATTGTTAGATGAAGCTTCTTCTCTGGTCCCCCCACCCCAGGTGAGTGGGTGTGATGAACGCAAACCACAATCCTGGCTTTTGTGTGTGAGCATGAAAGCATTTTGAATAAGGAGAACAAATGGCTCTGCTTGAAAGGAACCCTAGCAGATTCTAGAACCAAAAAAAAGAAAGAAAGAAAGAAAATGGATGAATCGCTCGGAGGAAATTTCAGAGCAGGGTTGCGTCGTCTTTCAACAAAAGGAGGAGATCTGAAGAGCTTCTTGGAAATGATTTAGCTTCATGAAAAGATCACTAGATCGGACCCCCTCAACATCGCTAGAGGAAGGTCTTCTCGAAACTTGGACAGAGGTTGTGAAAATTACGTGTCTGGAGGGCGAGTTATGGAAACGAAAGCTGAATGTTCACATGAGAATTTACCTCAGAAGCTGAACATGTCCCTATGCACTTCTTTAAACCCGAGACAATACATAACTGAGAAACAATGACAAGTATAGTAACAGAGTTCCAATGTTTTTCTCGAGTTCTCTTTTCATTCGTTTAATTTACTTTATTGTCACTGCATATCTTAAAACGAAATTAAATACCGTCTTCAGTGTACCATACAGTAGAATTCAACAGAGCTACTGCCCTGGAATAGAAGCTGTTTTTCAGCCTATTTGTCCTTGTTTTTATTATTCTGTACCGGCTGCCAGATGGTAATAGTTCAAAAAAAAAAGGGTGCCCAGGACAAGATGGATCTTTGAGAATATTTTGAACTTTCTTGAGGCAGCGGGAGTTATAAAGCTCTTCCAAAGAGGGGAGAGGGCAACCAATGATCCTCTGGGCAATGATATTAACCCTCTGGAGTGCTTTCCTCTCTGCCCCGGTGCAATTGGCAAACCAGACGCAGGTTTAGTAAGTTAAGATATTCTCTCTGGTGCAGCAGTAGAAGGTCACCAGCAGTTTTCCATTCAGTTGTTTCCTGAGAAGTCTCAGGTAGTATAATCTCTGCTGGGCCCTTTTGACCAGGGCTGCAATGTGAGCACCCCAGGTCAGATCGTCTTTCAGGGTAACACCCAAAAACTTAAAACTGGCCACTTGCTCCCCTCAGTCACCTTTGATAAGCAAGGGCTGGATGTCTGATCTGTTCCTTCTATAAGCTCCTTGGTCTTATTGGTATTGAGGACCAAGCAATTGTCTCCACACCATGAAAACAACTGGTCCACCTCATCTCGGTAGGCAGACTCATCCGCCTTGGAGGATTAGGCCCAAGAGGAAAAGTTCTAGTTTCATTGTTATCTCCATTTTCAGAATTTCTGTATTAAAACATGAATCCTAGTCCAATTTTATTTTTGCTTTGTCACATGTCCACCATAGGTACTTTGTTACTATATATGTTGACTGCAGCAAGACTATTGTATGCACAAAAATGGAAGGACGCTTCATTTCTGTCAGAATATATTCATGAACTAGAATAGAGCTTCATAACAAGGTCAACCAATGAGTAGGCATGCGACAGACCAGCCAATGAGGACTGTTTGGAAACTGAAACTAGAAGGATCTTGGGTGTGGCTCTCTCTTACTCTAAGTCTGTCTATTGAAACTGAAATTGCTTCTCTCCTCTGCTGTGTGTCTTGCTTGCCTGCTGAACTAAAGAAAAACTGAAATCTGCTCTGAGCTGCTGCTGCTGCTTATGTTATGTTACGATGAAAGAATCTACAAATGGTATTGTAAACTTTATTCATGTTGTTATGTATATAAAGAAGTTACTGATTCTGCTGAATCAGTCATCTGTGTGTTTTCTTGGCATGAATTTATGCTGCAAATTTTCACAGATTCCTACCATGGAAGAATGGTTGCAGAAGTTGATGGAGTGGCCTGAAATGGCAAAACTGACTACTGATTAAAGAAAATAATATAAGTACTTTTGTTTCCACATGGAAACCGCTTCTCAACTTAGGTGCTTGATGTGGAAAAGAATGAAACTTTGATTTTGAGTTTTACAGATTAGATTGACAGATCTTTATAGAAATGACTTGTTCATACTGTTATGTGATTTGATGTTAATGCCTTACTTTACTGTAACAGAGAGAGTCAGAATTCAATGCTTTTTTTTTTCTTTCCCTGTTTTTCCTCACTTTTCTCCCCTTTTCCCTTTTTCCCTCTCCCCCCTTATTGACTTCTTACTTACTTTTTTATTTTATAATACTTTATGACTTAATAAAAATGTGTTTCTTAAAAAAGAGAAACAATGGAAAGCGTTCTATTTATGCCGGGATTTGATCTGAGAAATATTTTGTGAAGCAGTTTCATAACTTGAACAAGAAGAATTATTTTCAGGAAATACACAATAGGGATAGGCAAAGCCTAGGCAGGATTAGGCAATAGAGTTTCATTTTTAATGTGTGCCAATGTGCCCACAGTAAAAAAATGACAATAAAGTATCTTATCTTTCTCCCAACCAAACTATATAAGCTTTGCTGTCTCTTGCCCTCTGGAAGGCAGCCCCTCCCTGCTGGGAATCCAGACACCATTCCACCACAACAGTCAATAACATTATATATGAATATCCCAACATATCTCATTGGATTTGGTTTCTCCCAAAAAATATTGATGTTTCTTATATCAACCATTCATATATGGATTACCACTTTTATTTGCTGTCCTACCAGAGTACCCTTTCAACCAGGGATGGGATCCAACCGGTATAACTACCAGTTCTATTGCTCTGCGTCACATTGTGCATGCACACAAGTTGCGTGAGTGCAATTTATGACCTGCTGAGCTGACCGGACAGCTGAGCAGCGCTGCGTGCAAGTGTGCAGTGGTTGGAAAAGCCCCTTTTCCCTGCTTTTTCAACTATAGCTGTGTCACACAAAGCAGCTGCGGTTGAAAAAGCAGGAAATAAAGGTCAGGTAAGAGCCCGGGCGGGCGGGTAGGCCAAAACAGTAGCAACAAAACAACCAGTTCTATGTATGCTCTCTGTCTGCTGCTCTTCAGAACTATCGGTTCTACAGAGGTAAACAGAACCGGTAGAATCCCACCCCTGGTTTCAACCATAACATAGAAATTGATTTTTTTTTTCCTTGTAAATGTTTGAATGTATCAGCCCCTAAACACTGTAAGGTTTCAAAAAGCAAATAGCTTGCCGGTATTCTTCTGGGGTTGATCCCAAGATTTTGGCAGGAAATGGAACTTCCATTGTTTTTTTTAGCACAAAGGGCCATGAATAGCTTTCAGATATTTTTGGAGCAGGGATCAATATTTGAAGATATGTTCAAAGGTACGACAAATTATACAGCTCAAAGGCAGAGAAAGGTCAGAGTCCTAAGAAACCATTATGATCAAGCATTTGTGATCTGTGATGCAGTGGTTAGAGTGCAGTACTACAAGCTACTTCTGCAGCCAGCTGTCTACAATTCAACAGTTCAAATCCCACCAGGCTCAAGGTTGACTCAGCCTTCCATTCTTCCAAGGTGAAGAAAATGAAGACCCAAATTGTTGGGGGCAAGAGGCTGACCCTGTAAACCACTTAGAGAGGGCTATAAAGAAATATAAAGCGGTATTTAAGTCTAAGTGCTATAGCTATTGCTATTTAATTTTCAAGCAGTAACAATAAGTTTCCAGTTGTGGAACTAAAAGGTTCCTGTGGCGCATCAGCGCTAGTCATTTCTGGCTCTAGGGGGCAGTGCTCATCATCGTTACACGGCCAAAGAGCCAGCGCTGTCCAAAGACGTCTCCAGGGTCATGTGGCCGGCAGGACTAAATGCCTTGAAGGCACACGGAACGCTGTTCCCTTACCACCAAAGGGGTCCCTATTTTTCTACTTGCTGATCAGTAATTTTTTCAGTTCTGAACTTTGGGTAACTACCAAATAAGAATCGGGGATGGAGAAATCAGAATTAAAGACCGAAGTATGGAGGGATAGGGAATGATTCCTCTGTTGCCAACCCAGTAGTTGAGGTTAGGTTCTTTTAATTTTCGACAAACTCACCTCTCATTAGCCTCTCTTTCCATTTGTTATCCCGACTCCAATTTTGATCGTGTGTGTTTGGATAACTGTGAATAATTAGGCAAAGAGGAATAGCACTTCTGTTTGCTTCCAGCTAGAGTAAAAGTCAGGGCATTGTTAAAAGTTGCCAAGAATTTCAAATTAATGGAGAACATCTGATTTCCACACACGTACACCCTTTTTTGGGAGGGAGGATGCACAACCCTTTATTTTACCCCTCCTTCCCTGGGTTTCAGCTGTTTATTAAAAGAAAAAAATGCAAAAACAAAAATTTACTATCTGAGCAAGATTTCTGGTGTTTCTGAAGGCTATGTTTGAGTAAGATAATTAAATCATGCAGGACTTTTTAATTATATTAATTTTAATTATGCATGGTACATTTTAATTACATAGTCCAGGGATGAATGTCTCCCATCTATTAAAAACCTCTGTGATTCATATGAATATTGGACCCCCTGCCCGCTCTTCAATTTTTTTTTCCCCTGGTGTGCAAGGTTACATTACTTGATGGCTTCATTAGTTGTGAAGGTAGAATTTTAATTTCAATTCCATTTATTGCTAGTGGGGCATAGAAATGGGCTCATTACTCCCCAGCACAGAAAATCAATTTTCTCATCAAAAATGGGGCTTCAAATAATCAGACATTTAAGGTGATGTCCTTGCCAGACGGGTGAGTAATTTTAAAGATTTGAGTTGGTGTATTTGACTAAATTTATTTCAGGTATAGCCATAGCATTGATGTGTGTTTATTCAAAGCAATTGAACAACTAGGATAATGAAAGGCTTGGTGACTAAAATATATAGGAAGAACAGTTGCAGGATTTGGGTTTGGCTAGTCTAGAAAAAAGAAGGACTAGGAGTGACATGATAGCTGTTCTCCAGAATTTGAGAGGCTGTCACAAAGAGGAAGGAGTCAATTCACCCTAAAAAATATCACAAAGCGGAAGTTTTAAGTTTTATTGGCATAAATAAAATGTATTTATTTGCAGGTAAATAAATAGGCTGGTATTATGGAGCAACAGCCTGACAGCCTTTGGCCAGAGCCTCATTCCCTACACTGTAGATTTTAACAACAACAACAACAACAAAGATTGCGTAAAAGATACAAAAGGTTTTGTGTTAAGTTCTGCGCATGGGTGCAAGGAACGGAGACAAGGCGGTGAACAGTGAACTTCAACTCTTTATTAATCATTCTGAACAGAGCAAAAAACCTAGGGCAGCAGCAGCCCTTTTATAGGGCAGTCTGCTGACCTATTAGCCAATGAGAAACATGGAAGTGTTAAACCCTTGAACCAATGAGAGTAGCTCATTAACAGCCAATCAGATTTTCCAGAACAGACCAATCCGATACCGCTATTATCGGCCAATCAGAAGTGCAGGATTAGAACCCTGCTTTTCTTTAAGGTTTGTTAAAACTTTATTTAAGCGCTTTTATTAGTTCATAACACCCCTTCCCCCCGGGTTCTGTTTGAGGGGTGCGGTGACGTAATCCCTAAGATATGTAGGTTGTTTTAACTGTCTATTAGATTTGCGCTGTCCCACCGGTTCTTGTCTGTAGTCTGGTTTTGGTGGGATGTTTTTGGACATATCTGGTACAGGCAGTTCCGCATTCTCACTGGACGACTCGGTGCCACTAATTCTGTCGTTGTTGTTGTCCTCCGATCTTTGCAGGCTAGCCTCCGTTGAAGTATTCCTCTGTGGCGAGGACACTCCCCTCCCTGATTCTTCTTCATTTGTCGCGCCTGATTGCTGACTTCCTTCGCTTCTGCTTTCCACCATCTCAAATTCGGTTTCTTCGACATCCCCTCCCCTGGCGAAGTTAGCACATGGCGGAAGCCCCGATCCACTAAGTATTGTTCAAACGCCAGGGCGGTGAACTGGGGTCTGTTGTCGGAGACCAGAACGTCTGGCAGCCGGTGCGTTGCGAATAGCCTGTTCAATTTTCAGATGACAGACTCCATTGTAGTATTCTTCATTTCGTGGATCTCGAGCCAGTTGGAATAGGCATCCACTGTTAGGAGGAACGTATGTCCTTTAGTAGGTCCCGCAAAATCAACGTGGATGCGGGACCACGGCCCCCGGGGGGTTTCCCATTCTGTTGGAGTTGCTCTTGGTGGGGCACTGCTGACTTCTTGGCACTTTGAGCAAGTCTTTACCCAGGCTTCGATCTGTTTGTTGATGCCCAGCCACCACACGTAGCTTCGTGCGAGCGCTTTCATACGCACGATGCTGGGGTGACCGTCATGCAATGTTTTCAATACTGCTCGTTGTAACCGCTCTGGGACGACGACTCTATCTCCCCATAGGATGCAGCCTTTTTGTGAAAAAAGTTCTGTTTGCCAGTTTCTGAAAGGGGTGAAGTCATCAGGGGTTTGTTCTATTGGCCATCCTCTTTCGATCCAGCTAAGAACTCGCACCAAGACAGGATCTCGTTTTGTTTTGATTGCAATGTCTCTGGCTGTTAGCGGTGGTGAATGTAGCATTTGAATCTGGAGTGTTGTAAGGGTTGGAGCTGGGTCATCGACGGTTTCCGGAAGTGGGGCACGGCTCAATGCATCAGCGTGGGGAATGACTTTCCCTGGGCGGTGTTGTAATTTATAGTTGTACCAGCTAAAAACTCCGACCAGCGAGTCATTCTAGGTGACAATATATAGGGGGTTGGCTTGTCTCCCGCTATAATCCCTAGCAAAGGTTTGTGGTCGGTAACAATAGTAAAAACTCGTCCATACACATATTCATGAAACCGTTTCACAGCAGATACAACAGCAAGAGCCTCTTTGTCGATCTGGCTATAGTTACGTTCAGCCTTTGATAAGGTCCTTGAAAAATAGGCAATAGGGGCCTCACTACCATTTGGTAACACATGACTCAAAATGGCTCCTACTCCAAACGGTGATGCGTCACATGTAATTGTTAAAGGCAGAGTCTCATTATACTGCATTAAAATAGCATCTGAGTTTAGTAAGTTTTTCACTTGTCGGAATGCATGCTCCTCGCGGTGTCCCCAGACCCAGGTTGCTTTTTTGTCAAGAAGTCTATGTAGGGGCTCAGCTACAGTCGCTTTCTGGGGCAAGAAGATGTTGTAAAAGTTAATGAGCCCCAGGAAAGCTTGGAGATCAGTCCTATTTCTGGGTCTTGGGACGTTTTTGATTGCCCTTAGATTGCTATTAGTGGGGTGAATGCCTTGTTTATCGATTAGGTACCCCAGGAACTCTACTTTATCAGTACACAGTAGACATTTATTTTTTTTAATCTTAAGGCCAGAGTCTTTAAATTTCTGGAGGACCATTTTAAGCCACTTTTCTAGTATTCCTCTATTCAGGGCAGCAATTAAAATGTCATCAAAGTATGGCACGACCCCCTTGATCCTTTACAATAATCTCTCCAACAGACTTTGAAAAATCCCTGGGGCTACGCTCACTCCGAATTGGAGTCGGTTGCACTTAAAGGCGCCTCAGTGCGTAACGATCGTCTGTGCCTCTGCAGTTTTTTTATCTACAGGCAGTTGTTGGTATGCCTGTGCTAAATCCAGTTTAGCGAAGACTTTTCCGCCTCCCAGGGAATGGAGAAGGTGTTCTACCACCGGCACTGGGTAAGCGTTCTGTTGAAGGGCGTGATTAAGGGTAGCCCGGTAGTCCCCAGAAATCCTTAACGATCCATTCGGTTTGATGGGTGTTACAATTGGGGTTGTAACGAGTGTGGTCAGTTGGTTCTAAAACACCCTGGACTATTAATTTATCGAGCTGCTCGTCAATTTTTGGTTTTAGGGCAAAAGGTACCCGACGAGGCTTAAGGCGGATGGGGGCTACTTCAGGGTTAAGGTTAAATGATATCGGGGTCCCCTTGTATTCGCCTAGTTTGTCTGCAAAAACGTCCTGGAATTCCTGGACGATGGCCTCCTCCCAGTCGTCACTTCTGGTTTGGTGAATGCTGGCTACCTCGATCCCGAGTGGGGCGAACCATTGAAGGCCTAACAAGCTAGGCCGGTCACGGTTGACGACGGTCAGTGGTAATGACGCAGTACGATTTTTGAATGATACTTGGACTTGGCTGGATCCAACGACCGGAATTCGGTTCCTCTGATAATCTTTGAGTATGATTCTTTGGGCTCTGACGTCTTGACGCCGGACGGCAGGGATTAATTGTTTAAGAGTCTTCCAGGAAACCATCGAGAGGGACGATCCTGAATCGACTTCCATCACACAAGGCTGGTTTTCGATGGCGACCTTCACTTGAATCTTCTTTGTATCTAGCGATGAGGCGTGACCGATTGTAATGATTTGGTGTGCCTCTTCTTGTCTCATTGAAATGGCCAGTGTAGGAGTGGTTGTTCCATTGGTGGTTCAAATGTTCCCAACTCACAGGGCGATTCCCTGTGGTCTGGCAGTAGTTGTTTCCCCTCTGAAGTGGACTGGATCCTTGCTTGCTTCTACAGACCTTCCCGATGTGGCCTCTTTTCCCACAGAAATGATGGAGCGTGTCGAGGAATTTGCAGTCTGATCGCAGGTAGTTTGCCCCACAACCCGCACATTGGTGCGGTAGTCTTTGATTCCGCTGATGGCGTTGGTCACGTTCAGACCGAAGCCGGTTGACCTCCTCCTCATCACTTTCTGATGGCGATTTGAGGTCCTCATGGTGGGTCGCTGTTGTGTGCCTCTCTAGGCAAGGTGAGGTATCGCTGGCGAGTTGATGGAGCAGTGCATTAGTGCGGCGCATTCGGGCGGCCAACTTCCTGGTTGCTTCTGCTGCAGTAGCGTCCTTGATGACATCAGCAAGGTCGATGTCCCCTTTGGCCATGATCTTGCTCTGCGTCGTGGGGTCATCTAATCCCAGAATTATTCGGTCTCTCAGAGCTTCTTCGAGGCTTGTAAACCCACAGAGGCCTCCCAGGTTCCGGAGATCCGCAATGAAATCTGCAATGCTCTCTCCTTTCCGCTGGTCCCTCTGGTAAAATTCATGTCTTTGGACAAGCATTGGTACAGCGGGTGCGTAGTGGGCCCGTAGAAGGGGCGTGAGGACATCCCAGTCCATGGTCTTCACCTCAGCCGGTTTCGCTAGTGCCTTGGCCATCTTAAAGACGGCAGGCCCGCAATGGGTCAGGAACACTGCTCGCTTTTTTCCCATAGTGGCATCCTTCAAGTTGTTGGTCTCCAGAAACATCTGGAACTGGTCTATGTATGAGTCCCAGTCTTCTTGTGCTGAGTCAAATGGAGCGGGTGGTATGGCGCCACCGGACATGGTTTCCGTTGTCGATGCGCCTTCAGCCACGTGCTCTGTTTGGTGCTCTGTAGTGTTCAGTCAGCTCTGATGTCTCCGCATCCCACCCTCGTCGCCAGTGTTAAGTTCTGCGCATTCTTTAAGGTTTGTTAAAACTTTATTTAAGCGCTTTTATTAGTTCATAACATTTTGTAACCTGCACCATTCAGATAATGTCTGCAGTCTGCATTTACAATTCCTGCATGTTTCTTGGTCATCTTCTTCTTTTTTAATTATTGATGCTTCTTTTTAAGTTTTATGGCCTTGTGCCATAATAACAGCAGAATTTCGGGAGTCAGAAAGTGCATCAAGATGACACGGCAAAGACTTTCGTTCACACATTTTCTCTTTCAGGTCAACTCTGTTCAATCATACACTTGCCACTTACATGAGATTGAAAAATTAAAGAAGGTCAGAAGCTGTTTCTTGATAGCTTTTGCTTCTTTGCGTTCTATTTTTCTTTTAGTTATTTCTTTCGCGCTATTCATCTCCTCTTGAATTTCTTTCTTTTTCTTTTTCTGACTTCATATTAAAAAGTACAGGTAGTCCTTGGCTTACAACCACAAAGGAGTCCAACATTTCTGTTGCAAAGTGTCATGCCCCTGGTGGAGACTGACTGAAGAAAAAGAGGAACAGCCAACAGAGAGTGGGACTGTGGCTCCGGAGGTTGTGGAGGAGGCTGGGGAAGGGCAGAGGCCAGCTAAGCAGTCAGAGGAGACCCAGGCCCATCCCCTCTTCATCCTAGGACATGCAGGGAGGAGAGGATAAGGGAGAGATGTGGTCTCCTCGGGAAGAGAGGGCCTTGATCCTCTTCATGGGCTGCAGGTGTGCCAACTGAATAAGAGTTTGGACCTGCATACTGGCAAATGCAGGAAACAAAGTGTGTAAATATCTCTAGTTTATAGTTCCTCTCTGAGTTTGGCGTCCTTCCCAGTGTGTGTTATCTGTGGACATCCTCCAGCCCTTATCTTGCCTGATTTGTGTTGCTTTTTTCCTTCTTCGTGTAACTGTGTGGGAGTTTTCTTTGTCTCCAGTCAAAGATATTTGGAGCTTGGAACCAAACTGAAGGAATAAAAGGGACTTCACCTGTTTTCTGTGACTGTGTTTGTTTTGTATCCCACCCTGGGTCATCACACTAAGTGAGACATTTGTTTAAGTGAGTTTTGCCCCATATTACAACCTTTCTTGCCATAGTTGTTAAGTGAATCACGGCACTTGATAAGTTAATAACCCAGTTGTTAAATGAATCTAACTTCTCCATTGAGCTTGCTTCTCAGAAGGGTCGCAAAAGGGGATCACATGAGCTTGGGACATAGCAATGGTCATAAATATGAACCAGTTGCCAGGAAACCAGTTCCAAAATTTGGAGCCATCCAAATTTTGATCACATGATCATGGGGATAATGCAAAGGTTGTAACTGTGGAAAAATGGTCATAAGCAAAGGTGGTATTCAGCCGGTTCAGACTGGTTCTGGAGAACCAGTAGTGGAAATTGTGAGTAGTTCAGAGAACCAGCAAATACCACCTCTGACTCGCCCTGCCAACCCCATCTATTCTCTGCCTCCCGAATCCCAGCTGATCGGCTAGGTCTACTTTGGTAGCCCTGCACAGGAGAACGGAGCTGAAAAGCAGGTTAGTGGAGTGGGGAAGGAAGGGGGATTTTGCAGTAACTTTCCCCTGCCATACCCACCAAGCCATGCTACAATAAGCAATCAAATCGTACTAGGAAATGGACAATATAGATTGTAAGGATACAAGCAACAAAGTTACAGTTATACAGTCACAAGTGGGAGGGGATGGGCGATAAGGAGTGATGAGAAGATGAATAGTAATAGTGGTGCAGACTTTGTAAATAGTTGGACAATGTTGAAAGAATTATTTGTTTAGCAAAGTGATGGTGTTTGGGGAAAAACTGTTCTTGTGTCTAGTAGTTCTGGTGTGCAGTGCCCTATAGCGTCGTTTTGAGGGAAGGAGTTGAAATAATTCATGTCCGGGATGTGAGGGGTCTGTAGATATTTTCACAGCCCTCTTTTTGACTCGTGCAGTATACAGGTCCTTGATTGAAGGCAGGTTGGTAGTCGTTGTTTTTTCTGCAGTCCTAATTACCCCCTGAAGTCTGTATGTGTCCTGTTGGGTTGCAGAACCAAACCAGACAGTTATAGAGGTGCAGATGGTTTTGATTTAAATCAGCCATACAGATAAAATATCTATTTTTAGACTTTGGATACTGATTATATGGGTAGTAAGAGCACAATCGATAATGAAAAGCAGTGAGTTTCCAAAACAGGCTTCATAATAATCTATTCTTTAGTCCAGAGAGCATTTTTCCCCTGATGGTTTTTTTTTTTTTTTCCAGAAAGATTCTCATAAGAATCTAGTTGAGAACACACAAGAATCCACCTATTTCATCCAGAGAAAGAGTGTCAAGAAACAACATAATGTACACTGCCAAAAAGAGGTATTCTTGTCAACCAGTTGTTAGTACACCCTCTATGCGCTATAATGTTTTAAAAAATGGTGCGTATCCTGTGACAGAAAAGCACTAGATGAATATTTAGTCTAAACCATGTTGAATCAAGATTAAAACACCATATTGTCAAAGCTGAAGATACAAAAGATTAATTATGGAATACGTGAACTTCTACTCCAGCCTCTACTTAGTCATCAGCCTCCAAAATGTGCTACGTTCTCTTGAGTTTCTGATAATATCTTAACCCTGAGGCAATTCAACAGGTGTAGAAGCTTAATAGAATATAGGAGCAACTTTGCATTGACAAAGACATCTCACTAACCTAATACTGAATCTCTTCTGAAGTATAGAAGTTCCTGGTTGTAATAATCCCTCCAGAGGAATCAAATGAAGCCAAGTGTTCAGTCTTGTTCTATAGCTGATTAACCAGGTCATTGCTGTTCAGGCAGATGAAAGAGGCTGAATTTAATAGACTGCATATTTTAATTAGATTAGGAGAATAGATAATTCACCATCATTTACAGGGTAACATAAATGTATAGCTGGGCTCCGGAGTGGGCACACATTAGAACCTTCACATGTTTGTAGCATGTTGGGGATATATATTTTTCTTTGCATTTTCTTGAATTTTGTTTCCCCCCCAAAAAAACACTTGTTGGAAGAAATGCATGAGTCCTCCAAGCAACAGGAAACAAATTAATTCAAGAAGTAAAACTTTCACAAGTGACGGACTTGCTACAACTTAAACTTCAAAAGAGAAACGATCCTTGTTTCTATTGGCTGAGAAAGATATAGTTCATTGGAAGTCAAGTGTACTCAGGGCTGGGCTGCTGGGGGTTTGCAGGGATTGGGGAGAGTCCCTAGCTACGATTCTGTGCAGTTTGGAGAACCCCCAAATTCCACACCTGGCTGGCCCTCCCCACCCCTCCCTGGAGTCCCCAGGCAGCACGTTTTGGATGCAGGTAAGTGCAAAGCGTGCACGAAGGCTCAGGGAGGGTGAAAAATGGTCCTCCTGGAAGTTCAGGAAGGCTGGAAATGGGCCCATTTCGAGCTTCCAGAGAGTCTCCAGAGCCCAGGGAGGCCATTTTCACCCTCCTGGAGGCTCAAGGAAAGCCTCCAGAGCCTGGAGAGGGCAAAAATAACCCTCCTGCCATGGTGCAGTAGGCTGACTAGGCCACGCCCACCATGGCCATGCCCACCCAGCACCCGGGAAGAGACCCTTTGCTAAAATTTTTGAAGCCCACCCCTGAGTGTATTGCAGTATTGCAAAGCCAGAATTGAGAATTGCAAAATCAAAATCCCTAAGTTCCACTTTTCCCCCCACCTTCAGTATCTCTCATTGCCCATCCTATTGTAACCCAATCAGGTTTAGGCAAGATAATGATCAGTCCACGTGTGATTTGATATGTGGCTCCCTCCTTCTCCCAGTGGGACGACCTTGAGGCAGTGTCCGTAGGAGATACAGGATTTACTTTCATTTCCCCAAGTATTCCCCCCTTCGCCCTTTGTTCCATCTCTCCACAGTTCAGTCTGTCACTGCACAGCAGCGAAGCACAAGCAAGCTTAAGGGGGCAGCTGACACCAAGGGTCCCCAGCAGTGGTAGGATTCCAAATTGCACGCTACCAGTTCTGTGTGCTTTGTGCACTCCAAAATCTCTTCCCCCACATGTGCAGCATTCACAGATTGCTTTGCTCAAAGATCACTTTGCACACATGCACAACACTCAAAATCACTTTGCATGTGCGTGTAGAACACAAAGATCGGCCTCGGTGAGGTAAGCTGTTGTTTTTAGCTCAGCTGAGGCATGGCAATCCACTCTGCCATACGAATCAGCTGAGCTAAAACCGAAAGGAATATAGGATGGGAAAGGGCAAGGGCAGGTGGGTGAGGACAGCCAGAGGTGGTATTTGCCGGTTTTCCAAACTGGACAAAATTTTTGCTACCAGTACACCAGAACTGGTCCAAACCAGCTGAATACCACCTCTGGTCCCCAGATCTCAGGAACCTGATTATTGCCCTACATGAGCCAGTCTTTGCTGCCTTTCAACCACCATCTGCAGGAACAATCTGTGCTCCCAAATATGATTTTCTTTATGGGATGTCCATCAGTTCCTCTGCATCCTGTCGTGTCCTCGGAAATGATGCCAGGAGTCGGTGACGCCAGGAGTCGGTGACTTCAAATCATGCTCTTTTATTTGTGTAGGAACTGAACTGGCGCTATAGAAAAGGTTCGCAGCTTTTATTCCTTTAGCCGCCGCGGCCGCGGCCAATAACACCGCTTTGAATCTCCCGCGATTCGAATAGACCAATCGCGGGAGATTCTTAGCGAGCCAATCAGCGCGGCTCACCTAACCAATCAGAGTGCCCCGCGCTTTGGCCAATCAAAGCGCGGGGATCTCAAGAATGCTAATGAGGGGACAGAACACCCCTCCCCTCTTGGTTTAGTCCTTACGTCGCATAGTCCCGTAGGTAGGCGGGGCTCCGTCTTAGCCTACTGGACCTGCGCAGCTCAGTCATAGGTTGGATCCCAGCCGGTTCGGTCGGGGTCTCTGCTTCTCTGGCTGCCATCGTGGGAACCGGCTGGTCGGTCGGGCCGGGCTGCTCTCCGTAGCTCCCTCCTGGGCTTCCCGGGTTGGTTGAGCTGCGGGTTTTGCCGCTCCCGCTCGGTCTCCCCGGGTCGGTCAAGCTGGCCTGGCTGTCTCTTCCTGGCGAGGGGTCGTGCTGGCTGCTTTCCAGTAAGTATGGTTGGTTTATTCTTCTTTGGTTTTGGTCCCCTGGGTATTCCCTCCCCCCTTGGTTTGTGTTGTGGGGGTTGGTTTCACCTGCTTGTGCATCGGTGGTCACTTGGGTGGTCGTCCTCGACCTTAATTGGTCGATGTGGCGTTTCCATGCTTGTCCGTCTGCTGTTTGTAGCCGGTACGAGTGTGGGCCTGTTATTTGTGTGATGACGGCCAGGACCCATAATGGGTCTCCCGTCAGGTTTTTTGCGTACACGGGGTCGTCTGGTGCGAAGGTTCGGTGTTTGCTGGTTGAGTCTGGGGGCTTCTCTGGGTTATACGTGGGGTGTAATCTGTCGAGTGGGGACCTTAATTTCCTCCCCAATTAACAGTTCGGCTGGGCTCTTATTCATTGTGGTATTTGGGGTTATGTGTTGGGTGAAGAGTAATTTATTTATTTTCTCCTGGATCTCCCCATGGTCTATTTTCCGGATGGTTTTCTTAGTGAATTGCACCATCCGTTCCGCCCTACCGTTCGCCGCCGGGTGCGCCGGTGCTGTCAGCGCGTGTCGGATGCCCCTTTCTGCTAGGAATTTTTCGAATTCTAGCGAGGTGAATTGGGGCCCGTTGTCGGAAACGACGACGTCTGGGAGGCCGTGCGTTGCAAAGAGTTTGCCGAGTTCCTTGATCACGGCCTCCGTGGTTGTTGTCCTCATGTTGCTTACCTCCAGCCAGTTGGAGTAAGCGTCTACTGTTATAAGGAAGGTATGTCCTTTTGTGGGCCCGGCGAAGTCTACGTGGATCCTAGACCAAGGTCCCCTTGGGGTTTCCCACTCTAGGATGGGTGCTGTGGGTGGGCTTGGCCTAGTTTCCTGGCATCGTTGGCACTTTGCTACCCATGTCTCAATCTGTCTGTCCATCCCTGGCCACCAAGCGTAACTTCTGGCCAGGGCTTTAGTCCTAATGATGCCAGGGTGCCCCTCGTGTAATAGTTCCAGAACCTTCCCTTGTAGTTTTTCTGGAATGACCACCCTATCCCCCCATAGTATGCACCCTTTTAATAACGAGAGTTCCGTTTGCTGGTTCCAGAATGTTTTGACGGACTCGTCATTGTCCCTTTCCGGCCACCCTTTCTCTACCCAATGCAACACCCGCGCCAGACGTTTGTCTTTATTAGTCTCTCGGGCAATGTCTGACGCGGTTATGGGCAGGTTGGGTAGAGTCTCTATGCTGAGGGTGGTCGTCGTGGGTGCTGGGTCGGTGTCAGGTTCCGGTAGCGGCGAGTGGCTTAAGGCGTCTGCATGGGAGATCGACTTACCCGGTCTGTGTATGAGTCCGTAGTTGTAGGCCGCCAGGAACTCGGACCACCTTGTCATTCGGGGAGACAGAATGTTTGGGGTGGCCCGGTTTCCTGCAAGGATTCCCAGCAGCGGCTTGTGATCGGTTATGATGGTGAATGTCCGGCCATAGAGGTACTCATGGAATCTTTTTACGGCAGCAATGATAGCCAGAGCCTCTTTGTCCAGCTGGCTGTAGTTCCGCTCCGGTTTGATGAGGGTCCTTGAAAAGAACGCGATGGGTGCTTCTTTTCCGTCGGGGAGGGTATGGCTGAGGACAGTGCCGACGCCGAAGGGTGATGCGTCGCATGTGATGGCCAGGGGTAGGGTCTCATTGTACTGTATAAGGACGGCGTCCGAAGTGAGGAGGTCCTTTGTTCTCTGGAAGGCGGCTTGCTCGCGTTTCCCCCAAGTCCAGGTCACCGCCTTGTCCAGGAGCCTTTGCAAAGGCTCCGCCACCATCGCCTTTTGGGGCAGGAAAACATTGTAAAAGTTAAGTAGCCCCAGGAATGCCTGTAGCTCCGTCTTCGACTTGGGTGTGGGGGCTTCTTTGATGGCCTTGATTTTTTGGTTTGTGGGGTGAATGGTCTAGGAGATATCCTAGGAATTCAACCCGTTCCGTGTATAATTGGCATTTCTCCCTCTTTACCTTGAGCCCGGTCTCTTTGAATTTGGTTAGGACCTCCCTTAGGCGACCCTCTAGTTCGGCTTGGTTGGTTGCCGACACTAAGACGTCATCGAAGTACGGTACCACCCCCTTGATGCCTTGTAATAGTCTTTCCATAAGGCTTTGGAATATTCCCGGTGCCATGCTGACTCCGAATTGGAGCCGGTTGCATTTAAATGCTCCCCGGTGGGTGACTATGGTTTGCGCTTCTGCCGTTTCCTCGTCGACTGGCAACTGTTGCTATGCCTGGGCGAGATCGAGTTTGGTGAAAACCTTGCCCCCTCCCAGTGAATGCAATAGGTGTTGCACTACTGGGATGGGGTAGGCGCTTTGTTGCAACGCGCCATTTAGGGTGGCCTTATAGTCCCCACAGATCCTCACCGACCCATCGGGTTTGATCGGGGTGACTATGGGGGTCTCCCACCGGGCGTGGTCTATTGGCTGTAGGACCCCTTGTTTGACGAGCTTGTCAATTTGCTCGTCTATCTTGGGTTTAAGTGCGAATGGCACCCGCCTTGGTTTTAGGCGTTTTGGGGGTACGTTTGGGTCTAGATTGAATGATATAAGGGGCCCTCGGTACTTGCCTAGGTTTCCGTCGAAGACCTCTTGGAATTCCCGGGCCAGTTGTTGCTCCCAGCTGTCATCGGTGACGTGGTCGATTCCCGTGACTGCGATGCCGAGCGGGGCGAACCATTGCATTCCCAGTAGGCTTGGGCGGTCGCGATCGACGATTGTCAGGGGAAGCCTTTCGGTGCGCCCTTTGTATGTTATGTTGAACTGTCTGGTTCCGACTACCAGGATGCGGTTTCCCTGGTAGTCCTTTACGATTAGTCTCTGGCTCTCTAGGCTTTTCCTTTAGATGGTAGGCACCAAGCGCTTTATTTCTTGCCATGCTATCATGGAGAGGTAGGACCCGGAGTCCACCTCCATTTTGCATGGCTCGCCCTCGATGCCTACCTCCACGTAGACCTTCCGGGCGTCATTGGTTGTGGCGTGGCCGATGGTGACCATCTGATGGGTCTCTTCTCTTCGCCGGGTCTCGCCGCCTCATAGGGATCGTCCATTCCGGTCCCATCTGTTGTCAGAGGGGCGATCTCTGGTCCGGGGTGGTGTGCTCTCTCCCCTCTGTTCGCTCTGCTCCCATCGGGGTGGGCTGCGGTTCTTTTTAAGGCGGCAGACGCGGGCGATGTGTCCCTTCTTGTCACAATGCCGGCAGATCGCCTCAAAAAACCGGCACTTGGACCTGGGGTGATCGCCTCCGCAACCGGCACAGTTGGTCCTCGACTTACGACCCCGCCAGTTCCGTGGGTCGCGGCCTGCCTGGAGGCGATGAATTTCCACCTCTTCGTCAGAAGTGCCCGATGCCGAGTGGAAATCGCCCTGGTGGGTGGTCATCTCGGGTTGGGCCTCGGCCGACCTTGCAGGGTGGTTGTTTCTGCTATGGTCCCCAGCGTTCGGTCGGCGGATGTTCGGGTCGCTTCGGCGGCTGCGGCTGCGGTGAGGGTGTCTGCAAGGCTGATGTTGCCCTTGGCCATCAGCCGGCTCTGGAGGACGGGGTCCCACAGGCCGAGCACGATTCGGTCTCGCAGGGCGTCGTTCAAGTTGTCGAATTCGCACAGCCCCCCTCGGTACTGTAGTTTGGCGACGAAGTCGCTGAAACTCTCACCCGACCGTTGGTCCCGACAGTAGAATTCGATGCATCGGATCAGGATGGGTACCTCTGGAGCATAGTGCCGCTGAAGTATTGGCTCGAGGACGTCCCAGTCCATCGCGGTCACGTCGGCGGGTTTGGCAAGTGCCTTGGCCATCTTGAAAACCTCGGTCCCGCAGTGGGTCAGGAAGACGGCGCGCTTCATGGGGCCGGTGGCGTCCTTCAGATCACTGCACTAGAGGAATATGCGGAATCGGTCGGAGTGCGATTCCCAGTCCTCGGTGGCGGGGTTGAAGGGTGCAGGGGGTGCGATTTTCACCATCGTGGAGATTCGTCTGGCTTCCGTCGGACACGTGGTTCGGTTCAGGGTCTGGATCCCACCTTCGTCGTCAGTGTCGTGTCCTCGGAAATGATGCCAGGAGTCGGTGACTTCAAATCATGCTCTTTTATTTGTGTAGGAACCGAACTGGCGCTATAGAAAAGGTTTGCGGTTTTTATTCCTTTAGCCGCGGCGGCCGCGGCCAATGGCACCGCTTTGAATCTCCCGCGATTCGAATAGACCAATCGCGGGAGATTCTTAGCGAGCCAATCGGCGCGGCTCGCCTAACCAATCAGAGTGCCCCGCGCTTTGGCCAATCAAAGCGCGGGGATCTCAAGAATGCTAATGAGGGGACAGAACACATCCCTTTACTTTAGTTTTGGAATACCTGATTTGTAGTCAAGTACACGACAACTAAACACATGTCTCAAATGCTTTTGAGAGACTGTTCTTTATCCCAAGATCTCTGTGTCAACTCGTAAAGCATTCCTATGCCTGTTTTTGAGTTGCCATAAGCAGGAGGGGGCGAGAAAACCTGAAGGAGCAGTACGGCAATTAAAACCAGAAGTACATTCCATGCTTATCTTACCAAGATTGTAGCCTAGGCTACTGGATCTTCTCCCCACGAAAATCCTTAATTGGAGAATGTGATTGATGACTACCCAGAATATGCTTTGATGGAGAATCTGATTTATGACACACCCAGGGGGGATGAGGGGAATAGGGCCACAGGTGATCATAAATTACATGTGGCAGAGTTGGCTTCGCATGGGTCAATGCTGACATGTTGCTCCTAATAAATATTTTTGATTCTTTTGAAGGTTGGCTTGAGGCTCATGATTTAATTAGGGCAATTGCTGGAACCCTGATACTCTGAACATCAATCCAGGAAGCAAGGATCTAAACTGGTTACGTGTGGATGATGTGGAGGGTTTAGCATTTTCTGTAGTTCCTTATTCAGTTTATGATGACAATTCACCTTGAGCCCAATGTACATGATTGCTTAAATCCAGAGTGCCCAACCTTGGCAACTTTAAGACCTGTGGACTTCAAGTCCTTGAATTCTCCAGCCACTTTTCTTTTATAAACATTATGGAAAAATTGTGTTGTTTTTTTAAAATATCAGTCTTGACCTGGGCAAAATTAAGCCATTGTTCTCCAGACCCCGCTCATTAAAAATCCTTCTTGAAGACCGAGGTTTTAATCTGGAGGTTTATGAAGTCAGTTGAAGGGCTCACGTTTCTTTTCCATGTGGAAAAATAATCAGATTCCCTTTGATTCACTTCATCAGATCAGAATGATCAGGTCATCACAAATGATTGGATTCTCTTTGTTGAGATCAGAATGATCAGATCATCACAAATGATTGGATTCTCTTTGATGAGATCAGAATGATCAGGTCATCACAAATGATTGGATTCTCTTTGATGAGATCAGAATGATCAGGTCATCACAAATGATTGGATTCTCTTTGATGAGATCAGAATGATCAGGTCATCACAAATGATTGGATTCTCTTTGTTGAGATCAGAATGATCAGGTCATCACAAATGATTGGATTCTCTTTGATGAGATCAGAATGATCAGGTCATCAAGCATGATCAGAATCTCTTTGATCAGGTTTCCTTTGACAGAAAGTTCCATTCAAGTGGATTGACCCAGAATGGAGTTGGAATCCTTCCAAACAGTCACCACTGGGGCTCACTTCTACAAAGTTTGTATAAACCACATGATAATCCATTGACCCTACCTCCTTCTGATTGATTTTCTCTTCATCCATGCGAGGGAGGTAGGACTCCCTTTTCCCTTGTTTGAATATTAAAGCAATGCCCTCTGGATCTTTTTGAAATCATGTTGGTTTTACAGCTAACTCCCTAGTTGCAACAGGAATGGAGTCCAGGAGTTAATTGCTGCATTCCCTTAAATTAATTAACCGGAAAGTAGCTTTGGTAATCCACAGAGTTTAGTAACTCCTACATGCTTCCTCAATTTTGTGAACTTGGGTGATTGGAAAAGTTGGATTAATGGACTTGAATGACTTTTTCAGTCTGTTAGCATGCTGAAGCAACTTCAAATATAGGTAGAATCTGGCTTTTAATAAAGGATAATATTTATGTCATGGTCCTGTTGGAGTCTGAGTCCACAGAAGAAGACAAGCTGGAGCTGGGGCCGATGGAGGTCAAGGGGGCGGCCTTGTCGGAGGAATGCGGGCAGGAGTAGGATGAGCAGCCCCAGGTCAACCCAAAGTGCTAACACAGACGATGATGTCACCTCGTTTGGGTCATGAAACGTCTGCAAGAAAACCACCCAGCCAATCAAGTGTCGCTTTTTAAAAATGGATCATGGAAACGATGACTTCGCCCCCTTTTAAGGTATGTTCTGGGTGTGTTGATGAAAAGAGTAATGACACAACATGGCTTCCTGCAAAGGCAAATTAAATATTGCTGAGCCTTTAGACCTCTTTGAGGAAAGCATTCAGTCTGATTATTGTTGCAAGATCCAATCTGGGTTGGTCCAGTGGTGTGTTTCAAAAAAATTCCCTACCAGTTTGGAGCTTGCTTTGCGCATGCATGTGCAGTGATCAAACAAGAAAAAAAAAAACTGCCTCTGCCTCTCAACAATTTGCCTCCTTGCAGCAAACAGCAAACAGCCTGTTTCAATTTCAGTTTCAGCATAGACTGATTAGCAAAAGCAGCTGATTGTTGGTTGGATCCGCGTCCTGACCATCAGCTGTTTCAGACTCAAGAGATTGCCATTGCCCGTTGCCGCCTCCATATGCCCCATTTTCAGCCTCTGCATCCCGCTTTTAGCCTCTGCATGTCCCATTTTCAGCCTCCTCACACCCCATTTTCAGCCTCCTCACGCCCCATTTTCGGCCTCCATATGCCCCATTTTCAGGCGGTGGGGATCGGAATGGGTCAAAAAAAATACCCTGCCTTTTATCTTCAGAGATAAGGTGTGGCTTTGCTACCAGCAGTGGCTCTTCCTTTCCAAGGACCAGCGCATAGATTTCCACTGCTCTCCTCTCCTCTCCCTTCTGTGTATCCACGTGTCAGGCACTGGACCCAGCTGTTCCTCCTCTTCTTCATCAACCACCTCCAAACCTGGAGGCTGTTGACTCTCCATCTGAGGTCTGACGGACGGCCCAGGCTCTGCTTCTACCTCCGTCTCTCCCTCTCTCTCCCTCTCTCTCTCCCTCCTTCCCTCCCTCCCTCCCTCCCCCACCTCTCTGCCAGCTCCATTCCCTCTTCCCCCTCAGAGCTCCCAGGTTATGTTGATGCTGATCCTGATTCCCATACCTCCTCTTCCTCTGATTTGGCTGCTGGAGGGGCCAGCAGCCATCAGGCTACAACAGAGACCAAAGTCGATCCATTTTGTTAGGATTTTTTCCCCTCCATAAAAGAAAATTGATCTCAATGAAAGATTTGGTTCTGCTGCTAGATTTCCTCATTTCCATGCACAGCAGTAACACTTTTTCAAAGCAATTCTATGTATCATGCCCAGGCATCAGCCTAGTATGCTGTTTGTCCATGCCAACCCATGAAAAATACAAAGCCATCCATCACTTCACAAAGCCTGGCCAACTTGAAAGTGCCATGTTTGTACTTTCTCAATGTGTCATTTATAATTTCCCCATATTTGGGACTTTAAAAACTTCATCCTTAATCCTTTATCTTTCGTTTGGACAACTAATTGCTTCAGACAAATTACCCCATTCACTTTCATACTTCCCTATATGCTGCAGAGTGATAAGTCACCTCCATTTATCAGTGATAGCCAGCTTTGTGTTAATTATATTTTTCCAAAGCCCACAGGATTCACTCTGCTCTCTCCCAATTTTGGCAAGGCATAAATGAGCTATGTATTTAATGGCAAGTCGCTGGGAAGAATTGAGCAGGAACAAAGTTTGAAATTCTAAGACCTTTGCAATCGGAAGTCAAATACATTTGCAGCCATCTGACTGCAATCTGTGGGAAGAGCGAAAGGGGATGGGGGAAGTGATGAAACGTGTCATGAAGTTGTGACAGAAACTTTATCCATTACGCACTTGCACACACAGGGCTGTCTAGAGGGAGGGAGTCAAGATGGCAGTCACAACTATGCGATTAAGGGCCTTTCTGTTTTTGCAAGCAGGGGTTTGATTGGTTCTGTTGTGGCCTGCCAGCAGAGCTAGCAGCAGGTTCGGACAGTGAGGAGGTTGGGGAGGACCATGGGCCAGTACTGGAGTCTGGGGAAGGCTCTGACAAGGGCTCTGCATTGGAGACAGAGATGGAGCCAGGGCCATCTGACAGTGATCAGCTCCCTTTGGAGTCAGTGGGGAAGATGAACAGCTGGAGCCTATTCCCAGTGTGCACATGCACAGAGCTGCCAGAAGAAGGGAACAGCTAAGGAACAAGCTTGGGAGTAAAGAAGCCACAGGTGGACAGTGAATATCCCTTCCCATAGGGGAAAAAGAGGAGCGAAAGGGGAGTGGTGTTTGCAGGAGACAATTAGTTCATTTGAGTGAAGATCTGTTCCTGCATTCTTGTCAAATATTGTCTGCTACAGTGTGGCTTCTGAAAGCTATCAGCCTGGCAATTCTCCAAGCCTGATAACAGTCTGTAATTGTGAAATATCTTGACCATTCGCCTGGACTTTGCTGGAGAGGAATTCATGGTAAACTGAATAAAAGGGATTTATGGGGACGAGGAGTTGGCTTCATGCTTTTGGGAGGCCTAGATCAGAACAGATTCTGCCTCCATCTTGATTTTTCTCCACAAACACCTCCCTGCTTGCATGTGATATCACAACTGAAGTGTGACGGATCATGGTTACTTCATGATGTCATAACAGGTTTGTTCATTTTGGTATCTCGCCTTTAGGAAAGATGCCCATGTCTTTTTGTCACGTTGGACCAAATGTAGCCTCAGTTTTGCTTGAGGTGCATCAACCAGAATGAATAGGAGACACTAAGGTTCAGGGTGGATGGGAGCTGCCTCCCAACACTTCTTCCTGCTGCTGTGCCAGTCATAAGAGGAGGAGTGGGCTGCTGGGGATTTGCAGGGGTTTGGGAGAGCCCCTATGTGATGACCCGGGGCGTGACACAAAAATAACCAAGTCACAAAAATAGAATAAATTTCCTTTAATGCCTCCAACTTGGCCCCAATATCCAATTATCTTCGGCTAGAAATCAAACTCTTAAAGAAAAGAGTTTACGGAGGGAGTAAATGCAGTCTGTACCCAAAGTAAAGTTAATTCGAAATAAAAAACCCAACACAAACCACACTGAAGGAATTACAACAGCAGGAAAGGATAATTAATTGCAGACTTCTACCAGATAATGTAGCCACCCCAGCTGGGAGGAAGCCAAAACACAGATAAGCTCCAACATAAATAAAACCTGCTTTGCTTCCAGCACTGGGCCAAGCACAGTTTGTCCTTTTAAGCAGTCCTCACAACTACAGCCCATGAAGGGGATCAGGGCCCCTTCCTCCCCTGTAGACCACACCATTCATGTTTCTTCCTGATCCGCTCCTCCCTGCGTGCCCTAGGATGGAGTGCGGATAGGCCTGGGTCTTCCTCTGACGGCCCAACCGCCCTGTGTCCTTCTCCAGCTTCCTCCACAACCTCCGGAGCCACACTTCCGCTCACTGTTGGCTGTTCCTCCTCTCCCTCAGAGTCAGACTCCAGCAGAGGCATGGCACCCTAGCTAAGATCTCTTATTTTTTCTTTTCTGATGTAGTTTCAGGCATGGGTGAAATGACTGGAGACAATCTTAGTTGGTGAACTTTCAGCTCTTTATTACATAGTGACTTGAGAACTTGAACCACAACAACTCTGCCTTATATAGGTAACCTTACTGTGAAATAACCAATAGGGAGCTGTAAGACGCTAGCTCCAGAACCAATAAGAGTCCTTCGTTAAGGGCCAATCGGATTCTCTGAACCCAACCAATCCGATCGAGCCGCTTAACACCCAATCAGAAGTGCAGGGCCAGAACCCTGCACTTTACCCCAAGCTTGCTTTTATTTAAACTATTTACATACATAACACCCCTTCCCCCTGGCTCCTCAATTATGGTGTAATTATATAGTCCTTCAAATAGGATGGTTGGTTTTTTGGGTCTATTAGATTTTCTTTGGACTGGCTGTGTGCAGTCCTGTTGAGGTAAAATGTTTGGTAGTGGCTCAGCTTCTCGTTCTGGTGTGATTTCCCTTGGAGTGTACGATTCTTCCTCCTGCTCCATTTCCTGAGTTTCATTAGATTCATCGCTCTCTTGGAACAGGTTCCCTGGAATGTCGTCTTCTTCCATTCCTTCCCCCCCCCCAGTTTGGTCGTAGGGGAGTTGCTGGCTGGCCGAAAGGAGTTGTGACTGTAATTGGTCAATATGTCATTTCCACAGTCTTTCATCAACACATTTTACAATATAGGATTTGGGCCCAGTCTCGCGTATTATCGTTGCTTCAATCCAAACCGGGTCGCCCGATAAATTTCTTGCATAAATGGGGTCACCTACCTTGAAGGTACGGTAGCGTCCGCTGGATCCTGCAGGCTTTTCTGGCTCTTAAGCAGGGTACAATCGGTCGAGGCGGGAACGGAGTTTTCGCCCCATGAGAAGTTCTGCGGGAGTTCTGCCGGTTATGCTGTGCGGAGTGATGTGTTGTAGAAGTAGAATGCGGTTTATTTTTTCGTCAATATTATCATAGTTCACTTTTTGCAAAGTCTTTTTTACAAATTGGACCATGCGTTCCGCTCGGCTGTTGGTAGCAGGATGCACTGGCGAGGTGAGCGCATGGCAGATGCCATTATCAGCAAGGTACTGTTCAAACATTAGCGCTGTAAACTGTGGTCCATTGTCAGACACCAGGACGTCCGGCAATCCATGAGTTGCAAAGAGTCTATTGAGGACTTTAATGACAGCTTCGGAGGTTGTATGGGTCATTCGATGAATTTCCAACCAATTAGAGTATGCATCGACAGTCAATAGTAATGTATGTCCTTTAATCGGCCCTGCGAAATCCAGATGGATTCTGGACCAGGACCCGCGTGGCGTCTCCCATTCAGTCGGTGCAGCTTTTGGCGGTGCGTTGCTGTTTTGTTGGCACTTGGTGCAGGCCTTGACCCATTGCTCGATGTGTCGGTCCATGCCTGGCCACCAAGAGTAGCTCCGTGTGAGTGCTTTCATCCGCACAATCCCGGGATGTCCTTCGTGCAAAATTTGTAACAGCGAGTTTTGGAGTCGTTCTGGAACGACGACTCTATCGCCCCAGATGACACAGCCTTTTTGCGAAAAAAGTTCAGTCTGTCTTGTTTTAAATGGCGCGAAGTCATCTGGGACCTGGTCCAATGGCCATCCACGTTCTACCCAGCCTAGGACTCGAGCTAGGGTGTGATCTCGTCTGGTCTCTCTCGCGATATCTCGAGCGGTCATAGGAGGCGAGTTGAGCATTTCGATTTGTAACGCCGATAATGTTGGTGCCGGATCGTCGAGAGTCTCTGGTAGCGGTGCTCTGCTGAGTGCGTCGGCGTGGGGAATGGCTTTCCCCAGGCGATGTAACAATCGATAATTATAAGCAGCTAGGAACTCTGACCATCGAGTCATTCTTGGGGACAATATATAGGGGGTTGGTTTGTCCCCAGTGATTATCCCCAGTAAAGGTTTGTGGTCAGTTACAATGGTAAATGTCCTTCCATATACATATTCATGGAATTTTTTTACGGCTGCCACAATTGCAAGAGCTTCCTTATCTATTTGTCCATAGTTACGTTCTCCCTGAGAAAGAGTCTTCGAAAAGTATGCAACAGGGGCCTCGTTTCCATTAGGCAGCACATGGCTCAAAATAGCGCCCACCCCAAACGGTGAGGCATCACAAGTTATAACCAATGGTAATGTTTCATTATATTGCATAAGTACAGAATCAGATGTAAGTAAATCTTTTACATTTCGAAACGCTTTTTCCTCCCGGTAACCCCAAACCCACAATGCTTTCTTATCTAATAACCAGTGTAACGGTTCAGCCACAGTCGCCTTATGTGGTAAAAACACATTATAGAAATTAATAAGGCCTAAAAATGCCTGGAGATCTGTTTTGTTATGGGGTCTGGGAGCATTTTTTATCGCCCTTAATTTACTCTCAGTAGGGTGGATACCCTGACTATCAATGCGATAACCTAAAAATTCAACACTGTCTGTATACAGATGACATTTATCCTTTTTTACTTTCAATCCCGCTTCTTGGAATTTCTTAAGAACACATTTTAAACGATTTTGTAGATTTTTTTTACTAGGAGCTTCAATTAACATGTCATCAAAATACGGAACCACGCCCTTGATTCCTTGCAATAATCGTTCCATCAAACTTTGGAATATTCCCGGGGCTACACTTACCCCGAATTGCAATCGGGCACATTTAAAAGCACCTCTGTGCGTTATTATCGTTTGAGCTTGGGCTGTTTTATCGTCCACGGGCAATTGTTGATAGGCTTGAGCTAAATCTAACTTAGCAAAAACCTTTCCGCCTCCCAGGGAATGAAGGAGCTGCTATACCACCGGCATTGGATACGCGTTCTGCTGGAGGGCGTGGTTTAGAATGGCCCGGTAGTCCCCACAGATTCGGATTGACCCATCTGGTTTAATGGGGGTTACAATAGGAGTTTCCCATGGAGAATGATCAATGGGTTACAGTACCCCTTGTTTAATTAATTTGTCAAGTTGTTCATCTATCTTGGCCTTAAGGGCGAACGGAACTCGACGGGGCTTTAAACGGATCGGGGCAACCTTAGGGTCGAGGCTAAACGAAATTGGGGTCCCCTTATACTCGCCCAGATGATCTGCGAAGACATCGCTGAATTCAGTAATAAGGTCCTCCTCCCACTCGCAATCACCGACTCGGTTTACGCCGGCTACTTCGATGCCGAGTGACGCGAACCATTGGAGGCCCAACAAACTAGGCCTGTCCCTATCAATGATCGTTAGAGGTAAGTATGCCGTATGCTTTTTAAACGAGACGCGGACTCGACAAGCGATCCGATTCCCTTGGTATTCTTTAAGGATGAGACGTTGCATTCGAAGGTCTTGGCGTTGGATGGTAGGAATGAGTTGCTTTACTGTCTTCCACGACACCATCGAGAGGGACGATCCGGAATCGACCTCCATGTGGCAAGATTGGTTCTCTATGGCTACTGTGACTCGAATCTTCTTAGCGTCCATGGCTGAGGCGTGACCTATAGTGATAGTATGGTGGGCCTCTTCTTTCTGCAATGCTCGATATCTGTAGGAGTGGTTTGCTGGATCTTGCCTTACAGGACGGTTTCCTGCCGATTGGCGAGAGCTGGTTCCCCTTGAGGCCTGACTTGGTCCCGGTAAACTGCGACAGACTCGACTGATGTAGCCTCGTTTTCCGCACTCATGACAGATTGCATCACGGAATTTGCAGTCTGCCCTGGGGTGGTTTGCCCCGCAACCAACGCAAGGGCGTGAGGGTTTAGAGCGAGGGTCCCAGTCGAACCGCAGTCGATGGACCCCTTCTTCGTCGCTATCTGACGACGAAGAGAGGTCCTCGTGGTGCGTCGTAACAAGCTGCTCTTCTGACTTGGATAAAAGGTCACCTGTCTGTGGGGTCGTTGGGTTTCGGCTTCGCCGTAGTTGCACCGCAGACTTTTTGGTCGCCTCAGCAGCAGTGGCTTCGGCGATGGCGTCAGCAAGGTCGATGTCGCCTTTCGCCATCAGCTTGCTCTGCATGCCTAGCGCATCTAATCCCAGAATTAAGCGGTCTCTCAGTGCTTCATCTAAGTCTGCAAATCTGCAGAGGCCTCCCAAGTGTCGGAGGTCTGCCACGAAGTCAGCCACACTCTCTCCTTTTCGCTGGCTTCTTTGATAGAATTCGTGACGTCTCACGAGTGTAGGTATGGTTGGCGCGTAATGGTCTCTCAGGAGAGGTTCGAGGTCGTCCCAGCTCATTGCTTTAACTTCTTGAGGTTTCGCGAGTGCCTTTGCCATTTTAAAGACAGCCGGGCCGCAGTACATCAGGAACAGCGCCCGCTTCTTAGCTGGTGTGGCGTCCTTCAGGTTGTTTGTTTCAAGGAACATTTGGAAGCGATCCATGTAGGATTCCCAATCCTCTTGGTTCGGATCGAACGGAGCGGGTGGTACGATGCCGCTGGACATGGTTTTCGTTGGTGGCGTCGTCTTGGCACGTGCTCTGTTTTTCTTCCCGGTTCCTTAAGATCAGATGTCTCCAAATCCCATCCTCGTCGCCAGTGATGTACTTTCAGGCATGGGTGAAATGACTGGAGACAATCTTAGTTGGTGAACTTTCAGCTCTTTATTACATAGTGACTTAAAAGAGTGAACAACAACAACTCTGCCTTATATAGGTGACCTTAATGTGAAATAACCAATAGGGAGCTGTAAGACACTAGCTCCAGAACCAATAAGTGTCCTTTGTTAAGGGCCAATCGGATTCTCTGAACCCAACCAATCTGATCGAGCCGCTTAACACCCAATCAGAAGTGCAGGGCCAGAACCCTGCACTTTATCCCAAGCTTGCTTTTATTTAAACTATTTACATACATAACATTTTCTTTTTTGCCTCTCTGTTTTTGATCACCTCCTTTTGTACAGGGCTTAAGCAATAATAAAAATGATCAAATGCTTTATTTAAAAAAAAAATAGCCTGGAAGTGGGTCAACAGATTCAAAGCTCAGATCCCGACAGATGAAATTGCAGCCGAGCTATCAGGTGAAAATAACTGACTTTTCCACTGCTCAGATGAGAAGGGGCTCCTGCATTATTAAATGTGAAACTCGGAAGTCGGGGTGAATGGAGGCCCTTTTCTCGCCTCGTGGGCCATTCCTACCAAGCCCAATGGGAAACCCTAAAAGGTGGAGCCCAGAGCTACTCAAACACATTACCAGGATGGCTATGCCAGCCAGTGTTTGAAATAATTCTCTTTTGGAGGCTTTGCTAAGGAGGCAATCCCAGTGGGCTTGGTGCCAAAATAGGTCAGGCTGCAACATAAGCCATCCAGGAAGGCACAGTCTGTGCTCGTGCTAAAGAGAGAGGAACCAGAATCCTAAGAGACATAATTTCTGCTCTGATTAACAGAGGAGAACATCAAGGGTTGGTTTTTCTTGCAGCAGGATCCTCTTTCTCAGTCAAGGTGTGAGTTCACACCTGAAAAACTCTTCAGTGGGGTCCTTGGTGCTCTCTGGGTTTGGTGGCTTTCTTGCAGACATTTCATGACCCAACCATGTAACATCATCACTGCTAGAAGGGGGTGTGGTTTGCAGAGAGAAGGAGAAAGACTATGGGGTCCTTGGTACTCTCTGAGATTGCTGGTTTTCTTGTAGACGTTTCATGACCCAACTAGGTAACATCATCAGTACTAGAAGAGAGTGGAGTTTGTGGAAAGGAGGAGGACTGTGGGGTCCTTGGTGCTCTCTGAGATTGCTTGTTTTCTTGCAGATATTTCATGACCCAACTAGATAACAATATCAGTGCTAGAAGGAAAGGGGGTTTGCAGAAAGGAGGAGGAGGAGGACGATGACTGTAGGGTCATTGGTGCTCTCTGAGCTTGGCGGTTTTCTTGTAGACGTTTCATAACCCAGCTAAGTAACATCATCAGTACTAGAAGAGAGTGGAGTTTGTGGAAAGGAGGAGGACTGTGGGGTCCTTGGTGCTCTCTGAGATTGCTTGTTTTCTTGCAGATATTTCATGACCCAACTAAGGTAACATCATCAGTGCTAGAAGGAAAGAGGATTTGCAGAAAGGAGGAGGAGGAGGAGGACTGTAGGGTCGTTGGTTCTCTCTGAACTTGGCGATTTTCTTGTAGATGTTTCATGACCCAACTAGGTAACATCATCAGTACTAGAAGGGGTGTGGTTTGTAGAGAGAAGAAGAAAGACTATTGGTGCTCTCTGAGCTTGGTGGTTTTCTTGCAGACATTCTATGACCCAACTAGGTAACATTCTCAATGCTTGAAAGGAAGCTCTCTGTTTATGGACAAATGGCTTGTGCTGCCAGCGATGAGAGTGGTTTTGATGGTTCCTTGATTAGTCTGTTGCCTACTGTTAGCTTGCTTGTCTGAATTGGTTGTTCCGTGAGTGAAGCATTATTTACTTCTTATTTGCTGGTTTACTGTTAATCTTGGTGTTAGTATCTGCTTATCTGGGTGTTGATTGCTGGTAAGGAGTTGTTTTCATCTTTCTGTTTCCTTTCTGGCTTTTTGCTTGTCTCTTTTGAAAGGTGGGTAGACGTTGTTATCTCTATGTGCCTGAAGATCCTTTCCTTGGATGAATAACAGAACAGAAAAACAGAGTTGGAAGGGACCTTGGAGGTCTTCTAGTCCAACCCCTTGCTCAGAGACGAAACCCTATACGAGTGGTGGCTAACCTTTATGCCAATAATTGAAGTCCACCAGTCATCAAATTGCCAAAGTTGGAGACCCCTGGCTGGCTGAGGAATGCTGGAAGCCCTCAAGTCATATAGTTGCCAAGGTTGGAAACTCCTGAGTGATACCTTATTCAAGCAACAGTGGAATATCCATTTAGGTCCATGAAAATGCCCTTCTGACTTCTGCTTTCCAGACGTTCATCCATAAATATTAATGCAAGTGCTTCTAGTAAGTGGGGAATTCATACAGTCTGCATAGATGTTTCATATATAATTATGAAGACTCAAATCCATTTTATCTCGCCATCATATATTCACTCTCCCTACCAGACAGAACCTCTTAAAATTTCCTGAAATTGCTTTCTTGCTTTCTATAAGACCGTTGTAAGACCGTGAAACCGTTGTGTCTATCCTAAGGGAATAAAATCTACTCTTTGGGGCAGGCATAGCCAGACTCTTAGCAAATGTAGAGCCGATTCAGATAAGAGCAGTGGGAAATATCTTGTTCAATTTTCTCGCAGAAAAGCCTCCCCTTCGTGTTTGGCAAACATTTAAATGTCAGTTTCATGCAAGACTCTTGCATGAAAAAAATGATTCAGGTAGGATTTCCTCTTCCAAGGAAGAACTACTAAAATTAATCCAAGTTCTAGGTTCCATTAGATCAGTGATGGTGAACCTTTTTGTTGTGGTGTGCCAAAAGTGCATGCGTGAGCCACCACCTGCAATGCAATGCATCACACCCCATGCATGCGTGCGCCACACCCCCATCCCCTAATCTGCACTCCTAGCTGATTTTTGGCCCATTTGAGGCTTTTTTCACACTCCTGAAGGCTCTAGGGAAGCCTTGGGAGCTTGAAATACGGGCCCGTTTGGTCACTTCCAGTATTTCCAGAAGGCCTGTTTTTCGGCTTCCTGAGGCTGCAGAGGCTTTCCTTGAGCTGCAGGGAGGCCAAAAAAGGCCTTAAATGAGCCAAAAATTAGCTGGGAGATGCATGGATGCACAGAACAGGTAAGTTTGGCTGGGGTTTGTGTGCCTGCATAAATGGCTCTGCGTGCCACAGGTTCACCATCATGGCATTAGATAATAACCGGTGCTCTGTGGGTGAATCCAGGGGTGCAATTCAACCAGTGTAACAACTGGTTCAACAGAGCGTTTGCTACTGACCTTCTCCAGCAATCCCTGTGTGTTAAACAGCTGATGCACATCAATCCGCTGTGCCGCACGAATCCGTTGAGCTTGAAAAACAGGATATAAAACACAGCCTAGATCCCGTGGGTCAAGTAGGCCCAACAGCTGATTGTCAGAACAAACCAAACCAATTCGCTGCCAGATGATCCTTGGAGCTACTGGTTTGCCCGAACCAGGCCGAACTGATAGAATCCCACCCCTGGGTGAATCTGTTATCTGGAGAAGCTAAAAACAAGATCTAATAGTTATTGCAATCTTGGCAATTCTAACTCTAGGCGTTCTAAGTGTTGATTTTAAGAACATTGAGGGACCTCCTTCTTGTGACAATTACATCTCAAGCAGAATCAGTGGCTGTAATAGAGGAGGAGGACAACTCTGGGGTCCTTGGTGCTCTCTGAGCTTGGTAGTTTTCTTGCACATGTTTCATTACCCGGGAATATCATCAATGCTAGAAGGGAGTGTGGTTTGTGGAGAGGAGGAGGAGGAGGAGGAGGAGGAGGAGGATTTCAGCCTCCCAGGATTATCCACAGTAGATCTCAAAGTGGCTATTTTGGAGGGAAAATAAATTCAACAACCCAATAAAGTGACAGATTACTGAATTCACTGAACTAGGCTTCAGGCCCTCTCAGAAATTCTCGAGTTTGAACCTAGTGGTTTTAAAAACATTTGAATTGTTAAATTGATAAAGAACTTGTAATCTCTCTTTTCGGCAACCTGCAAGTCAGGCCCAAGCCCAGAGAGACACAGCAAAGACCCAATGAATTAAATCTTTTACTTACATAGACCAAATGGACAGAATCTTGCCAGATTAAAGCAATCACCATCTAACCCACTGGATATATCCAGAGAGTTTCTAGGGTGCAGCTGCCTTGAATCTCTTCTCCCACCCACCCACACCCCCAGTCTCTTCATCTGGGAAAATCCAAAACTCTCCCCCACCCCCATTGCTCCTGCAGCTGTCCATCGCGTTATATCTTTATAGCAATTTTTCCTACCCCCTCTTTCCCCTCCTTATCATTCTTGCCAATGGTGGCCTCTGATGAAGTAAGAAGCAGCTCACAAAATCTTTTGCCTTTTAACAGAATGACTTAGCCAGAAAAAAAAAGTTCTATTAAAACTTTGTGCTCCTCAAAGGTTTATTCTCATATCCTAACCCTGCAGCTTCCTCTTCGAGTTATGTCACAATTGGCTACACCTCATCTTGTTCTTTCTATGAAGCATTTAATATGTTCATTTCTTACGGCACTCTAGAAAGACCGTACTTGACTGTGGTGGTTGTCATTATTATAGGGAGTTACTCACCCAGCGACTGAAGATTCAAAGCACAGCAGCTCCATCTGCTGATAATATTTGAGTATCCTTTCCAAATTGGGAACTGGGGCTAAACCAGATGGTTTATGCAGTTAATCCGTCAAACTCCCTGCTTAGGCAGGATACTTTATACCAGTGGTTCCCAAAGTGGGTGGTACCGCCCCCTGGGTGGCAGTGGGATGCCTTAGGGGGGCACTAAGAGGCAGGGGCCAGCAGGAGGGTGCTAAGAGGCAGCAGGGCCAGTGGAGGTGGGCCCCTTGCAGGGAGCAATTCAGGGGTGGGATTCTACCGGTTCATTACCGTTCCTAGTAGTTTGGAGAACTGGTAAAACAGGCCCCTGGCTGGCCCTGCTCCTCTCCACCCGCTCCTCCGTTCCCTGCCCAGTCAGTCCATATTGTGCATGCGTGACATCATGCACAGGCGCAACAATTGCTGACAGCCACAGCGGCGCATTGGAGAAGCGGAGCGAGCAAAGCCGGAGGTGGGTAATTTTCGCTACAAAAAGCATCCAGTTGCCGTGTGTTTTTTTCAGTACAGTTGGGAGTCCAGCTGCACTGAAAAAAACACGTGGCATCTGGAGGCTTTTTGCAGTGAAAATTACCCACCTCCGGCTTTGCTCTGCTTCTCCAATGTGCCACCGCCACCGTGTTCTAGGCACCGGCCATGCAGGCTCACCCCATTGACTGCTGCATCGCTCTGCTCGGACTTGCTTGGGCAAGTTTCAGACAACTGATAATCCAATCTCTTCTTAAAAACTTCCATTCACGACTTCTTGGAGGCGAGTTGTTCCGATGCTTAATTGTTCTAACTATCGGGAAATTTCTCATTAGTTCTAGGTTGCTTCTCTCCTTGATGAATTTCCACCCGTTGCTTCTTATCCTGCTTTGGAGAACAGTTTGACTCCCTCTTTTTTGGGGCAGCCCTTGAGATGTTGGAAGACTGCTACCATGTCCCCCCCTCCAGTCCTTTTTTTTCAATTCAGTTCTAACTGAACGGTGGGGAATCCATTCTCCACCATTTAGCCAGAACTGAAGAAGCTTCTTGGATGAGAAGTGAAATGTCTTCAAGGAAAAACAAAGAAAGTTCAGTTGTTTTTTGAAAAAGAAAGGACCTTTTGGGATAAGTACTGTAAGGGTATTTTCCTCTAGGAAGTGAAAATAAGGCACAATCGTTACCTCAGCCAAGTACCCAATGCCCACCTCACAGCAAATACCCCATTTAGCATGCAACAAAGTGATTAACACTGCACACACTTACGAAACCTTTGTATCTCACTGCCACAATTGTCACTTTGCCTTCTTTTTAAATGCTCCAATATCTCCGGAGATATCACTGACAGCTGTGTAACATTTTCTCAGCCAATTTTAAAAATTTTCTCATGTTATAAGAGCTTTCCTAAGCAGGGATTGATGGAATTATCTTATTAATTACTTCCAAATCCCCACCTGGGTGAGGGTGGTGGTGGCCTGCTTTTATTTTTATTTTATTTTTCTTCGAAGTGTGGTTAAAACATTGGAAAAGGCCTTTGAACAGGTCTATGCAACGTGTTGTGTTTTTTGGTTCTGCTTTAAATCTAGCCTTTTTACATTTTTGCATATTACTGAATATCTCATCAATAGGAATAATTTGAGCTGTTTGGCACTGAAACCTTCCTTTGTTTATCCTAAACCAACTGGACATGAAAGTGACGTTGAAAGAAAAATCCAGTTTCAAGCTGGGAATAAAATGGAGGCTGCTTAAGAAATGAGGTTTTTTGATGAGCAAAACCAATATCACCATCCAGTTCTGGCACAGTAGTGACCAAATGGGATTGGGATTAGGTGGGCTTTTATACACTCTCTGGGGTTTTATGTTTGAGATGCTCCAGGGGGGTTGTGCAATGTAGTGAGCCTTGTGACTTTTGCTATTCTAATAATGGTGGGGAAAATCTTATTCTGTCTAAAGGTCACTTCCTATCCTTGGAGCTGGATGGGAAATGTAGATTTTAGGAATCGTTCTTTTTCTACTTTTAATCCCATCTCAGGGAGCCGGGCTGAAGGCGTTTTGTTTATGAATAGGCTGGCCTGGATTTCTTAACGGGCCTGAAATATCCATGTCTAAAGACTTCAGGCATCTGTAGGAGGCTGTTTCCAATAGCAGCAAGACTGGGGGCTGCTTTCTGCCTTTAAGAGCATGTTTCTCCATTTCTCCTTTGGAAAAATAGCATATTCTGCTTCTTAATATCCCCCAAAATATTTCATTCTGTGGGACCCCCGCTTCCCACAGTGGTTTAAGAAATCCTTTTCCAGATTTCAGCCCTTTCCTTCAAAAAGTATCAGTTAAGCAGGGGTGGGATGCTGCTGGTATAACAACCAGCGCGTTTGCGCACCTGATGCACGCTGTGTGCGTGTGAAGACCAATGCAAAAATTCTTACCTCATATGTAACTTCAGGGGAGTAACACAGCTTAGGAGCAATAATCCACTCTTCTGTGTTGATCAGCTGGGACGATAAAGGCAGTACAGTGCAGGGGGAGGACGGGTGGGCCCAGTGGTGGGATTCAATTTTTTTTTTACTATCGGTTCTGTGGGCATGGCTTGGTGAGTGTGGCAAGGGAAGGATACTGCAAAATCTCCATTCCCTCCCCACCCCACTAGCCTGCTTTCCAGCTCTGTTTTCCTGTGCAGGGCAATCAAAGAAGACTCAGCGGATCAGCTGGGACTCAGGAGGCAGAGAAGAGATGGGTTGGCAGAGCCAGTCAGAGGTGGGATTGGCTGGTTCTCCGAACAACTCAAAATTTCCACTACTGGTTCTCTAGAACTGGTCAGAACCTGCTGAAGACCACCTCTGGGCAGGCTCACATGGTCTTCAGAGTGAACTGGTTCTCTCTCAGCTGATCTTCAGAGCTAGGGGCGTGCCCAAACCGGTCCAAACCAGCAGAATCCCACCCCTCTCCAAGTTAGAAATTTTAGTTGGTTAACTTAGTTTCGGCTTGACCGTCAATTACCTAGTGGAGACATGGATTTTCAGACCACTGTGGATTCGCTTAATATTTTAAGGGAAAATGGAAACAGTTTAAAGAATAAAATCTATGCAGATATACAACATCTCACCACTGTGAAGGCCACCATAATTGCATTTTTCCTGAGCTTGATTTTCAGAGTTCTCTGCACCAAATAAAAGTCAGCCTGTACACAATTTTACAGAGTGTTCATCTCCATGGACGTCACAACTCGCATACGGAACAAAGACTCCACTGCCAGAGAAAAGTAAATGAATTTTTGGTGTACTGGAGCAGGAGGCTATTACAAATAAAATAGAATCCACGCCCTACCGATTTTATACTTGACAGCTAGGCGGTAGTCACAATAACCCAGTTTTGACAAATCCCTCTCTTTGTGAACTACAGCTTTTTAAATTTTTCAAAGCAGAAAGTCATTCAATCTCCCTTTTGTATCAGCTTGTGAATACTTTGCTGAAGAAAAATAGGTACCCATTTTGCAGATGTCTCTTAGAAGAGGTATTGTTGCATAGGGAATTTTTATTTATTTTTATTTATTTATTTGTTTTTGCCTCCAAATGTAGGCATTTTTAAGAGCAATTTCGTCCATGGATGCCATTTTTGCCAGCAATTTTCCCCCAACAGATGGATTTTATATAATGCATGGTACACATCACTTTATTAGAGGAGTGTGTGGCACATTGTGATGGGGTATGAACATTAAAGATTAATTATGCTCCGATCTCACATTCTCCATTCAGAAAGAGTAAATAAAGTCATCCAGAGTGTGATTTCCCCCATTCCTCTTCTAATAATGGGTTTGGAAGGGAAGGGGAGCTTTTCATTTTTAAATAGAAAGGAAGACTTGTGGCAAAAAGGTTTAATAATACATAAATTCTACCAATGCATTTGGTAGCCAGTTTGGGGAAAGGACAAATGAGAGTTCAAATTATCTTTACCAATTAAGTCCATGTAGCGATTTCTGTACCAGGATATAGTCAAAAAAAGTCAAGGTGGCAGAAATTTAACATTAAATTAAATTAAAATTTTAATTAAATTATCATTAGTTTTTTGACCACGTCACAACCATATTCCTGTTCAATATTTAATCCTACATCATCGATATGGGTATGTCATGCCCCTGGTGGAGACTGAGGGAGAGGAGGAACAGCTGACAGGAAGTGTGGCTCCGGAGGAGGCTGGGGAAGGGCAGAGTTCTGGCTGGGCAGTCAGAGGAGGACCCAGGCCGATCCCCTTTCCATCCTAGGGCATGCAGGGAGGAGAGGATAAGGAAGAGACATAGTCTACTGAGGGGGAGAGGGCCTTGATCCTCTTCATGGGCTGCAGCTGTGACAACTGGATAAGAGGACAGACATGCGTACAGGCGAGTGCTGGAAACAAAGCATGGAAATATCTCTAGTTTATAGTTCCTCTCTGAGTTTGGCGTCCTTCCCAGTGTGTGTTCTGATATCTGTGGACATCCTCCAGCCCTTATCTTGCCTGATTTGTGTTGTTTTTTAAATGGCATTTCCTCCTTCTTGTAACTGCTTGTGTGAAAGTTTTTTTGTCTCCAGTCAAGGAGATTCGGAGCTTGGAAGCAAAGTGACAGAATAAAATGGGTTTCACCTGTTTTTTGTGACTGTGTTTATTTAGTATCCCACCCTGAGTCATCACAGAGGACTTCCTTGGTACAAGTCTTACTGAACCTTGCTATTTTTTTAGAGAGGAACTTAAAAAGACATTTTAAGTCATGCTTAAAAAAAAAGAAAAGCAGGCACAAAACCATTTGTGAAACTTGTCCTTCTCTCATTTTGACTCCATTATCAAGTCCAAGGACTAATTAAGTTCTGTGTTGTATTGCAGGGGTGTCAAACTCAGCATTGTAATTCTCCTTCATGGGCTGGCAGGGAGGGGCGGGATGGATGCTTCCTATAGCACCTTGCCAGTCCAAACGAGGCACGGGGTGGGGGTCTGTGTGTGGCCCCCTGCATTTCATTTTCACCTTCCACAGACTCCTGCAACACTCTGCTGGCCAAAAATGGGCTGCGTGGTATATTTTGGGGCTCATTTTCTGCCGGTTTTCAGCCGGTTTTGGCCCACTTTTTGGCCTCTTTAAGGCCCGTTTTTAGCCCAGATTTCTGCCCATTTTGGCCTGTTTTTCAGCCCATTTTTCAGCCTGTTTTCAGCCTGTTTCAGACCCATTTTCAGCCTGTTTAGGCCCATTTTCAGCCCCTTTTTGGCCTGATTTTGGCCTGATTTTCAGCCCTTTTCAGCCTGTTTTAGGCCCATTTCAGCCCATTTTTCAGCCCATTTTCGGCCTGTTTTTTCAGCCTGTTTTCAGCCTGTTTTAGGCATCAGATGCAGGACCCTCGTCCGAATCCTCCACAGATTTCTGGACTGGTCCCTCTTCTTCCCCACTGTACGATTCTGCTGCTGTCTGCACAGGCTGCCAGCAAACCACAACAGCATCTTTTAAGCCAGGTTCCAGGTTGAAAGGTTAGCTGTGTTGGCCAGAATGGGAGAATTTGCCACAGTCAACTCACCATTGCCAATTCATCATGGCCAACTCACTGGAGAAGAACTCGCCATGGGCAACTCACCTCTGGACAACTCGCTGAGGGACAATTCACCAATTCCATTTAATTACCTAAAATAGTTTAAGATGTATTTTAATTTTTGTTATTCACTTTTTATGAAGAACATTTGGCATCCTTTTTTTGAAAAATGATTCTATTTGACTATTTCTTTTATATTAGTGCAACTCTGATCCTGCAGTGAGTTGGCCACGGGGCAAGTTGACTGTGGCAAGTTGGTTGGAGTGAGTTGGTCATGGTGAATTGGCCACAGCAAAGTGTCATAGACCCTGCACAAGGGACTCTTTTGAGGGGAAGCATATCCCTACAGTGAACTCCAGCCAGTGACTCAGGTTTCAAACACAAACTGGCTTGCTTGCCTCCAATCCAGCATTCTAACCAGGTGAGCCATCATGCTGGCTGGGGAATTTGGGGGATTGAAGTCTACAGGTCTTAAGGTCACCAAGTTTGGAGACTCCTGACCTATGAGAAGATGCCCCTTTCCCAGAAGACCCATTGTCTCCTTCAAAAGGCCAATTGTGAAGCTTGGATATGGAACGGGTCCATGTAGCTTTTTCCATGGAAGTCATTGAAAAGTGGCATCACTTTAGCAAAAATTTGTTGGAGGCTTATAAATCTTTCAGCATGTCTGAAAGCCATTTTTTCAAAAAAAGGCCAGAAGCCTTTTACACCAGATTGGCCTTTTCATAATCCTTTCCCCTGAAACAACATTATTTACCAATTCAACACTCAGATGAGGGGAGGGAAAGGACAATTGGGCTAAAGAGCAAGGGAGATGCTTCAAGAATTATTTCTCCAATTTCCATGATGGAAATTGTCCCAGGATTACAGCAGTCTTTTGTATCTCTCCCGTAAATTATTTAAACTAAGCCAAGCAATCAAAATTTTCCCACCATCTAAATTATTTAGGGCATAAATGTTTCCTGTTGAATGTCTTTGTCCTCATATCCTAAAGGGGTAAAGTTCGCTTTTAGGCAGTGGGTAGAAATTATACATGAAGCATCTGTCATTATTTTGTGAAGGATAATGGAGAGGAATGAAAAGAAGCTGTTTTCATTAGCAAAATCCATACATGGTTACTCATTAATAAAACCCAACAGCTATGGAAACGGGTCTGTTTTGGGGCACCAAGCAATGATGGAGAAAGCATAGATTTGGTTTGGTTTTTAGCAATAGCACTTAGACTTATATACCACTTCACAGTGCTTTCCTCCCCTCTCTAAGTGATTTACAGCAGTGGTTGCCAACCACTGGTGGTCCGTGAGAAAATTTTGGTGGTCCACAGAGAAATGTCCCCTCCCCCAAAGCAATTAATCCAGGCTACACAGGAACACAAGGCTTGCATCGGAACATGAGGTAGTGAGGGGAGGGCGGGAAAGGGAGGAGGGGGGAAACTTGCCTGGCCAGCGGGCTGCTTCTTTCTACTTCTTTCTTCTGCTTTTGTCTGCATGCAAGGAAAGCAGCCAAAGTCTTTCTTTCTCTCCCCCAAACTCCGCCAGAAAAGAGTCTTTGGGACCCTGCAAGGCCTCCTGCTCCAAGAGGCTGCACTGCAGGGCTGCCAACCTTGAGTGATAGTTTGGAGTGAGACACTGCGAGGGAGCGGAGCGACCAAGCCCGAGGGAGCGAAGCGACCGAGGGGGGGATGGTGTGGAAGGGGGGTGTCCCCCCTTCCACGGTAGGGAGCTTTGACAATTTTACATTTTAAATGGTGCAATCTGATGCATACTTTAGTCATGATTTGGACATATACATACATACATACATTTTAACCCATAGGCATAAGAAAAAAAAAGAGGACACATATTACAAAAACACATTTTTCTTCAGTGAGGGAACTTGACTATGAAAACCAATGAGACATAGCATAGGCCTTTTAGTTTCATAAAAGGTTTGAAAAAATAATTGGGTAATTATTTGAAATGGACTGTGATGTTTCTTTGTCATATATGTATGTGTATGTGGGTATATGCGGGTATATGCGGGTATATGCGTAATGGTTATATTTTGAGAACTGAATGCAACGAAATTTTGTTTTAATGTATGCTGATTAGTGTACATTTAAAGTGACAATAGTTTTCTGTTCTGTTCTATTCCAGTTCCATTCCAATTTATTCCATTCCATTCCAGTTTCATTCCAATTCTATTCCATTCTAACTTTTGAATAGCTGATGCAGCTTGCATAAAAAGGGCAAAAGGAAAAATAAACCAGGGAACACTTCACCAATGCCCTTAGTACAATCGAAAAACAAATATATTTTTATCGGCGAGGCGAGCGGCTGCTCGGAGCCACCGATCCCCTGAAAAATCACATCTAAAGCAAAATTAGAGGCAAGGAGCTACGGTTTTTGAAGGGTTAAAATTCAGATTAGTTTGCTAGAGAGGTGTGGCCGCGGGGGAAAGAGACGGGGAGGGGAGCTTCTTTCTGTTAAACCCGCCGTTCTTCGGCAAATTTGCAAGCGGATTAGTCTGCTTTAAATTGCAAATCTAAGATGAATTAGAAATAAAATTTGGGGTGGAGGGGGTCTTATTCCACAAGCACGCCTTTATTCGAGGCCGGAATTCCCATTGCAAGGAAGATCTCTCGGGCCTTTAGCGTGAGATTTCGTTTATCAGAGTGAGACAGTCAAAATTGGTTGAATTGCGTGAGTCTCACTCTGATTGCGTGAGAGTTGGCAGCACTGGCACTGGCAAAGATTTGTTTCTGGTAGAGTTTGGGGGAGAGAAAGAAAGACTTCTGCTGCTTTCCTTGCATGAAGCCAAAAGTTTCTTCCTCTCCCCCTGAAAATGAAGCCAGAAATGGTATCCTGCGATCCAAAGTAAAGAACAATCGATCGGAAGGAAAACAGGGTGGGGGATTTTCCTGCAGACTTTTGGGGGGATTTTCCTGGGAAAATTGATCACAGAATACCCCCCTCCCCCTGAGAACGGAGCTGAAAACCAATATATATATGCAAGCCACAGTCAGTCAAAATTCATATTAGTGGTCTGCGGGATTTAAAATTATGAGTTTGGTGGTCCCTGAGGTCCAAAAGGTTGGCAACCCCTGGCTTACAGAGTCAGCCTCTTGTCTCCAACAATTTTAGTCCTCATTTTACCGACCTCAGAAGGATGGAAGTCTGAGTCAACCTTGAGCCAGTCAGGATCAAACTGCTGGCTGTGGTCAGAGTTAGTCTGCGGTACAATATTCTAACCACTGGGAAAAAAGGAAAAAAGGAAGGAAGGAAGGAAGGAAGGAAGGAAGGAAGGAAGGAAGGAAGGAAGGAAGGAAGGAAGGAAGGAAGGAAGGAAGGAAGGAAGGAAGGAAGGAAGGAAGGAAGGATATAAAATCCTTAGTGAAGCATGCAAACCAACGCCTGCATTTCCTGCATTGGATGAGCAAAGCACATCTTTCTCCTTCTGTCCTGGCTACTTTTTACAGAGGCACCATTGAGAGTGTTTTAACAAACTGCGTCCCTGTTTGGTTTGGTGGCAGCAGTGCCTCACATAGAAAGTCCCTACAGAGAAGTGGTGAGGACAGCGGAGAAGATTATAGGAAGCTCACTTCCCATTATTCAGGATGCTGCTTATAAGCGCAGATAAAAATCTTGGCTTCTTGCTTGATTCCGTGTGTACTCCATATGTGTGTGTGTGTGTGTGTGTGTGTGTGTGTGTATTTACAAACGAGCTGAATTGATTCAGCTAGAGAAACACGGTGGCTTTTAATTAAAAAAACAAAAATAGAGCATCACAAACGGCTCTGTCGACATAGCAAAATGAGGTTGTACGTGTGGGCTTGGGTTGCACAGGCGAGACCCATGCCATTCTCAGCTCATGCAGTTCTGGCAACGTTGCAAGCCGTTCTCGTTGCAGGCGGTGCACCTGAGGGCTTTGAAAGAGTCTGTAAAACGGTTCCGGAACATGGACATCTTGCTCCCATGGCACATTGAGCATGGAAGGAAACCAAAGCCCCCACAGGAGAGGCACTCATGGGGGTGTTGAACTCTCTACAGAAATGGGAGAGAAAAAGAACAATGGCATCTATTAGTGGAAGAGTCTCGATCCTAGCAACTTTGAAATGGATGGACTTCAAAACCCCCCTACCAAAATGGTGTCACCCTTCATGTTCTCTGAGGTTGGTCATTTTCCTGCAGAGATTCCATTAACCAAAGGTGACATATTCAGTGCTAGAAGGGAATGAGATTTGTGGAGAAGAAAAGGAGGAGGAGGACTGAGCTTGCTTGTTTTCTTGCAAACATTTCATTACCCAACTAGATAACAGCATCAGTGCTAGAAAGGTGTGTGGTTGGAGGAGGAGGAGGAGGAGGAGGAGGAGGAGGAGGAGGAGGAGGAGGAGGAGGAGGAGGAGGAGGAGGAGGAGGAGGAGGAGGAGGAGGAGGAGGAGGAGAATTGTTGGGTTCTTGGTACTCTCTGAGTTTGGTGGTTTTCTTGCAGACATTTCATTACCAAACCAGGTAACTTCATCAGTTGTCAAAAGGAGTGGGGTTTCCTCTCATTTTATAATCTAGGGGTTTGCCCTGTCAATGTTGCTAGGAATATTCTTGGTGATTTCCTTGATTGGGCTCTTGTTTATGGCTTTGTTGTTGTTCTACTGTTGATCTTGATCTTAATCTCTGCTTATCTGGGTTTTGATCGCTGGTGAGGAGGTGCTTTGGTCTTTGTTTCCTTTCTGACTTTTTGACTGTCTCTTTTGAATAGCATGCAAATGTTGTTTACCTCTATGTGCCCATTGATGGTCAACGTGTACGCTTGCCAAGCTTCCAAGAATTTTCTAGCATTTTGGGATTTAGCTTGATCTAGGATGTTAAATCCGGTTAACTAATGGTTAACTCCCAGAATTCTCTCATGGATCCCCAGCATAATGGGTCTATTATGAGCCTATATTCTTACCCATCCACAGAAGAATTCAAAAGTATATAATTTTAAGGCAAATAGTCTTAGCAATTACAACACAAAGGGTAAAAAATCTTTAAATATTTTAGTAATGATTTGTCCGGAAAAACCAAACGGGCCTTTTGTATATATTTGGATCGATATAATGACACACTCAGAGTTCTTGTGACAACGAAATGGGAGTTATGTGATATCGGTTTTTTTTTTTTTTGCTAAGCACATTAATTACCTCAATTTTGGTTAAAAGGTCCTGCAGCTCACCCGATTCATTCATTGACAAAATTTTCTCAGCACCCTAGAAGGAGAAAGGCAAAAAAAAAAAAAATAGTTTGTGTTGGTGAGGATGTGTGTGCGTGTGACTGTGTTCTGCAACGGTTATGAGTGAATAACATGCTTGTACACCACTTCCTTCAGTGCTGCTGTGACTTCAGACGGACACTAAATGAACTGGTGTAAGCTGAGAATTATACCTGAGCCATGGTGGCACAGTGGTTAGAGTGCAGTATTGCAGGCTACTTCTGCTGACTACCAGCTGCTAACCATTTGGCAGTTTGACTCAGATTTCTGTCCTTCCGAGGTCACTAAAATGAGGACCCAGATGGTTGGGGGTAAGAGGCTGATTCTGTAAACTGCTTAGGGAGCACTGGAAAACACTGTGAAGAGGTATATAAGTCTAAGGGCTGTTGCTAGTGCTCTTTCTTTCCTTCCTCCCTCCCTTCCCTCCCTCTCAGTGGTTAGAATGCAGTATTGCTGATTAACTCTGCCTCGTGCCAGCAGTTCGATCCTAACCAGCTCAAAGTTGACTCAGCTTTCAATCTTTGCCGAGGGTGGTAAAATGTGGAGTCAGATGGTGGGGACAAGAGGCTGACTCTGTAAACTGCTTAGAGAGGGCTGTAAAGCACCGTGAAGCGATATGAAAAGTCTAAGTATTGTTGCTGCTGTTAGGGTATATTGCATCAAAGATTGTTACTACATACCAAAGAGAAATTGAATGTTATTGTTCTTATTTTACACAATTCAGGGATCTCTAGCCTTGAATTCACCCAGAGCTGCTTAAGTATGAGGAAGAAGGTGATGAAAATGAAATTCAATATAGAGAAAAGTAAAGTCCTACACTTAGACAAGAAAAACCAAAAGTACACATATAGACTGGGTGAAACCAGGCTTAATAGCAATAACTGTGAAAGGGATCTTGGAGTCTTAGTGGACAACCAGATAAATATGAGCCAGCAGTGTGCAGCAGCAGCCAAAAAAGCTAATGCAATCCTAAGTTGTATTAACAGAGTCAAAATCAAGGGAAGTACTAATACCACTCTATAAAGCCTTAGTAAGACCACTCCTAGAGTACTGCATCCAGTTTTGTTCACCACATTATAAAAAAGATGTTGAGACTCTAGAAAAAGTACAGAGAAGAGCAACCAGGATGATTAGGGGACTGAAGACTAAAACATACAATGAACGGTTGCAGGAACTGGGTTTGGCTAGTCTAGGGAAGAGAAGGACCAGGGGAGACATGATAGCAGCCTTCCAATATTTGAGAGGCTGCCACAAGGAGGAAGGGGTCAAGCTATTTTCTAAAGTGCCTGTAGGCCAGACAAGGAATAATGGATGGAAACTGAACAAGGAGAGATTCAACCTGGAAATAAGGAGAAGCTTTCTGACAGTGAAAACAATCAACCAATGGAATAGAAGTTGCCTTCAAAAGTTGTGGGAGCACCAACACTTGAGACTTTCAAGAAGAGACTGGACTGCCATTTGTCAGAAATGGTGCAGGGTCTCCCGCTTGGGTGGGGGGTTGGACTAAATGACCTACAAGGTCCCTTCCAACTCTGATTCTCTGTTATCTGTTAAAAGTCTTAGAAACCAGCTGCAAAAAAAATCTAAAAGAAGAGATGCAATTGAATTCAAATGTGATCAAGTGGATCCCACATTACAAACAGATCGTATGGAGAGAGTTTAGATCCACCCAAGAAGATACAAAATGATCCCAGGGTTCCTTCCGCTAATCAAAGAAGACCAGCTGAACATTTTGTATTTCGCATTTGGAAAAGAAAACTTTTCTGCTGGTATGGAGTCAAGATTCCATCCCGTTTTGGCAACAGGTCAATCCTCTGTGTGAACGGGTTCGCTCACCCATTGACACAATTCTGATGTGACCTCAGCTGGTGTCAGCATATTGTCAAGTTTGATGGCTGAAGCATTGCGGTGGTATTATTTCTGGAGAGCTGTGATGCAAAAGGATGGACCAAAGCTTTGTGAGAGCTGTCAGCGTTCCAACTAACCAATGCGAAACCAATAAACCCCAAAGACAAACAATTCCTCAAAGTTCCATTTTATGAGAGTTTGTCATATTGGCACACCTGGGAAAACCCCAATCTGAGAGTTTATTTTTATTTTATTTATTTATTTGGTCGAAAAGCTTACAATATAATAGAAATAAGAATAAACCTAAGTTTAAATACAAATAATAGGAACTAATAATTGGGGACAATAGGACAAGAACAGTAGGCACGATTGCCTGCTTATGCATACCGCCTTGCATACCTCTTAGGAATGGGGTGAGGTCAACAGAGGTTAGTTTGAGGGTAAAGGAGTGGAGGGTTTGAGCAGGTGACAACAGAATCAGGTAGTGAGTTCCAGACATTGACCACTCTGTTGCTGAAATCATCACTTCCTGCAATAGAGTGGTGAACATTAAGTTTATATCTGTTGTGTGCTCTTGTGTTAACACCTAACAGATAATCAGAGTTGGAAGGGACCTTGTAGGTCATCTAGTCCAACCTCTCCACTCAAGCAGGAGATGCTTCACCATTTCTGACAGATGGCAGTCCAGTCTCTTCTTGAAAGTCTCAAGTGATGACGCGCCCACAACTTCCAAGGGCAACTTCTGTTCCATGGGTTGATTGTTCTCCCTGTCAGAAAGTTTCTCCTTATTTCCAGGTTAAATCTCTCCTTGTTCAGTTTCCATCCATTGTTCCTTGTCTGGCCTACAGGCGCTTTAGAAAATAGATTGACCCTTTCCTCCTCTCTGTGGCAGCCCCTCAAATATTGGAAGACTGCTCTCCTGTCTCCCCTGGTGCTTCTCTTCACTGGACTAGCCAGGCCCAGTTCCTGTAAACATTCTTGATGTGTTTTAGTCTCCAGTTCCTTAATCATCCTGGTTGCTCTTCCTGCATTTTTTCTAGAGTCTCAACATCTTTTTTATAATGTGACCAAAGCTGGATACAGAACTCTAGGTGTGATCTTACTAAGGCTTTATAGAGTGGTATTAGTACCTCCCTTGATCTTGATTGTATCCCTCTGTTAATACAACTTAGGATTGCATTAGCTTTTTTGGCTGCTGCTGCACACTGCTGGCTCATATTTATCTGGTTGTCCACTAAGACTCCAAGATCCCTCTCACCATTACTGCTATTGAGCTTAGTTTCACCCAGTCTATATCCACCCAATGTTGTTGTGGTTAAAGTTGAAGTATTCATTAACTGGTAAGTTCCAGGTTTTCCCTTCCCAAAAGAGGGACCAAAAATCCATTCCCTGCACTCATCAGTCTATCACATGGTCCAATATCAAATCTTCATCCCAACCAGAGACAATACCCCCAGTCACTTCCCTCCAGGTGCAGGGCAACATGACTCTCTGAGAAAAGAATGTTGTTGTGTCTACTTTTACCCAGGGGCGGGATTCTGAACTGGTTCGGACCGGTTCAGGCGAACCCCCTAGCTCTGATAACCAGCTGGCTCCGAATTGGTTCACTCCAACATCTGATGAAGGTCCATTTGGATCCTGTTATTCTATGTTCTATGGGAGTGATACAAAATTTAGCTTCAGCAATAGTTAGGGGCATTTGAACAAGGTTCCAGAGATGAGCAAGTTTGAAGTTTGGAGACCCCTGGATCTAGACAGTTCTTGGCTGGCTGGGATTGTATGGCAATCTCTTCTAAAGTTCTTAGCTTCTCCTCCTACCTATGTCAGCTTCTGATGGCCAAGTTATTTTTCTTTTCTTTTTTAAATTGCTCACTCCGGCTGTGATGACTCAGAGTGTAACACAAATGTAACAGAATCCAAAACATAAATGAATGTCCTTTAATACCTCCAACTTGGCCCCACTGTTCAATAATTCTCCACTGGAGATTAAACGTACTCAAAAATATTCTTCAAAAGAAAGCAATACAGTCCAAATTCAATGAGCAGATAGAGGTGAAATAAAAAACCAAACAAACTACGATCACGAAATGTCCACAGCGGAACAGAAGTATTTACCAAATTCAAGGAGATAACAAGGCACAGTTTGTTGGAAGGACACCAACCAAGATAACTTCAGCCCAAAATAACACATGCTTTGCTTCTGGAAACACTGTGTTTTAACCGTCTCTCTTATATACTAGTCTCCCCAGCTGCAACCAATGAAGAGGATCATGACCACTTCCTCTCTCGTAAGTCAAGTTGTTTCCTTCTCCATTCCTCCCTGCGTGTCCTAGGATGAAGAGGGCCGGGTTCTTCCTCTGATTGCCCAGCCGGCCTCAGCCCTTCCACAGCCTCCTCCACAACCTCCGGAGCTACACCTCCTCTCCCTGTCAGCTGTTCCTCTTCTCCCTCAGAGTTCAGAGTCTATCAAGGGCATGACACCAGCCCTCAAGCTAAGAGTTAGCAACCATTCCTGAAGCCTCAGTGGATATAGGAAGAATACAACTACCAAGGACATAGTAAGTTTAATAAGCAATCTCCATCTGGTTTTCAGTCATTCTTTCTTGATTTTCTTTCTGGTACTTCCAATAATTCAAACACAGAGCCCTCCCTTCAGCTCCAAGTTCTCAAGAACATCACTGGTGGCCTGGAAGGACCAGCAGCAACTTTCAATCTTCTGCTCTGTTTTTTGGTGGACAGATTCCTTGTGACAAATGAAGAAAGGTTGCAGCAATTGGGTATGTCTAGAGAAAAGAAGGACTAGGGGTTACAAAAGGATAGCACAAAAGATTCGTAACCAACTGACACACTGTATGTATATAAAATGGAAGATGGTTGAATGTTTTTATGTTTTGTATGTGTATGTTTGTTTTTTAAAAAATAAAACTCTTTAAAAAAAAGGACTGGGGTGAACAGTGTGTGAATAGGGGTGAGTAGCAGTGTTCCAATATTTGAGGGTCTGCCCCGAAGAAGAGGGGACCAAGCTATTCTCCAAAGCACCTGAAGGCAAGATGAGAAACAATGGATGAAAACTCATCAAGGAGAGAAGCAACCTAGAACTAAGCGGAAATTTCCTGAATAGTTAGAACAATTAATCTGTGGAACAACTTGCCTCCAGAAGTTGTGAATGCTCCAACACTGGAGATTTTTAAGAAAAGACTGGACAGCCAGTTGTCTGAAATGCTATAGGATCTCCTGCTTGAGCAGGGGGTTGGACTAGATGACCACCAAGGTCCCTTCTGGCTCCATTCTGATTGATTGACAAATTGTAGCTTCTCTATCTTGCTCTCGTTCCTCTTACTAGATCTGTCTGGATGAATATGTTGTACATAAGAGAAAAATATATAACTTTTTCGTAACTTACTCATTGGGTCTGTGTTCCTTTGGCAGAAAGTCTAGGCTGGAATGGAGCAAATCCGCCAAGCTTTTATCTTATTAGCTATTATTTCTAATAATCATGGCAGAAGAGAATAATTGCCTCTCTTCTGAGTTCATTATCTCTGCTGGGCTCCCTTAAAATGCTTGCTTTCACAGTCAAAAATAATCATAATAAGGTCCAGTTTTTCTGCCTGATAATTGCTTTCAAAATTCTTTTTTGTAAAATTTGATTCAGTAATCAAATAGGGCAAAGGACTCTGCAGCTTTTTATTATTTGATGCCATCATTTTTCCATCTGGGGGGGAGGGGGGAAGGATTAGATGCGTTTTCCTATAAGATGCATCTATCTCCAATGGTTATTCCAGCTGGTAAGTGGAAAGATTTCTGTCAAATAACTATTGTGCCTGTCTGTTCTCCTTAATTGTCCTCTTTGTAGGGCTCTTTTATCCCTACCAAATGGTTGGGAGGAAGGGAAGGAGGGAGGAAAAAGGGAAGGGGAAGAATAAGGTAGGAAGGGAAGGGAAGGGAAGGGAGGAAAGAAAGGAAGGAAGGAAGGAAGAAAAAGAGAGGGAAGCAGAGGTGGTATTCAGCAGGTTCTGACCAGTTCTGGAGAACCGATAGTGGAAATTTTGAGTAGTTCGGTGAACCAGCAAATGCCACCTCTGACTGGAGATTTTACAGTCTCCTTCCCCTGCCACACCCACCAAGCCACGCCCACAGAACCGGTCGTGAAAAAAAAAAATTAATCCTACCATTGGAAGGAAGGAAGGAGAAGAGGAGGGAGGGAGGGAGGGAGGGAGGAAGATGGTTGGGAGGGAGGGAAGGAGGGAGGGAGGAAAAGGGTAAGGGAGGGAAGGAAAGAAGGAGGGAGGGGAAGGGGAGGAGAAAAGGGAGGGAGGAGGAAGGAAGGAAAAGGAAGATGGGAAGGAGGGAGGGAGGAAAAGGGGGAAGGTAAAGGAAGGAGGGAAGGAAGGAGAAGAGGGAGGGAGGAAGATGGTTGGGAGGGAGGGAAGGAGGGAGGGAGGAAAAGTATAAGAGAAGGAAGGAAGGAGAAAGGGGAGGGGGAGGGCAGGAGGGGAAGAAGGGAGGAGGAGAAGGAGGAAAGAAAGGAAAATGGGGAGGGAGAAAAGGGGAAAGGGGAAAGGAAGGAGGGAAGGAAGGAAGGAAGGAAGGAAGGAAGGAAGGAAGGAAGGAAGGAAGGAAGGAAGGAAGGGGAAGGGGAGGAAAGAAGGGAAGGAGGAGAAGGGGATGAAAGAAGGAAGAAAGGGAAGGGAAGATGAAAGAAGGGAAGAAGAAAGGGAGGAAGGAAAGAAAGAAGGAAGGAAGGAAGGAAAGAAGGAAGGGAAAGAGAAAAGGGGAGGAAGCTGAAATCTCCTCCCCAATGTTTTCTATCTTTCTTGTAGGTATTTCTTTTCCAACTTGAATCTTTAGCATCCCATTCTGATTACACTCTTACGCTTTCCTGGAAACTTTCCTGGAATCTACAGCCAGTCCCACTCACCATCCACCCACTCACATACCCCACCCTCAGCCCCAAACCTTGAGGTGATCCCTTTCCTCCAACCGGTTCTTCTCTCCAGGAGGGAGGCTTGTTTACCGTGTGCAAAATCAACCGGCTCCTAATTGTTAAAAAACAAAAAAACGAACCAGTGGTGGGATTCATTTTTTTTTTAAACTACCGGTTCTGTGGGTGTGGCTTGGTGGGCGTGGCAGGGGAAGGGTACTGCAAATCCCCCTTCCCTCCCCACCCCACTAACCTGCTTTCCAGCTCCGTTCTCCTGTGCAGGGCAACCAAAAGAGACCCAGCCAATCAGCTGGGACTCAATGGGAGGCTGAGAATAGATGGGGGCAGGGCCAGTCAGAGGCGGTATTTGCCAGTTCTCCGAACCACTCAAAATTTCTGCTACCGGTTCTCTAGAACCAGTCCAAACCGGCTTTATGCCACCTCTGAAACAAACCAACATCCAATCTGAGCTGGACCTCTTGTTCCAGGATTTACCATCAATGCTTTCGTTGGGCATTTCATCCGAAACTGGCTTGGGAGACCCGTTGGATGAGATTTAAGGATTTCACAAAGTGGAATTTCTTAGCCGATGTGGATTCTGTTGCATTGGACAAGATTATTAAACAGTCTTCCTCTTAAGAGGAATGGACAGCTCTGTTTAGCTTATTTCTGAATCGGGTCTTTAAATAGTCTCTAAACCTTCCCTAAACCAGTCGAGTGTGAAATTACATTGCATTATCCTATCATCTCCTCTTTCCTCCATCCTTCCAGGAATTTCAGCCCAAGTCCCTGTTGTTGTGTAGTCTTCCAGCAAATTTATTTTAAATAAATAATAATAATACATAATATTATTTAACATGGAATAGATTTTACAAGTGGCTAGAGATAAGAGGTAGAAATTAGATGAAGAAAGATTATTGCTATGTATGAATTAAATAGAAAGGTGGTTTATAATTATAAAGATATCAATATAACCAACAGAATCACAAATAACCTAATATAAAGACAAATCTACTTAAAATTATTCTGTTATGCTATTGTTGTTGTTAGTATATATATGAATATTTCTTTTTGTTCTTTCTTTGTTTTTCTGTAAATGATATGCCCTGACAATACACTGTATTCAAAATGTTTATGAATATATATATATATATATATATATATATATATATATATATATATTTAAATAAAAACATTATAGTCTTATCCCAGCAGAGGGCGTAATTCTTTTTCAGATACAGCAGCAGAAGACAGGAGGTGGAAACAGTTTAATTATTTCAAATTATTTAATTATTAACCTTGCCTTTATCCGTCTTATCAATAAATCCAGTCAGCAAACATACCCCTGTGGTGAGGGAGATTGATGAAGTTAATATTACAGGTAGTCTTCAACTTACGACAGTTCATTTAGTGACAATGACCCTGAAAAACGTGACTTAGGACGGGTTTCCAAACTTACAACTTTTGCAGCATCGTCCTGTTTACATAATCAAAATTCAGAAGTTTGGCAGCTGGTTCATATTTACAATGGAGGAGGAGGGGGGAATAAGGGGAGGAGGAGGAGGAGGAGGAGGAGGAAGAGGAGGAGGAGGAGGAGGAGGAGGAGGAGAAAAGAAGAGGAGGAGGAGGTTGAGGAGGAGGAAGAAGAAGAGGAGGAGGAGGAGGAAGAAGAAGAAGAAGAGAAGAAAAGAAGAGGAGGAGGAAGAAGAAGAAGAAGAGGAGGAGGAGGAGGAAGAAGAAGAAGAAGAGGAGGAGGAGGAGGAGGAGGAGGAGGAAGAAGAAGAAGAGGATGAGGAGGAGGAGGAGGAGGAGAAAAGAAGAGGAGGAGGAGGTTGAGGAGGAGGAAGAAGAAGAGGAGGAGGAGGAGGAAGAAGAAGAAGAGAAGAAAAGAAGAGGAGGAGGAGGAAGAAGAAGAAGAAGAGGAGGAGGAGGAGGAGGAGGAGGAGGAGGAGGAGGAGGAGGAGGAGGAGGAGGAGGAGAAGAAGAAAAAGAAAAAGAAGAAGAAGAAGAAGAAGAAGAAGAAGAAGAAGAAGAAGAAGAAGAAGAAGAAGAAGAAGAAGAAGAAGAAGAAGAAGAAGAAGAAGAAGAAAGACACGCATAATCTTCTCAATTCCTCAAGAAGGCACTTACTTACCCCCAGATACTGGCCTTCAATGAAGGCAACGGGGACCAAGGGAGCTTCTCCCACCTTCCGGCACCTCTCGCCCAGTTCCTTCCCATAGTCTCCATTCAATGCAATGTTTTTCTCTTCAAATTTCACACGGTGATTTTGGAAGATCTTCCGAACTAATTCGCACCTTTCGAAAGTGGTTCTCACCACCCGGAGGCTGGTGGTGTATATGACGATGCGCCCATTTTCCAAAACAGATGATAACTGCGAACATAAAATGTGTATATATTGGGCTTAGTTTTGGGGGAGGAAAATAAAGGGAAAAAATTCTGTCTCTGCCTACCAGCATCCATCGGTATTCATCTGGCTAGCATCCTATCAGTGTGTGAGAAAGTTGAGGGCTGTCTGGAAACTGAAGCAGTATTCCCTGTGTGAGCAAGAAGGAGACAGCAAGGAGCCTGGGCACGGCTTAGCTCAACTGTTCTGTACTAAAGCTGCTTGGTGCTGCTGTGAAACTGAAACTCCTCTGCTTGGGTTTTGCCTTTGGAAGAGATTTCTTTCCAGGTGGGGAGGGGGAGTAGAACTCCTTAGCATCAGAGCCTGTTAATAATAATCATATAGGAAATATTAATGCTCTGAGGGTCATTTGGAAAAATCCTTTCTTAGTGAGCACCTAGAAGCCAAGAAGAACATACATGCCAAATTTCAAGTTTGTAGGCTTTACGTTCTGGAGATTTTTTGATGATGGCTGAGTGGTTTTCGCTTTTATATATATAGAGAGAGATTTCAATGACAGGTGGTCCTCGGTGTACAACCGCCACAGAGCTTAAAAATTTCTAGTGGCTAAGCGAGACATTTTGTTCAGGGAGTTTTTCCCTCGTTTTAGGACCTTCCTTGCCCCAGTCTTTAAGTGAATCACCGCAGGTCTTAAATTATCACACGGTGGTTAGGGGAATCTGGCTTCTCCATTGTCAGAAGGTTACAAATGAGATCACATGAACCCAGGACACTATCATAAATGTGAGTCTAGTTGTTCAACCATCTGAATTTTTGATCATTACAAACCACAGAAGATGGTTGGGAGGGAGAAAGGAAGGGAAAGGAGGAAGAAAGATGAGAGGGAGGGATGAAAGAAGGAAGGAAGGAAGAAGAGAGGGAGGGAGGAAAGAAGGAGGGAGGGAAGGAGAAAAAAGGAAGGAGGGAGGGAGGAAGGGGGAAGGAGAGGAGCCATTGTGTACAAGTTATTGCAGTCCCAATTCGCAAACCTTGTGCAAATGTAAGTAAATGCCATCTGGCTTATAGAGTGTCGCCAGAGGTGAAATATGTCAGCTTCTGAAATGATGGCATGCAGCTTCATGCTGAAACTTTGCTGTTAGTTTCTGTTCTTCTTTCTTATCTAATTAGCCCTCTCAAAGTAGCAAATGCAATCATCACAATGTCAGTGATAGAAATCCCATTAACAACATAAAACAACAGGTACAATAACAGCCAGCTACTGCATTTTTTTTAGTTATCTATAAAATTGCACTCTGAATAATACTACCTTAGTTGAACGAGGCTTTGAAAACACTGAATTAGTGCCATGGCAAACAAATATATCAAACAGGGAAGAAATATAGAGAAGTAATTATATTTGAAATCAACCTACTGTAAAAGATAAGCAGGTTAGAAAAAAGTTTTAATGACCTTAAGCTGAATTAAAAAGGGAAGTCCCTTGCCTTCTTTTGAAAGCCACATGCTCTGTTCTTACCAATCTAATCCAGAAAAGAGTAAACTTAGAGCAAACTTAGTTTTCAAACAGGTTGACACTGGAAGAGAGTTGGCTGAATCCAAAATCCTTACGACAGAGATGGAGAAATTTAATTTATACCTTCCTACGTGAAATCTGGTATAAAATGTCGGAAGGAAGGAAGGAAGGAAGGAAGGAAGGAAGGAAGGAAGGAAGGAAGGAAGGAAGGAAGGAAGGAAGGAAGGAAGGAAGGAAGGAAGGAATAGCAATAGCACTTATATTATATATCACTTTCCAGTGCTTTCCAGTCCTTTCTAAATAGTTTACAGTCTCTTGCCCCCAACAATCTGAGTCCTCATTTTACCCACCTCAGAAGGATGAAAGGCTGAGTCAACCTTGAGCCAGTCAGGATCAAACTTCTGGCTGTGAGTAGAGTTAGCCTGCAATACTGCATTCTAACCACTGTGTCACAATGGCACCTAGGAAGGAAGGAAGCAAGCAAGCAAGCAGTGGTGGAATTCAATTTTTTTTTTACTGCTGGTTCTGTGGGCATGGATTGGTGGGCGTAGCTTGGTGGGCATGGCAGGGGAAGGAGACTATAAAATCCCCATTCCTGGGGGAAGATTACTGCAAATTCCCTCCCCACCCCACTAACCTGCTTTCCAGCTCTATTTTCCTGTGCAGGGCAACCAAAGAAGACCCAGCCAATCAGCTGGGACTCCATGGGAGGCAGAGAATAGATGGGGGTGTGGCCAGTCAGAGGTGGCATTTGCTGGTCCTCCGAACTACTCAAAATTTCCTCTACTGGTTCTCCAGAACTGGTCCGAACCTGTTGAAAACCTCACCTCTGGTCCCCACATTCACTACAAGTCCTGGAGTAAAAGCTCTCACAAACACTTTCATCAGTGTCTGGCTGTGAGTAGTCCAATAAGCCAAGTTTAGCCAAACAGGAACCAGGGCCAGCGGTCCAGAAAGCCAGGTGAGCCCAAACAATAACCAGAGCAAGAAGTTCAATGAAGCAGGCAAACTGGGCTAGCGCCACAAGACAGAACACAACAATCTCCAGGCGTCGGCAAGTACACTCGAGACTCCACAGATTCCATGCTTCTTCCCGACAAATGCCCCTCCCACCGGTACCTCCTTACACCTCAGTCCCCAGGTGTGCCTTGGGAAGAGGGGCGGGACGCTCTCCTCCCAAGTAGCCAGCTCAGTCTGCGTCGTTCTTGCCTGCTCTCTTTTCTCCATGCTCTTGGATCAGGAGAGGGTGGTCCTTGCTCTTCACCTGAGCTCTGTCTCTCTTACTCCTCCCTCTCTGCAGGCCTTACTAATCCAGAAGAGCCCTGCCCGGATGGACTCTGCCTTTCCCCAGTTTCCTCCAAGGCCAACAGAACCGCCTTCTCGCTCTCTGTTGGCTCTTGTCCCAGTTCATCTTCCCCCGCAGATTCAGACTCTGACAGCTGGGGGAGGCATGACACTTGGGAGGTTTGAATTCTTCGTGTGATATATTTTTTTATTAATTGTTTATTAATGTGACCTCCCAGCATTTGTGATGTTTTTACAGGCTCTTCCTCAGCTGGAGAAAATCGAGAGTTTAAACAAGGTTGCGATTCTTAATTACGTGTCAGGGATGCTTTATTCATAGCCTGTAGTTTAGATGAGGACATGCTAATTATTCCAAGAAGGACTCTCTCTCTTTTTAATGGTTGTTGTTCATCTCCTCCACGATTTCTTCAGCCATCCAAATCAATAGCCCAAGTGGGGAGGGGGGGAGAGAGATGTGGGGGAGGCGATTATGAATTATTAAGACTTCCGGATGGGAAATATACTTCTCTCCAGAGTCCATTTGATGTGCATTTTCTTGGCTTCAGGGAAAGCATTTTTATTCATGCAGTTCGACGTACGCAGGGGTATAATAAAAGCAGCTATATTTCATGGTCATAGGCTCTGCCATCTTGTAATTTCAAGCGCATTTGTCGAGGATTTTCAAAACAGAGATTGAGATTTCTAACAACCTCAGGATAACAGAGTCGGAAGGGACCCTGGAGATCTTCTAGTCTGACCCCTGGCTCAGGCAGGAAATGCTACACCACTTCAGACAAATAGTTGTCCAATCTCTTCTTAAAAACTTCCAATATTGGAGCATTCAATTCAACTTCTGGAGGCAAGTTGTTCCACTGATTAATTGTTCTCACTGTCGGAAAATTTCTCCTTAGTTCTAGGTTGCTTCTCTCCTTGATGAGTTTCCATCCATTGCTTCTTGTCCTGCCCTCAGGGGCTTTGAGGAATAGCTTGACTCCCTCTTCTCCGTGAGATATTGGAACACTGCTGTCATGTCACTCCTGGTTCTTCTCTTTATTAAGCTACTAGCTCGATCCCCGTGCTTCGCTATGAAACTATGTGGTCAGGCTTAGTTTCTGGGGAGAAAAATGGGGGGGGGATTCTGCCTCTGCCTCCATCGGTATTCATCTGGCTAGCGTCCTGTCGGTGTGTGAGAAAGTGGAGGGCTGTTTGGAAACTGAAACAGCATTTGCTGTGTGAGCAAGAAGGAGGCAGCAAGGAGCCTGGGCATGGCTAAGCTCAATTGTTCTGTACTAAAGCTGCTTGGTGCTCTGAAACGGAAACGGAAACTCCTTTCCTCTGCTTGTGTTTTTCATTTGGAAGAGATTTCTTTCCAGGTGGGGAAGGGGAGTAGAACTCCTTAGCATCAGAGCGTGTTAATAATAATAATATAGGAAATACTAAATGCTCTGATGGTCATTTCAAAAAATCCTTTCTTAGTGAGCCCCTAGAAGCCAAGAGGAACCTAAATGCCAAATTTCAAGTTTGTAAGCTTTATGGTTCTGGAGATTTTTTGATGATGCGTGAGGGGCATTTCGCTTTGATATATATATAGAAGAAGAAGATACATACCCAGTTCATAAAACACGGAATAATAGAGTTGGAAGGGACCATGGAGGTCTTCTAGTCCAACCCCCTGCTTAGACAGGAAACCCTATCCCATTCCAGACAAATGGTTGTCCAATCTCTTCTTCAAAACTTCCAGCATTGGAGCATCCACAACTTCTGGAGGGAAGTTGTTCCGCCGATTAATTGTACTAATGGTCAGGAAATTTCTCCTTTGTTCTAGTTTGCTTCTCTCCCTGATGAGTTTCCCTCCTTTGCTTCTTGTCCTTGCCTCTGGTGCTTTGGAGAATAGCTTGTCCCAGTATACAGAAGATCAGAACTGGAAGGGACCTTGTAGGTCATCTAGTCCAGCCCTCCTGCTCAAGCACCATTTATGACAAGTGGCTGTCCAGTGTCTTCTTGAAACACTCTCCCTCTTCTTTGTCACAGTCCCTGTAATGTTGGAAGTCTGCTCTCATGTCAACCCTAGTCCTTCTTTGCATTAGACTAGACATCCCCAATTCCAGCAAGAAGGAATCTGCATTTTAAATATTAAGCCAGGCTAATTAAATCTCTGTGATTTGGGAGCCAAAAGACAAATAGCAAAATCCTCAACACTGCATATCTATTAGAGGAAAATCCACCTTTCTGCTTAATAAAATAGAATAGAATAGAATAGAATAGAATAGAATAGAATAGAATAGAATAGAATTCTTTCTTGGCCAAATGTGATTGGACACACAAGGAATTTGTCTTTGGTGCAAATGCTCTTAGTGTACATAAAAGAAAAGATACATTCGTCAAGAGTCAAGAATCATAAGCTACAACAGTTAATGATAGTCACAGGGTACAATAAACAATCATATCAGATAGATAGATAGATAGATAGATAGATAGATAGATAGATAGATAGATAGATAGGAAAGAAAGAATAGAATAGAATAGAATAGAATAGAATAGAATAGAATAGAATAGAATAGAATAGAATAGAATAGAATAGAATTCTTTTATTGGCCAAGGGTGATTGGAAACACAAGGAATTTGTCTCCAGTGCAAATGCTCCCAGTGTACATAAAAGAAAAGATACAATAGCCAAGAATCAAGAATCACAAGGTACAACACTTAATAATAATCATAGGGTACAATAAGGAATCAAATCAAATTAAAACAGTCAATAAAGGAAACAGTCAATAAAGATCGAAAGAATACAAGCAACAAAGTTACAGTCATACAGTCACAAGTGGGAGGGGGTGGATGGTGAGTGATAAGAAGATTAATAGTGATAGTAGTGCAGACTTTGTAAATAGTTGGACAGTGTTGGAGGAATTATTTGTTCAGCAGAGTGATGGCGTTTGGGGGGAAATTGTCCTTGTGTCTAGTTGTTCTGGTGTGCAGTGCTCTGTAGCATCATTTTGAGGGTAGGAGTTGAAACTGTTTATGTTCAGGATGTGAGGGGTCTGTAGATATTTTCACAGCCCTCTTTTTGACTCGTGCAGTAGACAGGTCCTCGATTGAAGACAGGTTGGTAGTCATTGTTTTTTCTGCAGTCCTAATTACTCTGAAGTCTGTGTCTGTCCTTTTGGGTTGCAGAACCAAACCAGACAGTTATAGAGGTACAAATGATAGATTCAATAATTCCTCTGTAGAACTGGGTCAGCAGTTCTTAAGAGGGATGCATAAGAGGGATCGCAATGCAACTTCCTGCTGTCTTGATAGAGGTGAATTACCATGCGGACTACCATCATGGAACCTGATGCTCCATCCTAACACCCCCAAAAAAGGCAAAGATAAAGATCGGCCCACAGGTGTTATGTCACCTTTCTTTCACGCTTTGCTTGAGTTCACTGTGGAAGGATGTTGTCGTAGCAACCATGTTTCCCTCCTTGGTCGCAGAAAGATGAAGGGAAAGGAGGTCGCCATAGCAACAAACTTACTCCTCTGCTTCAGACATTGGAATGTCTGAGAAGATAAAATCACCTCACAGGCAGCAGAACCACTTTCTAGGAAGATGGAAATCCCTGTTTTTCTACATCTACTTTTGTCAAAAAGTGAAATGTTTTATTTTTCGGTGGGGGAAATATCTGCCATTTGGAAAAGCAGGGAAGAATCTGGAAGACTTCCCAGAAATTTACCCTTTGACTTTTTGTGGGGGAGGGTTCTTTCATGTCCAATGTCAGAGTTATGGTTCCTCAGTATCCTGCTGCTTAGATGGAAGGAGGAAGACACAGACAAATCTCCAAATGGCCTCAATGACTTTCTCAAAGGATGCAAATGACCAACTGCCTGCAAGGAGTATAAATCCATCTGTTCCCCACCATCCAGTCAAAGCTGGAGAAGCTTCTTGGAGGAGAAGCGAAACCTCTTCAAAGAAAGTCCAGTTGCTTCTTGAAAAAAGCATCCTGAGAACATAGAGAAGCCTCCAAGTGGCCTCGATGACTCTCCAAAAGGATGCAAATGACCAAGGAGTATAAATCCTTCCCTTCCCCACCATCCAGTCAGAGCTGAAGACGCTTCTTTGAGGAGAAGCGAAACAAAGAAAAACAGGAAAGTCCAGTTGCCTCTTGAAAAAGTACCTCTGGGACAACTGAGGACACAGACAAACCTCCAAGTGGTCTCAACGGCTCTCTGAAAGGATGCAAATGACCAAGGAGTATAAATCCTTCCCTTCCCCACCATCCAGTCAGAGCTGAAGATGCTTCTTGGGATGAGAAAGGAAAGGTCTTCAAAGAAAAACAAGAACATCCAGTTGTCTCTTGAAAAAAAAAAACACCTTTGGGACAACCACAACCTGGATGACTGACAATCTCCATAGACATATGGTACCTATCAGGGCACCACAGAATCATAACTACACACTGAAGTCCAGTTGATCTGATTGATTGATCATGTCTATACACAAGACTCTGGTCAGTCCTCAATTGGCGAGATAGATGATAATAGATGGACATCAAAGATGGCCGTTAACGCTTCTTTTTTCTGCTTGAGTGTTCAGGGGCCACACTGAAGTTCTTAGTGATTATACTTGAGGAACGGGGAGAAAACCTCCTTTAGTAATAGTAGTAGTTCTTAGGTCCTTGGTTAAGACTTGAGCTGTTGAGCTACCACCCAGCCCCAAAGGCTGTGAATCTCACTAAAGATTAAGTAATAGTAATAGTAATAATAATAGAACAACAAATCAAACAAATACGTAACGGTAGCCCTTGACTTGTAACAGCTCATTTAGTGACTGTTTCAAGTTACAACATCACTGGAAAAGGTGACTTATGACCATTTTTCACATTTACAAGCATTGCGGCCTCCCTGTGGTCCCACAATTTACATTCGAATGCTTGACAACAGACTCACATTTATGACCATTGCATAGCTACAGATCCCTCACATCCCGGACATAAACTGTTTCAACTCCTTCCCTCAAAACAACGCTATAGAGCACTGCACACCAGAGCAACTAGACACAAGGGGAGTTCTTTCCCCAATGCCATCACTCTGCTAAACAAATAATTCCCTCAACACTGTCCAACGATTTACAAAGTCTGCACTACTATTACTGTTAATCTTCTCATCACTTCTTATCACCCATCCCCTCCTACTTGTGACTGTATGACTGTAACTTTGTCGCTTGTATCCTTATGATTTATATGGACTGTTTCCTAGTATGATTTGATTGCTTATTGTACTCTATGACTATGATTAAGTGTTGTACCTTATGATTCTTGACTCTTGATGAATGTATCTTTTCTTTTTATGTACACTGAGAACATTTGCACCAAAAACAAATTCCTTGTGTGTCCAATCACACTTGGCCAATTAAGAATTCTATTCTATATTTATATGTGAACAATAAAAAATATGTCCCCTCCCCCCCCCAAATTAAAATACACAGCAGATGAGGGGAAAAAATGACTTTCATCCACAGACCTAGGAGACGGGTCAATCTGGGATCTGCCTTGAGCCTGGGGCCATTTGCAACGTTCAACACAAAAACCAGGGATGTGGATTTTGTGACACTTGGAGAGGCAAGCAGAGAAGGGGGGGGATCAGATAAAAGAAGAACTGGACTGCACTTACCTCAAAGGCTTTGCTTAAGTTGTCAAAAAGGACCTGGCCAGCGCTGACTTTATGCTTCACTCCTCTCACTGTCCCATTCTTGCTGAGGATCTTGATTCGTTTGGAGCCAAACCCTCTTTCTTTGGCGGCCCTCACCAATGCGAGCATCGCATCCATCTCCGTCTCATTCTCGTCGCCTTTGGAGCCAACCTGTCCATGGTTCTGTCTGTCTGACTCACTAAAGCGGCTGTTGGGGTCGCTCTCCGAGCTGCTGGTACACTCTGAATCCAAGGAATCTGATGTTTCTCCATTGGTGTAGACCTCCTTCAGGATGCGCCCGCTGTGAGAAGATGCGATGCGAAATCGGACTTTCCTCGGCTGCCTCTGCCCCTCAACCGGGGTGTTCCCCATCAACATTGCCCCATCCATTGACAGGAACTGGCTTACATCATCCCGGTCTAGTTTGTCATTAGAGACGCCAGATCCTCACACTTACAACAATATCAAAGTTGGTTTTCCAGTGACAGCAGGATGGCAGATACGAAGCCACTGACTAAAGGAAAGAGGACGCCTGACACGTTAGACGATGATTCGACCATGAATTATGGATGTCCCGGTGTGCTATGGTTACCTTTAAACAAACACCTGCAAAATGAGAGCCTCCATTCAACATTAATGACCCAGGGGTGTACTTTTTCTTCAGTGGAAGAAGCAAAATAATTCTGATTCTTTGTTTGTTGTTTTAAATATCAGACGATGACCCAGGGTGTGGCACAAAGACAATACAGTCAAATAATAAGTAGGAGTCCCTTTATTAGCTCCAACTTTGTCCCCAATGTCCTGGTTACCTTCTGGGATGGAGGAAAACTCTCCCAGCCTTTGACTGCAGAGAACCAAGTCCAAAACGTGGCCAACAAAAACTTTAACTATAAGTCCAATCAAGGCAAAATGAGGTAATTAGTCTGACAGGACAGGAGCAAGAATTCCAGACGTGAAGGCTAGCCGTCGAGGTACCCCCGATCCAGACGGGTCAGGGGGATATGGCTGCCCTGTAGGGACAGCTGAAGAGAGAGGGGAGTCGGATAGGGAGGTGGGGGTGTCGCAGACCCCCCCCTTCTCCGGGAAAACCCCTTTTTCCCAAGGCGGTGGAGCGGCGGTCAGCAATGGCCGCCATGAAGAAGCCAGCAACCGGGTAAGAACTGTGCTGGAGGAAGTGTGAAGAGTGAAAGTTCTGTCTGAGCCGGGTCAAGTAACACCTTTTAAACTGCCTGGAATTGAGCTGCTTGAATTGCTGGAGGATACATTGTATCCCTAAGAAGAGCGGAGAAGCTGTTAAAGGGAACTCTTTTTTTTTTTTACTCTCCCACTCCACGGAAAAAGCAGAAATATTTGGATATATTAGACATTGAAAGTGGATTGCTTTGAAAGCTGAAGCTAAGAGACAAAGGGATTTTTGGACATTGAAAAATTTAAGAAATTGGAAAATCTCTGCTGGAGGTATGGATTTTTGATTATTTAAAATTGTCATTGCAAGTGGGAAGGGAGAAAAAAAATTGGAGCAGAAGCTGAAAAAGGAGGAGATTGTCTAGAACGTCTTTGTGGATCCCAAAAGAAGATATATGGTAATTGGACCTCTTTGATTAAAAATTAATCCAGAAAGAGAAAGAGAAGAAGGAAGAAAAGTATTAACTTTTGGAATTTTTTTTTTTTAATTGCTTTTGATTATCTTTGATTAAAAATACTTGTGGTTGTTTTGGAAAAAGTTTCCCTTTTTATAATGGCATTGTTTGTGGATGAACTAGAGATTGAATATCAAAAATATAAAAAAGAAGATACTTTGGGCGATTTGTTTCAATTCTTAGAAATGGCGTTATGTTCTGTTGAAAAGTTGATTACGCAGCAGAAGGACTGGGACAAGGAAGAAGAGGAAGAAGAAGCCATCTTTGATGAACAATGGGTTCCTTCCGGAGAGGAGGAGAAAAAGGATAAGAAAAAGGGGATTTTAAGAATTATAAAAACAACCAAAAGAGAGAAAAATGAGCGAAAAGGTGGAGGCAAGGTTAGAAAGCAAAGGAAAAGGAGCAAGAAAAGCGATGGGAAAAAGCAAAGGGGTAGAAAGGGCAAGGAGAAGAATAAGCAAGAGAGAAAGGGGGGGAGGAGAAGCCTTAATGGGGGGAAGCAAGACCTAAAGAAAAAAAGTTTATTTAGAGACAATGGGTGAATTTAATTTAGATTAAAAGAGGGATTCTGGAGGGTATATAAGATTGTGTTTTTATATGTGTATTTAGAATATAAAATTTATTATGTAATTTTAGAATCTTTTAAACAGAATCCCAAGAAAGATTGTAATATGTAGTATTTCTAAGTTAGGGTAATGAGTTATAGATGTTACTCCAATTGGTGTACAGGAGAAGTATAGTAAAAGAAAAAAAAAGATGAATGGATAATTGGAAATAAAACAGACAAAGAATGTTGTTGAAAATGGTAATAAGATATGGAAGGATATATATGCTTTTTTTTTTTTTTTGGATTTTGTATATTGATAAAAGGCAATAAAATTTTAATTAATAAATAATTTGGATGGAAAAGAGAAGTAGGGACAAGATATGAAGTTAATATTATATGAAATATTGATATTATAATCTGGAAATGTTATGCCTTATTGGTCTTTTATTATTATTTTTTCTTAGAAAAGAATTTATAAGCTGTTATGCCTTGATTCTTTGTGCATTGTTCTTAAAGAACTGATAAAAATGGTTTTTATATATATATATAAAAAAGAAAATGATAATAAGATATGGAAGGAGATATGGGTTGAATATGATGTTTGAATTTGTGTCTGTGTAAAGAGTTTTAACCCGGGAACAGACAACCTTCAGAAAAGATCTTTTAGTTTTGTTTATGTTTTGTGTTTGTATGTTTGTGTATTGTGTTTATGGTAAAACTAACAAAATTTGTTTTTTATAAAAAAAAAAAGGAAAAAAGAATCAATAAAACCTTGGAGGAATGTTAGACGAGAATAATTTAAACAAGCCAGAAAGAAAAGAATATGATGACTATAAAATGGATAAATATGGAAGAGAAATGAAATTGAATAGGAGTAAAGAGAAATAATGAGAAATTTGCTGGAAGATATTTGTGTGTCCATATGGAGATGGGATAAATTGGAATTATGCTGTATAAAAATAATGTTTTGTTTGACTTGTAAGGATTTACAATGTTAAGAGGTTTTATGTGTTTATGTATTTAATGGTTAATGATGTGTTGTTTTATCTTTAAAATTAATAAAAATTTGTTTCAAAAAAAAAAAAGAATTCCAGACGTGAAGGAGCAGCAGTAATTCAACATGGTTGGGAGGATTCCAAGAACGCAGATAACCACAGTCAACACAAGATAAACTCACGTTTGTTCCCAGCAGACGCTGCTCTCAGCTTCCTCTCTTTTAAACTTTCTTCCCAGGTGTGCCTAATAAAGGGAATCAGGGCCCTTTCCTCCCCTGTAAGCCATGCAACCCACATTGTCTCTTCTCCGTTCCTCCCTGCTAGGATGAAGAGGAGGTGGGCCTGGGTCTTCTCTGAACCCCCTCTCCCTTGTTCTACCTCTTCCCTGCTCTGCCCAGTTGGACTTTGCCCTTCCTTAGCCTCCTCCACAGCCAACAGAGCCACTCTCCCACTCCCTGTCAGCTGTTCATCTTCCTCCTCAGATTCAGACTCAGACAGGGGACATGACAGTATCTCAGACATACATATTACATCAGTTTTCATGGGTTTGTGGGCAGCATACGAATGAACCTGGAGAGATCATTTGTAGGGTAATAGTGAATCCTCCTATCCTGAGGAAAACTATATGAAAACGGGTGGCCTTGGGTGACATACTATGCAGGCAGTCCTCAACTTGCAACAGTTCATTTACCAGCTGTCCAAAGTTACAACAGCAATGAAAAAGGTGGAAAGGATTAGCCAGTGACAGTACCATTGCCCTGAGGACACCCAAGCCTTACATGTCCCCAGCTGAAGGAAAGGACGGGCACATAAAGATTCTATGGAGAGAAGTGAGTTTATTTTAGATGCCTTAGAACCAGGGCTGGGCTGCTATGGGTAGCCCAGCACAATACTGTGAGTGCAATGGCTGCGAAGCAAGAAATCCAGCAGGGCAAGTCAAGGAGCCCAGGAAGCAAAGGAACAAGGCAATTAATCCAGGAAACCAGAAAGAAAATGAGAATTACAGGAAATTTCAAACGTCGGCAACGGCACTCAACACTCCCTGAATTCAGCATTGGTTCCCAACAGATGCCCCCTCCTCACAGCATCTCCTTAAGTCTCAATCCCCAGGTGTGCCTTGTAAAGAGGGGCGGGGTGGTCTCCTCCCGAGTAGCTGGGTTAGTCTGCACTGTTCTCGCCTTCTCTCCACTCTCTGTGCTCAGGGATCAGGAGGGGATGGTCCTTGCTTATCGCCTGAGCCAGTGGTGGGATTCAAAAAAATGTACTACCAGTTTTGTGGGCGTGGCTTGGCTTGATGGATGTGGCTTGGTGGTCATGGCAGGGGAAGGATACTGCAAAATCCACATTCACTCCCCACCCCACTAACCTACTTTCCAGCTCCATTCTCCTGTGCAGGGCAACAAAAGAAGACCCAGATGATCAGCTGGGACTCAATGGGAGGCAGAGAATGGATGGGGTTGGCAGGGCCAGTCAGAGGTGGGATTTGTTGCGTCTCCAAACTACTCAAGATTTCCACTACTGGTTCTCCAGAACTGGTCAGAACCAGATAAAGACCACCTTTGGCCTGAGCTCTGTCTCTCATGTTCACTGCTGAGCCCTCTTGGTCATCCTGTCCGTGTTCCTCCCTATCTACAAGCTGTCCAAACCCTGAAAGGCCCTGGCCTGACTTGGCTGTCAGCTCTAGCTCTGCCTCGCCCTCCTCCACAGTTTCAAGCTCCAACAGGGTCATGGCACTTCTAGTAAATGGTTAGCGAGCTTCTCATTCATTGTTTGGATTTTTCTCTAGGGAGAAATCGCTCCTCCGTGGATTTAGCTCCAGCCCAGAATTCTCCAAAATGCTATTTCGAGCTCAGTTAAGGATGTTTTGTCTTGTCTTGACTCCATCCCTTTAGGGCCTGTAAAACAAAGGTGTGAGTAGCACAAATAAAATGTGGTGCAACAGGACGTCTCTACTTCTCATCTTCTCAGGCTGGCTGGTGAGGTTCAAATACTCTCCTTTGAACTAAATCCTGTTATTCAAAGTAGATACAAACAGGACAAGAAAGAATTCGGAATCAACAATAAACTGCAGCAATTAGATGAAATTTTATTAGAATCAGACAAAAAATATATAACAAAATTTTATAATTATTTATTAGAAGTAGAATTAGAAGAAAAAATTGTAAAGGAAACATGATAGCCTGGAGTAGGAATATAGGACGTAGCATCACCCTAACAGAATGGGAAAAGGTAGAAATAATAAGATTACAAAATTGGTAGCATATAAAGAAAATGCCTATAAAATGTTTTATAGATGAACTAAATCCTGTTTACATCTTCACCCAAATTTTGACAGGTTGCATCCTTGTAGTGACAGAGTTGTATTTTTTTTTTCAAGAAAAGGTAGTTACGTTGGTGAGAGATAAGCAGTAGAGAGCAGAAGGGTCTAAAACAAGCTCAGGGAAGTTCGAATTCATTGTTAAGATTCTTCAAGTTAAAATGAGACCATGAAGAATATTGTGCAGCTTTATTGCTGCTGTCAAGGAGGGTTTTTTTTTTTTTTTAAAGTAGGATGGCTTCCCACATACTTGTTACTAGCAGAAGCAAACCTACAGAATAACAGAGTTGGAAGGGACCCTGGAGGTCTTCTAGTCCAATCCCCTGCCCCTACACCATTTCAGACAAATGTTTATTCAATCTCTTCTTAAAAACCTCCAGTGTTGGAGCATTTGCGACTTCTGGAGGCAAGTTCTTCCACTGATTAATGGTTCTCACTGTCAAGAAATTTCTCCTCAGGAAAATGCCATGCAGAATCTGACTTAAAAAGTATATATGTAATGTAGTTGTTAGGAGATTATTGTTATTAATTTTTAGGTGATAATTAAAGTTAAATGATTATTGGGATTTAAAAGAGGATTAATTAAATGATATATAAGCCATAGGGATGGTACATTCTAATTGGTAATTGTGCGGGAATTTTTTCTTTTTTGAAATGTTTGAATTGAGTTAGGATTTTTGAAATGGTGAAATAAGAATATGCGATGAAATTGCAAACCTGACAGACAAAAATATAAAGTACATGGAATCTGAAGATATGAGAGTTATTTAAAGTTGAAGGAAATAGGTTTAAAAATGAATTGAAAATGGGTAAAATAAGCTGGAGAAAAGCCTTTGAGAAAAATGATAGAAAATATGAATTATGCTGTTCACCTAAAAAAGATGTTTTTAAAATGTGGAAAACTGAAATAAAATTTTATTTAAAAAAACTTCTCCTTAGTTCCAGGTTGCTTCTCTCCTTGATGAGTTTCCACCCATTGCTTCTTGTCCTGCCTTCAGGTGCTTTGGAGAATAGCTTGACTCCCTCTTCTTTGGGGCAGCCCCTGAGATATTGGAAGACTGCAATAATTTTGCCCTTCTTCTCTTTAACAGATTAACAAAGTTGGAAGAGACCTTGGAGATCATCTAGTCCACACACACACACACACACACACCACCCAAGCAGGAGACATCATTTCTGACAGGGGCAGTCCAGTCTCTTCTGGAAAACTTCCAGGGATGAAACTGACACGACTTCCGAAGGCAACTTCTGTTCCATGGATTGATGGTTCTCAATGTCAGAAAATTCCTCCTTATTTCCAGGTTGAATCTCTCCTTGTTCACTTTCCATCCATTGTTCCTTGTCTGGCCTTTGGGTGCCTTGGAGAATAGTTTGGCCCCCTCCTCCTCTCTGTGGCAGCCCCTCAAGTATTGGAAGATGTTATCCTGTCTCTCCTGGTCCTTCTCTTCACTAGACTAGACGAGATTGGCTTCCCTCCAGAAGTTGTGGGTGTTCCATCACTGGAGGTTTTGAAGAAGAGATTGGACAGCCACTTGTCTGAAATGGTTTCCTGCTTCAGCAAGGGGTTGGACTAGTAGATCTCCAAGGTCCCTCCCGACTCATTCTCAAAAAACAAAGAACGCCAATATCCCTTTTTATTACCAGAGATTGAATGGAGCTATGAAGAAGAAATATTAATATGAGGGACCTGCCTGTCTAGTTTATCCAGAAACGTCCCTCTTAACTACAAATCCAGGGATCGTATCATGATTTCTTTGTCCCAACATGCTTGACTGGAAGAATCTTAGTGTATATTCAGAAATATACCTGTGTTTCCCTGAAAATAAGACCCTGTCTTATTTTATTTTTTTTTTGCCACCAAAAAAGGCATCAGGTCTTATTTTTGGGGAATGCCATTCACTGACTAACCTCACTTGCGTGCGTTGCTCCCAGCCTTCTTTTCGCTGTCAGAGGCCTTCAGGAACTTCTTCTTCTGTGGCCGGCAAGGCTTTCTTGAAGGTCTCTGCAGCCAATAACAGAGCTCTGGATCGATCCAGAGCTTTGTTATCAGCTCCAGAGGCCTTCAGGAAAGCCTTACCAGCCTTGCTGGCTGCAGAAGAAATGAGCCAGCAAGGCAGTTGTTGGGGTGTGCGAGGCCTGGCTATACCTGACCAAAGGTAAGTAGTAGGGGATCTCCACCCCCTCATTTCCCATCCTGGCTTATTTTTTACCCATCCACTGTGGAGTGGGTGGATCTTAATTAGGGCTTATTTTGGGGGTAGGGCTTATATTGGGTACACATGTAAAAAATCAAGCTAGGTCTTAATTTTGGGGTAGGTCATATTTTCAGGGAAATGGTATTTGTCGGCCTGAGTTTCAAGCCCTGAATTGGAAGCTGAGACTGTAACATTTTCTGTGAGATTCCCAGTCAGAGTAATTTGCTACTTCCCATGAAAATTGTGGGTCTCTCCGAGGCCCCATCTGCATAACGGCCTCCTAAATTGAATTAGCTCTCCTTCACTTTTGACAATGCAAGGCAGGAGAGCAGGGAGGGAGGGAAGGAGAGACAATGAGCTCACACCCTAGAAGAAATAGAAGCCAGAGGAGATAAAGGTTGTTACTGCTGGTGTCCTTTGTGTCTCCAGACCTCATTAAGGTTGAAGTGGGGACCAGAAATAAAACGGTGTGGTATGACCTCAACTGTACTTATGAAGCTGCATTTTCACAATGCTGAAGAGGAAGAGTGTAAAGGCGAAGACACACTTGGAAGCTAAATGAACTGAATGTCTATGCAGGTTGTCCGTCCTCCAGGTCACAGTTGTCCCAACGGTGCTTTTTCAAAAGGCAATTGGACTTTTGGTTTTTTTTTTTCCTTGAAGGTGTTTTGCCTCCCATCTATGAGAAGCTTCTGACTGAACAGTGGAGAAAAATCAGAAATCCTTCCAACCTCCTCTGCCACTCAGCCCAAACTGAAGAAGGTACAGGATTAAACTAGGGGTGGTGTGATGACCCAAAGGGGCATGGCACAAAAGCAAACAAAGTCACAAAAGTAGGTAAAGTCCCTTTAATTCCTCCAACTTGGCCCCCAATGTCCAGTTATCATTGGCTGGAGAGAAAACTCTCCCAAGAACAGTTTTTAAAGGGAAGAAATTCAGTCTGAACCCAAAGTACATATAAATTATAAATAAAAATCAACACAAACCACGCTGCAGCAATTAACGAGACAGGGCAGGATAAGGAATTAAAGACTTCAAAAGATAACAAAACACATACAGTTGGGAGGACGCCAGAACCCAGATAAGACTTGACAAACAAAGATAATTTACACTTTGCTTCCAGCAAGGTGCTGTGTGCAAACACCCTTTTTAAATCATGTTTTCCCAGCTGCAGCTAATGAAGGGAATCAGGGCCCTTTCCTCCCCCGTAAGCCACACAACTCACACTGCTCCCTTCTCCATTCCTCCCTGCATGCCCTAGGATGAAGAGGGGATGGCCCTCAGTTTTACTCTGAATGCCCAGCTGGACTGTGCCCTTCCCCAGTTTCTTCCACAGCCAACAAGCCACACTCCCACTCCCTGTCAGCTGCTCGACCTCCCACTCAGAATCAGATTCCAACAGAGGCATGACAGGTGGGCTGCTACCAGTTGCTAGTTTTACATCTGGTTCGCTGAATCGGTAGTTGCAATGACTGGCTGTCCCCACTCACCCCGCCCTGCCCCTCCCAGGAGTCTCCATGCCTGTTTTGGATCCCAGGTGTGTTGTCTGCCTTCCTAGTCTTCATACTTCTGGCGTCCTGGTGGAGATGGTGCAGCCACATTACGATGGCAGGGGGAAGGTGGCTATCACGATGGCTTAGGAGGGGTGAAAAGGTACATGTTAGCTACCATTGGCTGGGTCAGTTCCAGTTTCCAGCTGACAGGTGCTGTGGACACTGTGCACACAGTGCAGAGTTCTGGAGGGAGATTTAACTGCTGGACGGTGGTTGCCGGGGTGACAGGGAGGAGGAAATTGAAGGGGTGGAGTTAAGGTATATAGGAACGCCAGGGAAGTGGTGTTTTAGTGCTGACTTTGAATGGATCACTGTTTCTTAGGCTTGCTGGATTCATAGCATGGAGTAAAGATACTTCCAGAACATCTGCCTGGTCTGTACTTATTTCATCCGTTCTATTGCCTACCAGACTTGCTAAGAATAGCAGAGAGAAAGTCAGTGCTGGGCCTGCATGGAGGTTCAGGGAAGGTGAAAAACAGGCCTCTCTGAGGTTCCTAAAGGCCAGAAACAGGCCCATTTCCAGCCTCCAGAAAGCCTCTGGAGCCTAGGGAGGGTGGAAAATGGGTCTCTCAGAGGCTCCAGAAGGCCAAAAATGGACCCATCTCCAGCCTCCAGAAATCCTCCAGAACACGAGGAGGGAGGAAATGGGCCTCCTGGAAGTTCAAGGAAAGCCTCAGGAGCCTGGGGAGGGTGAAAAATGGGCCTTCCAGAAGTTCCAGAAGGCCGGAAACGGAGCCCGGGGAGGCCATTTTCACCCTCCTGGAGGCTCAAGGAAAGCCTCCGGAGCTCGGGGAAGATGAAAACGTCATGGTGCAGAAGGCCTACTAGGCCACACCCACCATGGCCACGCCCACCCAGCATCCAGACAGAGAACCGGTTGCTAAAAATTTTGAAGCCCACCCCTGGGATCAACCTAACAAGGACAACGCACCACATTTAAGAGACAAAGATTAATGAAACCTTGTAGGTAGGATGGACAAGCCAATTGGAAAACAGTTTGGGGTGCATTTCCTTCACGTGGATTGTAAGTGCCAATGCTGGGGGGGAAAAGGGATGCTGACTGTTTGAAGAATGCATTTTGAAATGGAGTGAATTAGCAAAGATGGGGAAATTTAACTGCTTTGATTAGAGATAATGGACTAGACAGCTTTATACAAGACTGGAAATTATTTGTGGACTTTTTACGCGCTAAATATAATAGCAGATGGTTAACAGAAGGATTTGAAGATTGGTGTAATGTTTAGCTCTAACATTTTAAAGTACTTTTTCTTCATTCTTCTTTTAGATAAGAGAGAGAGAGAGAGAGAAGAGTAGATAGATAGATAGATAGATAGATAGATAGATAGATAGATAGATAGATAGATAGATATAGATATAGATATAGATATAGATATAGATATAGATATAGATATAGATATAGATATAGATATAGATATAGATATAGATATAGATAGATTAGAGAGAGAGAGAGAGAGATACAGGAGAGAGAGAGATGAGTGGATAGATAGATAGATAGATAGATAGATAGATAGATAGATAGATAGATAGATAGATAGATAGATAGATAGAGTTAGGGGGATATATATTTGTAAAAGGAGAGGAGAATGTATTGCTTTTTCTTTTCTTTCAGCACTCAACCAGAGTGGATCCTACATGTTAAATGTTAAATTTAATTGAACACTTTTTCCTCCTTTTTTATACACTATATTTGTTGTTGGGGTTGGGGTTGAATGTATGTTTGTGGTTTCGTTTCATTTTGTTTCTTTTATAATTCTGTATTTTATTCTTTATGATAAAACTATAGAGAATAAGAATATAAGAAGTGAAGAAGCTTTTTGGATGAGAAGCAAAAGACTGTCAATCTTCTAATGGAGGCTGTTGTGGATTCCAGTAATGTTTTAAGCGAAACATTACTGGAAACAGTAAGAAGAATAACATATACTTCGATATAAAACCTCTCACAGATTTCTTCTCCTTCTCTTTCAAGACATAATAAATTGCCCTTTTGGGGGAAGGTGTAATTCCTTCCTGCTGCCACAGGAGGGTATACATGCCGTATTAATATTTGAGTGGGAAAACATCCTTCTTTAAATGATATATATAGTCCTAAGTTCACCTTCTCCAAGAGTTAAGTACTGAATAGTTGAATTGTTGCATCATTGGTGTTATTAATCGTTAATATTATTAATGCTGAACCATGCTGTACTCTTAGCATCATTAGAAGATAATAATTAGAAGAATGCATGCACGCAGATGGGCAAATGTCTGTACATATTGTGGGAGGCCAGCCCCCACCTCCAGAAGAATGAAATGGTTTGGGTAATATTAAAAAGGCAGATTATATTTCCCCAAAGGGAGAAATGGAGAAACATGTTGTTTTAGAGGCAGAGAGCAACCCCCACCTTCCTTAATAGCCCACAACAGATGTCAGCACTTAAGAGATAAAGAGCTTATTGGGGACTAGATAACTCTATTCATAAGCAAATACCCTCACCCAAAAGCCAAAACAGGATGAAAGCCATTAAGCCACAATAGGAATGATCAAAAATCAGAAATCAAACTTAGATCAGATCAGAGGTAGTATTCAGCAGGTTCTGACCAGTTCTGAAGAAGCAGTAGCAGAAATTTTGAGTAGTTTGGAGAACTGGCAAATGTCACCACTGACTGGCCCCGCCAACCCCATCTATTCTCTGCCTTCCAAGTCCCAGCTGATCAGCTGGGTCTTCTTTGGTTGCCCTGCACAGGAGAATGGAGCTGGAAAGCAGGTTAGTGGGGTGGGAAGGGAATGGAGATTTTGCAGTATCCTTCCACTGCCACGCCCACCAAGCCACGCCCACCAAGCCACATCATGCCCACCAAGCCACGCCCACAGAACCGGTAGTAAAATAATGTTGAATCCCACCACTGGATCAGACAAACACCGAGGATTTGTACTTTGCCTATAGAGCCAGCAATGACCTCTACATGACCCCATGGAAGACTGACAACAGCCAATAGAATACATGTCCTTGCACAGGAACAGGAAGCTTAAATAAAAAAGCCCAGGAAATGAATAAAAAATCTATGTACTCTTCAAACCAGTTGGTCAGCATCCCAGAACCACAAATCCAGCTGGTTCTGCTTCCTCATTAAACCATCTTTCCAATTAGCGTCCATGTTTCCAGTGTCTCTCCTGGCTTGGAACTGAACCAGATAGATATTTCTTCCCACAATATTTTGTATGTTACAATTCTTTCCAGCACATTAATGTCCCAAATATCCTTTCCTTTTTTTTTTCATTTTTCCCCCTACAGTGAGATGTTATCCGGTGTTGTCTCTGAACATAAGGAAGGAAAGATAGCAAGGGAACAGGTGTATTTGCAGAAGAAAACGACCAAGAGAGAGAGTGAAGTAAGTCTAAAACATTTGAAAGACACCTGACTGATATTCTGCATTTTTATGAGAAATAAAAAAACCAATAACAATAAGACTACAGATCGAGATATAGAAAAATAGATTTCATTACAAAAGGTAGACAGGTTTACAATGCTTGATTTTAAATGGCTGTGAAGACAATCGGAACGGAATTGTACAGGGACCAGCAGCTTATCTGATTAATTATATGAAGAAAAGGAAAGAAAGGAAATTTAAGAGACGGAAGAATGGAAAAGTAAACAAGAACAGAGGAAACCAGAAAGCCGTGGCTGAAATATCGGTCTATTCCACTGAAGCAAATTGAAGTAACAAGTCTTGCAATTGTTATCATGGCTGCAATATATTTGAAATATATTGTGGGTTTTTTTTCCTTTCCATTTTGTTGCCAGGAATGTTAGCTAGATTTATTGTTGTTTACTGCATTTTCTTGCCTTGGACTCTTCTGGGTGACATCAGTAGAATCTCTGAAGACACACCAGGAAATACATCGAGAGGAACCTGAACTCATGGGGCAAAAGATGGAGCTTTGACACCCCAAGAATACTGACAAGAACGACATTCAGTCAAATAAAACAAAGGCACAATTCTTTTTTCAATGGATGCTATCGCTATTTTTGCCAGTTCTCCAGTGTGATCACCCAGGGCATGGCACAAAAATAACAAAATCACCAAAGTAGATAAATTCCCTTTAATGCCTCCAACTTGGCCCACAATGTCCAATTATCCTCGGCTAGAGATCAAACTCTTCTAAAAACAGTCTACGAAGGGAAGAAATGCAGACCGAACCCAAAGTAAAGGTAATTAGAAATAAAAAGAACCAACACAAACCATGCTGAAGTAATTAACACGACAGGCCAGGATGATAAATTGCAGACTTCCAAGGATAATGCAGCACCCATAGTTGGGAGGACGCCAAAACCTAGATAAGCCTCGACAAAAATAATGCGCACTTTGCTTCTAGCAACTTTGCCATGCGCACTTTGCCCTTTTAAACAGTCTTCCCAGCTGCAGCCCATGAAGGGGATCAGGGCCCTTTCCTCCCCTGTAAACCACATTGCTCCCTTCTCCATTCCTCCCTGCGTGCCCTAGGATGAAGAGGGGGTGAGCCTGGGTCTTCCTCTGAATGCCCAGCCAGCCTGTGCCCCTCCCCAGTTTCTTCCACAGCCACTGGAGCCACACTCCCACTCCCTGTCAGCTGTTCCACCTCTCACTCAGACTCAGATTCCAACTGGGGCATGACATCTCAATCCCCAACAGTGACCTTACAGTCAAATCTTTTGAGAGAGAGAAAGAGAGAGAGAGAGAGAGAGAGAATATCCATTCTTAATGTGAATATAAAGTTAAAACCAGCAACTTTATGTTTGGTGTTTCTTGGAAAAAGATTTGAGGGGGGGAGTTTGGAACTTTGATGTTATATACATTGATGGTAGCCAGATGGAAGGATATTTGGATTCTCACAATGGACGAAGACAAGGGTGGAATTCAAAAATCCCAGCAACCAGTTCACTGCCTGGGGCCAGCTGGTCGGTTCAACTACTGGTTCAGCGAACCAGATGTAAATTTAACATATGTTTCACTTGAACTGGTCCGAACCGGTAGTATCCCACCCCTGGATGAAGGGCTGCAAAAGTTGATGGCTTTTAGCAAAGATGGCTTGATTAAAGAAAAGAAAAACATACAATGACTTTTGTTTTTACTTGGAAACCACTTCTGGACTTTGTGCTCGGGGTGAAACCTTTCATTTTGGGTTTTACCAATGAGACAGGTTTGTTGTTACAGAAATGGTTAGTTTATACTATGATGTAAAAGTAAAAAAGTTGAGGTTTGATGTTATTATCTTATTCTATTGCACCAAAGGGAGTCGGAAGTCAATGCTTTTTCTTTCTTTTTCCCTACTTTCCCTACACATTTCCCTTCCTTCCTCCCGCTCTTATTTTCCTACTATTTTCTTTTGCATTTTTATGTTTTATATCAGGGATCCCCAAACCCCAGGCTGTGGTCCAGTACCAGGCCTATTTGGAACCAGGCCATGTGAGAGGCGGGCCAGCACACACAGGCATGTGAGTGAAGCTGTGTGTGTGCATGCACGCCGATCCACTGCTCATGTGCCCAATTCCCCTCTAAGCCCACCCCACCCCCAGCCAGGCAGCCAAGCTGCAGAGTTTGGGAGACTGTTGTATTATATTATATTAACTGATAATCCGGCATTGCCCGAGTATTTATTTATCCTAATCCTGTATTAGACAGGAAAAGCCCTGATTTCGGTGACCTGGAACAAACATAATTTCTAATATTGGATTTTCCCCCTTACCAGAGAGAGCCCTCTGGTGGAGTCCTGTGAAGCTGTTACCATGGCAATTCCACAGCACTGTACAGTAGAAGCCATTCTTAAGGCAGTACAGTAGAATCCGTTTGAAGGCACAACAGGCTGTATCTTAACAGCAAGGAGTGTTGAGGTGTCTTACTCCCACAGTATTTGTGTCCAGAGAGTAAGTCATCTGTGTACCAAGTTTGGTTGAAATTGCTCGAAGCGTTGCAGAGTTATGCTGGAACAGAGAGAGAGAGGGAGAGAGAGAGAGAGAGAATTTTATATATATAGATTATATTATATAAACTAATTTTTAAAAAAAATGAAAATTTAGAAAAAGAGAAAAAACATCCAGGATGAATGGACAGATATTTTTCCCCATCTTGCTGGGAACTGCAGAAAGCTGGGTTCTTTTCCTACACCAGCCAAGAGTTACATTAATTTTAGATCAGAATAGGCACAAGCCAGAAACTTCTAATTCAGCAAGAGAGGACAAGAAGTACCACCTGAGACCAATTTTTCCCTCACTTGCAGCCTCAGATTTTTGACAGCAGAGTTGAGATTTTTCTGGCGTGGAAAATAAACAATCTATTGTAATGGAAATAGGAAAGAAAAGAAAAGAAAGACAAAAAAAGAAATGCTTTCCCCCAATCCTCCCCAAAAGAGATAAGGAAATTTTTACAAGATTAAAAATCATTCAATTAATTCAGCCCGGAGTACGGCAAGCTTCGTCATTTTTTTTAAAGTTCCAACTTTTTAAAAGAAAATCTGTCATAACTTCCTCCAGGAACTCATTGGGAGGTTCAGTGGATTTGTTGTGGCCCACCAGCGGCGAGCAGAGCTGGCGGCAGATTTGGACAATAAGAAGGTTGGGGAGGACCATGGGCCAGTCCTGGAGTCTGGGGAAGGCTCTGATGAGGGCTCTGCATCGGAGGCAGAGATGGAGCCAGGACCATCCAACAGTTATCAGCTGCCTTCGGAGAGCAGTGGGGAAGAAGAACAGCTGGAGCCTGTTCCCAGTGTGCACATCGCAGAGCTTCCAGGAGAAGGAACAAGAGCCAACTTGGGAGTAAAGCCACAGGTGGGTGGTGAACGCCCCCTCTCACAGGGAATAAAGAGGAGAGAAAGAGGAGTGGGGTTTTGCAGGACACAATTAGTTCAATTCATTAGGGTGAAGATCTGTTCCTGACTTTTGGCCGAGTAATTGCCGCTACAGTGTGGCATTTGGAAGATACCAGCCTGGCAACTCTCCTAGCCTGATAATGGTCTGCAAATCATTGTGAAATCTCGTGAAAGACTGTTGGCCGGGACTTTGCTGGAGAGGAATTCCCTTTAACCTAAATAAAAGGAGTTTTATTGGGACGAGGAGTCAGGATTCATGATTTTGGAAAGCCTTAGGTCAGAACAGATTTCAACATTTGCTATGAGAAAGTCCACATCATTCCTGCCCTTTCTGGGTGGGGGGGAGATCTCCGGAGCTGAAGGCCAGCTGGTTCTTTTGAAAATTGATATTTTAACCAATTGCCTGCTTTGCAACGGTGCGTGGTTTAGTGGAGAAAATATTCTTCCCTTCTTTTTCCTTGGTGGGATGATCAAGAAAAGAAAAAAGAAAAAAGATGCTCCATAAAGGCAAGTCTGGCTGTACAGATTTTTTAAAGTTGGATGTCAGGATTCCGGCAGTTACCCCAATTAAATCATGAGTCTCGAGTCAAACTTCCAAAAATTAAAGATTTATTATGAGCAAACATAGCCAGCACTGCCTGGATGTAGCCGACTCTGAGACGCATCATTCCTTGTCATCCTTGACTTTGGTTTTCTCCCCACCCCCTGGGTGTGTTGTAATTCATATTCTCCAATGGGACACATCCATAGCCCAGAGTCATCAATCATGCTTTCCAGTTAGAGTTTTGTGTGGCAGAAACTTCGGTCACCTCGTTACTATCTTTGAAAAACTATTTATGGAATGCAGTTTCAGTTTGCAAGCTGCCACACTGCTTCCCCCTCCCTTTCTGTTGGCAACTTTAAAAAGACCCGAGAGATACTTTATGAGTTGACACTTAAAGAAAACACAGCAAGGCTGCATCTGCCCATAAAATACAGGTAGTCCTCGCCTTTGGACCACAATCGAGCCCCAAATTTAGGCTGCTAAGTGAGTAACATTTGTTAAGCGAGTTTTGCCCCATTTTACGGCTTTTCTTGGCATGTTTGTTAAGTGAATCCACTGCGGCTGTTGTCCCACGGTTGTTCAGCGAATCAGGTTTCTTTCCCCGTGGACTTTGCTGGTCAGAAGGTCGCAAAAGGGACACTGCAGCTGTCATAAATATGAGCCAGTTGCCAAGAGTTTGAATTTGGCTCACCTGATCATGGGGATGCTGCAATGGTCAGAAGTGTGGAAAATGGTCATAAGTCACTCCTCCCAACACTGATGATGTTACTTAGTTGGGTTATGAAATGTCAGCAAGGAAACAAACAAGCTCAGGGAGCATCAAGGACCCCACAGTCTTTTTCCTCCTCCTTCTCCTCCAATACTAATTATGTTACCTAGTTGGGTAATGAAATGTTTGCAAAAAACCAACCAGGCTCAGGTAGCATCAAGGACCGCACAGTCCTCCTCCTAACACTAATTATGTTACCTAGTTGGGTAATGAAATGTCAGCAGAGAAGAGCCAAGCTCAGAAAGAATCAAGGACCACAGTAGAGCCCCAAATGTCCCCTAAATGAATTTCACCCCGTTTTACGACCTGTTGCTGTAGTTGCTAGTCACATGGTTGTTCAGCAAATCTGGCTTTCCCCCTTGACTTGGCTCGTCAGATGGTCACAAAAGGGAACCACATGACCCCCAGGACACTACAAGCATCATAAATATGAGTCAGTTGACAAGCCTCTGAATTCTGATCCCTACGGATACAACAGTCGTATGAAAACAGTCATAGGCCACTTTTTCCAGCGCTGTTCTAACTTTGAACGGTCACTAAATGAACTGTTGTTAAGTCAGGGACTATCTGTTAATGTGATCAAAATAAAAGGGGGAGAGAAAGAGAAAAAGAGAAAGAAGGGGAGAGAATGAGAAAGAAAGAGAGAAGAGGGAGAGATTGAGAGAGAGAAAGAGAAAGAGAGAGAGATATCAAGGAGAAAGAAGGGGAGAGGATGAGAGAGAAAAAGAGAGAAAGGAGAGAGAAAGAGAGAAAGAAGGGGAGAGAGATAGAAAGGAGAAGGGAGAGAAAGAGAGAAGGGGGACAGAGATAGAAAGGAGAAAGAAGGGGAGAGAAAGAGAGAGAAGGGATTAAGAGATAGAAAGGGGAGAGAAGGGGGGAGAGAGAGAAAGGAGAGAGATAAGGGGGGAGAATGAGAGAGCATGAAGAGAGAGAGAAGGAGGAGGGAGAGAAAAGGGGTGTGAGAGAAAGAGAGAGACAGACAGCATGGTGGTGTCATTTTGGCGATGCAGTTGTCCTTTTCAACATTCACATGAAAAATGGTCATGTCACTTTTTTCAACGCCGTTCCAACACTGAGCACTAAACAAACTGTTATAAATCAAGGACTACCTGTACCAATATTGCAAGTATGATTTTCACCACAAAATAAAGAGAAACAACAATTTCTCTTGCTCACATCGTCATAATTCCATCGTTGCAGCCTCAGATGGCACCTGGTGTTTTTTTTTTGTGTGTGTGTGTGTGTGTGTTTAACTGGGTGTGTGTGTGTGTGTGTCTATGTGAGTTTGTGAGTTGCATCATACTATTGGCTTATCGTCCATTTCTAAACCACCAATACACCTAGTTCCTTTTCCCACCGACTGTGTGCTGTCCAGTAAGGTTCGCCACTACTCACTCTGTATTTCTGCCTCTGCTTTTTCCTAGCCAAATGTTGGATTTTGCATTTCTCCTTCTTGCAATTTATCCTGCCAGTTCCCTGGCATCTGTTCAGTGTCTAATCCTGAATCTTAATAGTGTTTTTATTATTATTATTTGACACAAAAAACAACAGTATACACAGCAAACGAGATAACTGCTGGGTTTCGTATCACAAATCACTAATCAAGCACTTCCCAAGCGTGATGTATCGGCGGATTATGTGAGCAGTTCCTAGTAAGGTGGCCTTCTGCAGCTGACCAATGGTAATCTTGTCAGCACCAGTTTTTTTCTAAGTGCTTGCCTAGGTCTTAAGGCACAGCACCCAGTGTGCCGAGTACCACTGGAACCACCTATACTGGTTTATGCCAGAGTCTCTGCAGTTCGATCCTCAAGTCCTGATATCTGGTGACTTTTTCAAATTGTTTCTCGTCGATTCTGCTGTCACCAGGTATGGCAATGTCGATGATCCACACTTTTTTCTTCTCCACAATTGTGATATCGGGGTATTGTGTTCCAGAACTTTGTCAGTCTGTATTCGGAAGTCCCACAGTAGTTTTGCATGCTCATTTTTGACCAATTTTTCATGCTTATGATCCCACCAGTTCCTTGCTACAGGCAGATAGATGGTAGTTGTGACACAAGTTCCAGTGGACCATCTGAGCGACTGTGTTGTGACATTGTTTGTAGTCAGTCTGAGCGATTGTCTTGCAACAGCTCAGTATGTGATCGATGGTTTCATCCGCTTCTTTGCAGAGTCATCAGAGTCATTTGGGGTCATCAGCAGATTTTTCTATTCTGGCTTTGATTGCATTTGTTCTGATGGCTTGTTCTTGGGCTGCAAGAATCAGGCCTTCTGTTTCTTTCTTCAGTGTTCTGTTGGTCAGCCATAACCAACCATTATTATTATTGTTGTAGTTGTAGTTATTGTTATTATCCTGTGTAACTTTGTCATCTCCAAATTGCACAACCATATTTGGGCAGATTGTGAAATCGTTCATGAATTACATTGACCAATACGGAATCTAGCAGGGAATCTTACGATCATTTGTTGCTTGATGGAATCTCCCAGCTCGTGGTGAATACTGTGAGTTGACTACATAATTGTCCAACTGCACAGCACTCCTGACATCAATTAAAATGGACATTATCAAAATCAGCTTGGTTTGGCATGACTGATTTTTTAATAAACTCACGCAGGCTTCGAGCAAGTCAGGAAATATTGCTAAATCCTTACCAACCATCTGCTACTCCATCTGTTCCAAAGTTTTGCTTAACACCATCATGCCTGATTAAACAAGGTCTCTTTTCCAACTTTGAAGAGAGGGACAACTCAGGAAGCTCAAACTGCTCAATGAGCTACTAATCCAGTTCTCCAGAGGAATGATGGAGTCTGTCATCTGCATCTCTATAACTGTCTGATTTGGTTCTGCAACCCAACAGGACAGACAAAGACTTCAGAGAGTAATTAGGACTGCAGAAAAAACAACAACTACCAACCTGCCTTCCATTGAGGACCTGCATACTGCACGAGTCAAAAAGAGGGCTGTGAAAATATCTATAGACCCCTCACATCCTGGACATAAACTGTTTTAACTCCTTGCCTCAAAACAATGCTATAGAGCACTGCACACCAGAACAACTGGACACAAGGGGAGTTCTTTCCCCCATAACATCACTCTGCTAAACAAATAATTCCCTCAACACTGTTCAACTATTTACTAAGTCTGCATTACTATTACTGTTAATCTTCTCACCACTCCTTCTCACCCATCCCCTCCCACTTGTGACTGTATGATTGTAACTATATCACTTGTATCCTTTATATTAACTGTTTCCTAGTATGATTTGATTGCTTATTGTACCCTATGACTATTATTAAGTGTTGTACCTGATGATTCTTGACTGTTGATGAACGTATCTTTTCTTTTATGTACACTGAGACCATTTGCACCAAGACAGATTCCTTGTGTCCAATCACATTTGGCCAATAAAAAAGAATTCTATTCTAAATATTTCTCCTCCTTCTCTACCTTTACTCCCATCATCCATACAGTCACTTCTCCAAAGATCCAAAAAAAGGACTCATCTAATTCCCTTAAGATTCCTTTAGGACTCTTTAGGTAACTATTGTTCTGATCCAGGCCTCCTAAACCATAATTATCCACACACATTTTAAAAACAACACTGGGAATTATATACCATTCCCAGTTGGAATTAATCTCAAACAGTCCCCTGAGATAAACACACACCTTTTAGTTCTATGAAGTGCTGCCAAAAACAGAAGTATCAAATTAACTAGAAAAGAAACCAACCGAAGTACAAACAGCTTCAAGGATGACTTGACTCTGAACCAATCAAACGATATTGCTTCCTGCAAAGGTTTCTTCATCTTGGCCTGACTTTTATTCCTGATGGAAGGGGCCATCACCTCTCAGTCTTAATCCTGAGTCACCCCTTCTTCTTCAGTTGCTCTTGCCTTCTAGCAGTTCTGCACACATACGCACTGGGAACAGGCTCCCCCTGTTCCTCTGCCTTGCTGCTGTCAGACCCTGAAGGCTCCGGAGGCAACACCCCACTCCCAGATGGTCCTGGCCCCATCTCTGCATCAGACGCAGGACCCTTGTCCGAGTCCTCTCCAGACTCCTGGACTGGTCCCCATTCTTCCCCATTGTCTGATTCCGCTGCTCTCTGCACAGGCTGCCAGTGAACCAGAACAACTACCCTCACTAATTTTATTCTTGAGTCAGCTGTTCCCCAACCACTTATCATACTTATTTGTATTCCCATTTTTATTGTTTTTACAAAAAGAACTTAAAGAGGTGAACGTATCTAATAGACTAGAACAGAATAGAATAACAGAGTTGGAAGGGATTTTGGAGGTCTTCTAGTCCAACCCCCTGCTTAGGCAAGAAACCCTATACTATTTCAGAAAAGTGGTTGTCCAATCTCTTTTTAAAAACTTCCAGTGTTGGGGTCTTTACAACTTCTGGAGTCAAGTCATTGCACTGATTAATTGTTCTGTCAGGAAATTCAACCCTTGTGAGGTCACTTGGGCTGAAAGTGAAGGGGTGGTCCAAAGTCACCCAGCTGGCTTTCATGGTAAAGGCAAGACTAGAACTCACAGCCTCTTGGTGATTGGCCCCAAATCACCCAGCCGGCTTTCCTACCTAAAGCAAGACTAGAACTGTCCATCTCCTGGTGTTTGACCCCAAATCACCCAGTCAGCTTTCCTACCTAAGGCGGGACTAGAACTCTCCATCTCCTGGTGATTGGCCCCAAATCACCCAGCCAGCTTTCCTGCCTAAGGCAGGACTAGAACTCTCTGTCTCCTGGTGATTGGCACCAAATCACCCAGCTGGCTTTCTGACCTAAGGCAAAACTAGAACTCCCAGTCTCCCAGTTTCTAGCCTGTTGCTTTAAGCACTAGACCAAGCTGGCTCTCCTGAATTATTCTTCATACTTCCAGTATCTTAATTTGGAGAAATCCCAAGCTGTGCAGTTTTACCGTTCTACACCTTTGGGCTGCAGATTTCAGCCCACAGGATCCTGTCTTCAATTCTAGGATTTTTTAGTGCAAGCTGTTCACCATTTGCTGAAAGACGAAAAAAATTGGCTGGGATCTGAATTACGCTGTGCTAGGCCAGGTGCTGGCCGTATGTCTGGGGAATGTTACCGCTGACATGCAGTCTGGCAGTGCAGCTTTTTGGGGTGCCGACTACTCATTCATTTCATCACAGAAGGTCCGAGGGTGTGTGAGTTTGCAAGACTCAGCTCCATGGAGAACGATAGAGAGTGGCACGCAGAATGGGTGATGGCATCTCTTCAGAGAGAGAGAGAAGAAAAAAAAACCCAATCCATCATTTGTTTAAGCCTCCAGCACTCTATTCCTCTTTGTTTCTCTTCTCTGCACTCTTTCTAGAGTCTCAACATCTTTTTTACATCGTGGTGACCAAAACTGGATGCAGAATTTCAAGTGTGGCCTTAGCAAGGCATTGTAAAATGGCATTAACACTTCACATGACCTTAATTCTGTATCTTCTGTTAATGCAGTCTAGAACTGTGTTGGCTTTTTTAGCTGCTGCTGCACACTGCTGACTCATAACCTGTTTCCCAGAAAATATGACCTACCTGAAAGTAAGACCTAGCTTGATTTTTACATGTGCACCCAATATAAGCCCTACCCCAAAGTAAGCTCTAATTAAGATCCCACCTACTCCAGAGTAGAAGGGTAAAAATTAATCTAGAGTGGGGATGGGGTTGTGGAACTGCCCTACTACTTCCCTTTGGACAGTTGTAGCCAGGCCTTGCACACCCCGACACCTGCCTGGCCGGCCCATTTCTTCTGCAGCAGGCAAGACTTTCCTGAAGGCCTCTGGAGCTGATAACAAAGTTCTGGATCATTCCAAAGCTCCATTATCAGCTGCAGAGATGTTCAGAAAAGCCTTGCCAGCTGCAGAAGAAGTTCCTGAAGGCCCCTGACAGCAAAAAGGAGGCCGGGGGACAACAAACGCAAGCGAGGTTAGTCAGTGGATGACATCCCCTGAAAATAAGATCTGGGGCCTTTTTTGGTGACAAAAAAAATATAAGACAGGGTCTTATTTTCGGGGAAACATGGGTATTTAAATGATTGTCCACTAGGGCTCCAAGATGCCTCTCACAGTTACTGCTATTGAGCCAGGTACCACATATACTTTACCTGTGCATTTGGTTTTTCTTGCCTAAGTGTAGAACCTTACATTTTTCACCATTGAAATTTAATGACGTTCAATGAAATTTTGACCCCATTCAAAACAGAGATTACCAACTTTAGAAATCTGAAAAACCAAATAAATTACCTTATACATAGCATTCTAATATACCTTATTGAATGACGAGGATTTCCACAATAAAAATCTGTACAAAAGTAATAATAATAAAATCCAGGCACCACAGTGGAAATAAACCAGGAATACTCCCTTATTTGCCACAATGATGACTTGATGGAAACTAGGATGGAAATTCTCAGCAATTCATTCTACACTGATTACATGCAAACTTTAGCTAGATCTCTTACTTCGAACTGAAGAGTGGGAAAATTTGTGGGGGCACCACTTGTAAACATTTTGCAAAAAATTATGTTGGTATAAGTTAATAGTGGATCTAAATTCTGGCAAAAATAGAACCACGAGACAAAAAGGAGGCATCTGCAATTAGGAAGAACTCTGATATTTACAAAACTGGTGTGTTTTTTTTTAATACACCTTTTAAAACCGAAAATGATTAAGGTTATACAGTACCTTTAACTAAGAGGCCAAGATAGGCTTTGTTGCAGATCCTTTTTTTGGGGGGGGGGGTGGAATCACTATTAAATTTTATTTTTTTATTGCCTTTCCTGTTTTCACTAAGACTTCTCAACAAATGATCGAGTGTGGTATTAAACTTAATAGACTGGAGAGACTGCAGAAGACCAACTACTGCAGTGCAGGCTAATGATGCAGAGAAATTATTATTATTATTATTAGTATTTTAGCAACAGGCAGGTAAGCAGGTTTCCTGGCTGGAAATCTTGGTGGAGTTTCTAAACCACAATCCTACAAGTCACACTGATGAAACAAGTTCTTGTTTAATGATAACAGAGGATCAATTTTTTTTTAAATGATCATTAAAAAAAAAATACCTTGAGTTTCTTCCATATAATTATGCTGACCCAGGGTGGGATACAAAATAAACACAGTCATGAAAACAGGAAAAGCCCCTTTTATTCATTCACTTTGCTTCCAAGCTCCAAATATCCTTGACTGGAGACAAAAAAACTCACCCACAAGCAGTTACGGAAAAGAGGAAATGCCGTTTAAACTAAAAATGCCTATAAATTATAAGAGTAAAAACACAAACCACACTGAAGCAATTAAGGGAACCAGGCAAGAGATAAGGGCTTGTCCGCCCTTTTAACCAGTTCTCACAGCTGCAGACCATGAAGAGGATCAAGACCCTTTCCTCCCCCATAGACCATGCCCTCCATGTCTCTCCCTTATCCTCTCCTCCCTGTGTGCCCTAGGATGGAGAGGGGATGGGCCTGAGTCTCCCTCTGGCTGCCAAGCCGGCCTCTGCCCTTCCCCGGCCTCCTCCACAACCTCCAGGGCTACCACTTCCTGTCGGCTGTTCCTCCTCTCCCTCAGAGTCAGTCTCCAACAGGGGCATGACAATAATGCTTTTGTCAGGACTCTAACAAATCCACCCCCATTCAAATCATAAGTCTCTAGCCACATCTCTCAGAGAAAATAAAATTGATTTATTAGAAGTGGCCATGTTGGTGTTAGCTGGATGCAGCTGATACTAAAATACATCATTCATTTCCCTCTTGACCCTGGTCTTCTCCCCACCGTCTGGATGAATATTTTCCAATGAAACACATCCATAGCCAAGAGTTATCAATCATGCTCTCCAGTAATATTCTTCTGCTCCAACAACTTTGGGTTGCCAGGGCGATTATCTAGGCACTTAAGGAATGCACTTTTCTCCCACTCCCTTTCTTTTTTTTTTTTTTTTTCGAAAAAGATTTTATTAATTTTCTACAAACAAACAAGACAAACAAAACATAAAAACATCAACTCTCATATGTACATCCAGTGTGTCAGTTGGTTCATCATTTTTGTGCATTCATTCTATAGTCTCAATTACAATTATGTTACATAACAACTCATATTGTCAATCCAAACATATATCCTAATATCCCTAAAAAAAAAAGTTTTTGACTATATTTTTAATCATTCATGCTTTATGAGCTAACAATACTTTAAACCAGTTTACTCTATAACAAATCATATAATCATATCAAATCAATCCTAAAAAACCCTTTATAAATATAATGTCAAATAACAAAATAATAGCAAAATAAAGATATTCCTTACTATCTAGCATTCTAAATATTCTATTGTCGTATTTTATCATCTAGCCATTTATAAAAAAGATCCCAAATTTCATAAAATTGTTTATCCTCTTGCTCTCTAATCTCAAATGTCAATCTACTCATCTCAGCACATTCCAATATTTTCTTAATAATTTCTTCCTGTAATGGTATTTTCTCATTCTTCCAATTTTTAGCAAATACAATCCTAGCCGCTGTTAATACATTTACAATCAGGTACTTCAAATCTTTACAATATATATTAGGTAAAATTCCCAATAAGAAGATCTCTGGTTTCAAGTCTATGTGTTTCTTTGTCATTTTCCAACCACATGTGAATTATAGTCCAATATTTTCTAGCGTCCTCACAAGTCCACCACATATGGTAATACGAGCCGGGTATCTGATGACATTTCCAGCATTTTTCAGATTTGTTCTTAAACATTCTTGCTATTCTTGTCGGGGGAAAGTGCCACCTGTAAAACATCTTATACAAATTTTCTTTATATGCTGTTGACATTGTCATTTTATAATTTTGAGACCACAATTTTTGCCATTTCTCTAGATCAATCCCATATCCAAAATTCTTCCCCCAAGCAATCATAGTTTCTTTGACTTGTTCTTCCTCTAATTTAATTCCCAGTAAATAACCATACAATTTTTTAATCACCTTCTCATCAGTACCCATCAAGATCTTATCTAAATCAGTCTGCTTATCATAAAACCCCTCCGTTTTAGAATCTTCATCACACCTTGAATGTATTTGCGCATATGAAAACCAATTCATCCTTATACCTTGTTCCTCTAAGTTTTGGATCGTTTTAAGTTCACCCTTTTCATCCAAGAGTTCCCCATATCTAACTGTTTGTTCCTTCTTATAAATTATAGGATAGGAAAATGCTTCAATAGACGATAACCAAACTGGAATTTTCAAATAACATTGTCTTTTTATCTTCTCCCAGTTTAACCACAAAGACTCCCGCATATAATGTCTTCTAAAATAACCCTGTGTTTTAGTTCCCTTGTACCATAAAAAAGCATGCCACCCCAACAGCAAATCATGCCCTTCTAATGTCAACAATCTATGCTTTCTTAATGTTATCCATTCTTTAACCCACATCAAATTTGCAGCTTGATAATACAATTCCCAATTAGGCAAGCCAAAACCTCCTCTAATTCTAGCGTCTTGCAAAAGCTTTAGCTTTATTCTCGCTTTTTTACCTTGCCATATAAACTTCAACATGATTTTATTTAAATCTTCAAAATAGTCTTTTCCAAGCCTAATTGGTATTGTTTGGAACAAAAATAAAATTCTAGGTAGAATATTCATCTTGATTGTTGAAATTCTCCCTATTAATGACAATTGCAAGTTTTCCCACTTCTTCAAATCTGTAATTATCTGTTATTTGAATTTAATATAATTATTCTCTTTTAATGTGCTACATCTTGCTGTCAAATATATCCCCAGATATTTAACCTTATTTGTAGTTTGGATTTTCAAAAGATCTTCCAGTTCTTCTCTTTGTCTCAATAGCATGTTCTTTGTCAAAATCTTTGTTTTATCTTTATTTATTTTCAAACCAGCCATCTCACCATATGTCTCTATCTTTTCCAATAACCTTGGAGCTGTTTCTAACGGGTCTTCCAGAATAAAAGCTAAATCATCAGCAAAAGCTTGTAGTTTAAATTCTTCCTTCTTAATTTTCATTCCTTTTATACTTTTATCATCCCTAATATTTCTGTTCAACACTTCCAAGGTCAACACAAATAGCAAAGGAGATAGGGGACACCCTTGTCTTGTGCCTTTTCTTATATTAATAAAATCTGTAAGTTCCCCCTCCATCATTATCTTTGCTGTCTGTTTATTATATATGGCTTCGATTGCTTGAATAAATTTTTTAGCAAAACCCATCTGTTCCAATAGTAATAACATAAATCTCCAGTTCACGTTGTCAAATGCCTTTTGAGCATCTAAAAATATCAAAGCCATTTGCTTTTCAGGATGAGCCTCATAGTATTCCAAAGTATCCAAGATTACTCTCATATTGTCTCTGATTTGTCTCTTTGGCAGAAATCCATTTTGATCTGGGTGAACAAAATTATTTAAATATTTTTTAAGTCTTTCTGCTAAAATTGAAGCAAAGATTTTATAGTCTGCATTCAATAAGGAGATGGGTCTATAGTTCTTAATTTGCAGTGGGTCAGCCTCTTCTTTTGGAATAAGTATGATATAAGCCTCTGACCATGTTTTGGGTATCATCTTCTTTAAGATAACTTCATTCATGACTTCTAACAATGGGATACTCAATGATTCTTGAAATGTTTTATAAAATTCTGCCGGGAACCCATCTGGACCCGGTGCTTTCCCATTGTTTTGTCTCTTAAATGCTTCATTTAATTCCATCATTGTTATATTGCTTTCTAACATTTCTTCAGTCTCTTTAGATATCTTCGATAAATTAGTATTCTGTAAATATTGTTTGACTTTTTCCTCATCAATATTCTCTTGTTTATATAGTTGCCCATAAAAATCTCGAATAACTATTCGAGACTCCCACTCCCTTTCTGCTGGCAGCTAAAGAGTCCAAAGGAGTGTCCTTTTAGTTGACAGCTTCCCCAATTTTTTTTTCATTATATTTTGGGGGTGAGGAGGGAAGTGACTTGTATAAAAAAATATCCCATCAGTTCAAAAGAACTTGCCAGGATATACATTTAGCTGGAATTCTGCCATTAACTTGCCAGGATATACACTTAGCTGGAATTCTGCCATTAACTTATGCCTATTCTAATGAAATGCATGGCTCTTTTGATCATGTCCAGACAGGGTTTCTTTATAAAAAGTGACAATGTCAGCCTGCTTAGGATACTTCGGGTTTTAAGAGCAATAAAATTAAAGAATTAAAAAACAAATCTCAACAAATAAATGCTCTGTCTTACATATTGGCAAAAAAATCAGAAAATAAAATACAACCTGAATAGTCAAGTCCTTGTTGATGATCCAAACTCTGTCAAGGACCTTGGAGTACTCATCCCTAATGATCTAAGTGATAGAGCCCACTGTAACTTTCATCGCCAAAAAGGCATTAAGAGTTGTTAACCTAATCCTGCATAGCTTTTTCTCTGGTAATATCACACTAGAGCATAGAAAACATTTGCCAGACCAATACTCGAATACAGCTCATCAGTCTGGAACCCGCATTACGTATCTGATATTAATACAGAGGAGAAAGTTCAGAAATATTTCACATGAAGAGTTCTCCACTCCTCTCCTCATTGCAGAATACCTTATGCCACCAGACTTGAAATTCTAGACCTAGAAAATTTAGAACTACACCGCCTTCGGTCCAATCTAAGTATAGTACATAAAATTATATATTGCAATGTCCTACCTGTCAATGAATACTTCAGCTTCAACCATAACAATACAAGAGCACACAATAGATACAAACTCACGGTAAACCGCACCAAACTTGATTGCAGGAAATACGACTTCAGCAACAGAGTGGTCAATGTCTGGAATACTCTACCTGACTCTGGTTTCTTCCCCAACCCCCAAAACTTTAACCTTAGACTGCCTACTATTGACCTCACCCCTTTCCTAAGAGGTCTGTAGGGTGCCTGCATAAGCGCACCAACGTGTCTACCGTCCCTGTCCTATTGTTTCTTTTATTTTTCTTATATGTATCCCTTTCATGCACTCATAACTATGTCTAAACTTATACCTGTAATCTTGACAAAATAAAATCAATCAATCAATCAATAAAATTATCTGGAATACAACGCGTGCTTTACCTTTTGTTTGTCCAAGTTTGTATCTTTTGTGGTCAAACAATGAACTGAGCTGTATTTTTTCGCTTAGCTAAATAGGAACTGCAACAGCCAGCAATGTTATTACTCAGCTCTCCTTCCTTCCCCTCTGAAATAGTCTTCATTTTACTCTGATGCAACTAATCTGTCGCCTATTAACTACCGTGCAAATTGTTTGCATTAGTATCAAAAATAAAAGTTGTTGATACCGATGCAGAAATTGTGAGTTGTCCAACTCTGAAGGCTTTTAAGAAGGGACAGCCATTTGTCCAAAATGGTCTAGGGCAGTGATGGTGAACCTTTTTTTTTTGTGGTGTGCCGAAAGCACGCACACTGGGGGGGCAGCATCCACAATGCAATGTGTCCTGCCCCCCCGTGCATGCGTGCACAACCCCCCCGCCCCCTTACCTGCACTGCACATGCATGTGCTTCCCAGCTGATTTTTGGCCCATTTGTGGCCTTTTTCGCCCTCCCGGGGGCTCGAGGGAAGCCTCTGTAGCCTTTGAAGGCCGAAAAATGGGCCCGTTTTGGCACTTCTGGTTTCGGCACTTCCGATTTTGGCATTTCCGGTATTTCCAGAAGGCCCGTTTTTCAGCCTCCCAAGGCTGCAGAGGCTTCCCTCGAGCCACCAGGAGGGTGAAAAAGGCCTCAAATGGGCTGAAAATCAGCTGGGAAGCACACACATGTGCAGTGCAGGTAAGTTTGGCTGGAGCTCACGTGCCCACACAAATGGCTCTGCATGCCACCTGTGGCACACGTGCCATAGGTTCGCCATCACGGGTACAGAGTCTCCTGCTTGAGCAGAAGAGGGGGTTGGACTAGAAGACCTCCAAGGTCCCTTCCAATTCCATTATTCTGTCATTCTGATTCTTCTAGACAGATTGAGCTTCTTAAATCCTCATAAATGGAAAGTCGTCTTGATTTCCACTGATGAATTCCTCACATTGCGATGGATTTTTTTTCAAATATGCTTTTTGCAATGAAGGTAAATTTCACAAGCACGCTTCCCATTTTCAAATGTCTCCCTTTATTAAAACATAAATCATTGTAACGTTTAGCCTGATCTATATATTATGTGGTCACCAAAGTAACTTTAATTTGTGGTGGGTTTTTTTTTTTCTAGTTTAAGAGGTGTGAAGCATCAGTATATTGTGTAATACTAGTTCCATACCCGTGCTTCGCTTCGAAACTATGTGGTCAGGCTTAGTTTTTGGAGAGAGAAATAAGGGGGGAAAATTCTGCCTCTGCCTACCAGCATCCATCAGTATTCATCTGGCTAGTGTCCTGTTCAGTGTGTGAGGGAGTTGAGAGCTGTTTGGAAACTGAAACAGTATTTGCTGTGTGAGCAAGGAGACAGCAAGGAGCCTGGGCGTGGCTTAGCTCAACTGTTCTGTGCTAAAGCTGCTTGGTGCTCTGAAACTGAAACTGAAACTCCTCTCCTCTGCTTGTGTTTTGCCTTTGGAACAGATTTCTTTCCAGGCGGGGAGGGGGAGTAGAACTCCTTAGCATCAGAGCATGTTAATAATAATAATATAAGAAATACTCTAAATGCTCTGATGGTCCTTTGGAAAAATCCTTTCTCAATGAGCACCTAGAAGCCAAGAGGAACCTACGTGCCAAATGTCAAGTTTGTAAGCTTTATGGTTCTGGAGATTTTGTGATGATGCATGAGTGGCACTTCACTTTTATATATAGATAGTTCATTTTTTTAGACTAGCAAAGTCCATTTGACAGCAAATGGCAAATAAATTAAAAGGTGTCAAATTTGTTAGTGCTCTATTCTGATCATTTTATTCCACTCTCCGCTTAAATCCCTTAACTTTAATAATGAAAGCATTTGGGAAATATCAGACCTTGTGATACAAGCAGGAAAGCCTTCAATTTATCTAAAGGAAAATAAGATTACTGAGACCAGGTGCATGCAGCTTGCTATGAAAATCTCCCACCTAGTGGGAACAAATTTGTTACACACACACACACACACACACACACAACCCTCAGATAATATTTCTGTGTATGGAAATATATCTGGTGTTAATGACTCTCAGATTCTACTTATACACCAATCTCCCTAACATAAACGCAACCGTGTTTATGTTACGTGTTACATTAAACAATCATCTCCATAAATGCAATATTTTTAACACTCCCCACCCCCGTATGGAATTGCGAGTTTCCAACTCTCCACCTTCAAAATGTGCAGCCTTGACAAGCATCAGTTTTACACGGTTATTGGGAAAGATATTAGAGCAATATTACCCTCATGTTGCTTGGCAACCAATTAAAAAATGACACAGTATTGCTGAGAACTGAGGAAAGATATAGGACGTTTGTTTTATAAACAGACTACGTAAGAGTCATAAGCCCAACTCGGATAACGTTAGTCATGTAATAGCCAATAGGATGCATTTGGGAAGGAAACCTAAATAATATAACAGTAAGTCCCTTCGACAACAGCTTCCCAGCAGTCACTGTATAAAGTATATTTTGCTGACTATTTTTCTGGTTATCATCAACAGTGACCAATATAAACAGCCTTTGCTAAGACTCATCGTCTCTAAACCTGACCGGAATCCTTTTAAAACTATCCAGCTTGAAGCCATTATCACAACTGTTGGCAATAAGATAGGTCTGCTTTGAAAAAAAAAAAAAATTTCATGGAAGACAAATTAGACGAGTTGGAAGGGACCTTGGAGGTCTTCTAGTCCAACCCCCTGCTCAGGTAGGAAATCCTACAGCATTTCAGACAAATGTTTGTCCAATCTCTTCTTAAAAACCTCCGGTGATAGAGCATCCACAACTTCTGGAGGAAAATCCTTCCACTGATTAATTGTTCTCACTGTTAGAAAATTTCTCCTTCGTTCTAGGTTGCTTCTCTCCTTGGTGAGTTTCCATCGGTTGCTTCTTGTTCTGCCTTCAGGTGCTTTGGAGAATAGCTTGACTCCCTCTTCTTGGTGGCAGCCCCTGAGATATACTGGAAGACTGTTGTGGTTCGCCAGCAACAAGTGTTGACAGCTGAGGTCTCAGAGATCAAGGACTCATATGAGGGGCCTTCAGGTGAGGCAGGGATAGGGCCAGGACCATCAGGGAGTGGAGTACTGCCTTTGGAGATTGTGGGGGCTGGCAGCAGTGATGAGGAGGTTCCCAAGGAGCCTGTGCCCAGTGCGTGTGTGCGCAGGGTTGCTCGAAGGAAAGAGCAGCTGCAGCAGCATGGGGACTCGGGAGTAAGGCTGCAAGGTGATGGCCCCTCCCTTAAAGAGATAAAAGCCAGCTGAGAAACCGGAGTTTTTGCAGGAAGCAAAGAAGTTTTTGCACTCAAGTCTTGTGTGAACATTTGGAATATCTGCGTTAGTGTTTGGAGACTCTTTGTCTTTGAAATATTTCTTGGCAACTTTATCTAGTGTTCTTAGCAGCCTTGCACCACCTTGACAAGGCTTGTTCTTACCAGAGACAATTAGTTTAAAACAGCCTTTTAACTGGGAAGGAACGGAATTTGTAAAGAATCATTAAAAGATTTTGCTGTTACTTCTGTTTCATGTTTGTTTCCTTGGAACAAGGTTTGGGTCAGAACAAAGATGCTACCATGTCACCGTTAGTCCTTCTTTTCATTAAACTAGACATATCCAATTCTTGCAACCATTCTTCATATGTTTTAATCCCCTAATCATCCCTGTTGTTCTTCTCTGCATTCTTTCTAGAGTCTCAACATCTTTTCTGTATCAGGCTGACCAAAACCTGGACTGTTTTCAGTTTTCTGCATTTAATTTCAAAGGATGGCCTCAAGTTTTAATATTTTAAAGGATGGCAAAAAAAACAAAACAAAACAAAACCCCTCTTGGCATTATTATCTTGGTATTTCTAATGATTCCAAGGGAGACATTTATATTCTTTTTCAATTTTATAAAAGCACCTAAATAGTATATTAGGTAAGAGGCCTTTTTGAGGGAGATGGGAGGATTCAGAAACGTGAATAAATAAATATCAGAGTTTTTTTAAAAAAATCTTATAGATATGTTCCCAATCTTTTCATTTAAACGTCCATATTCTTCCAGAATTGGAAGTATTACCTATGTCAAAATGCTGCATTCCAGGTGATAGAAACTAAGGAAAGGTGATGTCTATGCATAGTGTTCCTGGACCATAATTTAAAGAACAATACTTTTAAAAAGTTTTTTTCCTTTTTAAAAGAATTTTGTTGAAAATAGAGCATGTTGTTTTTCTAAGAATTATCTCACTGCTTCTTCTTCTTCTTCTTCCTCTTCCTCTTCCTCTTCCTCTTCCTCTTCCTCTTCTTCTTCCTCTTCTTCTTCTTCCTCTCCCTCCTCCCTTTCCCCTTCTTCTTCTTCTTCCTCTTCCTCTCTTCTTCCCATTCCCCTTCTTCTTCCTCTTCCTCCTCCTCCTATTGTTATCGTTATTATTATTATTGTTATTATTATTATTATTTTAATAATCATCCTCTTTGCTTTGAGAACTGATTTGATATCCATCTATGTTGTGGGTAATGTTCTGACCCAGGCTTCCTAAACATAATCACGCACAAACTTGTTTTTAAAAACAAGACTTATTTTATTGCAATGCTGGGAATTGTTTTCATGTCCAGGTGGAATTAATCTCCAACAGTCCCCTGAGATAAGCACCCACCTTTCAGTTCTGTGAAGTGTCAAATGTACTATAAAAGAAACCAACCAAAGAACAAAAAATACCCCAACCGAAATACAAAGATCTTCAAGGATGACTCTGAATCGAATGAACTACTTTGCTTCCTGCAAAGGTTTCTTCATCTTGGCCTGACTTTTATCCCTTATGGGAAGGGCAATCACCTCCCAGCGTTACTCCCAAGTTGCTCCTTTTGTCTTAATTGCTCTTGCCTTCTAGCAGCTCTGTGCAAACATACACTGGGAACAGGTTCCCCTGATTCCTCTGCCTTGCTGCTATCAGACTCCGGAGGCTCTGGAGGCAGCACCCCACTCCCAGAAGGCCCTGGCCCCATCTCTGCATCAGACGCAGGACCCTTGTCCGAGTCCTCTCCAGATTCCCAGATTGATCCCTGTTCTTCCCCACTGTCCAATTCAGCTGCCATCTGTACCGACTGCCGGTGAACCACAACAGGTAAAACTTGTAACCTTTAGTACAAGACAAGCATGCCCATTATCTCCTTTGTTACTTGTATTGACCTTGGAAGTCTTAAATAGAAATATTAGAGAGGATATAAACATAAAAGGAATAAAAGTCAAAAAGGAGGAATTCAAATTGCAAGCCTTTGTGGATGACTTGATCTTTATTTTGGAAGACCCTTTAGAGACAGCTTTAAAACTATTGGAAAAGACAGAGACGTATGGTGAGATGGCTGGTTTAAAAATAAATAAAGACAAAACAAAGATTCTGACAAAGAACATGTTATTAAGACAAAGAGAAGAGCTGGCAGTTTTATTGAAAATTCAAGTTACGAACAAAGTTAAATATTTGGGGATATATATGACGTCAAGATGTACTACACTGAAAGAGAATAACTATATTAAGCTTAAACAGCAGATAGCATCCGACCTGAAAAAATGGGGAAACCCACAATTGTCATTGATAGGTAGAATTTCAACAATCAAGATGAATATTTTACCCAGAATTTTATATTTGTTCCAAACAATACCAATTAGGTTAAGTAAGGATTACTTCGAAGAATTAAATAAAATTGTGTTGAAGTATATATGGCAAGGCAAGAAAGCGAGAATAAAATTAAAACTTTTACAGGATGCTAGAATTAGAGGAGGATTTGGCCTTCCTAATTGGGAGTTGTATTATCAAGCTGCAAACTTAATGTGGGTAAAAGAATGGATAACGTTAAGAAAAACTAGATTGTTGACATTAGAAGTATCAAGTTTTGAGCATGGGCGAGAAAGAATGGAGACAAGTTTCTGAACGGTGAACTTCAGCTCTTTATTTACATTATACTTGCTCAGTTTAACAGTGGTAGAACCTGCCTTATATAGGCTAACCTTGTAACGATTATCCAATAACGAGCTAGGAACGTTAGCTCTTGAACCAATAAGACATTTCTGTTAAGGGTCAATCGGATTCCCCAGAATGGGCCAATCTGGTACGGCCGCTTAACAGCCAATTAGAAGTACAGGGCCAGAACCCTGCACTTGACTTCCAGCTTATACTTTATTGAATTATCTTACATACACAACACCCCTTCCCCCTGGCTTCTTAGTTCAGGGCGCAGTTACGTAGTCCTTTAAATAGGACGGTTGTTTTTTAAGTCTTTTTGACTTTCGCTGTATTGGTTGGTTGCAGTCCTGCTGGGGCAGATTGCTGTTTGGTAGCGGGGCTGCCTCCGGTTCAGAATTTGCTTCTGCGATGTTGCCCTCATTTTCTGCACCCTCTTGAGGTGCAAACATTTCTCCCTCCGGCTCCGCAGCCTGGGCTTCTGTTAGGTCGTTGTTCCCTTCGAACAGTTTTCCTAGGGCTTCATCTTCTTCCGTACCTCCCCCCCCCCTCAGTTTGGTTATAGGGGAATTGTGGAGTGGCAGCTGCAAGGTGCGACCGTAACTGGTCGATACGCCGTTTCCAGAGTTTATTGTCACGGCATTGCACAAGGTAGGATCTGGGGCCGGTTACACGTACTACTGTTGCTTCCACCCACAACGGGTCGCCCGATAAGTTTTTTGCATACACCAGGTCTCCTACCTGGAAGGTGCGACATCGGCCGCTGGATCCTAATGGTTTTTCTGGTTCATAAGCAGGGTGCAACCGGTCGAGGTGGGAGTGGAGCTTTCGTCCCATCAATAGTTCAGCGGGCGTCTTGTTGGTGACGCTATGTGGGGTGATATGTTGCAAGAAGAGAATTTGATTGACTTTGTTGTCAATGTTATCATAGTTTACCTTTTGCAAGATTTTCTTTACAAATTGGACCATGCGTTCTGCTCGGCCATTAGTCGCAGGATGTGCCGGCGAGGTGAGCGCATGGTGGATGCCGCGGTCAGCAAGGTACTACTCGAATGCGAGTGCCGTAAATTGTGGGCCGTTATCGGATACCAGGACGTCTGGTAATCTGTGGGTTGCAAAAAGTCTGTTTAAAATCTTGATGACTGCTTCGGAGGTTGTAGTAGTCATGCGATGAATCTCGAGCCAATTCGAGTAGGCATCGACAGTAAGCAGGAAGGTGTGGCCTTTGGTTGGCCCCACGAAGTCCAAGTGAATTCGGGACCAGGGTCCACATGGTGTCTCCCATTTGGTAGGCATGGCTTTTGGAGGGGCGTTGCTGACTTCTTGGCATTTGGGGCAAGCTTTAACCCAATGTTCGATTTGCTTGTCAATGCCCGGCCACCATGCGTAGCTGCGTGCAAGGGCCTTCATTCGCACGATGCCGGGGTGGCCATCGTGCAAGGTTCTTAACAGTGTCTTTTGGAACCGTTCTGGGATAACGACTCTATCACCCCAGATGACACAGCCTTTTTGGGAGAAGAGCTCGGTCTGCCGAGACTTGAATGGTGTGAAGTCTTCAGGCAATTGGTCCAATGGCCATCCGCGTTCTACCCAGCCCAGGACACGTGCTAGGGTGTGGTCGCGTTTGGTTTCTCTCGCAATGTCTCGAGCAGTCAGTGGCGGCGAGTTGAGCGCCTCGATTTGCAACGAGGTTACCGTTGGTGCCGGATCGTCGAGAGTTTCTGGAAGCGGTGCTCAGCTCAATGCATCGATGTGGGGAATGGCTTTCCCCGGGCGGAATTGCAGCCGATAATTATAAGCAGCTAAGAATTCTGACCATCAGGTCATTCTAGGGGATAATATGTAGGGAGTCAGCTTATCTCCGGCTATTATCCCTAGCAGCGGTTTGTGGTCAGTTACAATAGTAAAAGGCCTGCCGTACACGTATTCGTGAAATCTTTTCACAGCTGAGATGATTGCAAGGGCCTCTTTATCAATTTGTCCATAGTTTCACTCAGTCTTGGAAAGAGTCTTAGAGAAATATGCAACAGGGGCTTCGTTCCTGTTAGGCAGTACGTGGCTCAAAATGGCGCCACAAATTCGAATTGACCTGTCTGGCTTAATGGGTGTTACAATAGGGGTTTCCCAAGGGAGTGATCGATGGGTTTTAACACCCCCTGAGCTATCAGTTTATCAAGTTGCTCGTCTATTTTAGCCTTTAAGGCAAACAGAACTCGACGGGGCTTCAAGCGAATGGGAGCCACTTTGGGATCTAAGCTAAATGAGATCGGGGTCCCCTTGTACTTGCCTAAACTATCCGCGAAGACGTCCCTGAACTCAGAGATAAGGTCTTCCTCCCAGTCACAGCCACCAACTCGGTTTACGCTGGCCACTTCAATGCCGAGTGGCGCGAACCATTGGAGGCCCAGTAAGCTAGGCCTATCGCTATCGATGACTGTCAACGGTAAGTACGCCGTGTGTTTCTTGAAGGAGACTCGGACTCGGCAGGACCCGACGACGGGGATTCGATTCCCCTGGTAGTCCTTGAGGATGAGGCATTGGAACCGGAGGTCTTGGCGTTGAATTGTGGGGATGAGTTGCTTGAGTGTTCTCCACGACACCATTGAGAGAGACGATCCCGAATCGACCTCCATGTGGCAAAGCTGATTTTTGATGGCTACTGTTACCCGGATTTTCTTAGTGTCCATGGTTGAGGCGTGACCGATAGTGATAGTATGGTGAGCCACTTCTCTCTGCAATGGCCGATTTCTGTAGGATTGGGTTGCTGGCGTTCGCCTTACAGGACGGTTTCCTGTCGATTGGCGATAGTTGGTGCCTTTTGAGGCCTGGCTGGGTCCTGGCAAGCTGCCGCAGACCCCTCCAATGTGGCCTCATCTCCCGCACTCATGGCAGAGTGCGTCGCGGAACTTGCATTCAGACCTGGCATGGTTGGCTCCACATCCAGCGCAAGGGCATACAGGCTTCGGGTAGTGGTCTCGATTGGACCGCAGTCGATGGACCCCTTCTTCGTCGCTTTCTTACGATGAAGAGAGGTCCTCGTGGTGTGTCATTGTGAGCTGTCCCTCTGTGCTAGGTGAGATTTCTCTGGCCGGTGGTCGTACCGGAGCGCGGTTTCGGCGTAGTTGTGCAGCCGACTTCTTGGTTGCCTCTGCCGCGGTAGCATTGGCAATGGCGTCGGCAAGGCTGGTGTTGCCTTTTGCCATCAGCTTGCTTTGGACGCCCGGAGCATCGAGTCCAAGGACTATGTGATCTCTTAATGCCTCTTCAAGGTCAGTGAAGCCGCAGAGGCCTCCTAAGTTGTGGAGATCTGCTATGAAGTCGGCTACGCTTTCTCCTTTTCGCTGGTTCCTTTGATAAAACTCGTGGCGTCTCACAAGTGTAGGCATGGTAGGAGCGTAGTGGGCTCGCAGGATAGGTTCGAGGTCATCCCAATCCATGGCTTTCACTTCTCGGGGTTTGGCTAGCGCTTTAGCCATCTTAAATACAGTTGGACCGCAATGCGTCAGGAACACCGCCCGTTTCTTTCCTGGTGTGGCGTCCTTCAAATTTTTTGTTTCAAGAAACATTTGGAAGCGATCCATATAGGACTCCCAGTCCTCTTGTGTCGGATCGAACGGAGCGGGTGGTACGAGGCTGCCGGACATGGTTCCGTTGTTGGCGCCGTCTGTCACGTGCTCGGTATTGCTTCTGGGTTCCGTTGGTTCAGTTGTCTCCACATCCCATCCTCGTCGCCAGCGTCAAGTTTTGAGCATGGGCGAGAAAGAATGGAGACAAGTTTCTAAACGGTGAACTTCAGCTCTTTATTTACATTATACTTGCTCAGTTTAACAGTGGTAGAACCTGCCTTATATAGGCTAACCTTGTAACGATTACCCAATAACGAGCTAGGAACGTTAGCTCTTGAACCAATAAGACATTTCTGTTAAGGGCCAATCGGATTCCCCAGAATGGGCCAATCCGGTACGGCCGCTTAACAGCCAATTAGAAGTGCAGGGCCCAGAACCCTGCACTTGACTTCCAGCTTATATTTTATTGAATTATCTTACATACACAACAAGAAGGGCATGATTTACTGTTGGGCTGGCATGCTTTTTTATGGTATAAGGGAACTAAAACACAGGATTATTTTAGAAGACATTATATACGGGAGTCTTTGTGGTTAAACTGAGAGAAGATAAAAAGACAATGTTATTTGAAAATTCCAGTTTGGTTATCGACTATTGAAGCATTTTCCTATCCTATAATTTATAAGAAGGAACAAACAGTTAGATAGAGGGAACTATTGGATGAAAAGGGTGAACTTAAAACGATGCAAAATTTAGAAGAACAAGGTATAAAGATGAATAGGTTTTCATATGCGCAAATACATGCAAGGTATCTTAAAGATTCTAAAATAGAAGGATTTTATGATAAATTGACTGATTTAGATAGGATTTTGACAGGTGCTGATGAAAAAGTGATTAAAAAACTATATAGTTATTTGTTGGAAATTAAATTAGAGGAAGAACAAGTTAAAGAAACAATGATTGCTTGGGGGAAGAATTTTGGATATGGGATTGATTTAGAGAAATGGCAAAAATTGTGGTCACAAAATTATAAAATGACAATGTCAACAGCATATAAAGAAAATTTGTATAAGATGTTTTACAGGTGGCACTTTCCCCAACAAGAATAGCAAGAATGTTCAAGAATAAATCTGAAAAGTGCTGGAAATGTCATCAGATACCTGGCTCATATTACCATATGTGGTGGACTTGTGAGGAGGCCAGGAAATACTGGACTAGAATTCGCATATGGCTGGAAAAAATGACAAAGAAACACATAGATTTGAAACCAGAGATTTTTTTGTTGGGAATCGTACCTGATATATATAATAAAAATTTAAAGTATTTGATTGTAAATATATTAACAGCAGCTAGGATTGTATCTGCTAAACATTGGAAGAGTGAGAAAATTCCATTAGAGGAAGAAATTATTGGAATGTGCTGAAATGAGTAGATTGACATTTGAAATTAGAGAACAAGAAGATAAACAATTTTATGAAGTTTGGGATCTTTTTTATCAATGGTTAGATAATACAATATAATAATAGAATATTTAGAAATTTAGGAAATAATGAATATATAATTTTTCTTGGTTTTGATAATTTTTAAGAATATTTTATTAAGATAGATTTGGTATGATTCTATGATTTGTTATAAAATAATTTAACTTAATTATAGTTATCTCGCTTAAGTATGAATTAGTAAAATTATAGTCAAATGATTGTTCAATAATGATATTGGGATATTTTATTGATGATTGATGATGTGAGTTGTTATGTAATATAATTATTTTGATGACTATGAAATGGATGCACAAAAGGGAGTGGTAAACCAACCAATGCACTGTAAATTTATGAAGAATGATATAATTTTTTTTTATGTTATGTTTTATGTCTTATATGTTTTTTGTCTGTCGTTAAAATCAATAAAACTTTTACCAAAAAAAAAAAAACTTGTAACCTTTAAAACTAATTATTTATTTTGTCTGGAAAACACTTTTATAATTGTTTCCACTGATACACACAATATAGTCGGATACAACAAGGGGGGCTTTTGTTCCCTTACCAAAAATTTCATTCTGCTGAGCAAACAGGGAGCAAGACCAGAGGGTAACAGCTGTAGCCACTCACTGATACAAGGATTGTCAGTTGTGGTTTGGCGTGTGGTACAAGGAGAGGAACCACTTCTGAAAGTGGACGGATAGGACACTTCCACAGTAATGATTGATGGCGCCTCATGAATGGCTGTGGCCACCTGCCTTCATTAGTGACATGTCACCAGAGTAATGACAGGGTGATTCAGCCATATTCTTCAGCACTTCTGTGAAAATGATTGTAGGCTGGTATGCTGTGTAATTGCCACTTGACAGGTCTAGGTGTCCATCCGTCCATCATATCATAGCATTTCCCTTTACCTCTAACATCAATGTATTATCTGTTTAACTATTTATATCTACCTACTGGTGTCTCTCTCTCTCTCTCTCTCTCTCTCTCTCTCTATCTATCTGTCTCTATATCTATCCATCTAGAGATGGATATAGAGACAGATAGAAATAGATAGAAAGAAATCTACCTACCTACCTACCTATATCTATCTCTCTATCTACCAGTTCTATCTATCTATCTATCTATCTATCTATCTATCTATCTATCTATCTATCTCTATCTACCTACCTCTATCTACCTACCACTATCTATCTATCTATACATCCCTATCTCTATACCTACCAATCTCTCATCTATTGATCTGTATCTACCTATCTCTTATCTATATCAATTTTCTATCATGTGTGTTTATCTGTATCTCTCTCCCTGTCAACCGCTCATCTATTGATCTTATCTACCTATCTACCTCTTATCTATATCAATTATCTACCATGTGTCTATCTCCTGCCTTTATCTTTACAAATAACAAATATTTATAAATAACCATTAATATAACTGTATGTGACAGGACCTCATCAGCTATACTTCATGTCCTGCAGAACAGCGTAACCATGTTCAACTACTGCTCAGCTGTCATTGGACAATTACAGTACGTTTATGTATATGTATGTGTTTATGTTTTCTTATAATGAAGCACAAGGCTAGCACCAAATTTAAAACAGAAATGGCTGTGAAAGCCTGACACACAAAAGAACCCAATACACAAGCCTGATGATGGCAGATGAGATTCTGCTGAAACGTCGCTACAATTTTAAAAGCACAACTACAATGACGTGGGAAAATACCCGAACAAAGCTGAATATCATACATACATACATACATACATACATACATACATACATACTTAAACATTTAAACTGCCCAGAATCAAACCATTGCTTCATTGTTGCAGACAGCTCTTATATTATGTTGGAAAGATACAGAAGGCTGCAAAGATTCCTTTTCATTTCCAATAATGTAAATACCTGCAGCACTTTGCAAGCAGACACAATTTATTTATTTTTATTTATTTTGTCAAGCGATTATAAGACTTATAAGGTGTAAGTATAAACATAGTTATGAATACAGGAAATGGATACATATAAGAAAAATAAAAAAGAAATAATAGGACAGTGACAGTAGGCACATTGGTGCACTCATGCAGACCTCTTAAGAAAGGGGTGAAGTCAACAGTCTAAGGTTAAAGTTTTTGGGGTTTGGGGAAAAAACCAGAGTCAGGTTTACCTTGAGTTTGTATCTATTGTGTGCTCTTGTATTGTTATGGTTGAAGCTGAAGTATTCATTGACAGGTAGGACATTGCAATATATAATTTTATGTACTATACTTAGATCAGACCGAAGGCGGTGTAGTTCTAGATTTTCTAGGTCTAGAATTTCAAGTCTGGTGGCATAAGGTGTTAAGTTCTAAGCGTGGGCGCAAGGAATGGAGACGAGGCAGTGAACAGTGAACTTCAACTCTTTATTAATCATACTGAACAGAGCAACACCTAGGGCAGTAGCAGCCCTTTTATAGGGTTGGCTGCTGTCCTATTAGCCAATGAAAAGCATGGAAGTATTTAACCCTTGAACCAATGAGAGTCGCCCGTTAGCAGCCAATCAGATTTCCCAGAAAGGACAAATCCTATGTTGCTATTTTCGAGCCAATCAGAAGTGCAGGATTAGAACCCTGCTTTTTACTTCAGCCTGCTTTTTACTTAAGGTTGTTTAAAACTCTATGAAACACCTTTATTAGTTCATAACATAAGGTATTCTGTAACGAGCAGAAGAGTGGAGAACTCTGTGTGAAATATTTCTGGACTTTCTCCACTGTATTAATATCAAATACGTAATGCGCGTTCCAGACTGATGAGCTGTATTCGAGTATTGGTCTAGCAAATGTTTTCTATGCTCTAGTGTGATATTACCAGAGAAAAAGCTATGCAGGATTAGGTTAACAACTCTTAATGCCTTTTTGGCGATGAAAGTTACAGTGGGCTCTATCACTTAGATCATTAGAGATGAGTACTCCAAGGTCCTTGACAGAGTTTGGATCATCAACAAGGACTTGACTATTCAGGTTGTATTTTATTTTCTGATTTTTTTTGCCAATATGTAAGACAGAGCATTTATTTGTTGAGATTTGAAGTTGCCATTTGTTTGGCTATTCTGATACATAGTCCAGGTCTGGTTCCCTGGTTGAGCCTTGGCATTTCCTGGTAGTTTCCCATCCAGGCTCTATCAGATCCTTAAAGGATGCAAAAAGACCTAAAGGTTTTATACCTTAAAAGGGTGTGTGCACGTTCATGACAAAGCAAATACATAAGTTTACCCAAAGCATACACGCAAATCTGAAGTTTGGCTCCCTGCCACCCTAAAATTCCAACCCACCCTCAAGTCAACAAATGCCGGTTGATACCGCGCAATCCGGCTTTTTATACTCTCTGCCCCGCCCCCTTTTCTTGCCAGACTCCGCCTCGCCTCAAGTCTGGCCTGTTTCATTATCGATCCTTGAAAGCTCAGGGGTATTCGGTCGGCTTTGTCGGGTTGGGGTGGGGTGAGGGGTGGTGGCGGAAGAAAGGAGGACCCTACCCCCCCCTACACACATAAACACAGGCGGCGCGAAGGGTAAGCGCGTCTCTTTGTCCTACCATGCGCGCGCCCCAAAGGCCGTTCGAAAAGGATCCCACCTCATCTCTCAGTTGGTACATTCCAGTTTGGAGGGGAGGGAAGGAGGAATACGCGAGCCAGAAGCGCTCGCTCGCTCGCCGCTGGGCGCGCAGGCGCAGGTGTCCGAGAGATTGGGAGGGGGCGGCGTGGGGGTTCCCCCTCTGGAAAAAAAAAGGAGGGAGGGAAGGAGAGTTGGGCGAGAGAGAGCTCCCCACCAACACCACCGGCAACGGCGAGAAAAGGGAGCGCGCGCATGCGTACGCGCGAGAAAGAGAGCGACTCAGCCCTGTGAGGGGACCGCGCCAGCCGAGGCGCCTGAGGCGAGCGAGAGAGATGCCCGCCGTTCAGAAGACCGTGTCGGAGCTGCGGTCTAGGGCGGAGGGTGAGTGTCGCCGGGGAATTTCGGGAGGAAGGCGCGGGAGAAACCCCGAACCTGGCGGAGGGTCGCTGGTGGTGGTGTTGGGGGGGGGGAGGAAAGGAGGCGCAGCAACCCCCTCACGGCGCTGCTTCTCCTCCCAGTCAGGCGCAGAGGAGGTTCGCTCGGCCCCGAGGGGCAAGGGGCGGGGGCTTCCTTTCGGTTGAACGCAGTCCCTGCGCTTTTGGCCCGGCCTTTCCCCTTTCCTTTTCCGAGCATCGCCATTCTCAGGGCTGGAGGGGCACCCTGGAGGTCCTCTAGTCTTGCCCTCCCTGCCCAAGGCAGAAAACCCTATACCAGTCCAGAGTAAATGGCTGTCCGATCTCCTCACAAAAGCCTTCAATGAGGCGATTTAGATGTTTCTTCATCCTAGGATTGGAGGAGACCCTGGAGGTCCTCTAGTCTAGACCCCTGCCCAAGGCAGAAGACCCCATACCAATCCAGAGCAAATGGCTGTCCGATCTCTTCACAAAAGCCTCCACTGAGGCAGTTTAGTACTTGTTCAAATGTCTCTTCATCCTAAGGTTGGAGGGGACCTTGGAGAACTTCTGGTCTAGCCCCATGCCCATGAGAGGAGTCCTTATACCCATCTAGGACCAATGGCTGTCCAATCTCTTCTTAAAAACTACATTTGTGCAATTTAGTACTTGTTCACTCTGAGGTTCAGATTGATTCCTGCTAATAGGGCTGGAGAGGACCCTGGAGGTCTTCTAGTCCAACCCCTGTCCAAGGCAAGGAGTCCTATTTTCCCAGACAAATAGTCGTCCAATCTCTTCTTGAAAACCTCCATGGATGAGACAGCCACAACTCCAACAGGCAAGCTGTTCCGCTGATTGTTTTCACTGTCAGGAAATTCCTCCTTAGTCCTAGGTTGGGTCTCCTTCTAATGAGTGTCTACCCATTGCTCAGGGCCTATGGAGAATACATTAATGCTCTCTTCCCTATGACAGCCCTTCAAGTATTGGAAGACTCTATTGTTCTATCCCTAAGCCTTCTCTTCAATAGCCTAGCAAGGGTCTTCAAATTTGGCAAGTTTAAGACTGGTGGACTTCAACTCCCAGAATTTCTGAGCTAACATGACTGGAAGAGGAATTCTTGGAGTTGAAGTCCACCAGTCTTAAAGCTGTCAAGTTTGATGACCCCTGGAATAGAGAGAAAGAAAGAGAGATAGATAGAATAGATAGAGGGGGAGAGAGAGAGAGAAAGATAGAATAGATAGATAGAATAGATCAAGGGTCTTCAAACTTGGCCACTTTAAGACTTGTGCACTTCAATTCCCAGAATTCCTGAGATAACATGACTGGAGGAGGAATTCCGGGAGTTGAAGTCCACAAGTCTTAAAGCTGTCAAGTTTGAAGACTCCCAGCCTAGAGACTTACCTTAGTTCCTTAAGCCATTCATTGTACAATTGAGCCTCCAGGCTTTGAGCTATTTGCAAAGGTGGGTCAAAACACAGCAAGGTGGCCACTGTGCCCCCCCCCCCCAGCAAAGAAGAGAGGTCTTATCCTGGCAAGACTGCCATTTTGACTCTTTTGACCACCTCGGATGCCCATTTTCAATTGTCTGGCTCCTATAAAACACTGTGAGTCAATAATGGGAAAATAACCATCATTTCTTGGTGTCTGCTTTTCGCTATTCCATCTTTTGGCCCTCATCCTCCCTGAATTGGGTTTCTTTTCCCAAACAACTAACGACTCTTTCCCCATAATTAAATAGTCATGTGTTTCATGCAAATGCCAGTAATCAATCATGTTTGATGGTGGTCTTAGGGGATGGCAGCACCTCGTGAGGGGAGGAAATTAAACAGGTCAGAGTTGGATATTCTTGAATGGATCTGAAGGCTATAGAAGTGTCACTGAAAAACCTTTACCTTTTAACTTTAATTTTGCGTCATATTTCACAAGAACAGTAGAAAGTGGCTTTCCCTGGAATGTTACAGTTCTATGTTCATGGCTTTTGCTGTTTGTTAGATGTTTTCTGGACTAGTTTATGTTACAAGGAAACACAGAATAAGATGATGATAGAGATTAGATTTGGTAATCCTAGGCCTGAGAAATGCTGGTAAATATCTACAGATTCCTCAATATCTGGAATGTTGGGGTATTAGGAAAGATGTTAACTCATCTTTACTGTAATAAAAGGACAGAATAGCCTAAAACAAATTGAAGGGAATTATTGCTCTTAGAGAATGATACGTCGCTAACATTTGAAGCTGAGAGATTTTGGCTGCTGAAGCCTTTAATAATTTATGAGATATACAGCATCTCAGGTGTATCTCTCTCAGCCTTGTTCTTGCCCAGGTTGTGGCTGAAGTTAAAGGAATCCATATGAAGAGATGCATTTGTACTATAGGGAAGACCATCCTGAGCAGAAGGTAAATGGAAAACCCTGGCTGAACACAGTGAGATTACATCTCATGGTCTCATGTCGTATTGCTCAGTTTTCTCTGCAGTATGAGTGGGAATAAGAGAAAACAACCCATTCTGGACTGAATCCCTTAGATTTGTGATCAAATGAGCAGCTCCTGTTAGCCTACCTCCAAATCTCGTCAGTGATATAATGCAGTTTCATTCCATTCCATGCCAGGGTTCAGATTTAGATGAGCAGAAAGCTGTTCCTCTACCAACAATATTACACTGAATAATGGAACTCTTTTGCAATTGGGGGGGGGGGGGAGGAATTTGGAAACATTTTCCTACCCTGATTAAAAGCATTAGATAATTTGTTTTCTTTTAATAATCAAACATGTCATAATTTCAGTTTATATTGTATATTTAAAATGAAATTAGATGCCACCATGCATTTTAAACATAGATTGTACTTCACTTAATGAAAATTGTTATTCTACTTCTTTAATTAGATTTCTTTTTTTTCAATTTTTGGAGCTTGGTAGGCAAAACTTAAAAACCCAACCCAACCTTTCTTAATGTAAATAAGAAATCGATGAACAGTTCAGTCCTGTTCAATTCCAGCATTCCACATTGACAGTACTAGTTCAATTTGTCAAAAATAGAACTACGCTAATTTGTATGTCTGAAATACACAATCAAGAGTTCTTAATGTGAAGTTTATTTTTATAACCAGCATATCTGCAAACGAAGGTTGCTTTCTTTTTGTTCTTCTGATGCAAGAAAGAGAAAGTTCTGTATATATCTGCTGTAATACAGCACTAAGCAAAATGTTGTGATAAAAGCTTTTGTCATGCTTTATTCCATCATAAATATTTCTGTTGTATCCCTTGTTCTGCATAGAATATTTCTTAGCATTAATTTGATAAACACCTACAACCATCATTACAGTATTAAAAGATGTGAATATGCTTACATAATTGTGAAAAAGCATATTAATATATGCCTCAGATATTAGATATTAATATCTGAAAAGAATCTACTTCATAAATCATTTCTGATAATAAATCAAATTAATACCGGTACTAATATAAGTACAGTAAAAATGTACATTTATTGGACTTTGTAAGCTAATATATAATTTAAAATTCTTAGCAGAGTCCAATATTCTGTTTCTCTATTAGTTTTACTAATGACTCCCTTGTAGTTATCAGTGTTAGTACCTAATGTTTATTATGTAAGTAGAGTTGAGTGTATTACTATGGAAAGATGCATCTGAATAAATTATTGTATTTTTGAATACAACATTTTAAATAACGTGCTTACTTTTTTTTACTGCTCTAAATTAAAAAAGAAATAAAGCTGTTTGTGAAATATAAAATGCACATGCTCATCATTTATTTTTAGTTTTACAAAAATGCCATTTGGGCATGTTCTATTAATTTTCTTCTCTTCTTGAGCAGTGAGGCTGATAAACTTTGCTTCCATCTGTTTTTATCAATCATGTGAGCTCAGCCCTTGAAAGGAATGGGATACAAAGATTACTCGGGAAGCAAATGGGATCGAAAGTTACTTGTAACTCAGGCAGTTTTTTCTTTTCAAAAGGACAAGGCTGTATAGCATTTTGTTGTTTTAAGAAAAGACTGAAAGTAGGAAGCTGCAAGAAGCTTTGGGACTGAATGGCCAGTACAATTAGGCCTATTCTTTCTGGGAGGCATTTGTTAAGTGAGCCTTGCCCCATTTTGCAACCTTTCTTGCCACTGTTGAATCACCTCAGTTATTAAGGTTGTTGTGAGTCTGGCTTCCTCATTGATTTTGCTCGTCAGAAGGTCACAGCCTGATGACCCGAGGACATAAATATGAAACAGTTGCCAAGCATCTGGATTTTGTTCTCATGGCTAGGGGGTGGCCGTAAGTGTGAAAAACGGTCAAAATCACTTTTTTCAATGCCATTGTAACATGGAATAATGATTAAATGAATTGTTATAAGTTGTGGACTATCTGTATCTAGTTTTCATTTCGTTTTCTTCAAACAGTACGAGATAGTGGGCCTTGGGAAATTCTAATTATTATCTGAAAGCCACATAAAACTTGATGATGCTTGCAGTAGGAAATTTGAAGCTGGAAATGAAGCTTAAAACCTCTTCATTGTTCTTGCTCAAGATTGCTGGTAGGAGGAACAGCCTCTTTTTTGACAGAAGTCCAAATTAGCATTGCATGGGGTAGAGATCTTTAACCTTGGTCTCTTCTGATAATCCCCATTAAAAAGCTGCTTTTTACTGCCTTTTGTCCTTCAGCCCCTTCTGTCTCATAAGATATTTGAGTTTGTTTGCCAAATTGATGCTTTAGGGAAGAAAAGATAGTGTTTAATAAATAGAACTACAAAGTACAATTTTAAATCCAGTGACTGTTGAATAATTACTTTTCAGTTTGAGTGTCTATCAGAAACTTTAGTTTGAAAATGACTAATTGTATAATATCTGCAAAGTGTTGTAGTTGAAAAAATCCTTATCGATTTGCTTAGGTACTGGCATAGTATCAGCCTATAGTATACGTGGTATGCTACTGGTCTGGAAGGAGGCAATGTTTTAGTCCACGACAGTGTGTCCTCAACTTACAACCACAATTGAACCCAAAATTTGTGTTGCTAGGGGAGACGTTTTTTAAATGAGTTTTACCACATTTTATGACCTTTCTTGCCACAGTTGTTAAGTGAATTGTTGTTAAGTCAGTAACACAGTGGTTAAATGAATCTGACTTCTGCATTGACTTCGCTTGTCAGACGGTCTCAAAGGAGGGATCACATCCATCATAAATTCAGGCCAGTTGCCAAATGTCAAGGGCCAATTTTGATTGTGTCACCCTGGGGATGCTACAATGCTCATAAGTGTGAAAAATGGACATAAGTCACTTTTGACCATTTTTCACACTTATGAGCATTGCAGCATCCCCATGGTAACTTGGAACAGTCACTGAATGAATGGTTGTAAGCCAAGGACTATCTGTATTCTATGCCCATTTTGTCACTGCAAATGTAAGGAACAAAACTCTAAAAGCTACCCACTACAAATGTCATCTCTGCTCTGGTTTATTGTATTTGCTATTTCCAAGTTCTTTCAAAACTTAACAAATGCTAAGCTGCTACCATAAGACACTAAACTGTATCAACAATTATATGTTTTAATGATGCATTTGTAGGACAAAAGTATTTAATAATGCTAGCTGAGGAATCATTTCAATTTCCCAGTTTTTCTTGAAAATCACTTTCTTGATTGTAGGTCCACAATAGGTAAATATATATTGGTTTAGTTCTTCAACTCATCCTGTGAATGATTCCTCATGATTGTTTTATTAATATATAGTCATCTTGCCTGGAATATTATATTGCACTTGAATGATTTACTGTGACATTTCTTGTATTTGTGACAAATAGATTTGGTAATTTTTTTTCTACTCTAAATTTCTCAATTTATATCTCATGTTTTATTAAGGTACCACAAATCATCATCAAAATGTTTTTTTATAAATTAACTGATATCAAATTCACTCTGGTTCTCTTCTGCCTGCTTTAAGCTATATTTTTTAATTCAGTTAGAATCTTAGTACTGTTATTCTGCTTTTTAAAACTGTATCATTCTAACTGAGAAACAAGAATTCATTTTGCAGTCAACAGGAAAAAAAAGCCTCTTTTATAATAGGATTCTCATCCCTCTACTTTGTATTTTATTACATAGATTTGATTTCACATGTCTCATTTCAATTGTACTTTTAACATCTATTATCAATTTCTCTAAAAAGGATTGTATTCTTTTATAGGTAGTCCTTGACTTATGACCACAATTGAGTCCAAAATTTATGTTGCTAAGTGAGACCATTGTTAAGTGAGTTTTGTTCCATTTTATGACCTTTTTGCCCAGTTATTAATCACTGCAGTTATTAGCTTAGTAACATTGTTATTAAGTGAATGTGGCTTCCCCATTGACTTTGCTTGTCAGAAGGTTCTAAAAGGAGATTATATGATCATGGTACATTGCAACCATCATAAATCCATGCTAGTTGCTTAGCATCTGAGTTTTGAGCACGTGACCATGGGGGATACTGCAATGATCATAAGTGTGAAAAATGGTCAGTCACTTTTTCAGCACCATTGCAACTTTGGTTACTAAATGAGTGAGTTGTAAGTTGAGGAGTACTTAAAATATGGTGTTATACTGATCTGTTATTTATATCTACAACCTCAATTTGAACTTACAGCTTTTTAGGATACCTTATTATAGACCAAAGGGTGTATTGATAGTCCTTATAATAGAATTTTATGTAAATTACATTTCATCTCTCTCTCCCAGTTCTATGTGCTACTGAAGGTTGCTTTTATGTTTGAATCCTTTTACAAAACTATAATTTTGTAAATTTCCCCCTTATTCAGCTGCTTATCAATTATCTGACTGTAGCACAAACCCCCTTCTCCAACAAAAGGTTCATAAGGAGCATTATTTTCACAGCTATTATTCTACTACTTTAATTCAGATTTATTCTTTTTTTTTTAACTATTTGGCAAGTATATATCCACAATGGAGTATACTTAGCATGAAACCATTTATTCAGGTTGCTTGTAATCTCATACAAGCAAATATCTAATCTGCTTATTATACAAAATAATATCTAATCTTTTTTTAAAAAAATTTGTCTGCTTCCTCTAACAAAATATTAAAACATACAAGTTAACATGTAGGCCTAAACCAACTTCCAAGTTTTTCAATTCCTCTTTTAATGTTTCAGATGTTTTAATCTTTCAGGTAACGCCTGAGTGAAACATTGCCAGCATATCAAATTAATATTTCTTCACCTTTCTGTTGATTGCTTAATTGGACTCAACCTTCTCTGTCTTTAATTGTTGATCTAAGGGCTGCATAACTACAGGTATTTCTCGACTTATGACCACCATTGAGCCCAAAATTTATGTTTCTAAGTGAGACATTCATTAAGTGAATTTTGCCCCTTTTTACAGCCTTTCTTGCCACAGTCATAAATAGGAGTCGGTAGCCAAACCTCTGAATTTTGATCACGTGGCCATGGAGCTGCTGCAACAATCACAAGTCACTTTTTTCAGCGCCACTGTAACTTTGAGCAGTCACTAAATGAACTGTGGAAAATGAAATGAATAAATGAAATGAGGACTACCTGTCCAATGAAGTACAATGGAGGTATAGTAGGCCGAAGCCCTGGCTTGGTATTTGGAAGTAGGACAAAGCTCTACGAGAAAACAAAGTTGAAGTTTAATCCTAACAAAACAGAATTCCGTTTTCCCAACAATTATCTAGTTTTCCCTCTGCTCCATTTATAAGGAAGCAGGACTGTGATTCAAAGTGTTTTAAACTCAGGACAACTACTATTTGGTAAAGAGATAATGGGTATAACTGGGGAGGCCTTTACCCAACTTTGTACTCCAGCTGTATAACCCTTTCCCGAAGCAAGAAAATGGTAGTAACTCAAAGTCTTATCACCATGACAGTAGACTATTGCAAGGTGCTCTATATGGGTTTGCTTTTGGAAGTTACTTGGAAGCCCCAGTTGTGTAATGTGCAACTGTCTGCACCCTGACAGGCAAGAGCAGTTACGGGATACCCATATTCATAATTATATTCCAGGTACTATGTTTGCTCCCAACAGGTTTCTTAATGCACGCAAAGTGATAGTTTTAACTTTTAAAGTGCTTGAGTGCTTTGCTTCTAGGTAGGAACACCTTCTCCTGGTAGAAGCAATCAATCCAATGTGCTCATTTCAGCTGAAAATGTTGGGTATCATTGATTCACAACAGATTAAATTAATGGCTCAGAGGCAGTGGTCTCTTTCGTGATCTCCACCCTGTGGAATAGTCTTCCCAGAGTACTAGAGGATAGTACAACCTTAACAGGCAGAGTTGTCTACAAAAGCTTTGCTGTGAAACAGTTGAGGATATGGGGGAGAGAGAAGAAGGAAGGTGTATTTGTCTTTGAACTAAAGCAGCTAGAAGAAGAGAGAAGTGTTTTTTCCAGGAAAAGGAAGGGTCTAGGAGGAAGGAAGTAGAAAGGCAAAGATTGAACATAGCGTAAAAAGAACCAATGATCAGTCAAGATTGATATATTCTACAAGACTTTGGAGGAGTGATGTTACCTAATATTGTCCGTCAGTAAAATTATTGATACTTTTTATTGTAATGCTTTTAGTTATCTTGGCATTTATTTTTGATTTTAACTGCATATTATTATTGTTATTATTTTGGCTTATACGACTGAAAACTTTTGAGAGCTGCAAAATTTAACCATGTAAAACTTTTAACAACAAGTAAGGCCCTGGACAGAGTATACTAAGCTTGGAACAGGCTGCAACTATTGTAACATAAATAACAATTAAAGTACATAAAATGTAATTTCTCTTGTCAAGTCAAAATAGTTTAAATGCCTTGAGTACCTGGAAAAATCTACCTGAACATGTCACTAACAGAGCAGGAAAAGATTAAAAAATGTAATTATCTTAAAATGGGAATTAAAAATATTAATTTTATCAGTACAAATGATACAATAGTATATACTATTGTTTTTTGCATTTCTCACTATGTTTTAAAATGCTTTTTATTTTCATTTAAATCATCACAGAATTTAAATGTACATATTAGATTTCTAATATTTTTTAGGCTATGAGAAGACAGATGATGTTTCGGAAAAAACCTCATTAGCTGATCAAGAGGAAGTGAGAACTATATTCATCAATCAACCACAATTCTCTAAGTTCTGTAGCAATCACGTCAGGTATTTGTAACCAAAGTTTTGTACAGTTAACTTACACAACTCTCATTGAAAGCCAAAGCACTGTTCTGCCATTGCATCATTAGCTCTGACCTGTTGTGTGTGTGCGATATCACTACCTGCACATTGAAAGAGTGGTGCTTGTGTTTCCTTTAACCATGTATGTCCTTAAACTTCACTCATGGATGTCTCTGATTTGTTACAAGTTATGGTGGGGTCCTTGATGCTCTCTGAGCTTAGCTGTTTTCTTGCAGACAGATAAGATGGCTGGCTAGAAGGGTGGAGGGTTTAAAGGAAGAAGGAAGAGGAAGACTCTGAGGTCCTCAGGTCTCTCAGAAGTTATGTGTATTTAGACATATACTACATTAATTCTTAAAATCTCTCTTAATGTACTCTGATTGCATATTTTACCTGTTTTTATGTCTTTCCCTTAACTCCGTGTGTTTCTAATTCCTCTCAGTACTGCAAAATACAACGTTATCACATTCCTGCCTAGGTTTCTCTATTCCCAGTTCAGGAGAGCTGCTAATGCCTTTTTTCTTTTCATTGCATTGCTTCAGGTAAGAATGCATTCAAGTGCTTTGCTCCCTCCCTCCCTTTATCCTCCAGTAACATTTAATTGTTAGACATCATAAAATTGTAATGTCCTCTGTGGTTGCAGGCTTTCATTATGCAATGTCTTTAAGTTCAGATAAAATCTCAGAACTTCTTAGGGAGTCAAATTTTAAACTAGGGTGAGATTATTTTTCTCTCTCAATATAGCTATACAGTTTTATTGTTTTTATTGTTTTAAACTCTTTCTAATATTTTTAACTATAATGTATATTTTTAATTGTAAGCTGCTTAGAGAGATTGGCTGAGATGGCTGGCCATGGAAATGGAACAAACAAACAAATATATTGTCTCACTTTTCTTATGAAAAGATTCCTAAGAAGTGTCTTGGGCCCAGCAGAAGCAGAGGTACTGATCAGGGACTTTCCCTGATATTTACCAGGTTATGAGAAAAAATGCTTTAAGATTTGAATTCAGTTTACAATAAGAAGATTCTTTCACAGCATCATCTTTTTTGAGAATCACCCCAAAATCGGGGGGGCACCCCACTTTAATTATTAACAAAGAGATGTACTCAAGTGAGGGCCAAAACACTCTTTCCAAATCGTTTTTGAAGAATGTAAGCAATATTTTCCGAAACACATCTATTGCTGTATTAAACTTTAAACTGAAAGTTGCTTTACCAGTTCTTCTTGTCCTTTAATGGTCGGTATAATAAAGAATGTTTATGATGTAAGCATTTGTTGTATAGGAAAGATCAACTCCTGTAATTTCTTATCTAAGTTTTATCTGTCATGTGATAAGGAGTTTAATCCTCCTGACTGAACTTTGTAATTGGGCATATGTTTTGAGTTCTGTGTTTCTATAGTACATAATATAACAAGTAAAAAAACTAGTAAATGCTCAGCTAGAAAGTTGTTATTTGACTTCTTTGATCTCATGTCAGGCTTTATTTGCATTCTAGTTCTACACTGTAATATTTATTATATTAAAGGCTGTAAGGATAATGAGATTAAATGTAACACTTTTTCATATTACACATTTTTATTCTGGGATAAATAAACATTCTGGGATAATTTGTTTAAAGACACGGACCTTTAGTAGTATCAATACTTTATATAGACTTATTGCCAGGCAAGTTTTTAAATCATTTAAGTTATGATAAAAGGAATTTGGATTACCTGAAATGAAACTGACAATGAAACTTCTCCTGAGTTTACAGTTAAGTCCAGATGGATCAATAATGCCTAAAACTTTCAAATTACTATCAGTATTGGAATGTATTTTTGGTGATTATAAATATACAATATTTATTAAGAAACAGTTAACTGTAACTAGGGTAGATAATAGTTAATTGAAATAACCATTGTAATTATTAGTTACCTATTTGAGAAATTTTCCTCATTAGCATTCAAGTGGATTCTGCGGTTATCACATTTTATTGAACATATTTTCATACAATTAACCAATGTGACTAATATTAAAATGCACTTTTCTTTTTATGCTTTAGCAAATTCCAGATGTTTCTCCAACAGGACGGTATACAACATTGGTTCCTCTCTTATTTATTTTAGTTGTAGCAGCAGTCAAAGAAATAATAGAAGATATTGTAAGTAGCAAAATATTTCCAACATAACTTTAAACTAATTACTCATCTCACAATAAAATATATGTTTAAATTTAAAGGGACATAAACCAAATATACTCATTTTGATTTTTTTTTAGCAGATAAACAAAAAATCCCTCACATTTTGTTAAGGAGCATGCATTTCTGGTTTTATACACGCAACACATGTGATGATGATGATGCGCCCTTAGGCGAAGGAAATCTACAAACAGAAATGCTATAGATTTTCTCCACCTCCCAGCGGCCTAGCACTTCCTGTGCTTTTTATTAACTGAAGCATTTTCATTGTTCAGTCGAGGGAATCCTCGACTTACAGCAGATACCCCAAAAGCTACTTACTTACGGATTTCAAAGTTATAGCTGCTGCAGCACTTCTTCAGGCATCAATCCTTAAGAGGCACTGCAGAAATACTTCAGCACTTACATACACACACATACACACACACACACACACACACACACACACACACACCGACCGTCTATTCCTCCCCCAGGTTCCCCTTTGGGGTTTGCTTCCCATTCAGCAGGTCTCAGCTTCCTCCTCAGTCCTCTCCAGGATCCAATGGCACTCCAAATCTTTAGAGAATAATGGAAACAAGTTCTTGCTATGTTGTTCTTTATCCAAAGACCACAGTTTTTTGTCCATCTATATAGGACAAAAGGAAGATGTTTTGAAAAAAAAATCCTACAGCAAATCATCAGTTTTAGGATGCTCTCTGCAATGTGCTTGGACAATAGAGTGCTTTTAAAAAAAAAACTTAAAAGTTCTGCCTGAACGGTTTGCATAAAGTATAAATCACAAAAAAAAAAAAATTACCAAATGTGGTATCTTGTGCATATGCAGGCACTAGTTGTCTAACTTGATTTGTTATACATGTTGTATGAGCCTAGTTATAATTTACTTTCATATGTACTGTAACTTGCCTAATATTTAAAGTATTCCATACTAGTAGTGTAAAAATCTATGTGGTTTGTTTCAGAAAAGACAGAAAGCTGATAATGCTGTGAATAAAAAGGAAATACAAGGTAGGAAGCTTCATATATAATCATTTTTAACTGTTCAGTCAGTAAACATGAAGTCATATAAAGTTTTCCATTTTATGTCATTTTATTTATTTATATGATTTATATAGCCACTCAGAATCTCATGGCAGTGAATCTAAATGGTGTTCAAAGTATAAACAAGAAATTGTAAAATGTGAATGTGTGTATACAGTTAATAGTTTTCAGTCAAGCATTGAATGTGTGTGTGTATGCATGTGTATATTCAATGCTTGACTGAAAAACTATTAACTATTTTCAGAATATGATATCCAGCTTTCAGTCGGTAGTTTATCTGTAATGTATAGTATCGACAAAATTTTTTGAAGCATGATTTAGTGATTACAAAAATAGCTGGCCTGGCTTTAAGCATCACTGTTTACTGGATTTCAAATCCTCAGCCAAATAGAAGCTTCTAGTCTTGATTAAACCAAAAGATATGGTGTATTTGCAACCCTAATATCTCCAGATATGACAACCGGCTCGCTTTTATAGTCATTGGTAGCTTCTTGCAGTCATGTGACTGCAATTTGTGGCCTTTTTTTGCCATTTACTCGTGCTTTTCAGCAAAACCCAGCCCTTGGGGATATGGGTTCACTTAACAATTGCTGTGGTTGTTAGCAACCACCACAAAAATGTCAAAAAAACCACATCACATGATGGTTCAGCTTATGACAATTTTTGGCTCGATTATGGTCACAAGTTAAGGGGACTACCTCTAAGATCACAAGCATAGTTGGGGTTTCACTTCTGTTCACCACCAAGTTTCTGGTCTCAATTGTGGTAGCTAAACACAAACTATGTACTTGAAAAAGAGAGCACTTTAGCCAAAAAGTTGAAAAAAATTAAGCAAAAAGACTGACAAAAGTTTTGCACGAATGAACGGTTTTATATTCCGAATTCTGTTGATAGTAAAATAAAATTTTGATAGAATAAACTTTTGTTCCCACATGGTTTCATTTTGTCTTTTTGGAATATAATGTTTCTGTATAATTGGATCTTAGAGCAAATGTTAAATCAGTAGAAAATCATTTGGATTTAATGGAACATTTGTGGTTTTATTGTTGCTTTTCATGATGCAGTATTGAGAAATGGAGCTTGGGAGATTGTACACTGGGAAAAGGTATGTGGTTTTTTTATTGTAAAGTAAAATTACGATTTAGATCCAAAGAATTGAACAGACAACAGTGTGTGATAAATGCTGTTCTGAAGTATGTTTGTTGTCAAGTTATTTAATAGTGTTTGCAGCGTTTTGCACCACCCACAATAAAAATTATCTCAGCATTTTATATTCAGTGATATAACCTGCTACAGGTAGTCTTGGAATTACAGAAGTTTCATTTAGTGACCATTTGAAGTTACAATGGCACTGAGAAAAGTGACTTATAACCATTTTTCACACCTACGGCTGTTAAATAATAAAAATTCCTAATCAAAATTCAGATGCTTGGCAATTGGTTCATATTTATGACCATTGCAATGTCCCAGGGTCACATGTTCCCCCTTTTGCAAACTTTTGCCAAGCAAAGTCAATGGGGAAGCCAGTTTCCCTGAACAATCTCTGACTTAACAACTGAGGCAAAAAAGGTCATAAAATGAGGCAAAACTCATTTAACAACAGAACTTTTGAGTTCAATGGTGGTCATAAGACGAGGACTACCTGTAGGTAACATAAGATATAAGCAGTTCTGCTCAGAGAAGAGTAACTAAATCTTTATATAACGTTACAGTGAATTACACCGAATAAATTAAATGTTCGTGTTTACCATATTGAATAGATTATCATTAAAAGGATTAAATGTACTGATTAAATTGTCATTAATTGTTTTATTGAAAATTCTGATTTATTTTTATTGCCTACATAATAATTCAATGTGCATTTGATCCCTAAAGGGTGAATTTGTATGCTCTGATACACAGAAGATTTATGCAAAAGAATAGTTTATTATTCTTTGCCAGTAGTTTTCAAAATTGCTATTTCCCTATCATATCAATCCAACCCTAGTTATTTTCACACAGCATAATTATCCTGGATTCTCACAATACATTGAATCAAATGAGCTGACTCAAATAAAATGCAGGTGTATCTTAACTGTTTAAACCTGTAAATGTAACCATAGTGCTAATAACATTATAATTAAGAATTAAAAATATTACCTCTCTTGTTTAGCATAGAATAGTCTTCTAATTGTTATTATAAGTGCCTTCATTCATTATGGATTGCATTGTTTACTCAGGGGAAAATAAGCACTGGAGAACTATAATACAAATTCATTTTAGATATTTTTAATTCATGACAACCATAAATCTATATTTGCCCACATAGAAGCCAATTTCATTGAACTAAGTGGGGATTATTTCTAAGTAGAAATTCTTCAAGTTACTCTAGTATAATCAATTTTATATAGCTACAGATTCTATGCTGTATAAACTTTATTTCTTAGCCAATAAAGACGTTCCAAATTGTTGTAATTTTGTGATTGCACAAGTGCAACAGCAGCCCATAATTCATTAGTAAAATGTATGTAGTGAAGTCAACTCAAAAGTTTTTAATTCTTGGAGGATTACTGTCAGACTGTGCAACACGATCTAAATAAGGTGAAGAGCTGACTGACTACAAAGATGTCTTTTGTATTCATACCAAGTAACAAAACAGATCATTATGTTTTGTTATGAGGAAATGGTGCTTTACTTTCTGTCATAAAATGAAAATAGAAATGTGGTCATTCTGTTAAATAGGAGAAAAACTATACTTGGATGAGAATGCCTTATCTAAGGTTTTTAAAATCTCTTATATACTATCAATTCCATTTTAAGTAGTTTTCTACTTTTATTACACAGTACGTACTTAAGTGCACCAAAGGAAAGGATTATTCTGCTAGTTTCAGACCATTAACCAATTCCCAGTTTTCTTTCAGGTAGATGTTGGAGATATAGTTTTAATAAAAGGCAAAGAATATATACCTGCTGACATTGTACTTCTCTCATCAAGGTAGAGATGCTATCAATGCTTCCAGAATAGAATCTGTTTTCTCTCTCCAACTTTGATCCATAATTGCACCAAGGAAATAAAGAATAAACAGAAATGTTGGATATATTAATTATTGCTAAGGAAGGCCTACTTCTAATGAATAAAGTCCTGGGCTCTCCAGTGCATCTGATTATCTTTTCTTTCATAGTTTGGAACTCAGAATTCCCTCCTAATTTTATTTAATTTATCACCCCAAATATATCAATTGAAAATAAAATGATAGTTTGCGACACAATGTTGTCTTAATATTGAAGCATTGCAAAATGTTATTGACATTTTCCTGAGAATATAATGTTCTACGTGTTTTTTTTTAAACCCTCAATTCATGCTTTCAGAATTCAAAATTTCATCCCTGTAAAATTTAATCTTGTTTATCTGTGTTTCCTTGGACAATTCAATATATGAAACATTTTTCCCTCCAAAATCTATTTGATTGGGTCATTATCTTCAAATACAAATATTTAAAGAGACTATTTTACTCCCCCTACCTGAAGATTTTTAGCATATGTAATTCATGTATAAGTAGGCTTTTCCTTTCTAAATAGAAGCTGACACCTTTGTTATTTTCTATGAAGAAATTGGTGTGGGTATGGCTTTTTGATTCCCATCTATATCATGCCTTCCTGGTAGATGTGCTTAATTTGAATTTCTAGAAATATCAGAGTACCTCTCTAGTATTGTGGAACAACCATGAGTTCCAGTATTTATTAATTCTGTTAAAGGAGTTTCCTAGTATCTGAAAAGGAAACCAAGAGATTTCCCTCCATTCCTTTTACAGATTGTTTTTATTATTTTGCTAAAGTTAAATAATTATTTTGTATTTCCTTTCTAATACTATGAATTTGTATTACTGTAGGAGATGACCTGGGTGAGCCTGAGGGAGGGGTCAAACACTTCATAAGTTGCGAGTCACTGCGCGCCCGCAAGACATCTAAGTCCAGTCCATCTTAAATGCCTTGTTATCTCCCGCTCATTTCCCTTGACTGTTAGTTGCTCAGATTCTTGCAGCTTGCAATAAATCTTTATACTTATTTGAACTGCCTGAATCTCCTGATTTCCCAGCGCTTGACAAGTTACGCTTTGACCTCCACATTTTAGGGTTATTTATGCTGTCTCTAAAAATATTTTAAATAACACATTTTTCTGATCCAAATTAAATAGATTTTATGGGGGGAAAGATGTCAGCTGTTCCTTAACACGCTTTATATAATAATTTCAACTTTCTGTCTTCTTCTTTTTTTAATCTGTTTGATTTCTTCTCTTTTATTTATTATTCTGTTATAATTACTATTTCAAAACTGGTAAAGGTTGCAGTGGGGGAAATAGTGAAGGTGACCAATGGGGAGCATCTCCCAGCTGACCTCATCTGTCTGTCTTCAAGGTTAGAATGAATCAGTTCTGGAATAAGTGTGTTTCTGGGTCCTTCTATTAAACCGAGGCAGAAAAAAGGATTCTGCTATGAACACATTGCAGAATGTTTTATTATGTACAAACATTCATTCAAATGGAAATAAAAGGGAATGTTTGACTTTGTCTAAGCTAATCTGTATGATTATAAAAGCCGCCTGTGCAATTAGACACCCATGTACTTCAGCATAAAGTCTGCTGAAATTAATTGGACTAACTTAAAAGTCAAGAGGTTTAGGATTCCATTTAATACAAAAATAGTTTATTCTATGAAATAAAATTTATTTATTCTATAAAATAAAATTTATTCTATAAAATAAACCAATGACTAAAATGTTTTGATGAAATTATTATATAGATGCTATCTAAAGTTTTAGACTCAACTCCCTTGAGTAAGATGGCCTGTCTAGAAACATGAAATATAAATAAATCATTTGATCATAAATCATACCATCAAGAACTTCATGTTTTCAACAATTTTATACAACACTTTTGACGTGAACAAATGATATATTTTGAGAATTATAGAAGACCCACAGCACACATCTAAATGTTACATGTTTTATATTGCATGTATTTGGATTTATTGATGGATGAACAGCATGCTACTTCCGTAAAAGTAGTTTTTATATAGTGTCTGTACTTGGATTGCATTTTGTTTGCCATCATTGATTTGATTTGTTTAGAGAGATGAATGTCAATATATAGTAATTTCTGTAATGAAACATATTTTCCTGATCTGTGATATTCTATTTATTTATTTTCAATGTCCTTCAGAAAATATTCACTCAAGTGGAAGCCCAATTTGATAAATAGGGCTTATTTTAAATTATATGTACATAATTTGATAGCTTTCCAGTGCAATCCTATACATACATGATTATTCAGAACTAAACTAGTTTGAATTGAGTAGATGTACCCCTAGATGAATGTGTAAAGGATTGCAAACACAGCATATATTTGTTAAATCGTGCGAAATATGTTCAAATTTAAATAAGTTTCATATACTAAAACTGAAATAATTCGCATGCTAATTTGTAACCGATCAATTACATTTTCAGAAAAACTGACCTTTAAAAAGTAAGTGTAAATTGAAGAAATTCCTGTTTAAATATGGACATGCTTTTCAACTTTACTAAATATTCAACATTTATTAAATATATGACATAGATGCAGGATTAACATATGTTTTTGGGGAGATACACTGGTATTCTATACAATGCATTTAATTACAATATATTTACAATACAGTGCATTCAATTACAATTGTGTTGCCCGTGATGGTTGTCATTTTTTTGCTAGTTACTTCCTGCTTCCAGCAAAAAAACGCCATTGGATAAAACAGATCCACTTAATAACTGCCGTATTCGTTTAACGACTGCCACAAAAGTCATAAAATCAGGCGTAGTCACTAATTGGCCTGCTTTGTGATTGCAATGTTTTATAATCATAATTCTGGGCTCAATTACAGTCCTATGTCAAGGACTTCCTATATGCTGCATAATTGTTTATTTTGTGTTACTTTATTTATTTTTTAAAAAAACTGAGAATTTATGTTATTCAAACTTATGGATTGCAAGCTTAGTTTCTTGTCAAATTATTTAGCCTGCTTTTTCTGCCTAAAACCTTGGCAATGCAATTTTAAAATCTGGAATCAGTGAGTTTCTACCGGTGCATTAATGAAGGCAATATGGATTGTTTTCTTTACATATTTTGAGGGCCATTTTCTGAAAATGTAAATTACTAGTAATTTTTTTAATGACAATAATATAAACTAAAGAATGATGTTGTATTTCAGTGAAATTAGATTCTGGGCTGCTTAATTTATAAAATGGATCTTCTCTTTTCTTTCAGTGAACCTCAAGCTATGTGCTACATTGAAACATCAAATTTAGATGGTGAAACTAATTTAAAAATACGACAGGTAAGAAGTACATTTTCCCCTCTCTGTTGTCATATGTGTGTTGATATGGAGCATCTATAGCTCCAAGATAATTCACAGTGCATAGTTCACAGTATGAAGCAGAAACTTAAAGTGGAAAAAAATGCATTAAGGGATAGGAATTCATTTAAATCTTCAAGAGATGTAGGCACTGATCCAAAATGTATTGCATATCACTGATGTTAGTCTGTTATTTAGATAAAGAAGCATCTGCAATTTAAGAAACCTGGTTTTACCTGTAAAATATTGCAAATATATATTCCTTCTGTGTATGCATTTTCAGAATGCAAGTATAAAAATTAATAACGCTTCAATTTTATGTTTGCAGTCTTCTCAATCCTTTAAGTTTTTATTAGGCATTTGACTTTATACTCAATTTTGTTAAAAACCTTACATGGAAAATTGGGCACTGCAAACAAACAGGGAGGGAGGAAGAAAAACAAAAGAACAGTATCATTTATAAAAAGATAAACAGAATTTTTATAATGTAAATGTATAATTAAAATATGAATATCTAATCAGCTGATAAATAATTAGGGATAGTGCAATATTCATGTATGAATGCAGTTAGTGCAGAGAAGATACATTTGAAATTTTGCTTTTAGTTGTCTTAAATTTGTCACATCAGCTGTGCATAGTAGAATTGTGGCAAATATCAACAGTTATTAGCAACTACATAGCAAGTTTAATCAGTCATCATGCATTTTGTACTTGGCTTAGAGTGATATTTCTGAATCTTTCCTTTCTGGCTTTAACTTTATTGTGAACCATTTAAAATCATAATTAAAATATAGGCTTAGTTACCGGTATATATATAAAGTTCTGTGTGTTTCTAGCTAACAATAATTCATATGAGGCCCCGTTTATTGCTCCAAACAATATGACATCCTGCTGTTACATAAAAATGAGTCAGTTTTCAATGCCTTGATAATTATATGGAATTAAGGAGAAAAAGAGCTTGTGAAACTGAGGCTAATGGTTGAATTTGCTGCAGGATGAATTTGCTTATACACATCATGGTATACAATGATTGGCCATTACCAGTGAATGCAACTAATAAATTAACAGATGTAAACATATGTAACCTTGTGTTACTTATTCTTAATTTTTCACTATTGCATTTCCAAAACTTTTGTTCAAACAGGGCTTACCACTGACTTCTGACATAAAGGACATTGACAACTTGGTGAGACTTTCAGGCAGAATTGAATGTGAAAGTCCTAATAGACATCTCTATGACTTTGTTGGAAATATTAGACTAGACAGCCATGGGTATGCAAACTTTGAGTACAATTTCTTTTATCTTCTTTTTAAAATCTATAAAAAGTAAAATATTGATTGATATTGGTGGAAATAATATTTTTGTTGCTGCGTTTTAATAAAAAAAAAATGACCATGAGGACGTTGCAACAGTCCTAAGTGTGAAAAATGGTCGTAAGTCACTTTTTCCAGTGCTGTTATAACTTTGAACCATCACTAAGTAAACTGTTGTAAGTCAAGGACTACTTGTATCTCCTTCCCCAAAGAGCTTGTGCAAAACAAAAATAAATTTGTAAAACAAATTGTGAAACAATTGGCACATTCATTTAGAATGTTTCAAATGTCTTAAGTTCAGACCAAAGGAAGCTTGAAACATTTTGAAACTTCCACTATTTATGGTAACTCAAAACAAACCAGTTGCTTTCTTAATTTTCCAGCTTGGAAGCAAGATAGTCAATGATAAACAAAACTAAGTAGTAACTATCATGCAATGTTCAGAAAAATTGGCGGAGTAGATTATTATAAGTATTTTTATCGCCTACTGTAGAAGCAATACTTAAAAACATTTCTAAAGCCTGAATGTTGCTTTCACAAGCAGCAAAGAACTGAACCCAGAAATGAAGAAATGGGAAATATATGCTCATGAATCCACAGGAAAAATCTATTAGCTTGAGACCTTGTTCTATGCAGGCACAGCATACTTGGCAGTTATGCAACAAACAAACAAACAAAAAAGCAGCACAATTGTGGATTTGTCAGCTCAAATGCTCAACAAATATAACAATGCATCTATTATTCACGTATACAACACACATTTTTTGTATTTGGCTGTTTGCTGGAAAAGCTCAACAACCATATCAGCGGAATATCTCTAAATGGTCATGCATCATGCACATTTTTGTAAGTGGCACTCTGTCCATAAAAACACAACAGGAATTATCTATAGATGGCCATGGACGATGCACATTTTTGTGTTTGCCCACAAAAGAAAACAGGAAGCACACAGCAAATACCTAATCCACAACATTATGTTACAATCCATGAACTTTTAAGAGATTTAACAGATAATCAAAGTTGGAAGGGATCTTGTAGGTCATCTAGTCCAACTCCCCACCCAGGCAGGAGACCCAACACCATTTCTGACAAATGGCAGTCCAGTTTAACTTTAACCTTAGACTGCCTGCTATTGACCTCACCCCTTTCCTAAGAGGTCTGTAGGGGGCACGCATTAGCGCACCAATGTGCCTACCGTCCCTGTCCTATTGTGTCTTTTATTTTTCTTATATGTATCCACATATTCATAACTATGTTTTTACTTATATCTATTATCTTGTAAACAATTGACAAACCAAATAAAATAAAAATAAGTAAATAAATAAATTTCTTCTTGGAAGTCTCCAGTGATGAAGGTCCCACAACTTCCGAGGGCAACTTCTGTTCCATGGGTTGATCGTTCTCACTGTCAGAAAGTTTCTCCTTATTTTCAGGTTGAATCTCTCCTTGTTCAGTTTCCATCCTTAATTTTCATTTCATATATTAACTTATTAACTTAATTTTCATATAAAAGAATTTAATAGCAATAAACATAACCTGGATGTACAAAATGGCCTAGACTCTGAGAGATGTGGTTAATGCCATATTCTCTATTCCCTTTAACTAGTTCCGCTCAATACTAACTGAGGTTAAACTTTGCCTACAATTCAAGTCTCTGTGTCAAAAGGGTGTTTGTTTGTTTTTTTAATATTACATGCAGGAGATTTATGTTTTATGTTGGAAATGGTTTGTGTATCCTGATTTCCCATTTGGTAGAAATGTACTTAAAATCTAATGTTAAGAAATTAAGAAAGAGGCAAGCAAAGTTCAGCTGATTCTGGCATAGGTTCCAGGCCATCCAAAGTCAAGTCTTGAATTGCAGAAGATTTTCCTCTCAATGGGTTCAGCAGCATTTTAATATCTGGATGATTTCTGCTAACGCACAAAACTGCTCATTGAAGGAAGAACCAAAGGGGAGACAACATAGTATATCAGGACTTCCAGTACAAAAATGGCTAGCACCTTGATTTTATCAGCAGCACAAAGAAGTCAAGCCCTTTCGCAAATTAATCACTGACAGCAAATAAAGATCAAAAGCTAAACTGAAAAGCTTTTTATACTACTGTTACTAATGATACAAGAGGCGTTATTGAGTCATATGTATTACCTCTTGTCTTTTTCACTCTTAAAAAAAACATCCCTAATGAAGAAGAAGAATGGTGGGGAGTATCATGTGACCTCTATTAAATCAGGATGTGACTCAATTTTGGATGCAATGATCACTTGCAATGATTGACAGGACTATAAAAATATTAGTACAAAATAGCAATTTGGATACATAAAATGCGAAGAGAAACATAATAAAATTATGCTCTTATTAATTATGTTCTTCTTGTTAATACCCCCATTAAAAAGTCTTAAAGTTAAATATGCCTAAGAATTTCCCAGAAAAAAAACCCCATCTGTTTCTATATTAAGGTTTCTGAAGTAGTTAGCGTAACTTAATTTTTACCCTCTTCTCTTTTAGGACTGTCCCACTGGGGCCTGACCAGATTCTTCTGCGTGGTGCTCAGCTCAGAAATACACAGTGGGTTCATGGAATCGTGGTTTATACAGGACACGATACAAAACTTATGCAGGTTTGTCTCTCAACCAAGAATAACCTTGTATGTTAAAGACCTTTGGATCTTCTGCTCTATGTTTATGCCAGAATGGACAGGAGCAAAAGGCGCCTGGTTGGATAATAAATTAGAAGCATGGCCGTATGGGTAGTCCTCAACTTACAACAGTTCATTTAGTGACTGTTCAAAGTTAACAACATCACTGAAACACAATTGTTGCAACATCCCCGTGGTCACATGCTCAAAATTCAGGTGCTTGGCAACTGACTCATATTTATGATGGTTGCAGCTTTTCGGGGGGTCATGAGATCTCCCTTTGCAACCTTCTGACAAGCAATGGAGAAGCCAGATTCACTTAATAACCATGTTACCAATGAAACAACTCCAGTGATTTGCTTAACAATTCTGGCAATAAAGGTCATAAAATGGGGCAAAATTCATTTAACTGCCTCAGCAACAAAAATTTTCGCCTCCAGTGTGGTCATAAGTCAAGGACTACCTGCGTAAATGAACACTTAACACCTTGGACTTGCTATACAGATAAAAAAAATAGTTGGCCATCATTATTGGGTAAATATGTTGGTATCATTTGACACATATCAGGGTTATATCTTTGGGTTTCTCAGTTCACTCGAGAAACATGGCTCATAAATTAATAAATCAAAGTATGCATTTATTTTACTGTCAAATTAAATCAGTAGTAATTTATAGGAATCCCATGGTACATAAAAGACAGTCAAGCTTCTTATCACATGCATTTCAATATTCGTTAATTTTTAAAATGCCAGAACACTAATTGCTACAAAAATCTAATATAGCTCTCTTTTTAGCATTTATTTTAACAGTAGTTTCTATTGTTTCCTATTGATACTTCAAATGGAAGGTATTACCCAAGTTAAAACTGTACTGTGTTTTTCAAGCCTTTATAAAATAAGCTATATCATTCATTGACATGAATATTGAAAATGATTAATCCAAGCATGAAAATGTCCTTAGAAAGTAAAGAAAAACCAAAATAGCATATGAATGTCATATTTATTTTTGGACCCTCCTTTTGATCCACAGAACTCAACAAGCCCACCTCTTAAGCTGTCTAACGTGGAAAGGATCACAAATATACAAATTCTGTTTTTGTTCTGCATTCTTATTGCCATGTCTCTGGTTTGTTCCATTGGTGCAGCTATATGGAATCAAAAGCACGAAGGGAGAGACTGGTACATCAGCCTAACCTGTAAGCCCTTAAAACAAGTGTATTTTTCCTGCCATAATGATACCTATCTTACTTTATGTCTACAAAATAAAATAAGTGCATTATACATCTTTGTATTTATACCTGTTTAAAACAGTATTATGGTTAATATTGACTAAAGATTTTTGATAATTTTTTTAATAACTTTTTTTTGTAACTTCTTAAAATTGCACACATAAAATTGTGTGTGTGAACTTGCGTAATCATATACAAATTCACCAGAAGACATATTTGTCCAGGTTCAAATTAAAAATTATGTGAAACCTTGTACAGTAGTTGCATTTCATGCATTATTTCAAAGAGTCTAAATGAATAGGATAGAATAGAATTCTTTATTGGCCAAGTGTGATTGGAAGGAATTTGTCTTTGGCGCATAAGCTCTAGGTGTACATAAAGATATAAGTGATAAATCATGATCATAGTCATAAATACATTCATCATGAATCCTAAAATACAACACTTAGTGATAATCATAGGATACTAAATAAGCAATAACATAAATCATGCTAGGAAACCAAATAAAAAACATATTGCATCGTAAAGATGCAACAAAGTTATAGCCATTAGTAGAAAAGGAGATAGGTAATAAAAGGAAGGAGGAGGAGAATAATAGTAATGCAGCCTTACTAAATAGTCTGACAGTGTTATGGGAATTAGTTGTTTAGCAGAGTGAGGGGGAAAACTGTCCTTGTGTCTAATTGTTCTGGTGTGTAGTGCCCTATAGCATTGTTTTGAGGGTAGGAGTTGAAACAGTTTATGTTCAGGATGTGAGGGGTCTGTAAATATTTCCACAGCCCTCTTTTTGACTCGTGCAGGATACAGGTCCTCGTTTGAAGACAGTTTAGTAGCAATTGTTTTTTCTGCAGTCCTAATTATATTCTGAAGTCTGTGTCTGTCTTGTTGGGTTGCAGAACCAAACCAGACAGTTATAGAGGTACAAATGACAGGCTCATTAATTGCTCTGTAGAACTGGATCAGCAGCTCCTTGGGCAGTTTGAGCTTTCTGAGTTGGTGCAGGAAGAACATACTTTATTGTGCTTTTTTGATGAAGTTTTTGACGTTAGATGTCCATTTTAAATCTTGAGATATGATAGAACCTCGAAACTTGATGGTCTCCACTGTTCCTACTTTGTTGTCTAGTATTGTGAGTAGTGGTAGTGTAGGAGGGTTTCTCCTAAAATCTACTATCATTTTTATGGTTTTGAGTGTTTTTAGTTCAAGATTACCACAAGGCTAAATGACTTAAATAGCACCAGCACATGTATGGTGGATTTATACCACACTGTGATCTTAGCAGAGATCCAGTTTAACTTCTATTTTCCAATTTGTTTTTTTGACATCTCTATTCAGATTCCTTTCCAAGGCAAATAATCAGATTCAAGAGCAGGTTTCATAGGAACCAGGGTATTAGGAGACCTTTATATATAGTTTTTTAAATAAACTTAATTAAATAAATGTCTAGAATATTGTACTTTAATGTTATAAATAATGCATGATTTATCTTTGTTCTCCCTGTTTTAACAGATGGTGGAGCTAATAATTTTGGGCTCAATTTCCTGACATTTATCATTCTCTTCAATAATCTAATTCCAATCAGCCTATTAGTTACACTGGAAGTTGTCAAATTTATTCAAGCATATTTTATAAATTGGGTAAATATAAAAATTATTGTGCTATTTGCAGTCCTTTTAATAATTCATTTCAAGAATAGAATATATGTTATTTGATAATATTTGACAATACAGGCTATTTGTTAAAATAGTGCAGATTAAATTGCAGGATAAAATCTCACAAAATGTATTCTTAGATGATTGCAGGCTTTAAATGGTATAGGTCAGGGCTGTCAAACTCCCAGCCCATGGACTGGATGCGCTGGCCACGCCTACACCCGGTTTAGCAAAGGGGGAAAAAGTCCCAATTTGTCATGTGACATCATGAAGACACGAGTTTGACACCCCTGGTATAGATTAATGAAATCCCTTACAACTAAACGTTTTAAGATATGAGCTTGCAAAAACATGTTTACTCCTAATACAAACTACAGATAATCAATAGCTTAATGCATATTCTCAGTGGTAGAAGTCTACACCTGGCTTTATATCAGAAGTATCCCCATCCTATCCTTAATATTCACACATGGAATAAAATTTTGGTAAATGTTTAGTTAATAGCAAGTTCTTGCTTAATGTTTTGCTCAAAACAGATTGCAGCGGAATGTGTGCACAAGTTAATACCCTTTTCAGCTTTTTTATTATTATTTTATTAGGATATTGACATGCATTATGAACTTACAGACACTGCTGCCATGGCACGTACATCCAATCTTAATGAAGAACTTGGCCAGGTATTTTGGGTTGTTTTTTTTTGGGGGGGGGGGGAATCTGTTGTTAATGTGTAATTTTTTAATTTAAATTCACACAATCATCTCCTTTCACTGTCATTTATCTGATGAACGGATAACTTGGTAAAATGTAAATATTCTCTATCCTATGTTTAAATAAATTATGTTTACATTTATCCCCCAAATATGCCCATGTAGAATTCCTGATTCGGGATTTCTGGGAGTTGAAGTCCACAAGTCATAAAAGAGGCCATAGTTGCCCATTCCTGATCTAGGGATTATTCTCCAGAACATGCCAGGGTCTAATGAGATTTATATCAATATCCTAATTCTGAACAGCAGAGCATTTATAAAGAGTCCTACAGATCTGGCAAGAAAAAAAAAGAGCCTAAGGTGCCATTTTTAGCAATGACTCATTACAGGAACCATTCACAAGATATCATAAATATTCTGACTCAGTAAGCAACACTTAACAATTACTTTTTCATCTTTGTATTTTTTAAAACTTCAATAAAATATTATGAAAGAAACAAAAAAGAAAAAGAGTTCCTGGAGATACACCAGCTTTAGGGACACTTCCCAAAAAGAGAGGATGCTATTTACTTAACAGCTGCTGTTAGGTTTAATGTAGAGAGAACATAAATCTTCAAATGATCCTTCTTGAGATCAAAATACTCCTAACTTATAAAGTTGAAAATGGTGCTAAATTCTATGCTGACCGTTTATAGATCTGTTATCTAAACTACCCAATACTCTGTGTGTGTGTGTGTGTGTGTGTGTATACACATATATATTGCTAGCCTTTTCAATACATTGAATAATTTAAGAAATCATGTATTACTACAACATTAATGTATGCTTGATGAAACATATTAATGAACATTTGCCTTCTTCTTTTAAAGGTCAAATACATCTTTTCAGACAAAACAGGTACCTTGACGTGCAATGTTATGCAATTTAAGAAGTGTACCATAGCAGGAATATCTTATGGGTGAGTTCTTTTCTCTTACGTCATTACTGGTTTTATGTACCTTGCTACCTTATTTTAAAAAAAAAATATTGGACATTGGCAATGTCATTAAAATTCTCTCGAAAATCTCTTTAAGATCTTTACGTTAAAAATAAAAAAAGTCTCAAAAGAGAACCAGAAACCTCTGATGCAAGACTAGTTCAGGGACTGCCTTTTAAGTCAGCTTCATCTTTTTAGCCGTGGCGTTTGAATTATCAAACTGGGTATTTTCCACGGATGGTTTTTCACTTAAACTTTAGCAACCTCCGTGGTGCTCTTTCCTTGGGAGCCACTGATTGTCAGATAGTTAATTATTAAAAGTAAAGATACAGAAGACTAAAATACTAACATACTAATACAGGTAGTCCTTGACTTCCAACAGTGACTGTTAAGTGACCGTTTGAAGTTACAGCGGCACTGACAAACGTGACTTCTGACTGTTTTTCACACTTAATGACCGTTGCAGCATCTCCATGGTCACATGATTTATACTCGGATGCTTGACAACTGCTTCATATTTACGACAGTTGCAGCATTCCAAGGTCAAACTTTCCGGCAAGCAACGTCAACAGGGAAGCTAGATTCACTTAAGAACCATGCTACTAAGTCAACAACTGCAATGATTCACTTAACAGATCTGGTGAGAAAAGTCACGAAATGGGGCAAAACTCACTTAACAAATTTCTCACTTAGCAACATAAATTTTGGGCTCAATTTGTGGTCGCAAGTCAAAGATGACCTGTACTAAAAGTCTTCGGGATAATGGAAGTTAAAAGACAGTGCAAAGAATGAGCTCCATTCAAAATGCATCTATTCCAGGGGTTGTCAAACTTGACAGCTTTAAGACTTGTGGACTTCAACTCCTAGAATTCCTTCCCAGTCATGTCAGCTCAGGAATTGTGGGAGTGTGAAGTCCACAAGTCTTAAACTTGCCAAGTTTGAAGACTCTTGCTCTATAACAGGGGTCTCCAACCTTGGCTCCTGGAAGCCTGGCGGACTTCAACTCCCAGAATTCCACAGCCAGCTTTGCTGGCTGTGGAACTCTGGGAGTTGAAGTCCGCCAGGCTTCCAGGAGCCAAGGTTGGAGACCCCTGCTCTATAAGAACACCTGCACACTTGCATTTATTGGATTTTCAAAAGGTACGATAAAAACTGGAACCTAAAATTTCAGTGCTGCAGATTTTGAAGTATGTGACTCCTCCCAGGGCACCTCCCTCCTTCCTCTTCCCTTATAATGCCATACCTGGCTGTGCCTTGTCCTCGTGTTTAAAACCTCCTCCTTCCCTTTCTTTGCTGGCTGGGGAATTCTGGGAGTTGAAGTCCACAAGCTTTGAAGTGGCCAAGATTGGACACCCCTGCTCTACAGTTGCTGGAGCTACATGCTTGAGTTATGTAAGGCAGGCCGTGCACTCCAGGACCTTAACAAAGTAGGATTCCAAATAACATGGATAACTTTTAAAAAAAAAAAAAACTTACAGTTTCAATTACATGAGGGGATCACTAGATCAGTTGTGGGGGGTTTTTCCTTTGCTTTAATTTCTCTGTGATGAGCTTCAAGCCTTCCTTAGCTTTCTTAGCTATTTTTCTGTGTTCTGCCTTCTTTACATTTCATACAGCCATTCTCCTGAATCCGATGAATTTGGCTGTACTTTGGATGAGTGGTAAGCACTAATTTTTGCTGCTATTTCTTTTCTACTCACAATGATCTATAACTATTATTAACATACTGAAACTGGGTGTATATAGAGAATTTTGAAACAGTACCTTCAAATAAACATTTCCATCTGTTGAGAAGTGGAATTCAACTCCTCAATTGCAAAGAAAACTTATTGTTCATCCCTTTTTTTAGACTGAGTAAGCTTTACTGAACATTACTTTACTCAAATATAAATAATCTGGTTTTAAAATGTTCATTTTCGAATTATTAGAGTACTGTACTACAGTATGGTCTTACAACATTATCAAAAATATCCATATATGTTCATCAAAACTCAATCTCTGAGTCTAGGAAAACACTTTGTTATCAGAGACTGACTTGGTTTTTAATCTGTGGGTAAAAGGTTTGGTTTTGATGTGATTCATATGAGTAAATTAATTAATATTTCCTTCATTTCATTCTGTATATCATCATCTTGTATTGAACCCAATTCAATATGTTTTACTACATAGTTGATCAAACTATAAGTATGTGGATGAAGGATAATTAAAATGTAAGCTGCCTCCTTAAGTACAAATTATTGTAATTATTAAACATGGTTACTTCAAAAAAGATATAAACAGAATCTAAATGATTTATACTTAATGAAGCTACATTGTTTTGGTTTTTTTATTGTAACTACATGAGCCATGTTTTCATTTCTTTCACTTTTATTTTTAGGCAGAGTCCACAAGCAAAGGAAGAAAAAACATTTAGCGACCCATCATTACTGGAAAACCTGCAAAACAAACATGTAAGATGCAGAAATAAGGCGACGCAAAATAAATAACTTCAAAGCTTACATAAAATAGGAGGAGGAAGGGGTCTTAATGTATGTGTGTCATCTTGAGTTACTTGCAAAGTAATAAAAGCAGGATAAAAATCTTAATAAAATAAATATAGAATAACAGAGTTGGAAAGGACCTTGGAGGTCTTCTAGTCCAACCCCCATGCACAAGCATCTACCATTTCAGACAAGTGGCTGTCCAGTCTCTTCCTAAAAGCCTCCAGTGATGGAGCATCCACAACTTCTGGAGGCAGGTTGTTCCACTGGTTAATTGTCCTCACAGTTAGGAATTTTCCCCTTCATTCCAGGTTGCTTCTTCCCTTGGTTAGTTTCCATCCATTGCTTCTTCTGCCTTCAGGTGCTTTGGAAAACAGTTTGAACCTTCCCCCCTCTTTTTTGTGGCAGCCTCTCAAATATTGGAAGACTGATATCCTGTCTTCCCTGGTCGTCTTTTCTGTAGCCGAGGATTTAACTCATTTCACCCACTAGCCCTTCTCTTCTTTAAACTACCCTATTCCCACAACCATTCGTCATATAATTTAGCCTCCAGCCTCCTAATCATCTTTGTTGCTCTTCTCTGCACTCTTTCTAGAGTCTCCACTTTTGTATTTATTTATTTATTTATTTATTGCATCGTGGTGATCAAAACTGAACTAATTCCTGATGATCAGAAGAGTTAACAATATTTATTTCCTCTTAAGGGCTCACAAAGTAGAGTTTTGATTTGCATTAAAAACAGGTCTGTAATCAAGAAGAGAATGGAGCACTGATCATAACCTTTTTTCTACTACTATCCCTTTTCTTCAGTAAGCACCTGATTTTTATATGTAAAGAAAATGTATATCTTTTCTTTCTCTCTTTCATTTTCCCTGCCATTTTGTTTCTCCTAGGTGAATGCAGGTTTATTTTTTTTTAAAAAAACAAATGTTTTTATTTGTATACAGCTATTTTGCACTTGTTTGTCTGTACATACAATTTTTAATTCTAGAACAATTCATTCTACTGTTTTCTGTTTTTCAGCCAACGGCCCCTATCATTTGTGAGTTTTTGACAATGATGGCAATTTGTCACACAGCTGTCCCAGAAAGAGAAGATGACAGAATAGTTTATCAAGCGGCATCTCCAGGTAAGGCTTATGCGGCACCATAATCAATCGCTTTCAACTAAATAAAGTTGAACTGCTTTACGTTTAATAACGTGCTAAAAGATATATGGACATCGAACGGATGGATTAGCCTGGAGTTTATTGTAAAGAGGATGCATTGCTAATTGTAGGCTGAACATTATCCTCAGAAGGATTATGGGTTGCTTGGGCTTTTTATAAGGGCTTGCCGCGCACCAAGTCATGCCTATAATAGGCTTTGTAGGATTTCCTCATGCAATGTAATGTGAAGAGAATGAATTCGTACCGGTTTAGTTCAGCAATGCATGCCCATAATTTACACCCATAATTACACCGATCATCGGAATAACAGACTGCTCTGGACAGAAGATCCTGATCTTCAAAAGCCTACATGAAAAGTCTTTGATTATATCTACGCCTGTGTTCCTTGGAGGTTAGAGATAGGGGAAGTAGCCACCACTCTTACTTTTATATGTCTTTGCCATCCCCTTTCCGTTTTCCACTCCTGGTAATTTTTCTAAGGGAATTTATTTTACACACACCTTGTCAACTCATATTTCTATGGTCTTTTTCGAGTTGCCAATAGAAAGGGAGGGAGGGGAGGGGTTTTGAAAGAGCAGTGCAGCAGCTTGCAAAACCAAAAGTGCTGAAATAGTTTTTCACAGATAGTAACTAGGTGACTGAAGTTTCCGCTGTGCAAAATTCTAACTGGAGAGCACAATTGATGATGCCACCCGGGGATGGGGGGAAACCAGGGTCAAGGGATGACAATGAATTATGTGTCTCAGAGTCAGCTACACCCAGGCAGTGCCGGCATGTTAACTTCCAATAAATCCTTTTGAAGTTTTGGAAGTTTGGCTCGAGATTCATGATTTAAATGGGGGTAGTTGCCAGAATCCTGACACACCAGTGATAGGAAACTTGGGGAAATGGAAGTGGGCAAGCAGGCTCCATTAGTGAATTTAAGGTAGTTCTTGACTTACAACCAGTTTGTTTCGTGACTGTTCGAAGTTACAACGGCACTGAAAAAAGCGACTTATGTCCGGTTTTCACACTTACAACCATTGTGACATCCCCATGGTCACGTGATCAAAATTCAGCTGCTTGGCAACTGAATCATGAGGGTTGCCGTATCCCGGGGTCACGCGATCACATTTTATGATCTTCTGGCAAGCCAAGTCAATGGGAAGGAGCCAGCTTCATTTAACAACCATGTTACTAACTTAACAGTGGTGGCAAGAAAGGTTGCAAAATGGGGCCAAACTCATCAAACAAATGTTTCACTTGGCAACATAAATTTTGGGGTCGTAAGTCGAGGACTACCTGTTGATTGATTGACCAGCCACTGCTCTGGTTGTATTTAGGGGCCCAATTTTTAATGTTGGTTATTACTACAATCACCTTTTTGGGCTGTCACCAGGGACCCTCTTCTCACAAACAAAATTCTTGCGGTGATATAAGCCGCTTATGGGTTGCCTTTTCCCACAAGATGAGCAGCATATAAATTTAATAACTAGATATGTAAGAGGTATAAGAGCATTATTAATAAAGGGGGGGAACACTACAAACAAATATGTTCGGGATGCAGTGGCTAAGACGCTGAGCTTGTTGATCAGAAAGGTCGGCGGTTTGAATCCCTAGCGCCGCGTAATGGAGTGAGCTCCCGTACCTTGTCCGAGCTTTTGCCAACCTAGCAGTTTGAAAGCATGTTTAAAAAATGCAAGTCGAAAAATAGGAACCTCCTTTGGTGGGAAAGGAACAGCGTTCTGTGCGCCTTCGGCATTTAGTCATGCTGGCCACATGACCACAGATACATCTTTGGACAGCGCTGGCTCCTCAGCTTTGTAATGGAGATGAACACCTCCCCCTAGAGCTGGAAATGACTAGAACGTATTATGTGCAAAGGGAACTTTTACATTTACCTTACAAATATATTTAATGAAATCACTAGGAGTCAAGTTGATTTGAAGAATTAACTTTTAACTACTCTAGCCTATACCCCTGGGATGTCTGTTAGTCTGCCATACATTGAGATCAACTAAGCTTGGCCAGACTCTGCCATTTGCTAGGCTATCATAGTTTGTTGTTTTCAAAAGAGACTATATAGGAAAAAGTTGGTGGATTTTTTTAGCTACACATTTTAACTATACAAACATAAAAATATATTCGGACATTGCGATGCTTCCCAACAGTTCTTGTACTGCTCGGAAGCAATTAATTGATATTTTTGAAAAGAAAAAAAACGGAAGAAGCGATAACAATAACGCAAGATAACTGAAGTGGAATTCCACGATCCTATTTCATTCCCCCATCAAATTATATGAGCTATGATAAAAAAAGTCATCTTGGGAAGCATTCTTAAATTATGAAATGTGCTTCTTTTTACTTGGGAAAAAATGTAGCGGATATTATATTTGAATGAAATGAAATTGCGTATGAATAAAATGAAGATGAAAAATCTAATTTCTGGTGGTCAAAACAGTAAACATATTGTTTTTAGTTTATTGTTCTTATTGATTTGGCAATGAAAAATAATAGTGGATATTTTGTTACAGATGAAGGAGCATTAGTCAGAGCAGCTAAGCATCTCCATTTTGTTTTTACTGGAAGAACGCCAGACTCTGTCATTATAGAATCTGTAAGTGGATTAAATTAGTAAACTGTAAGGGTATTATTTTCTCAGTAAAAAAAATATTGAGAAATTAGAAATGCCTTTGAAATTGTAACGTGTTGCTTCCCCCCTCCCAGCTAGGTCAAGAAGAAAGATACGAATTGCTGAACGTGTTAGAATTTACAAGGTAATTACATCGGTTTTTTTAGCAACTTTTATTTTTCTGTCTTTTGCTTTCCTAATCCCTTAAAAATATTAACAGTTTTTCGATTCTTCCAGTTCTAGAAAAAGAATGTCTGTGATTGTGCGTACACCATCCGGAAAATTAAGACTCTACTGCAAAGGAGCTGTAAGTTGTCACTCTGTTGTTATTATTATTTTTATTTTTTTCAAATGTAAGTTTCTGAAACTTGACTGTCGGTGGTATTTTCTCAAGGAAGATTGTAAGGAATAAACAGATAGTGACTTATTTAGACATGCCACTTTCTTCTACTCTTTCCCCCCCCCCCCCCCGCAATACTAGTAAAAACAATAGAACCAATGTTTTGTAATGACACCACTGTGTCCATAGGGTGAAGAGTGGTAGGTCTCAAACATTGTTTCCCAGAAACCATTGGGATTTACACCCACTAGTACTTTCTCTACGACCAGATTATTATTACCTTTATTGTCAGAGTACTACATGTGTACAATGCGATTGGCTAAGCCTCCCTTCGTGCACACACAACTCACAAGACAGAAGTCCCTAACCCAGTCCCAATCTTATTACACTATGTAACCTTGTTGCACAATGCACCGGCCCCGCAAGTCTATCATACTACGTTGACATGAAGTTATTTCCCATTCAGGAGTCTGACAGCCCACAGGTAGAAACTGTTCTTCAGCCTGTTGGTGGGGCTGGCTATGCTTTTCTATCTCCTATCAGATAGTAGGAGAGTGAAGAAGTGCTGACCGGGGTGTGAGTCATCCCTGATGATTTTCCTCACTCTTCTAAGGCAGCAAGCCCTATGGAGGTCATCTAGAGGTATCGGGACAGCTCACGATGTTTTGTGCTACAATGTTTTATACATTAAGGGGCACCTGACTTGCTATCCCATCTTCTAACCCCGATGTGTACATAAAAACCCAGAGCTTTGTCTCCTGGTCCTTAGATGGACTCAAAATTCATAGTACTTCTGAGTTTCTATAGGTGTCTTCACTAAATCTGTGCAATTTTTATCCTATGGCTGAGATTTGTTTTATATTTCTCTTAAATTATCTTCCATACTTCCATTGTTCTGTCTGTTTCCCTATCCTGTTATTATGTGAATGTCCTATTTTTTCAGCCTCTCTTCTTGGAACCATTTTATTATTATTATTTCTATTTTGTGTTCCGGTATCTGCGTGCTTCCTATTTAGTCTCATCCTCTCTCTCGTGTCTGTCTCATTGTTTCCTTTCTCTTCGGTTCTTAACACATTCTTGGCTGAAGCCAACAGAGGGAACGCTTCTGCCTCTTGTTGGCTTCTTTTTAAGCTGAGGAAGGTGTATAGTTGTATCCTTTTTTTTCAGTTTTAAAGGCAGAAGGAAATGCCTCCTTTCTGATGGAGAGAGGGGAACACCTCTTCAAAGTCTGGTTTTACCCTACCGCGATTTCAGTTTTATGCCTGCCCCTTTTGTTTGTTTCTTTAACACAGGGTGTTCAACCTTGGCAACTTGTGGACTTCAGCTCCCAGAATTGACAGGCTGAGGGATTCTGGGAGTTGAAGCCTGTTTTAGCCCATCCTTGGATCCAATTCTTGGATACAGTGCTGAGGGAATCCACCATAATTTAAGAGAAGATAACCTGACCACCAGAAGATTCTAGCTTTTTTCTGTTTCTCTGGGCTCATTTTTCATTTGGATAAGATGAATAACTGCATCTTCTCCACACACAGACTCTTACACCTGAAACACAACTGCCCTGTGTGTGTGTGTGTTACACAAAACTACCAATGAGGAAACAGATAGGGGAAGGAAGGAGCACAAGCATTGGCCATTACCCCTGATTCTTTTTCCTTCCTTTCTTGCATAAACAAAATCAAATTTTATTCAAAGAAAAGAAATAGATAAAAGCAAACATAAAAGTTTTATTTACTTACAATGCACAAATACTCAAAGTTAAAGAAAAGATGTATGTTCCAGAGGTGTCCAACTCCAGGGAAAGCAACAACTGGTAAATTGTTTTTTAAAAAAACTACACACAACTTAAAACTAATAGAAATGAAGTATAATATACTCCACCCAGACCACCAGATGGTGCTGTTCCATCAGCATTCAACTCAGAGCTCTTACAGAGCTCCAGTTTTCTGAAAGAAAAAAATGCTTAATTTAAAGCCTAAAGATTCAATTCACAATCCAAAATACATCACTCATAATTCTGTGCTCAGTGCAGAGCCAAAAACACAGGAGACAATTTTATACGTATGTTTTTTGTATGTAAATTGTATTTATTTGATGTACACTGCCGTATTCGGGTAAACAACTCTTAAAAATAAAAGTGTTTTAACTGATGCCTGCACGTTTATACATTCAGTTCATAGTTCAAAATCCAGTAAAAATTGTAAAGGGTTGTTACATACAGTATTGTTTTCAATCAGTCTTTGCATTAATATAAATATACAGAGGGGTTGTTTTTTTTTGGGGGGGGGGTTGGCTACATAGTGGTGATTTAAAAAAAAAAAAAACTGTTTCCTTAATGCTAAATTTTGCTAATTTTTAAAAGGAAAATGGGATATGCATTTTAATTAAATAATAATTAACTGTAATAGTACACATTAAATGGCATTTTTGTTAGAGAGCCGTGTTGGCGAACCTATGTCACGCATGCTGGAAGTGGCATGCAGAGCCATTTCCCCTGGCACACGAAAGGTTGCCCGGAAGTGATCCATTGCGCATGCGCGCGCCGCCGCCTGACAACTGATTGGCGGGTATCTGTCATGCATGCACAGGGGGCAGGGGGGACAGCACGCATTGCCTTCTGGGACAGGCACATGAGCGAGTGCAAGCAAATGTGTGCGCAATAATCGGAACGGGAGCTGAAAAAGGCTAGCCACCACTGTTACAGCGTATCATTTTCTGGCCTAGTTTTGCTTTTTATATTTCTTTAATGCTCAAAAAATAGATTCTTGTTCACTATTGTTAATTATTACTATAGGACACAGTTATTTGTGATCGTCTAGCTGAAAATTCAAGATACAAAGAAATTACCTTGAAACATTTAGAGCTGTTTGCTACTGAAGGTGAGTACACTATTACTGTTTAATTATAACAGCACAGTAATAAATAATTGCATACTAATAATAAAATAAATAGATGATGATCGACAATTAAAGAGCCACGGTGGCTCAGTCGTTAGAGTGCCATACTTCAGGCTACTTCTGCTGAACACTGGCTGCCAGCAGTTTGGCAGTTCGAGTCTCACCAACTCAAGATTGACTCAGCTTTCCGTCCCTCTGAGGTGGGTCAAATAAGGACCCAGATTGTTGGGGGGGCAAGAGGCTGTAAAATGCTTAGAGGGGGCTGTAAAAGCACTGTGAAGCAGGATATAAGTCTAGTCCTTCCTTCCTCCCTCAGTGGTTAGAATGCAGTATTGCAGGCTAACTCTGCCAATTGCCAGCAGTTCAATCCTGACCAGCTCAAGGTTGATTCAGCCGTCCATCCTTCTGAGGTGGGAAAAATGAGGACCCAGATTGTTGGGGGCAAGAGACTAACTGTAAACCGCTTAGGGAGGGCATTAAAGCACCATGAAGCGGTATATAAGTCTAAGTGCTATTGCTATCGCTACTTTAAAACCTTACTTCTGTTTTTTCAGCTAGTACAGTGCAGATTAGAAGTTTTATTTTCTTTTAGCCCCAATAAACCCTGCCTTTTGCTTAATTTCTGTATACTTAATTAACTCTCACCTGTCAACAAGCAATTGAAAAGCATCACGTACAACCTGTGATGTTGCTTCTTTGAAAATGTCAAAATGACATTTAAGACAGTAAGCCAGGCATCTAAATTTTGATCACGTGACCAGGGGGATGTTGCAGAGGTGATAAATGTTGGAAACGGCCGTATGTCCCTTTTTTCAGTGCCATTGTAACTAAACAGACTAAATCGGTCATTAAATGAACTGTTGTAAGTCAAGGACTACCCATATTGCAGTTCTTGTTGCTGGTTTAAAGATCCAGAAAATTCAGACAGAATTTCCATTTTGGAATTCTGATTGCAAGCTTCTCCAAAAAAAAAAGAAATAAAAAAAACTCTTTTTTTGCCTATAATCTGCTTGAATCCAAAGTTCCAAACTTATAGAGAAGTAATAGTTATGGACCATTTTGTGGCTGTTCCTGTAGGTCTGAGAACCCTCTGTTTCGCTGTGGCTGAGATTACAGAAAGTGATTATCAGGAGTGGCTGAACGTGTATCAAAAAGCTACAACCTCTATCCAAAACAGAGCTCTGAAACTTGAAGAGAGTTATGAACTAATTGAAAAAGTAGGTGTTGCTTAACTTTATGCAATGAATTTTACTGAGATCCTGGTTAATTGTATGTAGATTTTACTATAAATTAACATTGTAGTTTAGCACTGATTGAATACATTTTTAAAAAGGGGGGTTTAACCTCATATTTTCAGACTTCTCGATCGAAAGGTCTCTAATAGCTTAAAAGTAATTGATAAGAAGCTTCTAAGCATGATTAGAAAGGGAAGTTTGAGAATTTAAATTGTCATTTAAAAAGCACCAACCATAGTCGCAAGCAAAATGGTTATCTCTCGTTGCTCAATATCCAGCAGAGAAGACTGCATTGTGTCATTGTCACAAGGAGCAATTGTTTGGAGCTCATTTCCATTTTTTCTCTCGTGTGTTTTTTCTGAAGAATCTCCAGTTACTTGGCGCTACAGCCATAGAAGATAAGCTTCAAGATCAAGTGCCTGAAACCATCGAAACACTCATGAAAGCAGATATCAAAATTTGGATTCTTACTGGAGACAAGCAAGAGACAGCTATTAACATTGGTAATATGTTAAATCGAGTTGATAAACTTAAACATATGTGTATATTTAAATAATTGAAAAAAAAATGCATGTTTTCTTTGGGAATTATTCAGGATTTCCTTTGATTACCGTATATACTCGAGTATAAGTCGACCCGAATACAAGCCGAGGCACCTAATTTAACCACAAAAAACTGGGAAAACTTATTGACTCGAGTATAAGCCGAGGGTGGGAAATGCAGCAGCTACTGGTAAATTTCAAAAATAAAAATAGATACCAATAAAAACTTTCACTAGGACAGTTGAGAATAAGTTTGATGTTCACAATTTCCTCTTTGAAAGAGACCAGTAAATAGGGAACAAGAAGATGAAGAAAAAGAAGTGTGTTTTTTCACACTGAAGTGAACAAAAATGGCATCATAGGAACAGGCTTATTCTCAGTCCAAAGGTTTGTTTCTGATTTCTTCCCTGATTTAAGGAAAATTTGGGAAACGATCTCACTATCATGAAAGGTTTAATTGATTCACTAACCCAAAAGATGATGATGATGACAGTGATAGGCAGGAGTCACTCTCTCCCTTGTAAGAAAAAACCAAGAGCCGTTCTTATGATATCTCTCTCTCTCTCTCTCTCCCCCCCCCCCCAATAAAGTCAAGCCCTTTCCAGCACACGCGCGCGATCCACCACCGCCCCTTTGCACCTTGCAAATGCAAAACCCCAGGGTTTTTGCATTTGCAAGGTGCAAAAGCGGCGGGGGCAGATCGCGCGCGCATGCTGGAAAGGGCTTGACTTTATTGGGGGGGGAGAGAGAGAGAGAGAGAGAGAGATCATAAGAACGGCTCTGGGTTTTTTCTTGCAAGGGAGAGAGTGACTCCTGCCTCCCACTGTCATCAACATCTTCTTCTTTTGGGTTAGTGAATCAATTAATTTGGGAAATGATCTCACTATCAGAAAACAACGCGAGCTGCCACCACCACCTCCTCCTCCCCCTCCTCCCAAGTGGACTGAAAGCAGCTGGAGCTGAGGAAATGAAGCTGAGTGGAGCCGAAGCAACCTCGGCTCGCGTTGTTTTCTCAGCCTAGAGAAAGGGGAAGGGGGCTCATCTGGACCAAGGGTGAGTCTTCCCCTCAGTTTCCCCTGAAGGATCTTCTGTCGCTTTTGCCTTCTCCCTATATCTTCCCTCTGTTAAAATCCCCACACACACACACACACACACACACACACACTTATTTTCGGTTGGATAGATTTCATGTCTGAGCATTCTCACATGGCGGTGGGTCTTCCCCCCCAAAAAAACAGTTAAAAAAAGAAAAAACAATATATCCTCAAGCGAGAACTTTTCTGCTTCCGATTACCCCCATGCTTAAAAGTTGCAAAGGAAACATGGAAGCAGGGAAGCGGCTGCCCAGCTTCGGAGCTCCACACCATTTTTTTTTCAGAGGGGAATCTGACTCGAGTATAAGCCGAGGGGGTTTTTTTCAGCACAAAAAATGTGCTGAAAAACTCGGCTTATACTCAAGTATATACAGTATGTTTTTCTGATAACTAGAGGAAAGGAAGAATTGACTATATGAAATCAATTTTGGGTTACTAAAGAAATTGGTTATGTCCCGGTATTCACATAACTCCAGCAATCACAGAATGGAACATAGCAGCAACTAATAAATTATAATTAAGATAAATCTATTATTTATTAAATATATCAATTGGATATATTAATCATCAGTATTGGATACCATTGCTACACATTGATTATGATTACATTTATAAATATATATCATTGATAATAATACACAGATACATGCCGTACTTTAATTAAAATACTTTTGATTAAGCAACCGGTGACAGCTTCTGCCAAGTGATTGTTACCAAGTGCCATAACATTCCCTAGAAAAGTTTTAGCAAGTTTCTGGCTTTTGCCTGCAATACTGGCATATTGTGGCATATTTCTGTTCAATAACTCAAGGTCAAATGGATGTCACATAAAGAATATTGGCATTTTCATTAGCGTGAGAAGTTTTGCAAATCCTTTAGAATTTTCCCTAATCCTAATCCTGCAATTCGGTGACCTACAAATGTGATCTAATCTAATTATAATTAATATAAAAGAAGATTATGCTTAGACAACACACACAAAAGTACATTGAGAAGGGTTCTTTACACAATTTATTTATGGTCTCAGAAACAATAAATTTACTCCTGACTCTTACCTCATTGACTTCAGCTTCTGACACAACTTCCCCTCTTAAAAAATATCTTCCTATAGATTTAGCATATTTTTTTCATATAAAGATAGTGAATGTTGGTTGAATATGTCCTATAAAAGCAAAGCACAGTACTGTGTGTTATTTTGTGTGTTCTTTGTTTACCCGAAACCAAATAGAATTCTCAACTTTCTAGTGTTCACTTTAAATATATATTCCCTCAAGTGGCCTTGAATTTTCCACCAAACCTCCATATAGTAATTTAATGCCAGTTATTTTATCCAGGACACAATATTCTTGCATTTTAATGTCTCAGTGTTAGGAGCTATGTTTATATCTTTATGTGTATGCAATTACAACTTTTAAAAATCCAAACACATTAACATATTTTTTTCCTAATAGGACATTCATGTAAACTCTTGAAAAAAAACATGGGGCTAATTGTCATAAATGAAGGCTCCCTTGATGTAAGTATAATCTAAATTTGTATCAACCGTCTATGTAGGGGGTATATGGTTGGAAGAAGCAGTTGGAAAAAAACATTTTTACTTCTTCAGATCTCAAAATATAGAAAACATGCAATGAAGAAATATTTCTTAAACCCTAGCCTTTGTTCTGCCATGTTTTCAGTAGAATAGAATAACAGAGTTGGAAGGGATCTTGGAGGTCTTCTAGTCCAACCCCCTATTCAGACAGGAAACCCTTATACGTCTTCTGTGCCTCTGGTTTTTAAAAAGAGAACTTGGACAATGTGTTAATGATGGGAACTTTCTTGGCTGCAAAAATATTGTTCATCTATATCACCTGCGCTTCTTTTGAGCTATGGAAGTGAAATGACATCATGTCTGCCTCGTTGCATCAAGAGAGTTTTCCCCGTAGCTCCAAACATGATTGCATTGTATGGAAATGTCTCAATTTGAAGAGAGATCAAGATACATTCTCAGCAAATCCTATGATAGGCATTGGAACAGATACTGGAGTTCTTGAGAAGGAAAGTAATGGTTGCCTTGAATTTAGAAGGCAGAAAAGAGGGTGCGGACAGTTGATCACTGAACTGTATGTAATTATGATTGACAGATTTTTCCTAATAGACATAATTTCAAATTGTTTATTCCTAGCAACTGATTAAAAAAAAAAGACTTCAGCTGCACTAATGTTTCTTTTGTGAGGAAAATGCAAAATACAACGATAATGTTCTTGCAAGTTTGTTTTATTCAAATTTACCAGAAAAAAAAAAGAGATGGATTAAACGACTAGCCTCATCTAGTTGATTTAATCCCCTAGCAAAGCTTTTCAATTGGTTTTAAATGATCCACTGGGTTGTAGAGCTTCATTGGCAAAAGTAATAGAGTTTATTTCTGAGAAATAAATATAGCAGGGGTCTCCAACCTTGGCCCCTGGAAGCCTGGCGGACTTCAACTTTGCTGGCTGTGGAACTCTGGGAGTTGAAGTCCGCCAGGCTTCCAGGAGCCAAGGTTGGAGACCCTGAAATATAGATAGAATATTTGTGCATAGTGTATAAAAAGTGATTAAAGGATTCATATTTTCCAACAAATGCAGTAAATGACATTGATATAGCCCGAACCCAATTAAATAGGAACCTAGTTGTGCAAGCATGTATCAAGTTTCATATAAGAAAGATCACCATTCCTACTTGCCAGCTGAAAACCCTTCTCCCAGGCAAGTGAACTAGCTGTGAACTAAACCGGCTTTTATTTTCTGGCAGTTCTATTTTTCCTATTTTTAATCGGTTCTGAATTCAATCCCAGTTGTTGTTGGATTTTATACCTTTTTTTTAAAGAGCAATTTTAATTGTGCTTTTAATTCCTTTGATAATTATGTTAATAAAGTCGCACAGAATAAAACAAACATCTTAATCGAAGAAGAACCATAGGAACAACAAACAGGCAATGTGTGTGCTTGTTGTGGTATTTTACAGGCAACAAGAGAGACCTTAACCCATCACTGTGGCACCCTGGGTGAGGCTTTCAGGAAAGAAAATGATTTTGCACTAATCATTGATGGCAAAACATTAAAATACGCTTTGACATTCGGTATAAGGCAGTATTTCTTGGATTTGGCTCTGTCCTGCAAAGCTGTCATTTGTTGCAGGTAAATCTTTGTTTGTTTGTTTGCTCATATAATTTAGGCAGTATTCCTCCAAAATATTTTTGGTTCCAGTTGAATTTACAGTATAGTTGTCCAAGCTTATGGGAATTGCGTAATGTCTATGCTGGTGTTAGGCTGCTACCTTTAAAACAAAAAAATAATATTTTAATTAGTATCAGCATTTATTTTTGTTCAATATGTACACAGCTAATCTCTATCCCCTGATGACCATTATTTATGTTTAATAACAATATTGTTTTTCCTTTTTTTCTAGAGTTTCGCCTTTGCAGAAATCTGATATTGTAGAAATGGTTAAAAAACAGGTAAAGGTGGTGACATTAGCCATCGGGGATGGAGCGAATGATGTCAGCATGATACAAACGGCACACGTAGGTGTTGGCATTAGTGGAAACGAAGGCCTCCAAGCTGCTAATTCTTCAGATTATTCAATAGCTCAGGTGAGAATATTAAAGCATTTCATAAGCAGGTGATTGTAAGCATCAAAAGGCGTAAATCTTCCATGTCTTTTTTTCTTTCTTTCTTTCTTTCTTTCTTTGTAGTTCAAGTACTTGAAGAACCTACTTCTGGTCCATGGTGCCTGGAATTACAGTAGAATTGCTAAATGCATTTTGTATTGCTTTTACAAGAATATTGTCCTTTATATTATTGAGGTAAGAATGGCTTTACACAGGGGAGAAAAAAAAACCACCACTCAATCCCCCCTGCCCCCCCCCCATCTTAATTGAAAGGTATGGCTTTAACCATTTCAAACATTCCTTCCTATTTTGATTTATGAAACACAATACAAAGAGAAATTGGCATCGTGTAGGTTTAGTGGCTGCGTGACATGCATTAATACAAATTAAAGCAAAGCCAGGGAATAAATATAATCATAAAGATGTCTTATTTGTTATTTCAGCAAGAATTATTGAGAAATACGTCCTAAAATATTTAGTTTCTTAAAACCTCTTTATGGTGCTATATTTAGGATGTATCCTCATTTATTTAAATGACTTAAAACAAATTGCCACTATACATTGATAAATTACGTCCAGTCCTATTTTCTGGATTGCTGAGAGATGTACATACAGCCTTAAGTTTTGTTCAAAATCTTTTGAATTACCCTAACCCTATAACCAAGAATTACAACATTCCTGAAGATAACAAATGTTAACTGAAAGCATTCAATCAACGTATTTTCAGTCATTCATGGAACCTTCTTTTTCAGTAGCTGCTTCTCCATTTCTATAAATTTCTCCCTTCCCTTTTGTGATTTTTATCCCACTTCTGGTATCACAGTTAAGGGTATGTTATTGGCTAAAACATTTTGCAGTGGCACATATTTAACTTAGACTGGGCATCAGTCTTCTTTCCCTGAAAGTTTTTACTAGGAAATGCATTGCCTAAATACCTTGGTATTTTTTACCTAAATACATTGGTATTTTTTGTGGCCTCAAAAAGCCCCAGCTGCCTGCAAAATTTCTCCGCTTGGATTTTATGTTCTGTTTTGCCAACTAAAATCAGCGGGTGACTGAAACTTCAGACAATCTTAGTTTAATTAAGCAACAGGACAGCAGTAGCTTAGTAACTATTACTGCCTCATCTGAGAATTCCAAATTTTTAGCACATTTTGCTTCTGAGATAGAAGACATTGAAAGTCCCTGAAAGGTTTCGAACGTATATCTGCCAATCACTTAACCTACATTCAACTTTTGCAGCTCATGCAGTGGTTAATAGCTAATGTCAACACTGAATGAATAAATGAATGGACAGAATATGCATGTCTGTAGCAAGGACAACTGCCTGCCCTGAACCTCATTTTTATTGTTCAAGCCTGAGAGCAAGCAACTGACCAAGGATCTTAGACTCCCCATTACAATGCTTGAAACCTAGGAAAATCTGTGTGGCTGCTTATTTCTGCCCCAACTCTTTTTCCCCTCTTGGGATTTTGAAAAACATCTTGACCAATATTTAACTCAAATAAGTGATGTCTAGCTACTCTTTACATTTCCATTAAATTGCAAAATTCTACGACAAAACAATGCTAGATTTAAAAAAAATAAATTACTTGAAATGCTGAACATATAATAATTGCTTATATTTCAAGATTCGTGTACGCATAGGATATACTTCAAGTTTTGGTTAAATGTTTTATATCTTGTGAAGTATGTTTATGGACTGTGAGTTCTTTTGTTAAAAGTTAAATGAGTATATGTGGGGTTTTTTTTAGTGTATTGCTGCTATGGTTAATATTAATAGCCATAACGTATAAGTCTAGCAGCTGGGACAGGTTTGTATGCATTTGATTAAAGTAAAATCAATATTTCCATATATCTATTAAATTCTAACAATTTTCTTTATGTTAATTACTACGTGAGAGGTTGCTTTCAGGCTCTCCTCTCCTTTCCCTCTAATGATTACATATTAGTTAATGATCTGTTTAGAATTCAGTTGTTGAAAGCAAAACCTATAATTTTTATTTCAAATGTCAGCTCAGTATTATTTTTGTTGTGTCTACAGAATCCCTTTATGCTTTTTAAAAAATACAGCCTTGTAAAAACATTGCCTTATGCACTGTAATGTTTCATAGTTATCAAAACATTAATCATGGGCAGCTAATTTAATTTGCATAGAAATTTTATAGTAGCTGATGAGTATATTGCATACCTTCAGATATGAAAAACCTGTAACAATCTCACTGAGAAATGCATTAAATTCAAATAATATTGTTTTGGGATTTTTTTTAATCTATTAGTAATTTGAATTAATCTGTTGATTTAACATCTGTAAGGGTGGGAATGTACTCTTAAGAAACAAAGGAATTATGTGCTCTGTTGCCTAATAAAATTTAAATAGATATCATTGTCTTCATTATTAACTTTCATGTGATGGAAAGTTTATGTTGTTGCTGTTGTGAACGTACTTGGTTAGCAAATATTAGTCATTACAATCCTTCAAGTTGGAAATAGAGTTGGAAAAAAATGTTCATTATAGTTCAAATTATATAAAATATTCAGATAGAATCATGCACAGAGATAATGTGGAACCAAAATAATCTATCTAAAACATTGTTTCAGAGCAAATATCATGAAGGCTGTGACCTTATCAGAATTGATTGAAAGTATTTTTTTTAATTATAGGCTGGACTCTTCACATGTTTTATTATCTTTTCTGCCATTAAAATTTCCCTCATTTTTAAAAGATTGATTCAAGAAAAGATGGCCTTGAATACATAAAACTGATATTATGTTTAAAACTCTATTCTTCAGATATGGTTTGCATTTGTTAACGGATTTTCTGGACAGATACTGTTTGAAAGATGGTGCATAGGACTTTATAATGTGGTAAGTTTTTATAATTAATTTCTTTGACAATGCTAACAGTTTAAATATATTGCATGTTCATTACAAGTTTTTGTTATTGTATTTGATTTGCATATTAGATGTTTACAGCTATGCCTCCATTGACGCTTGGAATATTTGAGAGATCCTGCCACAAAGAAAATATGCTAAAATACCCTGAATTATACAAGACATCCCAAAATGCTCTGGATTTCAATTCAAAGGTAGCTGGAAATAATTAGTAATTATTGCATGTACACCTGTTTGATTCTATTTTACAACAATGTGATTAAAATTATTAACATATAAGTTTGATGATAATGGTCCCCTATATCTCAGTAAGTTTCCAGTAACAATATCATCCAATCCTGTCTTGTTTTTTGTTTGTTTTTTTGAGCTAGTTTTTGAGCTAGTTTTTCCAGAGAAAAGCTGTTCATGAATATGCATAAAATTTTCAGAGGAGAATTTAATGCGGTAAAAAGTAGCAGAAAGGACCTTCAGCAAAGAAATCAATCATTCATGTGTATGGAAGCATTTCTTGTGTTTGCTTTTGGTTGAGATGTTCTTGGGCTCACACGAACAGTGAATTTTTCATACCAAGAGTAAATTAATAATAATAAATAATTTTCAAATTATTTATCTTGGTTCTTTAAAAAGTTTTTAAAAGCCAGTATGGACAATAGATGCACAATGTCCAAATATTGATGTATTAGCTAGAATTTTACAGGTAATTATAATCTGAGTATATATATAGTTTGCCAATTAAATTAAGTATAATTGATTGTTTACACTAAACAAAGTGAAATCTCAGGCACTGGATCTTTAGCTGGTGTTGGCCTTTGTTCATATTGTTATTATATTATTTTTCTGTACATAATTCTCTTCATTAGGTACCGCATAAGTAAACTTAAATACATATAGAAAGAACACTTAAATATGGACTAGTGTTGGTGATTTTATTAACACCAATTTAATTAGCATCAATTAATTAACAGAATGATTATACAAGTCATGTTTTAAATTAATGTAGCTGATGTTTTATTTTTTATTTTAATACCACTTATTTATAGCACTTTAAAACTAATTAGCTGAGTTTCTTAAAATAAATGCTTCCTACATTTTTTTTCTTTACATTCCTTTTTTTTTTTTGTTAAACAAATTAGGGTATAAATAATTGTGCAGGCCTGATAGATTAAAAATAATTTCAGTAATTTACTAACATAGGCTTTCTGCCACAATGTTCTCATTGTCTTTTGTTAATACATATATTTTGAAAAAGTTCAGTGAATGCAAATTAAGTTACGATATTTCTACGGTTTTGTTTTGTTTTGCACAGTTACGAATGTGGTCAAATTCCATGAACCACTCAGTTGTAAATGTTTTGATTATATTTTTTTATATTAGAAACTGATCTTGCTTGTATCTTTCATTGTTTTTAATTTTTAACGGGTTTTACAATTTCAAATGGTCTGTAAAGACAGATATTTTTGGTTTGACATGTGGAAGATTTAGAATTTTCATTGCCCTAAATGCATAGATTCATTGCAATCAAAAGGGTCAGAGTTCACGGATTATGAAGAGGTTAAAGGATTAATGTGGGTATTCAGCATAAAAATGAAAAAGCGGTCCTAAGTTTCTTGCCTCCCACCTCAGCCTTTTCTCAAATAATATTCTTTTGTCAACGACACAGCAAGGAAAGACAAAGGTTAATGAGCAACACAAAAGTTCAAATATGCAAAGTATTGTGGCATAAATTGGATTGTACAACCTTAGCCAGTTAAATAATATTACAAAGATGTTACAGGCAGAGTAGAAAATTTTTTGAGGCAGGGAACATAATTCTGTTGTTTGAACAATTTCAAGCAATTAATATGTTTATCTTTTAGCACAATAATGATTGCGATTTGTAAAAGTATGTCATACATTACTACAAAACAACTTTCCTTTTATAGAAATAGTAAAAGTTTTTTCTTACTTACTCTTGACTTCACTCTGTCCATACATAAATACATAAAAACACATAGGCTTCTTATACTTGTTCGATATAATTGTCTTATAATCTTTATTTGTAACAAGTTAAGCAGGAAAACTATATAAATAAAAATGCTTCATGTATGTAATTAAACTGCATATATGTGTGTGTGTCTGTTTGTGTGTGTATATATTTATGTTTTTATATATTGTATATTTAATATATAATGTGTATAAAAAGTCAAAATTCATAGAGTTACTTTTACCACAATAACTGTCATGAATGTTTGTTTTCGCTTAGGTTTTCTGGATCCATTGTTTAAATGGCCTCTTTCATTCAGTAATTCTGTTTTGGTTTCCGCTAAAAGCCATCCAGTATGGTAAGTCAATATTTAAAAAATAAAAAAGACTGCATTCACACTAGACATGTACATATTTATTTGTTTGTTTAACAAATTCATACAGACACTCATTAGCCAGACGGAATAATCCAAATAATCAGAGTGATTATATCTGAATATCATTTGGGAAGATTATATTTCCAAAAGCTGACAAAGGAAAATCAAACATAAAATTGAATCCATAAATGTTCATCTGGTAGTTGCAGATGTGCATACAATGCTCTCCTTCCTTGCTTGAAAGAGGGATGAAAAACTGAGGGGAGGGGGGGAGAAAGGTAGATATTTATTTTTAGCCCGTCCCTGACCTAGCTCAGCCCCAGAAAGTTGTAACACAGATCCAAATGCATAGAACTATTAATGATTGGCAAGCAACCCCTGTATTCCTCTCCGTAATCTCACAATGTGCAGAAATATACTAAATACATTTATAAGCTAAATATGCTGTCACCTTTTATTAGAAGCAAGGTTGCTAAAATGGAATTCAGGTAGTCTTCAACTTAGAACAATTCATTTAGTGACTGAAAATGCAATGGCACTGGGAAAAAGTGACTTATGACTGTTTAACAAACATCTCACTTAACAAGATAAATGTTGGGTCCTATTTTGGTCGTAATTCAAGGACTACCAGTTAGACATCTGCTCTTTCTCCTTAACTCCAACGTTAGCTAAGACCCGATTCAAGAATTTTTGATTAAACAGTTGAAGTTTTTAATCTCTTTATAAATTACTTAGCCTGCAGCTTTAATGAATAGGGGCCACTGAAAGAAACATGCTGGCTGGGGAATTCTGGAGTTTGAAAGCCACCCATTCCTAAAGTTGTCAAAGTTGAGAAACCCTGGATTCTTTGTTTTCTCTTAACTCTAGATTTCCTTCTTCAATTATTTGCCCTATTATGCAAAGATGCAATGTATATAGAACGTAGTTGCTTACATATTAATATAGCTCAGAGGTCTCCAAATTTGGCCACTTTAAGACTTGTGGACTTCAACTCCCAGAATTCTGGGAGTTGAAGTCCACAAGTCTTAAAGTGGCCAAGTTTGGGGACCCCTGATATAGCTGATGGTTTATTCATTTATAGTAGCTGCCCTTTTTTCTTTCTTGAAGTACCACCAATCTTGAGATATTTATAGGCAAGAGTGGCTTGGCGAGTTGGCAGCCATATGAACCTAACAAAAGCAAACAAATTGCATGCATGATCTCTTAGTTAACGTTGGCAATGTTGTTATTTTATAGATACTGTGTTTGCCAGTGGTAGAACTTCGGACTACTTACTTTTGGGAAATGCTGTATATACAGTAAGTTCTACTCATGTTACTCCAGCTCGGGCCTTAAACCAGAAACAGCAGTTGGTGCTGCAGTGACCTCGCTGAGTCCTACTTAAGCAGCTTAAGAGCCCTGGTGAGGCAGTACTTAGAATGCAGTATTGCAGGCTAACTCTGCCCGTTGCCAGGAGTTCAATCCTCAAGGTTGGCTCAGCCTTCCATCCTTTTGCATGGACTAGTGTAATAACCCGGGGTGCAGCAGAAAGACAACACTGTCACATAAGTAAGAAAAGTCCCTTTAATACCTCCAACTTTGCTCTCAATGTCCAGGTTACCTTTGGCTGGAGAAAAAACTCCCCAAAACAGTCTTTAAGTGGAGGAAATTCAGTCCAAAAACAAAATACATACAAACTGTAAATAAAAATCCACACAAACCACGCTGCAGTAATTAACTGGACAGGGCAGGATAAAGAATTGCAGACTTCAAAAGCCAACAAAACATACACAATTGGAAAGATGCCAGGAACCCAGATAAGCCTCCACGATACCAGATAATTCACAATTTGCTCTCATCAGTTTGCTGTGTGCAGTTTCTTCTTTTATACACTGTGTTCCCAGATGCAATTAATGAAGGGAATCAGGGCCCTTTCCTCCCCCGTAAGCCACGCAACTCATGTTACTTCCTTCTCGTTTCCTCCCTGCAGGCCCTAAGGTGAAGAGGGGGTGGGCCTGGGTCTTCCTCTGAACTTTCTCTCCCTTGCTCTACCTCTCCCCTGCTCTGCCCAGCCAGCCTTTGCCTTTCCCCAGTTTCCTCCACAGCCAACAGAGCCACATTGCCACTCCCTGTCAGCTGCTTGACCTCCCTCTCTGAATCAGATTCTGACAGGGGTATGACAACTAGGTAGTATGTGAAACCACATACCCTTGCCCAAGGGGGGGGGGGGTGGCTATTGCTGTAAACTACTATGAAGTGGTATATAAGTCTAGGCACTTTTGCTGTTGCTAGCTTTAGTGAAAGGCCAAATGACTTGGTGTCATATTTATATAACAGCAGTCATCTGTTGATCATCTACTTTCAACTCATTATTTGTTGTAATCATTTTCTTTTTCCATACATGGAAAAAAGCAAAACCTCTGGGTTTTCTGCCTCAGATGACATTCATTGGTGTGTTTTCTGTGTTTACTCAAGCATCATTGGCAAATGTGCACACACACAGCGATGCACACTCACTCACTCACAAGCTTCAGAGTATGAGTAACTTGGGTGCACTCCCTCCGTATCTGACAGAAAATGCAGAAGCAAGATAGCAATTTCTTAAATTGTGTCTATACAGATGTTAGAATGTTAAACATTTCTTTGATTTTGAAATCGCATACTTCAATCTGAGTTAAACTTTATCCTCTCCTCTTTTTTTAGTTTGTGGTCATCACTGTGTGCTTAAAAGCTGGATTGGAGACTTCATATTGGACTTTGGTAAGATATATTTAAAATATTGTAATGCAATAAATGATAGCAGTTCATTTCCATTGAGGCAATGCACTGACACTTTTAATTACTATATGTAAGTTACAAAGATACAATCTTTAAAAATATTTTTTACTAACTGAGTTTCTTTCTTTTCTTTTCTTTTTCCCAGTTTAGTCATATAGCTATATGGGGCAGCATTGTACTCTGGATAGTATTTTTTGGCATCTACTCTTCTTTATGGCCAGTCATTCCTATGGCACCGGATATGTCAGGGGAGGTAATATTTCTTTTAATTAACATACAATTTTGAAAATATGCATTAACAGGTTTTCTTTCAAGAAGGAGATGATTTAAAACTTGTTAGTATTCTTTTCAACAGTTTAGGAATTCTTCTAGATAAGGTCGTTTTTGACATGCTCGCATTAAAAAAAAATTCAGAAAAGTATTTACTCAGAAACCTGAAGATTCATCTTTAGGGAATGATGATAAAAATATTTTAGAATGTTCAAATAAGAAAATGGTAAGAAAAGAAACCAAGAGCAAGTAACGGTAAGGATAGCTGGCCAAAATAGGGTGAAAAAACATAGTGGGATGGTGAATTCCAGTCCCACCTTAGCCATGAAAGCCACCTGAGTGACCTTGGGCTAGTCACTCTGTCTCACCCAACCAACCTCACAGGCTTGTTGTGGGAGGAAAACAGGAGGACGAAGCATGACCCACGCTCGCCCTCCTGAGTGACTTTTAATGTTACGAAGGCAGGATAAAAATCTTAAACCACAAACAAGAGAAGCCAGTTTGGCAAAAGGGCCAAAGCCACTGACCCAAAGAAGGGACCTTGGAGTCTTAGTGGACAACCAGCTAAATAGGAGCCAGCCGTGTGCAGCAGCAGCCAAAAAAAGCCAATGCAATCTTAAATTGCATTAACAGGGATACAATCAAGATCAAGGGAGGTACTAATATCACTCTATAAAGCCTTAGTAAGACCACACAGCTAGTGTACTGCATCCAGTTTTGGTCACCACACTATAAAAAAGATGTTGAGACTCTAGAAAGAGTGCAGAGAAGAGCAACCAGATTGATTAGGGGACTGGAGGCTGAAACATGCGATGAACGGTTGCAGGAACTGGGCGTGGCTAGTCTAGGGAAGAGAAGGACCAGGGGAGACAGGAGAACAGTATTCCCAATATTTGAGGGGCTGCCCCAGAGAGGAAGAAAGGGTCAAGCTATTCTCCAAGGCACCCGAAGGCCAGACAAGGAACAATAGATGTAAACTGAAGAAGAAGAGGTTCAACCTGGAAATAAGAAGAAATTTCCTGACAGCGAAAGCAATCAACTGATGGAACAAAAGTTGCCTTCAGAAGTTGTGGGAGCTTCATCACTGGAAGCTTTCGAGAAGACCTGGACTGCCATCTGTCAGAAATGGTGTAGGGTTTTCCGCTTGGGCAGGGGGTTGGACTAGATGACCTACAAGGTCCCTTCCAACTCTGATTTTTTGTTACCTGTTAAATGCTTCTTGCGTGTTTCTGAAAAAAACAGTTTTTGACCTGTAATAAATTCAGAGGGACCCTTTCCGCCATTAACATCCAACAGGTTCTAACGACCTTTGGCTCAACTGAGGCCGACCCACTGGCAATTGGTATTTCTCCATCATGTTTGGGGTGGCAGGGCAGGGAACCCAGGCTATTCTTTCAGCAAAGTTGCATTTGATTTCCCAAGGCCGAAAGGGGGCCGGGGCCAGAAGACTTGGCAGCGGCCAGCCGATGAATTTGTAAATTGCGAAAAGGCAGACGGAGTCCAACCCCAGAACAGACTGTCCCTGTTAGCGGCCATTGTCTCTCCTGGATCCGTTTGCTATATTCCCAGCTGACCCAATTTACATATGGGCAAGGAGATGTGAAAAGTTAGAGACAAAAATGGTTCTGAGCTGAGCCCAGAGGGAGCTTTCACCCCACCACCTCCCACCCACCCACAAACAGAAAGGAAGGAAATACCTCCATGGGATTGTGGGTTTCTCTCTCTTCACCCAAAGCACATACAAAGAAGCTTTCTGTCTTTAAATGTGAATGTCAGCTTTACATCTTTTAGGTTTTGGATTAACTCTGCAAAGGGGATGGTGGGGGGACAAAAATCTGACAGGCTTTCAAATATGATGCAGAAAAAACGTTTGGGGTTTTGTTGTTTTGTTTTTCCTTCCCCCTTCAATTCAGGTTGCTCATTTGTGAAGCCAAAGGCTGGATTGAGTGAATGTGGGCACCCGTTGTTCCTTCGTTCATCATTAGCATCACAATGCTCCAAATTAACATCCTGAGACCTACATTATCAATTCTGCTGTTTTCACCAAGCAACTTTTAATACAAGGGGGCTTAGATAAGGGATAGCTCTTTGGTGTTTCCCTAACTTTAAAAAGTCATTAAGAACCATTTAAAAGAAAGAAAGAAAGGAATTCTAGTTAAATCCCCTCTAACCCAGCTATTTTGTTGCCTTTATGTTTAATTCAGAAATCAGTCGTATTTATCATTTTGGCTTGGCTTGCTACACGTCAGCTCGGCTTTTCTTCTTCAGCACTTATGCAACACCCTTAGAAAAGTAATCGTCCTCTTTTCTTTCACCTGTTATGGATCTAATTCTTTGAGCCTCCTTCGCTTCTCTGTGCGCGATAATACTCAGATTAAATTACAGGGAATAGTTTCCATTCCACCTGTAAAGCCACTGCGTCACCGCTCTTTTTTTTTTTTTCTTTTTTTTTAAATTACAATTTGCATCTGGGCAAAATAATTTACCCTGTTGTTACTGGATGGAGGGCGAAGGTGCTAACGGCCAGCCGACATTCAGTTGGGTTTAAATGCATTCTCCGAGCACAAAACTGTACTACTGCTACGCAAGAGGGGCCACTGATTTCACTCCCCTGCCTCATCGTTCCCTGATCCATAGGCAAAATGGTCCCTTGTCTTGTCTGGAGTGATTTTGGGGGCCCCCAAGCTGGAGCTCCAGGGGATTAGCAGACCTCCCACTTATTCAGTAGAAGACTTTAAAAGCTCCTGCATGGAAATGATCTGTTCCCATGATTTTGAACAGATACAATGCCAAAAAAAACCTCACTTCCAAATCCGTTTGTTTTGAGCGTAGTTGGTGTGTATTTCATACCACACTATCACACTGGGGCCTGAAATTTGCACTGGCCATATGTACATCTGGAGTTAATAAGAAACACAAGGGTGTGTTAGTTAGCCCTGGGCTTTTAAATTGCTCAAAATATCTTGAAAATTTCATTCATAAACCTCCACTTTTAGTGCAGGGCTTAATTGTGTTTTCAAATATTATAGTGCTTTCAGGCAATCCGTCTGCTTCTCTGGAGAGTGAATAAAGGATTTTGAGAGGCAAATGAAAAACTCCCCAGTTCACCAGCAACTATTTTACAGATTTTACTCAGCATATTTTCTCTTACTGCCCAACATTTTTCAAAGCAGTGATATCCAACCATAAAAGGATGTAATGATTATTGTTTTCCTCCAAAAAGCATTTAATTATTATTTTAGTTTCTAAAACAGCTCACTGGCCATTGATTCTATTAAAAATGGCAATCCTGAAGAAAATAACAATTCAGACAGTGAAACAGTCCATTGCACCAGATGCTCACAGAGATTTTCTATTGAGTTTTAAAGGCCAGGAGCCATGTAAATTTTTTCAGGAGAAAAAAATACCTCCAAAAGTAGGCAAGTCTTCTTTTAGCTAAAACCTAAATAAAGCCCTTCTGTGTTGCCTCTGCTTCTGGAACAATCACGCCCCACCAGCCAATGGTCTTCCTCTCCAGGCAATCCTCCCAGTCACAGACAGACTCTCCTGCAGCTAGGAAGAGTTACTTCACTTCTGAATCCCTGGAGAAAATACATTTTTATGGCTAGGAGCTCATTTTTTAACGCGGGGTCCTTGCTGCATTCTGGGTATGCACCAGGTAACATCTTCTGTGCCAGAAGAGAAAAGGGGTTTGCAGAATGGAAGAGGGGGAAGACTGTGGGGTCCCTGGGACTCTCTGAGCTTGGTTGTTTTCTTTGCAGACGTTTCATGACCCAGATAGGTAACTTCATCAATACCAGAAGAGAGTGGGGTTTGCGGAGAAGAAGACTGGGGGGGGGGGGGCTTGGTGCGGTCTGAGCTTGGTGGTTTTCTTGCTGATGTTTCATGACCCAACTAGGTAACACCATCAGTGATGGAAAGGAGTGGGATTGGCTGTGTGTGTGTGTGTATCTATACGCGCACACACATACACCACTTCTAGCACAGATGATGAGACAAAAATGGGTTATGAAATGTCTGCAAGAAAACCACCAAGTTCAAAAAACATCAAGGACCCCATGCTTGTCCTCCCCCTTCTGCTCCTCCTCCTCTCCACAAACCCTAACCCTTCGTAGCACTGAATATGTTCCCTAGTTGGGTAATGAAATGTCTGCAAGAAAACAACCAAGTTCACAGAGCACCAAGGACCCCACAGTTCAACCCTGAGCTACAAATATTCCCTTCTATTGGTATTAATTTTTTTCTATGTAGGTGATTAAGCTTTCCATGGATATTTTATTTATCCTCATTGCAAATGTTTCATTGCATGTGTTGTTGTTTTTATAATCTATATATAGGCGGTGATGTTGTTCAGCTCTGGAGTCTTCTGGATGGGTTTATTTAGTATTCCAATGACAGCACTGATATTTGATGTAGTATATAAAGTGTAAGTATGATCTAATTAATATATGGTCTACCAAATAATTAATCTGTCCATTTGTTAATTACCTAAAATTACAGTGCAGGCTTCACAGCTACTCAGGACAAAATCCCATTAGTTCAACAGGACGTATTCCTAAGTAAGTGCATTTAATGATGCAGTATAATTATTGGTGTATCTTCCTAATTAAATACAAGCCCAATTAGATTTACACATGTATAGAGAATTGATTCCTTAGTCTTCTAAATTATGACCTACTTTTGCAGATTGTTCTTCTAGTTGAGATCACTCTTCAGAGGAGAACAACATATATATCATATGTCACCGTTTTATTCTATGAAAGTATAAAATATTAAAAGCTGTATGACTACAATGCTTCTTTGGAAAATATTACTCCCCAGTTCCCTAATGGTTAATCTCAAAAATGAATGAATAATCTGAGTTCTCTGTGGGCTCTGCTAGAGTAATTTATATTCTTTCTTAGATTAGATAATGTTATTGTGGGACTGAATTTAATGTTACTGGATTACATTTAATTTTATACTGATATTTGCAGACAGATAAAGGACTTAGAATTTTAAAATGAATTAACTTTTTTTTTAATTATTATTTTATAGAGTGAAGAGGGCGGCATTTAAGACCTTAGTGGATGAAGTTCAGGAGTTGGAAGCAAAATCACAAGATCCAGGAACAATTCTGCATGGGAAAAGGTAGAATAGGATTATCCGTAATTTCCCCAACCTTGAATATTAGCATTCCATTTATGTGTTTGGTCTGATTTGACCTTATCGCTTGGAGTCTAAAACCAAAGTCATAAAGGTTCTTGGATTAATATTGCTCATAAAATGAACCAAATATTGCCGTAGTTAAGCATTCCAATTAATTCAATATCCACTTTAACTAACGATGCAACTGATTCAGCCTGCTAAGAGCAACTTGGATTAGCTTGTAGCTTGCCTGTCCTTATTGTATCTAGCCAGTTAAGGGCCCTTATTTCTACTTATAGGTAATTATGATATGTATATGTCAGTGGGCCTGGAGGGGAAGGAGTTGAATCCCTAATCAGAAGAGAAGGAGCTGTTGGAAACAAGGGACTTCAAAAGGCTGCACACAGGATGCATTGTGTGCCTGAAGATTAGCTTCAACTTGGGAGTAGCCCTTTACCCCCAAAATTTATTTTTTTTGTAAAACTTATCAAGTCTTTCTTTCCTCGTACTATAATTTCTTCTCTACCATTATTTCCATGTAGTGAGTGTTCTCCCTTTTCTCTTGGCTTCCTCTCTCCGAGTAATTACAGTAACAACAGTGTAGTTACAGAGTAACTATGATATAATGTATTATGATAATAACATAGTTATAGAGTAACTATAATATCTAAGTAGCTACAGAACACTTAACAGTAATTATTTCATAAGCATATAATTCAAATTTATGTTACTGGTGTGATAGTTTATAATTAAATAAAATCATTTTAATATCTTTAACTCTCCTCCTAACCTTTTACAAGATGATGGTAGACTACAAACTACACTACAAACGCAGAATAGATATAGTAAAATACCTTGCAGCAGTTAGGGGTTTTTACCTGTGTTTATTTTTATTCTTTTTATTTTTTACAACTTTCAATAGAGTAGAATAAGAATAGAATAAGAATAGAATGGAATAGAACAGAATAGAATAGAACAGAACAGAACAGAACAGAACAGAACAGAACAGAACAGAATAATGGAATGAAGAATGGAATGGAATGGAATAGAATTCTTTATTGGCCAAGTGTGATTGGACACACAAAGAATTTTTCTTGGTGCAAATGCTCTCAGTATATTTAACAGAAAAGATACATTTGTCAAGAGTCAAGAATCATAAGGTATATGGAATGATGTAAAAGAGGGAAGAAATTGGAAAGGCCTAGAAAGAAACTATTGTTAAAGGGTGGAAGAATCTTGAAGCCATGCTGGATATGCAGAATAACAAAGTTGGAAGGGACCTTGGAGGTGTTCTAGTCCAGCCCCCTGCTCAAGCAAGGGCCCCTACACCACTCTGGACAAATGGCTGTCCAGTCTCTTCTTTAAAACCACCAGTAATAGAGCACCCACAATTTCTGGAAGCGAGCCATTCCACTGGTTAATTGTTCTCACTCTCAGGAAAATTCTCCTTAATTCTAGGTTGGATCCCTCTTTAATGGTCTTCCACCCGTTGCTTCTTGTCCTGCTTTCAGGTGCTTCAGAGAGAAAATCAATGCCCTCTTTTTCCAGGCAGCCCCTCAAATATTGGAAGATGCTATCATGTGACACACACACCCCAGACCTTCTCTTTGTTATATTAGACATTCCCAGCTGCTGCAACCGCTCATCGTATGTTTTAGCCTCCAGCATTCCCCCCCATCATGAAATTTGTTTCATTCCTATTAAGTCCAGCAATTTTCAAAGAGACTTGCTCACTCAATGAAGTTTGACTTCCCTTTCTCCATTTTGAGTTGCTTGCATCCTCCCCCTGCCCCCATTCCCAAGCTTCATCCAGAGAATTCAGGAATCCATCCCTGCAAATTTGACAATAGCATGGAGTTTGGTGCAAAAGATATGAAGGGATGTATTGGCACCAAAGATCCAAAATTACTTCTCCCCCTAGTTTCTTCCTGGATGACCTCCATAATAGCAATCTGACCAATCATTAGTTGCAGGCCTTGCTGATTAAGTCCTAACATTCACATGTTTAAGATAACATTAATAAGCTCGATTTATTCCGTTAAATCATTGACCAGAAATGTATTTACATCCTAGTATAAACATACTAAAAGCTTGCTTTTGGTGCCTTAAATTTTGAAGCTAAAATTGAGTTGTAGACCACTGATTTAAAGCATAAAGTAAACAAAAATAATAACCATTTTTCCAGTTACAGTACTTACTAAGAGCCTGATCGTTGTGAAATACAGAACTACCCTAGTAACATGAATCTAATAACTTTGACAGTAGGAGCTGAACAAACTTCTCTTGAAATAACGTGGCCAATAAATAATTCCATTTGTAGCCCCTGAGTAGCTGTATATAGCTAATGTTATATATGTCACACATTAATGTTGAACATGTGCTTGCCGCCATTGTTCATTTCCACTTTTCTGTTCAATATTTGTTATTTCAGTCTGGATTTCTGGCCTAACCCTGCCTAAATTTTAGCACATTTCATAAATTTTGTCTCTTTTTTTTCCCCTAGCTTAACTGAAAGAGCTCAGCTATTGAAAAACGTCTTTAAGAAAAACCATGTCAACTTATACCGCTCTGAATCTTTGCAACAAAATCTGCTTCGTAAGTATTTGAGGTGTGCTAGAAAGCAACACAAAGTTGAAGGTCAGAAATAACAGCAGAGTCTCCTTATCAGAAATTTGCTGACATGTCAATTAGCTCACATATTATTCTAAAGTTTTATCTGCCTGCTGCCCTGTAACTGATTTTCAGCTGCATTGAAGGTTTAGAAAGGGGGGGGTGAAGCAAACGGCAAATATTTCAAACAAATAAGCAAATGAAATTTTCAAAAATTCAATTTTTAAAGAAAATTAATTTCCCAATCTATGATTATAACGTTAAGGGATTAATTACATAAAAGAGAATAAAGGGTAAATTTTAAAAAAAAATTGAGACGTGCCTTGCCTTCAACAAAAGAATCTCTTGTGAATTCTTTCACTTCTTCTCGCCTTCACCTGTCTCACATGGATTCAGAGCATCTCTTTGGAATATTTTCCTGCCGGAGGTGAAGTCATTCCCCATACTCCTGGTGTTCCAAATCTGGTCCTGGGAGTGGCTGATGGGGTAGAGAGTAGATTCCCTATCCCATGTCGCTGGCCCTATTGGATTTTGATTTCCTATTTCTCTCATTTTAAAATTCACTTTTTTTTACTTTTTATTATTCTGTAAGCCATCCAGAATCACTGTGACAGTGAAATGACCCACGTATAAATTTAATCAATTAATAAATAAAATATTTTGACCTACATGAGCAGTTTGAGTGCTTTGGTGATAGCCTAGAGAACTCAGTTTGGACTAGATCAGATCTAAAGTGGGTCAAATGTCCTGGCATTTTAATTTCTTCTTGGAATTTGGTATTTAAAAGGATCAAAACTTGAATCAGACTTGTTTTAATCGTGTCACATCAACGATAAATGTTCTTTGGAGTACTGTTTGGAAACTCTGTACTAATGGCTCACCAAATCTGCTACCCTTTCCTTCCTTTTTCTGTGTGAGTCCCTAAGGTTAGCCTGAACAAAATGTTTCTTGGGGCAGGTAGTCCTTGACTTACAATCACAATTGAATCCAACATTTCCGTCGCAAAAGCAAGACAGTTATTAAGTGAGTTTTGCCTTATCTTACAACTTCTCAGAGCCGTGGTGGTACAGTGATTAGAATGCAGTACTGCAGGCTAATTCTACTGACTGCTGATTGCCAGCAATTTGGCAGTTTGATTTTCACCAGGCTCAAGATTGATACAGCCTTCCATCCTTCCGAGGTCAGTAAAATGAGGACCCAAAATTGCTGGGGGCAAGAGGCTGACTCTGTAAACCGCTTAGAGAGGGATGGAAAGCACTGTGAAAGCAGTGTATCACTCTAAAGGCTATTGCTACAGTAGTTCCTTCTTTCCTCCCTTCCTTCCCAGTGGTTAGAATGCAGCATTGCAGGCTAACTCTGCCCACAACCAGCAGTTCAATCCTGACCAGCTCAAGGTTGACTCAGCTTTCCATCCTGCCGAGCTTGATAAAACAAGGACCCAGATTGTTGGGCGCAAGATGGTGACTCTTTAAACCCGCTCAGAGAGGGCTGTAAAAGCACTGTGAAGCAGGATATAAGTCCAAGCGCTATTGCTATTTTTTTTTGCCATAATTGTTAAGCGAGTCAGTCGTTGAGTTAGCAACACAGGTGCTAGGTGAATCTGGCTTCCCCGTTGACTTTGCTTTTCATAAGAGGGGATCATATGACCCTGGGACCCTGCAGTGGTCATAAATGTGAGCCAGTTGCCAAGCGTCTGAATTTTAATCCCACGCCCATGAGGATGCTGCAACAGTCATAAGTAGTCACAAATCACTTTTTTTTTTTCCCCAGTGCCTGTCAATTCATAAAATATTTCTATGGTCTTTATAGAGTTGCCAACAGAAAGGGAGGGGAAAGCAGTGCAGCAGCTTGGAAACTGAAAGTGCATTCCATACATAGTTTTTCAAAGACAGTAACTAGGTCACTGAAGTTTCTTTTTTTTTTAATAAAAAGTTTTTTATTTTTATTTTTTGCACATCTCTTCATATGAGCAACATGGTTCCAAATTATAACATTTATGCATAATCATAATTACATTTCCATCTATCTTGTTTAACATCACCTCAAGTCAATATCCATTCCACTAATCTTTAGATAAATTTCCATTTCATATTTCAATTCATTAGGTCAATATCAATATCATTTCATCCACACATATATTTTCAATTCTTTATTCCCTATTATTTTCAGCTTACCACCTATTTTATTTTACATTATACATCGTCATTCTTAGCTTTCTTTAGACTGATATATACCGTATATACTCGAGTATAAGCTGAGTTTTTCAGCACATTTTTTGTGCTGAAAAAAACCCCCTCGGCTTATACTCGAGTCAGATTCCCCTCTGAAAAAAAAATGGTGTGGAGCTCCAAAGCTGGGCAGCCGCTTCCCTGCTTCCGTGTTTCCTTTGCAACTTTTAAGCATGGGAGGGGGAGGCTTTTCTGAGCTCTAGGCTGAAAAAGCAACGCGAGCCGAGGTCGCTCCACTCAGTTTCATTTCCTCAGCTCCAGCTGCTTTCAGTCCACTCGGGAGGAGGGGGAGGAGGGGGAGGCTTTTCTGAGCTCTAGGCTGAGAAAGCAACGCGAGCCGAGGTCGCTCCACTCAGCTTCATTTCCTCAGCTCCAGCTGTTTTCAGTCCACTCGGGAGGAGGGGGAGGAGGAGGGGAGAGAGAGAGAGAGATATCATAAGAACGGCTCTTGGTTTTTTCTTGCAAGGGAGAGAGTGACTCCTGCCTATCACTGTCATCATCATCATCTTTTGGGTTAGTGAATCAATCAAACCTTTCATGATAGTGAGATCGTTTCCCAAATTTCCCTTAAATCAGGGAAGAAATCAGAAACAAACCTTTGGGCTGAGAATAAGCTTGTTCCTATGATGCCATTTTTGTTCACTTCAGTGTGAAAAGTGTGAAAAAACACACTTCTTTTTCTTCATCTTCTTGTTCCCTATTTACTGGTCTCTTTCAAAGAGGAAATTGTGAACATCAAACTTATTCTCAACTGTCCTAGTGAAAGTTTTTATTGGCATCTATTTTTATTTTTGAAATTTACCAGTAGCTGCTGCATTTCCCACCCTCGGCTTATACTCGAGTCAATAAGTTTTCCCAGTTTTTTGTGGTTAAATTAGGTGCCTCGGCTTATATTCGGGTCGACTTATACTCGAGTATATACGGTAATGTACAATCAAAAAAGAGTAAAAATCAAATGAAACTAATCTATTTAGGATCCACATGGTATATTCCCCCCCAATCTACATTATATCTTATATTTATTCCAAAGATGTTCATATAACCATTTCATATTTTTCTTTTCTTTTTTTCCCCCTTTATTTCCTGGCAGAAACTGAAGCTCTGCCGGGCAAATATCTAACTGGATTGATGTCTCTTGGCTATGGATGTGTCCCATTGGAGAATATGAATTAGGATATACTCAGGGGGTGGGGGAGAACCAGGGTCAAGGGTGACAAGCAATTCTATGCCTCAGAGTTGGCTGCACCAAGCCAGTGCCAGACATGTTAACTCCCAATAAATGTTTTGGAAGTTTGGCTCGAGACTCATGATTTAAATGGGGGTAACTTGGAATCCTGACAGCTAGCTGCCCCGGAAAATGCAAGAAATGCATGGTTACTGTATGAACCGTTGAAGGTCGAGGACTGCCTGTTCTTTTGTTTCCACAATGCTTTCAGAACGCTTAAAGAGGGTTAGAGAGCGATCCCCACTTGTTTCTGGTGTCAACCCAACTCTCTTCACTTCCAGATGGATACGCTTTCTCGCAAGATGAAAATGGAATCGTTTCGCAGTCAGAGGTAATACGAGCCTATGACACAACGAAACAGAGAAGCACCGACGAATGGTGAAGGACCGAAGTCACCAGAGTTCCAGTATTTGCCATATCCAGTCAAATTAATGCATATTTCCTGCGTCTGCCAACATGGTTGAGTAACAAGATTAGGGGCCATTGTAGGTTGTTCACTCATGTTTCTTGAAGTTCGCGCGTATTGAGTAGACATAAGCACTGTGCAACTATACTCCATAAAACACCATCCCACAAAATTTTCAAAAGGGGCTTAGATTTTTGTAAACAGATGCTGAGAATTAACCTGCAGCCTTTTCAAACAGCTAATTTACAGTAAAGATGAGTACTGTTCCTGTGTGTAGACAGAGAGAGAAAAATATTCAATATTGTGAACAACCAGGTTGCTCAGCATGTACTATAGATTGAGAAGCAGAGCCTTTGCCAAGGTGTTACACATGGTGAAATTAAATATAATGAGCCTTTGATTTCCACAAGTGCTAAAGAACCATTTTAATTACCTTAATTCATGTGACAGAAGAAAGACCGCAAAAGCAAGATACTAAGAAGGAATTGGGTTTAAATGAGCTCGTTTTGCCAAAGAAATTCCACATGTCTCCTCCTAGTCCTCATTTGTAGAACCTTAAGCGATTAGCGATAGTTGTCCAGCATCAGAAATTGCATGTTTGATACTCTGTACTTGAAAAGTTTTACAATAATACGAAAACTGGTAGGATTTGGTTTTTGATGCGTTTGATTTCAGATCTGTGGTTCCTTTCACCTTTGGCCTTACAGAAGCCTTTCTTTTTGCGTCCATGCTCTATTTCACAGAAGGTGTACATTCAGCACAGCATTCATTTTTTCCTCTTGTCAGGAGTGTGTGTGTGTCTTTGAGACTTGTTAACCTGCTTAAGAGTCCCGGTGTGGTAACATTTGTGTGCGAGGTTCAGGTGTTCCTTTGCCAGCCTCCCCGTGCATATCATCGAGAATTTTCTTTCATTTCTAAAAGAAAAGCAATGGTAGCTTGTTGGGATTGGCAAAGAGACAGAGATGGTGCCTTAACTAAGTTTCCTGTTTCCCAAGCAGGCAAGAACACTATCAGCCAAGAAAAAGCCAACTGGATTAGTGACTGTTCAGATGTAATTCAAGACCATGGTGCATTGCAACCACCCCACTATGGTTACAGATGTATAGGCCCCATAAAGAAAAGCCAATACAGAATTTTGTAATATTTACAGAAGTCAGAAAGTGATTGTCTTTAGTGGATTGGGGTGGAGGTGCACTTGAAAATACAGATTTTATTTACAGAGCATTTTATATATAAAATAATTTACTATAAAATAATTTACCTTGTTGGTCACAATAATCTGAAAAAAGAAATCAATATTATCAGTTTACTACTATATTATACATTCAGTTTGCACTATCAAAACAGTTTATTTGGGGTACTTAATAGATTCTGTTTTACATCCCCAAATTTGATTCAAATTAAAGTATGCAGAAGTTTGAGAATTTAAACTTGTTTAAATGTTTAAATCAAAAGATTTTATTTAAAAACTTGTTTAAATAAAAAGATTTTCTAGCTAGTAATGTAAACTTTCCCTTCTCATTAACTGAAATGTTTTGAGTAAATGTTTTTAAATCTTGTCATTTTGTAAAATCAGAATGAGAAAGCCTATTAAATTGCAGTCATTTTTCCACTCTGCGTGTTAATAGCCATTTCAGTTTATCTATAATATATTTGATATAGACAGTTCCATGTCTAATTTGTGTCACATGTGCAGAAAAGTTATGATAAATTCAGTATTTCTGGGTCATGTTTCTATTCTTAAGTCCATTTTTAAAAACGACTGTGTAATAGAAACACTATTTATTAAATATTGCATATATTTATGAAATATGTATATGATTTAAGTATACAGTCTTTTATACTTACTTCATAATTGCACTCATAGTATAAAGTACTCTTTCTCTGGCTAAGCAGAAAATAAACCAATAATCATTAAAGCCTGTTACTAAAAAGGACTTTCAATCTTACAGCCTGAAATTGCCTTCAGGAAAGTTATTTCTGGCATGGGTGATTAATACATCAATGAGAGCCAAATAAATTGACCTGCAGTGCACACATACACCCACACATTCACATTATCAAATATACACAAAATTAAAAGCATCTTTAAAAAAAAAAAAAAAAACCAAACCCTGAATTATTGCTTTACATTTATTAATTGTGGCTTGTCCACCACAAAAGATTCCTGAAGCAAATTATTTAATTAAAAAAAATACTGTAGCATGCTTACAGTACAGTTTTTAGCCGTGTATATTAAGCTCAAAAAAATAAATAAAATCAGATAATAATCGAGCAAAGATTGAATAGCTTCCCATTGGTTGCTTACAGTCTGATGCAATGGTGTTCAGCCTTCTCAGCATCTTAAGACTTTGTGGACCCCAGCTTTGGGGAATTCTGGGAGTTAGAAGTCTACAAGTCTTCAGAGTTGCCAAGCTTAGACCCCTGATAGTAATGCAAGCTCTTATGGACTCTGACAGAGGGAATATTTAGATCAGCCCGCAGTGGCAACATATACATAATACGATATATCAATTGATTTAACCACTCCATTCCCAACAGCATGAAAGGACTGTCTTGCATGCAGTTGACCTAGAGTAATGATCTGCATGTGAAGATGTGTTTCTCCAACCGTCTTCTCATCTCCTTGGGTGAATCCCGATGAAGGCATAAATCTCATGTATTCAGGAAACGAAATCTTCCCAACTGCCCAGCCCTTACCAAAATGGTAGACCACATCTACTGCCACTGATTACATATCTTTTTTTTTTCTTCTTTTAAACATGCCGTGCTCTTCCAAGATCCCAGGCTTCCGCTTGTTTTTTTTCCCATGTTCTCCCATTTCCTAACTAACTAACTACCTAGGAAATTTTTTTCACACGTGCGATGCGATATTGGCTTAACAGAAACTTATGTTTCGAGGATGTGCTTTATAAAGTGAATAAGAGGATTATTTGCCTGTCCTGTGCTGTCTTTAAGGGTATAGATTAGATTTAAAGACAAATGACATTTTTTAAGATTTCTAAGAAGCTAAAACCCACGTAAACTAGAATTGTTGGAACAAATCAGGACGTACAAAGCATATCTAATTTGCAAGCCTGTACTTTTCATTTGAAAGAAAAGCTTTCAAAGTGATTCATTACACTATAATGTAGAAATATATATTATAACATAATGTATATTTAGGGATGTTGGTTGATGTGCATATTTTAGTAAGCTACGGCTTTGTTTTGTTTTTTTGCATTTTCCATTTTTGACATTTTGTTCAAAGTGATAAAAATTTTTACACTTTTCTTTGTTGCCTAAATTAAGGAAATTGTACATTATGTGTATATTATGTATTGTGGAATATTTATGTTAAGGTTTAAAAGAAATCATTGAAAGTATCTGGTACCATTCAGAAATCAAAAGAATGTCTGTAACTGTATATTATTTTTAATTAAATGATTGTAACAATGTGGTACTATTTAACCAGAAAAATCAACCAAATGGATATACTTTGTGAAGCCATAAGTAGTCCTGTTTTCTTAGGTTAGACTTACAAAAATAAATTTTAATAAAGTATATAATAGTTGTATAACAACAGAGGAAAAGTTTCAAAAAACATAATACAATCTCAAATGGGAAGACATCTTGGTTTAAAATCAATTAATGTTAAATTGCTTACTTGCTTGACAATTGGACCATAGGATCTATTTTTTTCCCCCTACTGAGTTTCTATGTTGTGGGAAAGCAATTGTTTCAATTAAGTTTTAGTAATCTGTCTGCATGTCACAGTGTGAATCTGAACTGATGCATGCTTGTGCTGTAAAACTCATTATTTCTTTGTTAGCCGAAAGAGGCATCAAAGTTTATATGTTTGGTAAGCAAAAGTGAAGTGTTGGTAAACAGCTAGATTGCCGACCTCATTTTGTTAGCATAGAATGTCAACTCAAAAGCAACTGCACGGTGAAATTATTCTAAAATAGACCCATGAAACTGATTGAATTAGTCGATGAATTATGGTGAAAATAGAAAGTGATGTATCTACTCGCTTTTTTAGTTGTTTCAACAAAGATTTACAGCCATTTAAAAGTTTGTAATTGCAAAAACCGTGGCCCAGATGTGTAAAAGCTAAAACAAAAAAAATCATGTTTCAGTGTTGTTGTTTTACTTGTTCTACAATTTAAAGCCATAATGCATTAACTTCGTTCTCTGCTGCGATTTTCATGAAGTGTTGATTTAAAAAAAATAGGGAATATATATATATATATATAAAACACAACACTTAGGACTGCAATTGAGGTAAGCTAGGATTTTTCCACTCTCTTTAAATCATTACTGCTGAAACTCCTGTGGAAATTGTGATGCTGCATGAATGGAGAGAAATTTTTTGACTCCGTGTTTATGGTAGTTTTCTCAGGTTTCGTTTTAAATGGATGTTAAATGCACTGTTTTATAATGTTATTAAATTTTAATAATATATTCACTTCTATGCAGTGTTACATGTCATTGGCATTTGGTGAATGTGCATGTTCTGAACTGCAAATTTTAATTGTTTTGTCTTCTAATTGTTAAAAAAAGTAAAATAAACCTTGCCATTAAATCTACTCTGATGTTTACAGTATCTGCATCTTAAATATATAACAGTGTCTTTGGAATTTATTTCCATGGTGTAGCCAACAGATCTGAAACATGACATGCATTCCAATACATCATGAAAGCTTATCAGATGGTGACACGTATATCCATTTTTAATTAAAATGTCTCTATAAACTTATAAGGCTAGTTGGTTTGCATGATTCAAATCATTATATAGCAGCAATGATAAATAAGCACATTATGTACTAAATTGGCCATTAATAATTTCCTTCTAAACTATGCTTTTCGTGTTCTTTTCTGTCAATACGAGGATGGTGCTTATCAGAACATATTAAGGAGCTATGTTATAAGAACATACAGTATTAAGGAACAATTGACCTCAGAGAGTCAGGTAGGCATGGCTAGGTGTGGACGTGGCCAGGTCAACGTCACTTATTTGGGGGCACCTGTGATGGCCAAGTGCTAAGGCAGAACTTCTCTGAGACCCTCCCTCCCTCTCATAATCTTCCTTCCTTTTTACTTGTCCTTCTTTCTTCTCCCTTCCCCTCTTTCCTTCTTTTTCCTTCCTTGCTTTCTTCCCTTTGTTTTTCCATTTCCTCCTTTCCTGTCCCTTCTTGGATGCTGGTCCTTTGCTCTTTCCAGGCCAGGGCCCCTGAGCCTTGAGTTTGACACCCCTGCTGTAGGAGAAAGTCAAGAATGAGTAAACTTAAAATCTGTCCTAGAGAAACTAAAAGATTCGTTTGTTCCAGCATGAGACAGGACAGAAATACAATTCCATCTAACAATAAATCAACAAAATGAAAGCAACCATGGAAGAATTGTAATTATTATTTTTAATGCTGAGTGCCAGCTTTGGAAGCCATATTCCATGCTGCCACATAGCCTGAGAAAGTGGGAGGGGGTTGATTTCAATTAAGTAGCTCTAAGTAGACAAAATTTAAAAAAAAGTTAGTTCAAGGTCATTGAGTATGGTGCAGGATGAAATAAGGGTCTTACTTTTGGACGGATCGTGATTGGGCCATGGGATGTGATGATGGCCAAGGGGGGGATGGATTTGTAGTTTGGGAAATTGTGGGAAGCCCGAAAAACGTTTAGATTTGGGATTCCACAGATGTGCCAGGTGCTATTCTGATAAAGGTACTTTTAAGATATGGTTGTCTCAGAGTTACTGATTGGAATGGAGGTTTGCTGGAACTCTGACACTGAGCCACACAAAGGAACAACCACAGCAGGGTGTCTCAATCTAGGAAGGGATGCCAATAGCACACAAGTTACAAAATCTGGCCACCGTTATCACCTGCTGCTTGAGCAGGAGTTGTGAGTCCAAGGTAAGGTAAAGGTAAAGGTTCCCCTCGCACATAATACATGCTAATCGTTTCCATCTCTAGGGGGCAGTGCTCATCTCTGTTACAAAGCCGAAGAGCCAGCACTGTCCGAAGACGTCTCCGTGGTCATGTGGCCGGCATGACTAAATGCCGAAGGCACACAGAATGCTGTTACCTTCCCACCAAACTGGTCCCTATTTTTCTACTTGCATTTTTTACATACTTTTGAACTGCTAGGTTGGCAGAAGCTGGGACAGGTAACGGGAGCTCACTCCATGATGCAGCGCTGAAGATTCGAACTGCCGAACTGCCAACCTTTCTGATCGACAAGCTCAGCATCTTAATCCACTGAGCCACCACGTTCATGCAAAATGCAAAATCCTGCTCTGCAAAACAGTCCATCTTCAGATAGGAGACTTCAGTTTGAAAATACAAACTTACAGAAATGATGGCTTTGTCAATGATTAATGATTGGTTCAACAAACCACATTTAAACCAGGGCCTGGTGTAAGAGTGTGTAAGCTGGAAGGAATAAATACCAAACATCCACTATGCATTTTCGATAATAATTTCATTGCTGGGTTTAAGCGTCCAGGTCCATTTATTAAATCTGAATCTACATTGCGTTTCATTTCCCAACCTGCTCCCACTGTATTTTTAATATAAAAATAAAACCAAGAAATTGTTACTTTATTTTTGTCATCTTTATGCATGGACTTTAATCCTAGGCATTTATTAAGAATACCCAATAAAGATAAGACATTAGATATAGAATTGCAATCTAATTAGTCGAAACAGGAACATTTGTTTTAAAGAGGGGTTGTTTCCATATTAATACTTAAAAGTCAATCATAAATACTGCCATTCTGCACAGATGACATTAATCTTTTAATGCAAAATAAGTAACAGCATAAATTCAGCAGCTTGATAACAGAATTTTATACCATTAAAAAAATCATACAAAATTGCAGAAATTGTATATAGTGTTAATTGAAACGATCAACATCAAATAAAAGATATTTCACTATGAAATTATTTATTGGTAGAAAACCGATAACCACAAAAACATTTAATGTCACAGTTTCATTTTAAAATGACAACTCTGAAACATAAGCAATGCTAATTTTAGAAATAAAAAATATAATCCCATTTATCCCATTTCTGTTATCCAAGGCATACAACAAAATACAAATAAATACATTACTGAGACAATCTGTAAGGCTGACAGCCACTTTTAGCATTTTACTTTTACACTAACCCTCAATTAAATTATTTTAGAGATAAGTTGAGGTGACTTTCAATCTCATCTATTCTATGACACCCTGTGCCGACAGTTCTAGTTTAAATCTGATTAATACAACCTGACTTGCAATGAATTGAAATTCTAGCTGCGTTATTGCATTCTCAAAGCTAATCAGTAATATCAGATTAAAATATCTCACAGAGCCATAAATATAAGAAACAGTGGTCCTTTTTTAACCTTGCACATTCAAACTGTATCTAAAACAAAACATCCTTTCTTGACCCATATTTCAGTGGTGGGGAATATTATTCTCTATTGCCTGTCCTCCAATTTCATGAATAAAAATCGAGAATAAATTTTTGTCTGTAGTGATAATGGTCACACAAACTATTTCTGTTCCATTTGCCCACCTTCGAACCAGATTCATTGCTGTGATTAAAAATATATTGCAACAAAGGCAAATTTGTTGCAACCTAAATTATAACATCCCTTCAATTAGTCTTAAAACAATTCGTCACTTGCTCCATTTTCCCCTGCAAAATTTTGGGGGAATGAAATGAACTTAATTTTCTGTTTCTGTAAATCTGTAAATCTATTTGGGATTTCCTACTTAAATCTCCTATCTCTTATTAAACATACTCTGACAACACATCAACAGAGTTATCAGCAGTATTTGCAAATACATTCCCTAATTCACCAGCCTCCAGAATTTAAGATTTGACTAGCTGTATTTAAAGTTAGTTCTCTCCATTGTTTTTGCTGAAATTTTGCTGGGATCGCAGAGTGAGGGTGAGATGTACAAACTAGGATTGCTGGAATTTCTACTTTTTTCTTTTTTCTTTCTTTTTTTTAGTGAGCTTGCTTTATCTCTTCCAACTTTCAAAGAGCCCTTCTAACACACTAGAGGTAAATGGTGACTATCTTCCCTTATCAAATCATAACTGATCCAATTGAGAATGTCCCTTTTGACTGAACAAGGTTAATTTAGATCTTCAGATCACCAGACTTTCATTTAAACCAAGGGATCTCTGAGGATGGACAAACTGGAATCGCAGAGTGAGGGTGAGATGTACAAACTAGGATTGTGAGCTTAAACCCCCCGTCACCATAGGTAAAGGTAAAGGTTCCCTTGCACATACATGCTAGTCGTTTCCGGCTCTGGGGGGCTGTGCTCATCTCCTTTACAAAACCGAAGAGCCAGCACTGTCTGAAGACGTCTCTGTGCTTATGTGGCCGGCATGACTAAATGCCTAAAGTGCACGGAATGCTGCTCCCTTCCCACCAAATTGGTCCCTGTTTTTCTACTTGCATTTTTTTTTACCTGCTTTCGAACTGCTAGGTTGGCAGAAGCTGGGACAAGGAACGGGAGCTCACTCCGTTATGCAGTACTGGGGACTCGAACCGCCGAACTGCCGACCTTTCCGATCGACAAGCTCAGCCACTGAGCCACCACATCCCTGTCACCACATCACAAACTAATTCCAAAAATACTGGAACTCATAATTAAGAACAGAATGACTGAGTTTTTAATGGCCACCCAAATCCCAGCATTTAGACAGACTTTCCTTTGAGATCGCTATTCCTTTAAGAAGCAACTTTTAAACTGTGAAACATTCTTGGCAAGAGGCCAGAAACCCATTTTATCACTCACTCACTCACTCACTCACTCATTCATTCATTCATTAATTCATTCATATCCTGCCTTTATCATTTTTACAAGTAACTCAAGGTAGTCCAACACACTTTGCTCCTCCTATTTTTCTCATAACAATAACCTGGTGAGGTGGGTTGGAGCTGGACTCACAGAGAATGACTGGCCCAAAGTCATCCAGCCATCTCCTTGTGATTGGCTCAAAGCCACCCAGCTGGCTTTCATGCCTAAGGTGGAACTATAATTCACCCTCTCCTTGTGATTGGCTCAAAGCTACTCAACTCCTTAGCGTCAGAGCATGTTAATAATAATAATATAGGAAATACTCTAAATGCTCTGGTGGTCATTTTGAAAAATCCTTTCTTAGTGAGCCCCTAGAAGCCAAGAGGAACATATGTGCCAAATTTCAAGTTTGTAGGCTTGACGGTTCTGGAGATTTTGTGATGATGCGTGAGTGGTATTTCACCTATATAGATTAGATGAATTTCCCAGGGTCTTGATACCTACTTGAAAACCATTAACACCAATGTGTGGAACGGGGAAAATTTTGCTAGCTTTGAGAAGGGATGTCTTTCTATGATCTTAAGAAGACTGCACAGCATTTTAGACCTGATTGCAAAAAGTTACTTTAGAGTGCACACAATACCTCTCTCTGTAACTCCTTAAGGCAGCTAAGTCTTTTCCAGGCTGGATAGCAGCAGACGGTACCCCAGGAAAAGATGCAGCTGCTTTAAAAAAACTACTTTAAAAAGTTTGACCATTTGTAGACTCCAGTGTACTCCAGTGTCTGAAATTCTACGTCTTAAATCTGTATTCCTGACCTAGCAAATTTTAGAATTTAGCTGTTAGGCTACAATCCTATCAAACTTCCCTGAGAACAAGCTTCGCTGAACTCAATGGGATTTTTTCCCCTAAGTAGCTAAATTTAGCGCTGCATTGTTAGACTCTTTATCTTAACGTATCATACCTTAAGAATATGAGCTGCTCTTGTTTTACAACTTGCTTTCTTTAGGGTGTCAGCATAATACCTTAACTATTTATAAAACTCTTCTCTTTATAATAATTAATGGAACTACTGGTAAAAATAATTTACTACTCTTTTAAAAATGTAATTAATGTTAATTGGGAGGGGGAAGCTAGGCAAGGATTAACCTATAAGTAACCTACTTCAAGGAGAAGCCTAGGTGTCGTGAAGGGCACATGCAGGGGTGGGATTCAGCTGGTTCAGCCTAGTTCACATGAACCAGATGTTAAATTTAGATCTGGTTCACCGAACCGGTAGTTGAATCAACTGGCTGGCCCCGCCTACCCTTCCCCTCCCCTCCCACATGGCCCGTTTTGAATGCAGATAAGTGCTGGGTCCACACGGAGGCTCTGAGAGGGCAAATAACAGGCCAAACCGGAAGTTCCAGAAGTCCAGAAACGGGCCTGTTTTTGGCTTCCAGAGGCCTTCCGAAGCCAGGGGAGGCCATTTTGCCCTCCCAGAGGCACAAGGGAAGCCTCCAGACTCTGGAGAAGGCGAAAAACATCTGAACTGGAAGTTCCAGAAGTCCAGAAACGGGCCTGTTTCCGGCTTTCAAAGGCCCTCCGGAGCCTGGGCAGAGGCCGTTTTCACCATCCCAGAGGCCTGAGGGAAGCCTCTGGACTCTGAGGAAAGTGAAAAATGGCCAAACCGGAAGTTTTGGTAGGCCACGCCCATCATGGCCACGCCCACCCAGCAACCAAGCAGCAACCTGGGATTTTTGAATCCCACCCCTGAGCATCCGGTGAGTAAATGCTCAGCTCCATTTAGTCACCCTGACTCCATCCCAATGCAAAGGATTATAAGGTTGATTAAAAGGGAAAAAAAGGAGAAAAACCCCGACTTCAAGGCATGAAATCATCACCGATATTAACCAGTTAATCTAAATCAGGCAGTGGTAATTCATTTAGACAACTAAATGAAAACAGTTTGACTGATCTCAGGAAGCTAAGGAGGATCAGTCCTGGTCAGCCTTTGGATGGAAGCCACCAGAAAATTTCAGGGCTGCCGAGAAGATCGTGAAATCAAAACATATCTTTTTAAACAAGGCACTACCACTTGTGTATTCTTGCCAAGATGTTGATGCAGTTGCGTCCATGAAAGCACAAGGAGAATGAGTGTGACCTAGCATTTTTTCAGAAGAAAAAGTCACGTCAAGCACTGGGGAAATGCAGGCAGTTCAAACGAGTGTAAAGATTTATTGCAAGCTTAAGCTCTCTATCCCTAAAGGTGCTTTTTTTTTTTTTTTTCAAGAGGCAACTGGACTTTCTGGTTTTCCTTTGAAGATATTTCACTTCTCATCCAAGAAGCTTCTTCAGCTCTGACTGGATGGTGGGGAAGGGAAGGATTTATGCTCCTGGCAGACAGCTGGTCATTTGCATCCTTTTAGAGAGTTCTTGAGGCCACTTGGAGGCTTATCTTTGTCATCAAAGAGGCGTCTATGTAAATATTGAGCAGCCCTCTCTCAATGGAGAGGGACGGATACGACATCAAGTATCTCCAGTCTACTACACAATCTTTCCAGCAGTTCCAAGAAGACTCCACACCCATTTGCACTACTCTGCTGATCCTGAGGACACAGATAAACCTCCAAGCGGCCTCAACAACTCTCAGAAAAGATGCAAATGACTAGCTGCCTGCAAAATAAGTACAGGTGGTCCTTGACGTACAACAGTTCATTTAGTGACCATTCAAAGTTACAACGGCACTGAAAAAAGAGACTTATGACCATTTTTCACAGTTATGACCTTTTCAGCATCCCTATAATCATGTGATCCAAATTCAGATGCTTGGCAACCGGTTCACACTTATGACCGCTGCTGTGTCCCAAGCTCACGTGATCCCCTTTTGGCGACCTTCCGACAAGCAAAAGTCCAGGGGAAAACCAGATCCACTTAACAACTGGGAGACTTACACCATCACAGTGATTGACTTAACAACTCTGGCAAGCAAGTTTGTAAAAATGGAGCAAACTCACTCGATAAATGTTTCCCTGAGTGACAGCAGTTTGGGGCCTGATTGTGGTTGGAAGTCAAGGACTACCTGTACACATTCACCTGTGACTGGAAGAGATGTTTTAAACTCAAAGGGGCCTCCACCCAGCCAAAAACGTGGATGGTGAAATAAGCAACTCGCCGCTTGCTTAGTTTTCAATCCCCAAACCAAAGAAAACATTACTGAGATTCACAGGATGCTGACTGTGCTTTTTTTTGTCAACCCATTGTCCTCAAAACAACAAGACTCTGGAAGGAAATCTTGGGCTCATTTCCAGGGGTGGGATTCTACCGGTTTGGACCGGTTCAAGTGACCTGGTAGTTCTGGTGATCTTTTGGGCCCCGCCCTTTCCCGTGCTTTATTTCCTTGTTTTTGAGCACAGCTGATTTGCTTGCTGCATCTCAGCTGTTTTACTCACTGGGGCTACAGTAGAAGGTTAAGTATTAGAGCTGAAAAATGGGCTTTTTTTAAACACTGTGCAGGTGCTCACCAACCCAGTTATTACACCAGCTGAATCGCACCACTGCTCGTTCCCCACCCCCAGGCAGATCAATAAGAGGATGAGTTGCTACGGTGTGGTTGACACCACAAATCCAGACGACTGAGAGAGGTTGAGAGAATGGCCCACGGGCAAGCTACCTGCTGTGTACGGTGGCGGTGCAGATGTCTCCCGGCTCCCACGTTCGGGCCTGACGAGGGGGAAATGGCCGAGGGAGTCTGCCAGACAGCCGGAGTTGGTCGTCGGACTGGATGGTCTTGAGGGGATCCGTAAATTGGAGGAGCTGAGGATCATGGGTAAGGTCTCCATCTGGTAGCTTCGTAAAGAGAAGCGCAGAGGGGCTGGCGAGGTGGGCTTCGGCCTCAGGCAGGTGCAGCAGTAAATGGCGATGAGGGACCCCACGAAAATGAAAGTGATGAAGATGGAGCCAACTATGAGAAAAGGGACGTAGGTGGGCTCTGAGGAAAAGAAACAAAATGATCAGGCTCAACCTCTGAGTTGATGGAGAATCCAATGATTAAAGATATTGTTCCAAGTATCAAGTGCTTCCCCACAGTCATATCATCCCAACTGGTCTTTTTTTATTTAATAAACTTTACTGAGTATATACATTAAAAAACAGTGAATGTGGTGATATATATATATATATTTAACAACAAACATAAACACAAAACATAACACATAAAACAACAAATAAAACCTTCTTTCATTTGTACACTGTGTCAGTTGGTACATATGTCTTGTGCACAATATCTTTGGTCTTTTCCTCTTAAATTTATATTCATATTGTATTAATTAACTTTCCATATCATATTATATTATTACTATACAATCATTAGACTTTAATTTCAATTGCATATTATCCTTTAGAGCACATCTTAATTCTTACTGTTTTATTCACATTATATTTTATTTAAAGTTAATCAGTTATAACATATCATTACTACTATAATATACTTCAATTTCTTATTTTTCTATGTAGCCATTGATAGAATTAATCCCATATTTTATAATACCCTTTTTCTTCTTGCTCTCTAATTGCTAATGTTAATCTGCTCATTTCTGCACATTCCATTATTTTTTAAAATTACTTCCTCCTCCATCGCAATTTTCTCTGGTTGGTAGCTCAACAGCTCGAGTCCTAACCAAGGACCTAGGAACTGTTCAGGTAGGGTTGGAGAAATAAGCTGTTCCAAGTAGGGTAGTTTTTTGTAGAATCAGAGTATCCAAGTCTGATAAGTTCAGAATTTCCAAATAGCCAGGCAGCCCTTTAGCTATGGCTCCAAGGGCTCCAATTACAATGGGGAAATACACAATTTATTTTTCCAAAGTTGCTCAACTTCAATTTGTAAGTCCCGATACTTTGTGATTTTTTCTTGCTGGGTGCCTACAATTTGTACCAGGTGTTGCAATCTCAATGAACCAACCCTTTTTCTTTTCACTATTGTTATGTCAGGTGTATTGTGGGCCAAGTGCCTGTTAGTCTGAATTCTGAAGTCCCACAAGATCTTGAATTTTTCATTCTCCAGAATCTTCTCAGCCTGATGTTCCCAGAAGTTGTTACTATACTCAAATCCAAACTTTGGGCACAGTTTCCAGTGAATAATTTTAACAACTCAGTTTCATGATGGTGATGATGGATTTGAAGACAAGAGTTTGATTTCTCATCATTTATGTCTGCTTGGTAGCAGCTTTCCCTTTAAAACAAAAACAAAAAACTCTGCCTGCCCGCAGATAAATCATCATTATTATCGTTTGGGAGGCATCCCGTGACATTTACTCCCCAGTTATAACAGCACCCAGGAAGCTCCTAGGGTAGGTCCGCAACTGAATTGAGGCTTAGGATCGCGCAAAAAGGATTACGCTCCTAACTTCTTCCTCGGTTGGGTCGAGAAAGGGCTGCGCTCGGGAAGAGGCAGAAATCCTCTTCTTCTCCAATATCTAGCAGATTTTTCCAGCGCGATCCTAGGCGTGACTACTCTGTAGTCATGTTTCCGGCTGACTTCTGCTCGCCCGGCGCCCCACGCCGCGCGGGCTGGGCGGCTTCCATAAAATCCGAAGAAGCCGCTTCCAAAAGCGCTGTGAGTTGAGCCGCGCGACTTTTAACAAGAAGAGGCGAGTTGAGTCAAACGAGGTTCTTGACTCGAGGACGGGAAAGTGGGTTTAAAAGGGAAAAAAAAAAAAAAAAGGAAAAAATGATTTAACTGGGATTTCTTTAGAATAACTAAACCAAATTGGCCAGGAATTTTTCTTTGTATTTTTCTTTTTCTTTTTTTGAGAAGAGAAGACAGAATAGAATAAAAGAGAATAGAGAAGAGAATAGAATAGGAATAGAAGAGAGAAGAGAAGAGGAGTGGAGAGGAGAAGAGAATAAGAATAGAATGGAATGGAATGGAATAGAATAGAATAGAATAGAATAGAATAGAATAGAATAGAATAGAATAGAATAGAATAGGAGAAGAGGAGAGGAGAAGAGAAGTGAAGAGAAGAGAGAATTCTTGATTCGCGACACAGAAGGAATTTGGTTTTGGTATATATGCTCTCAGTGTGCATAAAAAGAAAAATAAAACACATTCATCAAAAATCACAAGATACAATCTTTAGTGATAGTCATAGGATAATAAATAAGCAATCAAATCATACGAGGAAACAAATAAAACAACATATATGGTAAAGATACAAGAGTGAGTGATTTAATTGCAGTTTAATGACATTGCAATTAAATCACCCCCGACTGGCTCCTGACCGCCCGGCAAAACCTTCCAGTCCTCAAGATGTACGGATGGGGAAGAAGACCCCCCTCTCCAAAAAGACCCTCCGAGGGATGCAACCTAATGTTGCCTGCTGCAACTGGCACCGAGCCTCCCTCCGACTCTTCGGGCGAGATCCCTGACCAGTAGTATCCTCCTCCTCCTCCTCCTCCTTGCAAAGACGCGCAAGGAAAGCCCGGCAAAAACAAAATAGCACCCCCACTCGCGCGCGAGACACTCACGGGCGCTCCCCGCCGGGGGCTGCGGCTCGGGGTCGTCCGCGCACCCGCCTTGCTCCAAGCGCGCCTCGCTGGCGGCGCAACAGTAGCGCAAGGCGCAGGAACCGCAGCAGATGGTGGCGTCGGGCGTGTCGAAGCGCTCTGGGCAGAGGAATCCTCCGTGGGACCGGCCCTGCGCGTCTCTCCAGCCGTGGCAGTACTCGCCGGGCGGGGGTCTCTGCGCCCAGAGCCCCCAGCGCGCCGCCAGGCAGCAGCTCAGCAACAGGCAACGCAGCCACCGGGCGCCCATGGCTACTGCGCCATGGGGATGCTCCGGCTTGCAAAGAGCCCCCGCCTCCCCTCCCTCCTGGGAGGCCCCTGGGCTCCCCCCTTCCGCTGAGAACACCCAGCTAGCCCCTTAGGGAAACGACCCCCCCCCCTCTCCGAAAGGGCAGTGATCAGCCATCAATAGGAGGGGTGGTTTTCCACTGGGGTAGGGGGTGGGAAGTGGCCAAAGCATGCCCCTGAAAGACCAGAGCAAGGGGGGTCTTTGTGGGGCAGAAGGAGGGAGGGCCCCAGAGGTCTGAGAAGGTTGCAATCCAGCCAGGGCCGTCTTATGAGCCCCACCGGGCAAATTGTGGGCCTCCTACTAGGACAAATGGAAATGGGTCGATCAAAGGAAATTTGACTGAATTTGCATAATATATGTATACTAAGATGATATACAAGGGGCATGGAAGGGTACGGATACAGACTTAACGGAGTTGGAAGGGACCTTGGAGGTCATCTAATCCAACCCCCCACCAACCCACCCAAGCAAGAGACCCTACACCATTCCTGACAGAGGGCAGTCCAGTTTCTTCTTGAAAGCTTCCAATGATGAAGCTCCCACAACTTCTGAAGGCAACTTTTGTTTCATGGGTTGATTGTTCTCCCTGTCAGAAAAATTCTCCTTATTTCTATGTTGAATCTCAGTTTCCATCCATTATTCTTTGTCTGGCCTTTGGGTGCCTTGGAGAATAGCTTGACTCCCCTCCTCCTCTCTGTGGCAGCCCCTCAAATATTGGGAACCCTGCTCTCCTGTCTCCCCTGGTCCTTCTCTTCCCTAGACTAGCCAGGCCCAGTTCCTGCAGCCATTCTTCAGACAGATAGGTAGGTAAGTAGGTAGATGGAGAAAGAGAGAGAGAGAACAGAATACAGACTAACAGAGTTGGAAGGGACCTTGTAGGTCATCTAGTCCAACCCACACTCAAGCAGGAGATCCTACACCATTTCTGACAGGTGGCAGTCCAGTCTCTTCTTGAAAGCCTCCAGGGATGAAGCTCCCACAACTTCAGAAGGCAACTTCTGTTCCATTTGGTTGATTGTCAGGAATTTTCTCCTTATTTCCAAGTTAAATGTCTCCTTGTTCAGTTTCCATCCACTGTTCCTTGTCTGGCCTAGAGATGCTTTGAAAAACAGCTTGACCCCTTCCTCCTTTCTGTGGCAGCCCCTCAAATATTGGAAGGCTGCTCTCCTGTCTCCCTTGGTCCTTCTCTTCACTAGACTCGCCATGCCTTGTTCCTGTAACCGTTCATTGTGTTTTATCCTCCAGTCCCCTAATCATCTTAGTTGCTCTTCTCAGCACTTTTAGTATGTGGCCCCTATGCTCGTGGGGCCCACAGCAGTGGGATTCAAAAATGTTTACTACCAGTTCCATGGGCATGGCTTTGTGGCCGTGGTGTGTCTTGGTGGGCGTGGCAGGGGAAGGATACTGCCAAATCCCCATTCCCTCCCCACCCCACTGACCTGCTTTCCAGCTCCGTTCTCCTGTGCAGGGCAACCAAAGAAGACCCAGCCAATCATCTGGGACTCGATGGGAGGCAGAGAAGAGAGGAGGTTGGCGGGGCCAGTCAGAGGAGGGATTTGCCGGTTCTCCAAACTACTCAACATTTCCACTACCGGTTCTCCAGAACTGGTCCAAACTGGCTGAATACCACCTCTGGTTTTGTGGAATGGAGAAGAAGGGAAACTATGTGGTTCTTGGTGCTCTCTGAGCTGGACAGTTTTCTTCCAGACATCTCATGACCCAACTAGATAACATCACCAGTGTCAGACAGGGGTGGGTTTTGTGGCATGGAGGAGAAGGAAGACTGTGGGGTCCTTGGGGCTCTCTGAGCCGGGGGGGTGTTTCTTGACCCAGCTGGGTAATATCAGTGCTAGATGCTCCATGATTAGATACCTACAGGTAGCCCAACTCTCTTCTAGCGCTGATGATGTTACCTAGTTAGGTCACGAAATGTCTGCAAGAAAATCACCCTCGCTCAGAGACCCCCAAGGGCCTCATAGTGGACTTTGCGGAGAAGGAATCTGATCTCAGTCTGAAAGTTTATCTAGACACCTCAAATTGGAGGCCCTCCCCTCCCCACCCAATTGTGTTTCAAAGTTTTTTCCCCTCCCTGTCTCTCCTGCTTGGCTGTCAGAGCAATTATGACTTACGAGCAGCTTGGTTAACTGGGCAACCTCTGCCCCCCCCCCAGGCCCCCATCCTCCAGTCACTTGCTATTTGCAATGCTCTGCTGCCTGCTTTGCTGGGATTCCTGGGGTGGAGTGTGCAGAGGTGAATAAGCCAGCAGGAAGCGGGGATTTAAGGACTGCTGCGTTATTCCATGCTGTCAGTTCAAGGAACGAGAAGAAGCTGGCCAGACTGAAGTGGTGTGTGGGACTGGATAAGCCCATTGACGTAATGAGCACCAATTGAGCCTCAAATGTCTGCTAAGTGAGATATTTATGTGTGTGTGTGAATGGATGTGTGTGTGTATGTTATTCAGCTTTGTTTGGGTATTTTCCCACGTCATTATAATTGTGCTTTTAAAGTTGTAGCAACGTTTCAGCAGAATCTCACCTGCCATCATCAGGCTTCTGTATAGTGTTCGTCTGTGAGTCAGACTTTTACAGCCATTTCTGTTTTAAATTTGGGGCTAGCCTACTGCTGTGCCAGAATGATTTTTTTCTTCATCCTGATTGGTTGGGAGTCTTGGTCTGTGTTTATTGGTCTTGGAGTTTGCTGTGTTCTGCTTGATTGGTGTTTCTAATAGCTTCTGTCTGTTTTGTAGCTTTTTTTTGTCTTGTCTTGCATTGGAGGCTTTTAGTGCAGCTTGGCATGTTGTTTTTGTTATTTTTTGGGTATGACGCCAGTTTGTATTATATGTAATTTTTGATTAGCCTGTGCTGTGCTCCCGTTAGTTCTAGCCCACATTAAATAACACTCCTTAATTGTGATTCAATATTCTTTCAGTTTCAATAGGACCTCAAACTCCCCCCCCCCTTTCTCTTTTGTTGGTCAACAAGCAAAAAACTTCGATTTCATCAGTCCAGTGGGAAAATAAACTAACAAAGGTGGCTGAACACTGCCATCTAGTGCTGAAACGATGGCATCGACTTCTTTTGAACCCTAACCTGAAGCCACATCAGGGCTCTGCTTTTTGATAATTACATTTGGTAGGAATGCTCTTTTTTTTTTTCATACAGAAGATGGCTCCAAAATGCTCTAGTCAGATCTTAGTCCTGTTCAACAAAATGGCCTTTTGATGTAAATTAAAAGATGGAGATAGAGGTGGACATGCTTGCTAAAAAAAACCTGCAGGGCAGCTTTTAAGAATCAGTCACGACTGATTCACCAGCATTATAAATTAGTATTGTGCTGTGGTATGCTATAAACTATTACTATAAATTATTCAAAGATGATAATAAGAAATTTTAAAAAATATGATTAATTTATTAACACATTGACATATCAAGGCCTAAACACCAGATTAGTTAATACATGCAAAATGAATAAATAATATATCAGTGACTAATAATAAAATATATGCCATATTTTACACACAGAGAGAGAGAGAGAGAGAAATCTCATTAAAGTTAACAATTTCTGAATTATTTGGATGAACCATTGAAGGTCAAATCCATATGAACCAACTGAAACCAATTGAAAATTAGTCTTAATGCATATGATACTAAGAGAAGAGATAGCAGTGTTCACGTTACAATGATTTCTCACCTGGATTATTCCAAAGACAGAATTAAAAAATATATGTATTGTTTATCCTTTTCATCTTATGTTTATGCTCTCATGTCTGGCCAGATTTTCTTCAAAGATGTTTCACTTCTCATCCAAGAAACTGCTTAAGAAGAGAGAAGGAAGAAGGAAGGGGAGGAAGAGGTGGTGGTGGAGGAGAAGTTATTTCTTCGATGACAACAAAACATCTTCAAAGAAAAAACAGACAGTCCAGTTGTCCCTTTGGCTTTCAGTTGTACAGTGTGTTGACTGGGTACATATATCTTGTGCAAATATTTATGTTTAATATACATTTCTTACTCTGGTTACATTCTTGTTAAAAATTGCTCAACCTTATATATCTTATCATTATAACAATATTCATTTAACTTCTTACTTTATTTTCCAACCATTTATAAAATAAATCCCATCATATAATATTCTGCTTACTGATGTTCTTTAATTGCCAATGTTAATCTACTCGTTTTTGTACATTCTAATATTTTCATAATCATCTCTTCCTCTATTGGAATCTTTTCATTTTTCCAATTTTGAGCAAATACAATTCTAACTGCTGTTAATATATGTATAATTAAATATGTTTTTTCTTTACTGTAATTTTCAGGTAAAATCCCCAATAAAAATATCTCAGGCTTTATGTGTTGTTTTATCATCTTTTCTAGCCATGTATGCATTCTTGTCCAATATCTTCTAGCTGTGATGAAGCACCAAAGTCACAAAAATAGATAAAGTTCCTTTAATACCTCCAACTTGTCCTCCAATGTCCAGTTATCCTCGGCTAGAGATCAAACTCTTCCAAAAACAGTCTACAAAGGGAAGAATTGCAGCCCAAATCCAAAGTACAGATAAATTAGAAATTAAAAAAGCCAACACAAACCACGTTGAAGTAATTAACATGCCAGGATAATAAATTGCAGGCTTCCAAAGGATAATGAGACGCACACACAGTTGGGAGGACGCCAAAACCCAGATAAGACTAAGATAATGCACGCTTTGCTTCCAGCAAGGTGCTGTGTGCAAATGCCCTTCTTATATCCTGTTCTCCCAGCTGCAGCCCATGAAGGGGATCAGAGCCCTTTTCTCTCCCATAAGCCACGTTGCTCCCTTCTCCATTCCTCCCTGCGTGCCCTAGGATGAAGAGGCGATGGCTCTGGGTCTTCCTCTGAATGCCCAGCTGGACTGTGCCTTTCCCCAGTTTCCTCCAGAGCCACTGGAGCCACACTCCCACTCCCTGTCAGCTGTTCAATCTCTCCCTCAGAATCAGACTCCAACATATGGTAATATGTTCTAGGTGTCTGGTGGCATTTCCAGCATTTACCTGATTTATCTTTAAACATCTTTGTCAGTCTTGCTGGTGCAAAATGCCTTCTATAAAACATCTTATATGGATTTTCTTTATATGCTGCTGACATTGTTAGTTTATAATTTCTATCCCATAGTTTCTGCCATTTATCTAATTCTATCCCATAGCCAAATGTTTTCCCCAAGCTATCATCATCTCCTTCACTTCTTCTTCTTCTAATTTCACTCCTAGTTAAGTAGCTATACAATTTCTTAATCATTTTTGGATTGATTAATAAAAAACTGCCAAAGAAAACCCCAAAAGCATCTTTGGGACAACGATAACCTGGATGACTGAGTAGCTCCATAGACATTTATCTATGCTGTTAGCAATCATGGATAAGCTTCAATGCTTCTATTTAAAAAGGCAAGAACATTATTTTTTAAAAAAAATCCTATTATGCAGCTGTATCCCTTCCTTTTTCTTTTTTTAAAAAAAGAAACAATTGGAATTTGCTTTATCATTCATGTGTTTTTGTGTGCCACTGATGAAGAGACCTAAAGTTTGCATCTATTTTAAAATGCATTTTCCCACCTGTCAAGCTAACAATCCTGTCAAGCTGAGTCTTTTTTTAAAAAATCAGTATTTAGTTCAGCCAGTAGTAACTTTTCATTTCCGTGGCTATGTTTTGTTTTACCTTACAATCAGAGCTCTGGCTCTCCAAGTCAATTAGAAGCTCACGAGAAGCCCTTGCAAATTATTTTACTGTCGGAAACAATTTGGCTTTATTTTGACACCAAATCTTATTTGAGGTCAGAGTCTACATCACTCAGCCTCTTGTAATTGGCTGGCAATAATAGGAAATGTACAGTACCTGTAGCATTAGACTGGGCATTATTTATCGATTTGTTGTTGTTGGTAGTGCTTATACCACTACTTATGAAAGTCTCACCACAGTTTTATGTTATCATGTAATCAATGCTAAATTGTTATCATGTAATCAATGTTAAATTGAGACAAGAGACATGGAAACAATAAGAATAGAATAGAATAGAATAGAATAACATCAGAATATAGAATGGAATAGAATATTGGAATAAAGAGTAGAGTAGAGTAGAGTAGAGTAGAGTAGAGTAGAGTAGAGTAGAATAGAATAGAATATTGGAATAAAGAATAGAATAGAATATTGGAATAAAGATGGCCCAAATTTAAATGGAGGAACTGGGCGCCTTCTCAGCATCTTCCCATCAAAATTAATGACATTTCACAGGGTTTAACATCGGCCTTTTAATGTGCTGGATTCAGCCATGCCAGTCAAAGAGTATCCGTGGGTGTATTGGAGGGAAGCAAGAATCTCACTCTGTCTGGGAAATCAGCTTGCAAAACTTCCACGCTACTCATTTAAAAGATTTTTAAAAAAGAGGGAGGGGAATATAGATTTATCTATAAGGGAGCTCACAAATATAGGTAGACCTCGATGTACGACTATGAAATGAGCCCCCAATTTACATGGCTAAGTGAGACATTGGTGAAGCGGCTTCTGCCTCGTTTTGCGAACTTTCTCACCAGAGTTGTTAAGTGAATCTGGCTTGCCCCTGTTGGCTTTGCTGGTTGTGAAAGGGGATCAGTCTGACCCCCACTTCCCCCCCGGGGACATGGCAATTGTCATAAATACAAATTAGTCGCCAAGCATCTGGATTTTGATCACATGACTTCTGGAAGCCTGCAATGGTCGTAATGGTGAAAAAAGGCCATAAGTCCCTTTTCTCAGTCCCTTGGAACCATCACTAAATGAACTGTTGTACCAGCTCAAAAAGTTTTACCACCGGTTCGATGGGCGTGGCTTGGTGGGCACACTTTGCGCAGGTGCAGAGGCATTCCAACTCACCTGCTGCAAGTCTGCACTCTCCCGGTCACTTCAGCAGCTGCCACGCAGCACTCTTCTGTGCCACGCAAAGCAGCTGCGCTTCAAAAACAGAGGATAAAGGTGAATATGGGAGCTCAAGCGGGTGGGCGGACCCAACAGCAGAGCGGCAGAGAGAACCACTTCGATCTCCACTGCTCATCATTCACTGCTCAGCCAAACCAGGCCAAACCAGTAGAATTCCACCACTGAGTTGTATGCTGAAGACTACCTGCACCAATGGATGGTTAAAAAACCAGGGGTGGGCTGCTACCGGTTCGCACCGGTTTGTGTGAACTGGTTGTTAATTTTATCTGAATTTTTTGGCAGGACCACCAAACCTGGTAGTAAGTACCCCCCTTTTTTCAAGCATCTCCGACAATTGGGTGAGAAGGTTGCCAGAAATGGGCTTGTTTCTGGCCTCCAGAGAGTCTCTGGAGCCCAGGGAGGGAGAAAATTCCTCCCCACGACATGGCCCACTTTTGCTCCCAGACCCGGGTGGTACAGGAGGCTGATTAGGCCATGCTCACCATAGCCACACCCACCCAACAACTGGGCAGAGAACTGGTTGCTAAATTTTTTTGGAGCCCACCCCTGGTAAAAACCTTGTAGCTTCCCCCAGGCTTTTTTTCTCCTGTTGGCGGCCCACATCCTCCTGACAAGCGTTAAGCACTTTCTTCCATTCAGAGTGAGATTTAATCATTGCAAGGAAGATCCTCCTTGATTCAAAATGTCACCAGGGATGAAAAGATAAAAGAGGGCTCCCTCCCTCGATGATGAATTGCACACAAACACCCCTACGTGGGAAAACACGAAAAAGTGAATTTTAAAAACGAGAAGAAACAAATTATAGGATCTCTCAATGACATGAAAGAGCATGCAGAATGGATAAAGTTGTTTATTATTATTATTATTATTATTATTATTGTTGTTGTTGTTGTTGTTGTTGTTGTTGCTGTTATTATTGTTGTTGTTGTTGTTAATGTTATTGTTGTCATTGTCATTGTCATTGTCATTATCGTTATCATAATCATTATCATAATCATTATCATACCCGAATGAAAAAATGTGAACGGGGAAGAGGCTCTCACCTTTTGGTTTGCAGTAAGAGGTAGTGGAGTTTGTGATGACCCAGGGTGGGATACAAAACAAACACAGTCACAGAAAGCAAATGAAGCCCCTTTTATTCCTTCACTTTGCTTCCAAACTCTGAATATTCTTGACGGAAGACAAAAAACTCCCGCACAAACATTTACAAGAAGAAGGAAAAAAGCAACACAAACTAGGCAAGATAAGGGCTGGAGGATGTCCACAGATAACAGAACACACACTGAGAAGGACTAGAAATATTTCCACGCTTTGTTTCCAGCACTCACCAGTACGCATGTCTGTCCTCTTATCCAGTTGTCACAGCTGCAGCCCATGAAGAGGATCAAGGCCCTCTCCTCCTAAGTAGACCATGTCTCTCCCTTATCCTCTTCTCCCTGCATGCCCTAGGATGGATAGGGGATGGGCCTGGGTCCTCCTCTGACTGCCCAGCCAGCTTCTGCCCTTCCCCAGCCTCCTCCACAACCTCCAGAGCCACACTTCTGTTAGATCTGGAGCGTGGGCGCAAGGAACAGAGAGGAGACATTGAATAGTGACTCCAACTCTTTATTAGTGACTTCAGACCAGAGCAGAGCTACTGGGCAGCAGCAGCTCCTTTTCTAGAGCTAGCTGCTGTCACAATAACCAATGGTTTGAGTTTGCCTCACTGGTAGTGGCCAATCAGCGGCAACCCGCTGTCAGCCAATCAGATTAGCCAGAAATGGCCAATCGCAATCCATTGTTCGTGGGCCAATCAGAAGTGCAGGATTACGAGCCTGCTATGGAAACAAAACTATTAGGATTTTAAACTAAAGCGTTTGCTTAGTTCGTAACACCTCTCCCCTCTAGGTTCCGTCTGAGGGGTGGGGTGATGTATTCTCGTAGGTAGGCAGGTCGTTTCACCTGTCTACCTGATCTGCGTTGCTCCACCAGTCCTTGCCCTGACTCTGGTCTCGGTGGGCTGCTTGCTGTGCTTGTTGGCAAAGATGTTCCGCCCTCTCCATTGGGTAACTCGGGGTTGTCATCTCTGCTTCCGTTAAGGTTGTCCTCCGGATTCCTTGGATTTGCTGCTGTCGCAGTGCTGCTCTGTGGTGAGGCGATCGTCTTGCCCGGCTCTCCTTCAGAAGGTGAATATCTCCAGGTTAGTTGTGCTGATTGCTGGTGTTCACGTACTGGGTCATATGCTAGTTCTTCTCCGGTCCCCTTGATTTCCCTTCCCCTCCAGGTTTGAGGTTCGGGGTTTGTGATGGGCATAGGTGCCAGCCTGGAGCGCAGTTGATCGATATGGCGCTTCCACATTTTTCCATCAGCAGTTTGTAAACAGTAGGAATGTGGACCTGTAAGTTGAGTTATGGTAGCGGGGACCCACAATGGGTCACTGGAAAAGTTTTTTGTGAAAACTGGGTTGCCTACCTTGAAGGTGCGATACCTGCTGCTGGACCCCACGGGCTTTTCTGGTGTGTAGGTAGGGTGCAAACGGTCAAGATGTGAGCGAAGTCTCCAGCCCATCAGAAGTTCGGCCGGGGTTCTGTTTGGGGTGCTGTTTGGGGTAATATATTGGAGGAGAAGCATCCGGGTCACCTTGTCGTTGATGTCCCCTTGCTCCATCTTTTGTAAAGTTTTCTTTACGAATTGGACCATTCACTCAGCCCTGCCATTGGCCGTAGGGTGAGCTGGCGAGGTCAATGCATGGCGTATCCCCCACTCTGCCAGGTACTGTTCGAATGCCAGAGTGGTGAATTGGGGGCCATTATCCGAAACTAGGACATCTGGCAACCTGTGCATAGCGAATAGTCTATTTAGTTTTTTAGTGACGGCTTCTGTGGTGGTGCTCTTCATTTTGAGGACCTCCAGCCAGTTGGAGTAGGCATCCACTGCTATAAGAAATGTATGTCCCTTGATAGGTCCCGCAAAATCGATGTGGATACGGGACCAGGGACCTCGGGGTGCTTCCCATTCAGTTGGTGATGCTTTTGGTGGAGATGAATGAGTGTCCTGACACTTGCTGCAAGTGGCCACCCAGGTTTCTATTCGCTTATCTATACCTGGCCACCAAGCGTAGCTCCTCGCTAGTGCCTTCATTTGCACGATGCCCAGATGGCCATCGTGCAATAGTTTTAGGACTTTATGCTGTAATCTCTCTGGGATGACGACTCTGTCTCCCCACAAGATGCATCCCTTTTGGGAGAAAAGTTCTGTCTGCCGGTTTTTGAACAGCTTGAAGGTGTCATTTGGTTCGTTGTCAGGCCAACCTCTTTCTACCCAGCTGAGGACCCGTGCCAAACAAGGATCCTTCCTTGTTTCTGAGGCGATGTCTTGGGCAGTCAGCGGGGGTGAAGGAAGAGTTTCGATTTGTAGCGTAGCGAGGGTTGGAGCTGGGTCGTCTATGACTTCTGGTAACGGAGAACGGCTCAAAGCGTCAGCGTGGGGAATGGCTTTCCCCGGGCGGTGTAGCAGTTGGTAATCGAATGCGGCTAGAAACTCTGACCAACGTGTCATTCTCAGTGATAAGATGCGGGGAGTTGGTTTGTCTTCCGCTAAAATGCCAAGTAATGGTTTGTGGTCGGTAATTATGGAGAAAGATCTTCCATATACATACTCATGGAATCGTTTAATCGCAGACACAATAGCGAGAGCCTCTTTATCAAGTTGGCTATAGTTTCTCTCAGTTTTAGATAAAGTTCTTGAAAAGAACGCAATAGGTGCCTCAGTACCGTTTGGTAGGATGTGGCTCAGGATGGCTCCTACTCCAAACGGTGAGGCGTCCAGGTGACAGCTAAAGGCAAAGTCTCGTTATATTGAATCAATACAGCATCTGAAGTTAACAGGTCCTTTACTTGCTGAAAAGCTTGCTCTTCACGATGTCCCCAGACCCAGGAAGCCTTCTTATCGAGGAGCCTATGCAGGGGTTCAGCAACAGTTGCCTTCTGGGGCAAGAAGATGTTATAAAAGTTAATGAGTCCCAGGAAGGCTTGGAGGTCTGTTTTATTCCTAGGTCTTGGGGCATTTTTTTTTATTGCAGTGAGTTTTTTCTCCGTAGGGTGAATTCCCTGTTTGTCAAGAAGGTACCCCAGGAGTTCAACCCTCTCAGTACAAAGTTGGCACTTGTCTTTCTTGACCTTCAGGCCAGCGTCTTTAAATTTTTGGAGGACCATTCTGAGTCGTTTTTCTAGCAGGCTTCTGTTTTTCTGTTCGAAGTAGGGCACAACCCCTTTTATGCCTTGAAGCAATCTTTCCATCAGACTTTGGAAGATGCCAGGTGCTACACTTACTCCGAATTGGAGTCTATTGCACTTGAATGCATCTCTATGCGTGACTATAGTTTGGGCTTCTGCAGTCTCTGCATCTACGGGCAACTGCTGGTATGCCTGAGCTAGGTCCAATTTTGCAAATATTTTCCCACCTCCCAGGGAATGAAGAAGATGTTGGTCCACAGGTACAGGGTAAGCTCTCTGCTGAAGCGCGTGATTTAGGGTGGCCTGGTAATCCCCACAAATTCTTAAGGATCCGTCAGGTTTTATGGGGGTTACAATTGGGGTTTCCCCCCGGGCGTGATCGATCGGTTCCAACACGCCCTGGGCTATTAATTTGTCCAATTGTCCATCAATCTTTGGCTTGAGTGCAAAGGGCACTCGGTGAGGCTTAAGGCAAATGGGCGCAACGTCAGGGCTGAGATTAAACGATATGGGGGATCCCTTGTACTTGCCTAGCTTCTCGGTGAAAACGTCCTGGAATTCCTGGACAAGGACCGCTTCCCAGTCATCGCTTCCAGTTTGGTTGATGCCCGCTAGTTCAATTCCTAGTGGCGCAAACCATTGCAAACCCAGCAAACTGGGCCGATCTCGATCGACGATAGTAAGAGGTAGGGTTGCAGTGTGGTCTTTGAAGGATACTCGAACGTGGCTGGAACCGGCAACTGGAATTCTGTTTCCTTGGTAGTCTTTTAATATGATTTTTTGAGTGCTGAGGTCCTGGCGACGAATGCCATGGATCAGCTGTTTTAAGGTTTTCCAGGAAACCATTGACAGGGACGACCCAGAGTCGACTTCCATAACACATGGTTGATTCTCAATGGTGACCTTCACTTGGATTTTCCTTGCATCAAGGGAGGATGCGTGGCCGATGGTGATGGTTTGATGGGCCTCTTCTCGTCTGGTTGAATTGGTGGGTGCTCGATTTCTGTAGTATTGGTTCCATTGTTGTTTAGGCGGTCCCGATTTATTGGTGGAGTGCCTGTTGTATGCCGAGAGTTGTTTTCTCTTCGGATTGGGCTGGACCCTCGCCTGCTTCTGCAGACCTTTGCGATGTGGCCCCTCTTTCCACAGGAATGGCAGAGTGCGTCTAGGAATTTGCAGTCTGATCGCGGGTGGTTTCCGCCGCATCCAGCACATTGACTCGAAGGCTTATGATTCCACTGGTCTCACTGGTCGCATTCTGATCTGAGTCTGTTGACCTCCTCTTCCTCGCTTTCTGATGAGGATTCGAGGTCTTCATGGTGGGTGGTCGTTGTGTGCCTCTCGGAGAAAGGCGTAGTGTCACTATCGAGTTGGCAGTGCGGTGCATTCGCTCGGTGCATTTGAGTGGCTGACTTCCTGGTTGCTTCTGCTGCAGTAGCATCAGCGATGACATCTGCAAGGCTGATGTCTCCCTTCACCATAATCTTGCTCTGGGTCGTGGGGTCTTTTAGGCCCAGAACAATTCAATCTCTCATGGCTTCCTTGAGGTTTGCGAAGCCACAGAGTCCCCCTAGGTTTCTAAGGTCAGCGATGAAGTCTCCAACATTTTCGCCTTCCTGCTGGTCCCTCTGGTAAAACTCGTGTCTCCTGATGAGTTTTGGCACTGCGGGTGCATAATGAGCTCGTAGGATTGGGGCGAGGTTGTCCCAGTCCATTGTCTTGACTTCTGCTGGTTTCGCAAGTGCTTTTGCCATTTTAAAAACGGCGGGCCCACAATGGGTCAGAAATACAGCTCGTTTCTTGCCAGGCGTAGCATCTTTCAAATTGTTGGTCTCCAGGAACATCTGGAACCTGTCCATATACGAGTCCCAGTCTTCATTAGCCAGGTCAAATGGAGCGGGTGGTATAGCGCTGCTGGTCATTCTGCCGCTCTTGGTGCGCTCTTAGCCACGTGCTCTGTTAGTGTTTGGTGAGTGTTCAATCAGCTCTATCGTCTCCGCATCCCACCTTCGTCGCCAGTGTTAGATCTGGAGCGTGGGCGCAAGGAACGGAGACGAGACATCGAATAATGACTCCAACTCTTTATTAGTGACTTCAGAACAGAGCAGAGCTACTGGGCAGCAGCAGCTCCTTTTATAGAACTGGCTGCTGTCACAATAACCAATGGTTTGAGTTTGCTGCGCTGGTAGTGGCCAATCAGCGGCGACATGCTGTCAGCCAATCAGATTAGCCAAAAACAGCCAACCACAATCCGCTGTTTGCGGGCCAATCAGAAGTGCAGGATTATGAGCCTGCTGTGGAAGCAAAACTATTTTAACTAAAGCGTTTGCTTAGTTCGTAACAACTTCCACTCCCTGTCGCTGTTCCTCTTCTCCCTCAGAGTCAGTCTCCACAAGGGGCATGACAGAGTTTTTGTTATTTTAAGGTGGGCTCTCTTTGCATTCATGCGGTTGTAGGGAGCATGGATCACTCCTGCTCCAAGGTCACCAGAAGGGAAGAGATTGCAAGCTGGTTTGGAGGGCTTGGAGAAGGGAAGGGCTATCTTAGTAGAATTGCTAAACAATTTCCCAGCTTAAAACTTTTCAGCTTCAAATGTGGAATGGCATCTTGATTGCAAAGGGGTTGTTATTCATTATATACTGGTATATATACACATACACAGTATATACACATACATATATATATATATACACAACCATACACATACATGCATGTATCATATATAAACTGGTATATGCATGTATGTGTATGGTTGTATGCGTGTGTAGAATTTTGCTTTTTAATGGGTGCCAGTGTGTTCACAGAAAAAATCAACAATAAAGGTTATCTATCTTATCTCATCTCATTTTATGTTATTATCTTATCTTCCCATCCCATCTTATTTTATTTTCTCATCTCATCTTATCTTCATCCTCTCTTTATTTTATCATTTTCTTCCTTTCCCTTCCCTTCCATTTTACTCTATTCTAATCTAATTCTTCCTTCCATCATTCTCTTCCCTTCCCTTCTATTCCCTTCTATTATATTTATTCTAATCTAATTCTTCATTCTATCATTCCCTTTCCTTCCATTCTATTCTATTCTATTTATTCTATTCTATTTATTCTAATCTAATTCTTCATTCCATCATTCTCTTCCCTTCCTTTCCCTTCCCTTCCCTTCCATTCTATTCTATTCTATTCTATTCTATTCTATTCTATTCTATTCTATTCTATTCTATTCTATTCTATTCTATTCTATGTATTCTATTCTATTTTATTTATTCTAATCTAATTCTTCATTCCATCATTCCCTTCCCTTCCCTTCTCTTCCCTTCCATTCTATTCTATTCGTGTTAATGTAATTCTTTATTCCATCATTCTCTTCCCTTCCCTTCCCTTCCCTTCTATTCTCTTTTATACTATCCTGTTTATTCTATTCTAATTCTTCATTCCATCATTCTCTTCTCTTCTCTTCTCTTCCCTTCCATTCTATTCTATTTATTCTATTCTATTTATTCTAATCTAATTCTTCATTCCATCATCCGCTTCCCTTCCATTTCCTTTCCCTTCCCTTCTATTCTATTTATTGTATTCTATTCTATTCATGCTAATATAATTCTTTATTCCACCATTCTCTTCTCTTCCCTTCTATTCTGTTTTATTATATCCTATTCTATTTATTCTATTCTAATACTTCATTCCATCATTTCTCTCCTCTCCCTTCCTCTCCTTTCCACTCCTTTCCATCTCCTCATCTCATCTCATTTCCATCTCATCTCATCTCATCCTCTCTCCTCCCTTTGTCTTTGTCTTTGGCCACCTCCCTCTCCTCTATCTTATCTTATTATTTTCTGTGTTGTGAATGCTGGTGTCTTGGCTACATAAGAATGTAAGCATTGTACGGAGCGTCTTTTCTATTATACGATGTTTCTATTCCTAAGAAAACACCAAAACCCACAGCGTTCCCTCTTAATATGCAAACGTCATTCTCAACGGCAGTGGGACAAGGTAATGCAGAGGTTAAAAAGGAAATCAGAAAGGAACTGATTTTCTTGACTGCCCAATGAGTCCCTTCAAAAATCAATCTTTAAGAGATTAAAAGGAGGTAAATGTTGCTGCTAAAGAACCTCCTTTCCAGAAAACCAGAGTCAGAGAAACGCCAGGTAGTCCTCCACTTACAACCACAATGGACTCCCACCTCAGCATCTCTTCCCTTTTTTTCTGCCCAGGAAGCCATCCTGTTCATCAATAAACTATCTTTCCAAGCGGCTTGGATGTTTATTTGGAACTGAACCCAGGAACAGAAGTGGTATTGTACCGGTTTGGGCAAGCCGGTAGTAAAAAGAAATAATGCTACCGGTTCAGCCGAACCAGTATTTCCGATAATCGGCTGTGCCAGAAAATTTACATTAGTCAGAAACCAGGACATCATCAGATTTCTTGCTTTCTAGCTAATCTAAATTATAGGGCACAGCTGATTCCCCCCCCTTGCTGTTGTACTTATCTCGCCAAGAGGCCCAGTACACAAAAAAATGGGGCCACTGTCCCAGACGGATATGTCTTCCAACAGAAGGAAGGAAGTGTCATGTATGCAAATGGACTACTCGAAATCCCCGTGCCTTGATTGGCTAAGGCGCGGGGATTTCTGATTGGCCAGGCGAGCCGCGCCTGATTGGCCCAATTGAAGTCTCCCGCGATTGGTTAAAGCCAAGAGCGGGAGACTTGAATCACTGCCATTGGCCGCGGCCGCCGAAGCAAAAGATATAAAAGCCGCAAGCTTTTTGTCTTTTGCGGTTCGGTTCCACCAGTGTTAATAAAGAGCTTGAATTGAAAGTCACTGACTACGAGTCTTAATTGCGGATACGACACTGGCGACGAGGATGGGATCTCGCCATTGAACCGAACCCCGTATCCGTTTAAGAACCAGCGACAGCAAAGATGGCGAAAATAGCACCGCCCGCTCCCTTCAACCCCGCCGCTGAGGACTGGGAATCGTACTCGGATCGATTCCGGATGTATCTGGAATGCGCCGGCATGAAGGACGCCCCGGGCCCGCTAAAACGCGCCGTCTTTCTCACACACTGCGGACCAGAGGTCTTCCAGATGGCCAAGGCATTGGCCAAACCAGCAGACGCAACCGCCATAGACTGGGACGTCCTCGAGCCCATACTGAGACGCCATTACGCCCCCGAGGTTCCCATCCTGATACGGCGAAACGAGTTTTACCGCAGAAACCAGAAACCGAACGAGAAATTAAGCGACTTTGTCGCTGAATTACGGCGCCTGGGAGGACTCTGTGAGTTTGAAGGGCTTAATAGTCTCATCAGAGACCGCTTCGTGCTCGGGCTATGGGATCCGACACTCCAGAGCCGACTCATGGCCAAAGGCGACATCAGCCTAGCCGATGCCCTCACTGCGGCCGCAGCAGCAGAAGCCACCCGCACGTCAGCAGACACCATGCGAAGATCTGACGCGAAGGGCGGGAACAACAACCCCGCGAGGTCGGCCGACACCAGAAGCGAAGCGACCGCACACTACGGCGAATACCAATCAGCCTCCAGCGCGTCAGATGACGAGGAGGACATACACCGTGTACAAATGGGACGAGGCGAACAGCGAAGTCAAAGAGGTCGCAGGTCGAGGACCAACTGCGCCGGTTGCGGCGGCGACCACCCCAGGTCAGAATGCCGATTCTTCGACGCTATCTGCAGACATTGTGACCGACGAGGCCACATCGCCCGAGTTTGCCGCCAGAAAAAACCCCGCAGCCCGCCCAAACGGGAACAACTTGACAGGAAGAGAGAAAGCTCCCCGCCCAGAGCCAGAGAGCGCCAGCCAACGGGTCGATGGGACCAGAGACAACGATCGCAAAGAAGCAGTGACAGCCGGCGTAAAGAGGAAACCCACCAGACGGTGACCATTGGCCACGCCATTTCCGACGGAGCTAGAAAGGTTCACGTAGAAGTTCACATAGAGGGTCGACCATGTAAGATGGAAGTGGACTCCGGTTCCTACCTTTCTATGATTGCTTGGCGCGAAATCAAGCAACTAGTGCCTACACTACAAAGAAGAAACGTACCTGCCCAAAAAATAATCATAAAAGACTATCAAGGTAATCGCGTTCCGGTAGTGGGCACCAAGAACTTTAACATAACCTACAAAGGCCACACAGAACAACTTCCACTCACAATAGTCGACCGCGACCGCCCTAGCCTGCTGGGGTTACAATGGTTTGCTCCGCTTAACATCGCGCTGACAGGTGTCAACCACGTATCCATTGAAGCTTGGGAACAGCGGCTAACCGAAGAATTCCAGGAGGTCTTCAATGGAGAATTGGGCAAGTACCAGGGGCCCCTTATTTCATTTGATTTAGACCCAAGGGTTCCCCCGAAGCGGCTTAAGCCTAGAAGGGTACCCTTTGCATTAAAGCCCAAAATAGACGAGCAGCTAGACAAGCTCGTCAGACAAGGGGTGTTACAACCGACAGATCACGCCAGATGGGAAACCCCTATAGTGACCCCAATAAAACCAGACGGGTCCGTGAGAATCTGCGGGGACTATAAGGCCACCCTAAATGGCGCGTTGCAACAAAGCGCCTACCCAGTCCCGGTAGTGCAACATTTACTGCACTCACTGGGAGGGGGCAAAGTTTTTGCTAAGCTCGACCTCGCACAAGCCTATCAACAACTACCTGTGGACGAGGAAACGGCAGAGGCCCAAACAATAGTGACCCACCGGGGGGCTTTTAAATGTAACAGACTTCAATTTGGGGTCAGCGTGGCACCAGGCATCTTCCAGAGCCTGATGGAACGCTTGCTGCAAGGCATCAAGGGGGTGGTGCCCTACTTCGATGACGTATTAGTGGCGGCGCCAAATGAAGCTGAACTAGAAAACCGTTTAAGACAAGTCTTAACGAAATTTAAAGAAACAGGACTTAAAGTCAAACGCGAAAAATGCCAACTTTGTACAAAGCAAGTAGAGTTTCTGGGCTACCTCCTAGACCAGCAGGGCATCCACCCCACAACAAAAAAAGTAAAGGCCATCAAAGAAGCCCCCACCCCAAAGTCCAAATTAGAGCTGCAAGCGTTCTTAGGTTTACTAAACTTCTATAATGTCTTCCTACCTCAAAAGGCTACGGCGGCGGAACCTTTACATAGACTCCTGGACAAGAAGGCAGCCTGGACTTGGGGGAGACGGGAACAAACAGCTTTTCAAAAGACCAAAGACCTCCTCACCTCTGATGCCGTCCTAATGCAATTCTGCGAAACCCTGCCTGTAGCTGTCACTTGCGACGCATCACCCTTCGGCGTCGGCGCTGTCCTCAGCCATACCCTCCCAGACCAGAGAGAAGCACCTATCGCATTTTTCTCGAGAACTCTGACTAAACCAGAGCGGAACTATAGCCAGCTGGACAAAGAAGCTTTGGCTATAGTGGCCGCCGTTAAGCGTTTCCACGAGTACCTTTATGGCCGCCCATTCAAAATAGTGACTGACCATAAACCGTTGTTGGGCATTCTCGCGGGAAACCGTCCCACACCAAACATCTTGTCACCCCGGATGACAAGATGGTCTGAATTCCTGGCAGCCTACAACTATGAACTGCTACACAAGCCAGGTAAGAAGATATCGCACGCGGACGCTTTAAGCCGTTCCCCCTTACCTGACTCTGACCCTGACCCTGCACCAACAACAAATACCCTGTCCATCGAGTGTTTACCCATTACCGCATCGGACATAGCGAGGGAAACGGTTAAGGACAAACACTTAGCGCCAATCTTACATTGGCTACAAAAAGGCTGGCCGGAAAAAGACGATAACGAGACTTTTAAACCTTTCCGCCAGCGCCAGACGGAACTTTCACTACTGAGAGGATGCATCCTTTGGGGAGACAGGGTGGTAATTCCGCCTAAATTACAGAACAGGGTCCTAGAGATGTTGCACGAGGGTCATCCTGGCATCGTCAGGACCAAAGCCCTGGCCAGGAGTTACGCTTGGTGGCCTGGCATGGACAAACAAATTGAAACATGGGTCGCCAAATGCCACCGGTGCCAGGAGACCAGATCCAGCCCACCCACGGCACCTATCCGGGACTGGGAGACACCTCGGGGACCCTGGTCCAGAATACATTTAGACTTTGCCGGCCCCACAAATGGCCACACCTTTTTAATCACAGTTGACGCATACTCAAACTGGCTAGAGGTGGCCGACATGAAATCCACCACCACAGAGGCCGTCATTAAAGAACTGTGTAAGCTGTTTGCCACCCACGGCCTCCCAGACGTCGTTGTCTCGGACAACGGGCCACAGTTTACATCCATCGATTTTGAACGGTTCCTGGCAGAAAAAGGCATCCGCCACGCGTTAACGGCACCGGCGCATCCGGCGGCGAACGGTAGGGCGGAGCGGATGGTCCAGTTTACAAAAAAGACCCTCCGGAAAATGGACCACGGGGAGATCAACGACAAGATCAACAGGCTACTCTTCATACAGCACATCACGCCAAACACAACCACAAACAAGAGTCCTGCAGAGCTCCTGATGGGCAGGAAGCTGCGATCCCCACTCGACCGCCTACACCCAACCTACAACCCGGAGCAGCCCCCAGACTCCAGCTCCAGGTATCGGACATTTGAACCAGGCGACCTAGTATACGCCAAAAACATGACGGGGGACCCCCTATGGATCCCAGCCGTCATAACTCAGATCACTGGTCCAAAGTCGTACCGGCTCCAAACCACCGACGGGCGAGCCTGGAAACGACATATCGACCAGCTCCGGTCACGAACATTGACTAACCTCAACCCCCAAGACACGAACCAAGGGGGGAGGGAACACCCGGTTAAACAACCGCAAGAACAAATAAAAATTAAAAACTCACCAGAACGCAGCCTTCGCGAGTCACAGCCGGAGAAGAACCGTCTGGCCAGCTCTACCGACCCGGAGAAGCCAAGCGGGAGCGGCGGAATCCGCGACTCAACCGACCCGGTAGGCCCAGGCGGGAGCCGCGGCGAAGGAACCGGCCCGATCATCCAGCCGGTTCGCTCAGAGGCAGGAGCAGCCAAAAAGATGACCGCCCCTACCGAGATACAACAAGAAAATGAATTGCGCAGGTCATCTAGGACTCGACGGAGCCCCGCCTACCTGCGTGACTACACCACGTGAGAAGACCATACCAAGAGGGGAGGGGTGTCATGTATGCAAATGGACTACTCGAAATCCCCGTGCCTTGATTGGCTAAGGCGCGGGGATTTCTGATTGGCCAGGCGAGCCGCGCCTGATTGGCCCAATTGAAGTCTCCCGCGATTGGTTAAAGCCAAGAGCGGGAGACTTGAATCGCTGCCATTGGCCGCGGCCGCCGAAGCAAAAGATATAAAAGCCGCAAGCTTTTTGTCTTTTGCGGTTCGGTTCCACCAGTGTTAATAAAGAGCTTGAATTGAAAGTCACTGACTACGAGTCTTAATTGCGGATACGACAGGAAGGAAGGAAGGAAGGAAGGAAGGAAGGAAGGAAGGAAGGAAGGAAGGAAGGAAGGAAGGAAGGAGATTATAATGAGAGGGAGGGAGAGTCTCAGGGAAGTCCTGCCTTAGACTTTGGCCACGACATAAGTGACATCGAGATCGCAGCCACACTCCCCCTCCCCCCTTCCTCCCAGGTCAAACACAACCCTGATGGGGCCCTCAATTAAATTGAGTTTGACACCCCTACACTGAAGGATCTTCTGCCCCATATTATAAGCTATAAGCTGTTTTCCAGAAATCCTGTTTTGATTAAAGCAAATATTAATGAATTCCTGCCAAATATACTTTCAGTGGTACACAATAAAGCGAGAATCCCTGTTTTGTCATCTCAACTCTCCATATTTACCCATGTTAAAAAAGGAACCCACTAATATAGACACCGGAATCATCTTGGTCTGGCTTGGTTTAAATTAGTTGAATTCACAATTGAATTATCCTCTTAATTTCAAGCAGATCCTGTGTTAGGAGCTTTTTTAAAATCTTTGCTTGGGGAAGATGTATCTGATGAGTCTTCTTTTCTTTTGTTTTTCATTTGAGATATTTTTTAAAAAATAGAATAGAATGTAGAATAGAATAGAATAGAATAGAATAGAATAGAATAGAATAGAATAGAATAGAATAGAATAGAATACAATACAATACAATATAATACAATACAATACAATGTAGAGGAGAATAGAATAAGGAAAAAGAATAGAATAGAGAAGGGAATAGAATAGAATAGAATGGAATGGAATAACAGTGGAATGAATTAGGAACGGAATGGAATGGAATAGAATAGAATGTAGAGGAGAATAGAATAAAATGAAGTATTAGGTTAGAATATAATATTATATGATGATATGATATGATATGATGGGATGGGATGTCGTAAATATGAGTCCGTAGCCAACGTCTTAAATTTTGATCACGTGAACATGGAGACAACGCAGCAGTCATAAGTTCCTTTTTTCAGTGCCGTTGTAACTTTGAACAATCCTTAATTGAACAGTTGCATGTGGAGGATGACTTTTGCATTTGTTTTAGCAATCTTAAGAGGAAAAAAAATATTTTTTTTTCCAATCAGCGATTCCAAATCTGATAAAATAATCCATTCAAACTCTGGGACAGAAAATAAGCCCTGCCTTCTTGTTAAGTCAAGTCACTTATCGTCCCACCGCAAGGTGCGGTTAAAAGAAAAAAAATCAATAAAAGCACAAATTGTGCCATTAAGGCCTGCATTCATTTATCCTATTCAAGGTTATCTTTGCCGCCGCGCTAGGAGGAGCTGCGCTTTCTCTGCCGTGCATATTAAATCAAGCCATGCGTTACAGAAAAGCAGCTCCATCAATCAGAAAGAAAGATCTAGTCACCCTAGTAGAGATGGTGGACAAAGGGGGTGGCTTTATATCTCCTTTTGTTTACCCACGGCTCCCCTCTTTTTTGAGAGGGTTGCATTTTCAAATGAACAGAACAGAACGGAACAGAACAGAATAGAAGATGGGATGGGATGGGATGGGATAGACAGGAGGGAAGGGAAGGAGAGGAGAGGAAGAGGATAAGCTCAGGCAGGTGTTATCCCCCTGGTGGAGACTGACTCTGAGGGAGAGGAGGAACAGCCAACAGGGAGTGGGAGTGTGGCTCTGGAGGTTGTGGAGGAGGCTGGGGAAGGGCAGAGGCCAGCTGAGCAGTCAGAGGAGGACCCGGGCCGGTCCCCTATCCATTCTAGGGCATGCAGGGAGGAGAGGATAAGGAAGAGATGTGGTCTCCTCGGGAGGAGAGGGCCTTGATCTTCTTCATGGGCTGCAGGTGTGACAAGTGAATAAGAGTTTGGATCTGCATACTGACGAACGCTGGAAACAAAGCACGGAAATATCTCTAGTTTATAGTTCCTTTCTAAGTTTGGCATCCTTCCCATTGTGTGTTCTGTTATCTGTGGACGTCCTCCAGCCCTTATCTTGCCTGGTTTGTGTTGCTTTTTTCCTTCTTCGTGTAATTGTGTGGGAGATTTTTGTCTTCCATCAAAGAAATTTGGAGCTTGGAAGCAAAGTGGAGGAATAAAAGGGGCATCACCTGTTTTTCTGTGACTCTTTGTTTTGTATCCCACCCTGGGTCATCACAGCAGGTGTCAGTGTTCCAGCAATCCTCCACTCCAACCAGTTACTCCAAGACAGAGATCTTATCAAAAGTTCTTTTTATTTGGATAGTAACTGGGGAATCTGAAAATTCCGGTCTTCTTTGCAAAAATTAAAAAAATTACAAATCCAACCCCTACACCCATCATCCCATCACATGCTCCAATCGCCATCCTCCCCAACATAAGAATTCCCCTCCCAGATGCGCCCAATAGCATGACCTTGAATTACAAAACGAATGTGTTGTGGTTCGCCGGCAGCAGGTGCGGATGGCTGAGGTCTTGGAGAGCGAGGACTCAGATGCGGGGCCTGTGTGTGAGGAAGGGATGGGGCCAGGACCATCAGGGAGTGGAGTGCTGCCTTTGGAGATTGTGGAGGCTGGCAGCAGCGATGAAGAAGCCCCCAAGGAGCCTGTGCCCAGTGCATGTAGGGTTGCTCGAAGGAAACAGCAGCTGCAGCAGCACAGGTGACTCGGGAATAAGGCTGCAAGGTGATGGCCCCTCCCTTAAGGGATAGAAGCCAGCCTGAGAGACTAGTATTCTTTGCAGGAAGCAAAAAAGTTCTTGCACTTCAAGCCTTGTGGAAGTTTGGACTATCTTGGTTTGTGTTTGAAGACTTTTTGCTTGGAATATTTCTTGACAACTTAATCTAGTGTTCTTGGCAGCCTTGCACAACCTTGGCAAGGCTTGTTCTTAACAGAGACAATTAGTTTTAATAGCCCTTTAACTGTGGATGAACGGAATTCACAGAGAAGCATTAAAAGGTTTTGCTTTTATCTCTGTTTGGTGTTCGTTTACTTGGAACAAGGTTTGGGTCAGAACAGAATGTTATTTTGTCTCACTGCATACATTCCAAGGAACTCCACCCTCCCACTTTCCCAGGCTCAAAACAGCAGCGTAGGAGCATCTGGTTTCAATATGGCTTCCAAAGCTGACAGCAGGGGTGTCAAATTCAAGGCCCGGAGCCCAGATTCGGCTTAGTTCTGGTCCATGGGGCCACCCTAGGAACAGCAAAGGACCGGCTCATGGTGCCTCTACCAGTGAAAATAGAGCCCCTGACACGAGTGACGTCGAGCTGGTCACACCCACCCTAGCCACACACCCCTTAAGGTCAAACACAACCTTGATGTGGCCCTCAACGATATTGAGTTGGGCACCCCTGATTTAAGAGCTGACCAGCTGCTACGATGATGTAATGCTAGGAATCAGTCAGCAAGGTTTTTGGGGGCTGATATCTCTTTAAGAGCCTGTAATAAGAAGAAGCCCTGCTGGGATGTATCTCTCTATCCGTGTTTGCTTCTGTGCTGTAATTGCTGCTTGCTGCTTGTTTGAGGTCTGACTAAAGTACATGCATGTATATATTCCTTGTAGATGAAACTATTTAAAATACAAACCTCTATTTATTGCATTTGTTTATTTTTATTTATTTACTTATTTGATTTGTCAATTGCTTACATTTGCTCCTGTGTTGTCTCACATAGTCACACTGTGCACACTCTGACAAAATACTTTATCTGCACACCATCCAGCATCTCTCTGCGAGGGAGATAGGAGGTTTCTAAATTTGATCAATAAACAAACCAATACATAAATCAATACTAACTGGGTCAAAGCTCACCATGGGATGAATGGGGAGTCTGCTCCCTTTGGATCAATTTGCCAAGCAACAGCAGAGTTCTGACGAGGATCAGTCCAACTTTCTGGAAGTCATTGATGGTGAATTTTATCCTGGATGAGGTGGAAGGACAATTGTTTGACTTTAGATGTTTCTATGATCCAATTTTGGTTGATGTTAGCTTCATACATGTCATGCATGGAAGACCAGGTCCACATGGGAAGGTCCAATTAAACTGGTTTTATTGCTACCCTGTTTTCCCCAAAATACGACCTACCCTGAAAATAAGTCCTAGCTTGATTTTTACATGTGTGCCCAATATAAGCCCTACCCCTCAAAATAAGCCCTAATTAAGATCCCGCCCACTCCAGAGTGGATGGTAAAAATTAAGCTAGGGTAGGCATGGGGGGTGGAGTTGCCCTACTACTTATCTTTGGACAGTTGTAGCCAGGCCTCACACATCCTGACACCTGCCTTGCTGGCCCATTTCTTCTGCAGCCTGCAAGGCTGGCAAGGCTTTCTGAAGGCCTCTGGAGCCGATAACAAAGCTCTGGATCGATCTTGAGTTCTGTTATTGGTTGTATAGGCCTTCAGGAAAGCCTTGCCACCTGAAGAAGTTCCTGAAGGCCTCTGGCAGCGAAAAGGAGGCCAGGGGTAACACGTGCAAGTGAGGTTAGTCAGTGGATGACATATCCTGAAAAGAAGACCTGGTGCCTTTTTTGGTGGCAAAAATATATATATAAGACAGGGTCTTATTTTGTGGGAAACATGGTACCCATGCCTATGCACTACAATCTTCTCTACTAGCAGTGATTACCTGGTTAGAGTTAGATCAGAACCAATAGCACTCCAGAGGGCTTGGACTTCATTTGTTTGTGGCTATGTAGGGATTCTAGGCTGATTCCTCTTTTAACTCCTTCACCAGGTTCTGCCATTCCTTCCCCTATGATATGAGCAAAACTGGGTCTATTTGCAGATGGACATAATACTTTCAGGATTAGATGACAGGTCAATTTACTTTTTTATCAGATATGCATGCTGTGGAAAGAGACCCACTGTAAAACATGCACACGGTAATCAAAATAATGTAAGCTTCCTACCCAGATAAAATGCGTCAAATGTCAAATAAGGAAAGCAGCAGAAATCCTTCGTGCCAAATGCAATTATACTTATAGACAGTATTGCCTCCTCTTTTAAAAAAAGGCTGCATTTGTGCAACATGCTAAATATTTATTTGTAATTTTCAGAGAACATTAAGCTGGAAATAAAACATTGTGTTGATAGCTGCATTCTGGCTTTATTGGCACTTCTCGCATAAATCAGCAGACTGAAGGGAAATGTATTCATAATCTTGTGCTTTCTGTATAGTCGTAAACTCTTTCTAATTTTTTGTGGTGGAGAATCAGGGGTGGCAGGTTGCCAGTTTGCACCCATTGTAGCGTTCTGGTAGTGCCAGTCAGCAGTTGGCCCTGCCCACCCGCTGCTACCCTTTCCTGTCCTATATTTCCTTTGTTTGTAGTTCAGCTGATAGGTGCGGCAGAGTGGATTACGGCTCAGCTGTTTTACTCACCAGCGCTGATGTTAAGGTAAGTTTTCATGCTTAAATTTCCCCATTTTAGAATGCTCTATGCGCCCACAGAACCTGCAGTAAATGTTGTGGTAAACCGGCAGCTGGTGCAGCTGGAAACAGAATCAGACAGTGGGAAAGAACAGGGATCAGCCCAGGAGTCTGGAGAAGACTCAGATAAGGGTCCTGCATTCAATGCAGAGTTGGGCCCGGACCGTCTGGGAGTAGGGTGCTGCCTCCGGAGCCTCCGGGGTCTGGTAGTGGTGAGGCAGAGGATAAGGGGAGCCTGTTCCCAGTGCGTGTGTATGCAGAGCTGCTAGAAGGCAAGAGCAGTTGAAACAAAAGGGGTGACTTGGGAGTAAGGCTGGGAGGTGATTACCCCTCCCATCAGGGATAAAGGTCAGGCCAAGTTAATGAAATCTTTGCAGCAAGCAAAGTTGTTCGTTCGTTTCATATTCCTTCTTGAAGCTCTTTGTACTTCGGTTAGTTTTTGTTCTAGTTCATTTAACATTTCTGTTATTGGCAGCACTTGACAAGAAAGAAAGGTGGGTGCTTATCTCGAGGGACTGTTTGAGCTTCATTACAATAAAAGAAGACTTGTTTTAAAATAAGCGTGTGCATAAATACGGTCTCAGAAGCCTTAGTTAAAACAGTAAAATATTTTGAATTCCACCACTGTAGAGATTGAATTTTTTTTTTTTACACACAGAGTATTTTAGCAGGATGCAGGAAACTCACCTGACAATACTCAAAAAAGTTTCAGGCCAGACCTATCTAGCTACATAAAAATTGAGATTTCATCTGTTTGCCTGGCTTGGATGTTGTCATTTGCTGCTAGGGAATTCATAGCTGTCTTTGGACATCATATTTTGTGCTTTCTTTGGTGAGATCTTTTTCACAACTCCTTCTTTCCAGCGTAACTTCTCTTTTGCCCCTAACTTCCTTCTCCCGTAACACATTAAATGTTATCTCAATGTCTAGGGATGATAACTGCCAGAATGTTCAGCCAGTTTAATAGCTATTATAACTGGAAGTCAAGAAAGAGAGAGAGGGAGGGATGGAAAGGGAGGGAGGAAAGGAAAGATGGAGGGAGGAGAGGGAGAAAGAAAGAGAGGGAGGGAGGGAGAGGGAGGGAGGGAATCCAAATGTAATATTTTGCCAGTTCTTCCTTTCTTCTCAATTTACTTCTTATTTCAGTAACATCATGAGGTTGCTGCAACAGTCATAAATCTGAAACATGGTCCTTGTTTTCAGTGCCATTGTAACTTCGGACAGTCAGTAGGTGAACTGTCATAAGTCAAGGGCTGCTTTTACATCTTAGTGTCCCTTTTCCCCCTCCATTGTTCAGCTCAGTTGAGAATTCCAAGCAGGCAGCCGTGGTGGAAAATGATTTGAAACGGAGGCGGGGGTTGGGTGGGGAGATGGATGCTTGCTGTCTTCCTTGATCCTCATCAATCCTCTCCCTCTGGCATTTCTGGGGGTGATATTAAGGCAGAGAAATTAATACTTTGAAAATGTCCTTGAAAACCGACCGACTGGCTGGTTTTCTGACTCTGAAATGTCAATTGGGAAGAAGTTGGATGCTTTGAGGGGGAAACTCAATGAAAGAGTCGCATGGGGCTTTCAACTCCTTCTCCTAACTCTTCTGAAACTTGCAGTGCTGATATATTTACCCTATTTCCTCGATAATACGACCTACCCCGAAAGTAAGTCCTAGCTTGATTTTTCCACGTGGGCCCAATATAAGCCCTACCCCCTAAAATAAGCCCTAATTAAGATCTCGCCCACTCCAGAGTGCAGGGGTAAAAATTAAGCTAGGGTGGGGATGGGGTGGTAATGGAGATTCCCTACTACTTACCTTTGGACAGGTGTAACCAGGCCTTGCACACCCCGACACCTGCCTTGCCAGCCCATTTCTTCTGCAGCCAGCAAGGCTGGCAATGTTTTCCTGAAGGCCTCTGTAGCTGGTAATGAAGCTCTGGATCAATCCAGAGCTCCGTTATGGGCTGCAGAGGCCTTCAGGAAAGCCTTGCTGATGGCAGAAGAAGTTCCTGAAGGCTCTGACAGTGAAAAGGAGGCCAGGAGTGCGACGCTCGCAAGTGAGGCTAGTCAATGGACAACATTCCCCAAAAATAAGACCTGGTGCCTTTTTTGGTGACAAAAAGTATATAAGACAGGGTCTTATTTTGGGGGAAACATGGTATCTGTCCCTCGTGTTGACCTAAAGCAGGGGTATCAAACTCGATTTGATTGAGGACCGCATCAGGGTTGTGTTTGACCTGGCGGGGGTGTAGGGGGCGTGGCTAAGGTGGGCATGGCCAGCTCAACATAGCTCATGTCGGGGGGGCAACTGTGCTGCTGGCAAAAATGGGTTCCTGAGCTCCATTTTCAGCTGTGATGGCCTCCTGCAACCCTCTGCCAGTGAAAACGGAGCGCGGGAGGGCTGCCCACAAGTCCCGTGTTGTCACACCTGTTTGAAAGGTCAAGAGATTTGAGGGTCCACCTAATTCTGGGAAAAGAGTGTCAGGATAACAGAACTGAAAGGGACCTTGAAGGTCTTCTAGTCCAACCCCCTGCTTAGGTTGGAAACCCTATCCCATTTCAGACAAATGCTTGTCCAGCCTCTTCACAAAAACTTCCTGTGTTGGAGCATTCACTACTTCTGGTAGCAGGCTATTCCAATGTTTAATTGTTCTCCCTGTTAGGAAATTTCTCCTTAGTTCTAAGTTGCTTCTCTGCATCATTAGTTTCCATCCATTGCTTCTTGTCCTGCCCTCAGGTGCTTTGGAGAACAGCTTGACTCCCTCTTCTTTGGGGCAACTCCTGAGATACTGGAACCTTGCTCATTGTCTTCAAAGCTGCCTCAGCTGTCCTTCACCGTTCCTTCTTCTGGAGATCAGAGATGACATTCTTGGGTGAGATTCAAGGTTGGGCTTCATCCGATTTGCGCCAGTTCAGGTGAACCGGATGTTAATTGTACATCCAGTTTGGTGAACTGGTAGTTCTGACGACTGGCTGGGCCCACCCCACCCAGTCCTGTCCCTCCCAAGAGTCCCCACACAGTCCATTTTGGATCCCAGGTAAGTGTAGGGGAACGTGGAGTCCAGGGAGGTTGAAAACGGAGGGCAAAAATGGGCCTATTTCTGGTCTCCAGAGAGCCTCCGGAGTCCAGAGAGGTGGAAAACGGGCCCTCCGCAGCCCGTTTTTGCTCCCAGGATGATGCAGGAAACCAACGAGGCCATGCTCATCATAGCCACGCCCACCCAGCAACCAGTAAGAGAACCAGTTGTTAAATTATTTGACGTCCACTACTGACAGTTTCTGATCCTTTGCTCACATGGATCACTTCCTTTCCTTCCTTAATGTCCTGCCCTTTATTTTCAGTTTTACTCTGCACCCCGACTTTGTGGTTACTTTTAAAAGGATGGCAACAGGTGCTTTTCACACATTTCATTTTCTTTCTTAATGTCCTCGAAAAAAGGTGGCATCATCCGGATACTTGTTTACGGGAACGAAAGGATGCTCAAGGCCAACTTTGAGGAAGGATTATTGGTATCTCCTGCCTCATATTTCATAATGATTTTGAAGAATGTCAGGCTTTTATCTCCCTTTTAAATTACTGCAGAGTTCTCGGTTATGAAAAGCTGCCACATATTGGTAAATAAACACAATTCACCCTCAGCTTGAAATTGTGGGCAATTTAGCAAAACATGGGAACAAATCGAACTCACGGAAGAGCGTTAAACCAAAGTAAGGAATAATAACAAAGGGAGAAAAAGAAGATTCTGTTTTTCTTTTCTTTTCTTTTTGAAGGATTGAGATGAACGGGCTCCCTGGAGAACCGATGAAGGGTGGAATTGAAATATTTTAAAATCCTGCCGTTCCAAAGGAACGCAGGGAGATATAATGGTTTTGACAGCAGGAGGGGGTGGGGGGAGTTGGATATTTCAAGGGATCCAATTGTGAAGGTATGGAAACATTTGCACATTTATTTCCAGGTAGCATTTTTGGAATTCTGCAGTGGAGGAAAGGATGACTATTTTAAAGGATCCAATTGTGAAGATATGGAACACTTGCACATTTAGTTCCAGGCAGGGGTGGTATTCTATCGGTTCAGCCTGGTTCTGACATACCGGTAGTGCCAAAGATCAGCTGGCAGAGAACTGGTTTGCTCCAAATCTGTCCGATGCTTTGCAGTTGGGCCCACCTGCTCATCCTTTGCTCCTAGGTCCTTTTTAACCTCTCTGCTGTTTGGCACAGCAGAGAGGATTGCTGTGCTAAGCAGCTGAGAGGTGCAGTAGCTTAATGTTTACTGTTTTAACACGTGTTTGGTGTGCGAGTCATGTAATCCCACTGCTGCAGCCACGCCCACCAAGCCATGCCCACAGAAACAGGCAGTGAGTCACTTTTGAATCCCACCACTGTGTTGCAGTTCACCAGCAGCCAGTGCAGACGGCAGTGGAATCGGACAGTGAGGAAGAAAGGGGGCCAGTCAGGGAGTCTGGAGAGGACTCGGACGAGGGTCCTGAATCTGATGCAGAGATGAGACCAGAACCATCCGGGAGTGGAGTGCTGCCTCCGGAGCCTTCAGAGTCTGGCAGCAGCAAGGCCGAGGACCTAGGGAAGCCTGTTCCCAGTGCGCGTGTGCGCAGAGCTGCTAGAAGGTGAGAGCAGCTCAATCAAAAGGGGCAACTCAGGAGTAAGACTGGGAGATGATGGCCCCTCCCATAAGGTATAAAGGACAGGCCAAGATGATGAAAACTTTGCAGGAAGCAAAGCTGTTTGTTCGGTTCATATTCATTCTTGAAGCTCTTTGTACTTTGGTTGGTTTTTGTTCCAGTTCATTGGACACTTCTGTTATTGGAAGCACTTCACAAAACTGAGAGGTGGGTGCTTATCTCGAGGGACTATTTGAGATTCATGACCAGCTGGGAATGAAAACAATTCCCAGCGTTGCAATAAAATAAGATTTGTTTTTTAAAATAAGCATCTGTGTAGTTACAGTCTAGGAAGCCTTGATCAGAACACACTGGGTCCAGGTAGCAAATGAAAATCCCTTCCGAAATTCTGCAGATTTGAGTCCATTCATGATGACAACCACGAATTTGAAATGAGCCACTTAGCAACCGCTCGAAATTGCACGATGGGTAGCTCAACATTTCCATAGCTAAGTGGGACACCAGGGAATTTTGCTCCTGTTTTACCATCTTTCTTGCCATCGTTGTTAAGTGAATTGCGACAGTTGTTATATGAGTAACCCAGTTGTTAAATGAATCTGGCTTCCCCTGTTGAGTTTGCTCATCAGAAGGATGCAAAAGGGGACCAGGGAACCCCAGGGACTCTGTGACTGTCATAAATATGAGTCAGTAGCCAAGCATCCGAATTTTATTCATGCAACTGTGGGAATGCTGCAACGGTCATAAGTGTGGAAAAACAGTCATAAGTCACTTTTTTTTCAGTGCCATTGTGACTTTGAACAACCACTAAATGAACTGTGGCATGTTGAGGGTTGCCTGTACCTAAAGTTTGCTACTTATGGAATGACACATCTCATTTCTCTTGTCTTCAGCTGGCAGAGCCTTGAAATAGACAATGAGGGATGATTTATTCTGTGATCTTGTTTTTGTCGCCACAAAGAACAGTTTGACTATTTCGATTTGTTATCCACAACCTTTGCTTCATCTCAGGGTTCAGGGCTGACCTAAATTATATGTGTTGGGGGGGGGAAAATAGATTAATGTTTTAGCATTTAAAAAAGCAAATCCCCATGAAAGCAATAGATAAAATGGAGCAGGGGTGTCAAACTCAAGGATCGCCGGCTGGATGCGGCCTGTGCTGTGGTTGAATCCGACCCAGGGGCCCATCCTGGAACAAGCAAGGGGCTGGCCCACATTGCTTCGGCCCGGTCTACCCAATGCGAAGAGGAAACATATCAGCAGTTTCGGGAGTGGTGTCGAGCTGGCCAGGCCCACCCAGTCAGCCATGCCCAACAAGTGGTGTCAAGGTGGCCATGCCTGCCCAGTCGGCCACACCCACCCAAGCACCCATGACCAGCAAGTGGCGTTGAGCTGGCCAGGCCCACCCAGTCAGCCACACCCACCCAGTCGGACACAACAAGTGAGTGGCATCAAACTGGCCACGCTCACCCAGTTGGCCATGCCCAGTGAGTGATGTCAAGCTGGCCACGCTGACCCAGTCAACCACACCTACCCAGTCAGCCACATCAAGTGAGTGGTGTCAAACTGGACATGTCCACCCAGTCAGACATACCCAGACAATCGCCCATGCCCAGAAAGTGGTGTTGAGCTGGCCAGGCCCACCAGTCAGCCACACCCACTCAAGTTGGCCACCCACAGTGAGTGGCATTGAGCTGGCCACGCCCACCCTGTTGGCCATGCCTACCCAGTTGACCATGCCTAGCATGTGGTGTCGAGCTGGCTATGCCCACCCAGTTGGCCACACCCATCCAGTCCCCCAAGGTCAACCAAAGCCCTGATGTGGCCCTCAATGAAATTCAGTTTGACACTCCTGAAACAGAGTAACACCAAAAAAAAATCTGTGACTCGCACTAGCAGGGACACCCTTAGCCTAATTTCTCTAAAATTTTGGCTAATCCAGTGTAATTTTAGCCAATTTACCGGAATGGGGGTTTCATATAATCCCACAATTCAACCCTGATCTACAAATATTCCCTCCTACTGGCTTGATACAGGTAATCCTCCATTTACGATTGCAATGGACCCCAAAATGTATGTTCTTAAGTGAGACCTATTTGTTATGGGACTTTGGCCCCTTTTTGCAAGATTTCTTGGCAGCTTGTTAAGTGAATTGTGGAAATTGTGACATGTGTATCCCAGTTGTTAAGTGAAGCCAGCTTTCCCCTTGACTTGTCAGAAGCTTGTGACTCTGCAACTGTCATAATTATGAACCAAGTTGCCAAGCATGTGAATTTTGATCCCGTGACCATGGGAATGCTGCAAGGGTTGTAAGTGTGAAAAATGCTTGTAAGTCAGTTTATTGAGTGCTGTCGTAACATTGGACAGTCACTAAATGAACTGTTGTAAGTCCAGGTCTACCTCTATAGGAAAGAGAAACCTACATTCTTCCACGGGAACTAATGTTGTGCTGTTTCTTATGTTTTAAAAGTTAGAAGGAGCCGTTGGGAGCAAAATGCAGGAGGCCACAAAGCTTGGGCCACACTTTTTAGTGGAAGACTCTTATTAGAGGCCTGTCATGCCCTTGTTAGAGTCAGACTCTGAAGGAGAGGAGGAACAGCCGATAGGAAGTAGAGGTGTGGCTCTGGAGGTTGTGGAGGAGGCTGGGGAAGGGCAGAGGCCGGCTGGGCAGTCAGAGGAAGAACCAGGCCCATCCCCTCTGCATCCTAGGACACGCAGGGAGGAAAGAAGAAGGCAACAACTTGACTTACAAGAGAAGAAGCGGCCATGTTCCCCCTCATTGGTTGCAGCTGGGAAGAATAGTTTATAAGAGAGATGTTTACAACACAACGTTGCCAGAAGCAAAACATGTTTTATTCTGGGCTGAAGTTATCTTGGTTGGCGTCCTTCCAACAGACGGTGCCTTGTTATCTCCTTGAAGTTGGTAATTATTTATCCTGGTCCGTTATGGAAATTCCTTCATTGTAGTTTGTTTTGGGCTTTTTTTTTCACCTCTATCTGCTCATTAAGTTTGGACTGCATTGCTTTCTTTTGAAGACTATTTTTAAATAAGCTTTATCTCCAACTGAGAATTATTGAACAGTGGGGCCAAGTTGGAGGCATTAAAAGACATTTATTTATGTTTTGGATTTTGTTACATTTGTGTTATACTCCAGGTATCACAAGCCCTCTGCAATGTCCACACTTGAGGTTTTGCAGGGGATTTTTTTAGCGTGGGAGCAGGTGCCGAACGTAACCTCTGAGTACTGGGCTCTGTTCTTCCCCTGGCAACCGAAACCCAGCGTAAGAGCAGAATTAACCATTGCATGCAAGATGGAGATAGATTGCTTTTGTTCTTGGGACATATTTGCTTCGCTCTTCATACCTTGCGTGTTCAAACACTGAGACCTTCCATGATTGATAGTCCATGTCTAGAAAAAATACCTTTCAGTCGGATACAATTATGTTTGTGATGTCACAATGTTCCTTAGAAAGAGGAGACATTGGCCACAGTGACAAATATCAAACTATCCACTATTGACCTCACCCCATTCCTAAGAACTCTGTAAGGGGGTGTGCATAAGTGCACCATCGTGCCTACCATCCCTGTCCTATTGTCCCCATTTATTTGTACCTATTTCCTGTATTCTTACTTGTGTTTATACTTATACCTATTATCTTGTAAGTGACTGACAAATCAAATGAACAAAATAAATAAAAAATAAAAGAAGGAAGGAAGGGGGAAGGAAGGAGAACAGGGAAGGGGAAAGAAGGAAGGAAGGAGAGAAAAGAATGGAGGGAGGAGAGAAAGGAAGGGAGAGAATATGCATTCCTAAGAAGTCTGTAAGGGGGCGTGTATAAATGCACCATCATTCCTATCACCCCTGTCCTATTGTCCCCATTTATTTGCACCTGTTTCCTATATTCTTACTCATGTTTATACTTATACCTATTATCTTGTAAGCGAGTGACAAATCAAATAAATATAAAAAAGAAAAGAAAGAAGGAAAGAAGGAAGGAAGGGGGAAGGAAGGAGAACAAGGAAGGGGAAGGAAGGATGGATAGATGGATGGAAGGAAGGAAGGAGAGAAAAGAATGGAGGGAGGAGAGAAAGGAAGGGAGAGAATACGCATTCCTAAAGACTCTGTAAGGGGGCATGCATAAGTGCACCATTGTGCCTCCCATCCCTGTCCTATTGTCCCCATTTATTCGTATCTATTTTCCTGTAGCCTTACTCATGTTTATGTTTATACCTATTATCCTGTAAGCAATTGACAAATAAATAAATAAATAAATATCTGGAGTGCAGGTGAAGGTCCATCCTCTGAGCTTGTGGGTTGGGTTCCATACGTTTCATTACCAGACCAAACTTGACTCATGACCAGAGATGGTATTCAGCTGGTTTGGACCAGTTCTGGTGTACCAGTTGTGGAATTTTTGACTGGTTCGGAGAACCAGCAAATACCACCTCTGGCTGGCCCCACCCACCTGCCCCTGCCCTTATCTCTCCTATATTCCCTTGTTTTTTTAGCTCACCTAATTTGCGTTCTGCCGCGCCTCAGCTGAACTAAAAAACAGCACAGCTCACCCATGTTGATACAGACGGGCGGTCTTTGAGCCCTGTGCATGCACATGTGAAACATGCTCTCCAAACTGATTTGGAAGCCCACCACTGCTCACGACAGTCGTGTTTAGTGACTGTTCAAAGTTACTGTCAACTCGTAAAGCATTCTTGGCTTGCTCTCGAGTTGCCATAAGAAGGAGGGAGAGAGATCTGATGGAACAGTTCGGTTGCTATGACCAGAAGCATATTCCATGCAATGCCTTTCTCCAGGTTGTGTCCCAGGTTACCAAGCCCAGATGGAGAGGAGTGTCTTCCATAGCCTGGGAAAGTGCTTCAGTTGGAGAATGTGATTTATGACACTCCCTGGGAGGAGGGAGGAAACAGGGTCATAGGTGGGCAGTAAATGACGTACGGCAGAGCTGACTGCACTTGGGGAAAGTGCCGACATGTTGCTCCTAATAAATAATTGGATTTCTTTTGAAACTTGGCTTGAGGCTCATGAATTAATTAGGGTGTCAACTCAAAAATATTTCTCTGGTCTTTTAGAGTTGGAGAAGGGAATGGGAGAAGTAGTGCATTCCTTAATTATTTTCATAGATAATTCTAGGAGACTGAATCTTCTGGCATGCAAGATTATTACGGGAGAGCATGATTAATGACTCTTGGCTATGGATGTGTCCCATTGGCGAATATGAATTATGATGCACCCAGGGTGTGGGGGAGAAAACTAGGGTCAAAGGTGACAATGAAATATGTGTCTCAGAGTTGGCTGCACCTAAGTAGCGCCAGCCTATTCACTCCTAATAAATCTTCTTTAAGCTGTCTGAAAGAACTGGCTAGAGCAGGGGTGGGCAAACTTTTTGGCTCGGGGGCCGCAATGACTTTTAAAATTTGACAGACGGGCCGAGTCAGCACACAGCTCTGCAAAATCAAGTCACTGTGCCTAATGCGCAGACAGGATATTCTTCCGATTAAAAACACAACATAGATAGATAGATAGATAGATAGATAGATAGATAGATAGATAGATAGATAGATAGATAGATATAGATAAATAGACAGATTCTTCCCCTACGAATAAACAACTCTGTGTGTGTGTGTATGTGTGTGTATGTGTATGAATGTACCCCCTCAGCTTACACAAGTTGGCCACTTATAGGATAAGAAATAAATAAACGCCCACCTCCCAAAACATAACTCCTCCGGTGCCCACGGATAAACTGTGAACCACTGTTCTCTCCCATCTTACCTCAGGGGAAGGCTGTGGAGGGAGGTGTGAAGCGCCTGCTGGTGCTTGGGTCTACAGGAATACGCATCACAACAGCGGGCGGTAGGGGAGGAAGGAGGCGGCAGTGGAGCTGCTGCTGCTGCTGCTGGCCGAGAGGTGAGGGAAAGGTGCGCCCAGGACGCAGCAAGCCAGACGCCCAAAAGTGCACGGCAGGCCGCTCCGAAGCCGGACGTGGGAGAAAACTGCCCCAGGCCCCCTCTGCACAGGTTGGCCCCTCGCCGCCACTGCCAGTCCCGGCCGCTCCAGCTGCCAGTTGCTCCTTGGGGCGCAGCTCTTAAAAGCCTGCTCCCAGCACCCGAGCAACTTCCCAGCAACTTTCAGCTTTCTTTTAACTCGTGGGCACTCGCGCCTGGTCCCGAGCCGTGTGGCGGAGGGGAAGCCCGGAGCGCCACCGGGTTGCCTCCTCCAAGCAGCCTGCCCGCCCGCCCACTGGGCTTCCCCTCCACCGCGCGGCTTCAGGCCAGGCGCGAGCACCCGCGAGTTAAAAGGAAGCTGAAAGTTGCTGGGAAGTTGCACAGGCAAAGTTTGCAGGCAGAAGCGTCTTCCCGCCGAGGAGTGGGAAGGGTTCCGGCCGGCGGGCGGGCGGGCTGCTTGGAGGAGGCGACCCGGCGGCGCTCCGGGTTTCCCCTCCACCACATGGCTCGGGGCCAGGCGCGAGCGCCCGTGAGTTAAAAGGAAGCCAAAAGTTGCTGGGAAATTACTCGGGTGCTGGGAGCAGACTTTTAAAGTGCCGCCCGAGCAGGACCACCGAGCTGGGAAACAGGGCACCAAGGTAGGGCAAGGCTCCACCAGCAGCAGCCTAGCTTTAGGTGGCTCCAAGCAGCACGCTCCAAACAGCCCGCCCGCCCACCAGGCGGAACCCTTCCTGCTCCTTGGCGGGAAGACGCTCCCACCTGCAAACTTTGCCTTGCAAACTTTAAGCCTGGAAGCCCCGGAAAAAAAGGGGGGATCGGCAGGGACTCACCTTCGGAGAGGTCGCACTCAAAGGTGATTTCGAACTCCCAGCCGAGGCCTTTGCAAAGTTCTTTTCTTTCCTACCCCGAGAGCGCTCTGCACTGTTTTGCAGCTTTGGGGGCCACGCGGCGCAGGGCAATATGCCATGCCCAGTTATTTTTTTTCAGGGGCGGGTCAGATTGGACAGACCAACGGGCCGGATGTGGCCCACGGGCCGTAGTTTGCCCCCCCTGGGCTAGAGACTCATGATTTAAATGGAGGTAACTACCAGAGCCCTGACACAGAGCATCCATTGGAATCTTGACAGTTACAATGTTGAAAAACAAAGGGAACTTACTTTCAACCATTTTTCATGCTTACGACTGTTGTGGCATCCCCTCCCCGGGGTTGCGTGAACAAAAACTCAGATGCTTGGCAACGGAATCGTATTTATGATGGTGGCAGGGTCCCTGGGTCATGTGATCTCCTTTTGTGAACCAAGTCAATGGAGAATTGTATGTTTATGTGACATGCCCTTGTTGGAGTCTGATTCTGCGAAGGAGATGGAGCAGCTGACAGGGAGTGGGAGTGTGGGTCCGGTGGCTGTGGAAAAAATGGGGGAAGGGCACAGTCCAGCTGGGCATTCAGAGGAAGACCCAGGGCCATGCCTTCTTCATCCTAAGGCATGCAGGGAGGAAGAGAGAAGGGAGCAACGTGGCTTACGGGAGAGGAAAAGGCCCTGATCCCTTTCATTAGTTGCAGCTGGGAGAACAGGATATAAGTGGGGTGTTTGCTCATGGCTCCTTGCTGGAAGCAAAGTGTGCATTATCTTTGTTGAAGTTTATCTGGGTTTTGGCATCCTCCCAACTGTGGTTGCTGCATTATCTTGTGAAAGTCTGCAATTTATCCTTCTGACCTGCCGTGTTAATTACTTCAGTATGGTTTGTGTTGGTTTTTTAATTTCTAATTATCTTTACTTTGGGTTCAGACTGCATTTACTCCCTTCATAGATTGTTTTTGGAAGAGTTTGATCTTGAGCCGAGGATAATTGGACATGGGGGCCAAAGTTGGAGGCATTAAAGGGAATTTATTCTACTTTTGTGACTTTGTTATTTTTGTATCACGCCCCGGGTCATGACAGTTTATGAGACGGGCAAACATATACATCAAATGAAGAATGTTCCACTAATTGGCATCTGAGCAGGCTGGCTGGGAATTGAAACTGATTCATAAGGAGAACCAGCCCATTCCTGCCTGTTTAGGTTGTCAGCTCGACGAACACAATTCTTTTTGCTGTGAAATCATGAGCTTCCGGCAATAGCAGCAGCGATTCAGCTGACTGGTAAATGATGAGTCAAGAGCACAAAAGAAGAACTCGCTTCTCATTTTAATTTGACACAGTGCCAGTGGCCTCCCCACCTCCTTCCCCTAACCTGGGATAATTAAAAAGATGGAAATTCTGGGAATTGAATTTTGATGCACTTGGGGGAGCAGCTGGCTAGGAACTGCTGGTATGGTGCATGATTAAATCCCATCATATATTAGCAGATGAGGGGTGAAATGTAGGGCTCTCTGAGCTTGGTTGTTTTCTTACAGGCATTTTATTACCCAGACTAAGTAGCATCATTAGTGCTGGAGAGCTGTGGTGGCACAGTGGTTAGAATGCGATATTGCAGGCTAATTCTGCCAACTTCCAGCAGTTCGATCCTGACCGACTCAAAGGTTGACTCAGCCCTTCCTCCTTCTGAGGTCGGTCAAATGAGGACCCAGATTGTTGCGGGGCAAAATGGCTGACTTTGTAAGCTGCTTAGAGAGGGTTGTAAAGCACTGTGAAGCGGTAAATAATGCTTAGGACTATTGTTATTGCCTTTCCTTCCTTCCTTCCTTTCTTCCTTCCTTCCTTCCTTCCCTTCCTTCCTTCCTTCCCTTCCTTCCTTCCTCCCTTCCCTCCCTGCCTTCCTTCCCAGTAATTAGAATGCAGTATTGCAGGCTAACTCTGCCAACTGCCAGCAGTTCGATTCTGACTGGCTCAAAGGTTGGCTTAGCTTTCCATCTTTCTGAGGTCAGTCAAATGCGGATCCAGATTGTAGGGAGGGGCAAGATGGCTGACTCTGTAAGCTGCTTAGAGAAGGCTGTAAAAGCACTGTGAAGTGGTATATAAATCTAAGTGCTATTGCTGTAGAAGGGAAGGGGGTCATGGGGAGAAGAGGAGGAGGAGGAGGAGGAGGAGGAGGAAAGGATTGGGGGGGTCCCATGGTGCTTTTTGAGCTTGGATGTTTTCTCACAAACCTTTCATTACCCAACTAGGTAACAGCATCAGTGTGCTAGAAGAGAAAGGGGGTATTGCTCGGTTTTATATACAAGTGGCTTGCCTTGTCAGTGTTGGTGGGAGTGGACTTGGAAGTTCTTTAATTGGGTGGTTGTTTATTGTTAGCTTGTTTGCCTGAGTTTAGTACCACTATGTCTTGATTGAGTTTAGTGCCAGTATGTCCTCCGTGCCAATCAGTGGTGGGATTCAAAATATTTTTACTACCAGGTCTGTGGGCTTGGCTTGGTGGGCATGGCAAGGGAAGGATACTGCAAAATCCCCATTCCCTCCCCATCCTACTAACCTTCTTTCCAGCTACGTTCTCCTGTGCAGGGCAACCAAAGAAAACCCAGCTGATCAGATGGGACTCAATGGGAGGCAGAGAATAAATGGGTTGGCAGAACCAGTCAGAGGTAGCATTGGCTGGTTCTCTGAACTACTCAATATTTCTGCTACCGGTTCTCCAGATTGGTCAGAACCAGCTGAATAACACCTCTGCCCCCCCCCCTTTCTAGCACTGGTGATGGCTTGGTCGACGTGGCAGGGGAAGGATACTGCAAAATCCCCATTCCCTCCCCACCCCACTAACCTGCTTTCCAGCTCCGTTCTCCTGGGCAGGGCAACCAAAGAAGATCCAGCCGATCAGCAGGAACTCAGGAGGCGGAAAAGAGATGGGGGCGGGCCCAGTGTCAGAGGTAGTATTTGCTGATTCTCTGAACTACTCAAAAATTTTGCTACTGGTTCTATAGAACTGGTCCAAACCGGCTGAATCCCACCTCTGGTACCAATGAAATGTGAGCTGTTTTCCCCCACATACTTCCAGGATTTCTCCTGTGACTCCCATCCTTCCATTGCTTGGGGAAACGAGTGATGTCACTGCAGATTGTAGTCTGGGTGAGCCTCATCTTACGGATGATTCATTTGGAATTGGATCAATTTGTGGAAGAGCTGGGGATTCCAAGGTGATATTAGTCTTGATGGCAATTCTGCCTGCCTTGGAAAGTATTGACTTCTTCCTGAAGTCCTGTGGGAAGTAGGTTCCATGTTGAGGGTGGTTAGCGGGCTAGGAAGAAGTCCTGCCTCCAATCCAGAGCATTCTGCTTCCTTAAACTTATTTGATTTCTTTTCATTTCAAATTTAATGTCTCTAGCTTTGTTTCTGTGGTGTTTGTCAGCTGCCCAGCAGATCACTGCCACTTCTGGATGAGATGGGCAGCATGTATATTAGATAGATAGATAGATAGATAGATAGATAGATAGATAGATAGATAGATAGATAGATAGATAGATAGATAGATAGAATAAGATAGTAATAGAGGGGGGGGGAGAGAAGAGATAGACATCTACAGGGTTAGAGAAAGAGAGAGAGAGAGAAGAGAGATTGATAGATAAATAGATAGATGAGGGAAGGAGGGAGGAAAAGTTACAGAGATAGTGGGAGTGAGAGAGAGAGAAAATGGGAGAGAATGATAGATGATGGATAGACAGATAGATGACAGGCAGACAGATAGATGAGGGAGTCAGAGGGCGAAGGACTGAGGGAGAGATTGGAACTCTATTGATCTCTCCCTCCCTCCTGGCCTCCCTCATCTATCTGTCTGTCTGTCTATGAGCTATCTGTCTATCTATCATCTAGGGAGAGATAGTGAGAGTGAGAGAGAAGGGGAGAAAGGGAAGGGGAGAGAGGGAGAGGCAGTGGAAGGGATAGAGAGAAAGAGACAAACACACACAGAGAGAAAGAGACAAAGAGACAGAGAGAGAGACACAGAGAGAGAGACACACACAGAGAGAGAGAGACCAAGAAAGAGAGACAGAGAAAGACAGAAAGAGACAGAAACAGACAGACAGACAGAGAGACAAACAGAAAGAGAGAGAGACAGAGACAGACAGACAAAGATATATATAGAGAGAGAAAGAGAGAGACAGACAGAGAAAGAGAGAGACAGAGAAATAGAGAGACAAAGACAGATAGAGACAGACAGAGAAAGACAAAGACAGATAGAGACAGACAGAGAAAGACAGAGACAGAGACAGACAGAGAAAGACAGAGAGAGAGAGAGAGAGAGAGACAGAGAGACAAAGAGAGACAAAGACAGAGAGAGACAGAGGGAAGGACGGAGTCAGCCCCAGTAGGGCACAGCCTATGTTCTAAAGTTAACAGGAAAGCCACCGGGCATCGGATTCAGGGAAGAACAAAAAGAAAAAAAAAACAGCGGAAAGCTTTCGGGTGAACCTGAGAACCGTCTCCCTGAGAAGGGAAGGGGGAGCGCAGCAGAAAAGGCGGGGTGGGAAGGGGCGACGCGCTCCTGCGAATCAGTTCGCCCAGAGCCGGTCGCTCGCTCGCCCGTCTCCCTTCACTAGAAAGCGCAGGGGTGCGTGTGTGTGTCTTCGCACCTCAAGGTTGCTTGAAACGAGGGGCGCTTCTCGGGGGTCTCTGAGCGGAGTGGTTTTCCTGCAGACGTTTCACGACCCAACTCGGTCACACCATCAGTGTTAGAAGGGTAGTGTGGGGTGTGTCCATCCCTCCTTTCTCAGCCGTGCCTCCTCCTCCTCCTCCTCCTCTCGGCTCTCTCCCACGCCAAGGCGGCCGGAGCGAGGGAAGGCCGGCTGGTCAGCCGCGCGTCCGGCTCCTTGGCAAGAGTTTTGAGAAGGCACCCCAGCCAGTGGAAAGCTGCTGGAAGAGATACGCGCGTCTTCACACACACACACGCACACATGCACACGCACTCCTTTCATTTTCTTTGCAAATCGTGCAGAAAGCAGCAATGAATCTTTCGTGGAAATCTGGCGTTTCCAAGAGAATTTGATTTGATTTTGGGTCGTTTATAGTTTATTCAATGGATTCGGCCACCTTGCACGAAACGGGCTCGGTACTTGGGTGGACCGACCCTCCTGATTTCCAGGGCGGGGGGGAGAGGTGGGGGGGTCCAGTGAGGGCGGTGGGGGATGGGGGGAAGCGGTCCCGAGATCCCCATTTTTTTTCTAGGAAAAAGGGGAAAGGATGAGGGGAGAGGCGAGGTGAAGAAGTGGGGCAGAGAGGGCAAGGAGGGATGGAAGGGGAGGGGGAGTGAAGGAGGCGGCGGGGGATTGCCCCCCACCGATTTTCTTCCCTTCCCCCCCCCCGCTCCCCCGTCGGCTACGAATAAGGGCGCAATTGTCCGGCAAGGCAGCGCCAAAGACAAAAGCGCGGCGCGAAGTTGAGTGCGGCGCGACCCTCCGAGTCTCCAACCCCCAAGAGGGGCGCCTAGGATCACTCCCCTCCCCCCCCATGCCTTTTGAGCAGATCAGGGGTGGGGGAGGACCCCTCCAAGGGGTGGGGGGCGGTCTGGATTCCCCACTACAGCCTGCGGGGAGGGGGCTTTCCTTGCGCGTAAAGGTGCCCGCAGACGGCGCACAGGACGGCTGCCCTTCTTCGGAGTGCTTGAGGTGGGGGGCCATGCCCCGGGGGGTGGGGGGAGCTGCAGGGGGCTTGACTCTCGAGCAAGCCTCCCCTCCCTTCGTTCCTCCCCTCCCCCGGGCTAGAGACCCCCTCCAGGGGAGGGAGGACTCCGCCCTCCTGGCCCGCTCCGATTAAGCGGCTGGGCTGAGGAGGGGGCGGGATTGGGGGGGGTAGAGGGGGGGACTCCCGGCTCGCTCGCTCTCCCGCCCTTCTCCCTCCAGGCATTGGCGAGGCGGTCTGTCAATCAGGCGCCCGCCTCTCCCCCGCCCCCCCCCCCATCCACCCCCCGCACAGCGCCGCACGCCGGGACTCGGTGCCACCATCCATCCCGCTCCAGACAGACGGTGCCCGGGCGAAGCGGGGAACCAGGCGCAGCGCTTGCGGGATGCTGAGCGAGGAGGCCATGCAGGCGGCGGTGGAGGAGGGCTCCAGCGGGGGGGGCAAGCTCTACAAGCCCCCGCAGCAGCCCCAGCAGCCGCCGCAGCGCAGCCCCTACAGCGCGCTCAAGACCTTCCCCGGGGGGCGTCGGCCGGCGCTCAGCAAGCGCTACGAGCGGCCCACCATGGTGGAGATCCCGCAGGTGCGGGGGGGCGTCGGGCCCTTCCAACCGCAGCCCCTGACCGCCGTCGCCTCCTCTTCCTCGGCTCTGGGGGAGCCTCCCCCGCTGCCCTACCCGGCGCCCGGCCCCTTCCGCGCCTCCCACGGACCCCCGCCACGGAGTTCGGTCCCGCAACTGGGAGCCCAGGCGCCGGCTGCTGCCGCTGCCGCAGCCTCTTCTTCCTCCTCTTCCTCCTCCTCTTCCTCTTCCTCCTCTTCCTCTTCGGCCAGGTACGGCCAACATCACCACCATCACCATCACCACCAGGGGGCGCCGAGCAGCAGCAGCGGCGGCGGTGAGGGGACTCTGGAGCTGAGCGCAGGTAAGAACTTTGGCTCCGCGGGTGGAGGAAGGGGGCCAGGTGGGTGGGTGGGCTTTTCACAGGACAAAAGGCGAGGCCCCTCCTCTCGCTCTCGGATAGCCTGGAGGCGACTGGCTCCTTTCCCCGACCGAGAAAAAGCTGGGGAAAGGCACCTGAGCTTCTGCAGAGGGCATCGGGGCTGTGGCAGAATAAGGCTGGCCGGTCTTGCAAAGTTTTGCCCTCCTAGAATAGCCCCTGGGGATTTCGGGGTTGGGCGGGATGGGGTGGGGGAGCCCCCCCCAATTATTCGGGGTAGAGGACACCTTCCTATGGTGGCCAGTTGGATCCCCGGTTTCCCTTGCAAAGCCAAACTGCTTGGAAGCAACCAAAGTGCATTTCCTCTGGAAGTGGGAGGCTGGACTAGAAGACCTCTAAGGTCCCAGTTCTGTTCTGATTGGAATGAAAGGCTTGATTGAGAAGGCCTCCCCTGTGTGACGTCAGGGTGTGGCTTCAGATTTTTCCTCTGGCCTGGTGGGGAGTGCATTTGCACCTTGGTTATGGCAGGAGTTTCTGAAGATCCAGGTGGATTCGTGTACATCTCCCATATGGACCTTTTGTGTCACATTCAAGCAAGCGATGAAGACCCCTGGGGAGGAAAGCTAGGGCAAATCTAGACAGCTTACTCAAAAGCAGAGACATCCCCCTGCCAACAAGAGTGCATAAAGACTATGTGTCAAACTCCTGGTGGAGATTGACTCTGAGAGAGAGGAGGAACAGCCGACAGGGAGTGTGGAAAGAGAAGAGGCCAGCTGGGCAATCAGAGGCCCATCCCCTCTGCATCCTAGGACATGCAGGGAGGAGAGGATAAGGGAGAGATACGGTCTATTTGGGAGGAGAGGGCCTTGATCCTCTTCATGGGCTGCAGCTGTGATAACTGAATAAGAGGACGGACATGCGTATGGGTGAGCGCTGGAAACAAAGCGTGGAAATATCTCTAGTTTATGGTTCCTCTCTGAGTTTGACATCCTTCCCAGTGTGTGTTCTGTTATCTGTGGACATCCTCCAGCCCTTATCTTGCCTGGTTTTTTACTCTTTATAATTTAAACGGCATTTCCTCCTTCTGTTAACTGCTCATGTGGGAATTTTTTGTCCCAGTCAAGGATATTTGGAGCTTGGAAGCAAAGTGAAGAAATAAAAGGGGTTTCACCTGTTTTTTTTTATAACTGTGTTTATTTTATATCCCACCCTGGGTCATCACATTTTGTTTCCAGCCCTTGCCCATACGATGTCCATCCTCTTATTCAGTTGTCAAAACTGCAGCCCATGAAGAGGATCAAGGCCCTCTCCTCCCCAGTAGACCACGTCTCTCCCTTATTCTCTCCTCCCTGTGTGCCCTAGGATGGAGAGAGGATGGGCCTGAGTCCTCCTGTAACTGCCCAGCCGGCCTCTGCCCTTCCCCAGCCTCTTCCACAACCTTTGGAGCCACACTTCCACTCCCTGTTGGCCGTTCCTCCTCTCCCTCAGAGTCAGACTCCACCAGGGGCATGACACCAATGTATGGCTGGGAAAGTTGGACCATAAGGAAAGCTGAGTGCCAAAGAATGGAGGTTCTTTGAACTCTGAAGCTGGAGAAGACTCCTGCGAGTACCTTGTGTTAGGATTCCGGCAGTTACCCCCAATTAAACCCTGAGTCTCGAGCCAAACTTCCAAAACTCCAAAAGGATTTATTGGGAGTTAACATGCCAGCACTGCCTGGGTGCAGCCAACTCTAAGACACATAATTCATTGTTACCTTTGACCCTGGTTTTTCTCCCATCCCCTGGGTGTATATCGTAATTCATATTCTCCAATGGGACACATCCATAGCCCAGAGTCATCAATCATGCTCTCCAGTTAGAATTTTGCATGGCAGAAACTTCAGTCACCTAGTTACTATTTTTGAAAACATTTATGGAATGCAGTTTTGGATTGCAAGCCGCCGTACTGCTCCCCCCTCCCTTTCTGTTGGCAATTCTAAAAAGACCAGAGAAATATTTTATGAGTTGACACCTTGGACTGCAAGGCGATTCAACCGGTCAATCCTAGAGGAGATCAACCCTGACTGCTCTTTAGAAGGGCAGATCCTGAAGATGAAACTCAAATACTTTGGCTACCTCATGTGAAGGAAGGACTTGCTGGAGAAGAGCCGAATGCTGGGAAAGATGGAGGCCAATAGAAGAAGAAGGGGACGGCAGAGAAGGAGGCTGGGTGGAGTCATTGAAGCAGTCGGCGTGAGCTTAAATGAACTCTAGAAGATGGTAGAGGACAGGAAGGCCTGGAGGAACGTTGTCCATGGGGTCTCAATGGGTCGGACATGACTTCACAACTAACAACAACGACATGAAGATCACGTGTCTTCCTGAAGATCTTCAGATCTTCTTATGGTATGGGCCTTCTTCTCTTTTTATCCTTCCCGTAGACGTAGAGCAGGGTTTGTCAACTTCAGCAACTTCAAGATCCACTGACTTCAAACAACCAGGATTCCCTTAGCCAGCATGTGTCCATTGGCTGACATCAATTGTCTAAGCTGTATTAGCCTTGCTCTCTCTCCTCCCTTAAGGAGATCCCAGTTTCTACACTCAACTGGGAAGTTCTTAGTTAGTAGGAGGTAGCAATCCATGGCTTGGGCAGTTGCTCCTTCTTGGAAAAAGGCAGCTGTATAAAAATCCTTAGCCATCCATAAATCAAAGAGTTTGCATGTCTACATAATATATCTAGCATTGACTTTGGGTCAAGAAGCTGAGCTTTCTTCCTAAACAGCAGCTTCCTTCTCCATTTTCCCCCACCCCCCTGCGATAAAAAATCTTTGTGGAAGTAGATTGAGCATAAATCGATGGAGATTCTCAGTCCTCCAGGCCATGGTTGTTCCAAAGGTGTTTTTTCAAGAGGCAACTGGACTTTGTTGGTTTCCTTTGAAGACATTTTGCTTCTCCTCCAAGAAGCTTCTTCAGCTCTGAAGGGTGGGGAATGGAAGGATTTATACTCCTTGCAGACAGCTGGTTATTTACATCCTTTTAGTGGGTCATCGAGGCCACTTGGAGGTTTGTCTGGGGAATGGATGGTGGGGAATGGAAAGATTTGTACTCTTTGGTCATTTGCATCCTTTTAGAAAGCCAATCAAGTCCACTTGGAGGTTTATATCTTTCTTGGATTTTGAATGAAGCCTCACCTCACAGTGTCCTTGGGGTCACCTAAGTAGTGCAAATGGGTGTGGAGCCTTCTTGGAACTGCTGAAAGGAGCTGTGCTGTAGAGTGCAGATAGATAATGTTGTATCCTTTCCCCGTCTGTGGAGAGAGGGCTGTTCAATTTGGACAAAGATGGCCTCTTTGACAGCTGGTTTGAAAGAGGGGTCAAAGAGGCCCATCTATATCAAAATTGAGCAGCCCTCTTTCCACAGAGGGGGAAGGATACAACATCATTTATCTCCATTCTACAACACAGCTCCTTTCAGCAGTTCAAGAAGGCTCCACACCCATTTGCACTACTCAGGTAACTCTGAGGACACAGAGATAAACCTCCAAGTGGCCTCAACAGCCCTCTAAAAGGATGCAAATGACCAGCTGTCTGCAAGGAGTATATACTTCCTTCCATTCCCCACCCTCCAGTCGGAGCTGAAGAAGCTTCTTGGATTAAAAATGAAACGTCTCGGATGAGAAGTGAAATGTCTTCAAAGAAAGCCAAGAAAGTCCAGTTGCCTCTTGAAAAACATCCTTGATTCAACTGGGTGAGGACAAAATGGCAGGTAGAAAATTCTTCAGTGAGCTTTCGTGGCTGAGGGATAACTTGAACCCGGGTCTGATCCAGCTCTGAAGGAATTGCACTACATTGTCGAGCATAACCCCAATGTCCCTTACGTAGAGATGGAGCAGCCGTAGACATGTGCTCACTTAAGTTTGAGTTAGTTTCGGTTCTTCACTGGAGGAATCTTATCAAGGTAACCACTAGATGGCAGCAAAGTATTGGGGAGGGATGGGTTTATCCTTTTTGCTACCATCTAGTGGTCAACTGAGGCTTTGCAGTTCAGTGTGTGCCTAATTTTGCTCTTTGTTGGGCTCTCTACACTTGGAGATCCTGATGTAGCCTCTGGTGGGTCACCATTTTCAGGCTTGCCTACAAGAGAGGAGGAAGATTTGGAGAGAAATATCGGCTGTGGGAAAAGGTTTTTAACGTAGGTCCAATCTGGAGATTGAAAAATTCTTCAGGCAGTCCCATGAAGTTGACTTCCACTCTTGGTTTTTCATGCTCAGGCACGCCTGGTCTCCATGCAAGCATTGTGAGAAAATCCTTTGAAGGCAGGAGATAGTAAGACACATGAGATGAATCAAAGCTTGGGCTCTGTCTTTTAGCTATGTCCACTGACAGACACACTACGCATATGGTCCTATTGTGTACTTGGGGTGTTGCCTTGTTGATGTCATTGGTGTCAGCAGTGGCGCCATCTTGTCCTTTGTCCCAGAGCTGCTTCCCCTGGGGAGGTTTAGAAGACTTCTTGTGGATGTTCTTGAACTTTCTAAACAGCTGCCCTTCCTTCTCCTCTAACCCCATCGCAGCTCACCGGTGGCAGCCATCTCACACCATTTGTGTGAGGGGTTAAAATTTGAGATCTACCCCTTCTGAGAAAACCAAGGCTATCCCTGATTCCCAGAAGAAAAAGCCAACAGAAGTGGAGAACCAAATGAAGTGGGCTAGATGTTCTCAAATATTACTGCCACTGTATAACCCTGAAAATAAGACCTTGTTTTATATATATATATTTTGCCACCAAAAAAGGCACCAGGTCTTATTTTCAGGGGATGTCATCCACTGACTAACCTCACTTGCATGCCTCGCCCCCGACCTCCTTTTCACTGTCAGAGGCCTTCAGGAACTTCTCTTCTTCTGTGGCCGGCAAGGCTTTCCTGAAGGCCTCTGCAGCCAATAACAGAGCTCAGGATCGATCCAGAGGTTTGTTATCAGCTACAGAGGCCTTCAACACACCTGCCTTGCCAGCCTTGCCAACTGCAGAAGAAATGGGCCCGCAAGGCAGGTGTGTAAGGCCCAGCTACAACTGTCCAAAGGTAAGTAGTAGGGCAGCTCCTACCCCCCCATCCCCACCCTAGTTTACTTTTTACCTGTCCACTCTGGAGTGGGGTGGGATCTTAATTAGGACTTATTTGGGGGGGGTAGAGCTTATATTGGGCACACATGTAAAAAATCAAGCCAGGACTTACTTTCAGGATAGGTTGTATTTTCAGGGAAACAGGGTATTAGCCCAGCAGTTTGGGTGATGCCACTAACCTTGTCATCATTTGGGTGATGCCACCACCCCTGGTCACCTTTTGAGGGCAAAACCTTATATCTGGAGAAGGACCTTCCTTCACACCATGAAAGAGGAGGCCTTAGCCCATGTTTTGACATAGGAGGCATCTGGAGAACATTCAAGACACATAATCCCTCTGCTATTAAAATTCCAATCTCTTCGTAGGAGATCTGTTGAATTTAAATAAGGCTTCCTCTAACTACTCTCATCTCAGGGACAAAATGTTCTGGGAATATTGGAACATCCATTGTATTCTTGAGCGGTGTTCTAATCCACTGGATTTGGGGGAGTTTTTTGTACTTTTCCAGAACTAAACTTTCCAAAAACATCTTACATCTTTATTACTTCTTTTCCAGTACAACCTGGGGGGGGGGTGTTTATTACCGGTTCACAACAGTTTGGGAGAACCAGATGTTAATTTTACATCCAGTTCACCGAACTGCTAGTTGCAATGACTGGCTGGCCCCGCCTATCCCCCCCCCAAGAGTCTCCATTTTGGATCCCAAGTAAGTGCAGGGCCTGTGTGTAGGCTTGGGGAGGGCAAAAACTGGGCCTCCCAGAAGTTCCAGAAGGCCAGAAATAGGCCCATTTCCGGCCTCCATGGAGCCTCCAGAGCCCGGGGAGCCCATTTTGTTCTCCCGGAAGCTTGAGGAAAGCCTCCGAAGCCAGGGGAGGATGAAAACACCCCCCCACACACACACACACTGTGGTGCAGGCAGATGATTAGGCCACGCCCACCATGGCCACGCCCTCCCAGCAACCGGGCAGAGAACTGGTTGGTAAATTTTTTGAAGCCCTGTTGTGGTTCACCGACAGCAGGTGTAGACATCTGAGGTCTCGGAGAGCGAGGACTCAGGTGAGGGGCCTGCGTGTGAGGCAGGGATGGGACCAGGACCATCAGGAAATGGAGTGCTGCCTTTGGAGATTGTGGAGTCTGGCAACAGTGATGCAGAGGTCCCTGAGGAGCCTGGGCCCAGTGCACATGCGCACAGGGCTGCTCAAAGGAAAGAGCAGCTGTAGTAGCATGGGTGGCTCGGTAGTAAGGCTGCAAGGTGATGGCCCCTCTCATAAGGGATAAAAGCCAGCTGAGAACCCAGAGTTCTTTGCAGGAAGCAAAGAAGTTTTTGCACTCGAGCTTGGTGGATGTTTGGACTTTCTTAGTTTGTGTTTGGAGGCTCTTTGTGTTTGAAATATTCCTTGGCAACTTTACCTAGTGTTCTTGGCAGCCTTGCACCACCTTGGTAAGGCTTGTTATTATCAGATACAATTAGTTTGAAACAGCCATTTAACCGTGAAGGAATGGAATTCATAAAGAATCATTAAAAGGTTTTGTTGTTATCTCTGTTTTGTGTTTGTTTTCTTGGAACAAGGTTTGGGTCAGATCAAGACCATCCCTGGTACCAACTCAGGTTTCCTTGGGTCTGTATGTTGCCTGGACATCTTTTGCTGTTGATTTACCTTGTAATTAAACTTTTAGTGTTCCAACGTCAGAAAAGAGCTTCCTTGCAACCACATACACATTCAAGCATCCCTCTTCTCCCTTCCATTTGGAGATTCCACTTTTAAGACCTGGACCGCTATTCCTCCTTTCAAAATTTTTGGCCACATCTGTTGTAACCTAGGCTTCCCCAACAGTGTAAAGCTAACTCCACATCCCGATAAACACCTTTTTATTTAGTTTACAGTGAATTCCTCTCCAGCAAAGTCCCGGCCAACAATCTCTCAAGAGATTTCCCAATTACAGACCTTTATCAGGCTTGGGGAACTGCCAGGCTGATAGCTTCCAAATGCCACACTGTAGCAGCAATTACTTGGCAAGGAGTCAGGAACAGATCTTCACCCAAATGAATTGAACTGGTTGTCGGCTGCAAACCCCACTCCCCTTGCTCCTCTTTATTCTCTCTGGGAGGGGCCATTCACCATCCACCTGAGCCTTTACTCCTGAGTCGACCCTTGTTCCTTAGCTGTTTCCTTCTTCTGGCAGCTCTGTGCATACGCACACTGGGAACAGGCTCCAGCTGTTCTTCCCCACTGATCTTGACTCCGAAGGCAGCCGATAACTGTCAGACAGCCCTGGCCCCATCTCTGCCTCTGATGCAGAGCTCTCATCAGAGCCTTCCCCAGACTCCAGGACTGGCCCACGTTCCTCCCCAACCTCCTCACTGTCCGAGTCTGCCACCAGCTCCGCTGGCTGCTGGTGGTCCACAAGAACACCTGTGCTTTTCAAACTTCGGAGGTTTACCAGAATTCAGATCTTGCCATGACCGTCATTCTCACCTGAAAGAACTTTGAGGTAACCAAATTAGGAAGATCTTGAGAACTTCTCCTTGTCAAAATATATCAAGAAACAAGAATGAAAACAAAAACAATTTGTAGTTTATTGTAGGCCAGGCATCCTTCCAGGATGGTCTTGTATCCTTACATTTGGGAGACCTCAAGAAATGTGATCCCAAACAAAAGCTCCCCAGAAGGAACTCTAAAAGCAAACAAAATTTCATCCTTAATCTTTTTGTGGAGACCATATAGCACTAGTTAGTCTTCTTCCTCTTCTTCTTCCCCTCCTCCTTCTTTTCCTCCACCTCCTCTTCTTCCTGCTCCTCCTCCTCCTTTTTTCTCTTCTTCCTCTTCCTCTTTCTCCTCCTTCTTTTCCTCCTCCTCTTCCTCCTGATCCTTCTTTTCCTCTACCTCCTCCTCTTCCTCCTGTTTCTCCTTCTTTTCCTCCTCCTTCTCTTCGTCCTGCTCCTCCTCCTCCTTTTTCTTCTCTTCCTCCTCTTCCTGCTTCTCCTCTTTTCTTCCGCTTCCTTCTCCTTTTTTCCCTCCTCCCTCCTGCTCCTCCTCTTCATCCTGCTCCTCCTTCATTTCCTCCTCCTTTTAATTCTTCCTCTTCCTCCTGCTCCTTCTTTGCCTGCACCTCCTCCTCTTCCTCCTGCTCCTCCTCTTTTCTCTTCTTCCCCTTCCCCTTCCTCCTCCTCTTCTTTTTTTCCTCCTCCTCTCCTCCTCCTTCCTCTTCTTCTTGCCCTGCCTTCTTCTGTTTATTGCTTTTCCTCTCCTCTCCTGCAACTCAATCATTTGGAAGAAAACATGAAGCTGTTTTTCCTGTGAACTGAGAAAAAAAGGGGAGTGATGGAAAGCTCTCGGAATGACACCTGTCTTCCCAGTGACTTGTTTCCATGACATAGAGAGAACCTCAATTCAGCGTAATCGCAGAAAACAGAATAATAATAATAATAATAATAATAATAATAATAATAATAATAATAATAATAATAATAATAATAATAATGAAAAATCCCCAAGCATAACTCTGCACATTGTTTTTTTGATATCTTTAATGCTGGAGTAAATGTCTTTTGAGCCTTGAAGGACTTAATTACCATGCAAGATGGTCAAAATATTTTCCCCTTCTTTTTTAGACAGAATCTTTCTGAAATGTGAAAAACACCATTCTATTTTCCTTCCTTCCTTCCTTCCTTCCTTCCTTCCTTCCTTCCTTCCTTCCTTCCTTCCTTCCTTCCTTCCTTCCTTCCTTCCTTCTTTCCTTCTTCTTCCCTACTCGGCTTTAGGTCTCCCTTTGTTTTGATATGCAAGCCTAAAATTGGCACCAGGAAATTGCATCTTTAAGCAGGCTGCAATCAAAAATGAATTACAATAAATCCTATATAATTGCATAGGTCATTCTCTTTAATGAGATTTTATTAACCTGACTGTCGAGCTTTTGAGTCAGGCTGATATTTTATCTTCTCAACTGATAAAAGTGTCAGCTATAAACCACCATATAAATATTCATAAATCTGCACATATGTGACAGCCTATCAGCCGTCGTCTTCTGGACATTAAAAGCATTCTAATTACTTTCTGTCGAGCTGAGCTGAAAGGATGCCTGTTATAATATGCACTAGGCAGGCATGATTGCCTTTGTTTGCCACCAAAAATCACTGCACACACACACACACACACACAGAGAGAGAGATACACACACACACACACACACACACACCATTTTATCAACGAAGGGTCCAAGAAAACAGCCCGGCTTGGAGTAAACAGGCAGAAGGTGGCAGGCCACGATTGGAGCTGAACTGGATCTGGAGCCCAATTCTAAGATGGGTTTAAATCTTTCGAATTAACAGGAGGAGAAAGTAGTTTGGTTCATCCAGAGATCTGCCTTCTCTCTGTCTCTTTCTCCCTCTTTCTCCCTTCCTTCCTCCCTCTCTCAACCTCTCTCCCTCCCTCTCGCTCCATCTCTCCTCCCTCCTTCTCCTCTCTCGCTCCTTCTCTCTCCCTCTCTCTCCCTCTCCCTTTCTCCCTCTCCCTCCCTCCCTCTCCTTCTCTCTCTCCCTCCCTCTTTCTCCATCCCTCCCTCCCGCTCCTCTCTCCCTCCCTCCTCTCCCTCTCCCTCCCTCTCCTCTCTTGTTCCTTCTCCCTCCTTCTCTCTCCTCTCTCCCTCCCTCCCTCTCAATCTCTCCCTCCTTCTCCCTCCCTCTCTCTCCTTCTCCCTTTCTCCCTCTCTCTCCCTCCCTCCTGCTCCTTCTCTCTCTCCCTCTTTCTCCCTCCCTCCCTCCCGCTCCTCTCTCCCTCCCTCTACCCTCTCCCTCCCTCCCTCTCCTCTCTCCCTCCTCCTCTCTCTCCCTCCCTTTCCCTCTTGAGTTATAAGATATAAAATAGGAAAATAAACAGGAAAACAGTGGGGAGGAAGAGGGGGAAGAAAAGTGAGGAATAATAATAATAAAAAAAAGAAACGGAAATCTTGACTTCCGACTCTTTCTGTCGCAGTAAAATTGGGTGTTAACATCAAGCCACAACTTTATGCTTTTTTTCATAATAATATAAACGAGCCATTTCTATAAGGATCGATCGATCGAATGGGTGAAACCCAAAATCCAAGCTTCGTTTTTGTCTGCTTCAAGCACCAAGTTCAGAAGTGGTTTCCATATGGAAACAAACAGTCCTTCTCTTCTTTCCTTTCATCAAAATGGTCAGTTTTCAACCAACTCCATCGTCTTCTGCAACCATTCTTCCATGGTGGGAATCGAAGGGTCCTTCCATTTTTGTGCATACAGTAATCTTGCTGCTGTCAACATATATAGTGTCAATGTTCCAAACTTTTTCTCCAAGTCTTTTTCCATTAGGCCCAACAGGGAAAAAAAAATATTCTGGTTTCATCTTTATCTCCATTTTCAGTATTAAAATCGGGATCATGCTCCAATATTTCATTTTTTTGCTTTATTGCATGTCCACCCTAGATGATAAAAAGTCCCCTTTGCCTTCTCTTTTTTTAATAAATGGTTTGTTTTTATTGTATTATTTTTTTAAAAAAATGGCATTTTCCATCCAATTCCTACAGGAATTGTGGGTGCCACATTCTGTGTGGAGAAATTTAGTATATGCAGGTCTCTTGAAAGTCTTAAGTGATGAAGCTCCCACAACTTCTGAAGGCAAAAGCTTCTCACTGTCAGGAAATATCTCCTTATTTCCAGGTTGAATCTCTCCTTGATCAGTTTCCTCAAATATTGGAAGACTGCTATCCGGTCTCCCCTGGTCCTTCTCTTCTCTGGACTAGCCATGACCAGTTCCTGCAACCGTTCTTCATATGTTTCAGCCTCCAGTCCCCTCATCATCTTCATTGCTCTTCTCTACACTCTTTCTAGAGTCTCAGTACTCTGCTTCTGTCTTGTATAGTCAATGTAATCCTAAATTACATCAACAGAGAAATTCAATTGAGATCAAGGGAGATACTAACTAGTAAGACCACACCTAGAGTACTGCATCCAGTTTTGGTCACCACGATTTAAACAAGATTTGGGACTCTAGAAAAAAGGGCAGAGAAGAACAACCAGGATGATGAGGGGACTGGAGGATAAAACATACGATGAACTGGGCCTGGCTAGTCTAGGGAAGGAAAGGACCGGGGAGACAGGATAGCAGCCTTCCAATATTTGAGGGGCTGCCACAAAAAAATGGGGTCCATGTAGAATAGAATAGAATAGAATAGAAGAGAAGAGAAGAGAAGAGAAGAGAAGAGAAGAGAAGAGAAGAGAAGAGAAGAGAAGAGAATAAGGGAAGAGAAGAGAAGAGAAGAGAATAAGGAAAAAATATAGAGAAGGAAATAGAATAGAATAGAATAGAATAGAATAGAATAGAATAGAATAGAATAGAATAGAATAAGGAAAAAGAATAGAATAGAGAAGGAAATAGGAATAGAATAGAATAGAATAGAATAGAATAGAATAGAATAGAATAGAATAGAATAGAATAGGCAATATGCATGTTGCCATTTTGGGGAGTTAGATGCCTTCAGATTCCATACAAATTTCAGTATCTACTGCATATTTGCATAAGTTTGTTCTTGTTCTCATTGACATTTGAGGTTTTTTTTCTCCCTGGCTGCTGCTCTAAAAAAATAAATAAATAAAAATAGTTTTCATTTACATAATGGAACACGAGAGCACAAAAGAAACTGTTCAAATGTTGATTTTTTTTTCCCCCACTCCTCCTCCCAGCCCTATAAATTGTCAGGTACCGACCGTTAGTGTTTTTTTGCCCCCTCCCTTGGTCTAGGCCCCTATGAATAACATAAGCAAATTTGCAATTATGTGCATTTCACTTTAACATCCTCAAGCAAATCCTGATCATTTGGGCGGAAAGAAGAGATTATGAGATTGTTACAGCGCCCGTAAAAATAGAAACCAAATGTCCTTCAAAAGACTTTTAACTGCATGGAAGGGGTGATGGAATGCAGATTGTTGGAGGATGGGCGCCTGGGTTTGATGCCTTCTGAGGTACTACAACTCCCATCTCTCACTCAAGTTGTACCAGTCAGGTGTACCTGGAGAATGTAGCACAGGGAATCCTCGAGCTCCAAATTTCTGTGGTTAAATGAGCTTTGTCCAGTGGTGGGCTGCAAATTGTTTAACCACTGGTTCTCTGGCTGGGTAGGCATGGCCAGTTGGTCATGTGACTGGGTGGGTAATGTCACTCATCACATGCAGCCCTGCCTCCCAGCCACTCACCACAATATCAACAGTAGAGACCTTCAAATTTCTAGGTTCTATTATATCACAAGATCTAAAAAGGACACCTAACTTCAAAAACATCATCAAAAAAGCACAACAAAGAACGTTCTTTCTGTGTCAACTCAGGAAGCTCAAACTGCCCAAGGAGCTGCTGATCCAATTCTACAGAGGAATGATGGAGTCTGTCATCTGCACCTCCATAACAGTCTGGTTTGGTTCTGCAACCCAACAAGACAGACACAGACTTCAGAGGATAATTAGGACTGCAGACAAAAAAAATGGCAACCAACCTGCCTTCCATGGAGGACCTGTATACTGCATAGTCAAAAAGAGGGCTGTGAAAATATCTACAAACCCCTCACATCCCAGACATAAACTGTTTCAACTCCTACCCTCAAAATGCCTCTGTAGAGCATTGTACACCAGAACAACTAGAGACAAGGACAGTTTTTCCCCAAATGCCATCACTCTGCTAAACAAATAATCCCCTCAACACTGTTCAACTATTACAAAGTCTGCATTACTGTTACTGCTAATCTTCTCATCACTCCTGATCACCCATCCCCTTCCACCTGTGAATTTATGACGGTAACTTTGTCGCTTGTATCCTTTCGATCTATATTGACTGTTTCCTAGTAGAATTTGACTGCTTATTGTACCCTCTGACTATTATTAAGTGTTGTACCTGATGATTCTTGATTCTTGACAATTGTATCTTTTCTTTATGTATACTGGGAGCATTTGCACTAAGATAAATTCCTTGTGTGTCCAATCACACTAGGTCAATAAAGAATTATATTCTATTCTCAAAGGCACAGCTAGGATTCAGCCAGTTCGAGCTAATCCCACCACTGGCTGGTTGCACCCTCACCTGTTTTTCAGCCTAGTTTGGGGGCATTTTGGGGGGTGTTTTTGGCCCCCCAAAATAGCCTGAAATGGCCCAAAAAAACAGGCTGAAAAACAAGCAGGGACGGGACCAGCCAATGGTGGGATTTGCCGGTTCACCAAACTGCGCAGAATCTTAACTACTGGTTTGCATGAACCAGTGCAAACCGGCAGCAGCCCTCTGGCATTGCCCTCCCATTTTATGACTTTCCTTGCCACCATTAAGGGAATCGCCACGGTTAATAGGTTAGTGACACGGTTGTTAAGGAAATCTGGCTTTCCGGTTAGCATTGCTCTCCAGAAGATCGTGAAAGGGGATCTTGTGACCCTGGGACATAGCAGTGGTCATAAATATGAATCAATTGCCAAGCGTCTGACTTTTGATGGCGTGACCATCAAACAGTTGTAAGAATGGGAAAAGGTCGCAAATCTTTGCAGTGCTGTTGTAACTTTGAACGGTCATTAAATGAATTGCTGTAAGTCCAGGGCTATCTTTACTGAGAAAAATTGATTTAACTGTTTTGACCAAGGCTTCCTGAGACTGTAATTAAGCACATGCTTAGTCCAAACAACTCTTGTTTTATTTCAATGCTGGGAATTATGTGCATTCCCAGCCCATAATGAGTCCCAAACAGTCCTTTGAGATAAGCACCCACCTTTCTCTCCTTCAAATTGCTGCCAACAACTAAAGTGCAAATTAACTGAAAAAACCAACCCAAGTACAAAGTACACACAGAGCTTCAAGGTTGACTCTGAACAGAACAAACGACTTTGCCTCCTGCAAAAGTTTCTTTACCTTTGCCTGTCCTTTATACCAGGGGTTGCCAACCAGTGGGCCACTGCCCACTGGTGGTCCGTGAGAAAATTTTGGTGGTTCACAGAGAAATATCATCCTCAGAGCACCCCCACCCAAAGCAATTAATCCAGGCTGCATGGAAATACAAGGCTATGCTGCCCACATGGCCAGCGGGAACCCTCCCCACCTACTCATTCCTTACCTGCCAAACTTGCCTGCTAAGTTGCTATTTTTCCTTTTTTCCCCTGAGCATCAGCTGTTCTGCTGTGCCGGGAGATTTAGATTAGCTAGAAAGTAGGGAAACATTGGATTTCTTGCTTTCTAGCTAGTCTTTAGATTAGCTAACCTCCCTTAGTACTGAAGCTTCTATTTTTCAGTGCAGACTCAGGTAGCCGATGGAAGAAACACAGATCTCTAAATGAATCTGTGATTCTGTGAACAACTCAATCTTCCTGCCTGCTTTGCCTGCTTTGGGGTAAAAATTGTTCTTTTTTTTAATAAAAAATTCAATATTTACATACATGGTGTGTTGTGAGTTAATGTTGTGAGTTTGCTTGCTAGCAAATTTTATGTGACAAGACTCAGATAGCCGATAGCAGAAAGATAGCTCTCTGAATTTGTGATTCTGTGAGCAACTCAATCTGCCTGTCTGCTTTGCCTGACAAATTAGGCCATGCCCAAGAACCAGTTGTTAAGAAATTTGAATCCCATCCCTGCCTCTGTGTGTTTGTGTGTGGGGGGGGGGTATGAGAGAGAGGGAGGGAGGGAGGGAGAAAGAGAGGTTAGATCAAATCTCTCTCTCTCTCTCCCACCAATGTCAGCAAGCCACCATCAGTCAAAATCCATATTAGTGGTCCCCGGGATTTAAAATTATGAGTTTGGTGGTCCCTGAGGTCCAAAAGGTTGGCAACCCCTGCTGTATTGGATGCAGGACCCTCGTCCAACTCCTCTCCAGACTCCTAGACTGGTCCCTGTTCTTCCCCACTGTCCAATTCTGCTGCTGTCTGCACAGGCTGCCGGCAAACCACCACATTAAGGTATAGAAAAATGTGTGGCAAGAAACACATAAAGGGGATTTGGAAAACAGAATCCGCCCTTCAGCTGAATGTTGAAATGACTACTGTTATTGCCGTGGTTGGACGCCCCCTTATTTAGGGCAATTAGTTGCAGCCCAATTAATTGTGGTGTTTTGGCTTGGCTTGGCTTGGCAGAACTTCCAGATGGAAATGGAAAATCCTAAGAAGAGGTAAACTTTGGACAAGAGCCAAAGTTGTGCCTTAAAATGTGTGATTTTGGCAAAGAGTTAAGGATAGAACAGAATAACAGAGTCGGAAGGGACATTGGAAGTCTTCTAGTTCAAACCCCCCCCCCACATACACTTAGGCAGGAAACCCTACCCCATTTCAGAGAAATAGTTGTCCAATCTCTTTTTAAAAACGTCCAGTGTTGGAGCATTTACAGCTTCTGGAGGCAAGTTGTTCCTCTGGTTAATTGTTCTCATTGTCAGGAAGTTTCTCCTAAGTTCTTCTCTCCTTGATTGGTTTCCATCCGTTGCTTCTGGTCCTGCCTTCAGGGCAGGTTAGAAATGAGAACAGTGGGATTCTCATTCCCATCTGGTTCACCTCCACCTCCACCCCAGATTCATCTCCCATCCTCACCGAATTTGAATCCCACCCCTCATCCTGGCTCCCTGCAGCCTTTGGAATGGAAATTGACTTGGAGATCCAGTTCCTCCAAACATCCACCCCGACAGGTTGTACTATTCAGCTTTTCATCTAAGGCTACAGATTATGTGTGTTCTGACCCAGCTTCCCAAACACGACAAACTCTCTCAAGTTAACTCAAATATTTCTTTATTCAGAGCCCCAGGAGCCCCGGCAAAAAAGTTTCTCTCTCAATACAGGCTAACAAGTCTATGCCACATCTATTTATCTTTGCCTTCTGCCTTTTATACCCAGAGCTAGGGTGGGGCTTCGCCAGCAGCAGTGGTTCTTCCATCTCAAGGACCAGCCTATAGATTTCCTCTGCTCTCCTCTCCTCTGCCTTCTGTTCATCTGCATGTCAGGCACTGGATGCAGCTGTTCCTCCTCTTCCTCATCAGCCATCTCCAGACCTGGTGGCTGTTGACTCTCCATCTGATGGCTGATGGATAGCCCAGGCTCTGCCCCCCCACTCTCTCTTTTTCTCACACATACAAACCGCAGGCTAATAAGTCTGTCTGGCAGGGAGATGAATAGTTGTCTGCCACACCTATTCATCTACGTTCCCTGCCTTTTATTCTCCAGAGCTAGGGTGGGGCCTCACTAGCAGTGGTGGCTCTTCCATCCCAAGGACCAGCCTATAGATTTCCTCTGCTCTCCTCTCCTCTGCCTTCTGTTCATCTGCATGTCAGGCACTGTTCTTCCTGTTCCTCATCAGCTACCTCCAGACCTGGTGGCTGTTGACTCTCCATCTGAGGCCTGATGAATGGCCCAGGCTCCATCTTTCTCTCTCTCTCTCTCTTTCTCTCTCTCTCTCTCTCTCTGTGTCTGTATGTCTCTTTCTCTCTGTCTCTCTGTCACTGTCTCTCTGTCTCTCTATGTCATCAAAAAACTCCACATAAAAACTTTACTCCCACGCCTCCTCCTCCTCTTCTTCCTCTGATCCATCTGATGGAGGGGCCAGTGCCACAACACTGTTGTCGATTCCGTGATATACATTTTGTAGGGTTCCTTCATATCTGCCCGGGACTTACATCAAGAAGCCAGCCTCCAATTCTGATTGTGACGGGACCAGGGAGGGCGATAAATTCTCCATATTTTCAGTTGATTCACCCTATCGGTCAAAGAGCCATCGAGGGGCAAGAGGTGATCCTGAATCTCTCTCTCTCCTTCCTTTTGTCTGTGGGATGGAAGAAAAAAAAGCCCCAAATAGCTTTTTGCCCTGGCCATAGCACTACTACATGATACATCACAACAATTGGGGTGACTTTCTCCTTGATTTCCCGTGTTCACATTTGTTGTGAATGAATAATACCAATTGTTATGTTCTTCATTAACATACTCGAGATCCCCGCGCTTTGATTGGCCAAAGCGCGGGGCTCTCCGATTGGTCAGGCGAGCCGCGCCGATTGGCTCGCTAAGAATCTCCCGCGATTGGTCCATTCGGACCGCGGGAGATTCAAAGTGGTGCCATTGGCCGCGGCCGCCGCAGCGAAAGGAATAAAAGCCACGGGCTTTTTCCTTTCGCCAGTTCGGTTCCAACTTGCCAATAAAGAGCTTTGCACTAAGTCACCGACTCCTGGCATCATTTCGCGGACACAACACCAATCAAGTTATCTTGAGCTTGAAGTCAAGTGCAGGGTTCTGGCCCTGCACTTCTGATTGGCTGTTAATGGCAGGATCGGATTGGTCCGTTCAGGAGCATCTGATTGGCCATTAACAGGCCATTCCCATTGGTTAACGGAGCTAGCGCTCCAGGTTTGCTATGGGTTGAAGAATTAATAAGTTGCCTATATAAGGAAGGCTATAGCAGCCCTCCAGTTTGAGCTGTCACAATATGTAAATAAAGAGTTTGAAGTTCACTGCTTCTACCGGCTCGCCTCCATCATTCGCACCCATGCTCCAGTCTTAACAGCATTCTACATGGAGATCCATCAAGCCTTGCATATTTTTTGCAATAAGGCATCGTAGGTTCTTCTCTGTCTGATCAGCCCAGCAACTCCGGGATATCAATAGCGATCCTGAATCCCTTGTGACAATTCAAATTTACTGCATTGTCATCTGGATTGTCTGCCTGGAGACGGGGAAGGGTTGGAGAGCAAAGACTCCCTCTCTCACTCTCACTCTCTCTCCTTCTCTCTCTCTCTCTCTCTCTCTGCTTAGTGGCTGTGTAATGCTTTGCATGCAAAGTATCCCGTATTCAGATCTGTTGCAAAAGAAAAAGAAAATAAATACACGCTAGGGAAGACAAATGATGAGAATCAGTGGCTTGGCTCTGGGTAAAACAGTTCACTCCAATAACTCAGAGTAATCTAACACACAAACACAAATGCACAAACACACAGAGTTGGTTAGACTGAGAGATTATGGCTGGCCCCTTATTCTCTAGTTCAGGGCATCCCAATCTTGGCATCTTTAAGAAGCAGGGACGTCAACTCCCAGAATTAGGTTGCGATGGGTTTATTAAGATTGTTAGGATGACTTTGGTGATGGTTTGTATATCTTTACTTCAAATGAATTGCCCCCTGACAACACACCTGTTCAGAGACATGTGGACTTTTTTTTTAATGCTCTTTAAAAGGAAAATGTATCAATAAAACATATATTCAAAGGAGGAGGAGAGGAAAAGGAGGAGGAGGAGAAGAAGAAGAGGAAGAGGAGAAGGAAAAGGAGGAGGAAAAGGAGGAGGAGGAGAAGAGGAGGAGGAAAAGGAGGAGGAGGAGGAGGAGAAAAAGGAGGAGGAAGGAGGAGGAGGAGGAGAAGAGGAGAAGGAAAAGGAAAAGGAGGAAGGAGGAGGAAGGAGGAGAAGAGGAAAAGGAGGAAGGAGGAGGAAGAGGAGGAGGAGGTAAAGGAGGAGGAGGAGGAAGGAGGAGGAGGAGAGGGAAAAGGAGGAGGAGGAAGGAGAAGAAGAGGAGGAGGAGGAGGAGAAGGAAGGAGGAGGAGAGGAGGAGGAGGAGAAGGAAAAGGAGGAGGAGAAGGGAGGAGGAGGAGAAGGAAGAGGAGGAGGAAGGAGGAGGAGGAGAGGAGGAGGAAAAGGAAAAGGAGGAGGAGAAGAAGGAGGAGGAGAAGGAAGGAGGAGAAGGAGAAGAGGAGGAGGAAAAGGTGGAGGAGGAAGGAGGAGAAGAAGAAGAGGAGGAGGAGGAGGAAGAAGAAGAGGAAGGAGGAGAAGATGAAGAGGAGGAGGAAAAGGAGGAGGAGGAGAAGAGGAGGAGGAGGAGGAAAAGGAGGAGGAGGAAGGAGGAGAAGAAGAGGAGGAGGAGGAGAAGGAAGAAGAGGAAGGAGGAGAAGAAGAGGAGGAGGAGGAGGAGGAAGAGGAGGAGGAAGAGGAGGAGGAAGGAGGAGAAGAAGAAGAGGAGGAGGAGAAGGAAGAAGAGGAGGAGGAGAAGGAAAAGGAGGAGGAGGAGGAGGAAGGAGGAGAAGAAGAAGAGGAGGAGGAGGAGAAGGAAGAAGAGGAGGAAGGAGGAGGAGAAGAAGAAGAAGAGAAGGAGAAGGAAAAGGAGGAGGAGGAGGAGGAAGGAGGAGAAGAAGAGGAGGAGGAGAAGAAGGAAAAGGAGGAGGAGGAGGAGAAGCAACATGGACTTCAACTCCCAGAATTCCCCAGCCAGCTGTACCCTTTCAATGATTCTTTAAGGCTCTAGTCCTTATCCTTTCAGAGCCACACTTGTAAGAACTTCTGTTTAGATGCTCAGCAAAAACAACAACCCCTCCCCAAATCAGTGTGTCTCTCAATTTTGGTAACGACGGGAAAGTCATCCACCCGTTTATCTTAAAATATGCACTTGTTTTTTTCCTTGGATCTGTCTTTCTTCCTGTCTTGCAGCCCGTACGGTTTATGCAAATTGCACCACGCTATATAAACTGTGAACTGGATCAATAATAAATAATCTTTCTCCCTGCCTTCTTTCACAGATCCATCTGCCCCTCAAAATTATATCATCATCATTCATAACAGATACATAATGGGGGAAGGGGGGAGGAATAAAAAGAAAAAACAATCCACATGGCAACAGCATTTATTTCTAATTTGGTGTTTTGTTTTCTCTGGATTTTTTGTGTTTTGATTCTGTTAATGCAAGAGATTGTTTCTGTCTTTATTGGCAGTGCCAGAAGTGATCTTTCATAAGGGAGAAAAAAAAAATTGTAATACTCAGCCAAGGGCATACAATATTTCAAACCTCTGTTCCTATCTCAGCTTCATTAACTGGATGGAGCAGATAAAGAGAGGAGACAAAGGGAGAACGAATTCCTGCCAAGTTAGGATAATCCTGATTAAAATGCAGAGGGTGCATACAGCTTCAGGTCTCGGATCTGATTATAGGATTAAAAGGAATGAAGGGGAAAAAAAACACCCAAAAAACGGCACGCGGATTTGAATTACAAAGTTCCAATCAATATCATCCGCTGGTATTTTTTTCAAAAGCTAAATAGGGAATAATGAGGGGAAGGCAGTGCGGCATCAAAGCTGGAGCTGCCATTTAAATTTTCATGACTCTCTTATTGTCTAATCAGAATGCTTGTGGAGTCCTTTGTGTCAGTGTTATATGTGGAAATAAAATATATATTTGCCTGTTACACCTAAGAAAGCATAGAACCAAAGGGACTCCATTTTTGTTTAAGATGTGACCTTCTAGAATGATTATTGGTTATATAAACTGTATCTAACAAACAAATTATGTTTTGTAACTTGTTATGTTGTTATGTTCTAAAGTAAAATGTCATGTTCCTTGCCTGGAGTGCGGATTTGTACAGTTTTGGCTTGAGAATTAAAGTAAGAGATGCTAGAGTCATTCTGACCTGAATGGAAACTGGTTAATGATCCATTGTGTTCAGAAGAACTTTAACAGGAAGATGCCCTGAGGACAAGGGTGGTTTCCAAAGAAAAGGAAACAGGTGGTATGCTATGGGTGTGGCGCAGGGAGATATGTAGTTGGATAGATTGTGAACCCAGGTAAGGGGCAGACACTGCATATTTGAACTTGTATATAAAATCCCAGCTTTCCTGGACATGTTTTCTGCTAGCAGAATTCTCTTTTGCCAAAGCTTAATAATAAAGCTCTTGTTTACTTTCTCCAGTTGTGTTTTGTGATTTTCTCACAGTCAATGTGTGTGTGGTGGAGAGGGGGGATAGGTGGTGTGTGTGTGTGCATGTGCGCATCTGCTGTTTGGGGTGTTTTCAGTGGTGGGATTCAAATAATTCAACAACTAGTTCTCTGCCCTGATGATTTTTTTCCAACAACCAGTTCACCAAACTGCTCAGAAAGTTAACAACTGGTTCTGGTGAACTGGTGTGAACCGGCTGAATCCCACTACTGGGTGTTTTTCCTTAGAGCCATGATTTCCATGAAAGCTTATTTTCTGTGGGATCCTTGGTGTGCTCTGAGGTTGGTGGGTTTCTGGCAGACATTTCACGACCCAGCTAGGTATCGCCGTCAGTGTTGCGATGGGGAATGGGGTGGAAACTGCCCTGTGGATGATGTTAACAGAAAATGTCTGCAGGAAAAACCTCTACCAAACTCAGGAATCCACTAAGGATTTCATGGTCCTCCTGCCCCTCCTTTATTCCTTCTCCTTCCTTCCTAGCACTGATGCTGTTACCTAGTTGAGTCATGAAATGTCTGCAAGGAAACCACCACGCTCAAGAGGGCACCAAAGATCCCAAGGTCCTCCTTTCCCCAAATGAGGACCCAGATTATTGGGGGCAAGAGGCTGACTTTGTAAATTGCTTAGAGAGAACGGCAAAGCACTGTGAAGCTATATAAAAATCTAAGGGCTATTGCAAGACCTTCCTTCATTTCTTTATTCCTTCCTTCCCTCTCTCCCTCCCTCCCTCCTTCCTTTTCATTTACATTTCCTTTTCATTCTTTCTTTCTTTCCTTCCTTCCCTTCTTTACTTCCTCCCTCTGCCTTCTCTCTCTTCCTCCTTCCTTTTCATTTACATTTCCTTCCTTTTCATTCCTTCCTTCCTTTTTTCCTTTACTTCCTCCCTCTTTTTCTACTTCCCTCCCTCCTTCCTTCCTTTTCATTTACATTTCCTTCCTTTTCATTCTTTCTTTCCTTCCTTCCTTCCTTCCTTTAGTTTTCATTTCCTTCCTTTTCATGTTATTCCTTTTCATTTCCTTCCCTTCCCTTCCCTTCGTGCAGTGGTAAGAATGCAGTATTGCAGGCTAACTCTGCCAACTGCCAACAGTTCAATCCTGACCAGCACAGTGTTGACTTCCGTCCTTCCAAAGTCGATAAAATGAGGACCCAGTTCATTGTGGGCAAGACTGTGTCTCTGTAAATGGCGTAGAGAGGGCTGTGAAACACCGTGAAGCAGCGTAGAAGTCCAAATGCTATTGCGATGGCTTTTGCAACATTCTGTGATCCTGGTTTGGGCCCTGGCATTGACATCTCCCTTTTCTCTTTCAGAGAGCCGTTTGATTTTGGATGCTTTTGCCCAGCAGTGCAGCCGAGTCCTCAGTCTTCTAAACTGTGGCGGGAAACTCCTGGACAGCCCCCGACCTGCGCCACTGCCATCCTGCGTGAAACAAGAGAACCCGGCTTTTAACGAGAGGCCGGAGCACTGCCAACTTGGCAAAATGGCCCACAGCCAGACTTCCGAACACTTCGACCTGGAATTGCAGTACATGCAGAAGAAGCAGCAGACATCGGCTTTCCTGAGGGTCTTCACCGATTCCCTCCAGAACTATTTGCTTTCTGGAGGTTTCACCACGCAAAACCACACCTCCTCAGCTGGGGATTTTGTCCCTTTAGCTGACATGGAGCCCCTCTCCACCTCTCCGGTTCACACGTTGGGGGGATGGGCTTCTCCAGCGACGTCGGAGTCCCACGGCCACCCGTCGTCTTCCACACTTCCAGAGGAGGAGGAGGAGGAGGAGGAAGGCTACTGTCCTCGATGCCAGGAATTGGAGCAGGAGGTCATTTCATTGCAACAAGAAAATGAAGAACTCCGGAGAAAGTTGGAGAGCATTCCAGGTAAAAAACGGACGCGATTGACTTGAGATTTCCAGATAGGATGAATCACCTTCAGGTGATCAATGGAAATCGGCCTGTTTCAGTGGTGGGATTTAACCAGTTCGCACCTATTCGTGAGAACCGATTGTTAACTTTCTGAGCAGTTTGAAGAATCAGTTGTTGGAAGAAATCTTCTTTTGTTTTTTTTCCAGTTTACAGGGCTAATCCTTTAAGGAAGGCAGGAAGGAAATATTCTGGTGTTGTTTCTAGCCTAATCTTTATTGCCCTGCTTACAGAAACTGCCTCTCGGTTAATCCTTAAAACAGCTAAAGGTTCTTGGCAGCATGCCCAAATGTACTATCGCCTGAGCTCCAGAGGTTTTTTTTTCTTTTGCTGGTACTTTGCTGGGGCTTCATTTTCTTAAAGGGAAAGGGTTGTTTTAAGCTTTTTACACTGCTGTTGGAAGGAAATACTCCCCTGTTGGAGTTCAGCACTTTGAAGAAATAATTGAGTAACAAAGCAGAACTGCCAGAAAGAAGCTGTTAATGACAAGGAACGAAGATGAGTGACAGTCAGATGTCGAGATGGCCACGCCCGTCTAGTCACATGACCACCCAGCCACGCCTACCCAGCTGATCATTAGGGCAGAGAACCAGTTGTTAAATTATTTGAATCCCACCATTGGCCTGTTTCCGGCCTTCAGAGAGCCTCCGGAGCCCGGGTAGGCCATTTTCACCCTCCCAGAGGCCCAAGGAAAGCCTTCAGAGCCTGGGGAGGGTGACAAATAGGCTTTCCAGAAGTTCCCAAAGGCCAGAAGTTATGGGCCCGTTTCCGGCCTTCAGAGAGCCTCCGGAGCCCGGGGAGGCTATTTTTGCTCTCCCGGAGGCTCAAGGAAAGCCTCAGGAGCCCGGGAAGGGTGAAAACTCCCCCCTCCCCCACCATGGTATTGCAAGGAGGCTGACATGCCCAACCGGCAATTGGGCAGAGAACCCGTTGCTAAAATTTTTGGAGCCCACCCCTGAACAAAGAACTCCCCGAAGCCTTTTCTGATCCAAGGGAGGAGTAGAAGGGGGAATAGAGCGAAGCAATGGAGCTACACAGGCAGTCCTTGACTTATAACAGCCGTCTTGGCGGCTATTCGAAGTTACCCCAAAGTTATGGCCATTTATCAAACAGCTGTTGTGGCATCCCCACAGTCACAGGATCAAAATTGGGGATGGTCTCACATTTATGACGATTGCGGTGATTCCCCCTTTTGCTGACCTTCTGACAGGCAGTCAATAGGGAAATCTGGGTTTGCTTAACAACCGTGTTCTGATTTAACAACTGCAGCGATCCACTTAACAACTATGGGGAGAAAGGTCGACACATGGGAAGAAATTCACTTAACAAATATTTCACTTAGCAACAAAGGCTCAATGGTGGTTGTAAGTCGAGGACTACCTGTACAGATACTCCTTGACTTACAACTGCAGTGGAGCCCCCAGACTTCCATTGCTAAGCCAGACAATGGTGAAGTGGGTTGCACCCACCCTTCTTGCCACGGTTGTTAAGTGAGCCACTTCCATAACTCTCCCATCACTATTTCCTTCCTCCTCCTCCCTTTCTCTCTCCCATTGCTTCCTTCCATTAACTCTCCCATTGCTTCCTTCCTTCCTTCTCCTCTTTCCCTTCTCTTCCCTTCACCCTTCATCTCTCCTTCCTTCCTTCAATCTCCCATCTCTAATTCCTTCTTTCCTTCTCCTCCCTTTCCCTTCCCTTCCCTCTCCCATCTCTCCTTCCTTCCTTCTCCTTCCTTTCCCTCTGTCCCTCCATAATTCTTCCCTTCACCCTCCATCTCTCCTTCCTTCCTTCAATTTCTCATCTCTAATTCCTTCCTTCCTTCCTTCTCCTCCCTTTCCCTCTGTCCTTCCATTAACTCTCCCATTGCTATTTCCTTCCTTCCTTCTCCTCTCTTTCCCTTCTTTTCCCTTGACCCTCCATCTCTCCTTCCTTCATTCCTTCCTCCCTTCAAACTCTCATCTCTAATTCCTTCTTTCCTTTCACCTCCCATCTCCAATTCCTTCCTTCCTTCCTTCCTTCCTTCCTTCCTTCCTTCCTTCCTTCCTTCCTTCCTTCCTTCCTTCCTTCCTTCCTTCCTTCCTTCCGAATTGGGGATCCTGGCTTTACTAAGTTTTGTTCTTCATCGAATAAGCATGGGTGTGATCGTGGGAATGTCCCTTGTTTTTTGCAGTGCCGTGCCAAACTGTTTTAGACTATTTGAAGATGGTCCTTCAGCATCACAATCAACTGATGATGCCTCAGGCGGTGGAGCAGCCGGCAGAGGTAGGTCACCATGGGGATAAGAGGGGGGCACCAGGAGACAGGTTTGGTCCATATGAGCTCTCTGAAAAAAATGAGTCGGTCCTTGATGGATGAGTTTCACTTGTTTAAACAAAGATGAATCCACCTTCTTATTTCTCACGGCTATCCCTGGAGACTTAACTGGAGTGCCATCTGTCAGAAATGGCATAGGGTCTCCTGCTTGGGTTGGACTAGATGACCCACAAGGTGCCTTCCAACCCTGTTAAACCTTCACATTAAGCAGCGTGCGTGCTTATTGTTCTGTCCCCTCATTTGAACTCTTGAGATCCCCGCGCTTTGATTGGCCAAAGCGTGGGGTGATCGGATTGGCTAGGCAAGCTGTGCCGATTGGCTCGCTGAGAATCTCCCGCGATTGGTCAATTCGAATCGCGGGAGATTCAAAGCAGTGCCATTGGCCGCAGCCGCTGTGGCTTGGAAATAAAAAGCCGCGAAGTTTTCCCTTAGCCCCAGTTCGGTTCCTGACTAAATAAAAGAGCTTGATACTAAGTCACCGACTCCTGGCTTCCTTCCACGCGGACTTAACACTGGCGATGAGGATGGGATTCCTTTCCTGAACCGAAACACGTGTCCGACGGAAGCCAGCCAACCGACGAGATGGCCAGCATCGCGCCACCAACCCCCTTCAACCCCGCTACTGAGGACTGGGAATCTTACACGGACAGATTCCACATGTTCCTCGAATGCAACGATCTGAAGGATGCCACGGGACCGAAGAAACGAGCCATCTTCCTAACACACTGCGGGCCCGCAGTGTTTAAGATGGCAAAAGCGCTAGCCAAGCCCGCTGACATTACCACGATGGATTGGGCGGACCTCGAACCATTGCTCCGGAGACACTACGCTCCAGCCGTGCCCATCCTCATCCGACAACACGAATTTTATCGGCGGGACCAGCGGTCGGGCAAGAGTTTCAGTGATTTCGTTGCAGAGCTGCAGTGCCTGGGAGAACTATGCAAGTTCTCCAACATGAACGAGGCCCTTCGGGACCGAATCGTGCTCGGCCTTTGGGACCCCGTTCTCCAAAGTCGGTTGATGGCTAAGGGCAACATCGCTCTCGCCGACGCCATTTCCAAAGCTGCGGCTGCCAAAGCAACCTGACAATCAGCAGACCGCATGTGGAGACCGAACGCCGGGGACCGCACCGCAAACAACAACCCTGCAAGGTCGACCGAGGCCCAACCTGAAACTACCACCCACCAGGGCGAACTCCACTTCACTTCGGGCACATCAGACAAGGAGGAAGACATCCACCGTCTCCAGGCAAGCCATGACCAGTGCAGCCGGCGGAGTCGTAAGTTGAGGACCGCGTGTGCCGGTTGCGGAGGCGACCACCGCAGATCCGAATGCCGGTTGTTCGACTCTGTTTGCCGGCATTGCGACAAGAAGGGCCACATCGCACGCGTTTGCCACCTCAAGAAGACCACAGCCCCAGGCGATGGGAACCGAGCGAGCGGAGACGAGAGAGCACACCCCCCAGGACCAGAGACCAGCCAACAGACAACCTCTGGGAGCGAAACGGATGAGCCCAATGAAGCGGCGAGGCCAGGCGGAGAAAAGAGACACATCAGACGGTCACCATCAGCCACGCCACAACTACAGACGCCAGAAAGGTCTACGTGGAGGTAGGCATCGAAGGCGAACCCTGTAAAATGGAGGTGGACTCCGGGTCCTACCTCTCAATGGTAGCCTGGCAAGAAATTAAACGTTTGGTGCCTACCATCCAGAGAAGGCAACTAGAAAACCAGAGACTAATCCTCAAGGACTACCAGAGAAACCGCATCCCTGTAGTCGGAACAGGACAGTTTACAGTGACCTACAAGGGACACGCCGAAAGACTTCCCTTAACCATCGTCGATCGAGACTGACCTAGCCTACTGGGACTTCAATGGTTTGCACCGCTAGGCATCGCAGTCACGGGCATCGACCACATCGCTGAAGCCGACTGGGAGCAGCAACTGGCCCGGGATTTCCAGGAAGTGTTCGACGGCACCCTAGGCAAGTACCGAGGGCCCCCTATATCCTTCAGCCTAGACCCCAACGTTCCCCCAAAACGCCTAAAACCAAGGCGGGTACCGTTCGCACTCAAACCGAAGATAGATGAGCAAATTGACAAGCTCATCAAGCAAGGGATATTACAACCCATAGACCACGCCCGGTGGGAGACCCCCATAGTCACCCCAATTAAGCCTGATGGGTCAGTGAGAATCTGCGGGGACTATAAGGCCACCCTAAATGGCGCCTTGCAGCAAAGCGCTTACCCCGTCCCAGTAGTGCAGCATCTCCTACACTCACTGGGAGGGAGCAAAGTTTTCGCGAAACTCAACCTGGCCCAAGCATACCAGCAACTGCCGGTCGATGAGGAAACTTCAGAGGCACAAACCATAGTCACCCACCGGGGAGCCTTTAGATGCAACCTCCTCCAATTTGGAGTCAGCGTGGCACCTGGAATTTTCCAGAGCCTCATGGAAAGACTCTTACAGGGCATCAAGGGGGTGGTCCCATACTTCGATGATGTACTAGTATCGGCAACCAACCAGGTCGAACTAGAGACTCGCCTAAGGGAGGTGCTAACGAGGTTCAAAGAAACCGGGCTTAAAGTGAAGAGGGAAAAATGCCAGCTGTTCACAGAGCGGGTCGAATTCCTAGGATACCTCCTAGACCGACACAGCATTCACCCCACCCACCAGAAAATTAAAGCCATCAAGGAAGCCCCCACACCCAAGTCAAAAACAGAACTGCAGGCGTTTCTGGGGCTACTTAACTTTTATAATGTCTTCCTGCCCCAAAAGGTGACCGCGGTGGAGCCTTTGCATAGGCTTTTGGACAAGGCGGCTACCTGGACTTGGGGGAAACGCGAGGAAGCCGCCTTCAGAAAAACCAAGGACCTGCTCACTTCGGATGCCGTCCTCATCCAGTACAACGAGACCCTACCACTAGCCATCACATGCGACGCATCACCCTTCGGCGTCAGTGCTGTCCTCAGCCATACACACAGAAGCACCCATCGCGTTTTTTTTCAAGGACCCTCACCAAACCGGAGCGGAACTACAGCCAGCTGGACAAAGAGGCTTTGGCTATCGTCGCTGCAGTAAAAAGGTTTCACGAGTACCTCTACGGCCGGACGTTTACCATCATCACCGACCACAAACCGCTGCTGGGAATCCTTGCAGGGAACAGGGCCACCCCGAACATTCTGTCTTCCCGAATGACAAGGTGATCCGAATTCCTGGCTGCCTACAACTACGGACTCACACACCGACCTGGTAAAACTATCTCCCATGCAGACACCTTAAGCCGCTCACCGTTACCTGAACCAGACACTGACCCAGCACCCACGATGACCACCCTCAGCATAGAGACTCTACCCAACCTACCCATCACCGCGTCAGACATTGCCTGAGAAACTAATAAAGACAAACATCTGGCGCGGGTTTTGCATTGGGTAGAGAAAGGGTGGCCGGAAAGGGACAATGACGAGTCCGTCAGGACATTCCGGAACCGGCAAACGGAACTCTCTTTACTAAAAGGGTGCATACTATGGGGGGATAGGGTGGTCATCCCGGAAAAACTACAAGGGAAGGTTTTGGAACTGTTACACGAGGGGCACCCGGGCATCATTAGGACAAAAGCCCTGGCCAGAAGTTACGCTTGGTGGCCAGGGATGGACAAACAGATCGAGGCCTGGGTAGCAAGGTGTCAATGATGCCAGGAGACTAGGCCAAGCCCATCCACAGCACCCATCCTAGAGTGGGAAACCCCCAGGGGACCGTGGTCTAGGATCCACATAGATTTCGCCGGGCCCACAAAAGGACACACTTTCTTAATAACCGTAGATGCTTACTCCAACTGGCTGGAGGTAAGCAACATGAGAACAACCACCACGGAGGCCGTGACCAAAGAACTCTGCAAACTTTTCGCAACACACAGCCTCCCGGACGTCCTTGTTTCTGACAACGGGCCCCAATTCACCTCGCTAGAATTCGAAAAATTCCTAGCGGAGAGGGGCATACGACACGCTCTGGCAGCCCCGGTGCATCCAGCGGCGAATGGTAGGGTGGAACGGATGGTTCAATTCACAAAGAAAACCATCCAGAAAATAGACCACGGGGAGATCCAGGACAAAATAAATAAATTACTTTTCATACAGCACATAACCCCAAACACCACAACAAATAAAAGCCCAGCAGAACTGCTAATGGGGAGGAAAATAAGGTCCCCACTCGATAGATTACACCCCACTTACAATCCAGAGAAACCCCCAGACTCCACCAGCAAACAACGAACCTTCGCACCAGGCGACACCGTCTACGCGAAGAACCTAACCGGAGACCCATTATGGGTACCAGCAATCATAACACAACTAACAGGCCCACACTTGTACCGGCTACAAACAACCGACGGACGAGCGTGGAAACGCCACATCGACCAGTTAAGATCGAGGACGACCACACAAGAGACCACCGATGCGCAACCAAGCAAAACCAACCCCCGCAACACAAACCAAGAGGGGAGGGGATACCCAGGGAACCAAAACCCAGAAAAAATAAACCAGCCATACTCACCTGAAAGCAGCCAGCACGAAACCTTGCCAGGAAGAGACAGCCAGGCCAGCTCAACCAACCCGGGAAGACCGAGCAGGAGCAGCGAAACCCGCAGCTCAACCAACCCAGGTAGCCCAGGAGGGAGCTGTGGAGAGCGGCCCGGCCAGACAGACCAGGCGGTTCCCACGACGGAGTCCGGAGAAACAGAGACCCCGACCGAACCGGCCGGGATCCAACCTACGACTGACCTGCGCAGGTCCAGTAGGCAGAGACGGAGCCCCGCCTACCTACGGGACTACGCAACGTAAGGACTGAACCAAGAGGGGAGGGGTGTTCTGTCCCCTCATTTGAACTCTTGAGATCCCCGCGCTTTGATTGGCCAAAGCGCGGGGTGATTGGATTAGCTAGGCGAGCTGCGCCGATTGGCTCGCTGAGAATCTCCCGCGATTGGTCAATTCGAATCGCAGGAGATTCAAAGCAGTGCCATTGGCCACGGCCGCTGTGGCTTGGAAATAAACAGCCGCGAAGTTTTCCCTTAGCCCCAGTTCGGTTCCTGACTAAATAAAAGAGCTTGATACTAAGTCACCAACTCCTGGCTTCCTTCCACGCGGACTTAACACTTATGTTCAAAAAGGCCCTTCTTCTCTTTTGCAAGCCTTTGTCCCTTTAGCTAGCATGAATCTTCTTTGGGCTGAGCACATCGTGGATGGCGTACCGTTGCAAAACTTGATTGCATCCAAAGGATGTTGCTTACCAGAACCTGTGCTATTCTGTGGGAGGTGCAGTGTTGTGTTAAGTGTTAATGAGATTGCTGTGCATATATTAAACAATAATTGAGCTCAAAACAAGATGGGAGGGAAAGAGGGAGGGAGAAAGGGAGGGAGAGAGATAGGATGAATCATATATATAGGATGGATACAGAGAGAGACAGAGGAAGGGAGGAAGAGAGACAGAGACAGAGATAAGATGGAACACACACACACACACACACACACACACGGCATTCAGCTTTGTTTGGGTATTTTCCCATGTCATAGTAGTGGTGCTTTTTAAGTTGTAGCAACGTTTCAGCAGAATCTCATCTGCCATCATCAGGCTTCTGTAAAGTGTTCGTCTGTGAGTTAGACTTTTACAGTGGTTTCAGATTTAAATTTGGGGCAGCCTATTGCTGTGCCAGAATGGTTTTTTCTTCATCCTGATTGGTTGAGAGTCTTGGTCTGTGTTTATTGGTCTTGGAGTTTGCTGTGTTCTGCTTCTAATATCTTCTGTCTGTTTTTTTTGTGGGGGGGGGCTCTTTTTGTATCTTGATTGGCTGGCAACATTGTGTTATTTTATTGGAGGCCTTTAGTGCAGCTTGGCTCCAGGTAAATGGATGGCTATCATTAGTTAGGAAGCTGGGTTTCATCTGGGTGCCTGGTTGGGGTGTGTTTGAGCTGGAGGTATCAGGGGGGATCTGTTTGTGCCCAGGTGTTTGCCTGGCTTGTGGTGTGGAGATTTTTTTTGTTTGTGAGTGCAGGCTTCCAAATGATTGACAGCCTGGTGGAATCATCTCTTCTGTTCATGCTTTCTGGTCTTTTTTCAATCTCTATGGCTTCTCTGATGATTCTGTGGCTGGGATTTTCTATAGTGGCTAGGGTTTTGGTGCCATTGAAGTTGATGCTATGATCTGTGGCTTCCATGTATTGGACTAGTGAGGAAGTGTGTTCCAGCTTTTTGACTGCATTTTTGTGTTCATCCAGGCGGGTGCTTATTCTTCTATTGGTCTGTCCAATGTATGTGGCCGGGCATGATGCACAGGGGACTTCATATATGCCTTGGTTTTCCAGGTCAATTTTGTCTTTGGGTTTTCTGAGGATGGCTGCTATTTTTCTGTCTGTTTTGAAGGCAGTCTTGATGTGGTGTCTGTATAGTATCTTACTAATTTTGTCTGTATAGTCCATGAGCCAAGACCTGAATTTTCACATATTGGTACCACCCGAGGTGACTAATAATCTTAGGTGTTTTTGGCTTCTTTTATGTCTCTAGTTTATGTTTTGATGTGATAGCCCTTGTTAACTCGTAGCTTAATCGAGGTTATCACTCTTAGAATAGATGCACCCTATGTACACGGAAAGAAAGGGTGAACACATACTTTGACAATATTCTCTATTCTGAACATCACCACGTTTATGCTAATGACCAAATATACTATCCAAAATATCTCCAGAACCCTTTCATTGTTAGTATGCATGAACAGTCTAGTCATGGGCGTCCGGAGGGAGGGTGGGGGGCAAGGGGGGTCATTTGCCACCCCCCCCCACGTGGAAAACATCAGCTTCATCTCTTCTTATCCTTGGCAGCTGTAGGTCTGGATGATGGAAGTCAGTGTCATGCTGACCTACCATGTTCCTCAGTTGCCTCAAGTATCTACTGCGGTACTCAGATGTCAGATAGTACCTTGCCACAGCTCCACCTTTCAGGCTGAAGCCCTTGGTGCCTCCTGGTGTCTGCGTGTCTTTGTTAACCGTCTCCTCAATTGTCTGGTCCACAGGTATCCGCCCAAATGGGTTCTGACTCCCAATCTGGACAGAAAAACCTCCCTGCATGAAGTGGGCATGCACTTCAGGGTGTTCTATTGGCAGTCGAGACATTTTGGCATAGTAGTAGGTCAAGAAGCAGGCATAGTTCACCTTGTCATAGGCAAAGCACCATGGGATCATCTGCCTGATTGCTGCCAGGTGAAGCATCCAGTTGCCCTCTCTGGATGCTCGGATCAGGCACAGCATGATCTCTGCCATGTCCAAGTAGGACATCCAGAATGCAGAGAGGTTATCTGCATTTCTGAGAGACTCCAGGTAGACTTTAAACAGCTTTATTGTGTGCACACATGACTCGTTATTAAGCAGGTCTTGCAGTGCAGCCTGAGAGACACCGTCGTGGAAGCTGGCAATCTTCTTCAGGGTTTCATCAAGGTGGTGAATGTCTCTTGCATGGTGTTCCTCCAGCCATCGGAGGAATCCTTTCCAGGCAAGCCTCAATAGTGCTTCATAAACCAGCTTGTGACATCTTACTGCTCTGTTGTACTTGCGACCATCCATCACACCATTCACTGAGCCTTCTGCAATGACACCAGCTTCAACACAGAGATCCCTGAGCCCTGCAAATTGAAATCGCTTCCCTATGATGGAGAGCATATTGCAGATTGTGTGGAAGTCTCCCATCCTGACGACGATGCTGTTGAACTTGTCATGTTTCCATACTATCTCAACAGCCTTCGCATAAAGCGCCTGGTCAAAGACACAGACAATCTGGTTCAGCTGAAGGGCCTGCATGATGTGTAGGGTCCGCTCCAGCACTTCATTGACCGTGGACATGTCTGTTGCAGGAGCATTGATAGTGGGCAGGTAGCCCACAATGTCTTGGTTCACCGTGACATCATTGCGGACCATGATGTTGAACCCAGTCCAGCTGCTGACAGTCTGGTTCTCAGGGTCTGACAGTCGAGTCAGTAACCAGATAAAATTCTTCATCTTGGCTTCGTGGACCTCCTTCATGCTGTCAACATCTACAGTCTCGGTCTTTGGAGGCTGGGCTCGCTTACCAACATTGTAGGTTGGTAACATTGTTGGGGCTGGACTGATGCTCCTTTTCTTGGACTTGCTGACAGATGGGAAGAGATTCTGTGGCTTGGGGCCTGCAATCTTGGGCTGGACAGCAATGCCATTGACTCTGTGAGAAGTACCTTCTCCGCTGAGTGTCTCCTCAAGTCGGTCAATGTTATCCCATGCCAGGGTTGTGAACACACCTTGGCAGATGTCTGCTGGCAGTGGGATGTCTTCCTGTGCACGCTCCAGCTTCTGAATGCACAGTGCTGTATCGATCTCCTCAATCTGTGAATAAGAAATGCAGTGGCCCAGGCAATTGAGTGTGCGTACAAGTTCTGTATTGCCTGTCAAGGTCTTCACAGCAAATGACAAAAGTACGTGCTTGGATGGCTTTGTCTTGCCACATGTGACAGCAAATATCAGATCACTGGCAAGAGAAGTGGCAAGCCTTTGGACTCTGTCAGAAGGATCTGCACACTCACACTCTCCAGTGAGCACGGTATACAGGAATTCAGTGACAGATTCAGGAATGACATTCTGCTCTGTGTCAGGGGGCCATGTCTGGCTTACATCTTGCTTCTTAATCTGATTCCTCAGCTGCATTGCTGCTTTGGCTAGGACATCCCCAGAGTTGGCAGCCCTTGCTTCGTGGAGTTCTTTCCCTAGTCTGTAGGCATGCTTGACAAGCTCATCAAATGACAAGCTCTCTGGATATATGAGAAGCTTCCCTTTCTCATCAGAAACGAAGCAAAGCGATCCTCCTATCTCACTTTCAAGTTTACGACGGACATGTTTCTTGGTTGATGGTCTGATCTGAGAAATTCCGCGAGAGTGCATGGCTTTCTCAAGTCTAGCTGTCAGATCTGTCATAGGCAGCACCTCAGGGTTGAGAATGAGTTCATTCCTGATATATAGGAATAGCTCTTCGTAGGATTGTTTCTCGGCTTCCTCGTATACTGCCTGCTCAGACTGCTCCTGCTCATCGCATGCACCAGAACTGGTGGATGCCCCTTCCTTTGTATACACTTTGTAGCACGACTTGTGGTAGTGCCCCTCTGCGGCAACAAGGTCTCTGCTTAACAACGCGAGGATTCGCTGGTCCATTTTTTGGGTTGCTGCACTGCGGATTCTGTCATCTGCACGTAACTCAACACACTGGATGATAGGTTCCCTTGTCTGTCTTCCTTTCAGGTACTTGCTTGACTTGCAGCAGAAGATGCATGTCTTGTCATACACTCTTGATGTACTCGGTGCATCCCTAGATGATCTTCTGACACCATGGACACCAGTCTGTTCTTCTGCACTCGGCCTGTCTTTAGAAAGGATGGAGTCGAGAGTCTTCTTCATGGTAAAGATGCTGCGACATTTGCGATGATACTGGATCTGCGGTATTTGGCCTTCTTCCAAGTCTTTTGCAATGTCCAGAAGTGGAGCATGTTGTCTAATCTCTGCTGCTCTTAGCAGTGTCTTCCATGAGTCCAAGTCTTTTAGTAACACGAAGGTAGACGTGTCTTCACCAGAACAGTGAATAATGCAGCCTGGCCGCACTCCTTTCTTTGGCAATGCAGTGGCCTTGTCTCCACTTGAATCCATCATGTGGGCCTTAGTAGTTTGTCACAATATAACAGAGAACTGCAATTATTCAACAGTAGTCCGCATTGAGAAATTGAGTTCAAAACTCTTTGTAACGATGTTGGAAGAGAAAAAAAAAACATATTAGCAATTTACGAAATACATTTTAATTTGCTATGATGCTCTACATTTACCACAAAAAGTCTCTGCACATGATTTTAATAAATTATCAACATCAATTAGGTTTAATTCTAATGATTTACAGCTTCATTTCGCAAATATATGTGTTATCATGTGATATCACAAGGCCGCTATTCAGTCAAATTGATGGTTTCTTAAAAAACATACAAAGCTACATATCTGAAAAGGCTATCACATCTTAATGTACTTGGTATGGACCCATAAACATTTTAGTACCATTAAGATTTGGTCACCCAAGATGGTACCGATATCTGGCCTGGCCCATGGACTAGTAGTGCCTCTTATGTAGGGCAGGACAGCTGTTCCATGGGTCTGTTCATCTTCTGGGTCTCTTCCTAACACACCTAAACAGCACACACCCCAAAATCAAGTTCACCATGGAAACAGAAACTAACAAACAACTACCATTCCTAGATGTACTAATCTACAAAAAAACAGATGGCATACTAGGACACACCATATACCAGAAGAAAATACACACCAACCGCTACCTCAACGCCCAATCCCACCACCACCCAGCACAGATAAACTCCGTGGCTAAAACACTAATTACTAGAACCAAACGCCTGGCAGACACATTAAGACTGAACTATGCACCCTGACTAAAATATTGACAGCCAACGGCTTCCACAAAAGCAAAATCACCAACTTGATCCACAAAAACATACTGAGACATAATAGAGACCCAGAAGATGAACAGACCCATGGAACAGATGTCCTGCCTAAATAAGAGGTACTACAGACAAAATTAGTAAGATACTATACAGACACCACATCAAGACTGCCTTCAAAACAGACAGAAAAATAGCAGCCATCCTCAGAAACCCCAAAGACAAAATTGACCTGGAAAACCAAGGCATATACGAAGTCCCCTGTGCATCATGCCCAGCCACATACATTGGACAGACCAATAGAAGAATAAGCACCCGCCTGGATAAACACAAAAATGCAGTCAAAAAGCTGGAACACACTTCCTCACTAGTCCAACACATGGAAGCCACAGATCATAGCATCAACTTTAATGGCACCAAAACCCTAGCCACTATAGAAAATCCCAGCCACAGAATCATCAGAGAAGCCATAGAGATTGAAAAAAGACCAGAAAGCATGAACAGAAGAGATGATTCCACCAGGCTGTCAATCATTTGGAAGCCTGCACTCACAAACAAAAAAATCTCCACACCACAAGCCAGGCAAACACCTGGGCACAAACAGATCCCCCCTGATACCTCCAGCTCAAACACACCCCAACCAGGCACCCAGATGAAACCCAGCTTCCTAACTAATGATAGCCGTCCATTTACCCGAAGCCAAGCTGCACTAAAGGCCTCCAATAAAATAACACAATGTTGCCAGCCAATCAAGATACAAAAAGAGCCAAAAAAACAGACAGAAGATATTAGAAGCAGAACACAGCAAACTCCAAGACCAATAAACACAGACCAAGACTCTCAACCAATCAGGATGAAGAAAAAACCATTCTGGCACAGCAATAGGCTGCCCCAAATTTAAATCTGAAACCACTGTAAAAGTCTGACTCACAGATGAACACTATACAGAAGCCTGATGATGGCAGATGAGATTCTGCTGAAACGTTGCTACAACTTTAAAAGCACCACTATTATGACGTGGGAAAATACCCAAACAAAGCTGAATGCCATGTACAAACATACATACATACATGCATACATACATATAAAATGGATACAGAGAGACAGAGGAAGGGAGGGAGAGAGAGGGACGGAGAGGGAGATATGATTTGAATGGTGTCATTCATAATTAGATCAGATTTATTTTCTCTTACCAAGAAACAGTGATCTTCCAAAGTTGTTTCAACAATAAGATTTATATTGCTGCTAAACTAACTTCTCTGTTGACAATTTGACCTAAATCTTGCGCTAACCTCAAGACCAGTTTCATGCAAAATAAATTCAGGAAAAATATTAAGGGACTTTTATGAGCCAGGCATCCGAAGCATGACATATAGATAGGACAGCCTTTATTAGTTTACTAGCTGGATACCCATGCTTCGCTACGAAACTGTGATGGGCTTAGATTTTGGGGAGGAAAATAAGAAAAAAAAAATCTGTCTACCAGCATCCATCGGTATTCATCTGGCTAGCATCCTGTTCAGTGTGTGAGAGAGTTGAGGGCTGTTTGGAAACTGAAACAGTATTTGCTGTCTGAGCAAGAAGGAGACAGGAAGGAGCCTGGGCGTGGCTTAGCTCAACTGTTCTGTACTAAAGCTGCTTGGTGCTGTGAAACTGAAACTGAAACTTAAACTCCTCTCCTCCACTTGGATTTTGCATTTGGAAGAGATTTCTTTTGCAGGTGGGGAGGGGGAGTAGAACTGCTTAGCATCAGAGCGTGTTAATAATAATAACAATATAGTAAATACTAATGGCTCTGATGGTCATTTTGAAAAATCCTTTCTTAGTGAGCACCTAGAAGCCAAGAGGAAAATATGTGCCAAATTTCCTGTTTGAAGGCTTTACAGTTCTGGAGATTTTGTGATGATGCATATAGTGGTCTTTCTCCTTTTATATATTGATCAAAGTTTAAATGCACAGTCCTTCCTTCTTGTTTCAATGTTTGAGTGTGCATTTTAATTGAATGTCCGTAAGCTGCTTAGAGTCGGTTCTGGTGAGATGATCTGCGCATAAGTTAGCAAAATAACAATACATTTATCTAATTTGTTTATCGCATAAATTAAATATATTTGCCATAGATGCATTGGCCGCCTCGAGTTGTTTATAAAAATAAGAAATAAAGTCTTCTGCTCAAGCAGGGGGCTGACTAGAAGACCTCCAAGGTCCCTTCCATCCCTATTATTTTATGTTCTATGCTCATTGAATAAAATAAAACTATTCAGAGTTGGGTGGTTGTAGCTACTTTCACCAAGAAAACAAGAAGCAATTTTCCCTGACAATTGTGATAACATTCACCAAAGTAATTATACTATATCAATAAAGGAATATAGCTCAGGGTTGAAATGAGGGGGCCCTTGATGCTCTCTGAGCTTGTTGGTTTTCTTGCAGACCTTTCATGACCCAGCTGGGTAATATCATCACTGCTAGTCAGGAGTGTGGTTTGCTCTAAGTTTATATTCTGGTAGCTTGCCCTGTCTGTGTTGGTGGAGATGGGCTTAGAGATCTTTTTAGTTGGGCTGTTTACTGATGGCTCTGGCAGTTTCTTTATTCTTGTTGACTTGATAGTTGATCTGATGTTAACCTTGGAGTTAAATCTATACTGATCTGCATGCTGATTCGTGGTGGAGAAATGCTGGAGTCTTTTTTTGTGTGTTCTCTTTTGGGCTGGTTGATTGTTTCTTCTGCATAGTCTACAGATGTTCTAGTGTTCTCTTCTAGTGAAGAGAAGAGAAAAGAAGAGAAGAGAAGAGAAGAGAAGAGAAGAGAAGAGAAGAGAAGAGAAGAGAAGACAGGATAGCAGTCTTCCAATATTTGAGGGACTGCCATAGAGAGGAAAGGGTCAAGCTATTTTCTAAAGCACCCGAAGTCCAGACAAGGAATAATGGATGGAAACTGATCAAGGAGAGATTCAACCTGGAAATAAGGAAAAAAAATTTCTGACAGTGAGAACAATCAACCAATGGAACACCTTTTCCTTGGAAGTTGTGGGAGCTTCATCAATGGAGGCTTTCAAGAAGAGACTGGATTGTTATCTGTCAGGAATGATGAAGGGTCTCCTGCTTGAGTGGGGGTTGGACTAGATGACCTACAAGGTCCCTTCCAACTCTGTCAGTCTGTATTCTGCTCGTTCTATCTATCATCCATCCATCCATCCATCCATCCATCCATCCATCCATCCATCCATCTATCTATCTATCTATCTATCTATCTATCTATCTATCTATCTATCTATCTATCTATCTGAAGAATGGTTGCAGGAACTGGGATATGGCTAGTCTAGTGAAGAGAAGGGCCAGGGGAGACACGATAGCATCTTCCAATATTTGAGGGGCTGCCCCAGAGAGGAAAGAATCAAGCTATTTTCCAAGGCACCCAAAGGCCAGACAAGGAATAATAGATGGAAAGTGAACAACAAGAGATTCAACCTGGAAATAAGGAGAAATTTTCTGACAGTGAGAACAACCAACCAATGGAACAGAAGTTGCCTTCAGAAGTTGTGGGAGCTTCATCACTGGAAGCATTCAAGAAGAGACTGGGCCGCTATTGGTCAGAAATGGTGTCAAATAACAGATAACAGATAATCAGAGTTGGAAGGGACCTTATAGGTCATCTAGTCCAACCCCCTGCCCAAGCAGGAGACCCTACATTTCTGAGCAGGGGGTTGGACTAAATGACCCACAAGGTCCCTTCCAATGCTATTAATTTGTAATCTGTAATGTTGTTTATGTCTTCGTGTCTATTGTTCACTGATTTGCCAGACTTCAAGAAATTCCCTGTCCTTTTTGGACTTGGCCTAGTTTAGAATGGTCCCATTTTCCCCAATTGAAACTATGGTTAAGTCTGTCTAGACGTTGTGCAATTAAATAATTTTCATTCATGCCTTCCGAATGCCAGTTGATGTTCCTGGATACATTCAGCCAGCCTTCCGCCTGTTCGTCCTACATAGTGGTTGTCATTGCAGTCCTTACATTGTATGCTGTAGATAACTCCTTTTATTCCTTTCTCCTGGGGCTGCTGTGTCTTTTGGTCTGCTTAGGATAATTATGCTGTATGCATGCGTGCAAAAAACATTACTAACCATGCGGTTTGGATCCAACCCTTTCAACTCTTATTTACTGGCTGTAGTGCAATGTAGCTGCTGTGGCTCTTAAGAGCACAACACAAAAGGAATCGCACCAATTTTATGTAAATAGGTTTGTTAAAATAATAATTTCTGGAGTAAATGTTTGCCATTTGCCTGAAAAGGCCTGTTGGATTCACACCATTCCAAAGGCGTTTTTTTTTTTTACACCTTTTAATCAATGAATGGAAAATAAGATATTTCACTAGTTTTTTTGATCCCTGACTCTTGGAATTCTTTAACTCACCTGCAAAAGCACATTATAAATAGCATCTTCTGTTTCCAAGGTGTTCCCATTCTATCTCACTCTTCCTGTTTGACAAAATGCAAATTGCATTTTGCTTTGTTTACAGTGTTATTAAGATGAATAATCCCTTGTTCCTGGCTGTCAGTTTGGATTAAAAATTTGTCTACTGCATTTGACAATGGCCTTGTTTTTACTGTTGCATATCTGTCATTTGAACTCTACCTTCTTTCTCGTTCTCCTTTTCCTCCTGACCACCTGGGAATGTTGGTTGTTATGGGGTTTATGCTCGAGCACGGGGTTAGACTAGAAGACCTCCAAAGTCGCTTCCAACTCATTATTATTATCCTGTTCTGTTTTTCTGTTATTTTACAGTGTTACTCTGCTGCTCTGTTATTCTGCTTTCTGTTATTCTGTGGTTATTATTTTTCTAATATTTTGATGTTCTATTGTTATCCTGTTCTATTCTTATCCTATTATTCTATTGTTATTATGCTATTATGTTATTCTATTGTGTCTTATCCTAGTTATTCTGCTACTCTATTCTGTTGTTCTGTTATTTAGTTGTTATTCTGTTAATGATGTTATTCTATTGTTATTCTGTTATTTGTTGTTCTGTTATTCTCGTATTCTTCAGTTATTCTTATTTTATTCTGTTATTCTTCTGTTATTCTATTATAGTTAAGCTGATATTTTGTTATTCTATTATTATTCTGTTACTCTATTATTGTATTGTGTTAATCTGCTATTCCAGTCTTTACTCTATACTGTTATTCTATTATTTTATTCTATTATTGTGTTGTGTTATTCTGCTATTCCAGTTGTTACTCTATGCTGTCATTGTGGTATTCTGCTATTCTATTATTCTGTTCTGTTATTCTGTTCATGATGTTATTCTGTTGTTATTCTGTTATCTCTTCTTCTGTTATTCTCTTTTTCTTCTGTTATTCTTCTTATTCTGTTCTGTTATTCCGCTACTCTCTTATTCTGTTTTTAATTCTGTTATATTCTTCTGTTATTCTATTCTGTTGTTCTGTCATTCTTAGGGGAGCAAGCAATTGCTGAACAATTATCCCGTCTTCATCACTAGCAAACAGTGGGACGAGGCCGTCAACTCCTCTAAGAAAGATGGGCGGCGTCTCCTTCGGTACCTCATCAGATTTGTCTTCACAACCGATGAGCTTAAGTACTCGTGCGGCCTTGGGAAACGAAAAAGGTCAGTGCAGTCAGGAGACACTGGTCCTGAAAGACGCCCTCTGGATCCAGTGAAAGTAACATGTCTCAGAGGTACTGCATGTTTTCACTCAACGTCCACCATGCACAATCTCATTTCACCACATTAGACATGCGGGAGAAAAGGGAGGGTCTTCTTTGGGGGGAAGTCCTGGAGCTTAGATGGAGCCACCCTTTCCAGAGAAAGCAATGGAGATGGCACCTCTCTTTGGATCCTTTCCTCCAAGTGGGTCTCAACCTGAGGGTTGAGGAAACCCTCAGGAGATCCACAATAGACGATGGGAATCTCCTTTCCCTCTAAAATTCAAGTCCAAAGAGGGTGATGTCTTCTCCTGGGTTGCTTTTACTAGATCCCAATGAGGTCTTCCTGGACCAGGGGTCGGCAACCTTAAACACTCAAAGAGCCATGAAGGTTCTAACTGGAAGCCCCCTGTTTAATTCTGAAGCCAACCAGAAATCCAGTTCCCCCACCATAGAGTCTCCTCCTAGTGCAGCGTTCTTTTTCCTCTGCCGACTGGAAGTCCGGTTCTCCCACCATAGAGTCTCCTCTTAGCACAGCATCCTTTTTCTTCCACTTGTCATAACCAAAAGTCCTATCAATTGTGGAGCTGACCAGTAACAGGGAGCTGCAGCAGAGGGATGAAAGAGCCACATGTGGCTCCAGAGCCGCAGGTTGCCTACTCCTGCCCTGGACCAATCAGTGACACCTCACACACTCATTCCCCAATGTGCCTATTGCCCTCCACACATCCTAAGACCATGATGGCGAACCTATGGCACGCGTGCCACAGGTGCACGCAGAGCCATTTGTGCAGGCACGCAAGCCCCAGACAAACTTACCTGCACTGCGCATGTGCGCACCTCCCAGCTGATTTTTGGCCCATTTGAAGCTTTTTTCGGCCTCCTGGAGGCTCGAGGGAAGCCTCTGCAATCTCAGGAGGCCGAAAAATGGGCCTTCCAGAAATGCCAGAAGTGCGGGAACCAGAAGTGATGAAACAGGCCCATTTTTCAGCCTCCAGAGGCTGCAGAGGCTTCTCTCGAGCCTCTAGTAGGCCGAAAAAGGCCTCAAATGGGCCAAAAATCAGCTGAGAGGCACACACATGTGCGGTGCATGTAAGGGGGCAGGGGAAGTGTTATGCACACATGCACAAGGGGGGCGGGTTGCATTGCATTGTGGGTGCCAGCATGCACATGTGTACGCTCTTTCGGCATACCACAACAAAAAGGTTCATCATCACCGTCCTAAGATCTGCCTCAGCCCACTAAAAAATTACACACCTCCTCTTGATGGCTTCCTGGACGTTTCCATCTGGTTTTCTTGGCCGTCGGTACTGACATGGTTTGCTATTGTCTTCTTCTATTTTCTTCCTTCTTCGTTTCTTCCGAAACTCTTCTATAGCTCTGGAGATCTCCTGTCTGGCTCCTGTACAAGCTCAACCCTGTTTACCTCTAGAGTACAAACAATGTTGCTTAGTCTGCCAATCTTGTTTCTTAGTCAAAATAATGCATGAAGCATCCGTGTAGATGAAGGTTCATGCTACAAACTTAGAAAAACACAACAATACAGGACAGAAAGGCAGCATTTAGTGATGTAGAAATTTTTTTTTTCTTTTTTTAAATTCCTTTGCAAGCAGCTGGGCCGGCCCTGGAGCCATCCCCATGCCATTTTGGAGATTTCTAAGTTTCTTCAAGTAGCATCTTTTCTTCATTGTTCCTCCACACTCACACACAAAAAAACCTCCACCAGGGTAAATTGCACAAAATCCAATTGTGGAAGAAAACAAGAACACTGATGTTCTTTGATTGCTGAGATTTGTTTCTATGTTTAAACATAAATAAACAGTCATCCATATCTAAGTTTCCTAACCCCTTCTTGGCTCCTTGGCTATAGATATCCTTCCACTTTCCATGCATTGCATCCCAACAAGTTTTCCTTCCAATGATCCATTTTGCTTGGCACTCCAGGCGGTTTGACCACCTTACAAAATCTGCTCCATTTTGGGATCTGGATTGGGGAACACTTTCCCCGCAAGGCTGCCAATGAAAAATCAAACTTGTAAGGAGGTATCTTGCCAGGTTATTGACCTGTTAAGAAGCTGCATGTCCATTGTCCATACTTCCGCCGCTGGCCCAGTTCACAAGACCATTTCTTCACAGTATGGGACAACTGGCCACAACCAACGCCTTGTGGCCAAATTGCCATGGCCAACCTGCTGAAGGACAACTCAGCATGGGACAACTTTAACAATTCCACTTAATTCTTTTCGATAAATAAAGAATTATTTTAATTCTTGCCATTCACCTTTTGTTTGGTCCTTTCTTTGCATTGCTCCTTTCTTCCATGATTCTATTCCACTATTTTCTTTGGTATTAGTGTAACTCTTGTCCTGCAGCATGCTGTCTTGCAATGAGTTGTCCTGCAATGAGTTGACCATGGCAACTTGGCCATGACAAGTTAGCCACTGCAATTTGGCCATGGCAAGTTGGACGCTGCAACTTGGCCATGACAAGTTGGCTGTGATTAGTTGGCCATGTTGAGTTGTCATAGACCCACAGCTTCAATACTGCTGGAGCTCACCTGCTGATTTCTTCACAGAATTCATCCGGATGCATTGCACCTCTAACCCGGATTGGTGGATGCCTTCCGAAGAACAGATCAACAAGGTTTTCAGCGATGCGGTGGGACACGCCCGGCAAGGAAGGGCAGTGGGGACTTTCCTGCACAACGGGAACATGTACTATGATGGGATTGACCAACACAGTTGCCATGAGGACCTCTTCGGTAGAGGTATCCACGATGGCTCTGGAGACTGACGGCAGGAAGGAACGGCAATCCAGATGAGGACGCCGGCAAAAGACAAGCGATTGGATGTTCGGTGTTCTGTTTTAATGTGAATTAAGGACCCAGAGCATGTTGAAAATTGAGTTTTGTGTCCAAGGGGGGGGCGTAAGAGTTAACTCCTGCAGCCAGATGGGCTGGTCTGCGGTTCCCATTGCCTTCCCTAGAGTGTGGTTGTGCTGTCATTGACACCAGATGGTGAAAAGCCTGGTTTAAATGCTCACCTGGCAAGCAGAAGAGGGACTACAGGTAATCTTTGACTTATCATTACGTTTAGTGACAACGAAGTTACAATGGCACTGGAAAAAAGCAACTTATGACCGTTTTTTACGCCTGCGACCTTCACAGCATCCCAATGGTCACGTAATCAGACCCTCAGCAAGTGACTCATCTTTACAATGATGGCAGTTCTCACACTTCTGGCTACAACCATCATAAATATGAGGCAGTTGCCCAAGCATTTGAATTTGGATTGTGGGATCCTGGGGAGAGGGGTGCTGTTGCAACCGTCATGTGAAAAACCGTCCTGAAGTCCCTTTTTTTTCAGTGTGCCGATGGAATGTCAGAACACTCCCTAAGCGAATGGTTGTAAGTGGGCAGCAACCTGTAGGAACATTTCTCTGGAATTGAAGAATATCCAAAAGAGCAGCACAGGGTAGGGGGAAATCTGCTTTGTTTGGAGAGTTGCCAGTAATCCATATTTGTGTTTATGGCTTTTCTTGAGAAGGCGCTTAAATGATCCTCCTGTTCTAGTAGGTCTGCATTAATCAATCAAAGCCAGGTTAAGAGAAAGGATGCGTTGCGCTGCAGTTTTTCTCTCCTCGTTTCATCAGGTGTACTCATAATTTTGTTTTTAACCAACCTTTTGTCACGTCTTCTCTTTTCTTTTCTTTTCTTTTCTTTTCTTTTCTTTTCTTTTCTTTTCTTTTCTTTTCTTTTCTTTTTTCTTTTCTTTTCTTTTCTTTGCTTCTTCTTTCTTTTTCTTTTCCTTTCTTTCCTTTCTTCTTTTTTCTTTCCTTTTCTTTTCTTCCTTCCTTCCTTCCTTCCTTCCTTCCTTCCTTCCTTCCTTCCTTCCTTCCTTCCTTTCAGAAGGGGTATTCAGCAGGTTCTGACCAGTTCTGGAGAACCAGTAGCAGAAATTTTGAGTCGTACGAAGAACCGGCAAATCCCACCTCTGACTGGAGATTTCACAGTATCCTGCCCACCAAGCCACGTCCACAGAACCAGTAGTAAAAGAATTTGAATCCCACCACTGCTTCCTTCCCTTCCCTTCCCTTCCCTTCCCTTCCCTTCCCTTCCCTTCCCTTCCCTTCCCTTCCCTTCCCTTCCCTTCCCTTCCCTTCCCTTCCCTTCCCTTCCTTCCTCTTCCCTTCCTCTTTCTTTTTTCTTTCTTTCCTCTGGACATACTGAGAATATGTCAGCTGAACAAAACTCCGCATCGGTAACATGAAAGGCATTCGGCCAGTAAACCCTTTGCTAGCTCCATTCAGTTGACCAGACTCCACCCCGCAAGGGATTATGGGTTCATTAAAAAGAGATTATGATTTAAAGACCATCTTTATGAATTAAAGCTAAAAGGCAGTCAAAATATCCACAAGGAAGGCCATTCTGAATATAACAGAAACATTAAACTGGGAGTCCCAAAGGTGCCTTTTTCCCCTTTCAAAAGGCAATTGGACTTCGTTTTTCCTTGAAGATATATCCTTTTTTATATATATATAAATTTTGTTTCTTTTCAGGAGGTGTTTGGGGTTTTTTTCAAAAAGAAATTGGAAGAGCATGATCTTAAACAGGAAGATAGTTTTGCAGTGCAAGCCTCTTGTTGAATAATATAATAACCCTCACTTCTAAAGTAACTGAAATGATATAAAGCCATGATGGCAAACCAGTCGCACACGTGCCACAAGTGGCACACAGAGTCATTTGTGCTGGCACATGAGCTGTCGGCAAACTTACCTCACTGCGCAAGTGCATGCCTCACAGCTGATTTTCGGCTGGTTTGAGGCCTTTTTCAGCCTCCCAGAGGCTTGAGGAAGGCTTCTGCAGGCTGAAAACTAGCCCCGTTTCATCACTTCCTGTTTTTCCGAAAATATACTGGAAGTGACGAAACGGGGCTAGTTTTCAGCCTGCAGAAGCCTTCCTCAAGCCTCTGGGAGGCCGAAAAAGGTCTCAAACCAGCCGAAAAACAGCTGAGGCTCAGTGCAGGTAAGGAGGTGGTGGTGGTGGTGGGTGGGGATTGCACGCATGTGAAGGGGGCAGGGGACACGTGCATTGCCTTCTGGGTGCTGGCACGTGAGTGCGAGCATGCATGTGCGTGCACAGTTTTTGGCACAGGAGCTCAGAAAGGTTAGCCACCACTGGTATAAGGTGTCCTGCTGGAGCAGGGGGTTGGACTAGAAAACCTCCAAGGTCCCTTCCAGCTCTATTCTGATTTGGGAAAGAGAGGTTAGGATTATGGTTGGAAGCCTGATTGATTGCAAGGCTCATTTTCATTTTCAATTCAATTGGAATGGGAAGAGCTTAATTTAAAAAAAAAAAAATCCCTTGGCGCCTTCAAACTATTTGGAGCAAATGTCCATTTTTGCATCTTAACATAATTTGAGGATTTCACCCCCACAATCTGTTCCTAAATTAAATTGGCTAATCAAATTTCAAAGTCACAAAAAAACCTGTGTATATTTAAAAAGAAAAATGTCTAATTCTTTCCAAACTGTAGCCAGTCTGTTCTAGCTGTTTCGTGTTGTGTGTGACAAAATTACCTCAAAATGCCACAATCCTTACGGTGTTGCTTTTGTAGTGGCGTACCCTTTGGTGAAACGTGTCTGATAGAATGCACGAGTTCCGCATTGCTCCAGTGTATAAATGTCATGTATGAACCATTTTTATGTAACCTTGCGTGCGATCCCATTGTCGGTGTGTAGTGTGAAGGTACCTGCTGTTTGAATTAAGCACATCAATGCGTCGTAGAAAAAAAACCTCACTAAAGCAATGCCAAATGAGATTTGCTGACGCAATGCTCAAACCTGCCTCTTTTTCTTCCGATTCCTATCTCGGTTCCAATGATAGGTTATAAAAAGTACAATAGGGTAGGAACATCTATGACATGGTCCAACCTTGGCTGCTTTAAGACCTGTGGACTTCAACTCCCAGAATTCCTGAGCTGTTGTGGCCTGCCAGACTCGGACAGTGAGGAGGTTGGGAAGAAGCATGGGCCAGTCCTGGAGTCTGGGGAAGGCTCTGTGTTGGAGGCAGAGATGGGGCCAGGGCCATCCAACAGTTATCAGCTGCCTTGGGTATTGGAGATCAGTGGGGCAGAAGAATAGCTGGAGCCTGTTCCCAATGTGCGCATGTGCAGAGCTGCCAGGAAAAGGGAATAGTTAAGGAACAAGCGTTGACTTGGAAGTAAGGCACAGGTAGGTGGTGAATGACTCCTCCCATAGGGAATAAAGAGGAGTGAAAGGGGGGGGTGTTTGTAGGAGACAATTAGTTCATTTAATTAGTGTGAAGATTTATTCCTTACTCTCGGAGACTCCTTGCCAAGTATTTCCTTATACAGCGTTGTGCTTGGAAGCTTTCAGCCTGGCAACTCTCCAAGCCTCATAAGGTCTGAGATTGTAATTCACCCTTGAAAGACTGTTTGCTAAGACTTTGTTGGATGCGAATGATAGGAATTTATATTCACCTAATAAAAAGGGGTTTTGTCAGGAGGAAGAGTCGGCTTCATGATTCTGTGAAGCTCAGTGAGAACACCAGCCAGAAATACTGGCTAGCTGGCTGGGGGGAATTCTGGGAATTGAAGTCCACGGCTCATAAAGTGGCCAAGGTTGGATATCTCAGGTCTATAGGTTGTAGACTTATAGCCGCCATTCTAAAAAAACAGCTACAAGTAGAAGGGAAGGTCTGTCAACCTCTAATGAATTGCTTCTTCCTTGAAGACCGAAGATAATAGCATGAGAAGCAACCACTTACTTTACACCAGGGGTCTCCAACCTTGGCAACTTTAAGCCTGGTGGACTTCAATTCCCAGAATTCCCCAGCCAACTGGCTGAGGAATTCTGGGAGTTGAAGTCCACCAGGCTTAAAGTTGCCAAGGTTGGAGACCCCTGCTTTACACAATCCTGATGAAATTGGTACCCATCTGATTATGGGTCCGACTAAGGGTTATGTCTAGGCACCACAGATAAATCTGACCATTATGTTGAGTCTTATCTAGTATTGTGGCTACATCTTAGTTTGAGCAACGTGGTGGTGGGGATATTCTCTTTTTCATCCCTTCCTGGAAATGGGAGATATTTTCCAGTATGGATAATGGATTTTCTAATCCTGCCAAGTGCGGGGATGATGCTACAGTAACTTGCACACACCTTAGTTTGGACTCATTAAAATGCTGTTGTTCCCAGTGTTGTAGAAGCTATAGAGTTTCTACAGTGAAGTATGTATTTTACGCTGCATATAAAATTGCTAAATAATGAAGAACTATTCATAGAAAACAAGAACAACCAAGGAATCTCATCAAATATAACAAAGCCTGTTTGGGATTCTAAAAGGTTTAACACTTTTGGTTTTTATCGCCGTGAAAATGAAATACTTTTCACTGTTTACATTGTGTGTATACAATATTTTGTATATATTGTGTAAATACAATGGAAAAAATTTAAATGATTACCATTTCAAGACTTGGGAAAGAAAGGAAATTGATGTTTACATCTGTCAATCCACTTATTTCACCTCTCTACAAATACAGTACTAGAGAATAATCAAATTGTTAATGCTTAAAAATATGAATAGTTCTTTCATAGTTTCTTTAAATATGCTTTGGGCCAAGTTGCGATACGCTGGGTTTATCTGGTGTAAAGCAAGATGTAAATCCTTGCTCCAAAGTTTAATTGCTTCCCAAAGCCACAGGTTATAGAGGGCATATGAAATCAAAGGGAGGGAGGAAGGAAGGAAGGAAAGAATGGATGGATGGAGGCAGGAAGGGAGGGAAGGGAAGGGAAGGAAGGGAAGGAAGGAAGGCAGAGGGAGGGAACGGAAAGGGAGGGAGGGAGGCAAAGGAAGGCAAAGGGAGGGAGAGAGGGGAAGGAAGAAAAGGGAAGGAAGGCAGGCAGAAGAAGGGAGGGGAAGGAAAGAAGGGAGGAAGGAAGGCAAAGGAAGGAAAGAAGGGAGGCAAAGGAAGGAGGAGGAAGGTAAAGGAAGGAAGGAAGGAAGGAAGGAAGGAAGGAAGGAAGGAAGGAAGGAAGGAAGGAAGGAAGGAAGGAAGGAAGGAAGGAAAATTTCTGATGCTCCTTGACAGCTTTGGGGGAAGTTAGCAGGAAGTTGGAAGTTACTCTAACTCCTCTACTCATTCTGTTTCTTTGTTTAGGTAAAGACATGTCGTATGTCTGAAACAATGACCCAATGGTCTATTACAAATGTCTAGAAAGATATCCCCCCCCCCATTTTTATCTAATTTACCACCTTGTAACCATGGTTGACTTGGAAAAATAATTTCTTTGCAGACAAGAGAAAACTCAAGAGCAGAGGTGTCTACAGGGTGTGGCAAAATCGAACATCAAACAGCACGCCTGATGGCGTGAGATCAACCAACAATCCATGTTTTATGTGCCTCACAGATGTTGCAAGCACATTAAAAAAAAGGAAGCAAAGCTTTGATATCCAAGATCCTGGCCAGAATATCTTGGGTGTTTCTGACCACACCCTGGAGACATCACCGATTCAAACGTTGGGTGTGAACGAGACATGATAAGGCTACGGAGCAGCTCCGATTTTTCAGACAATAAACTTGATGGAATTCTTCGCCTTCGAAGAGTTTAATGCTCGTCAACATAGAAGACAGACTTAGATGTCTTCTCCTACCATCTCAAATTGTCCAAAGGCAGGGAATTGGCTCATGGAGACAAATGATCTGGTCAAGGTAGGGTGGGGAAATTACCTCCAAACTTGGTCACTTTTTAATATTTGTGGCTAGCCGGGAGAATCCTGGAAGCTGGAAGTCCACAGTCTTTCAAGTTGAGTTTGGAGATTCCCTGAGCTAGGCTCTCCTCCAGCTTCCAGTTCAAATGCCAAAGGTAGCTTGTGAGAAGACCGGGTGTTCCCATGATGGAAGCACCTGGCTTGTTTCTTCCGTCTTCCGGCATCAACCGATAGTAAAAATTTTAATATTTTTACCTCAAATGGGCCAGGTGCAGGGTGCCGTCTTCTCTTCAGGATGCCAAATCCTCTTTGGGTGGCATAGCTAGGACCTTGGCATCACAACCAGGTGATGTGCCCCAACCAAGGTGGGTGAAGGTCCAAGCATTATATATGGTAGTTTCCTTCAGAATGGTAGATAACAGTCCAACTTCCCTTTAAGCTCTCTCTTGTGTAGTATCTACAACTACACTGAGCACCTGAGGCAGATGCTATAGGACCAGTTTCTCCTGTTTGGGACTCACTAGATACAACAGTGAGTGTCAGGATTCCGGCAGTTACTCCAATTAAATCATGAGCCTCGAGCCACACTCCCAAAACTAAAAAAGATTTATTTGAAGGTAACATTCTACGTCTGGCATTAACCTGGGCGTAGCCAACTCTGAAATACATAATTCACTGTCACCCTTGATCCTGCTTCCCCCCCACATCATCCAGCTCTCCAATTAGATTTTTGCTCGGCAGAAAGCTTGTCATCGAATCAGTCTTCAAAGAAAATATGAATGGAATGTACTTTTGCTTCCACACTCTTTGAATCTCCCCTTCTTTCTGTTGTCAACTATAAAATGTGTGTACAAAATGTTTTATGAGTTGACAATGAGTTGCATCTAGACTTACAACAGTTCATTTCATGACAGTTCAAAGTTACAATGACACACAAAAAAGTGATTTATGACTTGGTTTTCACACTTACGACCATTGCAGCCTACCGGCACAGGGTTGTAAAATTTGGGTGAAACCCTCACCACCAATTTCTCACTTTGCAGCGTACATTTTGGGCTTCACTGTGGTTGTAAGTGGAGGACTACTACCTGTATAAATCCCAGAGGATTTAAATCCCAGAGAGATTAGATCCCTGGTCAGTGTAAATGCAGGATCTAAGTGCATCTGTTGACCAACTGCAATGAAATCTGGTCTGTGGTTTCTTCTTTTAGAAAGCAACGCACTGCCTTACTCCCTCTTGATCACAAAACCTTCCTTACAGTTTTTGGTAGCTGGTTTTTCTTCCAGAATGTATGTTATCATTGCGATGCACCCATTGGTGCCAATCTGACTTCGTTCCAATTTTCTTAGGGGAAAAATATTTTGTGGGTGCTGTGGCCTAGAATTCATCCCTTCCAATAATTTTTTTTTTATTGTTACAAGTGTAAGTTGATTGTATGAAGGATTTGTCTGGTGTGATAAAAGTATATCATAACTTAGGGATAGACAAAATAATAATAACTCCTGATGCTGTACAAAGTGAATAATGTAATATAGCCTAGTTGCGTTTTGGTGAAAATTTCTATAGCATATGTGAATTCTTTTTTAAAAATGACATCAAGTGACATCTTTTTTTTCCTGGAAGTGAACATAGAAAGCATAAGCAAATTTTTAAAAAAACTGCTATTTTTTAATTATAAGAACATTTTTGTTACTAGGATTTACTACTTTGGGTGGTGGTCAGTGGGTTTTGATTTAAGTATATGCTTTCAATCCATTTGTTCTGTTGCATAACAATGCACAATTAAAAAAAAAGGCTCTGCTACCACTTCCTGTCTGGTATATTTGATTGCAAATTTTGCGCTGGCAAGTCCTTGTGCGTTGTTAAACTGGCCTTTGATTAAGCAAGAAGCGGACACCTGCGCTTTGGAAATACACAACTGGGTTGCTGAGTGGGTGGGCTGGAAAAGGATGCTAACCCAGAGCTTGTCTGAAAAGATTAGTTGAACAACTTGCCTCCAGAAGTTGTGAATGTTTCAACACGGTTAGTTTTTAGGGAGAGATTAGACAATCATTTGTCTGAAATGGTATAGGATTTCCTGCCTGAGCAGTAGGTTGGACGAGAAGATCTCCAAGATCTCTTCCAGCTGTTATTTTATTCTCTCTTCTCTTCTCCTCTCCTATTCATTATTCTATTCTATTCCTATTCCATTCCAATTCCTATTTCATTCTATTCATTATTCTATCCTATTCCTATTCCATTCCAGTTCCTATTCCATTCCTAGTCTATTCATTATTCTATTCTATTCCTATCCTGTTCTATTCATTATTCTATTCTTTTCTGTTCTGTTCTATTCCATTCTATTCCTATTTCTATTCCATTCCATTCCTAGTCTATTCATTATTCTATTCTATTCCTATTCCATTCCATTCCTGTTCTATTCATTATTCTATTCTATTCCTATTCCATTCCATTCCTAATCTATTCATTATTCTATTCTATTCCTATTCCATTCCAATTCCTATTCCATTCTATTCATTATTCTATCCTATTCCTATTCCATTCCAGTTCCTATTCCATTCCTACTCTATTCATTATTCTATTCTATTCCTATCCTGTTCTATTCATTATTCTATTCTTTTCTGTTCTGTTCTATTCCATTCTATTCCTATTTCTATTCCATTCCATTCCTAGTCTATTCATTATTCTATTCTATTCCTATCCTGTTCTATTCATTATTCTATTCTTTTCTGTTCTGTTCTATTCCATTCTATTCCTATTTCTATTCCATTCCATTCCTAGTCTATTCATTATTCTATTCTATTCCTATTCCATTCCATTCCTAGTCTATTCATTATTCTATTCTATTCCTATTCCATTCCATTCCTAGTCTATTCATTATTCTATTCTATTCCTATTCCATTCCAATTCCTATTCCATTCTATTCATTATTCTATCCTATTCCTATTCCATTCCAGTTCCTATTCCATTCCTACTCTATTCATTATTCTATTCTATTCCTATCCTGTTCTATTCATTATTCTATTCTTTTCTGTTCTGTTCTATTCCATTCTATTCCTATTTCTATTCCATTCCATTCCTAGTCTATTCATTATTCTATTCTATTCCTATTCCATTCCATTCCTGTTCTATTCATTATTCTATTCTATTCCTATTCCATTCCATTCCTAGTCTATTCATTATTCTATTCTATTCCTATTCCATTCCATTCCTGTTCTATTCATTATTCTATTCTATTCCTATTCCATTCCATTCCTGTTCTATTCATTATTCTATTCTATTCCTATTCCATTCCATTCCTGTTCTATTCATTATTCTATTCTATTCCTATTCCATTCCATTCCTGTTCTATTCATTATTCTATTCTATTCCTATTCCATTCCATTCCTGTTCTATTCATTATTCTATTCTATTCCTATTCCATTCCATTCCTGTTCTATTCATTATTCTATTCTATTCCTATTCCATTCCATTCCTAGTCTATTCATTATTCTATTCTATTCCTATTCCATTCCATTCCTGTTCTATTCATTATTCTATTCTATTCCTATTCCATTCCATTCCTGTTCTATTCATTATTCTATTCTATTCCTATTCCATTCCATTCCTGTTCTATTCATTATTCTATTCTATTCCTATTCCATTCCATTCCTGTTCTATTCATTATTCTATTCTATTCCTATTCCATTCCATTCCTGTTCTATTCATTATTCTATTCTATTCCTATTCCATTCCATTCCTAGTCTATTCATTATTCTATTCTATTCCTATTCCATTCCATTCCTGTTCTATTCATTATTCTATTCTATTCCTATTCCATTCCATTCCTAGTCTATTCATTATTCTATTCTATTCCTATTCCATTCCATTCCTGTTCTATTCATTATTCTATTCTATTCCTATTCCATTCCATTCCTGTTCTATTCATTATTCTATTCTATTCCTATTCCATTCCATTCCTGTTCTATTCATTATTCTATTCTATTCCTATTCCATTCCATTCCTGTTCTATTCATTATTCTATTCTATTCCTATTCCATTCCATTCCTGTTCTATTCATTATTCTATTCTATTCCTATTCCATTCCATTCCTGTTCTATTCATTATTCTATTCTATTCCTATTCCATTCCATTCCTGTTCTATTCATTATTCTATTCTATTCCTATTCCATTCCATTCCTGTTCTATTCATTATTCTATTCTATTCCTATTCCATTCCATTCCTGTTCTATTCATTATTCTATTCTATTCCTATTCCATTCCATTCCTGTTCTATTCATTATTCTATTCTATTCCTATTCCATTCCATTCCTGTTCTATTCATTATTCTATTCTATTCCTATTCCATTCCATTCCTGTTCTATTCATTATTCTATTCTATTCCTATTCCATTCCATTCCTAGTCTATTCATTATTCTATTCTATTCCTATTCCATTCCATTCCTGTTCTATTCATTATTCTATTCTATTTCTATTCCATTCCATTCCTATTCTATTCATTATTCTATTCCTGTTCCATTCCAATTCCTATTCCATTCTAATCAGATCTGTTGATTCCAGATCTGATCTTGCACATGCTTGTACTTAATAATTTTGAGGATCTCTTGGGGAGTACCCAGGTCAAGGGATTACCCCCCACCCCCAGATATAACAATTCTTCCTAACATTCTCTCAAAATCAGCTTCATGTTCCGCATAAAATCCATGGAAGCTCAAAGTACAAGGCAGAGATGACTGGGATAACAGACTAACCGAGTTGGCAGGGATTTTGGAGGTCTTCTAGTCCAGCCCCCTGCTCAAGCAGGAAACTCTGTATCATTCCAGAATAATGGTTATCCAATCTCTTCTTTAAAACTTCCAGCACTGGAGCATTTATAACTTCTGGAGGGAAGTCATTCCACTGATTAATTGCTCTGACTGTCTGGAAATTTCTTAGTTCGAGGTTGGTTCTCTCCATAGTCCAGGGGTCGCCAACCTTTTGGAACTCAGGGACCACCAAACTCATAATTTTAACTCCTGCGGACCAGAGACCCTGGGAAAATCCCAAAAGAAAGTATGCAGGAAAATTCCCCACCCCGTTTTCCTACTGATCATTCTTTATTTGAGATCGCAGGATACCGTCTCCAGCTCCATTCTCGGGGGGGGGGGGGGAGAGAGAGAGACTTTTGGCTTCATGCAAGAAAAGCAGCAGGAGCAGTAGAAGTCTTTCTTTCTCTCCCCCTAACTCCACCAGAAATGAGGCACAGCCTCTTGGAGCAGGCGGCCTTGCAGGATCCCAAAGACTCATTTCTGGTGGAGTTGGGGGGAGAGAAAGACAGACTTTGGCTGCTTTCCTTGCATGCAGCCAAAAGCAGAAGAAGAAAGAAGCGGAAAGAAGCAGCCCGGTGGCCAGGCCAGGCGCATGGGGCGAGTGGGGCAAGTTCCCCCCTCCGCCCTTTCCCTCCTCCCCTCACTACCTCGTGTTGTTTGTAATGCAAGTGACGCAAGCCTTGTGTTCCCGCGGGCCAGGTGGGCAGCACAGTCTTGTATTCCTGCGTAGCCTGAATTGCTTTGGGGGTGATGTTTCTCTGCGGACCACTGGTGGTCCCTGGCCCACTGGTTGGCGACCACTGCCATAGGCTGTCCCACATGAGAAAGTCTAGATTTCTGTGCCATCAACCAAATGTTAAAGAGAATGACGCTTAGGGTTGTGTGGGAACCAGAGCTTCAGTTTGAAATTTCCCCTCCCGAAGACCAAAAAAAAGGAGACATCCCTTTTGTTCTAAATGGAACAAGGTTTATCAGGTAGACGCTAATTACATTATGTACAGCCTTTTTCCTGAAACTTAAAAAAAAAAAAAACACCTCTAAAACACAGCATCATTACATTCAATCATGCATAGAAAGGTCAAAAACGCTACTTAAACACAGGAAGTGATTATTTTTCTCTTTTTTTCCATATTAAAACCAACATGGCACATTTCGGTCGCCACACATAATTTGTGCCACGGCTTAATATTATTATTTTTAAACAGGGTTGCAAATTCATGCCTGCGTATCCAAATGCCCCCTCCTAGTTTTTTTTTTTTTTTTAAAGGTCTTTGCCTCCAGCCAAAGACCTCTCAGAAAGAAACTCACCCACACATGGATAAAGTGCATCAGAGATTGAAGCTTCTTTTGCAAACTGACCCTTGGTGACTTCGATGACGTGGAGCTGGCCCAGAAGGTGGCGCATTTCTCACGTGGCTACGGCGCTCAGATTGCAGTTTCTTTCTGCGAAGTAAGTTTGGTGGCTCCGATGCCGCAGACAAAGATACCACCTTGCCATGATAAGGTGGCCGAATCGTATATTAAGCCTTCCAATAGTAGTGGGAATGCATGCGTAAACCACCATTTTTATGAGGTTGGCTTCCGAGCACGTGCCCCAAAGTTGTTTTCTCTCTCTTTTTTTTTTTTTGTTTCCCCAAAAGGCAACTGAACTTTCCTGGTTTTTCTTGGGAAGATGTTTGGCTTCTCATCCAAGCTGAAGAAGTGAAACGACTTCCAAGAAAAACCAAGGAAATCCAGTTGACTCTTGGAAAAAGCCCCTCTGGGACAACCATGGCCTGACAATCTCCATAAACTTCTATAAATGACAATCTCCACAGACTTCAGACCCCATCTTTCCTGACTTTTTTATTTGGGGAGGGGAGGGCAGCCCTTTAGCTCATGATCTGCCCAACTTTGGCAGTTTGGATCTCAAACGTCTTCCAAGCTGGCCCAGTGCACTACATGTAATGCCCAGGCATCCCTCCTCTTCTTCTTCCTCCTCTTCTTCTTTAGAGGGAGCCCAAACAGCTGGTACCATTGTCAGTAGCACCTCATTCCTCGGGAAGAGGTAAGTCATGCTCACAGAGGCTCCCTCTGCCATTCGCAAACTCTACCAATTACTAAATACATTCAGTGTTCAAGATGAGATCCAAACAGTTCCTTGAGATGCTGTTTGGTGCCATCCTAGTAAGATTTTAATTTTTAAAAATGAAATGAAATGAAATGAAATGAAATAATAAATAAAATAAAAAGTATTTTAAGTTATCAGGCGTTACTTTCAGATGCTACTCGAACAAATACAGTTGTTTTGAGAAGAGCAGGAACCAGCATTTATGACATATTTTTCAACAGGGCATCCTCTCTCAATCTAGTTCTTTCCAGATGGGTTGCATTACAATCCCCACCCTTGCCTGGGAAGCCTTGAAAGTCCACCAATGCTTGGAGGGCACCAAGCTTTGGAGAAGGACCAGTTTGAACATCTGGAAAGTTCATCCTGATATTCCTTTAGGCGTCTCCCGCAAAATGATTATCCAGCGTTACCCAAAGGAAAAATACAATGAGATTTAGAACAAGGGGTCTGGGTCTTTTGATATCGCAAAGTCAACAGCTGGAAGAGGAGTGCACAGGTTAAAAACTTTCCAAATCTTTAGCCTACCCTTGAAATTATCCCAAGAACCGTTCCAGGCACCTGAAGCTTTTATGTACATGGTTAGGGGGGAAATTTCCCCCAAAAAAATTTGTCCAGATCATCTGGGTCCAAAGCTACAGAGTTTGCAAGGAGCAGCTACAAGGTCATAACGCTGAGCCAGAAGTATTGGAAGTATTCATCTCAAACCATCTGAAGGGGGAACTAGAATGGGCAATGCTGCAGACACCAAATTCAGAGAAGCGGGGAAACAAAAAAACACCAGCAGATAAAAAGACTACAAAACTAGAATTCTTCAAATTGGACTCTAGGAGAAATGCAGTCTTCAAACGGGGATGGTTTTGCAAACCAGATTAAAAAAATACTCGAAATAGGGCAGTAAAATAGATAGGGTGCATTTCCCCCCCCCTCCCGAAACAAAAATGTAAATAACTTATTTAAAGTGTCTAGTTGCAAATTGTTCTACAGATCCATGTTAAGAGGAAGCAAGCAGCTCTAAGTAGCTGGTTCAAAGAAAGCCATAGCCAAATATGGGTGTAAACCAATCGGCGTGAAAATCGGGGAACTTAAAAAAGGTGTGGCATTTGGAGATCTTCAAAGTTTCAGCCGGTGCCCGTCCTCCAATTAGCTGATCCAAAACAAAGAGAGATCTGAAGAAGTTGACTCCATGAAGACTACAGTATTTCCAGATCTACGTGCCGTACTTCTGGATTCAGTTTCTGAAATGGAATTAATTAGGTTTACTTAGCTTAAAAGACGTCACATTATCAACATTGAAGCTTTCAACACACATAAACACATGTAGATAGAGATAGATAGAGAGAGAGAGACAGACAGACAGACAGACAGACAGACTGACAGAGTCCTTGACTTACAACAGTTTACTTAGTGACTGTTCAAAGTTACAAAGTTACAAAGCATGAGATAAGATAGAATAGAATAGAATTCTTTATTGGCCAAGTGTCATTGGACATACAAGAAATTTGTCTTGGTGCAAATGTTCTCATGTACACAAAAGAAAAGATACATTCGTCAAGAATCATCAGGTACAACACTTAATGATACTCATAGGATACAATAAGCAATCAATCATACTAGGAAACAGTCAATATAGATCGTATATTTATAACGGATGTGGGGTGCATGGGACAGCTCCACCCCGCCCTAGCTTGATTTTTACACCTCGCCCAACCTCATACAACCAGAAGGTGAGTGGCGCTTAACTAGGACTTACTTTGGGAGTAGGGCTTATGTTAGGAGCAGGTGTGAAAATTGGGCTAGGGCTTGTTTTCAGGGGAGGTCATATTTTCGGGGAAACCTGGTAGTTCAAAGCTGAACACCAATTAAAGCGAACTGAGCACAATTTTTTGCCTTCTTTCTTCTCCTGAAACATGCTTGCTGTCTTCTCAGAGCCAACAGAGATTTTCCCCGGTCCAATGTGACTATCCAACTTACATTTTATTCACTGGTTTGTACAATTGTTTGGCCAGCTGGCCGCTGCTTACCTTGAGGTCTTTTTCAAGTCGGTCCACTTCTGCTCCCAAAGTGTCAATGATGTTTTCCCCGTGTTTAAGCATAAACGCCTCTAAATCTTCTAGAGTTTTCACCTGCTGGATCTCCTGCCATCAGATCCAAATGTAAAAAGTTAGAACAGTGGTGGCTAATCCTTTTGGGCTCCTGTGCCCAAAATTGAGCACAGGCTTGCAAGCCAGGACCCAGAAGGCAATGTGCATGCCCCCCGCGCATGCATGCACAATCCCCCCTGGCCCCTTACCTGCACTGTGCCTCCCACCTGTTTGAGGCCTTTTTCGGCCTTCCAGAGACTTAAGGAAAGCCTCTGCAGCCTTTGCTGGCTGGAAAATGGGCCTATTTAGTCACTTCTGGTATTTCCAGAAGTGCAGGAAGTGATGAAATGGGCCTATTTTTCAGCCTGCAAAGGCTTTCCTCAAGCCTTTGGAAGGCTGAAAAAGGTCTCAAACAGGCCAAAAATCAGCTGTGAAACACATGCAGGTGCAGTGAGGTAAGTTTGCCTGTAGCTGGCGTGCTGGCACAAATGGCTCTGCGTGCCACCTTTGCCTGCCATAAGTTCGCTGTCACAGGGTTAGGAAAACGAAAAAGGATAAATTATTGTCTGGCAAGGAACTTTCTTTATTTCTTTGCTCTTTTAAGTTACTTTCCAGGCTTTCTCTCACCTGAGCTCACCGAAGTGACACTAAAAAAAATTGATATAATAGTAGACTGGCGTTGATGCGTGCCAATCTAAGGGGCTGAATGCCATAGAGAGGCTTAGTGTTCACCATGAACATTTAGACCACCAGATATTTTCCCCCGTTTTGAGTAAAGTGCAAAGATGCATCAGCTTAACGTACTTGTAGGAGTTGCTCAATGTCTTGTTTCTCCAGGTAGGACCGAGTGACCACCCGTCCATCAAAGTCCACTTCTGCTTTGAACCTCACTTTGTTCATTCCCATATCTGTAGCTTTGACGTCATGGATCGCTCTGAGATAAATAGGAGGGTGGTGACAGGAAGCAAAAAAGACAACCAGCTGTTAGGAGTTTTTAAACAAAACAAAAAAAGGAAACATTGGCAGGAGGAGGTTTCTCCGTTCTCCCTCTTAAGATTTCCCTTCCGTGAAGTCCTTGATGCTCTCTGAGCTGGATGGTCTTCTTGCAGACGTTTCATGACCCAGTTAGGTAATGTCATCAGTGCTCGAAGGGAGGGAGCAGGGCTTGCCAAATAAAAAGGCAATAAAAAGACCAAAACACCTCCTCACTAACAATCAACACCCAGATGAGCTTAAAAACAAAATTAATACTAGATCAACAGTCAAGAAGTAAACAATGCCCCAATTAAGGAAGTACCAACTCAGATAATCAAACAAGCAATAAACAATAGCCTAATCAAGGAACCATCCCATAAACACTGACAGGGCAAGCCACCTGTACACAAACAAAGAACAAACCCCACTCTTTTTGAGTACTGAGGATGTTACCTAGTTGGGTCATGAAACGTTTGCAAGAAAACCACCATGTTCAGAGAGCACCAAGGACCCCATAGTCTTTTCCCTTCTCTTTGCAAACCCCAATCCCTTCTTGCACTGATGTTACCTAGTTGGGCCATGAAACATCTGCAAGAAAACAACCTAGCTCGGAAAGCATCAAGGACCCCACAGTCCAATCCTGGCCAACAAAGATTCTCTTGGAAATTTCCCTTCCACGTTTTCAACGTTCTGCTCCAATTCTATTCTGGTCTATCATAGCCAGTTCACCATTGGGGCTACATGGCTCTCCCACAGAGACCTCTTACCGGACTGCAGGATCACATTCCAGTAACTCAGTCAGCTTCTGAAGCCGGTCGGGCTGGATGGATCTGCCCAGCAGGGCTTCTGTGTTAGTGTAGATGAGGAATGCCGACACCACTCCCAACAAAGTCCCCACGCCCAGAGAGCCCAAACTGTCATAGTAGGGATTACCTAGGAGGAGGAGGGAAAAAAGAATATTCCAATATCACCCAATGAATATCACAAGTGGAAATTCTTCCATATCTCTTTTCATCTTCTGCTATCGAGAGATACAAGCTAATAAAGCATCTCGTGTTCTTCCTAGACAAGCCCACAAACATATCGGGGGGGGGGGGGGGGGGGGGAGAGAGGTGACACCAGCTTAAGCAGGTACCATTTTAAAGATGAATGCATCATTTATTAGGCCCCTCACATCCTGAACATAAACTGTTTTCAATTTCTCCCCTCAAGATGATGCTGTAGGGAATTGCATGCCAAAACAACTAGACACAAAGACAGTTTTTCCCACCCTACAAAACCACTCTGATAAACAACAAATTCCCACAACACTGTCTTACACCCTGAGATGACAAACCACCTTATAACCATTTGTCTGAAAAGGAATAGGGTTTCCTGCCTAAGCAGGGGTTGGAGTAGAAGACCTCCAAGGTCCCTTCCAATTCTATTCTATTTCTATTTCTATTTCTATTCCACTCTATCATATTCCCTATTCTATTCTATCGAGTTCTGTGATGGCGAACCGATGGCACGCGTGTGGGCATTTGTGTGGGCACGCAAGCCCCAGCCAAACTTACCTGCATTGAGCATGCACGCACCCCCCAGGTGGTTTTCGGCCCACTTGAGGCCGTTTTCGCCCTTCCGGGGGCTCAAGGGAAGCCTTTCGAGGCCAAAAAACAGACCTGTTTTGTCACTTCCAGTATTTGGAGGGGGCAAAAAACGGGCCCATTTTTCGCCCTCCAAAGGCTGTAGAGGCTTCCCACGAGGGAGGCCAAAAAAGGCCTCAAACAGGTGGAAAATCAGCTGGGAGGCACACGCATGTGCAGTGCAGGTAAGGAGGGGATGTTGCATGCACGTGCATGGGATGCAATGCATTGTGGGTGCTGGCGTGCCTGGGCTTTCAGCCCACCACAACAAAATGTTCACCCTCACTGTTCTAGTCTATTCCCTTATTCTATCCTATTCTATCCTATCCTGTCCTATTCACCTAGTAGTGCTGTATTACTTATTATCCTTCTCATCTCTCCTACTATTTATTTCCTTAGATTCTTATGACTATAACTTCTTTTTGTATCTCATAGTTTATGTTGATTGCTTATTTAGTATCCTATGGCTATCCCTGAGTGTTGTTTCCTATACTTTATGATGATTGTATTCTATGATGATGATCACGATTGATCACTTTGTTGCTGGTATGGACACTGAGAGCTTCTGCACCAGAGACAAATTCCTTGTGTGTGTCCAGTCACACTTGGCCAATAAAGAATTCTGTATTCTATTTATTCAGCTGTCAGATTAGACTGGATTAATCAGGGAGAGAATCCTTTTTGAAACATTGCCCTGAATATGCATGGATTTACCATGCATGTGTAAATTCTGCATTTACTAATTTAAAAGGCTTGTTTCACTGGAAGAAGGGAACCATGATAATTATTTGGGAGGCAGCAATAATCATATTTGTAACTGCTGCAAAGAAGATCAGTTCTTTTAGATACTCTTTCTCCTCTTTTCTTCTCTTTCTTGGATTCCCAGTGTTTCTCAATTCCCCTTTTAATACCTTTTCCTTTCTTCTAATTTGTTCTTTACGTTTCTGCAGATTTTAATAGCTGTATAAAATTCTCCCTCACTTAAAAAAAGAAAACTATGTATACAAACAAAACAGAAAGTGTTAGGGATAACATTGTTTACCCTAACTGGTTTAGGTAAAATAATAAATATGTAATCATGGTTTATAAGTTAAAGTGTCTGCAACTTTAAATATAGGAATGTAATTAAGGGAGTGGTTGTGAAAGCACTTTAAAAGAAGCAAGACGACAGCTTGCTCTCTCTCTGGCTTTGATGATCCCTAATTACTGTATGGACTCAAGACTGCGTTACTCGAATGGGAGAGAGACAAAGGACTGATTTGTAAGTGAACTGACATAGGATATTCTACACGGACTTTGCTAACTGAATATCCTTGAATGGACTGACTAAATGATACATGACTAATGGACTGTTATTTTTGACTATGCTATAAATGGAATAAACTATATTTTTGATAGCACAAGCGTATCTGTTATTTTTACTTTATGTTAACAAACATACAAGCTTATCTCACTCATTTATCTGTGTGCCTATCTGACTAACGCTGCACATTCTGTTTAGCTTGTCTCCTTAACCCTGGTTGGGGAACCCAGGCTTAACACTGGTTATGGGCCCAGAGGCTGCAAAGTCAGTTTAACTAGGATAAAACAGATTTATATAAAAGTGAGAGTTTGTGTTGTTATACGTTACAGTAACAGACAGCTGTGTTTTATTAATTATAGTTTTATATCCATATAAGAAAACATGGCACAAGTCAATCTACAAAGTTTGTCCCTTATATCCAAGCTGGATGGAACAAACTATGTATCATGGTCAATGAAATGTAGTCTACTTCTATGAAGAGAAGGTCTGTGGAACATAATTGAAAATCCACCAAACGTAGAGGAATGGGATCCAGACGATGATGAAGATAGACTAAAGATAGAAAATTTTATGCATAAAAATGAACAAGCTATTTGCATAATAGGATTAACATTAACTGACCAGCAACTTGTTCATATCCACGGAGAGCAAACGGCTGTTGGGTGTTGGCAGAAGCTGAAGAGGATTTATGTCTGAGATAACGTTGGTGCTCACATAAATCTAACACGAAAGCTTTTCAGTACGCATCTCCAGACAAATGGTGATATGCTGAATCATTTGAAAACTATGCAAAGCATTTTTCAAGAACTGCACGAGAAAGAGCTTATTTTCTCTGAATTACGCCAAGTCTACATAATTCTATCATCACTAAATGAAAGTTATGACAACTACGTCACTTCCCTTGAAGTTTTGCCTAAGGAAAGTTTAACTTTAACTGATATAACTGGCAGATTGATTGAAGAGGCCAGAAGAAGACTTGAAAAAGACCAGTTAAGGAGGGAGCAACTTCAAAAAGAAGATAATGAATCTCCTACTGCATACACAATTAAAAAGTGTTTTAATTGTGGAGGAAGAGGACATTTGGCAAGATTTTGTAAAGAAGCAAAGTGCCAGAACGCTGGCCAGAATACTAAAAGTCATCAAAATATAAATAAAAATTTAGTTAGCCATGTATACTAACGGAGCTGTAAAAAATAATTTATGGGTGGTTGACAGTGGAGCATCCCACTGTATAACAAACGATAACAAAAATTTTATTAAAATGTCCAAGAGTATACAGCAGATATCGTTAGCCAATGGCTGGAAACTGAAAGCTAAAGGTCAAGGTATAGCATATTGTTCTTTCATAAAAGAGAATGTAAAAATGTTATATGTACCACAACTTAAGTTTAATTTAATTTCAGTTAGAATTTTGGTTAAACTAGGATATGTAGTTACCTTTAAAGGAAATAATTGCATAATTGAGAAAGAAGATAAGAAAATTACCCTGCATCTTTAAGAAGTGAATTATATGTGTTAAATGATAATGATTTGGAGGTGGCTAACACGGTTTATGATAATAAGAAACCTCATGATGAATGTATTCACTTGTTACATCGAAGGCTAGGGCATTTAAATTTTAAAATGCTTAAGAAAACTGTTGAATTATCTAAGGGAATAAGTTTGAAACCTTGTAATAAGTATTTGCAATGTAATGCTTGCAATCAAAGCAAAGCAAGGGTCATACCGGCTAATAGAGTTGATGGATTTACTACCAAAGAGCCTTTAGAAGTAGTATTTGCTGATTTAATAGGTCCGAAAAAACCAAGTGTAGGAGGAGCTCGTTACATATTAAGTATAATGGACCACTATTCTAGATATGGGTTTTGCTATTGAATGAAAAGCAAAACTGAAACGTATCAAAATCTCTTTAATTGGATTAAATTTGCAGAAAGGAAAACTAAAAAGAAATTAGTAACTCTTATAACAGATAATGGTGCGGAATTTACAAATAATAAATTCCAGAATAGACTTAGAATGTTAGGTATACAACATAAAAAGTCTGCACCATATAGGCCACAACATAATGCCTTTATAGAGAGACGAGGCCAAACATTACAATCAATGACACATACTATGATGTCTGATTCAGGATTACCTGACAATTTATGGGGAGAAGGAATAATGTGTGGTAATCATATATTAAATAATGTTGTTAATTCAACAACAGGTGAATTACCATTCACACTGTGGCATGGTACAAAACCTGATTTAAGTTACATGCACACATTTGGAGCACCAGCATGGGTGCATATCCCTTCACAACTTAGACAAAAAGAACAGCATAGAGCTAAAAGATTATTTTTTGTAGGATATAAATCTAATCATAGATCTTATAGATTCTGGGAACCAGGTACATCTAGAGTTTACACCAGTGCTAGTGCTAAATTCCTAGAACATGTAGGATGGAATAGATTAGAGCAAGATTTAAATAACGAAGTAATTATTGAACCCTACAAAAGGCAGAAAGAACAGAATAGTTATAAGAAGAGTCCAATTAAAGAAGAAGTCCACGAAGAGCAAATAGGACCAGAACAAGAGGAAACAGTTGATCAGGAAGAGTTAAATAATCAAGAACAGTTAGTAAAGGAAAGTCCACCTGTTAGTCCTGTAATACCTAGACGTACTACACGTGTAACTAGACCACTTGATAGGTATCAAGCAAGTATAGTTTGCCAAGTAACTAAAGTTCCAACAAATGTAGATGAACTTAGGATGTATCCTGCTAAGGATCAGGAGAATTGGCAAAAGGCAATGGAAAAAGAACTAAATTCATTAAAGGTAATGAAAGTATATGAAGATGCTAAATTACCTCCAGGAGAAAAATCCATTGGGTGCAAATGGATATTTAAAGTAAAAACTGGAAATGATGGGACTGTTAGCCATAAAGCTAGGTTGGTAGCTCAAGGATTTAATCAAACTGCATCTGATTACGATGAAGTTTTTGCATCAAGTCTTAAAGCAACATCTTTGAGAGCAGCATTAGTCTGGGCAGCTAAGAAAAACTATGTCATTCACCATTTAGATGTAGAAACTGCTTATTTGCATGCACCATTGCAGCACACTATATATTTGAAAAAGCCAATGATTATAAAAGACAATAAAGTAAATAGTAATGATTGTTGGAAACTTAAAAGGAGTCTTTACGGGTTGAAACAATCTGGCTTTGAGTGGAACCAATATATTGTGAAAGAATTAAACAATATAGGTTTTAAATCTGCTTTAGCAGATCCATGTGTGTTTAAAAGAGAAAATAATGGAACGGTGTCATTATTGTTATTATTTACAGATTATATTGCTTTGATAACTAAGACTAATAATGAAGCTAATGAAATTATATCATTATTAGCCAAAAAGATAAAATTAAAGCATTTAGGTGAAATTAAAAAGTATCTAGGATTGACAATTAACAAAACAAAAAATGGATTTAAGATATCTCAAGAAGATAAAATTTGCCAATTAATTAAAACATATAAAATGGAACTTTATAAAACGGCAAAGACTCCAATGAGTCAGGAAGTTTGCCAAACTAATGATCAAAGTCCCAAATTTGATAAGTCAATGTATCAATCTTTGATTGGTAGCTTATCATATATAAGCAATTGGTCTAGGCCAGATAAAGCTTATAGTGTAAATCAGCTGGCACGTTTTAATTCAGATCCACATCAATGTCATTGGCAATCATTAAAGAGAATTTTAAGATATCTTCAAGGAACAATGAACCATGCATTGTATATAGAACCAAAGGGTGATTTGAGTCTTAGTGCCTATGCAGATGCAAGTTTTGCAACTGATATAAACACTAAAAAATCAACATCTGGGATGGCTATATTATTTGGTAAGACACTAATAGGGTGGAGGTCAATCAGACAACAGCATATCAGCTTGTCCACGATGGAAGCGGAATTTTCATGTCTGTCATTACTATGCACTGACTTAATTCTGTACAAACAATTATTATTAGACATGGGTATATGTTAAAGATTCCATTATTGTGTACGAGGACAACCAGGCAGCCATAAAGTTAGCTACTAGTATTGCTGTAAAAACTAGATCAAAGCATACTGACTTAAGATACTTAAATGTTAGAGAATCTGTAAAGAATGGGCTAATTAAATTGGAATACTGCATGAGGGAAGAAAACATTGCAGACCAATTTATAAAAGCTCAAGGAGTAATTAAGTTTAAAGAGAGTTGTAACAAATATGATTTAAAGATGTAAATAGTTATTAGTTATATTTATTATTATTTCCTAAAAGGGGAGAATGTTAGGGATAACATTGTTTACCCTAACTGGTTTAGGTAAAATAATAAATATGTAATCATGGTTTATAAGTTAAAGTGTCTGCAACTTTAAATATAGGAATGTAATTAAGGGAGTGGTTGTGAAAGCACTTTAAAAGAAGCAAGACGACAGCTTGCTCTCTCTCTGGCTTTGATGATCCCTAATTACTGCATGGACTAAAGACTGTGTTACTCGAACGGGAGAGAGACAAAGGACTGATTTGTAAGTGAACTGACATAGGATATTCTACACGGATTTTGCTAACTGAATATCCTTGAATGGACTGACTAAATGATACATGACTAATGGACTGTTATTTTTGACTATGCTATGAACTCATAATGGAATAAACTATATTTTTGATAGCACAAGCGTATCTGTTATTTTTACTTTATGTTAACAAACATACAAGCTTATCTCACTCATTTATCTGTGTGCCTATCTGACTAACGCTGCACATTCTGTTCAGCTTGTCTCCTTAACCCTGGTTGGGGAACCCAGGCTTAACAGAAAGTATAATTGATTCTGCGAACTACAGAAAAATGATTCCAGCTTTATTGCCATCTAACAAAACCCAGCCTGGCTTTCACCTACCGCGCTTCACAGAACACAAGGGCTCACCTGTTAGGGAAGTCAGCCCCATACAGGTAGCAGCTAGCGTCACACCAAGAACGGCTGCCGTATCTTCTAACAACACAACATTTGTGCTGGGATCACAAGCCTGAATAACTGAACGTTAAAAGAGAAATTAGCAGCACACTGATACAATTTCAGGGAGGTGTGTACAAATAGATTGTAACTGTCATCATAATCATTTCCTTCTTTGCAATACAGGCAGCTCTTGAGTTACAACCACAAGGGAGCCCAACGGTTTTTGTTGCTAAGTGAAACATTTTGAGTTTTGCCCCATTTTTACGACCCCTCTTGCCACCGTTAAGCGAATCCCTGCAGCTGAGAAGTTAGCAAGGTGTTTGTTAAGGGAACTGGACTTCTCTCGTTGACTTTGCTTATCAGAAGGTTTCAAAAATGACGTGAGCAATGGTCGTAAGTATGAACCATTTGCCAAGCACCTGGATTTTGATCACACAAGCATGGGGAACACTACAAAGGTTGCAACTGTGAAAAAAGTGGCTTTTTTCAGTGCTGTTGTAACTTTGGACGGTCAATAAATGAACTGTTGTAAGTCGAGGACTACCTAAGTTATTGAGAGTTATTCAAGCACATTAAAACAAGGAACGTTAAAACCTACATACCATACTGGTAGAATGAGAGTCCCTTGCTTCGAGCACTCCTTCGGATTTCGTTGATGGCTACCAGAAGAGTAGCTGCAACAGCATCAATGTGATGACCCAGGGTGGGATATAAAAGCAACAAAGTCACAAAAATCAGTGAAGTTCCTTTAATTCTTTCAGCTGGCTTCAAAGGTCTAATTATCATTGACTGAAAAAAACAATTGACCCCCACAAACAGTTGCGAAAAGGAAGAAATTCCATTCAAACTCAAAACACATATAAATTATAAATAGAAAAAAAACTAACACAAACCACACTGAAGCAATTAATAAGACAAAGCAGGATAAGGGCTTGAAGACGTCCACAGATATCGAACGACACACACTGGGAAAAGACGCCAGATTCAGATAAGAACTGAAAGACTAGAATTATTTCATGCTTTGCTTCCAGCAGTGGGCCATGTGCAGTTTGTCTTTTTAAACAGTCCTCATAGCTGCAGCCCATGAAGGGGATCAAGGCCCTTTCCTCCCCCGCAGACCACGCCATTCATGTTTCTCCCTTATCCGCTCCTCCCTGTGTGCTCTAGGATGAAGGGAGGGTGAGCCTGGGTCTTCCCCAGTTTCCTCCACAACCTCTGGAGCCACACTCCCACTCCCTGTTGGCTGTTCTTCCTCTCCTTCAGAGTCAGATTCTAACAGGGGCATGACAATCAAGACAATTGTTTCATTAAAGGAGACGATAGGAAAAAACATCTCACATTCCCACCTGCACAGATTTATTATTTTCTTTTGGGGGGGGGGGGTAAAAGAATCCAGAAAAATTACCACTTAAAAATGGGAACAGAACTCTGAAACAATTCCTATTGTAAGCCACCCAGATTCGCTGGATCAGTGAGATGGGAGGCATAGAAGCTTAACAAATAAAATAAACACAAATAATTCTGAGGATTTTTCTCAGTATCATTTGCTGGCACATAAGATTTGGGATTTTGGGATTTCTCTAAGTGGCTAATTCCATTTTGGCTTCCCAAGCCATTCCCCTCACAGCTTCAACCTGGACATAAAAAAAGGGGGGGTCAGTCCAGATGATCTCACGAGAAAGAACCAACCAAACATAATCCGGAGTGGGAAGGCTTTGGGGCCCTGAGAGATACTGAAAATCTTGGGCTGGAATTGAGGGTTTGGTGGACTTCATTCACACCTTCAGCCCCTTTCTTTTCTAGAAATCCACCAGGTTCCCTAACATTGAGAAAGGAACAATCCTTTCTGGCCAACAGACAATTAACCAGGATCCAATCTGAGTCGGTCACTGGGACCAAAGATTTAGATTTCTAAAGATTTGTGCTGGAGCCCATTTATAGAGAACTTTTCTCTTAGCACAGTGGCCTTTGGGCTATTTTGTGTGTGGTATTTATATGATGCCTGGTGTGTATGGGTGTTTTTAATTGCTAATTAAGGTGATGATAGCTGGCTATTAAATTGATAATCAACCAGCTTGCAGGAAAAGTGATCATGTAAGAGATCACTGGAATATATCCTGATACTATATAATCCTTTTAATATTGGGGTTTTTTTTTATTCGTAGGTATTAAACAACAGTAGTCTGACAGGTCAGAATGCTAACATCCGTAAAAGACTTAATTTATCTAAAAAAAAATCCACTGCATGCTTTTTAAGATTTGACATATTTTTTTCTGAAGGCAACATACCTCCTTCTGAGACCAAAGATCCTGCTAAAATACAGTAAGCCTGAAAAGAACAGATAGGAGAAAGAAAAAAGAGAAATTAGTTGTATGTAATAACAATAACAATAATCTGTATACGTCATACTAGTAACTATCTGCTCTGACCCAAACCTGCTTCAAGGAAGCAAACACAAGACAAAGGTAACGGCACAACCTTTTAATGTTTCTTTATGAATCCTGTTCCTTCAAACCAATTAGCTCAGATAAGAGCCTTGCCAAGGTTTTACAAGGCTGCCAAGAACACCAGATAAAGTTACTAAGCAATAATTCAAAGACAGAGAGCCTCCAAACACCAACGCAGATATTCCAAATGTCCACCAGGCTCGAGTGCAAAAGCTTCTTTGCTTCCTGCAAAGAACTCCGGTTTCTCAGCTAACTATTATCCCTTAAGGAAGGGGCCACCACCTTGCAGCCTTACTCCCTAGTCGCCCGCACTGTGGCAGCTACTCTTTCCTTCAAGCAGCCCTGCACGCAAGGCACTTGGCACAGGGTCCTCAGGGTCCTCTGCATCACTGCTGCCAGCCTCCACAATCTCCGAAGGTAGCACTCCACTCCCTGATGGTCCTGGCCCATCCCTGCATCACATGCAGGCCCCTCACCTGAGTCCTTGCTCTCCGAGACCTCAGCTGTCCACACCTGCTATCGGCAAACCACAACACTATCTGTATCTTGAGATGGGATTAAATTCTTTCTGCATATTTTTGCATTCTGGTCACTGAGCTTCAGACATCCGAACTCTGCTCTCCATTTTAATAATTATTTCCCAAAATAGTGTAATAGAGCACCAATGCTTACCATATTCTATAGTAGCTTGATTTGGGCTGCAAATAAATGAATGAAGATGTGTGTTTATCAGTTTGTCTCTCTACCTATAGCTCCAAAAATTAGTGTGTGTGTATGTGTGTGTGTGTGTGTGTGTGAAAGAGAGAGACGAAATGATGCATAACTGTTGAACATTCATCCATAGAGAAATAAAGGCAGCCCTTTATTAAGTTCATTTAGTAACCATTTAATTTAGTAACCATTTAGTTACAACGGCACTGGGAAAAAAAAGAGGACCGTTTTTCACACGATCAAAATTCCTTCGTCACCTGATCAAAATTCAGATGCTTGGCAACTGACTCATATTTATGACGGTTGTAAGTGTCCAAGGGTCACGCGATCCCTTTTTGTGACCTTCTGACAACGGAGAAGTCAGACTCACTTAACAATTGTGTCGAGGAAGGTTGGGGGAACTGGGGGAAGAATACACTTAACAACGGTCTCCCTTAGCAACAGAAATTTTGAGCTCAATTGTGGTCCTAAGCTCCCTAGATAGTTCCATCTCACCAACTTCCTTCCCTCGTTGTTGTCTTGAGATTCAAAGGGGGGGGGGGAAGCAGCAGAGGATTTCATGGCTATCCCATAGCAAAACACAACGTACCCAAAGAAGGGATTCTATCGGCTGAGGATTGAGTAGTCCTATAATCCCATGATACCACGAGAGACCGGCCCCCATCATGAAAATGCCGACGCCGCTAATCAGGGAGGCGATGTAGCGCATGTTGGTGAAGCCATACCTGGAAGGAAAAGAGGGGTGGGGGGGAGAAAAAAAATCATCGGTGTGAACTAAGGAAGGAAAAATGGAAATGTCGGAGAGCAGAAGGCAGCAGAATTGAGATGTCGCTTGGAAATCCACTCGGAGCGAATGAGGGACAGACCTCCGAGGCAAATCCAGACTCGGGATAATGCAATAATTAAAAGCAATAGAACTTAAAAGCCAGCCCTCTCTAAGTGGTTTACGGAGACATCTGTATTTTCCCCAACTATCTTGGCTCCTCATTTTACGGCACCTCAGAAGGAAGGAAAGCTGAGTCCACCTTGGACTGGTTAGGATTGAACTTCAGACAGTCGGCAGAATCAGCCTGCAGAATCAGCATTCTAACCACTTGTGCCACCACCTCTCATGTGGATTTTGCTCTTTATTAAGACTATTTTACATCCAGCAGTTTTCCTAATTCTGTTTTAGCTTAAATCGGGGGGCGGGGGGGGAGAAGAAATAGAAGGAGGAGGAGAAAGAAGAAGGAGGAGAAGAGGAGGAGAGGAAGAGGAAGAAGCATGGACTTCAATTCCTAGAATTTCCCAGCCAGCTGTACCCTTTCAAGAAGATATGGAGAAGAAATAGAAGGAGGAGGAGGAAGAGAAAGAGGAGGAGGAAAAGGAGAAGAAATAGGAGACGAATACGAGAAGAAATAGGAGGAGGAGGAGGAGGAGGAGGAGGAGGAGGAGGAGGAGGAGGAGGAGGAGGAGGAGGAGGAGGAGGAGGAGGAGGAGGAGAAAGGGTAGGGAAGGGAAGAGAGAAAACCCAATTAAGTCCAGTTGTCTCTTGAAAAAGCTCCTTTGGGACAACCCTAACCTGGATGACTGAGAATCTCCACAGATATTTTAAAAAGTAACTATGATTGTAGGGAGAAAAATCACATGGAGAACTGGGTGTTTGCCACATATCGACTCAACTTTCTCAACTTCGGACAGCTTGATGACACGTGGCCTTTAGCTTAGTCTACATGGCCTAAAGCTGTCAAGAATGAGAAATTCTGCCAGAGATTGTCTTAAAGCATCTAGAACTATCGCCTTTATTTTCCCTAACGGTTAAGTTATTGCACTGAATCTGAGCTTCAGCTAAAATGTCTGAAACAAAAGACAGATTTGGGCTTTTAAAAATAAAACAAGTTCAGTACAATTTCAGGAGAACAGAAAAACGGTTCAAAATCCTTACGGGTGGCTTTGATCCGGTATCCTCACTGACTGGCTGATCCCCAATGCGAGCAAGGCCTGTATGTGAAAAAGAAAATGGGGCAGAGACACCCACCACCACATTATTCAGCATCTTGAATTTCAGTTCACATGAAACAAAAACAGGTCAATTTGATGTTTAATTTTAGAAGGTTTCACCGAAGGAAAGTAACTGCATTAAAGTCTATCCATTTTTACAATCGTGGAAAGGCCATGCAGGTAATCCTCAAGTTACAACAGTTCATTTAACGACTGTTCAAAGTTACAACGGCACTGGGAAAACATGACTTATGGCCATTTTTCAGTTACCACCTTTGCAGCATCTGTGATGACCCGGGGCATGACACAAAAATAACCAAGGCACAAAAATAGAATAAAGTTCCTTTAATGCCTCCAACCTGGTCCCAATGTCCAATTATCCTTGGCTGGAAATCAAATTCTTAAAGAAAAGAGTTTACGGAGGGAGTAAATGCAGTCTGCAACTAAAGCAAAGTTAATTTGAAATAAAAAACCCAACACAAACCACACTGAAGGAATTACTATAGCAGGCAAGGATGATTAATTGCAGACTTTTACCAGATAACGCAGCCACACCAGTTGGGAGGAAGGCAAAACATAGATAAGCGCTGACAAGAATAAAATATGCTTTGCTTCCAGCAACTTTGCCATGCGCAGTTTGTCCTTTTAAGCAGTCCTCCCAGCTGCAGCTCATGAAGGGGATCAGGGCCCCTTCCTCCCCCGTAAACTATGCCATTCACGTTTCTCCCTTATTCTCCCTGCGTGCCCTAGGATGAAGAGGGGATGGGCCTGGGTCTTCCTCTGACTGCCCAGCCAGCCTGTGCCCCTCCCCAGTTTCCTCCAAAATCACCGGAGCCACATTCCCACTCTCTGTTCCTCTCTCTCTCGGAGTCAGACTCCAACAGGGCCATGACAGCATCCCCATTTGGTCATGTGATCAAAATTCAGATGCTTGGCAACTGGTTCATACTTACGACTGCTGCTGTGTCCAAAGGTCATGTGGTCCCCTTTTGCAACCTTCAGACAAGCAAAGTCAATGGGGGAACTCGGGTTCACTTAACAAGCCGGTTACTAACGTATTAATGGCAGTGATTCGCTTAGGAACTGGCAAGAAAAGTCGTAAAATGGGGGCAAAACTTACTGAACAACAGAAATTTGGGGCTCAATTGTGGTCATAAGTTGAGGACTACCTGTACATACAGCATACTGTATTTTGAGAAATGGTCAGAATCTCCCAAAAAAACCCGAAAGCATCAAATAATCGTAAAATTGGGGATAAGATTAAGTTAGCAGCCAAGACTCTGGCCCTCTAAAATTGAACACTTCCTGTCACTTTTGCCCCCCATTTTTCATTGACCCATCACACCTCTTACACCCACCCCTCACCCAATGAAACTCAGAGGTAAATCTCGAAACAGCTGTCAGGTTTCCAAAGGATGAAATCCATTTAAAAAGAAAAGAGCAAAGTCCCACCTTCCAAAATACATTTCTTTTATTTAGGTAAAGCATCAAATTGGCAAATTCTTTTGTAATTCCGGATCTGAACACAACCCGGAATTACACGACATAATATTGGAAATTAGAAACAGACCCCAAAAGTCACATTCCCCAAGGGAAGTGAAATATCTGCCCGGGGGGCGGAGGGGTAGGGGGGATCGCCAAGGTCAGACTCCGTGTTCGCCCCTGAGCTGCAGATAATCCTTTTCTGTTCTGTTGCGAAGTCCAAAAGTTTGGAGAAACCCAACCGCTCGCTGCATCCTGTCAACTCCCCGAGAAGCACAACACGGCAAATTGTCACTTACTTGATTGCAGGTATCAGCTAAGGAATGTATGGCTTCGGAGAACATGCTGGCAGAACCTGTGTAGACCCAGGCAAGGAGCTTAAAGAAAAAATTCAGGCCATTTCTGTGGAAGGAGGAGAAACTATCGTCACAAGGTGGTAAAGACACACTCACAATTTGGGGGGAGAGGGGGAGGGAGACTCCACAAAATACACAACGACCACCCTTGCTCTTGGATTGATAAATGAGATTACTGAGACTGACAAGCTACATTCACAAAGCCATGCATCTGGGGATGAGGAAGTCAAGTGGGAGAACTAACAAATTGTTGAGTAGAGGCACAAGTGCAGAAAGCCTCTGAGCCACAGAAATTCAAAATACACAGCAGCCTCCCCCTTCCTAGAACTGTGCAAAACCCCTTCTGTTTATCCACGTTGGGCACCGTGGTCTGCTCCCCCAGCCTTAACCGGATCCCCAATAGATGGTTGCCAAATCAGGTTAAAAGAGAAAAAAGAAAGAAAGAAATCTGGGCAGCATTGTGACTGTACCACGTGCGGGGAAAGAGCAAAAGTTGCACGTGAGAAGGGAGCAAAAAAAATATGCCAGCCAACAACGGTTCCTGCTTTCCAAAAAGCCTTGTTTTGAGAAATTGGAAAGGCTCCATTTGCACTGGATCTTTCTCCGGTTTATAAGACAGCAAGCACGTTTGGACTAAATCCTGAAAGCACTGCCTTAAATAACGTGAAAGCGATGCAAACATGGTCCAATAATTTGCAGGGAAAAAATATGTTAATTAGGATAGAGCTGGAAGGGACCTTGGAGGTCTTCTAGTCCAACCCCTTGTAGGAGACTCTATACCACAGGTAGCTTGTCTTTGACTCTTTGGTGCTTTCTGGCCCCTTTTACTTACGTAAAAATTGCCTGAAGCCCTTACAACTTGCCTCCACAAGTTGCGGGTGCTCCAACACTGGACATTTTAAAGAAGAGATTGGACAGTCATTTGTCTGAAACAGTATAGGGTTTCCTGCCTATGCAGGGGGTTGGACTAGAAGACCTCCAAAGGTCCCTTCCAACTCTGTCATTCTATAGTCTAATATTCTAACTCAGCCAACCTTGAAGCTTTCCTTTCTAAACTGAAATTCTGATTTCCGATACAGCATTACATATGACAACACAATAAAACAGTGTTGAGCTGTGTTAAGATAAAGCTTTGCAGGGACTATATTTAAGAGGCATAAACAACCTAAAGAAAAGAAGAAGACGGAGACTTACATGCAAATAGCAACCATCACCACTTTTCCTGGTCCACTCAGAAACACTGCTGATGCTCGGGAACGTGGCTGAATGAAAGACACAAGCATGTAGCTTAAGACAAACTACACGCTTCCCTGTATGTATTTCACAAACAAAGCAACAGTGATACAAGTATGATTTCAGATATTGCCTACTAGCTGGATACTCATGCTTCGTTACGAAACTATGTGGTGGGTGTTAGGGAATGTAAGTCACCTAACAGTTATTTGGGTTGGAAATATATAAACTAGGATAGACATTTTAATACTATGTCTTTAAGAGCATGCTAAAACAGTAATTGGGTGTGGTTCCTCAAACGGTCATAAGATGGAGCCAGGAACCTGGGTTGTTTAGTCTCAGTGAGTTTCTGTTTCTTCTGTTGGAGAGACTTGCCGTTCCTCCTAATGACTGTTACTGATCGTTGATGTAAGTCTGTTACTGAGCTGTTTTTGATACTGGACTTTGATATTTGGATTATCCCTGAACTGAACACTGACTGCTTTACCTGTGAATGACTTGGACTGCTTATCTTGGACTGTGCTTAAACGTTTATGAGAAGTAAAAACCTACATTTACTGTATAGTGTATCTGTGTGCTGTTTGTGTGTTATTTTTCACTACTCTCACTACGTCTCCCTGTATGCGCTCATTCTCCTAAACGGGAATTACCTCAACAGTGGGGTTGTTTTTTGGGAGGGAAATAAGGGGGGGGGGAATTGTGCCTCTGCCTACCAGCATCCATCGGTATTCACCTGGCTAGGTCCTGTCAATGTGTGAGAGAAACTGCCAGCCAGGAAGATAAATGTTCTAGGAATTTTGAAACTAGGATAGTGGGAGGGAGGGGCCAACTTTTGCTAGGCAGGGAAGGAAAAAGCAATTATTTGGATTTAGATAACAGATTTCACACTCAGTAAAAGACAGTAAAAATTATTTAAAAAACACATATTGCTCATTACACCACTACTTACAAATAAGACATTGATAGGCTTTTACAACCAATGTTTAAAAAAATCACCTTAGTTTCTCCTTGGAAATTTCTGTATTCTCTCAACAACTTCTGACTTCTAAATAATTCTGTAAAAAAAAAGAAGATGGAAGAAATAATAATAATGACAGCAATAACAACTGCTCTTATGGTCAAGAAAACTGGAAATCAAAGTACCTCAAAAGATCTGAGAAGTGACTATTCCGTCAAAGCTAAAATGTCTTTAATAAAGAAGAGCCAAGAATTTGTGTAACAGAATTCTACAGCTCTTACAACGTTTACAGGAATCAAATCCACTGTGGCCACTCACTGTGCAATTTTAGAGTTATTATTTTAAGAGTAAACCTGACACCCAGATAGTTGTCCTGACTCCCTTTAATCTGGCCCAATACAGCTAAATTAAAATTAAAGCTTTTCTTCCTTGAGTTACATCTACTTATCGCCTTCTTTACTGCCCCTTTCCAACTTTTTGACAGAGGATAGCACAGCTTGTCCCCAAGGTGCTTTTGCAGGAGGCAACTGGACTTTCTTGTTTTTCTTTGAAAATGTTTCGCTTCTCATCCAAGAAGCTTCTTCAGCTCTGACAGGATAATGGGGAATGGAAGGATTTATACTCCTTACAGACAGCTGGTCATTTGCATCCTTTTAGAGCAGGGGTCTCCAACCTTGGCAACTTTTAAGCCTGGTGGACTTCAACTCCCAGAATTCCCCAGCCAGCTGGCTGGGGAATTCTGGGAATTGAAGTCCTCCAGGCTTAAAGTTGCCAAGGTTGGAGACCCCTGTTTTAGAGGGTCGTTGAAGCACTTGGAAATTTATCTGTGTCCTCAGAGTCACCGGAGTGGTGCTCCTGGTTCCTGTAGACTCAGGTGACCCTGAGGATACAGATAAACCTCCAAGCAGCCTCAATGGCTCTTTTAACCATCCCATAATCCCTTGCTGGGTAGAGTCTAGCTGAGTATTTACTGGCCGGATGCCTTTCCTGTCGCCAATGCGGAGTTTTATTCCGCAGATATATTCTCAATGTGCCCTGAGAGAGAAATATCTGCCTCTAGCTAGGATCGAACTCACAGTGTCCTGATTGTGAGGGGAGAGCTCCACCCCTAGGCCACCGCACCATTCATCAACCCAGCCTCCCTTGCTCTCCCAATTAAATATACTTCCAGAAGATCTTAGGAGCCACACCTAAAAGCACAATTCCATTAAATACACCACTGGCTGCCCCGCACAATCAAAACTATGAAGGGCTTTCCAGAAGCGTGTTTTACACTTACTTTCCATGTATTCTCTTTCAGCTTCTATGCGCCTTTTTCTCTCTCGGGCAAGAGCTTCGGGGCTTCCCCAGACTTCTATAGATCTGTTTGACAAAATGGGGGGGGAAAGCTATAGATCCGACTTGCCAACGCTTTGGACTATGGAAAAAGGGGGAATATGGGATCTGCTCTCTGGAAGGTGAAACACATGGGTGTGGAAGTAAGACCTTTACCTGAGCGAACAAAATAGGAGGTTAGCCAAGCTAAGCTAAGGATAGAAGGGGAGGAGCCTGCTAATTTTGAAAGAAGTTTTTACTCATTCAATCAGATTTCCTCCCCAATGCTGCTATCCAGATGGCTTGAATGATGGGTTGGGAGCTCCAATGGCAATTTATCTGGATGACAGCAGATATCACACAATGCAGCCCTTAATATTTCCCCCTTGGATGCCTTCATTAAGACAGCAAGAATCAGTGATAGATGCATGAGCTGTGCTTGTCTCTTAAGTGCAGCAGGGTGGAAAAAAGAGAAACCGAAAAGCATTGTTTATATCAGGGGTCTCCAACCTTGGCAACTTTAAACCTGGAGGACTTCAACTCCCAGAATTCCCCAGCTGGGGAATTCTGGGAGTTGAAGTCCTCCAGGTTTAAAGTTGCCAAGGTTGGAGACCCCTGGTTTACATGGTTTAGCCGAAATGCTTTGGCAATGCTTTTATTCCCTTTTATTTTTAAGATTCTTGTCTGATCTGATGATTGATTGGATGGTTGGGAAGGCCCAAATGAAGCATTGTCCATTCCCTCTAAGCCACAAGTGAAATAATAATAATAATAATAATAATAATAATAATAATAATAATAATAATAATAATAATGTCAATACCCTGGATTCTAAACTCTGGGTTTTATTGCCTGAAGAAACCCCAACTAAATGAGAGACAAAACTGAGTAAGTTAAAACAATTTACCAGTTAATGTGCAAATTGCGTGAACCCGACAGGAAAGCATTAGAAATTAAATCTCTACTTAAGATAACCTTTTCAAAGATGATCTTACTTAGCTTCCACTTCTGATCTCAAAAACACAGTGAAAGCTTCCGTATCATCATGAGGGCTTCGCCGTTTGATTTTTCTCAGCTGGTCGAGATCACTGTTGAAGGAGAAAGGAAAAATAATTCTTGAAAGAAGCAAAGCAAAGATTATAAAGATGATCCAAGTTCATCATCTGGAAGGGGCATCCATTTACAGGATCCCAATTGTGACAAGCAGGCTACTATTAAGTCACAAAAACGTTGGCCAAGCATTTTGCACATATGTTTTTTTGCTGACCGGCTGGGAAATTCTGGGAGTTGGAAATCCACAGATCTTAAAGTTGCCACCGCTGGACACCCCTGGTCCACATGGTTATGATCTTTGTAAGTATTGACACAACCTGGCACCTGAACTATAAAGAATATTTATCACAATACTGTGACTGGATTTATCTCATCATATATCCTGTAATGGTTTATGCTAGAAGATCTCTTCATTCTTTTGTTAAAGAACTTCCTCTTGGTTTTTAACCACTTTGCCTGGAATGAATAGATATGGTTGTATCACTTTTCTCTGCTCTTAAAAATGTAAAAGCTGAATGGAGGAAAAAAGGAAATAAAAAACAAAGAAATTCTGGGAATTGAACTCCACAGTTCTTAAAAGTTGCCAATGTTGGACACTCCTGTTCTAAATTACGATTACTTCTTATAGTAGCATGTTAAACAATTACGGGTTTTCAAGAAACCTCATTTAGATTTTCTGTGTATGAATTGTGCCTGAACAACCCTTTTTAAAGTGGTACAGGCCTTTAGCCTTGTCCACCTCAGTGTTATGCCCTTGTTGGAGTCTGATTCTGAGGGGGAGATTGTGCAGCTGACAGGGAGTGGGAATGTGGCTCTGGAAGAAACAGGGGAAGGGCACAGTCCAGCTGGGCATACAGAGGAAGACCCAGGGCCATCCCCTCTTCATCCAGGGCACACAGGGAGGAATGGCGAAGGGAACAACATGGCTTATGGGAGAGGAGAAGGCCCTGATCCTTTCATTAGTTGCAGCTAGAAGAACAGGATATGTGGGGCATTTTACCTAGCTTTTTGCTGGAAGCAAAGCGTGTTTTATCTTGGTCGAGGCTTACTGAGATTTTGGTGTCTTCCCAACTGTGGTTGCTGCATTATCTTGTGGAAGCCTGCAGTTTATCATCCTGGCCCGCCGTGTTAATGACTCCAGTGTGGTTTGTGTTGAGTTTTTTTATTTCTAATTATTTTTACTTTTGGTTCGGCCTGCATTTACTTTCTTCATAGACTGTTTTTTGGAAGAGTTTGGTATCAAGCCAAGGATAATTGGACATTGAGGTCCAAGTTAAAGGGAAATTTATTCTACTTTTGTGACTGTTATTTTTATGTCACGCCCTGGTCATCACACTCAGTCTGGCCACTTCCTACGCTGATAAAAACTGTTAATAGCAATCCTGAAATGAAAAGAGAGGTACCTCAGTACTCATCGTTAACTGCTCCTGGGAGGTGTGATGAGTATCAAAAATGATGAGTACCAAACTAATTTTTCTCATAATGAATAATATAATGAGCCACAACACAGCCGAAATCGCCACATTGTAGCTGGTGCAAACAATGAGTACAGGGACAAAATTTTCATGTGAAAATGCATCAAGTTTTGAAGCAGTTGAGTACCAAGGTACCACAGAATTTGATTTTTACTCTTGTTAATAGCATTTTGCACCATCCACTCGTACTTGTAAAGTTGCAGAGTAACTTTGAAGAACACAATGTTGTTCAAATTTAAATCTGAAAGATGAACCTACCTGGACTTAAGGCAAAATTCACTTATTGCTCTCACGCCAGTGATGAAGTTATTCTTTGTGTACTTTGGTCCATATTCTCTTTTTTTAAGCACAGCTTTCACTTGAAAAGAGAGGGAGGAAAAGTATTACACTCGGAGGGTTTCTGGACCTTGGAAAGATACAAGCCGGAAGTCGACATACAACAGTTCGTTTAGTGACCATTCAAAGTTACAATGGCACTGAAAAAAGTGACTTATGACCATTGTTCACACTTATGATCGTTGCAGCATCTCCATGGTCACATGATTTATATCTGGATGTTTGATAACTGCTTCATATTTGCGATGGTTGCAGCATCCCAAGGTCAAACTTTCTGGCAAGCAACGTCAACAGGGAAGCCAGATTCACTTAAGGACCGTGTTGCTAACTTAACAACCACTGGGATTCAATGAACAAACATGGCAAGAAAAGTCATAAAATGGGGCAAAACTCATGCAACAAATGTCTCATTTGGCAACATAAATTTTGGGCTCAATTGTCGTCATAAGTCAAGGACTCGCCTGTAACACGTTTGCCTGGATTGAACCCACCAAAATTTTATTCTAATTTGTCACAGAGATCACACATGACAAGACTGTAAAACCTGAAAAGTGAATCACAAACCAAAAGCAGATTCCCAGTCAGAGAGGTGCGAATGACAGATTATTATCAATCCAGAATGGACTTATTTAAGAATTAAATCGGATTCGGAGTCTGAATACCCTTGTCGATAAATACAGATGACTGTCTTTGGTAGCTTTATCAAAAAGGGATTCTAAAACCAGCTTAAACATATATGCATGCCATAGTTACCTTTTACTTGAATTGGTTGCTGTGGGAAAGGAATTTGATTGATAGCGTCTCGGGCTGGAAAAATAAAAGACATAGTTATATTGCTGTGTTTGTGTCATAAGAATAAAACAGAAAGATATTGGACAGCATTATTTGGTAAATGGAATGGACATTGGAAGAAAGCAATTTCAATTTTTCTACATAAATCTTCCAGTGATTTCTTTCCTTCCCCAGCCTCACTATTCCGCAATTCAAATTTTAACTGGTTCACTTCCCACCAAAAAGATCCTTTAAACTGTAAGGACACAACAAAAGAAACACCCATCTTATGGATAGATTGTGGTACTTTGTCTTAATATCAGAAAAAAAGGGAATGAGAGTTCTTTTAGCTCTGAAATAAAAACTTAGACAATATTATGATTTTATGAAGAGTAAAATGTATCACAGAGACATGATCAAACATCTTTAATTGCCACCTTCAATAATACTGTATTGAATTATGACCTCAGTAACGAAGCTGATATACTATTGCTGTATTCCCTGGAGTGGAACAGCTGCCATATATCCGCTACTGGTAAATTGAAATTAATTCCACTAAATTAAGGACATTAGGATTTCCCCTCTGAATGGAAGAGCTTGGCAAGAAAGTCTCTTTCTGTTAATAACAAGCATGCTTGACTCATGGCATGAATTAGTAAAAAACAGAAAACGCTCAACAACAACTTGATTTTAAGACAAGAATTTCTCCTTGAACTTGGAGAAAATAAGATGGACAAGGCAACAATATCAAATCATCTTTTCCATTAAATAAGCTAAACAGAATAGACCACATCAGTTTTTATTTGTCCCAATACATACTACAAACTTTATTTTTTTATTTATTTTGATTTGTCAATCACTTACAAGATAATAGTCGGTAATTGTTGAACGTGCTTGAAATTAATTTGTTCCCAATAGAAATAATATGTTTTATGAAGCTGAAAGTTGGCTAAAAGTTGCTTTCTGTTCTTATCTTTGCAGCACTAAAATCAGTCACATGTTTTCAACTGGGAAGCCAGACTAGAAGCCAAATTTAATTCCTTTCACACTTCCCAGTAGCATTTTTCCCTTGTAAAATGAACAGGTTTTTTTTTTTTTTGGAAAAAATTAACATGTAAACTCTGATCAGGAAAACTAGTCACGTATCAAGATGTCTTAATTGATTATTGGTCATTCAAGTAGTGTTATGCACCTCCGCTCTGCCTGTATCACAAAAGTTTAACAAAAGCATACTGCTCAAAAAAAAAAGAAAGAAACTAGTCTCACTTATTTAAATAAAGGATAGCCAATCTCAGGGAGTGAAGTCCAAAATATATTGTACAAGTAGTCCTCGACTTACAACAGTTCCTTTAGTGACCGTTCAGTTACAACGGCACTGAATAAAGTGACTTATGACCATTTTTCACACTGATCACCATGTCATCCCGATGATCAGGTGATCAAAATTCGGCCGCTTGGTAACTGATTCATAGTTATGACGGTTGCAGTATCCCTGGTCATGTGACTTTTGTGACTTTCTGACAAGGGGGGGAGCCAGATGCACTTAAACAGCTTACTGCCTGAACAACTGCAATAATTCATTGAGCAACTGTGGCAAGAAAGGTCTTAAAATGAGGCAAAATTCGCTCAGCAACAGACATTTCAGGCTCAGTTGTGGTCATAAGTTCCAGTATTTCAAAGTATTGAACTACCATAGGTAAATCAAAAAAGAGAACTTCTAGGGCAGGGGTCTGCAACCTTAAACACTCAAAGAGCCATTTGGGCCCATTTCCCACAAAAAAGAAAACCCGGAGGGCCAATAATTTTACAACCGATGTGATTGGGTGGACATGGCCAACTCGACGTCACTCACTCCCACCCAGTCACCACCTAATCTGGGATATGGAGCGAGTCTCCATCCCCCGCCATCACCCTTACCTTCTCAGGCCAGGTGAGGAATGATGGAGAGAGGAGAGACCAGTCAGTGGTGGGATCTGTTCTGACCCAGGCTTCGTCAAACGTAACACAAAACCTATTTTACTACAACACTGGGAATTACTATCATTCACAGCCAGAACTAATTATCAACAGTTCCCCAAGATAAGCACACGCCTGTCAGTGCTATGGAATGCTGCCAAAAACAGAAGTCTCCAATATAACACAAACCAACTGAAGTACTAGAAAAAAACCAACCAGAGCATCAAAGAGGACTCTGAATCTATTGAACTACTTTGCTTCCTACAAAGCTTTTGTCATTGAGGTCTGACTTTTATCCCTTATGGGAGGGGCAATCACCTCCCAGCTTACTCTCGAGTCTCCCCTTCTGTTTCAGCTGCTCTTGCTTTCTAGCAGCTCTGCACACACACATAGGGGGAACAGGCTCCCCTGGGTCCTCTGCCTCGCTGCTGCCAGACTCCAAAGGTAGCACCCCACTCCCAGATATCCTGGCCCCATTCCTGCATCAGACACAGGACCATCGTCCAAGTCCTCTCCAGACTCCCTTTCTTCTGGCTGGTCCACTTTCTTCCTCATTGTCTGACTCCGCTGCCGTCTGCACCAGCTTCTGGTGAACCAAAACAGGATCAGCCGACAGGGAGCCGCAGCAGAGGGCCCAAAGAGCCACATGTGGCTCCAGAGTCACAGGTTGCCGACCCCTGTTGTAGGGGAAGCAGGATCGCTCTGTAAGAAAGCATCCTGTAACAGCGGTGCCTTCTGCCATCATGGCCAGATGATTCAAAGTTGCAACAAGAGAAACTTCTGGGTTTAAACCTGGTGATTTTAATCACTTCTCTACAGCACTGCTATCAAAGAAATCTCTGGAGCGAATATGAGCAGCTATACTGACCCCTTAAATGCAGGTCGTGTGAACGGAATTAACCTACCAGACACTGTTTTCTGCGTGCTGCCTTCTGAGGCAGAAGAACTGGCATCTTGAGTCCTTGTGCTGTTCTTCTGATCGTTGGAGGAATATGCTCGGACTTGACTGGTGGGATGAGTCAGAGAACTACCTGGCAGAATGGCCAAGAGTCTTCCAGGTTTAATAGGTACTTGCCAGCCTGATGGAAACAGGAAAGCAGATGGTAGTTTTAGAAGGCAGAACACCTTTGGTCAATACTAAAAACCAGGTGAGAAGATGTCACGCTATTACGATTATTGAAATGTTAACTAGATGAGCCCAAAATACTAGATGTGATGACCCAAGGCATGGCACAAAGGCAACACAGTCAGATTATCAATAAGAGCCCCTTTATTATCTCCAACTTTGCCCCCAATGTCCAGGTTACCTTCAGCTGGAGAAAATTTCTCCCAGCCTTTAACTGTAGAAAATTCAGTCCAAAACAAGGTACACACAAACTGTAACTTAAAATCCAAACAAACCAAACTGAAGTAATTAGCTTGACAGGGCAGGAGAACGGATTTCAGACTTGAAAATATGGCAAAACTGACACAGTTGGGAAGAGGCCAGGAACACGGATAAGCCATGACTCTACAAGATAAATTCACATTTGCTCCCAACAGCTTGCTGCACGCAGCTTGCCTTTTTTATACCGCGTTCCCAGCTACAGCTAATGAAGGGAATCAGGGCCCTTTCCTCCCCCATAAGCCACACAACTCACGTTGCTCCCTTCTCCATTCCTCCCTGCATGCCCTAGGATGAAGAGGGGGTAGGCCTGGCTCTTCCTCTGAACTCCCTCCCCCTTGCACTACCTCTCTCCTGCTCTGCCCAGATGGACTTTGCTCTTCCCCAGTTTCTTCCACAGCCAAGGGAGCCACACTCCCACTCCCTGTCAGCTGCTCAGCTTCCCCCTCTGAATCAGATTCTGACAAGGGCATGGCACTAGATGAGCTCAAAATTTAAAAAGAAAAAGAATTTTTTTAAAAGTCAAGAAAAGAACTAATCAGGCATTGTCTAATATGCTCCAGTCTTCCCTACGGTGTAATTTGAGGATTTATATTGGGTTGCTTATGAAGCCTGGTACCTAATGGAAGCCGAAGGAAAGCATGTTAATTGTAACACTAATGCCAGAAAAAAAGCCTCTCACTCCAATGTTTTCACCCATGTCTCGCTTAGCAACATAAATCCTGTCGTAAGTCGATGACTCCCTTAATACACTCCCCCCCAAAAAAACCCACCCCTCCCTTCCTCGACGGCCAAGAGGAGCCCTTGTAGCTCTTTTCAGGCCGGCTCAGAGGTCAGAAAACACCACATCGGACCTCGGAGCGGCTCCGCCGGCTTCACTCACCGGGGCAAACCGGCGGGCACCGGCTCCCTCCCTCCCGCCGCCGCCGCAGCAGAAGCAGACGCAGCGGGTCCAAGCAGCGCCATCCCTTCCGCTGAGCGGCCAGAGCCGGCAGCATCCTCCTCCAGCGCTCGGGCTACCGGCGAAAGGAGAAGGAGGCCAGCGAGGAAATTGCCTCATGGGTTATTCTTCTTCGCTCGGCCAGCTCTCCACGGAACAACGGACGCCATTTTGGGAAGGCGGAGTCTGTCTCGGAAGCCGGATGTGGGGGTGGAAAGGAAAAAGAAACTCGTGCCCCTCTGTCTTCTTCTCTATTGAGGGGGTGCTAAACCCCGAGGGGAGCCAGAAAGCCGTGGTTTCCCCCCCCTTCCCGCCTTCGTCATTTCCTGTTCGTAGTGACGTTGTGAACGTAACCATTCCCTCTCTGGTTTCACCTTGAGGGAATGCTCCTCTCTTTTCTCTCTTCTTTCTCCCTCCTCCCCCCCCCCCCGCCTAAAATGGGACAGCTCATTTTTACCAACAGATAAATCAGAGTTGGAAGATACCTTGTAGGTCATCTAGCCCAACTCCCCCTCTCCCCTCTATTCCAAATGCTCTGGAAAAAAAATAAGTTAAATCTTGGTTAGTTTGGTCCCCAGAACGAAGTAGGGGCTGTAGACTGGATAGTGGAAAGCGGATGGGTGGGAGGAAATTCCAGGCAACAAATCAAGCTTTTTTGCCTGGAAAAAAAAAAACAGGACATCCATGGAGTTCAAAAGCTGTGGGGCTTCATCCGTGGAGGCTTTCAAGAAGAAGACTGGACTGTCCTGTCTTCTATGGTGTAGGGTCTCCTTGTTGGGTGGGGGGTTGGTCTAGATGACTCACAAGGTCCCTTCCAACTCTGGAATTCTACATTCTGCACCAGACATAACAGGAAGTTGTAGTTGTGACAGATCTTACAGAGGGCGAATTACATGTAATATTCCACAAGGGGGAAGCATTTCAGAAAGAAATTGCTGGTCATTTCTGGCTTTAGGGGGCAGTGCTCACCTCTGTTACAATGAACGTACATGGAACTTGCCCTCCAAGGATGGTAGCGAAAACAGCGTTCCAGATGAGAACTCAGGTATAATAAGTGTGCTAAAATGTTATTGTGGCATAAAAGTGTCTTGCTTTCTTGCATCTGAAAATTCAGGGCCTAATATGGTGAGCATTAACCTGCATGTATACTTTGCGGGACAGGTCTGGAGGCCACGGCAAGTGCTGGCAATCTAAACGGGCCTGGGGCAAATATGCCGGTCCACAGGTCTTAAAAGTGCCAAAGCTGGACACCCTCCTGTACATAGTGTACCCTGTAGCGAAATAGCCCTTAGCGTTTTAGACTTATATACCACTTTATAAAGGGACGCGGTGGCTTGGTGGCTAAGATGCTGAGCCTGTCAATCAAAGGATGGCGGTGCGGTGGTTCGAATCCCTAGTGCCGCATAATGGAGGGAGCTCCCATTCCTTGTCCCAGCTTCTGCCAACCTGGCAGTTCAAAAGCACATAAAAAAAAATGCAAGTAGAAAAATAGGGACCCCTTTGGTGGGAAGGGAACAGCGTTCCGTGTGCCTTTGGTGTTTAGTCCTGCCGGCCACCACATGACCACGGAGACGTCTTTGGACAGCACTGGTTCTTTGGCTTTGCAACAGAGATGAGCACCGCCCCCGAGAGCCAGAAACAACTAATACGTATTACCTTTTTACCTCTTTACAGCCCTAAGTGGTTTAGAGTCAGTATCCTCCTCTTTCCTCCTCATCTTCCTCCTTCTCCAAGATCCGTCATCGGTCATTGGTGATCCTATTTTTATCAACAGCCACACAAAAAAGTATTTTGCCCTCAACAATCCGGGTCCTCTTTTTACCGTCCTTGGAAGGATGGAAGGCTGAGTCAACCTTGAGCTGTTCAGGACAGGATCGAACTGCTGGCAGTCAGCAGAATTGGCCTGCAATACTGCATTCTAATCACTGCGTCACGACGGCTCACATAGCAACAGCACTACTTAGACTTACATACTGCTTCATAATCTTTACAGCCCCCTCTAAGTGGTTTACAGACTCAGCCACCTGCTCCTGACTATCTGGGTCCTTTTACCGACCTCCGCAAGACTGAAGGCTGAGTCAACCTTGAGCCGGTCAGGATCGAACTGCTGGCAGTGGGCAGTTTGCCTGCAATACTGTATTTTAACTACTGCGCCAGTTGAGCTTTGAAGGAGGATAAAAAGAATATTGATCTTGTGAACTTTGGTGTTGGAAAAGACTCCTGAGATATACCACAAATGGATCATCAAAGAAAGCAATTCAGAGTTCTCACCGTGATTCAAATTATTTGACTTATGCAAAATATTAGCTTTCTTGAAAAATCTGTTGGGATGGGAGAGGTAGAAGGAAAGGGCAACCAAAGTGACACAGTAATTAATATATCAATATGAATGTTGATGATGCTGTAACGTTGTTGAAAGTGTTAATGTTATAAATTGTTGAAATTTTTTTAATAAAAAGTATTTTTTTAAAAAGAAGAACCAGTAACAAAGTGGGTGGGCCCATTACAGCAATGATGATTCTCCACCTCCTGCCTTTTATCCCCAGACTTCGCTAGCAGTGGTGGTTCTTCCGTCCCAAGGACCGGCCCATAGATTTCCACTGCTCTCCTATCCTCTGCCTTCTGTGCATCCATATGTATCAGGCACTGGACCCAGCTGTTCCTCTTCTTCTTCATCAGCCACCTCCAGACCTGGAAATTGTTGGCAACTGTCATAAACAAGAGCTAATTGCCAAGCGTGAATTTTGATCCCTTGACCATGGGGATGGGGCAATGGTCGTACGTGTGAAAAATGTTACTTTTTTTCATTCCCGTTGTAACTTTTAACGGTCACAAAACAAACTGTTGTGCAAAATGAGGGCTACCTGTAATCTTGACGTGACTGCAGCTCCTCTGAATGCAAGGGCTGAAGACAGGATTGCAATTGCTCCTTCTTTCAGTATTTGGTGTGCATGATTCTATGTGTGTTTTGGATCCTTTCCTTGATTGAATTGCAGCTCTGGTCAAAAGGGCCCAGCAGAGATTATACTACCTGAGACTTCTCAGAAAACAACAACTGAATGAAAAATTGCTGTTGACCTTCTACCGCTGCACCATAGACAGCATTTTAACATACTACCTCTGTATGGTTTGCCAATTGCATAGTGGCAGATAGAACAGCACTCCAGAGGGTGAACATCATTGCCCAGAGGATCATGGGTTGCCCTCTCCCCTCTTTGGAAGAGCTTTATAGCTCCCGCTGCCTTAAGAAAGTTCAAAACATTCTCAAAGATCCATCTTACCCTGGGAACCCTTTTTTTGAACTATTACCATCTGGCAGATGGTACAGAATAATAAAAACAAGGATAAATAGGCTGAAAAACAGCTTCTATCCCAGGGCAGTAGCTCTTTTGAATTCTGCTGGATAGTGCAGTGTTGGTGTGGTGTCGGGGGTTTCCAGTTCAACGTGTGGAGGGTGAAGGATGTGTGTTTGTGTTTATTTTCATGGTCAGGATGTGCACTGAAGATGGTGTTTGATTTCATTGTACGAAGTGCAATGACAACAAAGTAAACTAAACTGAACTAAAATTGGATTTTCACACACACATACACACACACACTAAAAGCAGAGATGCGACAATCTAGGAGGGAACGATTTAATTTGTGGTGAAATAAATGCCCGATATACCAACTGTCTAGAATGAAAGAGGTTCACAATCAATTACAAAGGGAGGGAGGGAGGGGGAAGCGGGTATTTTTTTTGCCCAATCCCTGGGTATTTTCCAATTTTCAGGCCATCAAATTTATCATTTTTTGCTGATTGAAGCAGCCCTCCCAACCAATATGGGCCTCAGCATTCTTTTCGCAGGTATTGGCATGGATAATTTACCGCCGTGATCCAATTTGTAAATCAGTGGGGGCCACTAAATTGCGGCGTTAAGAAAAATGAGAGAGAGAGAAAGCGAACGAGGCTCCTATTTTCCCCCCTCCTTTGTGTCAGCAGGCTGCCACGATTAGGCTTATTAGATTTCTTTTGAAAGGGTTTCACATTTTTCTCAAATATGCGGGAGAACTCTTTCCCCTCAGAGGCCACCATTGGCATTTTGCACTCCGGTCCTCGAAGACAAGGAAAAATGAATTTTTCAATGTTTAAAACACCACCCCGTTAATTTATGCTTTCAGCTCGTGGCATTTTGAAATGCAGCAACAATCTGCTACCCCCCCCCCCCCAAAAAAAAATAATAAAAAAAAATAAAAATGACTCTATTACTAAGGGCAAGACCAACCGCTCTGCACCAAAACAACAAAAAAGAGGAATATATAATGTATGCCAACAAAAGTACTCTAACTTTCAAGGGAAAAAAAAAGGAACAAATGCCCCAGGCCTTGGGCTGCAGCCCAGCTTGAAAACCTGGGTAGAGCGGATGGATATTTGGATTATTTTGGGAAACAGTTTGAAGAAGCAGCCTTTTATTTCTCCTTCCCCTTGGTAGTTTTTCAAGGGCAAAACGAATGCTTTAAGTTTTTCCCCCCCACCCCAAGGCTTTTGCCCTTTACAGCTCAGTGATGCTGGCCCCACTGGTGCTAATGTATCCATCAACCATCACTCCTCAAAAGCCATTTTAAAAAGCATGGTACATGACTTTTTCCAGCTGGGCATCCCTATGTAATAAAAGGAGTGGGAATCCCAAGGTCTTTCAGAAGCAAATCTGCAAAATACTATATATAAAACTTAGTCCCTGCGTAGTTTTCTTCCCTCCCTAACAGCTAGTAGAAGGAGTGAGGGCTGAAGGTCTGAGTCCTTTAATCGTTTTAATGCTGTTTCGGAATTCCAGAATCACAAATTCAGCTTATACAGATGTAAATCAGATTGTTCTGACCCAGGCTTCCCCAACAATACAAAACCGACTCCTTTTATTTAATTTACAGTGAATTGCTCTCCAGGGAAGTCCCAGCCAACAGTCTTTCAAGAGATTTCACAAGTACAGACCTTTATCAGGCTGGGAGAGTTGCCACGCTGATATCTTCCAAACACCATGCTGTAGCAGCAATTACTTGGCAAGAAGTCAGGAACAGATCTTCACCCCAATGAATTGAACTAATTGATTCCTGCAAACACTACTGCCCTTGTGCTCCTCTTTATTCACTACGGGACCATTCACCGTCCACCTGAGCTTTTATTCCCAAGTCATTCCTTAACTGTTCCCTTCTCCCGGCAGCTCTGTGCATACGCACACTGGGTACAGGCTCCAGCTGTTCTTCTTCCCCACTGATCTCCAGCTCCGAAGGCATCTGATAACTGTAGGACAGCCCTGGCCCCATCTCTGCCTCCGATGCAGAGCCCTCGTCAGAGCCTTCCCCAGACTCCAGGACTGGCCCATAGTCCTCCCCAACCTCCTCACTGTCTGAATCTTCTGTCAGGCTACAACACAGATTGAAATGGGCTCAGACATTCCATGCTAGCCTATTGCTAAATTGTCTGCTTTGTTGCTAATGCCATTTTAATTTTTCCAAACAAGATAAGAGAGCATAAGAGGAACACTCAGTCTTCGTGGGCACTTTGAAGCAGCATCTCTACACATCAGTGAGGAAGACTCCAAGTAGAAGGACCGCAGCCTCACTTAGAAGTAGTTTACCAGAACAGGAAAATGAATAAGCAGGTGTACAAAACTGTCTAGGACAAGCTAATGAGTTTAATCAAAATGGCATTCATGCTGTACTCTTCCAAAAAACATATAAACATCTGTTTTAAAACAATTGCATCCAACGTAATTCTTTTAACGCCATCAGTGAGGGCAAAGTTAAGACATTGAATGATGAAAAATCCCACAAGAATCAGTGTATAAGTTAATACCCAAGCAAATAATTTCTCCATCTTAAAGTGCAAATCCTTAGACAGAGGCAAGGATTTGGGCTTTGGAAACAAGGCAACAGACAAACTAAGGAAGAAAGATAAAAACGTTTATGGGTAACACAGTGGAAGATATGTTAGGACGAGTCCCTCATTCAGACTTCTCTCCTGCTTTTTACCTCAGCAATAGCAACAGCAATAGCACTTAGACTTATATGCTGCTTCACAGTGTTTTACAGCCCTCTCTGAGCAGTTTACAGAGTCAGCCTCTTCCCCCCCCCCAAGAATCTGTGTCCTTATTTGACCGACCTCGGAAGGAAGGCTGAGTCAACCTTGAGCCGGTTGGGATCGAACTGCTAGCTGTGGGCAGAGTTAGTCTTGCAATACTGCATTCTAACCCCTGCGCCACCATGGACACTCACTGAATGGCCAAGATTAAAAACGAAATGATCCCTCAAAACGCCTAACATGATTGCCCTTATGTAGCAAATAAATTAAACCTTTGTTTCCCCATATTGAAATTGCAATACGGCAGCAATTTTTTTGAGAAGCGCTGGAGGGCTGTGGCAAAAGCTTTGGGGTTTATACAACATTTGTATTGGCTCTTCTGCTAAAGTCCTGCTTTCATCGCCCCACACTGAGGGTTGAAGCCATGCCTTCATTTGAGAACCAACCTCCTAAATTAAGTGACTCCCAAGAAAACAGCTAGCAGGCTGTCTCAAATCCTCAAATGAAATAAACCATCAGTTTCAGACAAGCTTTGGAACTAAAACATATATCTGGGACAGCCTTGTTGGCTGCAAAAGAAATGGGCTGGCAAGGCAGGTGTCGGGGTGTGCGAGGCCCTGGTTACACCTGTCCAAAGGTAAGTAGCAGGGCAGCTCGACCCCCCCCATCCTCACCCTATCTTAATTTTTACCATCCACTCTGGAGTGGGTGGGATCTTAATTAGGGTTTATTTTGGGGGTGGGGGGTAGGGCTTATATTGGGCACATGTGTAGAAATCAAGCTAGGACTTACTTTCAGGGTAAGTCGTATTTTTGGGGAAACAAGGTATAGATTGGACTTCAATTGTGCTTCAGTTATCTCCCAGAAAGGCTGGACTGCAGCAGCCTAGCCGAGCGATGCTTAGGGTACAAACACCAGGAGTTGGGGATAAACACAACATTCATCTTTATTATTCCAAAGTGTCACAGATTGGCATTTGAAGAATTCCAGTTTCAGAAGAGAGCCAAAGCCAGAGGACAATTCGGGTAGCAGAAAAAGAAATGGCGTACCGAGAAAAAACAAAAAGAGATTGCTGGAGAAAGGGCGAAGAATTTGCATTTCGAAAGCATTAAATAAATCAGAAGAACACCATTAAAATGTTCCACCCGATTGTTCATGTTCAGAACAGATGCCAACTGATTTGGGTTGAGCAGGATGATTTAACTGACTTGCATTTTATTCACCGAAGGAATACTGACTCAAATGTACTGCACAGGAAAATATTTCAAATGCAAAGCCCAAGGAATACGCAACCGTAGCTTGTTAAGACACAAACCCCCCAGACAGCGCAGCCTGACACTGTTTCTTGGTTTGAAGAAAACATTTTGCTTTCGGTATGGATGAGACCACGACACATTTAAAAAAAACCTATTGTACAACACAGAGCAATGCTCGCCTAAAAATGAAAATTTTTGCCTAAGGTGAGAGGTGCTCATCCTCCACAAAATACAGAGAAACAAGCTTGAGGAAAGAAAAAAAAACAGACTTTAAAAAAGAACAAAACAACAACAACCCATATAGATAAAGATACACGCCACAAAAAAACCCCCCAAATTCTTGGAAGGAATCGTTTCTATACAACCTTGACTGAGATCTTGAATTTATATAAATCACCAGCAGAAATACCAGCTGCTCAGAATGTTCGTTAGAGAGAGAGAGGAGAGAGAGAGAGAGACGCACGCAGGGTTTTCAGGCTGGGCTACGCAATCGTGGGGGCCAGTCTGCTTATAAAAGAAATGCTGCTGACGCACAGCCTTCGCAGGAACAGAGGGCACGAAGGCTTCATGATGAGATGTTCAACCACAATCCTCAGCTCCGTGAAGAGGGTCCTGAAAAGAGAAATATATATATATATATATTTTCAAGCTCGAAGCACGTTGGAGCCATTATCACTTTTCAACTGGCCAACCAACTGGGGGTGGGTAGGGAAGGGTGAGAAGGAATGCAGGTTCCAGACTTCAAGGAGGAGAGCAGTGGGAGCCGAGGACACTGTCAGGATTCCAGAAATCACCCTAATGAAATCATGATTCTCGAGCCAAACTTCAAAAAACTTCAAAGGATTCATTAGAGGTAACATACTGGCTCTGCCCTGTATGAAGCCAACTCTGACGTACGTCAACTGCAATTTGGCAGATCGAATCTCACCAGGCTCAAGGTTGACTCAGCCTTCCATCCTTCCGAGGTGGGTAAAATGAAGACCTAGATTGTTGGGGGCAAGAGGCTGACTCTCTAAACTGCTTAAAGGGCTGTAAAGCATTATGAAGTGGTATATAAGTCTAAGTGTTATTGCTATTTACAGTCACCTGTGACCCTGTTTCCCCTGTCCCCCCTGGGTGTGTTATAAATCAGATTCTCCAATTGAGCATGTTCACGGGCTGAGTTTCATCAATCACATTCTCCAATTCAATATATTCATGGGCAAAAGCTCTGGTATTTTAGTTACAATCTTTTAAAGATTAAGAGTTGGAATGTACTTCTGCTTTCAAACAGCTGCACTGCTCTTCCAATTTCCTTCTTCCCCCCACTTTTTTTTATGGCAACTATTAAAACAGGCATAGGAATGTTTTATGAGTTGATACACGGTCAGTTAACAACCGTGTCACTAATTTAGTGTCAAGATACCAGCAATCACCTGAATGAAACCATGATTCTCCAGCCAAACTTCAAAAAATTCATTAGAGGCGACATACTGGCACTGCCCTGCACAAAGCCAACTCTGGCGTACTTAATTGACAGTCCTGTGACCCTGTTTCTCCCCTTCCCCCTGGGTGTGTCATAAATCAGATTCTCCAATTGAGCACATTCATGGGCTGGGTGTCATCATTCACATTCTCCAATTAAATATATTCGTGGGCAAAAGCTCTGGTATTTTAGCTACAATCTTTTAAAGAGAAGAGTTGGAATGTACTTTCGCTTCCAAGCGGCTGCACTGCTCTTCCAGATTTCCTTCCTTCCCCCCACCCTTTTTTAATGGCAACTACTAAAACAGGCATAGGGATGTTTTATGAGGTTGGTTGGCCGTTCGTGAGTTATGGACCCCTAAGTTTGAAAACAACAGGGAAAAAGCATGGAAATTTGAGTCTCAATAGGAGGTTTTTCTATTCTCAGAATAATACAATGACACTCCATTGAACAATCTGACCTGCAATAATAGGAGGGAAGGGGTAAAAATGTGGGTTTGCGCAGGAATTAACTAGGGCTGGTTTTGCCTTCCATAGTGCCAAAATGATGTACTCAACCAAGTTTTGTACGGAGACCCTGGCAGAACTCTAATGTGCTTGCTTTAGTTGGGATCACTGGCAAACATATTTTCCAAGTTCACGTCAAACAGCAGTGCTTCTCTCTCTCTCTCTCTCTCTCCCTCTCTCTCTCTCAAATTTCATCTTTGAAACTCAGGAGGACACAGCTGCAACCCTGATTGCTGCTAAAGGTAGATCTCGACTTACTTAGTGACCGTTCCAGGTTACAACATCGCTGAAAAAGCGACTTAGGAACCGTTTTTCGCACTTAGGACCGTTGCAGCATCCCCCAGGGGGGTCACATGAACAAAATTCGAATGCTTGGCAAGTGATTCGTCTTTATGATGGTTGCAGGGTCCCTGGGATCATGTGGTCCCCTTTTGTGCAGTCAGCGGGGAAGCCAGATTCACTTAACAAGCATGTTGGTGAATAGAATAATGGAATGGAATGGAAAAGAACAGAACAGAAGAATGGAATGGAATAAAGGAGTGGAGTGGAGCGGAGCAGAAGAGGAGAAGAGACGAGAGGAGAGGAGAAGAGAAGAATGTGGAATAAAATAGAAAATAGAATAGAATAGAACAGAATGAAATAGAAGAATGGAATGGAATGCAATAGAAGAGGAAAAAAATGTGGAATGTGGAATAGAATAGAAATTAGAATAGAATAGAATAGAAGAATGGAATGGAATGGAATAGAGGAATAGAATGAAATAGAATAATAGCAGAATGAATTAGGAATGGAATGGAATGGAATAACTTTATTATCACTTTGAATGTATACTAATTGGCATATGTTAAAATGAAATTTTGTTGCATACAGCCACAGTGAGTCATTTAACAAGTGTGGCAAGAAAAGTCATAAAATGAAGCAACATTCATTTAACAACTGTCTTTCTTAGCAACACACATTTTGGGCTCAACTGTGGTGGTAAGTCGAGGGCTACCTGTAATTCACGCTAAATGTCACTGATATTTAATGAGGGTGTCGGGCTATGTTGTCGATCATGTGCAGGAAAGGATTTTCAAGAGTAGCCCATCCTCCATTCTAATAGGAAATCAGGATCATAAATGCAAAAGCCAGAATAAGGCAGATGAGGTATAAAGGGATGTCACAATGTTCAAAACAATTTAAAAAAGGCTTAAGCAAACTCAACAGCCATGGCACATTCAGGGACAAAGATGTAAAGGAAAGAAAAGGAGAATGAAGGAGTTGAAGATGGCACAAGGCAAGGTGGATGAACAAAACACTAAATTCAAGTATCATCATGATCATCAATCTTTGTTACTGTCATTAACCAGCACAAAGCAAATCATAAAGCAAATATAACTTTTTAGATCTAAAAGTTAGGGCTAGATCCATGGTAGTTTTAATGAGAAAGACTATTAGAAAATGTCAAGATGAATGAGCCAAAATAATACAAGACTAACGTTAAAAATGAAGCTAAGAAAAATAGGTAAGTGCCAGTAAACAAAGCAGTAAAACCAACCAAAACAGGTTAAGGATTGCTGACTTTTAATTGAAGAAAATCCTCTAGCGTTGGTATTTTCAACCTATTTTTGCCCAGGGCCCCTTCTTAAACCTCATTTCCTTCTGTGATACTTACCCCCATTTTTGTAAGGTTAGAGAAAAAGGGACTTGGCTGTTTATTGCTCCAAACTGTATCATTAATGTAACTGTTTTATGTTATAAACTCAAAGTATTTTTGGTAGCTAATGAAAGCGATTAATGTAATAGCAAACAAAATTCTGAAAAAAGTGCAAAATCTAACAAGCAGCAACATGAAATCTCCTAGAAAAAAAGGCAAAATCCCCTCCTGAGGAAGACACACAGAGCACACTCGAGCCAACGGTTGCTCTAAGAAATTCAGCCAGAATGTACAAAAAATACACCACAAATTTCATCAACCCGACAGGAATACATATTTCTCTTAGGTCGACCCCAAGTTCTAAAATATGCGAGGAGCAACCTGTACAAAGTTTGTGATTTTCAGAGATACAAAAGGCATCCCCTTTCAATGCTTTTGTTCAGTAACATAATTGTTTGATCTGGAAGTTCACAAGTTAACTACTTGTTAACTACAAGTTAACTACCGTTAACTAGTTAACAGTTCACAAGTTAACTATTTCTCCCAAAATAAGACCCTGTGCTCCTGGCCTCTTTTTCGCTGTCAGAGACCTTCAGGAACTTCTTCTGCGGCCAGCAAGGCTTTCCTGAAGGCCTCTGCAAGTCAATAAGAGAGCTCAGGATTGATCCGGAGCTTTGTTATCAGCTACAGAGGCCTTCACCTTGCCAGCTGCAAAAGAAATGAGCCAGCAAGGCAGGTGTCGGGGTGTGCGAGGCCTGGCTATACCTGTCCAAAGTAAGCAGTAGGGCAGCTCCACCACCATCCCATCGCCACTCTAGCTTAATTTTTACCCATGCACTCTGGAGTGGGTGGGATCTTAATTAGGGCTTATTTTGGGGGTAGGGCTTATATTGGGTACATGTATTTAAAAAAATCAAGCTAGATCTTATTTTCAGAGTAGGTCATATTTTTGGAGAAACAGGGTAGAAAGTGATCAGAGATTAAACTTTGGAACGTTGAATTTTAAAGCATAAATCCTGTCACTTAGACCTGGATTTTCTTCCCACAATTTGTAATACTCCAGGCAGAGGAGGTGGAAGCATTTTGTAAAAATATTTTTTAAAAATGGAATTATAGCCATGAGATACCAAGAGAAACCCCAAACAGCTCTCTGCTTAAGGCAGCCCCACAATAATTGTGCGTGTGAGTAATCTTCACTGGCTTCTCACCTGCAGTAAGGATTTCTGTGAGAAGAGTAACGGAGCGTAAGAAATCTGTAGTAAATAAAAGGCTGCAGCAAGCTTCCTTGTCCGCTGAAAAGGACAAAAAAGAGAAGGACAGTGGGTTAAAGAACAACAGCAGTTGATTTCTTAATCAAGAGAGGATTTATATTATTATACAGGGGGGGTCCCTGACTTGCAACTGTTCATTTAGTGGCCGAAGTCCCAATGGTGCTGAAAAAAAGCAACATGACCCTTTTTCACTTATGATCCCCATGGTCACATGACCAAAATTTGGACACTGAGAAACTGGCGTGTACTTATGATGGTTGCAGTGTCCTAGAGCCAAGTGATTTCCCCCTTTTCCGCCCTCCTGATAAGCGAAAGTCCCCGGGAAAGCAGGATGCACTTAACAATCGTATCATGAACTATGCGGCTGCAGGGATCCGCTTAACAACAGTGGCAGGAAAGATCGCATCTGTACTCCACATTCTGAACTAATCTTACGTGTCAATATTCTGTGGCGGATACATACCCAAATAGATCCATAGCTCAGGACGTAACATGCTTTGATTGCCAAAAATAGTGGCCAATATAAAAAAACAACAACCAAGAAAGCATGAAAAGATGACAAATGATAAAAGAGGAGGAGAAACACTGCCTGTCCAGTGTCACTCAGGAACAGACCTCGCTGTGTTCAAGGCAGCTTTTATTTCCTAGGCAGGCTTGTCTGAAAGCAATTCCCTTATTTAAAAAATAAGCCTCAATGAGTTTAATTGGGATCACTTCCAAGAAACTGTGTCTAGGACAGGCCCCCTCTGGCAATATAGTGCCATGTGTTAGCCTGACTAAATGCATTATCCACCACCAGCCCACAGAATGACCTTAATTGTGACAAACGAATATGTTGAAGCCAAAAAAAAAAAAAAAAAATGAAGGCTGCACCTCTCTTCAAAGTTTTGTATCTTTTTATCATTGGAATCCTGTTTAAGATACCAAAATAATAATAATAATAAAAAAATATGTTTCATTCTACCCTGCCCAATATTTAAGAGCAATTTAACTGACTCTCTAGTATAGAATTCTTGATTGGCCACGTGTGCTTGGACGCACAAGGAATTTGTCTTTGGTGCATATGCTTTCAGTGTACATAAAGAAAAAAATAAAGTACATTCACCAAGAATCAGACATTCTGCAGTTCAGCTCTAGAGCTCTTTTAAGTTCTCATGGAAATCATAAAACCTTGAATAAATCACTAGTCCGAGCCTTCATCTTCACCCCGTAAATCAGGTTTCTTTGAGACAGGAAATACTGCATTCCAAACTGTGGGTGCAGTTGAGATAGCTTGAAAAATAAATTTATATATATGAAGGACTACAAAGGACACATACCTGAAAAGCATAAACACGGTAGCTGGCATCAAGAAGATTTCGTTGCAGGCAATAAATTTTAAGATGTTTTGCTGATTAGCGTTCAACTTGTCCAACAGATTTCTTAGAAAAGGCAGGCTATTTGAGCCCCGGGCCTTTAAAAAGAAGGGAGAAAAACAAATGAACAAATGTCCCTGGAAATCACTTGCTCCAGCTTATGCCAATTTACCAATGGAAAATAAAAACTCTGTAGATAGTTTTAACTCTTAATATTTAGTAGTTCTATACCTGTGTTTCGCTATGAAACTATGTGGTTGGGCTTAGTTTTTGGGGAGGAAAATAAGGGGGAAAAAATCCTGCCTCTGCCTACCAGCATCCATCGGTATTCATCTGGCTAGCATCTTGTCAGTGTGTGGGAGTTGAGGGCTGTTTGGAAACTGAAACAGTATTTACTGTGTGAGCAAGGAGACAGCAAGGACCCTGGGCGTGGCTTAGCTCAACTGTTCTGTGCTAAAGATGCTTAGTGCTGTGAAACTGAAACTTTTCTGCATTTGGAAGAGATTTTTTTCAGGTGGGAAGGGGGAGTAGAACTCCTTAGCATCAGAGTGTGGTAATAATAAGACACAAAATACTTATGCTCTGATGATCGTTTTGAAAAATCCTTTCTTAGTGAGCACCTAGAAGCCAAGAGGAACATACGTGCCAAATTTCAAGTTTGTAGGCTTTATGGTTCTGGAGATTTTGTGATGATGCGCGACTGGCATTTCGCTTTTATGTATATGGAAGAGGAAGAGGAGGAGGAAGAGAAGAGGAAGAAGAAGAGGAAGAACCATGAAGGCACTCATTAATCCTCTAAGATCTAAACCAGCTTTACAAACATGCTGATACTTGTAAATCTAAAGAGTTAACTCTGAATACCACAAAAAAAAAAGTCTCTTCATAGCCCCAAGAGGACAAAAATATCAGTAATAGTATCTCACAACTGCTTTGTCAATGCCATGAGAGCGTATAGTCCTCGATTTACGACAATAGAGCCCAACATATGCATTGCTAAGTGAAACATTTCTTAAGTGAACTTTGCCCCCTTTTACGACCTCCCTTGCCAGGGTTGTTCAGCGAATCACTGCCATTGTTGCATTGATAACACGACTGTTAAGCAAATCTGAATTTTTCCACTGACTTGGCTTGTCAGAAGGTCGCCAAAGGGGATCAACTTGGGATGCTGCAACCATTGTAAGTATGAGTCAGTTGCCAAGCCTCAGAATGTTGATCACGTGATCGGGGTGCTACAACGGGTTATTAAATGTGGAAAAGGGCCATGTGTCATTTTCCCAGTGCCGCTGCGTCATTAAGTGAACCGTTGTAAGTCAAGGACTTCCTGTATGTGGCCCTACAGCTGCCTGCTGACAGGTAGGCTCGTCATTTCAGAGTTCCATGGCCATCAGCAGAGGGAAGGGATATATTATGTTTCTAATAATTCTCGCATCTTGTTTTTTTTTTTTAATAAAAGTTTTTTTTTTATTTTGACACATCTCTTCAGTGACCAGCGTGATTCCAGGCTACAACATTTATACATCGTCATAATTGCATTTCCAACTTTCTTATCTAATTTCCTAGCCAATCATTATCTATTCCGCTGATCTTCAAATAAGTGCTCACTTCATATTTCAATTCATTAATTCAATATCAAAAACATTCCATCCTCACATATATTTTCAATTCCTTATCCCCTATTATTTCCATTTTCATCTTACCACCTATTTTATTTTACATTATTCATTATCTTCATTAACTTTCTCAAAGCCGATATATAATAAACAGTCAAAAAAGAATAATAATAAAATAATAATATATTCAGGATCCATATGGTATATCCCCCAGTCTACAATAAATGCAGAGATATGCTCTCTTCCCCTGGCAAATAGATGGGGAAGAAATGGAGGGAGTGACAGATTTTATTTTCATGAGCTCCAAGATCACCGCAGATGGGGACTACGGCCAAGAAATTAAAAGACTGCGGAGGAAAGCTATGGCAAATCTAGACAGCCTACTCAAAAGCAGAGATATCCCCCTGCTAACAGATGAGGAGGTAATTAAGAAAAAATAGAGTGTGCAGAAATGAACAGATTAACACTAGAAATTAAGAAGAAAGGGCCAACTGTGTATTATATGATGTGGAATGTATTTTATCAATTGCTAAAAAATAAAAAAGAAATTTACAAATGAAGAATAAAGGAGAACAGAAAACAGATTAGAAAAAAGAGATACAAATAAGACGACAACTGTTTATATATGTACGATGAGAACAATAAGATGTAATGTTAGTAAGGTATTATCACCAGAAGAGTTTTATGTTTAGCTGTTTGATGTATCTTTAATTCCAAATTTAGAGAAATAATGTCAATGTGAATGTGAATGGTGACGGAGGTGGCACAGAGGTGTTTGTGCCCAGAAGACACACTGCTTGAGAAAAAATAAAATGTAATTTTGAAACGAAAAAATAAAAAACTTTTTTAAAAAAAGGGTGCTTAAAGCTATGGCTTTCCCAATTGCAATGTTTGGCTGGGAAAGTTGGACCATAAGGAAGGCTGAGTGCCAAAGAATGGAGGCCTTTGAACTCTGGGGCTGGAGGAGGAGACTCCTGCGAGTCCCTTGGACTGCAAGGCCATCCAACCGGTCAGTCCTAGAGATCAACCCTGGCTGCTCTTTAGAAGGCCAGATCCTGAAGATGAAATTCAAAGACTTTGGCCACCTCATGAGAAGGAAGGAAGGACTCCCTGGAAAAGAGCCAAATGCTGGGAAGAGGAAGAAGAAGGGGACGGCAGAGAAGGAGGAGGCTGAATCAGTCAGCGTAAGCTTAAATGGACTCCAGAAGATGGTAGAGGACAGGAAGGTTTAGAGAAATGTGGTCCATGCGGTCGCAATGGGTCAGATACGACTTCTCAACTAACAAAATGAAGACCTCACACCTCTCTTCCATGGTCTCCTTAATTGTCCAAAAAGAAAACCCAATACAATAGGATTTCTCAACTTTGGGAATGTTTTAGAAGTCCACACAATTTAAACATTCCCAAGGTAGAGAAAAATTACTGTATAACCAGCCCAGATCTCAAAGCAGAAAAATAGATGTCAACATCATACTTACATCAAGAACTTTCTTTGTGTAGGTCACAGCATGAAGCAACGAAAACAAGAGGACAGGGAAAATGCTCACTGAAGTGAAAGTTAAGGGCACCACATTATAATTACAGTGGACAAGTTTTAAAAATCCTGGAACTGAGCCAAGGTAACACCCTGTTTCCCTGAAAATATGACCTACCCTGAAAGTAAGTCCTAGCTTGATTTTTTTACACAGGTACCCAATATAAACCCTACTCCCCAAAATAAGTCTTAATTAAGATCCCACCCACACCAGGATGGACGGGTAAAAATTAAGCTAAGGTGGGGATGGGGGGTGCTGGAGCTGCCCTGCTACCTAGCTTTGGACAGGTGCAACCAGGCCTCGCACACCCCGACACCTGCCTTGCCAGCCCATTTTTTCTGCAGCCAGCAAGACTGGCAAGGCTTCCATGAAGGCCTCTGGAGCTGATAACAAAACTCTGGATCGATCCAGAGCTCTCTTATCGGCCTCAGAGGCCTTCAGGAAACCCTTGCCGGCCACAGAAGTTCCTGAAGGCCTCCGAGAGCGAAAAGGAGGCCGGGGGCAATGCGCACAACTGAGGTTAGTCAGTGGAGGACATTCCCCGAAAATAAGACCTGGTGCCCTTTTTTTTTTATAAGACAGGGTCTTATTTTCAGGGAAACATGCTAAGAAAAAGAATATTGTTTACGTCGTTGCCAGGATTCACGTTAGCCTTGAGGAAGATTTTACTTTATTATAACCAATACCACTTTAAAACCCTGCCCCTCACTCCTAGTACAAATGTGAACAAAACAGGTTTGTGAAAAGGGATGGCTAATTGGACAGCTAATTGAACATAATTAAGAACTCCACACATATTTATCTTTTCAAGCCACCCGGTCACTGCAAGTGATGTGGGCAGCCATTTGAATTAATCAACCAATTTTTAAACATCACAACACTTCTTCAGAGGGCTCATGGTACAGGTAGTCCTCGACTTACGATCACATTCTGTGGTCGTAAGTCGAGGACTACCTGTACCATGAGCCCAACGTTTTTATTTATAAAAATGATTTATATTGATACAAGCCCAATGTTTTTATTTGCCAAGCGAGATTTTTGTTAAGTGAGTTTTGTCCCATTTTATGACCTTTTCTGCCAGAGTTGTTAAATGAATCACTGCAGCTGTTAAGATAGTAACCTGGTTGTTAAGTGAATCAGCCTTCCCCATTGATGTTGCTTGACAGGTCGGAAAAGGGGGTCTCGTGACCCCCCCAGGATGCTGCAACCATCATGAGTTAGTTGCCAAGTGTCCAAATTTTGATCATGTGACCTTGGGTATGCTACAATGGTCATAAGTGTGAAAAATGGTCCTAAGTCACTTTTTTCAGCGCCGTTGTGACTTTGAAGTCACTAAAGGAACGGTTGTAAGTTGGGGACCCCCCTGTATATTATAAATCCTGTCTTGATTAAGAAATAAACTGCTGTTGTTTTTTAACCTACCGTCCTTATTTATTTTCAGCGGACAAGGAAGCTTATCGCAGCCTTTTATTTACTATGGATTTCTTACACTGCTTGCAGAAATCCTTACTGCGGGTAAGAAGCCAGTGTACTCACGGGTAAAATTAGTCATTTCTCCCTTTTAAAAAAATTTTTTCCCCAACATTCTTTTAAAATCCCCACAGCTCCCTTGGTTCAAGATAGGGCCATTAATCTGGCTTGCCTGTCAGCTCAGTCCAGCCCTGCAGCAAATGGGCAGATCTAATTTTTGACTCCCCAGATATAACGTTTCCCCGCAATTACGACCTACCCTGAAAGTAAGACCTAGCTTGATTTCTACACATGTGCCCAATATAAACCCTACCTCCAAAATAAGCCCTAATTAAGTACAACTAAATACTCTTAAAAAGAAAAGGATACTTGTGACGGGATAGGAATTAACGAAGATGAGGGAATACAGAAGGTAGTGGCAACTGTCCTCCAACAAGGCTTGAGATAAGAATGCCCGGCTTAGCTGGAAATGTGGCAGCCGTTGGTGGAGACGCAGGGCGCTGGTGAGCGCGTTCGCCAGCAAAGCCCTCTGGTAAAAGCTCGCTGCTTCATGCAACCTGGGAATTATCCAAGGAGAAGTTAGCACACAAACAAGCCACTGCTCGAAGTCATCCTCCCACAAGCATTGAATTGCATCACCAACATCACGGTGTTGAAATCTGCCCTGCTCAACTGGCAAGCCGAGGCATTCTTCCTTCCATTAAAGACAAATCTGTGAAGCTTCGTGGTGATATTGCATCCCAGAAAAAAATAATAATAAAGGTTAGGTAGGTTAGCAATATTTTACAAGTTTTAAATGACAAGTGTTGAAATCTGAAGTTTTGCCTCGGCTGACTCACACCAAATTGGTTATGTGTCCATTATTGTCCAGGCCAAATTAAACGGTTTAAAATCAGAAGCAGCAATGTTTTAAAAAACACTGACTACAAGCAAAGCGTATTCTACTGACCAACTGGTGAATTAAATCCAGTATGTGATCTTTACCAGTGAAATCAATGAAATGTCAAACTGCTAATCCCTGATTGAACTACATCCCTTATGCACACAATACATTTGCCTCAATTTGTGACAACATAAAACATCATCAAAATTATTGATACTTTCTGTTGTGCCCCTAAAACTGATACTATGCTACCCTAAATTAATACGGTGCTGTGGTTCTAAAATTTATACTATACAACCTAAATTTATACGGTGCTGTCTTCTTAAAATTTATACTATGCTACCCTAAATTTATACGGTGCTATGGCTCTAAAATTTATACTATGCTACCCTAAATTTTTACATATGCTACACTAACCTTAATTTATATGGTACTGGGGCAGTAAAATTTATAGTGTGCAACCTAAATTTATATGGCGCTGTGGCCCTAAAATTGATACAATGTTACCCTAAATTTATACAGTGCTGTGGCCCTAAAATTGATACTATGCAACCTAAATTTATATGGTGCTATGTCCCTAAAATTGATACTATGCTACCTAAAGAGAAGCAGCATCATAATTTTTAAAGAAAATATTATACCTACCCTAGAAGAGGAAGAACAAATAAAGCCGAACAATAAATTGTGAATATCCGAGAAAGCCACATTGCCGTGTCCAACTTGTTAGTCATCAGAAATTGCTGGAACGAAAGAAAAAATTTCATGCAGGAAAATTGCCATGCCTAACACCAAATCTACAAATATTCAGCCGTTGCATATAGACAGCAGACAATTCCATTTTTTTTACAGGTCGTCCTCGACCTACAACTGTTCATTTAAGAGACCATTTGAAGCTATAACGTCACTGAAAAAAGGGGACTTAGGGCCATTTTTCACACTTACGACCGTGTTGACATCTTCATAGTCTCATGATTTACATTCAGATACTTGACAACTGACTCGCACTTATGATGGTCACAGTGTCCTCGGGGGTGGTGTCACGCGATCCCCTGTGGTGACCTTCTGACAAGCAAAGTCAACTGGGAAGCCCAATTCACTTAACGACCATGGTTACTGACAATCATGGGAGTGATTCACTTAACAACAGTGGCAAGGAAGGTCGCAACAGGGTTCAAAACTCACTTAACCATGGTCTCACACACTTAGCAACCGAAATTTGGGGCTCAGTGGTAGTCGTAAGTCGAGGATTATCTGTATTAGAGGAGAGAGAAAGGAGCAGTGCTATTCCCTTACTACTGTCCACGAGTGGCTTTATTCATCCTTGGATGGGAGACCACGGGGAAATATTAATCCAGGGATGGGAGACCACAAGGGAATATTGTTCATCCGGGGATGGGAGACCACGAGGAAATCCGCTCCCACTCGGGGCCGAGGGCCTACTCTCCCCCACCCCGGAACACCTGCGAGATCAAGGGAGGAGGGGAGGGGACGGACAACTGATCACCCCTCCAGCAACCCCCGCGCGCCGTGGACAATGGGACTTGTAGTCCGAAACGGCCCGGCGCGGTGGGGGGGGAGGCTCGCGCGTTCGCTCACCACCGTTCCTCCGCCCGCACCGCCTTGCATGGGCCCGTTCTGCGCCGTGTCCGCCATGGCCTGACGACGCCCGGCTTCGTTGGCTCGACGAAGGGGAGCGGGGAGAAGCTCGAAGGCCGACCGCGAGGGAAGCCGCCGCGACGCTTAGGGGAAGAGAAGGAGACAGCTTCTGCGCATGCGCCTGACCCGGCCCCAACCCCGCCGAGGGAGGAGAGGGGGGGCGCAATTTTGCCTCGTAGTGCGCATGCGTCCGCCCGCCGTTTCCGGTTCACCATGCCGGGGGATGTAGTTTTCCCAGGCGCGCAGGGGGTGGCGTCCTGACGGTGGGCGGGGCTGCGCGGTAGGCGAGGCTTTCCCCGCTGAAACCTGGCTGGTGGGATTCCCATGTGGTTTTTGCACGTTTCTTTTCGCGTGTCTTTTTTTCCTCCCCCCCAGCCTGATCCTTGGCTAGGACAAGGCAGAGAGTGGAATGGGCGGCATATAAAATTAATGAAAGGGATGGGATTGATTCCTTAATTCCTTAATTATTATTAATCGTAATTCATTATGGTCATAATAACTATTAATCTTAATTCATTATGGTCATAATAATTAATCATCAATTATGATCATAATTATTAATCATAATCAGTTATGGTCATCATAATTATTAATCATAATTATTATAATTGATTCATTCGTTAAAACTGAACTCCGAAAAATGACTTTATCTTGTTCAATGACACAATGAATCACACACACACACATACACACATAAACTGGGCGACTCCTCACAAACCCTGCCTTAGTAGCAGGGGTGGGATTCAAATTTTTTAACAACTGGTTCTGTGGATGTGGCTTAGTTGGTGGGTGTGGCTTGGTGGTCATGTGACTGGGTGGACATAGCTTGGTAGTCATGTTATTGGCTGGGCGTGGCCAACTCAATATCACTCACATTGAGGCACGCATCTCCTCACCTGGCCTCTCATGACTGTGGGGATGCTACAACAGTCATAAGTGTGGAAAATGGTCATAAGTCACTTTTTTCAGTGCCATTGTAACTTTGAATGATCACTCCACACAAGCAAAGTAGCAGCAAAGGAGGGAAAAATAACTCCAGAGAAGTTCCTGAGACAGGAAGTCTAATCCTGCCAAGAATGTAATAAGGGTTAACGGAGAGGCAGTTTCTATAAGTAACACCAGAATGTTTCTTTCCTGCCTTCCTTACAGGATTAGGCCAGTAATTTCTTCTAACAACTGATTCTCCGAAGTGCTAAGAATGTTAACAACCGGTTCTAGTGAATAGGTGCAAACTGGTAAAATCCCACCCCTGCTTAGTGGTTAATTCAGGATTAAACAAACCACAGGCAGTCCTCGACTTACGACAACCACTGTGGAGCCCAGAATGTAAGCCTCGCTAAGCAAGACATTGGTTCAGTGTGTTTCGCACCCGTTTTTATGACTGTTCTTGCCGTCGTTGTTAAGTGAGGCGCTGCCATAGTGGAATTAGTAACAAGGTCGTTAAGCGAACTGGGCTTCCCCGGGGACTTTGCTGGTCAGTAGGTTACAAGAAAGAATCGTGTGTCATGCCCCCATCGGAGTCTGAATCCGAGGAGGAAGACAAACGGCTAACAGGGAGTGGGAGTGTGGCTCTGTTGGCTGTGGAGGAAACTGGGGAAGGGCAAAATCCAGCTGGGCAGAGCAGGGGAGAGGTAGAGCAAGAGAAAGGGAGTTCAGAGGAAGACCCGGGCCCACCCCTTCTTCATCCTATGGCATGCAGGGAAGAACGGAGAAGAGAGCAATGTGGGTTGGGTGGCTTCCGGGGGAGGAAAGGGCCCTGATTCCCTTCATTAGCTGTAGCTGGGAACACAATGTTTCAAAAGGGAAGCTGCTCACAGCAAAGTTGTTGGGAGGAAATCGTGAACTATCTGGTATCGTGGAAGCTTATCTGGGTTCCTGGCGTCTTCTCACCTGTGTGTGTTTTGTTGGGCTTTCAAGTCTGCAATTCCTTCTCCTGCTCTGTCCAGTTAATTACCGCAGTGTAGTTTGTGTGGATTTTTAGTTACAGTTTGTATGTACCTTGTTTTGGACTGAATTTCCTCCACTTAAAGGCTGTTCCTGAGAGAGTTTTTCTCTAGCCGAAGGTAACCTGGACATTGGGGGCAAAGTTGGAGCTAATAAAGGGACTCTTATTGATTATCTGACTGTGTTGCCTTTGTGCCATGCTCCGGGCCATCACATTGCGTGACACGCACACATCCCCGGGGATACTACGACTGTCGTAATTATGAGTCAATTTTCAAGCATCTGAACGTAAATCCCGTGACCCTGGGGGTGCTGCAACGGTTGTGTGAAAAAGGTCATAAATCACTTTTTTCAGGGCCGTTGTAACTTTGAACTGATGTTGGGACTTTGGAAAAAGTGCAGAGAAGAGCAACTAAGATGATCAAAGGCCTGGGAGAGTAAAACATATGAAGAACAGTTGCAGGATTTGGGTTTAGCTAGTCTAGGGAAAAGAGGGGGGACATGATAGCAGTATACCAGCATTTGAGAGGCTGCCACAAAGAAGGGGGAGTCAGATTATTCTCCATAGCACCAGAAGGCAGGAGAAGAAACAATGTTTGAAAACTAAGTAAAGAGAGAAGCAACCTGGAATGAAGGAGAAACTGACTAACAGCGAGGACAATCAACTCGTGTAACAGAAGTTGCCATCAAAAGTTGTGGATGCTTCATCACTGGAGGTTTTTAAGAGGAGACTGGACAGCCACTTGCCTGAAATGGTCTAGTCTAGTCTATAGCCCTGAATTCCTGTGTCATGTTTCATTCCCAAATATTAACCAATTTTTATTTGGACAGGACAGGACAGGGAAGGGAGAAGGGAAAGGAAGGAAGAAGGGATAAAGAAAAGGAGAAGAAAAGAAAAGGAAGGGACAAAGGATAGGATGGGATGCGATGGAATGGAATGGAATAGAATAGAATAGAATAGAATAGAATAGAATAGAATAGAATAGAATAGAATAGAATAGAATAGAATTCTTTTATTGGCCAAGGGTGATTGGACACACAAGGAATTTGTCTTCAGTGCAAATGCTCCCAGTGTACATAAAAGAAAAGATACAATTGTCAAGAATAATAAAATACAACACTTAATGTAGTTCCTAATAACACTTAATGGTAGTTCCTAATAACACTTAATGGTAGGTTCCTAATAAGCAATCAAATCATTCTAGGAAACAAATAAAGCAATATAAATCATAAGGATACAAGCAACAAGGTTATAGTCATAAGTAGAAAAGGAGATAGGTAATAGGAAGGAGGAGGAGAGTAATAGTAATACAGCCTTACTAAATAATCTGACAGTGTTGTGGGAATTAGTTGTTTAGCAGAGGGATGGCATGGGGGGGAGGGAACTGTCCTTGTGTCTAGTTATTCTGGTGTGCAGTGCCCTATAGCATCGTTCTGAGGGTAGAAGTTGAAACTATTGAAAAGTAAGGAAAGGAAAAGAAAGGAAAGGAAAGGAAAGGAAAGGAAAGGAAGAAGGGACAAAGGAAAGGAAAGATGAAATGGGGTTGAAGAATTCTTATCAAGGCAATTATCGCACTGGAGTGGATTACAGTATTAGACAATGGCCCTCTAAGTAACTCTAGGCTCTGATACCCCCACTCACTTAAAACACAATTAAATCATATAAAAAGGCCATCTGAAAATAGTTCTCTAAAACAAATAGGCAAAAAAAATGTCTGCAAAACATAATTTTTAAGATACAAGTGATGCAGCAATTCTGAAGATTCTCATTGAGAAGACCCATGAAAATCGTAGTATTTATTTTTTTCCCAAAGATTGATTAAAAGGAGGAGGATTATTAAATTAAAAAGAAGATACTAGCTGAATGGATGGATAAATAAATAGATAAATGATAACTATCTAGATAGCTATCTTCTATCATCCACATCTATAATTGTGTGTCTTGTCTCTCCATCTCTCCACCTCTCATCTCTCTCTCTCCTTACCTACCTACCTATCTTAGCTATCTATCCATCTCTCTCTTATCTCCCTCTCCCTCCTTCCTTCCCTCCCTCTCTATCTTAAATTACTGATGCACCTATCTATCCATCTCCTCTCTCTCTCTCTCTCTCTCTCTCTCTCTCTCTCTCTCTCTCATCTATCCATCTTAGCTTTGTAGCTATCTATCCATCTACACACATACCTAGACGTATCTACATATATACACAAATTGTGTTTGGCTCTAGATGCACTGGCAACTCCATTGACCAGGGAGATGGGTTGGGAACCTAAAACCCATATTAAATTACTGATGCACCTTTAAGCCACTTTGACTCCTGCCTGGAGAAATGTGAGCCATTTTGATCTCTCCTTGGATCAAAACAAGCACACCCAGGGTAACCTAACCGTATTCCTCCCCACCTGCCCGAAAGGGGTGCCTTGCTGCCTAGAAACATACACAACAAT